>OX465188.1:12963240-15390246 GCA_949987655.1 Polymixis flavicincta | reverse complement strand
AACCAGTCTTACCATGAGGTATCTATCGTATTACCCAGTAACTGGGTTGTGGAGGTCAGATAGGCAGTCGCTCCATGTAAAATACTGGTATTCAACTGCATTCGGGTAGACTGGAAGCCGATCACTATGGGAGCTTTAATTTCTTACGTGACGATATTATCATGGATGTCCACCGCATCACGGTAACAAACAGAAGTAAAACGTATAGAAATACGTGAAGACGCTTTTAAATTTCCGTCCACGATGATGTGAGGAGCAGTGGTGGCCAAGTGGTAACGGCCGCGACTTACGAGTTTGTAGGTCGTGAGTTCGAACCCAGACAGGCGCTTTACTTTGTGCAAATTATTTCATCACCACTGCTCTCAAAACGGTGAAGGAAAACATCGTGAGGAAACCGGCATGTCCTAGAACCAAAAATTCGAAGACATGTGACATCTACCAACCCGCACTGGGCCCGCGTGGTGGATTACGGCCCAATCCCTCTCACCGAGAGGAGGCCTGTGTCCCAGCAGTGGGAACATTATAAGGCTGATGATGATGATGATGTACAAATAACTCACTCTAAAAATGAACGCTCCTCCACTAAAATGTCTATACAAACATGAGATATGTATGCTACAAGCAGTGGAGGGGCATTCATTTTTTAGAGTGGTTTATCTCTACACGTCGACGTTGTGTCTCCATATATTTTACTTCCCTGTTTTATCGTAGCCGCGGACGAGCACGATAATACCGTCACGGCAGAAATGATAAAAGGGTCGTGTCAACAACACGTTCTATCTTGGGAAGGTTTTGTTTCCTCATTTTAAACGACTGAAAAAAATAAAGTCACCGCGTGCGATGCGATGCTATAGGATATAATATATTATGTTAAAGAAGAAAAAAAAACACGCGGGCTAAGGGTGAATTTCACCAATGAAACCACGCGATCAGCACAAACTACGTTTAACAGCTGTCAGTGTCATTATTTTCTGTGGAATATTGATATTGACAGCTCTTGAACGCGGCTTAGATGTACTGATCGCGTTCAGTTTCATCGGCGAAACTGGCACTAAGTCGCGGCCAGAGGCTCGTTTTAATTTCTATAGATGATGATACTTGTCTTCAGGGCTGACCATTAATGTAAATAGAGCCTAACTCATGAAACTTGTTGATCAAATAATATAAATGAACCCATTATCTTAGAACCATAGTCGACTTAAAAATAGATTCGCGTGACAATGATTTTCGACCAATTTTAGTCTGTTATCGAACATAATTAATATAAATCTGATTATTTACATTTCCATATAATTCTATTCAATTTATCTTCCAAATGGTCGTGGCATGAGATATTAACGCCGAGACGTGAGGCAGAAAATAGGCAGTTTGATTACTAAATACTAACTTATAATAATACATGGGCAAATAGATAAACCAACATTTGAGACCACTTTGGTGCCAATGTTGGTAGACTGGCAAATGTGTTGGTAGAAAATTAGCAATTGAATTAGACGAATATTTAGGACCTAATTAACCAACTAATTCAAAAGCAAATTCACTTATTCTAGGTGATAAAGCTTAAAAGAGTAACAGTGGAACTGGCAAATTTAATAAAATTATGATGGCGTTATCAAAAACTCAAGAGGAACAGACATAGTAACTTGAAAACCTAAAATATTAAATCTCCTTATTTTCCCGATACATCTTTACCATTTATCTCACGCCAAGACCAACACATGAAAGTTTAGGCAGACTTCAAGTTACCGAAGTAACGTATACATTTAGTGAAGAATGAATGAAATGGTTCCATTCACTCGTTCTTTCAATAGGTCGGAGTACATACTAGTAGCCAGTCTTCATAGGGTTAAGCTTATAAATACATGACTGAGTTTTGTCCTAGTTTTAAGTCTGAACACACAGATATTTTTGGTTCCAGTTTGAAAATATCAAGAATGGTATAAAATTGGTAGTTACCATTCTTGATATTTTGTAAATCCCAAAAATTGGAATCACCACAAACGGAAAATTACATTCGTTTTTTTTTTTTTTTAATGTCTATGTGTTAAGGCTTCATGAGATAGCAATTGATTGACCAGAAAACAGAAATAAAAAGTTACAACATGTTCTTTCACACCTGAGTTGCAATATAGACAAATGAGAATTGAGATTTAAATCTCCACCGGAGCCGACAATTTTTTTTTTTTTTTGTCATCCTAAGAAAGGTTGTACCATTTGTAACTCATTTGTATGAGAGGTCAATACAACTGCTACCTCTTCTCAATGTTCTCGATACAATAAATCATCCAATCAACATCTTTAATGAGATTTGTATATTTTATGAGTTGTGTACAATAGTAAAGTGCCAACATTGCCGATAGATAACCGTGACGAAGTGTTCAAATATCGAAATTATTATTATTATTGAAACTTTATACAAAATGTAATTCGTTAAAAGTTATAATTATTGTGGGGGTGCTACAGGATTTATTCTAAATATACGTTATTTGTGTGGCTTATAGACCTCATAGTTCTATTTACCGTTAAAATATATTGATATCAATATCATATACATTTTGTTGGAGATATTGTGTGACACGTACTTACTTTCATACAGTTTTCGTAATATCAAACTAACCTACATCCTCTGCCATACAAACAGCAAAAAGAAAAATTTTTTTTTAGAAATCCCAAAATTCAAGACATTATTCCAACAAAAGAGCAATTGACAGCATATTTTCAATTGTCATACAAACTCGACAGCTTATTTATAAAAGTCAAACTTCATACAAGTTTTTCAAAAGACATTCTCATTTAAATGTCAAATTCATCTGTCATTCAAATCTGACAGCTGTCATCATCATCGAGAACATTGTCGATACTATGACGTCATAAACACAGTGGTCTGGTTATCTATCGCTATGCTAGTACTCACTCGCTGGGCTCGTGCGACGGTCCAGCGGAGGGTAGTTCTCAGTCACTGACCGCGCGCTTCGATTGAGGCTCTTCTAGGTCCGTTTCCGGGGGATTGTCTATGCCGGGCAGCTGTATCTGTGTGTCTGATGCTTCTGAAGGCTGGAGGAAAATGAGAGGCATGGTTTAGTTGTGGTATTCAGAGTTTTGATAGTAAAATGAATTGTGAAACTGATTTAACATAAAAAGGGAATAAATAAGTCATTAAAAAACCTTTTGACATTTTTAGCTTTAAGTGGAATTATACATAGATTTATTTATAAGTGACCTTTTTTTCAAGAATATGCAATACCCCTCATTCGTTTCTCATTCATAATAGGGGTACATATCTCACTACCATTCATTCAATGGAGACGATTGCCTAACGTCGCTTACTCAAAGCACGTTAAATGAACGCTCTGTCTACGCAGTTTACGTCGCGTCCACGTTATGGCCACGCAAGAGTTACGCTGCACGACTATTTCAAAATTGCAGGATCGACAAACAAAATAGGGAACCATGCAAACAGAAAACCAATCCCCGTTATTAAAAACGTTTAAAATCTAGTCGCAATCTCATTTCAACGACAATTAATGCAAAAACTTGTAAAAAAAACGTAGGTAAGGCAGCCTGTCCATTGGAGCATTGAGGAGCTGTGCCAATATTAACCAATAGAATTCAAACTCAGCTCCGCATGCATGCAAAAAATTCCATTGTTATTTTCATTTCAATATCGATGTGACAGACACTATTTATGTACAGACGCCAGCATATCAAGCTACCCCAAACTGTCAAATTTTCCCAATTGAACATGAACCTTATGCTTAGGTAATAAAGATGAAAATCTATCAAAGAAATTTGACAGATTGGGACAGCTTGATGTGCTGGCGTATTTACATATTCGTAAAAAAAAAATCAGACACATTTATTTTATTTAAGCGATACTTATATAAAATAAATGTGTCTGAATTTATTTTTTATTCGTCCTTCAGGTCCAGTCGAAATCAGGCACTGCATATTTGCTGAACTGGGCCTTTTTGGTGCAGCCGTCAGGTACACTATAATTAATGCTAGTTTCTGACATCGCACCTTTTATTTTCCCTTTTCAAATTGTGTGCCTTTTAGTCTGTGCAAATAAATGTATTTTCTTTCTTCTTTCATTGGTTAATATACGCTATTCTTCGCTACAATACAGGCAGCCTTAATTAGAGGTTATTTGTCAGATTGAGACTGAGATCAGAAAGCAAACGTTCTTACATAATAATAATACATTGCCCCTTTGGCTTTGAAAACAATGATTATGAATGTGCATGAATGAATAATTTCAGTTAAAGATACTTACATCGGTTATCATTAATGAGATATTTAAAATACTATGTTCTAATGGGTTTACCTTGACGTCAATACTCCTGCGTCCCGTATGCTTGGAAAACATTGCTCAAGTAAATACATGTACTATTTAGTTCAAGCTTGTTATGGGACAGATGATATAGGGTAGCGAGGTACTAATGGAGCTATACTAGGACCGTTACAAACGTAATATTAGAGTCAGAAATCATTATTAAGGCTCCTACACACATGCCGGCGGCCTAGCCGGCGGATTTTTGCCTTGCGGGTTATTAAGCCTTGCCGCAGGTACCGAGTATACCGCTGGTCTTGTTGGCAGCATACCTGCTGTATGTGTAACACAGTTAGGAATCATCATCATCTGCCTAGCCATTTCCCAACTATGTTGGGGTCGGCTTCTAGTCTAACCGAATGCAGCTGACTACCAGTATTTTACATGGAACGACTGCCTATCTGACCCCCACAACCCAGTCAGTGAGTAATACGAAACCTTGGTAAGACTGATTGTCACTTTCGGGCTTCTGACGACCCGTAACTACTGTCAAAGATCCAATGACGAATGGGGCCGGGACCAACGGCTTAACGTGCTTGCCGAGGCACAGAGGAGACTTGGTATGTATAGATGGTCATCCATCAACGGACCAAACGCGGCAAGCGAAGCTTAGTCCGATCGATCCATAAATTGGCATAAGTGTTATAAAGTAACTGAGAGGACAGTCACGCATAATACTAATGGAAGAGAAAAAGAAATGTGTTTATAATTCAATAAAAAAATCCTTTATCATTTATAACCCTGCTCTATAAGTGCGAGCGAGAAGTCCGATAAAAACTATTTATGACTCTTAAATTTTCCTTTGTAATGGCCCGAGTACAGTGAAATTTTATAAATATAATATTGAAGGGTTAGTGAAATATTTATTTAGCTCAAACAATACATGGTGTATATTTGAACCCAAGTGACCCAAAGACTGACCAGTTGGTTTTTGAGTTAATTATGATCACTGTCTCATAGTGTCACACAGAAATCAAAAGACTTTATGCTATTTTGTACTGAAATGTTCTAGCTTTACTTTTATATTAGATTTTACTATGAAATTCACCGGGAAAAGATTCATTTACAGTGAATTTAGTAGTCTCGTAATACATATACAAGGTGTAACAAAATAAGCACATGACCTGGAAGTAGTTCGTTCATAACTGATTAGTGAATAGATTTCAGTGAATTTAAATATATAGGTTTGCCATACCGACCGCTGATTGAGCCAAAGAAAATTAAATATTATTTAAGGCAATAAGACTAAATTTTTCATGCATAAAGTGATTTTAAAAAATAGTTTCGGTAATTGTATTATGCTTTTAACGCAATACTCTAATTGGAGTGTGGTGTTAATTATGTTACACTTTGTATAATATTGTTTTTCTCTGGCAAAATTCTAGCAAGTCTAAATTCTAGATGGGTTGAAATAAACACCACGGATCACTCACACATCTGTGTATCAACACAAAACCAAGCATATGCCAATATGACCCTTATTCGTATGGGCCCGTGCTCACCTCAACATCGTTGGCGTTCTCCCGCTCAGGCAGCGCACGCGCACGCTTCTTGCCGCGCGGGTTGTTGCCTTCTGTCGTCGCCTGCCTCTTGGGTTGGAACTGTTGGGGGAATCATTTGATTAGTAAGACATATCGAATATTTATATTTCTTGTGTGACAGATAATGTTAGGATTTGAGAAAAATAGAGTGTCGCTGTTACGATAAACGCAAACGACACGTTTTTTAGGTAAGTAAAAAGTTGACGGACTCTTTGAAAATTCATCAAACCCAGTTACTGGGTAATAGGATACCCTGGGTAAGACTGGTTGTCAGACTATCGGGCTTCTGACGACCCGTAACGATCGACATAAATCCACGTGCTTTCCGAGGTACAGAATACAATATTAATCTAATTTGTAAGTAGCCGCATACGGCATGGATATTTATGGTGTAAATAATTGCATGAATTGTTAACTACAGTACCGAATTGGGGACACTAATGGTAGCGTAAGTACATAAATAAATTATATCAAATTAATAAATTATTTTAAAAATAAAAACAAATAAATAAACTATAAAATAAATTATTTCAAATAAATAAACTATAAAATAAATAAATAATATAAAATAAAATTATATACGAGAATGTATTAACAAAAAATGGCTGACACACACCCCGTCCGCACTGTGCCTCAGACCGACCTGTAACTCGGGCGGCAGGAACACGCGCGTGTTGGAGAAGTACTCGGGCTGCGGCGCGAAGTACATGCGCGGGATGCGCGCGTCTGACGGGAACTCGCGCAACTCGAAGCTCTGCGACCGCGACCAGATCACGGACATGGCTAGGTCGCAGATGGCCCATAGTTTCTGTGAACAAACATGGACGATCAATCATCACTACATATATTAAAACAAAGTCGCCCGCCGCGTCAGTCTGTTTGCGATAAACTAGAAAAGTACTGAACGGAATATCATGCGGTTTTCACCAATACACAATGATTCATGAGGCAGGTTTAGGTGTACAATTAGTTTTTTTTTTTTATTTGGTTACCGCGGAAGCCGCTGTCAAAAGTTAGCTAGTAATAAGGGGGCCATTCAATCATTAATTACGTGAGGCAATTCTGGCAATTTTTCGACCCCCACCCTCCCTCTGGTGAGATGTCATGAGATTTAGCTCGAAAAATAATATCACATGAAAAATTTCATAATGCGTATTTTTGGTGTAAAACTTTAATCTGTGCTTATTTGCGTTTGGCAGTTTAACAGTCGAGAAGCTACTGTGCTATTTTGTGGTGTGCGCATAACCGCGATAAATATTATTTTTGTAGGATTTAGCTATTGGCGGTGAAGCCTGTTTTACTTATTTTAACCCGGTTTTCTCGTAATGTTACATCGATATTTAGCGGAAAATAAATAAATACATATAATAATTACAAGATATTCGTCGAGACCCCCTGTCCCCCACGTGAGATTTTGTGAAAAAGAAGGCGTGAGTATACGAGGTGTAACAGATTAAACGCTAGTCCTGAAAACAGTTTAACTACTGAATTAGGTAACGTTTAATTGTTTTTTCTTTTTTTTTAACGGTCAGTAATACTGACCATATAAGGAGTATACTTACATAGTTGACGGCGTCGTCATCTTCGTTGAGCCCGTCCTTGTGTAGCTTCATGCGCTCCACGAGGCTTTTGTAGAAGCCGTAGCAGTAGAAGTCGTTGCGAGTGATCAGCGGCTCCAGGATGAACCAAAGGCAGTTTTTGACAACCTGTGAATAGTATTTATGAATTAATGTAATGTGCTCAGACTCTAGCGTGGTTTGACCAGACTCGATTAATCGAATGAAATCAAAGATTTGGACTAACCCGTGAGATAAGATTTGCCCTTAGGATAGGAAAGGATTGAGACTCGTACCCGATATGAATCCTAGAATAGACGCTGCGGATAGTTAAAATAGTAGATTATTTGGTAAGGGGATACAGGGATATCGGATACACTACGCGCCTCCAGGGAGCGGGCTAAGGAATACGGGGCGACGGATGTCCCCAGGTGCGTCGCCCTTGGCCCCCCGTAGGGGGCTGCAAGAGGGCGTTGTCCGCCTTCAGCTGACGAGCGGAAGAGATCTCCTGCTCCCTTACCGATGCAAACCTAACCTAGACTAAGTCATTAACCCTGAGGTCTGGCCACGTAATAATATTGACTTGATTTTAATTATAACTCGCTGATCAATAATATGATTTGAATTTGTAACCTCAACAGAAAATTCGACATAAAAAGAATGAAAATCGAATTGCTTTTTGTTGTTACTTCACAGAAGGTGTAAAATATAGAGTATTGTCCTCGGGGATAAAAATATCTTCATCTCGGGCGGGCTCGACTGCTCTCAGGATTCTAATCTTAATTGCTGCGTTAGTGAGCACTAGAATCCTTCGTTACACTCGGGACTCAAAACAGCACCAAAGTGCGGGTTGTTCGGAAGAGATACCGTGGCCCCTGGCACACGGGCAGCTCAGTAGCAGTCAGTAAAAGTCTGACACGCCCTCCTGCTCCCCAGAGCGGGAGAAGTTATTTGATGATTTCCCAATCTCAAAAAAAAAGAGTAGGTAATCCGACAGAAAGAAAACTACATGCAAACACACAATGATACATGCACTACTATAAAGCGCGGTATTACAAAAGTTAAAAGCTTCGCCTCTGTATTTATATGATTACTCTGTGACACGACGTTCGTGCTAATTCGGAAACACGATGATTACCGAAGTGCATACCTTTTCTGGCTTACCTGCAACTAGTTTTTTGTTATTACATAGTAAAGTGCTGATATACCTTGAGTTGCACGATGTTATCGTAGGCGGTGAAGGCAGGATCATGCGTGAGTATGGGCACCGCGAACACCAGCATGTAGTCCGGCAAGATGTGCGGCAGCTGCGACACTGCGCGCTCCACTGTGCATACGAAAACATACGTTAGATAACTGTAGTTACAGAACATTATCGTTTGACGTCTATGACAATAACCCTCTGGCTCGCGCCCGGCCAGCGCGTACATGCCCATATATACAAGTAGTGCCGTCACTCACATAGGTTACCTTTAGTGCCGACGGTGATGTTCCGCACGTACTCCCTGCGCCGCACCACGTCGGCCAGCATGTACTGCCGCACCAGGCTGCGGATGCGCCGCTCTGGCTCGCGCCTGGCCAGCGCGTACATGCCCATATATACAGTAGTGCCGTCACTCACATAGGTTACCTTTAGTGCCGACGGTGATGTTCCGCACGTACTCCCTGCGCCGCACCACGTCGGCCAGCATGTACTGCCGCACCAGGCTGCGGATGCGCCGCTCTGGCTCGCGCCTGGCCAGCGCGTACATGCCCATATATACAGTAGTGCCGTCACTCACATAGGTTACCTTTAGTGCCGACGGTGATGTTCCGCACGTACTCCCTGCGCCGCACCACGTCGGCCAGCATGTACTGCCGCACCAGGCTGCGGATGCGCCGCTCTGGCTCGCGCCTGGCCAGCGCGTACATGCCCATATATACAGTAGTGCCGTCACTCACATAGGTTACCTTTAGTGCCGACGGTGATGTTCCGCACGTACTCCCTGCGCCGCACCACGTCGGCCAGCATGTACTGCCGCACCAGGCTGCGGATGCGCCGCTCTGGCTCGCGCCTGGCCAGCGCGTACATGCCCATATATACAGTAGTGCCGTCACTCACATAGGTTACCTTTAGTGCCGACGGTGATGTTCCGCACGTACTCCCTGCGCCGCACCACGTCGGCCAGCATGTACTGCCGCACCAGGCTGCGGATGCGCCGCTCTGGCTCGCGCCTGGCCAGCGCGTACATGCCCATATATACAGTAGTGCCGTCACTCACATAGGTTACCTTTAGTGCCGACGGTGATGTTCCGCACGTACTCCCTGCGCCGCACCACGTCGGCCAGCATGTACTGCCGCACCAGGCTGCGGATGCGCCGCTCTGGCTCGCGCCTGGCCAGCGCGTACATGCCCATATATACAGTAGTGCCGTCACTCACATAGGTTACCTTTAGTGCCGACGGTGATGTTCCGCACGTACTCCCTGCGCCGCACCACGTCGGCCAGCATGTACTGCCGCACCAGGCTGCGGATGCGCCGCTCTGGCTCGCGCCTGGCCAGCGCGTACATGCCCATATATACAGTAGTGCCGTCACTCACATAGGTTACCTTTAGTGCCGACGGTGATGTTCCGCACGTACTCCCTGCGCCGCACCACGTCGGCCAGCATGTACTGCCGCACCAGGCTGCGGATGCGCCGCTCTGGCTCGCGCCTGGCCAGCGCGTACATGCCCATATATACAGTAGTGCCGTCACTCACATAGGTTACCTTTAGTGCCGACGGTGATGTTCCGCACGTACTCCCTGCGCCGCACCACGTCGGCCAGCATGTACTGCCGCACCAGGCTGCGGATGCGCCGCTCTGGCTCGCGCCTGGCCAGCGCGTACATGCCCATATATACAGTAGTGCCGTCACTCACATAGGTTACCTTTAGTGCCGACGGTGATGTTCCGCACGTACTCCCTGCGCCGCACCACGTCGGCCAGCATGTACTGCCGCACCAGGCTGCGGATGCGCCGCTCTGGCTCGCGCCTGGCCAGCGCGTACATGCCCATATATACAGTAGTGCCGTCACTCACATAGGTTACCTTTAGTGCCGACGGTGATGTTCCGCACGTACTCCCTGCGCCGCACCACGTCGGCCAGCATGTACTGCCGCACCAGGCTGCGGATGCGCCGCTCTGGCTCGCGCCTGGCCAGCGCGTACATGCCCATATATACAGTAGTGCCGTCACTCACATAGGTTACCTTTAGTGCCGACGGTGATGTTCCGCACGTACTCCCTGCGCCGCACCACGTCGGCCAGCATGTACTGCCGCACCAGGCTGCGGATGCGCCGCTCTGGCTCGCGCCTGGCCAGCGCGTACATGCCCATATATACAGTAGTGCCGTCACTCACATAGGTTACCTTTAGTGCCGACGGTGATGTTCCGCACGTACTCCCTGCGCCGCACCACGTCGGCCAGCATGTACTGCCGCACCAGGCTGCGGATGCGCCGCTCTGGCTCGCGCCTGGCCAGCGCGTACATGCCCATATATACAGTAGTGCCGTCACTCACATAGGTTACCTTTAGTGCCGACGGTGATGTTCCGCACGTACTCCCTGCGCCGCACCACGTCGGCCAGCATGTACTGCCGCACCAGGCTGCGGATGCGCCGCTCTGGCTCGCGCCTGGCCAGCGCGTACATGCCCATATATACAGTAGTGCCGTCACTCACATAGGTTACCTTTAGTGCCGACGGTGATGTT
This sequence comes from Polymixis flavicincta, assembly GCA_949987655.1. NCBI lineage: Eukaryota > Metazoa > Arthropoda > Insecta > Lepidoptera > Noctuidae > Polymixis > Polymixis flavicincta. The sequence goes on along the minus strand of OX465188.1, from coordinate 15,379,087 downwards.
CCGCACGTACTCCCTGCGCCGCACCACGTCGGCCAGCATGTACTGCCGCACCAGGCTGCGGATGCGCCGCTCTGGCTCGCGCCTGGCCAGCGCGTACATGCCCATATATACAGTAGTGCCGTCACTCACATAGGTTACCTTTAGTGCCGACGGTGATGTTCCGCACGTACTCCCTGCGCCGCACCACGTCGGCCAGCATGTACTGCCGCACCAGGCTGCGGATGCGCCGCTCTGGCTCGCGCCCGGCCAGCGCGTACATGCCCATGAAGTCTAGCGGGAGGCACTTGTTGGGGATGCCCTGCGGACGGAAACTGATTTTGAAGTACACTTAACACCTAACAGAACGGGAGTTAAGACTTTATTCTTGTATATTTTGTTGCATGTTCCTCGCGGCTACGCAAATTCTCGTACGAAACGCGCTCTTGGTTGTGGTGATCGAATAACCGTAGTAGCGACCGATCGATCTTCGGTAAAACTTTGTGCTTGCATCCTGCAGTGCTAGCACAGAGGAGACTCAATTTTTTTGAAGTAACGTTTTAGTTTAAGTACACAATGAATATTCACTCGTTTTATATTTTTTATTCGGAAAATATCAATTACCTTTGACAATCCTTTGTGTAGTTTTGTGGCAAAAGCTTCTCTGACTTGGGGTACGTCGTCCTGAAATTACAAAATATTATGAAGTTTAAAAAATTTAAATGAGTAATAGGCGTTCTGTAGTTTCTACTATTTCTGTACGTATTTTACACAAGCATCTATATCATTCTACAACAGAATGAAAGAAAGAACGAAATAAAGAGCGGTGCTTGGGGGAAGCCTTTGTCCAGCAGTGGACGTCTATCGACTGAAATGATGAAGAGGTCAAAATTCACACAATACTCACAATCATGAGATGCGACAGGTTGAAGAACTGTTCTGCAGTGAACTGGTCGCCGACACCCTTCTGTTCGCATATCTTCAGCATGGCCGCACCCGCCGCCAGCCGCAGGTGAGCCATCTCTGCTTTTGATAGACGATTTTGCTGCAATACAATATAAGATATAAAGAAACCAAATAAATTATCACATCAATCGGGGCTGCACTGTAATAGGGTATTACACCTATTTTAGAAAAGTGTCTCAATTAGATTCTAAAATGCTAATAAACCACAAAAATAAAATATATTACATCGATTGCACTACCATAAAAATGCATAAAATTTTTACATTTTCATATTTCGCGCGTAATTTGACGAAAACGCTGGACGCAGTTAACGCCATATTGCTCTGTGGTTATGACGTCAGTTTGCTGTGTAAACAAATGCGCTGATATTTTGTATGATATATAATCGTTTATAATTTAAATAATGAGTTACTATTCTACTTATCGTTGGTTTGCTGTTCCTGAATATAAGACATTATTTCAATAAAAATTACTTTCGTTACGAAAATAATAAAAGTACACAGTTGTTCAGTTGATTAGTTCATTCAGCGGTATGACGTAATAGCATGGCGGCTAGTATTTCATGGTGTTCAAAAAAATATTTGAAAAAAAAAAAAAAAAAATATTTATTTCCCATAAAGAGTAAAATACCCAATCGTTACGGGTCGTCAGAAGCCCGAAAGTTTGTCAACCAGTCTTACCAAGGGGTATCGTGTTCCCAGTAACTGGGTTGTGGAGGTCAGATAGGCAGTTGCTCCGGTTAGACTGGAAGCCGACCCCAACATGGGAATAGGCTAGGCAGATGATAATAGAGTGAAATACCCTATTGCATAACACACTATTAATCAGAATATGAATCATTTTGCAAGCTATTGCTAATCCATCCATTCAGATTTTGGAAAAAATTGTCTGCTTAGCAACGTCAATAACACCATGAATGTTGAGGAACTGGCAAAATGCAAGCGATTCTTACTGATAGTGTATTACGCAAATAGTCCTCTGGTCAGTTGAGAACTCAGCTTCCAGTCTAACCGAATGCAGCTGAATACCAGCATTTTACATGGAGCGACTGCCTATCTGACTTTCACAACCCAGTTACTGGGTAATACGATACGGTTTGGTAAAGATGGTCGTCAGACTTTCGGGTTTCTGACGACCCGTAACGACTGTCAAAGATCCTTCCATCATCATCATCACAGCCGAATTACGTGCACTGCTAGACATAGGCCGCCCCCAAGCTCCGCTACTTGGACCAGTGCTGTGTGCTCCACATTCAGCGTTTGCCTGCGGCCTTCACATCGGTCCAAATTGTGGGAGGCCTTCCACCCCTACGTCTTCCGGTACGCGGTCGCCACTCCATACCTGTAGTAGATCTCCCTTGTGCACTATAAACGCATTGAGCATCCTGAAGGTCTTCTGCGCAGACAGTTCGTCCTTCTTGAGCCCCAGCAGCCAGCGCGCCATGCACTTGAGCCCCTCCAGCTTGCAGCGCGTCTCGTCGGGCAACTGGTCTTCTGGGCACCACGGCTCGTCCGGGACTGACGTACTGGCACCGCCTTCACGGACTAGCAGCTCTTTTACAATCTGTGGAGGAATAGAGGTAACGGAATTATAATTTTGATAAAATTGTAGGCGGTATTTTAGTGTCGCAAGAGGAGAATAAGATTTTATTTGTATACACTACCATTACCAGTGCCCCAATTCGGTAGTGTACTTAAAAATTCATGCAATAATTTTCACCATAAACATCCAAGCCACATCCGATTTACAAATTTAAAATTTCGGATTCCTACTAATTTAAGGATCCGTATAAAAAAGGGGTGCGCCTATCCTGTGTTAATTTAACAGTGTCTGTTGCGAGTAATGAGCAATGACGAGATAAAAACGAAGTATCGTTATACTGTAAGTTGCACTGAAATGATCTTTTGAGGAAATGACCACTCATATTGAGTGAGCGTGTCCAGTCAGTGCACACATTTGTCAGTAACCGTGCATTTCAACTCAGAACTTGAGGAGCTCAACGATTCGACGAACAATACCAAAGAAAGGACATTTGGTTAGGCCGCATATATGACTGCCAGACCAGAAACAGAAAAAAAGCAATGAGCCATATAGTCCTCACATGCGCTGGAATGTATTAATTTTTACCTTGCTGCGCATTAGAATGGCATTTTGAACGGCGATTGGACCACTAACTTTGCAACGCATACAGACTTATTTTTATTATTATTTAAATTACAGTATTATCTAAATATATAATTATATTTATTTTAGTCAAATTTATTTTAGAAGTACGTTTGTATAATCTCTAATATATATTGTATGTGTATATTTAAATTAAAGTATATTTTTTATTTTACCCGTTTTATACATCTCTTTTTATCTTCTCTCCCCTCACAGGTGTGCTGGAAGAGATTTCTGTAGAAATAAGCGTTACTTATGGACGCATTTTTGTGATCCTTTCTTCGTGTCTGTTTTTATGTGTGTGCATTATTGGTTAAATAAATAAATAAACTACTTATTTATATCTTACAGTTGAAGCATTTATTCTGTAAGGGTTCTCTTACCTTCCTAGAGACAATATTCTTGATTTGCACGGTGAAGGAGTCGGGCAGGTTATGTGCTATGTGTCCGAGCGTCACGATGGCCGTGCGGTAGTGTTCGGAGTGCGGCGAGAGGGTCACCTTTAGTGACTCCAGGATCTCACTGAAGATATTCGACCTTTGTTCTGGTACATTCATGAATAGGCATCTGGGGAACGATGAATATGAAATGTAGTATTGTTACTGTCTTTCGGACATCAGGCCATGCCTACAGATACAAAAACTACTGTCTATGTGACAACATGGCAGTCAGTTGTACTCAGGCAATTTTTTTCTTTTTTTCTGGGTTATGGGAAAAAATCTGTTCTGATTTATTCTAGTTCAATTTATACCTAGCTTTCAGTTTACGTTACAATATTGGTTCAAATTTGCCAAAGGTTACAACTGCTGGTGTTTGAGGAAAAGAGAAATATATGTGATAAATGATTTATTTCTGTAAGTAGGTTTGTACAAACACTTTTACACGTAAATCATATTTTTTTAAACTAGATGAGGTCGGCGTTTCCTATTTGACTACTCTAAGAAGAAAGGCCGAAACAAACTCAGAGGTCGCAGTCTCTTTTAAAGTCCAGACATAATCTTGGTCAGATCATGTGAAGACCATGTGGATTGGTGTCTGAAATGGTCTTTTGAGGAAAGAACCACACAGGTTGAGTGGACCTGTCCATTCAGTGCACGCATGTATCAGTAATCATACGGCTCAACTCAGAACTTGAGGAGCTCAACGATTTGACGAACAATACCAAAGAAAGGACATTTGGGTAAGCCGCATAAAGAACTCAAACTGCCAGATTAACTTTAAAAATGAACTGAGAAAGAGATGAAACAAAAACAAAAATACCACATAGTCCTCACATTCACAATAATTAAAGCAAAAATAATATTATACTTCTCAAAGTAAATATTCATGTCAAAGTGTATATAAAAATAATCAAATGTCAAAGTGTATATAATAATAATAGAATGTCAAAGAGCAAAACAAAAATAAAAACAAGATTCAGTATACAAAATTGGAGCAGGTCAATCCCAAGCTTTTTTGTCCTCAATATAATCTTTTTCAACACATTTGCTCAAAAACTGAATTTACGATGCCTGTATACATGGTTCGAAAGTTAAAAATTACGCACTAATACAACGGAACGTGCGGTAAAATAGGTACTCTCACCTAAGTACCTATTTTACCGCATACCTCGTTGTATGGCACCGTGCGTATTCTTTACGGTTTTTTTTTTAATTTCCATAAAATATTATAAGGATTTTGTCCAAGGAGTTTCACATTACGAGAATAAATAAGCTGACTGATCGAACCTCCTTGGAAACGATTTTGCTCAATACGTTTGTCTCACTTTAATAATAAAGAGTAAATGAGATGAAAGATGTAGTTCTAATTTTCACCACGGGCATGTGGCGCCATTTGTAAATTCGCGCCATTTTCTTATTAGAAACGTCAAAGATTGTTGCGAGTTTCCGACTGATATTTATAAACAAACTTTTATTATGAGTTCAAGCGAGGAAACTGATATTAATATGGAATCTACTCCACGTGATATTTTGAATGAGGCGCAAATTGCAGGAAACGGTCTCTTGCCGCCAAAATTGGAGAGCGCTATTTAATGATGTATAGGTTTGTTTAATTACATATTGTACTGTTTTCTCGCAAATGTGTTGAAAAACATTGTATGACACACGTGCAGAAATTGGTCTTTACAAACTCGTGACTATGGTAAGCCCTCGACTTCGTCTCGGGCTTACATTTGTCAACTCGTTTGTAAAAACCAACTTACCGCACTAGTATCATAAATAACTATAACAGTATAAAAGGCTTTCAGGCACAACTTACGTTTAATGAATGATTTAAATTTATTGAGACTTAGATCTTGAACATGGCTTGGAAGTTTATTATAAAAGCGTATACATTGACATCTGAATGACCCACCTATTTTCTTGAGCCTTGTTGATGGTACAACAAATTTGTGTTTGTTCCTAGTATTTATACTATGGATATCACTGTATTTTTTAAACAATTTAATATTTTTATGGGCATATAAAAGATTTTCATAAATATACTGTGAAGGCACAGTCATTACATTAATCTCCTTAAATTTCTCTCTGAGAGAGTGTCTCGGACTTAATTTATAAATTGATCGCACAGCTCTTTTCTGCAAGACAAAAATAGTCTGAATGTCGGCGGCATTTCCCCACAATAGAATACCATACGACATTACACTATGAAAATAGCTAAAGTACACTAAGCGGGCTGTCTCTATATCAGTTAAATTACGAATTTTTCTAACAGCGTATGCTGCAGAGCTTAGCTTTTTCGATAATTTGGCTATATGTGGGCCCCACTGAAGCTTGGCATCCAAAGTTAAGCCCAAGAATACAGTGTGTAACAGTCAACCATTCTGCCTAGCCTTTTCTCAACGATGTTGGGGTCGGCTTCCAGTCTAATCGGATGCAGCGGAATACCAGTATTTTATAAGGACTGACCGCCTATCTGACCTCAACAATCCATTTACTGGGTAATACGATAGCCCTTTAAGAAGACTGGTTTGTCAAAGTTTCGATGCTTCATTTGTTACAATAATAAAGTATATAATATGGGTACAAAAATAAAAAACATAATTAAAGATAATGTAACAATTTGATATGTCCGTGTGGTGCCGGCCGACGTAAAAGAATGGCACCATCCCATTTCTTCCCGTGGGTGTCGTAAGAGGCGACTGAGGGACTTTTTATAGAATGGGCAGCAGCGTTCTCTTTGCATTTTACCACCATACTGCGATCGCCAACCCGCCTGCCAAACGTGGCGATTATGGCAAAACCATCCTTTTGGGGGAGGCCTATGTCCAGCAGTGATGTCTTTCGGCTGAAATGATGATGATGATGATGATGAATGTAACAATAAGTTATAGGCCATCTTACCTAACTGCATTCTTGGCTTGTTTCGGTGTGCCGACCTCGGCGTACGCTTTACATAGCGTAATCAGTCGCGGGAATAGGGCCGGGCACGCGTCACCTGTAAACATAGCAGTTTTATTATAACTTTTACTTGAACATCCAGCAGGCTTAGCATGACGGTTTCTATTTCTACTCTACTGTAGAATAGAAATCGCTTGTCTACATTTCTCGGTGAAAAACTGTCAACAGTCTGTACGGAAACGTCATTTTTGTCTACTCTTCCGACGACAAAACACTTGTCTACGGTTATCGTGCTAAGCCTGTTATTTAAACCACGCTCAGTTACGATTGAAATGATTAATGATTTTATTTTTGTAAGTAACTTGGAACAAAAACTTTTACCCGACAATTATGGACATTCGAAAAGTTTTGATTCTCAGCCTACTTTGAATAAATGACTTTTGATTTTAATCGTATTATTAAAAACTCGGCGAGGCCGGCGTTTCCTATCTGACTACTCTGAGAAGAAAGACCGAAACCAACTCAGCGGTCATTCTTGTTTAAAGTTCAGACATAACCTTGGACAGATCATGATAAGACCATGTAGATTGGTGTCTGAAATGATATATTGAGGAAAGAACCACACATATTGAGTGGACTTGTCCAGTCAATTCACAACTTAAGCAGCTCAACGATTCGACGAACAATACCAAAGAAAGTACATTTGTGTAGGCCGCATAAATTGCTTAAACTGCCAGACCATGATTACAACTAATAAATGTAAAACAGTGAAGGAAGACATCGTGAGGAAACCGGCACATCCTAGAACCTAAAATTCGAAGACATGAGACATCTACCAACCCGCACTGGGCCTGCATGGTGGATAACAGCCCAGTCCCTCGACCTCACAGAGAGGAGGCCCGTTTCCCAACAGCGTGCATTACTTTATTATTAATTATAAATAGGTTAGGTTAACATGACGTATAGTTTGACATTATCGAGCAGGTGGTGTGAAAAAAATATTGTACGTAGAGTGGGAAGGCCTCCCACAAGGTGGACCAATGACCTTCTGAAGGCCGCGGGTATCCGCTGGATGTGGGAAGCACAAGACCGGTCGAACTGGAGGAGACTGGGGGAGGCCTATGTCCAGCAGTGGACGTCTTTTGGCTGAAATGATGATGATGATGTTCAGATTGTGTGAAAAAAATATTTATTGTATCACATGTTCAGGTGGTGTGAAAAAAATATTTATTGTATCACATGTTCAGGTGGTGTGAAAAATTTATTGTATCACATGTTCAGGTGGTGTGAAAAAAATATTGTATCACATGTTAACACTCACTAAGCGGCTTGTATTTTCCTAAGAAGGTGAGCGCGGCGAGTATGTGCGGCGCGACGGAGTCGTCTTCCATTTCTAGCAGTGACGTCAGCCGGTTGAGGATGTCTTCGTGTAGAAAGTGGGAGGGAAACACGAAGGCAAGCATCACGAGGAGCTTGAGACCACGCACAGCTGCTTTCTTCACGTCGATTCCTGAGGAAAATTGAAGAGGATTTAGTAGAGGTTTCATTATATTGTTTAAAGAAAATCAAACAACTATTTGCTAGAAGAGAGAGTGTAAGGCCCCGTTCTGTGTCACAGAGAGGAGACCTGTGTCCCAAAAGTGGGAACGATTATGTAATACTAGCTTTTGCCCGCGGCTCCGCCCGCGTGGATGTCGGTTATCGCGTAAAAAAGTAGCCTATGTCCTTACCCATATCCCAGGCTATATCTCGGCCAAATTTCATGACGATCGGTTCAGCGGTTAAGGCGTGAAAGCGTAACAGACAGACAGACAGACAGACAGAGTTACTTTCGCATTTATAATATTAGTAGGGATTATTCATACAGGTGGCTAGAACATCGACTCAGAACCTGTTCGTACCATGCCCAGAGCGGGAGAAGTTATTTGATGATTTCCCAACCAAAAAAAAACCATGGACAATACATGATTATGCTTTGAGTTTTTTCGTCAGTTAAAAACATTCGTAGTGTTAGAAGTTTTCATTTGAAAATATTATCATTACATTAGTCTCAATGTCACACATGACAAATTCTAATTCAACCAAAATGTTTTTACATAATAATTAAATTAACTAGACAAACTTCATAAATGTGATGGGCGTCAATATTTTAATATCATCGTATTTTTTGTTTCTTTTTAAATCGTTTTACAATCATTTACTTTGATATCGATAACCATCACATCTTTGTTGTTTCAGTGCAGTGTCACGTATTAACATCTTCACTGTGTTGTAGTACACTCTCAGATCACTACAGTACACTACACTAGTACATACCGCACTCCTCCGCCATAGACCCGTCGGTTCCCCTCACGGTGCCCTCCACGTAGCCGACGAGTATGAGCAGCGAGTCGTGGTCGATCATTACTGAGCTCACTCGCTCTAACAACATCTTCACTGTGTTATAGTATAGGTTCGTCATTACTGGCTGGCCGAGTTTTTTGAGGACACTTGACTGAAAATGGAAAGAAGTTATTAGTATATAAGGGGATGTTTTGTTTTCTCGGTATAGTCGACATGTTCGGGCTATGTTGAAAGTTTATTATAGTAAGGCAGCATACGAAATTCAAAGTTTCTTACGTTTCTTGCAATTTACTGTGGCCCTAGTGTGAGTTTCATTTGACCATCTCGATCAAACGCATCGAGCGCGTTTGGCACTCCGATTGGTCTGTCACCAATCCAGGGCCACATTAAATGGTAAAAATAAAATTGGTACTTATATTACAGCTGATATGCCATATTTGATTTAAAGGTATGAAAAACGAGTAACCTTTTGGAAATTTGAAATTTACATAGATTTAATTGTTAAAAAAATTTTACAGACAGTCCTAATTAATGATAGACATTTTTAAGTAGTCGTGACAAAATAAGGGCGATGCATTTATTAATATAACAATTTATTTTATAACGGAGCAATATCAATACTAAGCGAATCATTAAAATAAGAACCCACCCGTAGGATTACAGGTTAGTGGGTCACAAGTAGTCACAACTCATACTGGGTCACTTGTCAGCTTAGTGCTACCTAATTACATTACACAACGCTAATAACATTCATCCTACTTTATGTGTACAGGATAAGTTTTTATCCAGTGCGCAAACTGTAACCATAAATTCAGCATATCATTCTAGAATAAATTTTTATCATCGGTTATATAAAAAAACAGCTGTTTCATAGAAAAGTACAATACCTACGCGGTCAAAATGAATGGACCATGTTTTTTTTTTTAATTACCTACAAAACATATCAGCGCTTTTTTTTTTTTTTTTTTGGGTGGGAAATCATCAAATAACTTCTCCCGCTCTGGGTGGAGCAGGAGGGCGTGTCAGACTTTTACTGACTAAAACCCACCCGTGTTCCTTCAGTAGCCCTTAAGCCAGGGGCTGTGGTGTCTCTTTCGAACAAACCCGCACCCCTGGCAGGCATCGGCCCTTGCGGGCCCCATCATTTTTTGTGCTGACATCTCTTTCAGGCGCGCGTGGAACACAACGCGCCGTCGACTTGGGCTTGGTCCTTACCGGACAGCGAGCTACCCATTACTCGCCGTCCGCAAGCCCATGCCTACGGTGGCCGGAAATCGGCCTGGGATTCCCGACGCCCAGGGCGTCTCCGTATCCTGCGGCGGCTGGGGTCGCGAGGGCGCATATGCTGCCTCTCCCTCACGTGCGCCGCCTCCCTCTTCGCGAGCATCACTGCTTCGCTGAAGGAGGTGACGGCTCCCCATGCCCTCTCGCTCCGTACCATGGCCTGGACCAGGGCCGGACGCGAGAGATCGCCGCCACCGATCGCCTCCACGAGGACCCAAGCAGGGCAGACCGCCACCGTGTGCTCCACCGTGTCCTCAGGGCGATCTTCGCAGTGGAAACACCCGGGCGTTTCCTCCCGCCCTATCCGAAACAGGAACCTCCCGAAACAACCGTGTCCGGTGAGGACCTGCGTCAGGCGGAAGGTGAGGACGCCATGCCGCCTCTCAAACCACTCCTCAAAGAGGGGACTTACCGCCGCAATCGTGGCGTGCCCAGCACTGGGTTGCGACAATCGCTCTCTCCATGTCACCATGAGATCCCGCCGAAGCTCTGTCCGCTGTGCCGCGATTTCCAGCGGCAGCGGACTTACGCCCCGGTGTTTGGCCTCCTCGCGCCACTCCCATATTTGCGCGAGGACCTTTGCCTCCAGATCCCATGGCGGTAATCCGGCAAGGAGGCCCGCCGCCTCGCCGGAGATCGTGCGATATCCCCGGATCATCCTGATCGCGCTGATATCAGCGCTGGGGGGTCTAGAATGATATGCTGAATTCATGGTTACAGTTTGCGCACTGGTTAAAAACTTATCCTGTACCAATTCCCATAATATCTGTGAAATTGGTTTCCAAAAGTCCCAGTGTAATAAATGCTCATAGCTTGGTAGTGCTACAATACAAGTTGAGTTGGTTTCGCCATTTCTTCTCAAGGGTAGTCAGATAGGAAATATCAAGTAAAGACCCCAGCACATCGAGCTACCCCAAACTGTCAAATTTTCCCAATTGAACATGAACCTTATGGTTACGTTACAAAGTTGAAAATCTATCAAAGAAACCTGACAGATTGAGATATTTTAATGTGCTGGTGTCTGTAGATCTAGCTTATTATTTTATATTTTACTAGCCTTTGCCCGCGGCTTCGCCCACTTCGAAGTCGGAAATTATCCCACGAGAACGTGCTACCGGGATAAAAAGTATCGTATATGTCATCCAGATTATAAACTATCTGTGTGCCAAATTTCCTCCAAATCCGTTCAGCCGATTAAGCCTAGCCTGATTGAAAATATTATAAAATAGGATGCACGGTCCTATACATATTAGATTTTTTCAATCAACCTGTCAGGGTCAGGACAAACAAAAATTAATTAATACTCACTGTAGTACGCACGCAGACCTCGCAGCTTACATTCGGATTTAAAATGGTCTCCATTCCTTGCAACAGCTCGGGCGCCTGTTTCATATGATGTGAGAACTTATTCAAGAACTCCTGAGACTTGACCGACTCAGGCAGGAATTTCGAACTTATATGTAACACTTTAGCTATCATTTCTTTTTGTACGGTCGGCGTCGGCGGTTTTCTGTGGAGCTCGATCCATTCACCCACAGTACGGCGTACGACTAACTGATGCTTCTGTAGCTCTATGAACGCTTTCGTCGCGTTGTCATCAACGTTTGACATTAGATAAAAGAGCTTCTTCATACGAATTGGTGCTGGCAATGTGTAAGGAACGAGAGAAGTGTTTAGAAGGCGTTCCACCAATAAACGGTCTTCTAAAGCCGTCATGTAATAACCATGAAGGATTTTATCTTTTATCCATTGGACTGCTTTCTCTGTGGCGGGAGGCACGCTCTCTTCTGTTAGAAACTTTTTGTAGATCAGGGCTAAGCCGGACATGGCTTCTTTTCTAATTTTGAATTTCTTATCAAGCGTTCGTTCGCGTACGAAGTGTAGAAGGTCTTCTGATTCGGCGACGGCTTGGAAGTCTCTTTGAGCAGTCGCTATGATGGCCATTACTACTTCGTAGCGTACTTGTTCATGGGCATCATGTTGCCTCAATTTTAACGTATCTGTTATGTCTTGTCTCAAGTCTGGGTGATGTACTAAGAAGTGCATGCAGTACTGCACACATTTGATTCTAATTGGTACTGATATATCATTAAATCTACCGAGGAAGGCCCTCCATAGTGCTGGGTACTGTTTCGCGAGTTCTGATCCCGGTTCGGAGAACATTCTAGCAAGTAATGCGACGCCACTGAGCCGCTCGGGGAACTGTGCGGACTTGAGTTTGCATTCTAACTGCGGTAGCACGGACAGAAGGATGGTGGGGCAGCACTGGTATAACTCGTAGATAAGCTCGTACACTTTTGAGTATATGAGAAGATTTTTTTCTTCTTTGCCGAGAATCAACACGTGGTTGAAGAACTGTGGAAGACGAAGAAGGTTGTAGAAGATTATTTAATTAATAAAGAAACATGGAGTTATTCGATTTCTGATTCAAAGATAAATCTTAGTCTTACTAAGATTAAGATTTATCTTTGAATCAGAAATCGATGTATATTTTCGAATAAATTAAATTAATAGAAAACAAACAGTTCATTTATTGAAATAAATTCCATTCGAAAACATCGATCAGTTTCTTACTAAACTTCAATGGTGTTACAGAAAAACGCAAGACCTGAAAACGGTTTGTTCCTTCTTGACTACTGGATCGATATCAGTAACATAATACAGATATTTTTTTAATGCATTTTGCCATACCTACCGCCGATTGAGCCAAAGGTAATTAAATCTTATTTCAATACAATAGAATTCAATTTTAAATGCATAAATTAATGCTAGGGTCAACACGTTTTTCATAATTAGCTTAAAGTTAACAACACGCACTCCTAATATTAGCTTGTATACTAATTAATCTATTTTTATATGAGCACATGTACCCAAATGAGTTTCATCTTAGAAAACGTCATATCTCGCCCACGATCTTGTAGGTACTTACGTGGGTGGTAGTCGTAAGGGATTGCTATGTATGTATTTAATTAAGTATGCTCTGCCACCCACATGCAAGTATGTAAATATAATCATACTTATATTGTCCCGGCGTAAATAAGGAACATCAGGATTTAGAAAGAGTATGATATATTTGGCGTGTGCTAGCTGACATATGGCAAATGCAAATGTTATAATTTTATGTCAATAGTAATCAAACCTACCATTGTATTGAATCAAGTTCTTCTAACTGAACAGAAAGCTGTGCTGCTGGGGAGTTTGTTGCGCCACTTCTTCTTCCCAGCTAAAGCACTAGGAAGTGGTGAAGGGTGGCCGTTTTGGGGGATTGTCTTATGTAATGTTGACGTTCAAAAAGTGGTGACTCAGCTTAGTTTGAATAAAAGACTTTTGATTTTGATTTGATTTTAGTTGACAAACACTAGCAAATATGAGTGCAGAAACAACGCTCTACAAAATCAAACTTTTTGTAATAGGCTGGATGACATAAAGAAAAATACTGTATTTTTTTTTCTCATGAAGCGACGCCACGCTTTAATTGTTGTTACCAAGTGTACAAAGACATTTGAATGTGTGTGTGTGTAAGCGCAGAAGCTCTCGGTACCGTCTGAAGTCTGAAACAATGGATGGTGTGCGTGCGTGCGTGTGTATGTTGAAGCTACATGTACGTAATCATAAATAGAAACAAACTTTATGAATCACACATAAAGTTTATTTTGCATTAAAGTTCTTCTTGAACACTTTTAATTAATTTGCATATCTTTTGATAGAACAAAGCGATTGCGACGAAATATTAACTAAATGATACTCCGAGTTGGACACAATATCTATTTGAGTAACAGAACCATATTGGTTTCATACTTTTGACGTGGTACCTGTTCTAACAGTTACACGGACATACAATTTGAAAAATGATAGAAATGGCATCTGTTGGTTATCCTTTAGCACCCCAACTATTTTTGTTTTCAAATATTTTGAATGTACAGTCGCCAGCAGGTCAAGCTATCCCAAACTGTCAAATTTTTCCAATTGAACATAAACCTTATTCCTTTGTAATTCAGTTGAAAAACTATCAAAGAAATTTGACAGATTGGGGTAGCTTGATGTGCTGGCCTCTGTACAGAAACAGATAATTATAGATATAGATTACCAATCATGTACGAAAATAATAGTCTTAAAAGGAACAGCACTGATTGGCAGTGTGTGTGTGTTCTCGAAAACTGTCAACTAGTCTATTCCTACTGTTAGGGTGTTACACATTTACCTCGCTGATACGTACCTGCATTTAAATAGTTTAAAAACCGTAATGATTGCAGGCGTCCATACCAAAGCATATAATGTATGATACACGTGATATACAGTACCTAAACGTGATGCAGTCACATGGAGCAACAACAATCACGTTCCTACATTCAATCGTTACACGTTTACATAATCAGAGGGGCGAATGTCACTGAACGACCGTTAGGGCCTTAACATACTAGCGAATTGCGAGCGTCCTCAAAGCGGGGCAGGCGCACAACGAACACGCGGCGCATTCGCAGCGAATTCTTTGCGGACCCGCAACGTGATCGCCGCTAATAGCAGCAAGAACGCCATTTCTTTTTGCTTTCGGGTCCGACTCCGGCATCTTCGAAGTAACAAAGCCAACAGCAGTGTTTCCTCGTCGGAATCCATTTTGTTACTGAGTGTATTGGACGTCGATAACTTGCTACAAACTAGGGATGCCTCGATACGCCTTTTTGCCGTTACTATACCGATGCTCTTATAAAAATATCGGCGATACCGATACGAATACGATTATTTAATTCAAAAATGAAGGTAAAATAAATAATACACAAGTCAGGTTATGTTTTCAAGTAACATAAAAATAACAAATAACAGGACAAACTAAATAAACCGTTTAAAACTATAGACATGTTGAGATTCGTTAATAGTATATTTTAGTATGGTTAGTTCGTGCCTCGTTTGCAACGAAATAGACGAGACAACACGCGCGTTTACATTACATTTTTAAAACGCGATATTTGAAAAGTATCGTTGAATCGGCCATAAAAAGATCGCCAATGCCGATATATCGGCATACTTCGAGTATCGCGGATATATCGGCATCGGTATCGGTATCGGATGCATCCCTACTACAAACACGCGACGAAAACGTTGCGAATTTGCCACGCATCCGAGACGTTTTCGCTGTGCAGCCGCGGCGTGTTCGCGAAGCGTTCGCTGCGCGGCCGCCCCACCCCGCAGCCGCTCGCAAACGGCTAGTGTGTTAAGGCCCTTATATCGCACCTTTTTGTTTTAGGTACGCAGCCGTTACTACGGTATACATCGAGTTTTTGCCGTAATAAAATCGCCGCGGGATTTTTTCGCGCCCTGCACACCAGTGCGTGAAAAAAAACAGCCACGATTTTAATAGGAAAAGTTCGGCTTTGAATTGCGTCTTTCTGCATCAGCTGTGTCAGGATAGCACAAGGACAACCTAGTGAAGGGCTACCTACCATCATCGATTTAAGCCTTATTTACAATCACAAGTTTCGTTTTATACCCACTTTAGATAATGTTAGTTTGTACGGTATATGGGTCTAAAAGCCATTGTGGCCTGAAATAAATATTTTATTTATTTATTAACACACCCGGGTACTGTAATAACGTTAGCTATTCCACATTAAAATTCATGTTTCCAATTTATGTTATTACCACTTACACAAATATCAACTTCATCCAAGAGTAAATTAAGTTGATCTTAGAATGGCTATGAAAAAGTTATAGTGACATGAGGAACAATGTGTAAAATTCACTCGTACTCCATAGAAAAGAAAGGAACTTTTTCGATGCAGGATTTTGCGTGACGTCAGTACGATGCGTAGTTCGCATGTGGCAATGTAGATGCGGCCACAAAGTCATAATTTGCAGCGTAATCTAATCTATAAAACTGGGTACTAAAGTATGTTTTTCTAAAAACACATTTGTTTACGTGTTCGGAGACTAAATAGCGAAAGTAGTACTTACTGCCTGTATATAAGGTTCAAGCGTCTCACTAGTCTTGATAATCAGCTCCTTCGCGAGTGAGTAAGCGTACTTGTGGTCGCGTTTGTTGGGCTCCACCAAATTCATAAGGATCACGTTCAGGAGCTCGTTGGAGACCACGTCCGACTCTGTGATGAGTGGACACAGGACATCCAGCATGAAGGATTTGACCTTCGTTGAGTGTTCCGTGCTGGGGAAAGAGGTGATTGTTAGAAAGTTGGATTAAGTAGACTTGAATGATGTTGACTGCCTCGTTGGTTTTGTGGTCGCAAGAGCTACTTATTAGCATGAGGTCATGAGGGTTCGACTCCGAGGTCGGGTCAAGGTTTATTAGGATTTTCTATGTAGAATTTCTCAGCACTAAAACCGAGATTTGAAAATCCAGTGCGCTAAAAAATCCCGCAGCGATGTTTTTACGTCCCACAGTGTGAAAAAATCCCGGTTTTTGTGTCATCGTGTTTTTATTGAATTAATCGATAGAGTCTACAATTCTGAGGGTTAGAGTAAAACTCCGGGTTCGCCAAGACTTGTACTTTTTTTTAAAAAAAATGTCAAAGTTTCGGAATATCCGACTCATGAAAAGCGAAAAAAAAATCACTATAATTTAACGGAAGTACTTATTCCAGAATTTATTTATCCTACCGAAAAAAGGTATAATAGCCGACCGTTCCACCAATTCCTGTTGCTTTAGTATGAATGGGTCGAGAGATATGATTTTTTTTCTCATTTTTCGTTTTCATTTTTTTATTCATCTAAACCACCGTAGTAGGTGGTCATTCCTACATCAAAAAAATGCTGATACGTTCTATTATGTGTAGTATTATTTCCAAAACCTAATTCATTGGTTTCCAGGAGTTATTGGAAATTCAAAATTTTCCTTAGGGTTGTCACTTTCAAGTATCCGAAAAAACAAAACAACAAGAATATATTTTATTTGAAAAAAGAGGTGTTTTAAATACTTTCTAATAATTAAAATGGAGTTGGCAATTCCAAAAGAAAATGTGTATGAATTTGCAAAATATTATATGGGCTAACCGAACTAAAATACATCTTCATTGGTGCCGATTCTGTTGTCACAAAATTCTCTAAACTAGACTAAAAATCACCAAAATTTAGTTTATTCCTGTCAAACGACGATGAAATTGACTGAAGTGACACAACTTAACTATATTTTAGTTTGACAGCACTAAGATTACACTGAGTTATTAGTTTAGTGAAAATGGCAATTTTGCTATCCTGTTGTTGTCAATTTCATTAATCTATTCAACATAAAATTTTGGTTATCTAACTAAATCTGACTATTTTTAATCGCGATTAAATAGGTGTGGAATAAAATTAGCTGTCAAGAACTAAAATTCATACCGCCACCTCGACTTCTGGTGCAAAAATAGTACTGTATTTTTTCTTTTGCTTATATCTCGAAAATGGTGTGTCCTATCGCAAAAATAATGAAAATTCCGACCCCCTTTATAAAATCCCACACCTCTAAAACTCAACATGTGGGTAATAATTTTTCATATTTTCCATGCAAAAAGTCTAAATCCCAAATAAATCACGTCGAGGCTGCCGTCCCTGCGCGCTTCTGGCTCTAATAAAAATCACGGGGTAGGGCAAATAAGTACCTCGTTGCGAAGCCAAAAAATACCACGTGTGAAACAATTTTGACAACTAAAATCGAATTTGAATTCGATTTTAACTGTCAAAATTGTTTCTAAATTTAGAGATATTTTTTTATAGAATAGCGTTAAGATTCTCATAGTCAAAAGTAAGGAATTTTAGTTATAGTTTAGTTAATTTAGTTCGGTGTACAGAGGCCAGCACATCAAGCTACCCCAATCTGTCAAATTTCTTTGATAGTTTTTCAACTTTATTACAAAGGAATAAGAATTATGTTCAATTGGGAAAATTTGACAGTTTGGGATAGTTTGACCTGCTGGCGACTGTACATACAACAGAATCGGCACCATTGTTAGTTACAATTAATTCAACATTCTTCTCGCGGGCCGGCCAGTTAAGGCAAGCCCCCCGGCCGTAGTTCTGCACGACGTACCTCAGTCACGCCTTACTGAGGTTGTTGAAGTGCAGAGTACGGTTACGGTATAAACGTTGACTGGCGCTCAGTCCCCTGAAATTGTTTCAACTCCAGATGGAACAACCTTTGATTTTGCTTTATAGGAAAAACTACAAATTAATAAATATAGTTAAATATTGTATATATTTATATACAATATTTAACTAATATTTAACTAAGTTAAATATTGTATATATTTATATACAATATTTAACTATATTTATTAATGTGTAGTTTTTTATGGTTTATGGTTTTTGTGTGGTTTTTATATTTATTATTATTTAATAATAAATATAAATGGTTCACGTAAATAATTTAAGCAGGGGCGCACTCTCGTCGTATTTTTAAAAATCAATACAATTGATGTAAATACATAATGAAAATTGATTTAAAATAATTAGATAGGTAAATAATTCATGTAGATAAATAAAATACAAAATACATTATTCTAAAAAATTGTTATAACACAAAAAGTATAATAAAATTGATGAAAAAGAAAATAATTGTAAAATATAAAAGTTTACTAAAATTTATTCAAAATAAGTTGTAAAATCAAAAAGTAAAACCAAAATTGGTTTAAAAAAAATTGTAATATTAATAATGAAAAGAACAAAATTGACCAAAAATATTTTGACAAAATGTATATATAATACTCATGTTAATTTACTTATGAGACATAGGAAAGGATTTTCTTTTATTTACTATTAGTTAAGTCTTTTGGGTTAAAGTTTATAGACGGTTTCCAAAAAAGGTGTATCAATCAACATGATACCAATTTCTCCATTTGTTTTTTTTTTATTTCCTTTATAAAATTACTCAATCTTTGCCATTTTAAGCCACAAATGATATCTTGTTTTGGTCGTGATAAGAAAGCTAAAACTTAATAAAAATAAACAAATTATGTTTTGGTTGAAGTGGCAGCCCTAAGTGCAGATATTTCGGATATTACTAAAATTTCCAATAACTCCTGGAAACCAATGAATTAGGTTTTGGAAATAATACTACACATAATAGAACGTATCAGCATTTTTTTGATGTAGGAATGACCACCTACTACGGTGGTTTAGATGAATAAAAAAATGAAAACGAAAAATGAGAAAAAAAATCATATCTCTCGACCCATTCATACTAAAGCAACAGGAATTGGTGGAACGGTCGGCTATTATACCTTTTTTCGGTAGGATAAATAAATTCTGGAATAAGTACTTCCGTTAAATTATAGTGATTTTTTTTTCGCTTTTCATGAGTCGGATATTCCGAAACTTTGACATTTTTTTTAAAAAAAAGTACAAGTCTTGGCGAACCCGGAGTTTTACTCTAACCCTCAGAATTGTAGACTCTATCGATTAATTCAATAAAAACACGATGACACAAAAACCGGGATTTTTTCACACTGTGCGTCCGTGTGAACGTCAACTAACCCTTTTAGGTCAACTCCGAATGTCACGTCGTTTACTCTTTTATAAATAATTACTCAAATTTTATTTTGACCTCACTATCGGCTTCAACACCCTCGAAAACCTTGAAAACGTCACCCATGATAAAAAACCCAGGTCAAGTGCGAGTCGAAGTCGTGCGCCGAGGGTTCCGTACCGCCATAATAAAAAAGATATGGGCAAATTTAGATTTTCGCGAAAAATTGTAAGTACCAACATTTATCTTAAATTTCAACTTTTTTCAATTTTTGTTTTTTTTTTTCCTTTATTTGTGCTGCACCTTGCTTTTAGCCAAATTTCGTGATTGTAGGTCAACGGGAACTACCATACATGTTTTCGACCCAAAACCTATAGGATACTTCCGGTTGACTTAGAATAAGGTATTTTCCAATTTGATAAAAACTATTTTAATTTGAAGATTGGGACGATTTATTTAACAGAAAAATAAAAATAAATTTATTTATGTTCATTTTCTCCATTAAAAACGATTGAAATCAAATTTATTTTTCGTTGGTTTGAATTTACCGCCAAAACGCTCCTTACGATGACTTTTTATTACGCTGAAAACGTAATGTTCCTAGAATTCCCAACAGTGAACGAGCTCTGGGAAAGAGGTCTTGTTCCGAGAACTGGGGTGGATTCAACTTAGGTACTGTAGTACACAGAGTTGGTTTTTGAACATAGGTAAATATGGGTGCTATACTTATTGATGGAGGTAGGATTTAATGAAATCCATCTAGCATTCCTAAAATCATAACCTCTAAAGATTTCTGGCGTAAAACGTAACGTTTTTACTAGCCTACGCTGTCCCACTCCTGGGCAAAAGGCTTCCCTCCACTCTTTCCATCTTTAGCGAGCCTGCGCGTCCTCCATCAAGTTTGACGGAAACCTATCCTGCTCGTCCCACAATCTACGTGGCCTGCCGCGACCACACCCGGGCCCGGGCCCAGAGTTTGTCCGACAAGCGGCAGACTTGTTTGTCATCCTTATTAAGCTGTAAAGGAATGTTCCTAGAACTCACAATAGTGAACGACCTTTGGGAAAGAGGTCTTATTCCGACAACTAGGATCGATTGAACTTAGGTAGGTATTGTAGTACACAGAGTTGGTTTTTGAACAAGCTTTAATATGGCAACTACGCTAATTGTTAGAGAGAAGATTGAATAAAATTAATATACTTATTGAAACGTTTTGTAACTGTAATAAGTATCACAGAAAAAAAAAAATTGTACGTATGACGTTCATATGGTAATTTTAACCAATCTGTTATCTTAAGGGGGGAGCCTGCCAGGGGTGCGGGCTGTTCGAAAGAGATGCCGCCGCCCCTGGCACACAGGCAACTGAGAGAACAAGGGTGGATTTTAGTCAGTAAAAGTCTGTCTGCTCCAACCAGCACCCTAATTGCGTAACTCACGATTGATCATAATTGGTTTCGTCTTCACAGTTAAACAATATTCATTGCGTTATTTATGTTGTCGAACAAACACATTTTTCGAACATATGAAGCAATGGTTTAACAATCCGTTTCAAAACGATACAGATTATGATGAATCGTGAGTTACGCAATTAGGGTGCAGAGTGGGAGAAGTTATTTGATGATTCCCACCCAAAAAAAACAGAGGGGGAAGCACCAGGGTAGCTTCTCTTACGTTTTTTTGCCATTTGCAGGTCAATGTAAGGTTATATGTATGTTGATGAAAATAGAATATTTTAATAATAAACGGTAGATATGTGGTAGGTGTTTTTCCTAGGCGCCACCTAAATGAATGCCTAATCAAAAGCGCTGTTTGTACGTGTGCACGTGAAAATTTTCAATTTTCGGTGCTGAGCTGAGAGTAGCGTTAAAGAATAGTATTCTTTCACTAACACTCGGTGTCGTGAAAACGGACATAACATTACTTCCTGTTTAAAGAATGTTCTAGAACTGTACTTACTTGACAATCTTAAACATAAGCGAGAAGAGGGCGCAGAAGATCTCCTGGCAGTCTTCTAATTCGAAGCACATGTTGAAGGACTTGACATAGGCCAGATTCTCCAGCAGGTAGAAGTAGCGCTTGAAAGCTGGGTCTTTTGGGTCTCGGAGACCTTGCAGCTGGTTGATCAGGAACAGGAATATTGTCTTGACCTGTTGAAGAGGAGAAGGATGTTATTAATAAATTATGTTTATCTACACGTCAAAAATAAGGTATGTTTTAAAACGAAATGCTTATCCAACTACTGACTAAAAGACTAAAACAAACTCAAGCTTGGTTGGAACTCAACCAAGTAAGTTCCTATAGCGATGGATTTCAGATGACACCTGACATATTGCTGTCAACTTACCTCAAATCCAGACTGGTAAAGAGAACCTTCTAACGTTCAATAAAACTTGGCCCAACCTATGGACCAAAACCCAAAAGTCGGAGAAACTCGGGAGAGTTGCACTTATTGTGGGCGTAATACCCAATACGCCTCCGCCTTCCCCTTTGGGGAATATAAGCGTGACGTAAGTTAATCATCCAAATACCAAAACCGTCTACAAAGCAGCAAGATTACTGCAATATAGCGCAACAGTGGATTCAGCACATATTCTATCCATGATCATCTTCCAGCTGACATAATTCGTATTGACAAATTAGTCACTTGACTGGTTGCACAAAATCGATTTAATCATAACTGCGCACAAAGGCAGCGCTCGTGCATTCCTCAAATGCTTTCAATGTTTTGAATCACTCAATTTTAAACGAATCTAAATGGAACGTTTTGAGCTTGAATTTCGATTAGTTACATATCAGCAGAGTTTGGAGTCCTGCAGGGCACAATCAGCCCCAACGCTACTCATTCGACAATTCAATGATGTTCGTTGGGTCATTTAAATTGTCGAGCAAACGAGTTTTTCAAACAAAGGAAGCATAAAAAGAAAGATAGCTTACCAATTATTTAGAAAATCCTTAGCATTATGATAGAAAGCATGTGGGCTGCTGCTGCTGGTCCCTCATCATTTCAGCCGAAAGACGTCCACTGCTGGATATAAGCCTCTCCCAAAAGGGGGGTTTTGCCATAATCGCCACGCTTGGCAGGCGGGTTAGCGATCGCAGTATGGTGGTAAAATGCATAGAGAACGCTGCTGCCCATTCTCTAGTAAGTCCGTTAGTCGCCTTCTACGACCCACGGGAAGAAATGGGATGGTGCTATTCTTTTACGTCCGGCACCACACGGGACTAGTCCTAGCTCGGGCAAATTTTTGGTTTTTCCGATGGAAATTTCTCAGTAGCAGCCCGTCTTGGTCGTTTAGTCCACTTTCGGCCCCTCGACCCCAAAACACACATTTGTTTGTTTCCTCAACCCTTAAACATAGTTCACACTCGACCCCCAGGGGGTGAGACTGAATTGTCATACAAAAGACAGGCATACCTCGTCCACTTTCAACCCCTAGTTCGGTAAGTACCTAAAATTAATATTTTGGTACAGTAAGGTACAGACTACTTTGGGAGTCGAATGGAAACTAAAACTAAGCTGGAAAATAAAATCCACTATCGACCCTCAAGGGTCAAGAATAAACTACAGTCAAGGATACAGTGGACACATTATTTATTGGGGGTCGAGGGGCTGAGAGTGAACTGGACGGTCTTGGTTTGTGCCCGATTCATAGAAATTGGCTCGCCCCCTATTACATGGGAATTAACATCTGGCAATACATGTTAAAGCACAACTTGCGATATCCAAGTAAACTTACGAAAGTAACAAGTTTCCAGAGTTTGCTGTCCATATTCATAGAGAGATTACTATCAAGGAATTATAAGCATACGACATGACATGTACGCCTGGTAGATTATAGACCACTCTCTCACAGAGAGGCCTGTCTCCCAACAGTGGGAAAACTATATGCTGATTGTAACCTTAATAACATATGTTCTTACAGACGCACAACACATCAAGCTATCCCAAACTGTCAAATTTTCCCAATTGAACATGAACCTTAACCTTTTGTAATAAAGTTGAAAATCTATCGAAGAAATTTGACAGGTTGGGGTAGCTTCATGTGCTGGCGTCTGTTCATACTTGCATTAAGAAATAATTCATAGTTTTCAAGTACTACCTTGTAGCTCGTGTTCATTTCCAATGTATTGATTTTAGCTTCGATGTCATTAATATTGCCATGCGTAATTGATAGCTGTTACCGAAGCGTTCTATGAAAAAGTAATTATTGGCCGTAGTGCTTGTTAGTTATTAAGTGAGTATTAAATATCGCTATTGGTTTTGACTGTAAGCGGTAACAAAAGACGATATCATAATAATTATCGTCATAATCAGCTTATAAAGTTCCCACTGCTGGGACACAGGCCTTCTGTCTTCGAGAGGAAGTGGGCTATAAATCCACCACACGCGGGCCCAGTGGGGGTTGGTAGATGTCGCATATCCTCGAATTGTTAGTTCTAGGACATGCCGGTTTCTTCGCGATGTTTTCCTTCACCGTTTTGAGAGCGATATAATACTATGATTTGTGAAAAGCTTTTGAAAAATAACAACGGACCCTACGGTTTAAAGTTACGTAAAAGCTAAAGTTTCTCGTTTGTATTTCATATAAAGCCGTACAAATTGTCTTCTACAAAGGTCTACCAAACGCTTTTTTAAACGACTTCAAAAAAAAGGGGTTTATCAATTGGACACGTTTTTATGTGTATTTTTTTATGTATGTTCGGGCATCATTCCGTCTTAAAGACGGAATTGCAAAATTATTTTTTTGTTCGAAAGGGGTTTATTCCGAAAAAATGGGACCAATTTAAATTTCATATACAGGGTAAGTTTTTATCCAGTGCGCAAATTGTAACCATGAAATTCAGCATATCATTCTAAAACACCTAGCACAGAAATTTTTCGCCGGTTCTACAAAAAAAAATCTGCTGTTTCATAGAAAAGTGCAATACCTACGCGGTCAAAATGTATGAAACAGCTGATTTTTTTTTTGTACAACCGGCGAAAAATTTCTGCGCTAGGGGGTCTAGAATGATATGCTGAATTCATGGTTACAATTTGCGCACTGGATAAAAACTTTTCCTGTAGATCTGATAATGCGTTTCGGAGATAGACAACGGAACTGTTAAAAAAATGATAAAAAATCAACTGCGACTGCTGCTATAGCATAAATCTGCATTATTTTGACCCCAAGGATGATGAAATTTCGAAAAAACACTACAAATAGAAAAATAACTTTAATTTCAATTTTTAGTTTTTTTTTTTTTTGGAAAAGAAAATGTTTTGTTTAGGTAAGATCGTAGAGGGACGCTTATGTCCAGCAGTGAATATCTTTCGGCTGATTTGATGAAGATTTAGAGATGGAACCGATTGTAACACTCCATGAATATCTCCAGTACTAATCTTGGGTATTTATACTCCTTATGAAAAAACGTGACCAGCGTGTCTAGCATTCTTATTGCGTAACACACCATCAAACACGATCCATTTTGAACGATATTGCTAAACCATTGCTTCATATATTCGAAAAATTTGTTTCCTCAACAACGTAAACCACGCAATGAATATTGTTTAACTGTGAAAATGAAAATCGTTCCGACTGTTAGTGGGGTATTCCCACTGTTGTCTGCACGCTACAGGAACTGATGGACTAAAGTCATCATCATCATCATCATTTCAGCCGAAAGACGTCCACTGCTGGACATAAGCCTCTCCCAAAAGGGGGGTTTTGCCATAATCGCCACGCTTGGCAGGCGGGTTGGCGATCGCAGTATGGTGGTAAAATGCATAGAAAACGCTGCTGCCCATTCTCTAGTAAGTCCCATAGTCGCCTTCTACGACACCCACGGGAAGAAATGGGATGGTGCTATTCTTTTACGTCCGGCACCACAAGGGGACAAAGTGGTAGCCGCTAATTCTGGCCAACTTTATTTACAGTTTAGACAGCCATCAATTAGAAGATGACAAAACCTCTTTTCTCCATCCTTTTCAAACTCACCTGTTCCTGATCTTTATAAGGCGCCTCCGGGGCGTAGACCCGGAGTACATCAGCGATGCAGCACGCGATGAGCAGCTGAACATCTCTGGAAGGGTTTGTGAGGAAGAAATCGTCGGCCAAGTGGATCGCCAGCGGTATGTACTGCTGGTACATCCCCTCATCTTGGCCGAGACCTTGTAATGTGTGCGCTAAGACCTGCGGAAGAAAAATGAGTATAAGAATACAGTCATGATAGATCCGGCTGATGTATGGTGTTTTGAAGTCATTTTGGTAACCTCAAGTTTGATCTAAACATAAACTTCATGATAAGCTCTTAGAAATCAGAGCCCCAATTCGATATGGTTAAAATGATTCCCGGTGGAATCTTCAAATGTTCAAATTACATCAATATCATGTTTTTAAGAAACCAATGTACGGTAAGGCATCGAAATGTCATAGTATGTGCCACGACAATTTGTCGATATTATTAATACGATATTAGTAGATTTCGTGTGTGATTGAGGTGGTTTAGAAGTAAGGAATCGTTAAGTGGTCATAGTGAATTAGGGCCCTGGCGCCACTATTTTTATAGTACTTTGCCTGTGGATTTTTAAGGAGGAATTCCAGGGTAGCCGGCGAAATTTAAATGTTCTTACGGTTTTTGCAATTTGCAAGTCAGTGCAAGGCTGATGTTGATGAAAATATGATTTAAAGCTGACGTCACGTGTGAAATAAAAGTCATCGTAAGAAGCGATTTGGCGATAAATTCAAAACAACGAAAAATTAAATTGATTTTAATTAATTCGTTTGTAATTGAAAAAACGGATATAAATCAATTAATTTAAATTTTTCTGTTACATATTTCATCCCAGTCTTTAAATTAAAATAGTTTTTAATAAATTGGAAAATAACCTATTTATTAAGGTAAAGACTGAAACATCAGGCTTAGTTGCATTAGCCCTAAACCAGTACAAAAATAGCTTAAAATCCACACAAAAATACGGCACGTACCCAGAACCGATCCCAACCAAAATGAATGCCCCGATGGCCTAAATAAAGTCTAGTAATCACCTTGATTAAAATAGGCTTACCTAACTCTATTTAGTGCAATAATGTGTACATCGCGTCGACCCAATCTAGGCCAGGTGTCATGTAGACAATAGAACAATTTGTTCGGAGATTACATCTAGATTCCAGTCAACTCTAATGTGACCTAACTATGTCTGAATGTGGGTGAGCCGCGGACAACGAATAAAATTTAGAATATTTTTGATACATATTTTGATTACTGGTCTCATTCGTAGCGTTGTCAATTTTGGTTCAAAGCAACCCTTCAAAAAATACCGCAAAATTAGTTTGATAGTACTGAAATTTCTTGCGACTCTATTATTTTTATCTGACTACGGCGAAGCAAAAACGATGGTTATGATTTCGACCGGTATTAATGTGGGTATGTCATGTATAGGTTTATCTGTTCCCTCATAACTTCTAAACATAATTTGACAAATGTTATCTTTGGAAGTGTCTTGATCGTCCGCTGGATATAGGCTATGTGACGTCATATAAAATACATTTGAAACAAGAAAATATTGCCATCTGAATTAATACTGTAACTGCCCGTGACATCACATAGCTCAGGCCTTAACAGAATACCAGCGCTGCGACACTCTTTAAATGTGGCAGCATCATGCTAAGGTACGAGCCTTTTGGCCTCCTGTGGGACTTTCTGTTTTATTTTTTAGTTCCCAGAAATTTGTTTTTTATAATTTTTGTAAGAGTGTGTGTTTATATTCGTATGTGATCTTCCTGTGCGAGTCCCAATAAATACTTTTTCTTTCTTCTTTCTAATAGTAGTAAGCGATCATCGCTCTAGGACAAAGTGGCATACAACCACGGCTTTCAGTTGAGATTTTTTCTAGTTTCATACTTTTAAAGCGTGATTTTTCAGTAGACAGATTTTAGTTTTTTCATTTAAAACGAAGACAGCACCATTCTTAGTTTAATCAAAAGTGCTCACAATCGAATCCTTATATAAGCCTAGTGCTATACAAAGGCCTGTTCTAAAATAGAGGTATTACCAGTCTCTACGCTGAGTGGATTTGTGACCGCAAACTCAGCTCGCTCGCACCACTGACGTTGTCATCATCCGCGCCCTGTGTCGACTATATTGGGGTCAGCTCCCAGACTAACTAGTAGCGGTTTAATGGAAGTGGTGTGTACCGTTAATAATTACTATTTTTGTTTTTCTCGCCAGTTTATATTGCACTTTGATTCTGGCAATTTTATGTGCTGTTCATAAGAAGTGTTCTTATTCGGGATGTGCTAATAGACACCCATCTGACTGCAGTTCTCAGTCTGATTGCATACATAGACACGAGCAGCATAACCGTTTGGTACACGATAAAAAAAAACGAAGTTCCTTGATTTATTATTGTTTTCGTTATACACGATGCTTGTAAGTCTTGTAACATTTGGAAACCTGAGGCACCTGTGTTAAAGACCCATACCAAAAAGTAAGTTCAAACACGCAAACCCAATAGGCAAAAAGGCACTTTCTTAAGAGCATTAAACAAGAAAATATCATCTGAAAGCCGTTGTCGTTTATGTATATCAATCAAGACCCTTCTGCCAGGGGTGCGGGTTCGTTCGAAAGAGATACCGCCGCCCCTGGCATACAGGCTACTGAGGGAACACGGGTGGGTTTTAGTCAGTATCTGACACGCCCTCCTGCTCCACCCAGAGCGGGAGAAGTTATTTGATGATTTCCCACCCAAAAAAAAAAATCAAGACGCCTGCAACGATACCTCATTTTACAAATTAAGATACATACCGTTCACAATCATAACCCTCCTTTTTGTTTCGCCGTAGTCGAGTAATTAGAAACTGAATAATTTTGAAAGATATTTCTAATCCATTGCTTTATATGTTACACCAATGTTAAATAACGCGATGAATTTTGTTAAATTGTCAACAAAATGTCAAAAAAATATGCAAAAAAACTATTTAAAAAAAGAAAATAAACATTCTTTTTTTTTTCAAAATGTGTGTGTGTCATTGCCAATTTTGTTTGTCACGCAACTGGAAGTGATAAGTTACGATCCTGGGTACTTTAAAAAGATGCACTCTTCCAGTGTCATCTCATCTGCCGCCGACCTATTCTGTAAAATCTCACCGTGAAAACCTAGGTGAAGTGAACTGTCAATAGTGTCAAATTTCTAGCATCTCTGTAGTGCTATTCTGAATAGCCAAGCTGATAGAATGACAAGTCACTTCACCTATGCTTTCACGCTCAGCTTTTTACAGAATAGCCAAGCTGTATGCTCAAGTTCTTGCACCGTGTACAGCAAGCAGGCTTAGCACGAGCACCGATTTGTCGACGGAAGAATACACATGACTATTAAATAAATGATGTGCACATCAAGCTACCCCAATCTGTCAAATTTCTTTGATAGTTTTTCAACTTTATTGCAAAGGAATAAGGTTTACGTTCTATTGGGAAATTTGACAGTTTGGGATAGGTTGACCTGCTGGCGACTGCACAATAGGATCAGATAGCTGTTTTTCTATTCATTATCACACTTATGCGTTCTAAACGAATCATGATTTTGTAGATAATCGTATATATTTTGTGGCCGTCGAGTAGAAAGTTTTGTTGTCAGTGTGATTTTGACAGTTTGGGAAGAAATATTCTTCTGAAATAGTCTACATTTACAAGGACCTAAACAAATATCGTTAGAAACGAAAGACTAAATGACAGATTGTAGATATCTACGGTGCGATAACAAAAATGAAGGAACGAAATGTCACTTTGTATTGAAAAAGCACTGTCTATTCTTCGGAGAAATACAAAGCGTCATGCTAAGCCCGCTGTACACAAAAACTGACCCCCCTTTAAAGCTAAAGGTCAAAGTGCTTACACGGACGTATGGTTGACTGTACAAGCGCATTTACGAATCGATCGCTCCACATGGTAACTTTGCCACAAGCCCCTCATTAGTCATTACATACGACTCGATATCAAAGGACCGTATTTGATCGATTTAATGTAATTGTAAGTTACACAAACCGCTTTTCCAAGCTCACTCAGACACACAGAGAATATCTTTGTTTCGTCATAAATAAAACTTGATACGCCCATGAATTTATCAGCCTGTAATGTTTCCAATAGGACACAGGCCTCCTCTCTTTTTGAGAGAGAGTGGACCGTGAGGGACTACTCACACTTATTCAGGTCTGTTCAGCTTTTGTCCATAGAAAAAAACGTAGAGTCCGTTCAGGTTTCCGCGGCTGAACGGATGCGTACGCATCTTATACAAAATCGCTGTTTTCTATGGACAAAAGCTGAACAGAGCTGAATAAGTGTGAGTAGTGCCTAAATAGTGCCTCTCTCGAATACAGATTATTCAGTGATCTAGCAGGGGAGCAGTGAGTCACCCTACAATTCGTTGTACCTAAACCATGTAAATAATTACGCATACTTTGTTAGTCCCTCGTGTACTACAAAACCTTTATGTACCTAAATAAATATTATTATATTATATTAATTCACCACGCGGGCCCAGTGCAAACTTTGGTTGGTAAATGTCACAAGTCTTTGAATTTTTGGTTTCTATGACATTTTCAGTTCCTCATGACGTTTTCTTGTTTTCTTTTACCGTTTTCCGCACCCACGTCTTAGAACTCGTTACTAATGGTTCTCCACTGCACTTCGCTTCCACGCTGTACATCAAATACGAATATTTTGACGTAACTTTTATCTGCCGCTGTAATCAGATGGCAACTCAAATAATTATATGCAACATATCACACATAATTATTTCGTGGTAATTTATTACTGAGAAAGCAGGAAATAATTACCACGATATAATTATGTGTGTATTATGGCGTTGTGTTGTTTCTGCCTACACCCATATGAAGAAAAGTGAGTTTATGTATGTGTGTTAACCAGGAAATTCTTTCAATCATTTCGAGTGAAATCAAACATGACTTGAGACTTAAGCTTACGACGAACTAGTATATCCCTAAAGATGCTTGTTATCATATCTTATCCTACAACACGGAACGCCCACAGCTTAACGATGACGTCATCATTTCTTGATAGAAGAGGCGAGCCTATTCACCTATTGCCCCAAGGCACGGCACGGGGCACAAAGGTTTAGCCTTGGATTTAGCTCGACGTAAAGCTGATATAGATAGGCGGAGATGCAAAACAAAACAGAATTGATAAAACTACTCCATTTTAGCCTGGCCGGATGCGTGCACATACATGAAAGGGTGTGACCATAAAGTAAACGGCGGCGACGGGCGGCGGGACTGTTTTCTTTTTTCTGGATTATAGCGAAGCAAAACGGAGGGTGATTTTGACCGGTATGTATGTATGGGTACGTGTGTAGGTTCATCTGTTCCCTATCATAATTTGACACAAATGTAGTATCGTTGGAAGCGTCTTGATCGCCTACTGGTAATAGGCTATGTATCGTCATATTAAATGAATATGCGCCCTCTACAGGACATAAAGTGATGATATCCAGACCACCCTTATTTATAAACGCTGCTTAAAGTTAAGTAATGATTAGCAACTGATTAACCATACATTTTTGACATTTAAACACCTCTTAAATTTAATCATCGTTTATGAATATGCCCTTTTATATCCAGACCAATCGCTGTCCATGCCAAGGTTGCCTGGAAGAGATCGCGGAAAGCGATAAGGCCGCCCATTGTATATTTTGAAACACGAACTAATTATGTAGGTACATACACAATATCCTTATTAATATTCTAAACGTGAAAGTTTGCATGCATGGATGTATATGTATGGATGTTTAATACTCTTTCACGCAAAAACTATTGAATAGATTTTGTTGAAATTTGGCACACAGATAGAGTATAACCTAGATTAATACATAGGATACTTCTTATCCCGGTAGTACGTACCCGCGGGATAATTTTCGACTTCCACGTGGGCGATGCCGCGGGCGGAAGCTAGTATCTACATAGGTACTTATATACGGCCACGGTTTTCAGATGAGCAAAATAATAACAATAGAACGAATCGATGGACCAGGTTTAGCTACGCTTGCTGCGTTTGGTACGTGGATGGGTTACCATCTTTACACACCAAGACCCCTCTGTGCCTCGATAAGCATGTTAAGCCGGTCCCGGCCGTCATTTGTGGATATTTGATTGTCGTTTCGGGTCCTGCAGGCCTAGACAAAACACATTTCTGTTAGCGTTCACGCCAAACGCCACGCCAAAATGTATGGAAATGACATCACCTGCGGAAAGAACACGACGTAACCTTTCGTCTCTAGTCCTAGTCTCTAGTCCTGTTTTGTCTCTAGGCCCTGAGAAGCCCGAAAGCATGACAACAACCAGTCTTACCAATAGGTATCATATTACCCGGTAACTCGATTGTGGAGGTCATATAGGTAGTCACTCCATGTACGATGCATCATCTGCATCTGGTAAGACTGGAAGCCGACACCCACATGGTTAGGAAAAAGGCTAGGCAGATGATGCACCGCAAACATATAAGCTGTTCAAATCAAGATGAGCAAACCAATGTAGCGAAGTTGTGTAATTTAATAAGTAAAACTGGTTACATTCGTCCTCGTATACGAAAGGCTAACAACAGATCACAATTGATTCACAATTATGGACCTTTAATTCAAGGTGAATAGGAACCTCATTTTCATAATTAAGTACCTCCAATCTTCCTTCATAATCTGACGGGCCCTGTGTACCTAATTACTTTAAAAACACAGGACAGTAGTAAAATTAACTAACTAATGAATGTATTAGTGTCCGACCAATAATAGATTTTGAGCCGAAAACGGAAAAGAAGCTTCCGCTTTAGTCTTATTTTCGGCCGAAAACGAAAATGATTTAGACATAAAAAAGTATTAATATTTCAGCTGCATGCACACGCATACAGCTGTGCATGAAAAAAATATCAGCCTACCCTCGTTTTACAACTTCAAAACAAAATTGCGTCCGTTTACATCAGCTAAGTGAAATCATGAGCGGACTCGATTCCCCCCGAAGTTAGCCAAACGTCACCTGATATTGCCGAGTTTTACGAAGTAGGCCGAATGACGCGCGACAATTTACGAACTTCTGATGTTCGGCTTGACCATAGCTGCCTGCGGCTGGTTTATGGCCGAAAACGAAAATCTGGCCTTCGGTTGGCCACTAGAATTTATTAGTAAGTAGAATTTATAATTCAAGGCATGCAAGTTAAGATTAAAATGCAATAAGGGAGACAAAATTCAATTAAACAGAAGTTTTGATTTATGACTGTAACTTGGCGCCAATATAGTGCCAAAGCTTGATAAAATGGCAGCTATGCCAAAGCGGTTCTTTTCGGCGAATTCTGAAAACTCGGAATTTGTGGCTGCATTCGTGCAGTTCTGAAAAACAAGTCATTTGAGATTGTTCCTTTTGTATATAAATAGTAACTTTTCTGAAACCCTCGTACCGAAAAATGAAGCTATAAAAAGTTGGTAGCATACGACCACGGTTTTCTGATGAAAATATTTTCTTGTTTCATAAGATAAGATAATCATTTATTTACCCAAACATGAGTACAAGACACACACTAAAGCGGTTCTTTTCGACGGATTCTGAAAAGTCGGAATTTGTGGCTGCATTCGTGCGGTTCTGAAAAACAAGTCATTTGAGGTTGTTCCTTTTGTATATACATAGTATCTTTTCTGAAACTTTCGTACCGAAAAACGAAGCTCTAAAAAGTTGTTAGCATACGACCACGGTTTTCAGATGAAAATATTTTCTTGTTTATTACTTTAAAGCAAATTTTTTCACTAGTAGGATTTATGTTTTGAAACTTCCTTTGTATTTAAATCATTTTGGGGTTAGCTGTTTTTCAAATGTGCTAATTAAGTTCTTTCATTTGATACCCAATACGTCATCATTAAAAACCTATTTTCAGTTTATGAGTTTATATCCTCTAGAGGGCGCCATTTTCAATGTGGCGTCACATAGCCTGTAACCAGCGGACGATCAAGACACTTCACTTCCAACGATAGCTCATTTGTCAATGATAATTTTATTCGTTTAGAAATTATGAGGGAACTGATTAACATAATAATTATATTACACTCATTCCCACTTGCAATATGCTTCGGCGTAGTCGGGCAAAAAGCGAAGATTATATAAGTAGATAATCATTAAATTTATGAAGAGGGATTAAAACGTATTATCTTCCAGTAGACATATAAATAATAATAAAATCGTTTATTTATAAAAGGGGACACATTTACAATAAATACCTTAACAAATAAAATAGAGCACAGTTGCTAATTTGCCTGAACTAGGTGGAACCTGTGCTTCAGGCTACAAAATGCAGAAATAGTTAAAATAATAAATTAACAATGTGTATAAATAACTAAAATAGAACTTAGGTCAACAAAAGTAAAAATGCATGTTAGCGGTTTTTATTTGCATACAACAAGTAGATCTTCTGTCTGTGCATAATCGATGGATAGTAAATGCTTAAGTACAATTTTTTTACAGCTATGGTAATTTAATTTATAGATACTTAGTTTCCTATTTAATCTATTGTACAGAAATGGGCCTAAGAAAGTGTAAAATCTTTCTACAAAGACATGTTTTGAGGTTGTATTCGTTATGCATACTATATCATTCCGTCTCTTGTTAGTGTTTTCAGCATTATAGGTAAGCATGGTGTGCTGTTTTAATACTAAGTGCATAATAAAAAGCTGGCGAACAGTGAGTACGTTGCAGGATTTATATAGCAGATCTGTAGGAAAGAAGAAGGGATGGAAGTTTGCTACCTTTAAAATTGCTCTCTGAGCTCTTTCAAGAGGAAGCAAATTAGTTTTAGGTGCACCACCCCAAGAAGTGATACAGTATTGAATAATTGACTGACATAGAGCCAAATAAACTTGTGTGATTAATTTTGAATCTGCTAACGTTCGCAATTTTTTAAAAACATATATTAGTTTGCGCACTCTTTTAGTTAGGCTTTCTATATGTTTTCTAAAAGAAAGTGTGTCGTCCATTACTACCCCCAGGTAATTAATGTAGCTCGTTTTGATGATAAAAGGGCAATTACACATGCTGACTGTATGATTTCCACATTGATGGGCATATAGATGAGGGTTAGTTATGTTGAGTTGAGGCTTGCGCATGGAGAAGTGAATATATTTAGTCTTGTCGGCATTTAATGTTAGTAAATTGCTTTGAAGCCAATTAGTCACAGAATTTAAACCTAGCTGAGCGATTTCAAACAGTTCGCTACTGGTTTTCGCACTAAATATTAACGCCGTGTCGTCGGCATATGATATAATTTTACCGTCTTTAAGATTTAGATTACATAAGTCATTAATATAAATCAGGAATATTGTGGGGCCCAAAATACTCCCTTGAGGAACACCAAAACCAGTATTTTTCTGCTCATCACTCGTAATATTATCTATTCTAACGTACTGGTATCGGCCGTCTAAATAGTCAGTAAAAAGTTTCAGCGGCATTCCTCTTATTCCTATGGTCTCTAATTTGTCCAGAAGAATAGAAACAGACACCGTATCGAAGGCTTTGGCTAAATCGAGAAAGACTCCTAGGGTCTGGTTTCCTTTGCCGAGGTTTTCTGAAATATAATTAGTCAGGCTATGCACCGCATCGGCTGTCGATAGTTTCGGTCTAAAACCAAATTGCGCAGTCGATAAAATGTTGTTTTTCTCTAGATAATTAACAAGTCTACTGTTTATAATTT
Organism: Polymixis flavicincta; assembly: GCA_949987655.1. Lineage (NCBI taxonomy): Eukaryota > Metazoa > Arthropoda > Insecta > Lepidoptera > Noctuidae > Polymixis > Polymixis flavicincta. The sequence goes on along the minus strand of OX465188.1, from coordinate 15,343,852 downwards.
TCTCTAGTATTTTTGAAATTGAGGGGAGTAAGGATATTGGCCTATAATTATTAACTGCGGTTTTACTTCCTGATTTAAAGACAGGGATTACAACTGCCTTTTTTAGACAACTAGGGAAAATTCCTTCGGCAAGACAGATTCGAAATATATGCGTTAAAGGAGGTATCAAAATATGCTTGAAGCGTTTAAGGATCTTATTGCTTATATTATCCCATCCAGCTGCACAATCATCTTTAAGCCCAGAAATGATTCGGGCTATTTCATCTTCATCAGTGTCAAACATAGCAAAAGATTTTGGGTCACAGCTATCCCTTGATTTTTGCAAAGTAGGTTGGTCGCTACATTTCGGAATCTGCTCGGCAAGAGTTTTCCCAACACTTATAAAAAAGTTATTTACATTGTTAGCTGATATGAGCGGTGATGAATGATTTGAAAGCAGTAAACTCGAACTTGATTCACGCTGTTTTGACATATTGGTGACCTATGATCTAGGCAAGAACCACTTTGATGAGTAGGCAATGTGTGAGCGGGAAGAAAACCATGGTATAAGCAGATGTTAAGGTAATCTTGGGTCCCTGCATCGCAGTTTTCAGAACCAATATTTATATTTAAATCACCCGTTAGTATGATATTCTTAAATGGGCTAAGTGCTTGGAGAAGCTGGTTTAAGGATCTGTTAAAAGGATCTAGATTTCTAGCGGAAGGGGATCTATACATAGCGATTATCGCTGTAGTAGTACCAATTTTGATGACTAAACAATTACTCATACAGTCTTGTAGATTATGTTCCTCAGCCGTGACCTTTAATGATTCCTTAGCAAAGACTACGACACCATCATTCTGATTGTGGTTTATTGTGGTATGTAATACGGTGTACCCCGGTATTACTGGTAGATTTTCGTAGCGATTAGCTAGCCAGCACTCGGTAAGTACCATTATATCGCAATCAAAGTTAAGTCTATGAACAAAAACGTTAAAGCTGTCTATGTTCTTAAAAATACTACGAATATTTTGAGTTAGTACGGTTAGTGAATTTTGATAGTCGGAAAGATATTTTATGCAGTCCTCAACGTCACATGTCTTTGACACAGTTACAAATGTGTTATCTATATCTGTAATTAAGTTATCATCCATATTAAACTTAAAATAACAACAAAAATAAAATTAAAATAAAATAAAAATGAAAAACAAATAAGCCTAAAATCTACTCAAGTATGTGGCGCTCTTAGGCGCCTTCATAATCAATCGAATTAATGTACCTGTATTCGGCAGCTTTTTTAGCCGGGCAATCTGTGTCTCCTGTTTTGTGATTGGCTTGCTTTTTAAAGCGCAAACATGTAGCACATTTAGGTGGATTGGCTTTCTTCTCGCAGTCCTGGGTTGAGTGCCCTTCTTCACCGCAATGTCCACATGTGGGGACAGGTATTTTACAGGTCTTGGCTGCATGACCGTACTGCTGGCACTTGTAACATCTAGTTACAAGTGTGAAATTTCGTACCGGGCAGGACGTCCAATTTATAAATAATCTGTCCTGTGTGATGAGGGCCTTACGAATGACGGCTGGAACTTCAATGATGTAGTTGCAATTCTCAGCGTCTTTCCTGCCAGACTTGTGGCTCAGTTTTACGGAGGACAAAAATATATCTTTGGTCATTGTTGGCAGTTTGTCCGTCAAGTTTTGCTCGTATATACATTTAAAAACCTCATTTTCAGCCATTGCTATGGGAACTCCTATAACTATAATGCGAGGTTTGCGCTTTTTAGGTTCGTCGACGGTAAGCCCTGACGAAGCGAGTTGGACTGTTTGCCTTAGCTTTTCCAGGTCATCTTTGGTCTCAGTGCTGATTATCAGTCCTCCTTTTCCTATTTTGCGTACGCTTCGTACTTTTAGCTTCATTTCTCCAGGGCTTATGATTTTTTGGACCATGTTCTTGGTTTCATCACTGGTTTTCGAGTTATCACAGGGATAAATTGCCACGGAGCTAAAGGTATTTGGGCGAACAAAGCTGTTGGACCCCTTCTTCACCATATCTGCAAAAGATGAGGCCGCATCCTGTTTCGTACAGGACTCCTGGATTGTCCGATTCATCTCTGTTAGACAGTCTGATAGGTCTCGTGCTTCGGTCATTGTTTTAAGAGAGGTATGGGTCTGTATGGCTTTTTGCTTAAGGGACTGGTATTGAACAGCCATTTGCGAAACTCCATGTCCAATTTTTCGGCAAAGATTGCTAATTTTTAGCTTCTGCTCAGCGTTAAGCTTTCCATCAGTAGCAATAGAACAGACCTCACTGAGGCACTGCTCAATAGATCCCATCCAGTTCTGGATTTCCGGAGTGGACACTACTTCAATAACCTCATCTTGGTCCTTTCTTACTTGTTGGGGCGGAGTCCGAGCCGGGGTCCGTACCGGGATCGGTACCGGGATCGGGGTCGGTGTCGGTGGAGGGCTGCGTCGCATCATCGCGCTCCGATTAAAGGGGCTGCCTTCCATATATCACAATATTCACAAATTATCCAGTCATTTCATTATTTTAACTTATTTATCACTTAAAATGTTTCTCTTTATAACACGCTAATACACAAAAACTAGGTCACTATTTATGCAAACGTTAATTTATTTAATTTCTTTAAATGCATTGATGTGCACGTCTGTATGCTTTGAATGCCTATCATTCAATCCATGACACATGATGATTTGAAGGCTTGAAATCTGATAAAACCTGGCCCTAATCCCAAAAATGTGATACTTTAAGTTTATAACCAACTTTCCTTTTATATCATAACGAGGCATTTCTAAATCCCAACGGGATCGTAAAAACTCGGAACAGATGACTTATGAGTTATAACGAAGTCCCGGGGCGTTCCCGAGTTATCGATAAAAACTACGTAATAACGCAATCAAACAGCCTGACAAGCAATACCATAGAGTTTTCAAAACGTCACAAGTTAGTGACTGCGGTGCTATTCTACCACCATAGTTACCACCCTAAATAGAATGGACCGAACGTTATCCTCACAAAAGTGACCACTCTCTAGAAAGAGACAAAAGCAACTGTGCGGCCAATACCCGTCTCTTTTCTGCAAGCCTGTAATAAAAAACTAGAAAGAGACGACGGCCGTACATTCGCTTTATCTCTCTCGTACTTTTCGGTCTGTATTCACTGCACAACTGAATACGGAACGCGCAGTCCATTCTCTATGACCATTTGTGGCAGATCATGCTGACGATTTACAAAAGTGGCAGATTTCAAGAAAATTTACATTAAGTACCTAATTTGAATTTTCGATGTATTCATCTTTTTACACAAGATATATAAACTGTATTTTTATGCCCTGAATTCAAATTGGCAACAAACGAAACACTAAATTGCAAAGTGATTACACAACAGTCCATACACCATTCAAAGACATTTCCGAAGTGTATACGTGCCTATGAAAGGAAATTATTTGAATAACACAGACCCACTTTCAATTGATCCAAAATCCACTGTGAAATTTTTGCCCCTGAAAGATATGTATTTAGGCGTTAATGTGAGCACTGAAATCGATCGCTTATTCGTAGACGTGATTTTATAACCTGGAATGCAATCATTCCTTCAAAGAATGCAAACATTTCTGACTGAACTGTGTACTCAATTAAATTTCTAAGCACTATTGTTACTAACACCAAAATACTAACAAAAAATGGACCTTAGTCTGAAATAAAGTCTAATTTAATTTAATTAAATTAAAGACACGGTTGCCACTGAGCACAGCATGTGGTTTATAAAGATTTTACATCAACTTTAAACGTTGCAAAGAATTTTCCCAACATACTAGACGAAAACAATTGAAAACTAGATGACGAACTTCGACAATTGATAAAAGTGTAAGAGACTTGTTAGAATCAGGTGGAAGTAGCACCACCAGCCTAATTTTGAGTGTAGACAAATTTTGGGGAGCGATTGGAAAAATCCTGGACGCGAATGAGGCTACAAATTGTCCAACATTACAAATTACGCGAAAGCGTTGTTATGTTTGTCGACGTCCAACGCTTCGCGCCAAAAAATCTTCCCTCAGGTGAATTTAAACAAAACAATAATAAGGAATAGGTTCCTAAATCACCATGTGTCAGCTTTAATTACAACAAAAGAGGAGATTAAGGAACACGGACACTGTGTCTCCTTTAAAACCACTAAAAAAATATTAAAAAGATGTCAAAATTTATATTGTGTATTTATTTCCGTTTTCATGACTGCATATTTTTGGCATTTTTGGCGCCAAGTGTGGCAGATTTTTAGCCCAGTCTGTGGCAGATTCGCCGTTGATAAGATGGTCACACTTGTTGTCTATGTCTATGGTTACCAACTCACTGTGTAATGTTAAGTGAAGTGAGCTTGTAGTGAGTTGCCAATAGTGTCAATCCCTAGCATTACGAGGTCTGACAGCTGACTTGAAATACTTGGAAAATTAGAATATTGGAATAAATTGGACTTGCAGAAGTATACATTAAAGTGTGTGGGATGAATGATGAGCTATTCGGTTTCGGCTTATTTAAAGTCAATTAGCACAAAACTCGCCCGAATTGGGATCTTTACTTTAAGGGGCTTATAAGATGAGCTAAACGCAAGTTTTATAATGCCCAAATGATTATGATCCACTGCAGTAACTTAAACACAACTGGTGAAATCTAGGTTTACTATAGGTACACCTGTCAATCTTCTTCTTAAAGTATCGATGACAAAAAGTTCAAACATCATTGGCAAAAAAAAGCTGCGCAATCTCCGCTCACTGACGCAGTCATAAGATCATCAAACGCATAGGTGACAGGGCATGCGGCGCAGGATGTAAGGTTGGCCATTGTCTGTGCCTCAAACGCATTTGAAATCTGAGCCTTCCGTGAACCCACATCTATGGAGATTGTCTGTGCTCCGGCCGACTTATGTAGGTTCGAAGTGTATTTAGAGGTTTCCAAGTCGGCTATGGTAACGCGTCAAGTCGCCGAGATCTGTCACCTCTGCCTTTCCTATCGGATAAAACAGGCGTGATGTTATGTAAAATTTGTTTGAGATCTGTCAATTACTCCTATATTACATTTGTTATCAAACAAAGACATATTACATAACAACTGTAGCTGACTTCCTTTCATAGTCGTAAAATGGCTAAACACAATAATACCACAGAATAATAATGTTCAGAAAGACAAGATCGAACAATGCGTAAATTTTAACATAACATGATGCCTGTATTCCCCGAAGAGTTAGACAGTGATGTACCTATAGTATGCCCAAATTTCATGCAATAGGGGCGAGCCCATTGCTATTTATCAACGCGGCACAGATCTAGACTCCGGGTTGCTATTGAGAATATGGAAAAACCCAAAAACACTTTGCCCGCCCTGAAAATGAACCTGATGATCACCAGGGGCGCTTGCGATCAATAAACCAACGAGGGAGTCACAAAGTATTACAGAATATACAGACAGATCTCGTGTCAAAGACAGCACTCTGCGCAAAATGGAGCGCGAACATCAAGTAAAATGGGACAGTCGTTGTGTACACTTTGTGAGAATTTTTGAAACCAAACAAGTATTGATGGGAATGGCTAGCGATAAATACGTTCCTATAACATCAAGAAGATCCGAAGGCTTATTAGTTGACTCGCACGAATCGCTTTTAAATTTATTTTTAAATATTATAAGATTTTCTACAGGCGACTCGCACGAAGTAATAATATTCAAAATGGACGACCCGCCCTATTCGTGCAAGTTAATACTATTATTTAATTAATATGAGCTTTTTGAGTTTATCTAAGACATAACTAAAGTCAGTGAAAGAAAATATCGTGAAGAAAACTGGACGTGCCTATTATACCTACTAATCATAAATCTGAAGAGTTATTTGTTAGTTTGAACGCGCTTATCTCTGAAACAAACAATTGCATTTGATAGCCTATTGATAGCCTAAGTGTTGAGGAAAGTGATAGGCTATTTAAACATCACACGAGAACTCTTAGGATCCGAGCAAAATGAAGAAAAAGTCAGAATGAACGACAAGCGAAAACAAAGTTATAGCGCGCGCAGGAGGCGATGCAATGCGACGGGGTGAATCGGCAAAACAAGAAATTTCATGCGGCCAGAAGCTGGTCATTAATATAAGTCTGGAATCAAGAACCCTTCCTGAGCAAGCGAGGTGATCGATGCGCATGCCTTGTCTGTATGAGAATAGGCTTAGCTCTGCAGTGGTACAATAATAGACTTGTATAATAATTTGGTCATGCTAGCGAGGCAATTTGTTATAGATCTTCTGTCCACGCCTACACAGTGGTGATGTCAGTGTGGAAATCGCAACACTTGCTGTATAACCACATGTTCGCATGATTACAAGTTAGAACTATTAATAGTGGTACACAATATGCAAGGAGATGTATGACAAGTTAGTTAACCGTATATTAGTGTTTTCACTTTTATAACATGGTTAGTTTTACCTACTCGTACGTAAAGTAAGTATTTGGACAGTTCTACGGGTTTGCTAAAATCAGCCTATAATAATATGGAAACAGGCCTCCTCCCTGTGAGAGAGTGTGGGCCAAAATCCACCACGCGGGCCCAGTGCGGGTTTGTAGATGTCACATGTCTTCGAATTCCTTCATCAATCAATGATTTCAAAACAGTGAAGGAAAACATCGTGAGGAAACCGGCATGTCCTAGAACAAAAATTCGAAGACATGTGACATCTACCAACCCGCACTGGGCCCGCGTGGTGGATTACGGCCCAATCCCTCTCACCGAGAGGAGGCCTGTGTCCCAGCAGTGGGAACATTATAGGCTAATGATGATGATGATGATGATGAAAGCGTCTGGCAGGATTAAAACCTACGAGCTACAACTCGTAAGTCGCAGCCGATTCTACTCGTCTCCAAACATAATATCACGCCTGTAATCCCCGAAGGGGTAGGCAGAGGTGTACTGTATTGTACTCCCACGAATTGGCATTTATGTTTAATCCATGTAATAGGTGACAAGCATATTGCTTAGAATTTATTTAAGCGTTTTATTAACAACAGTCTTAGCATGACGCTTTTTATTTCTACTCTACTGTAGAATAGAAACCGCTTGTCTACATTTCTCGGTGAAAACTGTCAACTGTATATACGTAAACGTAATTTTTGTCTACTCTTCCGACGACAAAACGCTTGTCTACGGTTCTCGTGCTAAGGCCTGCTGGTTCACTAGCGTAAGGAGGAAAATGTTTTTGTTTACAAGTTCGCAGATGTAAGGAACAAAAATCAACAAGTTTGACATCGGAAACCTCTACACTAGCTCTACCACAGATTAAAAAAAATGCAGCATAGCGCAGGGCGCTTCAGTGGTTTCAGGATACGATTACAATTTCCCGTGACTAACATTATATACAGACTAGTTTCCTCAGACGTTGTTTTTATCATTGAGTCGAAACTGGAGATATATTCGTGGTGAAAAAGTTGACGTTATGCGCATCTATCTACATAGCTAATCTGTGTCGCTTTTCGTGTCTGTCTATGTGACCGCCTAGTTCTTGTAACTACACAATGCATTTTGATGCGGTTTTTAGTAATTTAGATATTTTATTCCAAAAGGTGTATACTTAATACATATCTAATAATTAAACTTAGATATAGCATAAACATCTGGATGTTTTGACATATCGTCACATTAGTGGATTGCCCCTGTCCGCCTTGCCTCTGAAAGCACGTTATACCGTTAGTCCCAGCTGTCATGACAGTCGTAACGGATAGTCAGAAGCCCGTGTGGCGCCATCTACAATGCCACATGCCAACTACGCATCAAAGACTTGACGTCACACAAATCCTACATCGCGCAATCAGAGTTTACCGCGCGACTCGTTTATATACAACATCCTGACATCAACCGTCGGGCAGTTGCCCACCAGACACATCGCCCGTCTGGTCGAAGGATCCTCCCTTTTCCATAGAGTATGAGTGAACTTTACACCCTGTACCTCATACCTCTATACCCGAAAGCCTTATAACCAGTCCGATACTCATTAACTGGGTTGTGGAGGTCAGATACTTATATTTAGCTGCATACGGTTAGACTGTAGTACAAAGAGGCCGACTGGGCGGGTCTCTAGTACATATTTGTACAAAACTTTATTGTATACAGGTTGGAACAAGTTTATTTTTAAACCGCCTAAAAAATCTAACGTACGCGTGGAAATCCCAGCCACCCCCCTATAGGTATTAAAAGCAGGTACCATACCTTAAACTGGTTATCTGCTTTTGGATACAGGGTGGCTTAATTTAGGAGTCTACTTCAGAATAATTCTAGAGGTGCTTTTCTATTTACAGCCACTCTCCATGACCTTTCGCAAGAAATTACTTTTAGTTTTATTATGTCTCTTCTCTCAAAATGTACCTAATTAAAATGACGACGAAATGTAGAAGCAAAACACTTTACTAGATTTTATTATTCTAGTTTGTTTAGAGATTTCATTCGTGTTTATAGAACTGTAGCAAAATTATGCACGTTTTTCAGTGAATTTTAGAAAATTTACATAATTGATAGCGGAAAACCTTCATGTGTAGCATTTTGAAAGACAATGGCTAACAAGTGGTTATTGTTCTCAAATTATGGACACAAATAAATGGACGCAAATATTTAGTACACCAAGAGGTAAAATGTGACTTAAACAAAATAACATATTTTCACGCCTTGTTTCCCCGAAGGGTTGAGCAGAGGTGAACCACATTTCGCCAGTTATGTTTAAGTCCCATGCAATAGGGGGCGAGCCTATTGCCATCAAGCGGGCACAAATCCAGACTCCAGGCTGACACTGAGTCATTCCAGATAGAAAAACTCAAGAACACTTTGTCCGATGTGGGGATCGAACCCAGGACCTCATGCTTACCAGTAGGTCTTGCGACCACTAGACCAACGAGGTAGTCGAGGTCGTGACTTATACAAATACATACTAGGAGTAAGTTTGTTTTGTTTCGTTGGTATATTGGAGTGTGTTGCGCCACTTCTTCTTCCCAGCTAAAGCACTAGGAAGTGGTGAAGGGTGGGCGTTTTTGGGAGGACTGTCCTATGTTATTTTGACCTTCAAAAATTGCTGACTCTCAGCCTAGTTTGAATGAATGACTTTTGATTTGATTTGTGCTACGACATATTATGGCAATTAATTTAATCCTGTTTTGTGTTAGTAATGTCAATGTGTGAATCAAATTCTTCTAACTTAACAGACAGCTGTGCTGCTGGGGAGTTTGTTGCGCCACTTCTTCCCAGCTAAAACACTAGGAAGTGGTGAAGGGCGGCCATTTTGGGGGATTGTCTTATGTAATTTTGACGTCCATAAAGTGCTAACTCTGAGCGTATTTTGAATAAATGAGTGATTTTGGATTACGTTCCTACTCAGTTTCGGCTTCGGCTTATTAGTCGGGATTTTCATTAACACGTTAAGAGAATTCATCCCACGTGGGTTGGCAACAACGCATTTATAGCAGTTTTTCGCGATTATTTCATTAAATACAAACAAAAGTAAACATGTTTTTCAGCCATGCACAAGATCATTGGTATTTTCTTGTTTGTATGCTATTTTTTTGCAATGATTTTGCTATTTAATTACAAAAATCGACATACCGTCAATTATTTTCTGTTTGCATTATTTAGTAAGTATGGTTAAATGTTTTTATTAAAGAGTAAATGTAAAAAATAATCATAAATACAGAATATCTAGAGCTTGGCTGAAAAAAAATTGTACTTTTGTTTGTATTTAATGAAATAATTACGAAAAACTACTATGAATGCGTTGTTGCCAGCCCGCGTGGAATGAATGCTCTTAAGGAAAAGTCAAAAAGTAAAGGAAAAAGTACACTAACTTTATTACATATAATACAAAACGTGCCAGTTGTCTAATAGGTATTTCTGGAATTGTGGATTAACCCACAAATAAATAAATTCGTGAGTCGCCTAGAGAAAAAAAAATGATTTAAAAGTGACAACTCGCCGGATTCGGGCGAGTTAATTCGTGTGAGCCGACTAATAAGCCACTTTCTAACATAGCCGTATAGTACGGAAAAACGGACCAGGGGACTACTCTCTTGGTCCTTCATCAAAGTTACGGGCCCGTAAGAAAGAAGTAACATACTTCGAAATGTACTCTACTCCCGAATACCTTTTCAGGACAGGCAGAAACATCGGAAGTTTGTCAGTTACCCTTAAAACTGTCAAATCGTGTTGTTATTCATTCTTAAATTGGGCCCCAAACTAATCTTATGGCCGAAAGTGATACGGAGTAGGAAACTTCCGTTACTTCGATTTCGTATGTAGAGCACCCCCAGAGGAATGGCATTCATTTTGACAGTTAAACGACATTCATTGCATTATTTATATTGGCAAGACAAAGATAATAATTATATTTATTTCTAGGTAATACAAACACATACTTATAGGTAAGTAACTATGTACATGGATGAATAGTATTATTGTAATTAACACTTGTATATAGAAGTAAAACCTACAGCTATGTCACACAACAGATATTTACTTAATAAAAATAAATGTATCAGAGAAATTGAGAAGTAATTTTTACCAGAATGGCCAGAATGCCTAACAAGATCCTCCAAACGTTCGTGAGTTTCTCAGAAAACATGTGTCCTTCATTTTCTCCTTGCACAAAGCTGTGGCGTCACACAACATAACTTATAACAACTGTTACATAGCGTACCGACTACGTCACAACCGAACGATCAATCAACCCGACGCCATAGATGTTTCAAGTTGCGGTAGGTAATAACACCTACAACGACGCGTTTAATTCTGGTCCCTATATCCTAGAAATATGTTACTGAGGGGCTCGGTTAAGCTATGCTCGCCGCGGTTGTCCGTGGATGGGTGACCATATTTATACAGGATACGTTTTTAACCAGTGCGCACACTGTAACCATGAATTCAGCATATTCCATACACTTTGACCGCGTAGGTATTATTGCACTTTTCTATGAAACAGCTGATATATTTTTTTGTATGACTGACGAAAAATTTCTGCACTCGGGGTCTAGAATGATATGTTGAAATCATGGTTACAGTTTGCGCACTGGTTAAAAACTTATCCTGTATTCGAAGATCCCTCCTTGCCTTGGAAAGCATGTTAAACCGTTGGTCCTGGCTGTCCTTCGTAAATCTTTGTTCGTCGTTATGGGTAGTCACGAGCCCAAGTCTGACAACCACTCTTACCATCCGTCGTGTAATCAGGATGTGGAGGTCAGATAGGCAGTCGCTCCATGTACAAATACTGGTATTCAGCTTCATCCGGTTAGACTTGAAGCCGACCCCAACATAGTTGTGAATAGGCTAGGCTATGATGATATTAGGTCTTTACCTATGAAATTGCCGTTCTGCAGTACTGGCCATTTCAAATCAAAATAATTTTTTTTTGGCTAAGAATTCTAATTTCAAATTAATTTTATTTTAAAAACATGGATTTTTTTTTCTAAAAGTAGTCATTTCTTTATTGATTAGTGTTACATTTTCATCGCATTTCAATCTTTTTCGTCATCATGGATACGTTAAAAATTCGAGTAATTATGGAATATGAGTACCGTCGTGGCAGCAACGCGGCACAAGCGGCACGCAACATCAACGACGTTTACGGAGCTAACACTACAAACCAACGCACCACCTGTTATTGGTTTGCTCGCTTCCGTTCTGGAAATTTCGACCTGAAAAATGAACCTCGCGGTCGTCCGAAGACTTTGGTCGACATTGACGAATTAAAGGCGATTGTGGAAGCTGATGATACACAATCTACGGCTGAATTAGCAGCAGCTTTCGACGTTAGCGTCAAAACAATATTGGTCCATTTGCGTCAAATTGGCAAGGTAAAAAAGCTTGACAAATGGGTGCCCCACGAACTCAATGATCGCCAGCGCGAAGTACGCGTCGAGACGTGCCTTGCACTGCTCAACAGACACACAAATGAAGGAATTTTGAACCGCATTGTTACCTGCGATGAAAAATGGATTCTGTTTGATAACCGTAAGCGCTCAGCAAGTTGGTTGGATCCTGGTTCAGCACCTAAACAATGCCCTAAACGAAAACTTACCCCTAGAAAAGTGATGGTCACTGTTTGGTGGTCTAGCGCCGGTGTGATTCATCACAGCTTCTTACCAAACGGGGTGAGCATTACTGCAGATGTGTACTGTGAAGAACTGAACACAATGATGGAGAAGCTGGCGCATCTCCAACCAGCATTGGTCAATCGCTCGTCTCCGCTGCTCCTGCACGACAACGCGCGACCTCATACTGCACAGCAGACGGTCTCCAAGTTGCAAGAACTGGGGTTGGAAGCTCTCCGTCATCCGCCCTACTCACCAGACCTTGCGCCTACAGACTACTACTTTTTCCAGAATTTGGATAACTTCTTGGCGGGAAAAAAATTTAATACCCGAGAGGCAGTACAAAATGCCTTTGAAGAATTTGTTGCCTCCCGTCCAGCTGATTTCTTTAAGAAGGGCATCAATAAACTTCCACTGCGATGGCAAAGATGCATTGATTGCATGGGTGATTACTTCGATTAATACAAATAAAAAATTCATGAAAAAAATTCGTTTAAATTTTTTCATACAAAACGGCAATTTCATAGGTAAAGACCTATTATCTCTGATTTGAGATTGTGACTAGATTCTCACGTTTTTGAATACGGGAAATAATAGGGTATTTTCCGATTTCATAAAAACTATTTAGATTTGAATATTGGGACGATTTATTTAACAGAAAAATAAAAATAAATTTATTAATACACATTTTCTCAATTAAAAACTATTAAAATTTGATTTATTTTTCGTTGTTTTGAATTTACCGCCAAAACGCTCCTTAAGATGACTTTTTATTACGTGACATCGTCACGTCAGCTTTGTGTAAACAGCACCAATACAAATACTTACTTATACTTAGTTTGGTGCACAGAGGCACCGCACACCAGTAATATCACTTTTTAACCATTAAAAATCTTGTTGATTATAAACTCGACATTCACTTATTTACTTACTAACTACTTTAGTTTACACAAAGTTGACGTCACGTGATAAAAAGTCATCGTAAGAAGCGTTTTGGCGGTAAATTCAAAACAACGAAAAATAAATTTGGTTTAAATCGTTTTTAATTGAGAAAATGGATAGAAATCAATTTATTTTTATTTTTCTGTAAAATATCTCGTTCCAATCTTCAAATTAGAATAGTTTCTGAAAAATTTGGAAAATACCCTATTAGCCTTCTGATACTACGAATCGTTTAATTCTGGTCTTCAGATCCTAGAAATAAGTAACTCAAATCACCAAACTAAAATCATCATTGGCATCAAGCTAATAGACCCGAGTTCCAAACTTGAGAATCGTGAGATACGAATGTCTTCGATATCGGAAAGCGAAATTAAGGAACTCAAATGGAGTTGGGCAGGACACCTAGCAAGGCGCAGTGATCACAGATGGAGTAACGCTGTGATTGGGTGGCGAACAAGGACTAGAAGACGTGATGTCGGTCGTTCGGCGGCGAGATGGGCGGATTGTTCCAATCGCGGGAAAACCCTGGATGAAGCTGGCACGGGAGCGTAGGGATTGGCACAAGAAAAGAGATGATTTGTTTTTTTTTTTTTATCTATCAATTTTGTTTTTTTTGTTTTTTGAGGGGCTTGTGGCTAAATAACAATAGCTGCACGGGTCGATCGGCCAGGTTAAGCTACGCTTGCCGCGGTTGGTCCGTGGTTGGGTGACCATCTTTACATACATACCAAGACCCCTCCGTGCCTCGGAAAGCACGTTAAGCCGTTGGTCCCGGCTGTCATTTGTGGATCTTTGACAGTCGTTACGGGTCGTCAGAAGCCCGAAAGTCTGACAACCAGTCTTACCAAGGGGTATCGTATTTCCCAGTAACTGGGTTGTGGAGGTCAGATAGGCAGTCGCTCCATGTAAAATACTGGTATTCAGCTGCATCCGGTTAGACTGGAAGCCGACCCCAACATAGTTGGGAAAAGGCTAGGCAGATGATGATCTATCAATTTTGTTTTTCAGCCGAAAAATGGACCAAATTTCTTACGCAAAAATGACGCATAAATATCCCTCTATAATCAATCTTTAGAGCGATACGGATATTATTAGACACGACACCGATGTGACATTACAGAATAAATAAAAAATTAGGTCACCAGCACTTTATTAACATGTATTCTGCATGTCCATGTTATACCACAGTTATTCTTTCGGCACAGTTTAAAAATAAAACATGTTTATTTTGGCACTTTACTGTGTTACTAAAATTACATTTCAGTTGTCGTTTACGCCACTTTAGTGCGTTTTGCGAAGTGATTGAAGTCATATTAGTTTGAAGTGCTCTCTGTGATCTTTCACTACATTTATCACTAGCTTGTCACGATCCTACATGTTATTGGCGTTTGTGAAAGAAATGTGAGTTTCATTTCTATACTCTTCTATGGGATATATTAGTTTCTGAACAGCTTTGACGTTTAGACCTTGGAATGTTGCATTGCACGAGAAATGTAGACATGAGGAATGTTAGAAGTCGGTAAAAAAGTAAGTAGTATAAAATAGTATTTCTCTAACAATACCTGTCGAAAGAGAATGGGTCCTGCGACTCAGGGTATCTTTTTGTGCGAGATCCAATGCCACATTGGAATAATGGAAGAAACAATCTTATGAAAAAAAAAAAAATATATTTCACTAGCCAGAGGCTTCGCCCGGATGGCGGTCGAAAATTATCTCAAGGGAACATAATATATGTACTACCGGAATTAAAAAAATATCGTATGTGATATGATAATCCAGATTATAATTTAATCCAAATCCGTTCCGCCGCTTTTGCGTGATTTAGTCAGAAACATCTAAACATACAAACATTAGTACGATTTAAAATAGTCATCCTAAAAATATTAAAAATGTGAAAGTTTGTAGGTACGTTTGCTATAACCTGGATTAACACAAAGGATACTTTTTATCCCGGTCGTACATTCCCGTGGGACAACTTCCTACTTCCCTTCGGGCGAAACCGCTGACAAAATAGAATAAAATATTTTTGTAAAAAATTGCAAAAGTGTTCAGAGCTCCTTGAGAGAGGAACCTCCTTGTTATATTTATAGTTTCCCTTCTCATTCCTTCCTATTATACCACCTGGATGAGCAGGAGCACTAAGCCGTAAGTACCAACATCAAGTACGTTAACGAAGTGCTCCTTACTAGTACAGGTACAGACGCCAACACATCAAGCTATCCCTAACTGTCAAATTTTCCCAATTGAATATGAAACCTTATTCTTTTGTCATAAAGTTGAAAAACTATCAAAGAAATTGGACAGATTTGGGGTACAGAGGCCAGCATATCAAGCTGTCAAATTTCTTTGATAGTTTTTCAACTTTATTACAAAGGAATAAGGTTTATGTTCAATTGGGAAAATTTGACAGTTTGGGATAGCTTGACCTGCTGGCGACTGTGACCTTGATGTGCTGGCCTCTGTACCTTTATCTACTACTAGCTTTTGTCAGTGGCTCCGCCCGTGTGGATGTCGGTTATCGCGTAAATAAACTTATAACACCCCGTCGTTTTTGCGTCGTGGGTTAAAAAGTGGCCTATGTCCTTCTCCACATCCCAGGCTCAATCTCAGCGAAATTTCATGACAATCGATTCTTTAGGTGTGAAAGCATAACAGACAGACAGAGTTACTTTCGCATTTATAATATTAGTAGGGAATTAATACGTTATTCATACAATAAAGAGTGCAATCGTGAGATTCACAGGGAGATCAGAACAAAACCAGTGTGACAAATTTTCAACCAGAAAATTATCTATATGACAAGCAACGAGGATTATCACCAAAAACTAAAACAGTTCTAAATAACATTTAAGACCAATTAAACGCGCATATCCGTTCGGATGGCGATAAAACATAAAAGGTGACAGCTCAGAAGTCCACCGTCTGCTAACATTTGAAAGGAACCCGTTTTCGAGAGGGACTCACACCTTGCGGGATTAGCAGATGTTCGGTTTTTATGCAGATCCACATGGTGAGACTTTTAATACATATGTCTTTACCATAACGCATACATTGATGTTTGGTAAACAAGATTAATATTGAGCAGTAGTGGCCCAGTGGTAACGGCCGTACATTACGAGTAGGTCCTGAGGTTTGAACCCAAACATGCACTTGTAAATTATTTCTATAAACGGTGAAGGAAAACATCGTAAGGAATCCGGCATGTCCTAGAACCAAAAATTCGAAGACATCCGCCAATCCGCACTGGGCCCGCGTGGTGGAGCCCAGTCCCTCTCAGAGAGGAGGCCTGTGTCCCAGCAGTGGGAGCATTATAGGCTGATTATTTATTTTTCATGTATTTATTTATTGATAAAGCACTTCAACGAGTTATCCATTAAGACAAACACAAACAGTTTTATATGAATTGTGAATTAGTCAGTTACTTAAGTGCAAACAAGAAAGCCATATACGAGGGTCATTCAATAAATACTTAGCCTACAAAAAGTAAACGAAAATTTTGGAAAAGTGGCAATTTATTTTTCAACATAGTCTCCTTTTAGTTCGATACACTTAGCCCAGCGATGCTCCAACTTTTTAACCCGTCCGAAAAATAGTTTTTGTCAAACTCTGCAAAATAGGGCTCCGTGGCGGCGATGACCTCCTCAGTCGATCCATATCTATTCCCGGCGAGTGATTTTTTCAGATTAGGAAACAGAAAGAAGTCACAAGGGGCAAAATCTGGAGAATACGGTGGATGGGGCAGCAATTCGTAGCGTATTTCGACCAATTTGGCCATGGCAACGGCAGACGTGTGAACCGGTGCGTTGTCGTGGTGAAACAGCACTTTTTTCTTCGCCAGATGGGGTCGTTTTTTCTTTAATTCGGCGTCGAATCGACCCAATAAATCGGCATAGTAAAGCCCTGTAATTGTTTTACCCTTCTCGAGGTAATCGATGTAGATCACACCTTGTGAATCCCAGAAAACGGTGGCCATAACTTTTCCGGCCGATTTTAGTTTTCGCCTTCTTTGGAGCACGTTCCCCGGTCTGGATTCATTGTTTTAAATGCTCCTTGGTCTCTGGTGTGTACCAGTGGATCCAGGTTTCATCGACGGTCACAAAACGACGCAAAAACTCCGCTGGATTCCGCTTAAACAGCGCCAAACACGTCTCCGATGTGGTCTCACGGTTGCGCTTGTTTTCTGGTGTGAGTAAACGCGGCACCCATCGCGCCGACAGCTTTCTCATGCCGAGTTCCTCGTGAAGAATATGATGCACTGTTCCTTCTGAAATGCCTACAATCTCAGCTAGCTCCCGAACCTTCAATCGGCGATCTGCCAATACGAGATCATGGATTTTTTTAATGTTTTCCTCCGTAGCAGCTGTTTTCGGTGCACCTGGACGTGGTTCATCAAAAACCGACGTACGGCCACGTGCAAACTCGTTGAACCAATTCTTGATGGTGGCCATCGATGGAGAAGAGTCACCGTACACAGCATCCAAGCGCTCTTTGATTTCGATGCGCGTTTTCCCTTCCAAAAATAGGAATCGAATCACCGAACGATATTGCTCTTTTTCCATTTTTGTAAAACCGATCGACACGTTCGCTTCCATAAGTTGTCAAATTAAAACAAATGAAGGGATTGGAATGAAAATTTGAAAAAAGAATGTGCTACACTGTGGTAAAACTCTTTTGAAACTACAGCGCCCTCTGGCGATGAGGCTAGATACTTATTGAATGCACCTCGTAGGTCTACTGATCTACTCAATCCCCAAGTGAGTTGTCTAGATGGACATCCAAATTGAAGAAAAAATGAGAACTAAAATCTCTCTTTTCCGGAAACATGTTATTTTAAGAAACTTCGCAATGTCGTACAATCGTTAAAACATACAACAATCTGATACTTAATCGATATCAGGTTCTAGTTTTATTTAGTTCTAATTAAGCCTCTGTCTAGCGAACGAGACACCATTGTACTGAAATTCTATTCCACTGAGCTTCGAGCGTAATACATACATAGTATATACCACTGCTGATACAGTCAAACTAAAACTTTGCACGACGCATAGCATAAGCATATTCACTGTTTTCTTCCACCGTTTTCTGACATAGGCCTTTTCTCTGTGAGACGGAGCGGTCCGTAATCCACCACGCGGGCCCAGTGCGGATTAGTAGATGTCACATGTCTTCGAATTTTTGGTTCTAGGACATGCCGGTTTCCTTACGATGTTTTCCTTCACCGTTTTGAGAGCAGTGGTGATGAAATAATTTAGGTACACAAAATAAGTAAAGTTGTACGACGTGGCAAAGAGATTTTTTAACAAACTTCATCAAACATTAAACATTCTTTTACGTAGGTATCTTCTAAGCGAGGGACAGATAAAAGCAAATACATATTATTAAAGAAAACTGTTGAGTACAATTAAAGTTCCCGTTTTCCAACTGTTATATTCTACACTAGGTTTTTCCAGCGGTTTCGCCCGCGTGGTGGTCGGAAACGTATTACCGGGATAAAAAGTATCCTTTGTGTTAATCCAGGTAAATTTCATCCAAATCCGTTCAGCCGTTTCTGCGTGATTGAGTAACAAACATCTAAACATACAAACTTTCACATTTATAATATTGTAGTGGGAAGTAGGAGTTAATCCTACGGAGCAGGAGGCCAAGTGGTAACGGCCGCGACTTACGAGTTGTAGGTCGTGAGTTCGAACCGAGCCAGGCGCTTTACTTTGTGTAAATTATTTCATTACCACTGCTCTTAAAACGATGAAGGAAAACATCGTGAGGAAACCGTTTTTTTTATTTTTTTTTATTAGCCTATACTGTCCCACTGCTGGGCAAAGGCCTCCCCCAAATCCTTCCAGGAACTCTTTTCCCGCGCCACTTCGAACCAGCCTTCGCGGTACGCATCCAGGTCATCTCGCCACCGCTTTCTGGGCCGACCGCGGCGGCGTCGTCCATCTTCAGGCACCCATTGTGTTGAGATCTTTGCCCAGCGGTCATCCTGCATACGGCCGATGTGACCCGCCCAATCCCATTTGAGCCTGGCAGCCTTCTTGCCTACGTCTTTTATGCCTGTTTTGGAACGCAGCGTGGTGTTCCGAATCTTATCCTGTCTTTTCACACCCAGAATGCTGCGTTCCATCGCTCTTTGGCAAACTCCAAGGCGGAACTTTAGTGATTCGGTGAGTGACCAGGTCTGAGCACCGTAGGTTAGGACAGGAAGGATACACATGTCGACGAGTTTGCGCTTCAGGGAGATCGGCAGATCCCCCTTCATTAGCGTCTTCATGGACCAGTAGAAAAGGCATTTTGGATTCGACGATCGATTTCTCGTTCCTGCCTGTTTTCGAAAGAAACTAACTGGCCCAGGTAGACATACTCGTCGACATAATGTATCTCTTGCCCATCTACCTCAACTCTACGCTTAGTGCTGTTAGTCATCAATTGAGTTTTAGACCGATTCATCGCAAGTCCCGCCCTGAAGCTAGCCGTGCTCAGCTCTTGGAGCATAGTCTGAATTTCTTGAGCTGTGGGGGCAAAAAGGACTATATCGTCGGCAAAACGGAGGTTTGTCAGCCTCCTTTTGCCGATGTCAATGCCCTTGGTCTTCCATGAGGCTGCCAGTGACTGGAATATCTCCTCAAGTGTGCTTGTAAACAGTTTGGGAGAGAGTGGGTCACCCTGCTTAACACCTTTTCGTATTTTAAATGGAGGTCCTGCAGTATTTAGTTTGATATTTGCGAAGCTATTATTGTAAATGTTTTTTAAAAGATCGATGTACTGTTTTTCAATTTCCTGGACTTCTAGTGATGTGAATATAACTGAGTGCTTAATACTATCGAAGGCTTTCGTGTAATCTACGAAGGCCAGATACAATGGTTTATTAAATTCTGCCTATTTTTCAAGGATCTGGTTTAGTGTTTGAAGATGGTCGGTAGTAGAAAAGCCAGGGCGAAATCCGGCTTGTTCTGGTGGCTGATGTTTATCCAGTTTGCCGTCCAAGCGATTGTGTATCACCTTAATAAAAACTTTATAAATATGAGAAGTCAGACTTATTGGGCGGTAATTTCCGATATCGCTTTTGTCACCTTTTTTGTGGAGAAGAACTATGTTTGAATGGCACATTGAATTGGGTACTTTTCCTGATGTCAGTATTGTATTAAATGGGTTGGTATGAGGGGCAATAATGTGAGAGAGCCAATTTTTAATGCTTCGGTAGTGATTTCATCCTCTCCAGGACTTTTGTTGTAACGCATAGTAGTAAGTGCACTCTGCACTTCATAGCCACTTATTAAAGGAATGGAATCTGGGAGACTGTATTCTGTGTTGATCGGGGGTGGTGAGTTGTCTGAATACAATGCTTCATAGAATTTGGACGCTATTTCCATGATTTTTTGTCTACTGTGGTGTTTTATTCCGTGACTGTCTTTGAGACTATTGATCCAGGTTTTTCCCTTTGCGACTCCATGTTTTATAACCCTTAAAGATGTGTGTTTTTCTAGAGCAGTTTTGACTAAATGTGTGCTAATATTTCTCAGATCTTTTCTAATACTTCTTTTGACTTCTCTATCTATTGTTCTGTATTCTGCTGTCCCAATTTCTTCCTTTGTTCGTTTCTCGATCAAATCTATACTATGACCTGTTAATTTGTTTCTATTTTTTGTTGCGTTCTTTATGTTTTTACTACTTTTGATTATTCCGGTAACTATTGAATTATATTGGTCTTCAGTGTCTGTTTCGTCAACTTTTAGGTATTTAAAATAATTTGATATTTCAAGATTAAAATGTTCTGAGTTATTGATAAGCGTCTCTTTTAAAAGTCGTTTAGTTTGTTTTGCGAACAATTTGGCTCGGTGAATTTTAAAATCAAATCGCATTTTTGCGCGTATTGGTCTGTGATCGGAGCTATATTTAATTTTATTGATTGCACTAACATCCTTGATGATATGTTTGTCTGACGACAAGACATAGTCAATTTCGTTTCGTGTGGAACCATTAGGTGCAACCCACGTCCATCGCCGTTGCGGTTTCTTTAAAAATAAGCTGTTGACTAAGTGCATGCTCCGTCCAAATGCAAACTGCATTAGACGAACACCTCGTTCGTTGCGGTCTCCTAAACCAAAGTGACCGAGAGTATCTTCGCTGTCTAGATCTTGTCTCCTTCCTACCTTAGCGTTAAAGTCCCCAATGACCATGCTCCAGGTGCCTCTATTTTCATCACATGCTCGGTTGACAAGTTCATAGAAATCCTCTACGTCTTCATCGGTATGTGCAGATGTCGGTGCATAAACTTGTACAAGAGTTAACGTTTTGCTCTGTGTGAGTTGGAATTTGAGCACCGCAACACGTTCAGAATAGCCCACGAATTCGATAATATTATCTTTCCACTTCTTTGCCACCATGAACCCCACTCCGTGTTGTCCACTGGTTTCACCGAAGTGGAAGAATACAGCATCGTCTCTTTCTTCTGTGTATTCACCCTCTCTTCTAACTTCGGAAAGGCCTACAATGTCCCAGGTTATACATTTTAGAGCATTTTCAAGCTCAATTAATCGCTCATCTTTCATCAGCGTCCGGACATTATAGGTGAGAATCTGAAGTGTATCGGTATCCGTTATATAGTTTGCTGTGGTTGTTTGACGGTTAATCGATCTCACCCGGAGATTCTTAGCTCCCCTGACCCCAGGGCTGCACCCGCGCCCGTCCACGTCAGCACAACCGCTGGAGTCGCCGGGCACTTGGGGCCTGTTTCTTTTTCTTCTATCCATTAAGGGGGGGTTTGGACCGTACCCCACCACGCTGGTCCAGTGCGTGTTGGCGGGTTGCCAGAGCCTCGTTTGTTTGTTAGCAGGATGCACCACGGGCAGGTGAGGTTAGCTTGAGTCCCGAAAGATGTTATTTGGGACCCCTTACATCCCTTATGTTATAGAACAAAAAAAAATCGGAAGACATGTGACATCTACCAACCCGCACTGGGCCTGCGTGGTGGATTACGGCCCAATCCCTCTCACAGAGTGAAGGCCTGTGTCCCAGCAGTGGGAACATTATAGGCTGATGATGATGAAGTAGGAGTTATGCGAGGGAAGCATACAAGCAAATACATTTTATTAAATAAAACTGTTCAGAGTAATTTTCTTTCCCTTTTCCAAGAATCGTGGCAGCCTGAAAGTTGTTATATTCCACGCTAAATAGAGGACTACTCGTCTTCGCGTGCTTCCAAGAATCAGATTCAATATTGCGCTGTATGTACCGGTATATAAACTATGTAGGTATACCAATCAACAAATATCAGCTTTCGAAGTAAAATCAATAAGCTTCGGAGTACGGGAGTGTTGTTAGTTATACCTGTGAGTGGCTGTGAGTAAGTGGATCAATATGACGCTACGGTGCTCGACAATAGATATTTAGCTTGAAGAGGACTCTATATTAAACGTAGAAGAAAGCCTTTTTAAAGTGTCTAATAATAAATAAATCATTTATTTGGACCAAAACTTTTACAACATTTATAAACCTGCCAAACTGCGTGACAGTTTGTCGGCAGGATTAGCGCTCGTTATAAACATTTGGTATCAACAATTTAATTAACATCTAAGTAAATACAGTCTTACAGCTAATATAAAAGGTCGGTAAGAATACCATGCTTACAGCGCGAGCCACCGCGCCGTTCTGCCGGCAGACACGCCGACGACGGCTAACACCGCTCGTGCTTTTTTAGGTTATCGTTAATTATTGTCACATGTCGCGGTCAATGCATTAAGTAGTTCATCTGAATATGAAACGCCCTGATATTACACCAAGTTCGCATGTAGCTCCAGAGATCAGCGCGTTCAAATAAACAGACTCCTCAGCACATAATAGTTCAGATATAGATTTAATTAGCGAAATTCCTCAGTTAAGAACACAAACAGGCTAGTCGCACATGTCAATTCACCGTTTCCCAGGCAAGCTACGCAGTTTCATTTACATTACGATGCTACCATATTTGACTAGTCCCTAAGTCGGAAAGCGGACGCCAACGGGATGTTGTGAAAGTTGATATAGGAGTAGACAAACTAACTGTCGAGGATGCACAAACTCGAACAAAAGCAAAAAGACTCGCTTCGTTCCAATTATTCCAGGCTGACGAAGTTGACGTGCTAAAGGTAAACAAATTATATAGAAATGTTCACGTTTCTGAACGACAAACAACAACAAACGGTGAATCGACTTAACATCTAGGGAGGTTTTCGAATGTCACCGAGACCCGAAGTATATGTTCTGTGCCCGAAGTACATCTAAACATGGTCCTTTAGGGCGTTTAGCTAAATACGGTTAGGACCAAACAGCAGCATTGGTTCGGGAGAAAACGGTGAAGCATACATCTTTACACAGTGGCGAGTCTTTAGCCAAAGGGCTCAACCCCATAGCATCAAAGTTATTTCGTGACAAATCTTAAAGTGAACTTGATATTATCTTACTAATATAATAAATGTGAAAGTTTGTATGGTTGGATTTTTGTTACTCAATCACGCAAAACAGCTGAAGAGATTTGGATGAAATTTCACAAACAGATAGTTCATAACTCAGATTAACACGTAGGATACTTTTTATACCGGTGGTACGTTCCCGTGGGATAATTTCTGAGCTCCATGCGGGCGACGCCACTGACAAAAGCTAGTTCTAAATAAACTTAACATAAGGTACAATAATAATTGTCATCAATTACCCTTAACATAAGTACTGGCTTAGCCCGCGGTGTCACCCCCCCGAGTGGGTTCCCGCATTGTCGTTGCGGGGGGGCTCAGTAACCGTGGTCTCCCACCCACGGTGAAGCCAAGAGGAACCCAAAGGTGGGGCCGCTCGTCAAGGCTTTTGCCTTCAAGCCATTGACGTAGCGGCCAAAAAGTAGGTTGCGGTGAGGTGCACCGCAACTGAGGTGGGCCGCGATGTCGAATGGGAGGCATCGCGGCTGAGGGTTACGGGCTGCGGTAGAGGAGGAGTGCCGGTGCTTCTGAGCAGCGCTCTTCCCTTCCGTGGCCTGGACGGGGCCGCCACCGTTTGATGGCGGACGCGGTGGGGCCGCAGGGGAAGAGGAGTGTCGGTATAGCGTCAGCCGCTCTCCCTATCCCCTGCGGCCGAAAAGTGGTAGACGGGACGGCGCGTTGTGTTCCACACGCGCGCCAAAAGATGTCAGCAACCACTGGTGGGGTCCGCAAGGGCCGATGCCTGCCAGGGGTGCGGGTTTGTTCGAAAGAGATACCACGTCCCCTGGCATACGGGCTACTGAGGGAACACGGGTGGGTTTTAGTCAGTAAAAGTCTGACACGCCCTCCTGCTCTACTCAGCAGGAGAAGTCATTTGATGATTTCCCACCCAAAAAAAAAAAAAAGCCCGCGGTGTCAGCCACGTGGATGTCGGAAATTATCCAAAGACAATGTGCAACCGGGACAATAAGAAGCCTACGAAGTGCATTCAATAAGTACCTAACCTCATCGCCAGAGGGCGCTGTAGTTTCAAAAGGGTTTTACCACAGTGTAGCACATTCTTTTTTAATTCTTTTTTCAAATTTTCATTCCAATCCCTTCATTTGTTTTAATTTGACAACATAAGGAAGCGAACGTATCGATCGGTTTTACAAAAATGGAAAAAGAGCAATATCGTTCGGTGATTCGATTCCTATTTTTGGAAGGGAAAACGCGCATCGAAATCAAAGAGCGCTTGGATGCTGTGTACGGTGACTCTTCTTCATCGATGGCCACCGTCAAGAATTGGTTCAACGAGTTTGCACGTGGCCGTACGTCGATTTTTGATGAACCACGTCCAGGTGCATCGAAAACAGCTGCTACGGAGGAAAACATTAAAAAAATCCATGATCTCATATTAGCAGATCGCCGATTGAAGGTTCGGGAGCTAGCTGAGACTGTAGACAAAGTGCTGTTTCACCACGACAACGCACCGGTTCACACGTCTGCCGTTGCCATGGCCAAATTGGTCGAATTACGCTACAAATTGCTGCCCCATCCACCGTATTCTCCAGATTTGGCCCCTTGACTTCTTTCTGTTTCCTAATCTGAAAAAATCACTCGCCGGGAATAGATATGGATCGAATGAGAAGGTCATCGCCGCCACGGAGGCCTATTTTGCAGAGTTTGATAAAAAACTATTTTTCGGACGGGTTAAAAAAGTTGGAGCATCGCTGGGCTAAGTGTATCGAACGAAAAGGAGACTATGTTGAAAAATAAATTGCCACTTTTCCAAAATTTTCGTTTACTTTTTGTAGGCTAAGTATTAATTGAATGACCCTCGTATGTTAGATACTCCTTATAACTATATATATATATGTATGCTAGTGAAAGTCCCGTCAAAATCGGTGCAGATGTAAAAAAAATGTTTTCTGTTATGAATACAGTGACTGATTTGCGAAAAGTAATCCGAGAAGGCTTGTAAATGTTGTGTCCTTTTTTTATTGTTTACTGTGCCTAAAACCAACCCTCAGTGGGATGAAGCCCAAGCGCCTCCCAAACAACAATTCAGGATCAGCCAATTTCTTTACATGTATTAGAAACAAAATTCCGATTAGCACCACATGTGGCAACAACATGCAGATTCCCAACGTCATATATCATAAAAAATCCACATAATAATATACAACACAAACAACTCCTGTACTAAACTTCGAGCATCTTGGACGGAAAAGTGTATCCGAAAATGGTCGGATACACTTTTCCGTCCAAGATGCTCGAAGTTTTCGGACCAAAGTTAGAAGGTATACCAATATACCAATACCAAAAAACTCCTGTATACCAATAAGGAACATACTTTTCTATCCATAGTCGTGGGTTGAAAGTCTGGCAAGACTTAGGAGCTACAACTTTGGAAGCATCTTCACAAAACTTAGTACAGTAGTCGGTAAACCGTCAGTTTCAAAGCCATTTTATATCAAGTGAATATTATCTTAAAACCCGTACAATGATCTGTTAAAATAGCTACCTTATTTAGTCATCGAGAGTCAACAAGAAGGTTCATTAAACTAACGAGTTTGTATTCTGTTTAGCGAGCGAAAAAGCGGTTATCTACAATATGCCAGGAGCGTGCCCTCGGACATTATTATGCGTTCAAATAGGCTGAGCACCGGCAAGATGAACAGACGCGAATAAGAGGGCTGTTGGAAGCACCATCTACCGAGCAGTCCACACTGCAGAAGACCGCATAGCTTGAAGACGCGTTGTATGTGGTGGTGATCCTCAGCATTGAGGGAACGACGAAGAAGATTGTGTTTAGAATCTTCCAACTTCTTTGCATAGAGAATTTAAAAACATCATCCTACCTACCAAACAAAATGTGAAAGTTTGTATGTTTGTTACTCAATCACGCAAAAACGGCGACACAGGATGCTTTTTATACCGGTATTACATTCCTGTGGGATAATTTTCGACCTCTACGCGAGCAAAGACGCTGGCAAAAGCTAGTGTTTAAATAAATTCTCGATTACAAAATAATCTACTATCGCTACGGGATCGGAAGAGCTTACAAACGATTTATGAAGCAATGTGCGCTCGGAGGACCGGTGACGGAGGTATGGCGCAGGGCCTAGAGACAAAATACATGTCTGTTAGCGTTCACGCCAAACGCTACGCCATCGCCAAAATGTATGAGAATGACATTACCTGCGGAAAGGACACGACGTAACCTTTCCACAGGTAATGTCATTCTCATACATTTTGGCGTAGCGTTTGGCGTGAACGCTAACAGAAATGTGTTTTGTCTAGGCCTGCTGTACGGAAGGCGACTAGGCATTGGATTAAATAGGCCTTTGTCTGTCTGGTCTCTCAAACTTGATAAAAAGTAAGTTAAATCAAGGACAAGACTATATTTTCAAATATCGAATCTTCTACCAATATTAGTAGTCTTTTGTTTCTAGGGTTTTTGAGCAAGCATACTGCATTTATGCAAGGCGAAAACTTTATAGCTGGGTAGGTGCGGCATTATGACAGAACACCGAAAATACTTTTGAAAATTTTCAGGTATGAGCATGGAGGTCAGGTCAGGAGTCCACTTTCAGATTTCGAAAATGGAAAAAAAATATGTGATCTTCAGAGCCGTTGATTTTGGTATAAACGTGTGCCATAATGACTTAAAAATGAGCAAATGTCATAAAGTCTGAGTTTTCTCTAAATATGACGACTTTGAAAGCTCAGAATTTGACTTGTTTTTATTCAGGGCACCGACCGTGCCGACTAAGGTATCCATTTTTTCCCTGCATATGCTTGCTCAAAAGCCCTCTTGGTCCCCCTTACCATTAACTTTGTCATGAAAAACGAATAGTTAATTTTATAGGAACCTGGGTTTTCGTACATAAAGCTTGATATTCTTCAGTAAGAGCTTGATGATTCAAAGCTAGGTGAAGCTAATTAGTAGACAAGTTATTAGAAACAAACCCTAACTAAAAATTTAGTACCGGTTTCGTCCAGTGGTCGAAATTCTAGCATAATTAATTTTAAACCTTATATATTTCTAATGCATTGTTATTTTAAAACACACCTTCTCCAATTAAACTTATAACAACCTCCTTTTGCGTCGAGGGGGTTAAAAAAAACGTATGCGGTCTCTTGACGAATATATAATACAAGCTGAAACCATTTTATATTTACTATAAATAAAATAAATCAGTGTTGAAAGCTCGCGGCGTGGGATTTAATTACAGGCTTGTCCAAGCTTTTAATAAGTATTGATTACAGATGACAATATAATTAATTGTATTGCTTAATGGTGGCATAAAGTTTCAGGTTTCATTCTCAAGTCAGAATTGAATGATGTTATGTTAAGGGGAATCTAGTCGCGGGCTCGTACTCACTAGTGGGCCTGACTAGAAAGCACGCTGTCTCACCAGGCATCGTGTCCGACAGAGGTAGTATCAGTGATGAGCAGTTAGAGGCTAGTCTACACGCACAACGTTATTGAGTGGGATGCAGGCACAGACAGTGACAGGCGCGTAAAATATTAAGAAATGGTTTTTTTCAGGTTTCATTAAAAAACCACTGTATAAATCAATGGCCATTATAGTTTATTGAGCTTTTAGGTTTTTGAGCTTTGTCGTTACCAACTTGGATTTGGAGATTTTACACTTCTTTTATTACACACACCCAAAGTTAGGTTAAATTAACAAGAAAAACGATTTTTTGTTGGCTCATAACTTTTTAATGGCTTTTTATTTCGTTTTATTCTGTTTCCATACAGACAATATTAATAATGAGACAAAACCATACCACGTTTAATTTTTGATGTAGATTGTCAAACAGTGAAGTAATACACTCCCGAAGTTTGTATGGAAAAAATATCGACAAAATCCACCTTAATGGTGGCGTGAAGTTTCAGGTTTCGTTCTCAAGTGAAGATTTGAATGATGTTATGTTAACGAGGAAGTTCTCAGAAACAGTAAGTAAACAACGTAAGCAGAATGGTTTCCTGTGAATTGGCAAAAGCTCTCTACTGCAATGTCTACTTGTCGATCGAAATTGACTAGCTTTTTTTTTTGGCTTCGCCCGCGTGGTGGTCGAAAATCATCCCACAGGAACGTACTATCGGGATAAAAAGTATCCTGTGTTTTTCCAATTTATTTATTTAATTTTATTTATTAAAAAATTATGTACAGACGCCAGCACATCAATTTCAAAAGATTTTCAACTTTATACCATAAGCATAAGGTTCATGTTCATTTGGGAAAATTTGACAGTTTGGGGTAGGTTGACCTGCTGGCGTCTGTACACACTAATATAAACGGACAAGAGGAATAGAACAGAAAAATAGGTAGGTAGGTGCTATAAACTTTATGTCCGCCAAATTCGTAAAAATCCAATTCGTTCAGCCGTTTTTGCGTAATTGGGTAACAAACATCCAACCATCTAAACATACAACCTTTCACATTCAAACTCAAACCATTTATTACAAATATCTGGATGACCGAGCGTTGATCGGTTTTTCTTTTTTCTTTGACGTTTTCTAAAAATGAAACCTAGCTCGATCGATTTATCGCCCCCGAAACCCCCTGCATACCAAATGACATGAAAATCGTTGGAGCCGTTTCCGAGATCCAGATTATGCTCGTTTTTTTTTATTTGACGTTTTCTAAAAATGAAACCTAGCTAGATCGATTTATCGCCCCCGAAACTTCCTGCATACTAAATTTCATGAAAATCGTTGGAGCCGTTTCCGAGATTCAGATTATATTTAGACAAGAATTGCTCGTTTAAAGGTATTAGATTAGATTAAACCATTTACAGGCACTTTTGAACTGTCAAAAAGTCGATCATTTGGAAAGTTGAAGCTAGTTGCCCATTCCAAAACGTAGATATCTATGGAGAAGAACAGGCAAGAAACTCTTTTAAATAAAGTGGGATATTACAAAATCTTCGGAAAGTTATTCTTGTTGCTTCTGTATGTAAGAACAATGCATAAAAAATGAATAAACAATTCTAAATATAAGATTAAAAATAAACCCTAGATGGAAGTTGGGAGATGATCATTTATAATATTAGTAGGATGGGATTATAATCGTGATGGGGAGATGGCTTATGCTGTTTTTTTACAAGTTTACATTGTCAGGGAGCATGCAGGTTGTCCGGCAAGACACTTCTGCGAAAGTTATAGTTGACTACGAAGTAAAGGGCTAAAAGCTAGGAATTAATAGTGCAAAGATAGCATTGATAACAAAAAGCAAATGGGAACGGGCCTGGGCCTAGAGACAAAACACATTATCTTTAGCATTCACGCCAAAATTTATGGGAATGACATTACTCGCGGAAAGGTTACGTCGTGTTCTTTCCGCAGGTAACGTCATTCCCATACATTTTGGCGTAGCGTTTGGCGTGAACGCTAAAGATAATGTGTTTTGTCTAGGCCTGCTGAGCCTTCTCCTGGCGTTGACTTTAGTAAAAGATGTAAGAAGAACTTTAGGCTTCATAGAAATATGAAAATCATTTCTTAGCGCGTATTTATTTGCATAAAAGAAAATGATATTTTTACGAGACTAACTAATACGTTGCAATGTTTTTTTTTTGTTAGGAACCTTCTTCGGTGCTCACACAATTACTTACCAAAGTTTCATCTCAATCGGTCGAGGAATTTCGAGTTTTTTGCGTGATTAACATTTGCACGATAAGACTTTTATATACCTACAGGGTGAAATTAAATTAGCTGGCAATACTTTATTTAACCTTTCGTTTTTTTTTTTCATCCGTTTTTATATACATATATATACTCATGGGTAAAGTAGTGCCAGCTCATTTAATTTATATAGATAAACATAGGGAAAGCCCTCGTGAAATAACAGATCTTAATTAATAACGAAGTGACACTTATCCGTAATGCATGAGCCATGGACGTATTAATCAGGATCAGATAAGTTAAACCAGTAGCTTTGCGTACCATTTTAGCCATGAAAAAATATCTTTCAAAAGACACCGATTAAGGAACAACTGCCTATCTCGAGCCGAAGAGCCGAAAGAAATCAAATTTATTATATAATCTGAGCCTAATAAGATCGCGACTGAAGCGCGACCGCATCGCGATAGTAGCGATACAGAATCTGGGCTAAGGTACCTACACAGCCAGCGACAGCATCGCAGCTGTATCGATACACATGAGCGACAGCATCGCTACAAAAAGTCGCCGCGGGCAAGGCCTCTAACTCGATACGCCTTGGTAAGACTGGTTGTCAGACTGTCGGGCTTCGCAACGGCTTAACGTGCTTTTCGAGGCACGGGAGTCTTGGTGTGTAATAAAGATAGTCGGTTATCCACAAACCAACCGCGGCAAGCGTAGCTTTACCTGATTGATCGACCCGTGCGAATAATGAAAATACATAATAATGTTTACCTTTGAACCCCACAAAATCAATGACACTAAAAATAGCCTTCAAAGGTTCAAAGAGGCCGCAAACCTCGTCAGTGCATTTGACATGACGGGAAACCGCCGACAGCTAGGGTTACCAGACATCAAAAATAATTTGAAACGAATAATAATAATTAATACAAAATAAGAAAAACCAAAAAAAAATACATTTAATAAACATCTCTTTGTCATAGGAGTAACAGACAGTCCGCTGTGCAGGGCCTGCATGGAGGACGACGAGACAGCGGCTCATGTGCTGTTAAACTGCCCGGTGGTCGCTAATTACAGGGCAAAATACTTCGGTAAACCAGGTACCCTACGTGAGATTGTCAGCAACACCAAGGCGTTGCTGGCCTTTCTCGAGGAGCTGGGGTGGATCGAATGACCGATTCTCGCACCCGTACGCAAAATACGCGCTTTGACGTGGAGTTGCGGGCAACAGCCCGTTCTACCTATTATTATTAACACGTATCAATAGCAGAACGGACTGAGATGAAATTTGGCACACAGATAGTTTAGAATACATACGATACTTTTTATCCCGGTAGTATAAGGTCCCGTAAGATCATTTCTGACCTCCACACGGTCGAAGCTACTGGCAAAAGATAGCTTATAGCTTTTTTCAGCTGCAACAACTAAATAAATACTAAAAAATAACATAAACAGTATACCTGCTGGCATCACCGTGCATAAGTCGGGGTTTTTAATAACGGATCCGGTTTCTTGTAGTTTGAGGGACGCGATTGGAAGTGTAGGGTGCGACCCCTCCTGTTGTTTTGTCCTTTTTTGGACGGCTAGAGTCTGGCTAAAATGGCCAGACAAGATTTTTTTCCTGCCTCACCGGGTCAATAATCGGCGACTAACGGATTTACATTGTCTCACTAAAGGCTGGTTTTATTGCGGTAGTGACCTTATTGGTGATGTTCTTCCGAAAGGTTAGTTGCGTGGTACTCGAAACCGGCGTGCGTGTATGACCAGTGGCCCTAGTGTGAGTTTCGTTTATCCTCAGATTATAAAACAAAGGCAGATACACCTCGCCTTTTTTTTTCTTGTTTGTTTTTTTGGGTGGGAAATCATCAAATAACTTCTCCCGCTCTGGGTGGAGCAGGATGGCGGGCGTGTCAGACTTTTACTGACTAAAACCCACCCGTGTTCCCTCAGTAGCCTGTATGCCAGGGGCTGCGGTATCTCTTTCGAACAAACTCGCACCCTTGGCAGATCTGGGGCCTTAGTGTGAGTTTCATTTTACCATCTCGATCAAATGATGATGATGATGGTCAAATTTCGACGACCACTAGTAAATACTAGTTTATAAAACAAGCTACTTCTCACACGGACAACTGTACTGTCCCCAAAACTACAAACGTAGTACACAGGAAAGTTTTATACATTGTGGCTGTCATTTTAGTTAATTGCGATGATTTACGACTCCCAAGCGAACGAAGTCGCGGGCAGAAGCTAGTAATATATAAAATTGTACATAAAGACGAATAAAATATGTATAACATCGTCATAGCCTAATAACTCTATTGTCCTAATTTTGCTGAAAAGGCAATGACTGATAAGGTTTATCACGCGAATGTCAAGTTTTATGTATGACAGCATTTTAGTTTTGTTTGGGAGTTATATCAGGCCCATGAGTGCACTGTCACATTCCCTTAGACCTCCACATCATCACATCACTACAGCTGAAAGACGTCCACTGCTGGACATAGGCCTCCCCCAAAAGGGGGGTTTTTGCCATAGTCGCCACGCTTGGCAGGCGGGTTGGCGATCGCAGTATGTTGTTAAAATGCATAGAGAACGCTGCTGCCCATTCTCTAGCAAGTCCCTTAGTTGCCTTCTGGGACACCCACGAGCTTCTGACGTTTCATAAGTGCCCATGCAGGTTTATATGAAATAAAAATATTATTGTTTTTGTTTTTTTGATCTTTTACGTCCGGTAAACACATGAACGAAATAAAATTCATGGTTCCAAAAAACATGCCTAATTTGTTTTAATCTTCAAACAAAGAAAACCTCCGAAAAATAGACAGACTTATTTTTTTAGTAACTACATAAAAGAGCAGTGGTAGCCAAGTAGTATCCGCCCCGACTTACAAGTTGTAAGGTCGTGAGTTCGAACCCAGGCAGGCTACTTTGTGTATTTAATTTCATCACCATTGCTCTCAAAACAGTGAAGAATAAAATTCGAAGACATGTGACATCCACCATTCCGCACTGGGCCCGCGTGGTCAACTATGGCCCACTCCCTCTCACAAATAGAAGGCCTGTGTCCCAGCAGAAGGAATAATATAGGGTGATTGTGATGTTTCGAACCACATATATACACATATTATTTATTTAGCATCATACAGGAGCTAGCAAATCAACATATTAGACTGGAAGTTGATTTAAACTAAAGCCTACGCGCCTGCCTGAGGTGCGGGTTGTTCAAAAGAAATACCGTGGCCCCTGGCACACAGGCAACTAAAGGAACACGGGTAGGTTTTAGTCAGTAAAAGTCTCACGCTCTCCTGGTTCACCCAGAGCGGGAAAAAATATTTGATGATTGAAAACCCTAAAAAAAAAAAAACTGAAGCCTATGCTGCAGTATGAATTATCTGCAGTATATTTCAACACAACTTACTGATCATTTTGAGCAAGCATGCTTGAGCATCGATTTCATGATTTTGTCCATTTGATTCCATGAAGCCATCATAAGTCATCAGCCACTATAGGCCTTAACAAGGCCCCTAGAGCCAATTCAACTTCCAATTCAACACTCGTTAGTTACCATTTTGAGCAGGCATTCTTTGATGCTTGATTTTGTCCACTTACTTTCATAAAGCCATCATAAGGATATTGTTCACAAAGGATAGGCCTTAAAGCCCCATACGGTCTAAAATGCTATTTGAAATAATGCACTTTCTTCCTCTATCATTGAGGATAAGAAAGTAAAATATAGTAGACATACCTTAAGTCTCCTCACAAGCTCATCTGGACCGAGGTCATCGGTGATTGGACGGCAGCCCTGCGGGTACACTATTTCCGCCATGCTGCCAATCTGGAAGAAAAGACAGGAATATGTGTTAGTTAGCTGAATTAGGTAAGCCGAGGGTCCTACCCAATATTACACCCAATTATATAAATACATCTAATAATTTTATAATAATAATGAATTGAATTGCTTGAATTTGTACATAGCCCTCTTCCTCTCTCCTAATTTTGCTGTGCCCCACAGGGTCCATATTGATCCAATCTATTTAATACGTATGGAATGCAATAAAGAATTGAATATTGAGTATTGATTTTGACAGACTGTGACAGAAGTAAAGTAGGTAAAGAAGAACTTTTCAAACTCATCACTATTTTAGAATCACCAGCATAAAAAAAAAATGGGGTAGATGTTCCAAATACTTATTTTTATTCTAATTATGTCTTTTCCAGTAGATGGAATATTAAAAAGTTGACTCCACAAAAAACCAACTTAAAAAATGATGGATGTGTGTCTCACACAACACCTCTTTATCTTAAACTACCTTTTGCCCACGGCTTCACCCGCGTGGATGTCGGTTATCGCGTAAAAAAGTAACCTTTGTCCTTCTCGATATCCCAGGCTACATCTCTGCCAAATTTCATGACGATCGGTTCAGTGGTTTAGGCGTTAAAGCGTAACACACAGACAGACAGAGTTACTTTCGCATTTATAATATTATGGTATGGATTTATGAATGCCACTAAAATGTGATGTTCCCTTCAAGTGTATGGTACAGTAAAATGCCACAACAATGCACAATCATAATATGTTTCGTTGCTTTTTTGTCTTACTGAGCATAAGGTCCCTGGTTCTATTCCCAGATGGGCGGCTGAAAGTTTTACTTATTGGATTTTTCAATTAGTAATTCCTCAGAAGCAGCCCAGTCTGCATTTGTTCCTCGGTTAATGGCAATAGACTCGCCCCCTTATTACATGACAATTAAACATAACTGGTGAAATGTGGATATACTGATTATAGGTATACTCATTGCACCATCTGCCAGTGGTGCAGGCTGTTCGAAAGAGATACCGTGGTCCCTGGCACACAGGCAACTGAAGGAACACAGGTGGGTTTTAGTCAGTAAAAGTCTGACACGCCCGTCCTGCCGCCAGAAGTTATTTGAGGATTTCCCACCCAAAACAAAACCCATTGCACCATACTAAATATCTGTATATCGACATCAAACCATAACGTTTTTTTCAATATAAATGAATCATAGTGGATGATTAATTTCATTTGGTAAAAAAGTGTGATGAAGAAAGTAAAGCGTCATGCCTTTGTATTGCTGTGTGATTTTGGAGGATCCATACCCATTCCATACAACTACAGACTATGTTAATATTCTAGGAAAATCGTATACTTACTCTTACGATGTTTGTAAATATGTGAGCACCATGTATCTATCACATAATTAATTTATCTTTATTGCTTCAGTTGCATTTTGTTACTTTTTTTGGTATGGTAATTTTATTCTGGGTGCATCGTTTTCACATATAATTATATAATGAATGTACTAATAAATTGTATGTAAAACATTTTAAAAGAGTAATGGTGGACTTTCTTGCCCGTTCTTCTCCATACGAAACTACATTTTGGAATGGGCGACTAGATTCAATTCTATTTTTTAAATGTAAATGTTGACGTTCAAAAGTGCCTTTTAAGTGCCTAATTGAAATAAATGCTTTGACTTTCACTATGCCGGCGGCGGGCATGCTGCCAACAAGGCCGGCGGCATACTCGGTTTCTGCTGCACATGCCGGCGGCCTAATAACCCCTGCAGCATACCCGCAAAGCAAAAACTCACCGGCTGAGCCGCCAGCATAGTGTGTATGAGCCTATACATAATCATCCTTCTCCTGCCTCATCCCAATTTATTTGGGGTCAGCGATCAGTCTTTGCTTGCATACTTCTCTATTAGTTTTCAACTCAGTAGTCACTCCCTTTCTAGCCAAATCATATATCGAACAGGACACGCATTTTTCTTTAGTCTTCCCCTACTCTTATAGCCATCCACATTCATACTCAAAACTCTGCTCACAATATTTTACTTCGTCTTATGTACTCATTTCTACCCTGTGGTGCCGGACGTAAAGAATAGCATCATTCCATCTCTTCCCGTGGGTGTCGTAGGAGGCGACTAAGGGACTTACTAGAGAATGGGCA
Source organism: Polymixis flavicincta (assembly GCA_949987655.1). Taxonomy (NCBI): domain Eukaryota; kingdom Metazoa; phylum Arthropoda; class Insecta; order Lepidoptera; family Noctuidae; genus Polymixis; species Polymixis flavicincta. Next base: position 15,307,782 of record OX465188.1, on the reverse strand, counting down.
GCAGTGTTCTCTATGCATTTTACCACCATACTGCGATCGCCAACCCGCCTGCCAAGCGTGGCGATTATGGAAGCCCCTCCAAATTGGGGGAGGCCAATGTCCAGCAGAGGACGTCTTCCGGCTGAAATGATGATGATGATGACTCATTTCTTGAGGGGCTTGTGGCTTAATAACAATAGCTGCACGGGTCGATCGATCAGATTAAACTACGCTTGCCGCGGTTGGTCCGTGGATGGGCGACCATCTTTATATACCAAGAACTACTCCGTGCCTCGGAAAGCACGTTAAGCCGTTGGTCCCGGCTGTAATTTGTGGATCTTTGACAGTCGTTATGGGTCGTCAGAAGCCCGAAAGTCTGACAAACAGTCTTACGAAGGGGTAACGTATTACCCAGCAACTGGGGGTCAGACAGGCATTTGATCCATGTAAAATACTGGTATTCAGCTGTATCCGGTTAGACTGGAAGGTGACCCCAACATAGTTGGGAAAAGGCTAGGCAGATGATGATGTACTCATTTCTTATGCTATCCATTTGCGTAACAGTGCACATGAATCTTGGCATTCTCATCTCAGTTGCGTGCAATTGCCTTTCATACTTCCCTCTTGTGGCCTAACATTCCGATTCATACAAAACAGCAATACAAGTTAACACATCCACATATTTTGTCATTTGTACACCACACAGGCTAGCCTAATCTGGGGCCAGAATGTCGAAGTTTAAGGGGCCCAATACTGAGAAATCTTAAATCCCTAAGTTTTATACATTATTATGTGAAACTTTATGTAGGTTAAACAGCTTCAAAACTAGGTTCTATTTTCAATCAACCCCTGAACAATGTGTGGAACTTATAAAATATTTGACTATGAAATACTTTGCCTCATTCAAGTAATTACAAGTATGAAATGAAAGGTCATTCAGTACTATTTAGTTCAAGTATACAGCTGGAAGTGAAGAACTTGTACCTAATTATTTTACTAGTTTGTGTTCTTCCAATCACATTTAACAGTTGTCAATAATGTCCATATTATTACTGCCCTTATGTCTTGAATACATTTGTATGTGTGGATTAGACATGGGCATTATATTCGGTTTAGCAAGTCTCCTAAATTAGGAAGAACCATATTGAATGTATTAACTAATATGTAAATGACAAAATATAAGTGCTCTCGTATCTAATTAGTACAGCTAACTAATAAGATTTCATTCAGAAAACTGATAAGCTAAGTTTAAAAAAAGCCTTTCCTTTTATTTTGCTGTGCCTGACAGGTGCCACAATGATCTCATAAAATATTGAGTTATCTTCAAAATACACATTGTTGAGTTTACCATCAGTTTCATTTGTTCCAGAGCTATGATTATCTATGTATCCTGATAACAGAGGTGTTAGCTTGATCAGCCCATGATTTCCAACTGCTAGACACAGGCCTCCTCTCTTCCGGAGACAAATGGGCTGTTATCTACCATGCAGGCCCAAAGCAGGTTGGTGGATGAATACAAAATGGTGTGAGATGTCTAAGAAGCAGTTAAGTTAACAACATTGATAACGCTTGTTATTTTGTTACCAACATAGCTATCCTGTTTTGCTTAAAATACACCCACATTTAATTTTCATGACATTGTCATGTTTAAAGTAAACCATATACAAATCCTGTTCCAGGGTTCTACTGAATAATGGTCCTGTAGATCAAAACTTTTGTTTCAGGTCCTTGCCACCAGCCTTGCATTTAACCTGATAAATAGTTCATAAAGACGGTAAAACATAGTGTTGCATAAACAATTGAGACAATTCCCGGTGATAAAAAATGTCTACAAAATTGGAACAGAAATTAGAAACAGTCACACAAGGCCCAATAATCAAAGCTAATGCATTCAAAAACATGTTAAAAGCATAAGTTTTACTCTAAAAGTAGGTCAAGGCATTGAAACAGGAATAATGCTAACCAGATGATCAGAATTACAGTGGAAGTATGTGGAAACATCTAGAAAGTGAGGGCTATTGCAGCCCTCAGTGATTCATGTAGTACACTTCCACCAAAAAGTTATTTCAGTTTTAGTCAGAAAATGGTGTTACAATAAGTTTAGCGAGTAAGCTGCATGCTGTGACATATTGATTTGAGGCAGAAGTTGGTCATGACCAAAATGTGCATTCACTAACATTATTAGGTGTAAACAAACAGCTCATGTCCACATTGTAGTATCTGTTCATGACCTAACATGATTCTGGTGGCTTATCACGCCAATCTTTATTGATTGTGAGCGATCGAGACAAATTATAGGACATCGTCCTCAAAACAACACCAATGTGATGTTTAGAAACATTTAAAATGACGTGTCGATCATATTAAGTCATAACTTTCGGTTTTCTCATTGAAATTACATCGCGAACGTGATATTTACCCTACCCTGTTGCTGTGCTCGTGGTTTATACAACAATCAAATTATGCTAGATTATGGCAGACCCAGTTTTTACGACCAAGCAAACAACACAAACCTAAGAGGTTAATCCACCATATCTGCACCAAATTATACCAAAATATATCGAATTTGCATCGTGATTACACTTAAACAGACAAATAAAAACGATAATGGCTAGAATACGTACAAGAATTCATAGACGTGGGCCTGCGTTCACGTCCCGATGTTTACAAAATCCACCACAATATAACAACTCAAACAAACTGTTCACTGTTATAGCATTATAGTTTCATGAAAATGTCACTGGAAAACATATCAGAGGGGTTGAAAAATGTCCTATTGGTCTAAATACATAGAAAATTCGTGATAATAATTTTTTTATCAATCTATGTGGACGCCAAACTGCGGGAAAAACTACAGCGAAGTTGGCATCGTATCGCTCGCAATTCAAGGCCGTCTAGAATCTATGATACTGGGAACGCAGTTGTCTATGCACTCTGCGCTTTTTTCGTTTGTGGACATTGTCTATGGTGAATTCCATGGTCCTGCTACAACCAACTCTTATATGTACAGTCGCCAGCACATCCAGCTACCTCAATCTGTCAAATTTCTTTGATATAAATTTTAAATTTTATGACATGCGTAAGGTTCATATTCAATTGGGAAAATTTGACAGTTTGGAGTAGCTTGATGTGCTGGCGTCTGTACATTCAACAATACCAAAATAATCAACACCACCAAAGTTAAATTCAAGTTTGTTTATTTAGATCGCCTCAGTTTGTAAAAGTAATTCCTTTACAAGTTCCATTGGGTTTCCTTAGATTTTTTTAGCACGTGTCAGGAAAATAAAAAAAAGAATCGACATATACAAGTAATTTTCATTTATTTTTATAAATCTCTAAACTGTACCCAAAATATTTTGGATGACTTATAAAACCGATAATGAATCACACAAGAATTATTTCTTGGAAGCGCTGTTACAAAATAGCCCTTTCACATTACAAAGGTAAGTAATTTAATGCAGCAGTCAGTTTGTCATGTTGGCAGTTATCTTAAATATACAAGAATACAATAGAACACACGTTGCAACAGATGGCAATGACAATATTTTTCAGAACCTTCCGTTAAGAATGGTAACGTGACACCACCGACGGCTGCCACAAGCTCTCTATAATAGTTAGGTACTAAATAAAAAAATAATGTAGACCTACAGAATTAATTATAATGTGATCTGCCACAAATGTAGTCTCAGTAAGATTATATAACTTCTCAAGCATATATTTTATATTGTTTTCTTATAGTTTTTTTTTTTACTAAATGCTTACCTAATAAAAGTGAATGAGATCTATTTGCATACAGTTATATATTAATTCTATTGAGTACTTACATTTGATGATATTTAATAACAATAGCCATCACAAAATGATTAATTAACTACATATTAAATATAAACCCTAATTTATCCTGAATGCGAAGCAAGATTTGAAAACGTACATGTTAATTATAAAAATTAGTCTAAGCTATTAATTTAGACCAAAAATTGCCCAGCAAACCTTCAAATATTTAGAGAAGTTTCACTTCATTTAGTCAAAAGCTATAATCATTTATTTTAGAGACTAAACTTTAACTCCCAACAATATTCTTAATCTAATTCAAGTTTTCTGAAGGACCCTGCCGTCGAGTGTATATCTTGAGTTAAATCGTTCTTTTCCAACGCATGCAAGTCCACCGACATTCCATCTAATGACAGCAAGTCATCTCTCTGCTTCAAGAGGTTGCGTTTCAGTTCTTCAATCATGTCTCTGAGAGGAACGGTGCCTCCGTATTCTTTCGGCAAAATTGCTGGATCAACGTGTTTCATCAAATCGTCGCTTGTTCGATGGAACTGTGAACAGAGAAAAATAAAATTAAATGAAATCTGAAAAAGATTACAGTATTAAGTACAGAGGCCGAACATCAAGCTACCCCAATCTGTCAGATTTGTTTTATAATTTTTCAACTTTAATACAATTTTTTCAATTGGGATTTGACAGTTTGGGATAGCTTGATGTGCTGGCGTCTGTAAGTTCTGTCGAAAAAACTTTTTAATTCGGGAAAGTACATACTAGATAAAATTGTTCTCGCAATCATTTTCAAAATTTTATAAGTAATTCAAATAATTCACAATGGTTTCTCAAAATATATTTATCACAGTCAGCTTAAAACAAATTTGCATATAATATTACTATGTTCAGAATAAATCATAGAAATATTTTATTTTAAGCATAATAAAGCATGGGAAGTAAAAAATGATTTATTCTTATTCGAGCATTTATATTTTTGTATGATACTCATTTTGTTGTAGACAGAACTTATCAGTATTAAAAAAAGTGCCAAGAGAACTAATGCTGAAAATATCGGTTTAACACTTTTCTCCCTGATTGTATCAATGGGACAAGTTCATTAATTTCATGCACTATGGTTTGTGACATGTTGCTGATTGTAAGTTATTTAGAAATAGGGTATTTTCCAATTTATTAAAAACTATTCTAATTTGAAGATTGGGACGAAATATGTAACAGAAAAATAAAAGTAAATTGATTTATATCCATTTTCTCAATAAAAAACGATTTAAACCAAATTTATTTTTCATTGTTTTGAATTTACCGCCAAAACGCTCCTTACGATGACTTTTTATCACGTGACGTCAACTTTGTGTAAACTAAAGTAGTTAGTAGGTAAACAAGTGAGTGTCGTGTTTATAATTAACAAGATTTTTATGGATAGAAAGTGAAATCACTGGTGTGCGGTGCCTCTGTGCACAAATACGTCTGAAACTGCGCCAAACTAAGTATATGTACTGGTGCTGTTTACAGAAAGTTGACGTCACGATGTCACGTCACGTGATAAAAAGTCATCGTAAGGAGCGTTTTGGCGGTAAATTCAAAACAAACTGTAAAATTTCAAAAACGTTTAGTATCTAAAATCTCAATAGATTAGACACTAAACGTTTTTGAAATTTTATTTAATTATTATTATTATTCGGCTGGACTCGAGGAGTGCTTTGTAGTAGCTAGTATGGACTTGTGTACAGACTACTATTTACAATCGGTGGGAAGTGATACATAACATAATCAGCCTATAACGTTCCCACTGCTGGGACACAGGCCTCCTCTCTGTGAGAGGGAGTGGGCCGTAATCCACCACGGCGGCCCAGTGCGGGTTGGTAGAAGTCACATGACTTCGAATTTTTTGGTTCTAGGACATGCCGGCTTCATCACGATGTTTTTCTTCACCGTTTTCGTTTTGAGAAAGGAAGGGATGCTTAAAGTAAATTATAATTTTAAAAAGGTCTTGAAATTACCATCACACGGTCCTTCAGTTTATCGCTGAGCAAAGATACAGCGAACTCGAAGAACTTGACGCCGTAGTGTGGAATGTTCACGAAGTGAGTGCACTTGTGCCTCATTGGGGTAGAGTTCTGAAAAAAAAAAATATTGGCTTTATTTATATTCTGATCTGAATTTTGAATTTCGCGGGTTACCTTGGCACATTCACATTCTAACTTAACCTGTCTGCGGGATAATCCCGATGTGACGTAGTTGGCCCCATATCTAATTATTAATTAATTATAGACGCAGAACCGAATTACTACACATTATAATATTAGGTAAGTATGTCATTATTATTTTTCAAGAACTCATACTGCTATCATGCCCGGAATCTGTAACTCTACAATCTTTTAGTGAAAACTAAGATTCCTAAGTAGTTCTCGCACACCTGGCTAGTTTTATCCTTGCCTATAATACAGAGTGATTTTAATTGTGACCGTTAAAAAATTTCAGGGTGATTGTACACGTGAAATTGAACAACTTTCTCCAAGGAACATGGGTCGAAACTCAGGTGGAAATATGAAAAAAAAATAAGACCTCCCATTAATGCCTCCCATGCAAAATCAATAGTTGATTAGAACGATTTTGTACGGGAGGCCCGATTTTTTTTTTTTCATATGTCGACCCGTTCCTTGAAGAAAGTAATTCAATAGGTTATTTTCCAATTTAGTAAAAACTATTTTAATTTGAAGGTTGGGGCGATATATTTGACAGAAAAATAAAAATAAAATTTAATTTTTATTCATTTTCTCAATTAAAATCAAATTCCTTTTTCTTTCGTTGTTTAATTTACCGCCAAAACGCTCCTTACGATTACTTTTTTATCACGTGACATCGTGACGTCAGCTTTGTGCAAACGGTACCGGTACAAATACTTAGCACAAAATACAGAGAGTACAGAAGGCAATCTACATACAAAGTGCGCTCGAGCAACGCACACATAGACACCACTCACGGACACGATATCTCGGACCGGTTGGGACCAGTGCGCGCGCGAGTGTCATCCCCTGAGACACGCGTCTGTCAAATGCAAAAACGGAGCAACAAAAAACGTTACTATAACTGTTCAGTGGACGGTTGTTGAAATTCAACATTAAACTGTGAATTGTCTTTTTTTAAGCTACCAGTTGTTGAGTTGACCAGAGAGGTGAGAGTTTTAACGTAACACAGAATACCTAGTTAGTTGTGGGTAAGCGAAAATGACTTTGTGGCCTTGTAGTATTTTTACAATTTATATTAGGTATTTATTGTAGTACATATAAGCTAAAAATACGCTCATCTCATTATAAATAGTTAAGATAGAACTGCTCGGCGAGCCGACCGGGCCATCCGCGTAGCCGCCCGCCGCCGATCATAACTATTAGAGTTGAGATTAACTGTGATTGTCTGTGATCATGGCAAAGACCTAAATACGAGTGCCACTACCACGATAGTTTTTTGTGCATAAGTCAAAGTTGACAACCCTAGCGCGACTGCCGAGCGTAGGTATGAAAATCAATGTACATACATGTGATTGCCTTCTGTACTCTCTTTATTTTGTGTAGGTACTTAGTATGGTGCAGTGTTCACAGAAGCATCGCACACCAGTAATATCACTTAACAGAGGCATCGCACACCAGTAATATCACAAGTCTTGTTAATTATAAACTCGACATTCACTTGTTTACTTACTACTTTAGTTTTTACACAAAGTTGACGTCACATTTGGTCACGTGATAAAAAAGTCATTGTAAGGAGCGTTTTGGCGGTAAATTCAAACAATGATAAATAAATTTGATTTGAATCGTTTTTAATTGAGAAAATGGATATAAATCAATCTAAGTACGTACTTAAGTACTTTCATTTTTCTTTTACATATTTCGTCCTAATCTTCGAAATAGAATTAGAATATTTTTTAAACAATTGGAAAATACCCTATTTCACGGGTACTATCACCCTGAAAAATGTAAAGGGTTGCTAAAAATCATCCAGGGTACTCTGCGACATACAAGTTTTCTTACGTTTTTTTTGCAATTAACAGGTTACGTTGCACAAAATATGATATATATTTCTATGTTCACGACCATAACAAGAAGGCAAGTATTAAAAAAATATAATCATCAACAAAACCCTACAAAACCCAACTCTACGTTCATTTAGTCCAACTGAATGATTTTTTCATGTTTTTTTTTTTTTTGGATGGGAAATCATCAAATGTATTCTCCCGCTCTGAGAGGAGCGGGAGGGCGTGTCAGACATTTACTGGCTAAAACCCATACTTGTTCCTACAGTTGCCTGTGCCAGGGCCACGGTAACTCTTTCGAACAAATCTTGACCGTGGCATGCGTCGGCCCTACCGGACTCCTAAAATTTTTGCTGATATGTGTTTGAAGCGCGTGTAGAACACAACGCGCCGTCGACCAGGGTGCTTACTCTGGAATATAATTCCGATAGATCCAATGATATTATAAGTGCATTGGATATTTTATTATTTCCTTAGAATAATAATAGGAACAATTACGGGCCATAACACCCTTAACAAACACCTTTTTAACATAGGCGCCACAGACAGCCCGCTTTGCAGGGGCTGCCTTGACGCCGAGGAATCAGCCGCCCACGTCATCCTGGAATGCGAGGCCGTGGCTTCTCAACGCGAAGAAATCCTCGGAACAGTGAGGTCGCTCCGCGAAGCCTGTGAAGCTCCCAGGAAGCTTCTGTGCTTTTGGGCGGAGCTAGGCTGGCTCTGCTAGCCAGCATCCCCACGCACAACGGACCGAATGGGAGTCTACGTGCGGAAAAGGGAGTCCCATCATCATCATCATCATCATCAGTGCATTGGATAGATCGACATTGGTCAAACGTCAGTTGGTTGAGTTAAACGTCAGGGATTGGCTGGACGAGTCTAGCCAATCCCTGACGTTTGACTAACAATTCCAATGTCGATCTATCGGAACTATATTCGAGAGTAAGCACCCAGGTCTTTACCGGACCGCGAGCTGCCCATTGCTCGCCGTCCACAAGCCCGCGCCTACGGTGGATGAACTGCTATCTTATCGCCATATTTAGCCTATAATGTTTCCACTGCTGGGACCCTCTCTGTGAGAGGGAGTACCTTAGCGCATCGCCCTTAAATAATAGGTACTAAGTAGGTGCTCAAGTCTGCTTTTTTAGTGTCATTTTCTTTTTTTTTTCTTCTTACCTGTATGCAATTAAGCATAAGCCTGACATCAGTGAGCGACCACAGGCTGACGTGCGGCATCTGCATTCCAGCCTCGTCGTTCACGTGAGTGTACCCCAGCAGCTGTGACCTCGGCTCGTCCAGCAGTAGTTCCACGATCATGGAGTGGACGCGGGCCATTACGCAGTTGTCGAACTGGTGGGGGTCGAAGCGACCTGGCGAAGGGAAAGAAGACTTTTGTTGTTTGGCATGTTTTGATATATATTTCTGTGTGGATTAGCTTGATCGAGATTTTACCTAGTGTACAAAAGTTTGGGCTAAGTGTTTTCTTCAATGTGGTTTCATTTTTGGTGTAGGTTCAATCACGGACAATAACGGTGGGTCACTTTTCACCCTTATACCAATGTCCTCGTGGTACCTTGGTAACTAGGGTGGCTTTGAAAGGAGACATTCCTAAAAATACGGAATGTATTGACCAAACATACCTACTGCCCTACTAAGCGCAAAAATGGTATCTCAAAAAAAAAAAACGTAAATTTGATTTTTATGCCATCAGATAGCTTTAAAAAATACGCATCTAAGGAACTAAGCCTTTTAGCAGCATAGTTCACCCTTATGTCCGCGGGTCGCTTTGGCATCAACAAGTTTTGTTTCGTGTCTAACGTTCAAAAAGAGGGATCAATCCCTCTCACCGAGACGAGGCCTGTGTCCCAGTAGTGGGAACATTTATAGGCTGATGATGATGTTCAAAAAGAATGTTATAAAGGTTTCACTTTATCTATCCCCCTTACTAATAAACACAGAATAAAGTTATTCCAAATTTAAACCCATGAAAATTTATGGTTGTTGCTTTGTTCATCATCACCATCATCAGCCTATAATGTTCCCACTGCTGGGACACAGGCCTCCTCTCTGTGAGAGGGATTGGGCCGTAATCCACCACGCGGGCCCAGTGCTGGTTGGTAGATGTCACATGCCTTCGAATTTTTGGTTCTAGCACATGCCGGTTTCCTTCACCGTTTTGAGAGCAGTGGTGATGAAATAATTTACACAAAGTAAAGCCTAGCTGGTTTCGAACTCACAACCTACAACTCGTAAGTCGCGGCCGTTACCACTTGGGCACCATTGTTCTCACTGTTCCTTTGTTACTCCTGGTAAACTTTATTCCGTGTTTATTTATTCATTTTTTATTCATACGAGAACCAACAGCTATAGGTAATAGATGGATGACAAATTAAGATGATTGATGATTAAAAACTTCAAATAGCGACAACGTTACCTATATCTAGATTAGTCAGTAGACGTTTGTAACTATGAACTCAGCAATTGCAAATAATATACCGCAGAATACCATCGAACTTCTAAGAAGTCGAACATTTTTTTTTTTGGGGCGGACATCTTCAAATAACTTCTCCCGCTCTGGGTGGAGCAGGAGGGCGTATCAGACTTTTACTGACTATAGCCAGGGGTGGCGGTATCTCTTTCGGACGAACCCGCACCCCTGGCAGAAAATGAGGGACGGCGCGTACGCAGTCCCCCTATCAAAAATTACGCATCCGAGTTATCCGCATTAGGGATAATCACAAGGGTCAACCTAGCCGCAGTGCAATGGGAATGCCTCGCCCTGGGGGAATCGCCTATTTGATCACGGTTTCCCCTATACCAGGTAAGTGCATACAAATAATGAAGGGAAACACAACTGATTACTTCGACCTCACCACTATAACTACACAAGTTGAAATAGACCAGTTTAACTTACCCATACAAGATAGTACCACCCTCCTTCCCTCAGCGTCCCTCTTCGGCAAGGGGACCAGGTACCCTGCATCAATCACAGCAGCGATCTTAGGGTCCAAGGGGTCTAGTTTCTGGAACCATTGAGGGTACATCTCCCGGATGGTGAGGTACCGCTCCAGCATGGAACAGGCTTGCGGGATGGAGTACTTCTTCGTCCGGAGGAAGCGGAGGAGGAAGGGCGAATCTGAAAAGATAAATACGAATACTGATTGTGGTCGTTAGGGCCTTTTATGAATATGTCTGCCATCAAACATATCTAAGATTTTGTAGGAGATAGGTAGGTACAGATTGTATCAAAACTATGCAAACGACCTATGTAAATAGACTCGCCTAGTCCTTGATTCTCCTAAAACCAAGTTTTTGTGTATATGGATGGCCCCCAAATACAACTGGCTGGCTATAACTTATTTTTCTATTCGGGGTGCGTAATTTCTTAATAGCTATTGGCATAATAATTGAGCCAAGGCATGTCATCCGAAATTGGGCCATCTGGCACACTCGCCCTACGTCCTAGAACATGATATTTAGTTACTTATCATTGTGCATTCGAGAGCTGCACTCAAAGGGCTTCACCGTGAAGTAACGGATACAATATTTACATACCACGTGATCTGAATCACAAGTGAATTACACTCATCTGGCTTGAGGACCAACTCACTACAAAGTTTATTGTTTTTGGTGAAATTGGGTTCAAGAACCTGAGAGTTCCGATGTAAACATAACATACACGGGATTTTGAAGTTGCCATAAATATTATATGGTGAGAATAATATAGGATTATAGTTTGCATTCTATATTATAAGTTGTTCGCTTTGTCTTATCATAAGACAAATCCTATGTAATCAGTGTTTAGCCGTGAACTTATTATTTTTGTAAGTGTTGTAACATTTTCGGTGGTAAAAGTTTTTGCAATTTATGGCGCATGTATCATGTAACCGTAATTTGTAATTTGCCGCCTCCACTATCGATCACTTAAGTAACACCAAAGGACCAATCATACCAAGGTCTCCCTCTGTATGATTGCGAATTTTCTAGTTTTATGGGTATTAAACCGCTTGTAACAACGTGTACTCTTTCTTACCAGTTCTACATTTCTTGATGGCAGGATGTTTCTCAATAAAGTGTCTCATTTGTGCCAGAGCCTGTTCTCTTAGCGCCGGTTCTTCTCTTAGCTCTGTTCTGGCCCTTTCTCTGAGTTCTTGAGGCAGTTCACCCGACTCCCGCTCCTTAGCTTCAATTATATACATTCGGTCATCATCGGTCAACCTCGGCGCTTCTATGATGTCATGCTTCGGTTCGTGCTCCCTTCGGCAATCTTCGGGCTGCAGCACTGATGTCGCCATGTTGGTTTATCTGGATCAAAAGACGAATAAATTAAATTAGGAGGCAGGAGGATCCGAACGGAAGAACCCAAAAAAACAGATAAAGCTCCAGTTTCCATGGCACATGAGCACATGACGATAAGTAGCCTAATTTACCTAATATTCGTATTGACTCAAAGAGAAGCAAACAAATCAACGGATAGTTTATATATCCAATAATTAGGTCCAAAGCAAATATCATAAGACCTTCGAAGTTTCTCGGTGTGCTGTGATGTGTATAGACACGCAATTGTAAAGATTGACTAAATACTTCTAAAAGTAGGTTGTAGTTAACTCTTAGTTAATTTAACCTATCAGATTTAATATTACATAAATCTCGTTATTTAATGCCAGCACCTAATTGTGTTACGCATAAATCATAATCTGAATCATTTTGAAACATTGCTAATCCATTGTTTCATATGTTAGAATGATGTGTCTGTTCAGCAACGTAAATAACGCAATGAATATTGTTGAACTGTCAAATTGAAACGATTAAGATTAATCGTGTGTTACGCAATTAAGGTGCTGCTCCTGATTTTAATTAGTTCACACCCAAAAATCTGCCAACTGCGTTTACGTACTAATTCTACGGCCAACCGTTACGGGTCTTTTACACCGGATATGAATGGATGCAACAAGTCAAGATATCGGAACGAACCGGTGACAATCAGTTCATGTACTCGTTTGCCATTTTATAGTATACCGTAACGGAGAGCCTGGTATAGCTTATGTTGTGAGTCACGAACACGATAGCTTAAAAGAAGATACTTCGGTTGTTATTGAATCGCAGAACGGATAAATAATATGCGTAAGCGCTTATATTAATCTACATTTATACGAATGAAGCTAATGTTTTTATTACAATGAAGATATTCTTCAGCTCTAGACAGACGCGCGACAGGTGCGGGAAAATAGTTCAATAAAAATAACACGTGGCAGACTTCATATTTCCTTCCTTTCGTCGGAAGTCGACGTCTTAAATTGCAGACTACCTTATGCCTACACGCGATTGTAGATATCACGCATATTTGTGGGTTTATATATATATAATATGTAAGATCTTAGTGAAAACGAGCGTTCCCTGTTTCCAAATATAGTATGTTGTGGAAGCAGTTTTATGAACAGCTCTTTGTCCATCAACGATTTTGTATCCAGCCTTAGAAATCCTCAAAGCCATGTAGGTCATGCTCATGACTGAACTAAAGACCAGTTCACATTATGTCAATTTTGTAATTATTGTAGGTATCTTAACCACGATATCGAAAACCTTGTTACACGTTGATGCAGTGCGTGCAACGTCCATAATTAATTTTATTAATAAGTGATTGTCAATAATGTACTATTGGGTGGTCAAGGCTGTACCTACGCTGGGTGCAAATTAACAACATACTGAAATACCTAGAATCCGAATAAAAGAACTGATGACTTGAGGAATGCTGATCTTTTGCAATAGCACTGGTTCATAAGTTTATCAAAACTCAACGGAGGAGCAACTTTTAGAACAAAAAAATTGGTCCTTCGAGCCGGATTATAAGTATTAGGCTAAAAAAACTTTTTATCCCGGTATTAGGTAGGGTAGCGTAGGTAGGGTAGGTAGGATAGTGTAGTGTAGGGTAGGTAGGGTAGCGTAGGTAGGGTAGGTAGGTAGGTAGGGTAGGATAGTGTAGGGTAGGTAGGGTAGTGTAGGGTAGGGTAGTGTAGGGTAGGTAGGGTAGTGTAGGGTAGGTAGGGTAGCGTAGGTAGGTAGGGTAGTGTAGGGTAGGATAGTGTAGGGTAGGGCAGTGTAGGGTAGGGTAGTGTAGGGTAGGTAGGGTAGAGTAGGTAGGGTAGGTAGTGTATGGATTTTGTATGAATGACTTTTGGATGGACAGGACAACGTCTGTCGGGACAGCTAGTTATTTAGTAAAAGAAAATGTGTGCTTTAGACGCAAAAAAATCTTTAACACGCGACATGCGAAAACTAGTCACGCCATAATCAAACATTGACATAGGAAACTGGCTTTTATTTACATTACATAACTACAATTCTTGTCGTGCACTTGACTTAGTTACAACAAAGTTTTTAGATGCTCTACAAGCCTAGTTTAACTGAATATGTTATGCATTTCAAGACCGTACGTGTGTAGCTTTCATAATGCAAATGATGCGTGGTCCTTCTACAGAGGACTACACACAGCACACTTGTGATGAGGCTTTGCCTCCGCTGAAAGTAAAGGAAGTGACAGCGATTTTTTTTATGGCGTATTGGTCCTTGAAAAAAGCCGCTGGGCAACTGACCAACAATAGTAAATACCTAATTATGATATCTTAACGCGTAAAAGAGCGCGCCTAATTTGATTCAATCGAAAGTTTAAAAAAGTTATTTGATTTGTTATAAAATATGTAGGTAAGCAAGTCCTTAAAAAGGTGAAAGTAAAAGTTCTTTCGCATTCTTTTATGGCGAATTATTCACACCCGAGAGTCATATTTTACCGAGCTTTATGTCCTGTCTCTCAGATAGTCAGATAGCAAAAATAAGTAAAGTTTACATACTATTTTTAAGTACAGTCGCCAGCAGGTCAAGCTATCCCAAACTGTCAAATATTCCTAATTGAACATAAACCTTATGCCTTTGGAATGAAGTTGAAAACCTATCAAAGAATTTAGACAGATTGGGGTAGCTTGATGTGCTGGCCTCTGTACAAAAATATCTATAGAAGGACGGTGTCGTTTGAGCTGCCATATAATATAATCGCCATGACGAAAACTTTGTACCTAAGTACAACATACCTACCAATGCGTTTTGCCTCGATCAGTTTGCAAGGTTCCTAAGGCATGAGCAACATTTTATTTTCAGCTCTTACATACCCACGATACATGGTTTACAAGGTAACTTTATTAATACCTTGTAGACGTGATAGATTCTTACAATTAGGGTGAGTAATATTACAGCTCCAATACGTAGGTAGGTATCTTAATGGAACCACAGTTGAACACATAATCGAAATAGGTTAAGGGACCAATAAATTACTCATCAATCATTATTGCGGACGTCACATTTGGCTTCCGCAATAAAAAAGGAGTAATTGGACCGTAACTTTCGTTTTTATTAAATAAATCGGGCGCTTTATCATTTTATTTCCTGTGATGACTGACGCAAAATTCTATATCATGTTAAATAAATAGCTATTCTAATATTAAATTTTCTATTCCACTCGCGGTCGCCGTCATCATTGACCTTCAAACTGGTTTGCTAAAACGTAACTTTCACTCGCTACTTTCCCCTTTAGTCTATTACAACAACGTCATGATTTTATTAGTGTTTATCATAAAATGAGAACGCGGTATTTTGCATCTGTGAAAACTTGGCAGACATTTTTTTTGCTGATTATATTATCTATGGTAAACTTATTATTATTATCCATGGTAAATTTTTTTTTTTTACGTAACTTATCATCATCATCATCATCATTTCAGCCGGAAGACGTCCACCGCTGGACATAGGCCTCCCCCAATTTGGGGGGGGGGGGGGGGGGGCTTGCATAATCACCACGCTTGGCAGGCGGGTTGGCGATCGCAGTGTGGTGGTAAAATGCATAGAGAACGCTGCTGCCCATTCTTTAGTACCTAAGTCCCTTAGTCGCTTCCTACGGGACCCACGGTTAGAAATGAGATGGTGCTATTCTTTACGTCCGGCACCACACCACACGCAACTATACTGTCATTGAATGTACAGACGCCAGCACATCAAGCTACCCCAATCTGTCAAATTTCTTTGATAGATTTTCAACTTTATTGCATAAGACTAAGGTCCATGTTCAATTTGGAAAATTTGACAGTTTGGGGTAGCTTGATGTGCTGGCGTCTTACTTTATGGTTAATGACGGCCCGATGAACATAGAGTTTCAAAAAATGAGAAACCACATTTAAAAAATACGAATACACTTTTAATTTATTGGTGAATTTAGCAGCACCTCTATTAGGGTAGGTCAAGTGGTTCGAGCTGAAGACCTCACAGTCACCAATCAACGCAACCTTAGTGGTTGCCCTAATAAAATATCAATGGCTGTGTTTCACAAAAAATCAATAATAGTAAACCGTGCTACGGACTACCGATACCGTCTACTTACTTGACATTGCCTCTACTTTTGGCAAGGCGACCCCGGCCTACTTTAGAAGCATCCAACGTTCCGTTAGTAAGCGTATGCAACAGTTAACGTCTGGTTAACACAGCAATGGATTTTTTAAGGGTCGGTGGACCAAGCGCACCAACTGCTTATTGCTTCATGTCGCTTTTAGCGATGTCGCATCAGTATTGTTGCAATACACTGATTTCACAAGACACTTACCAACTCAAAGATAGCCATTTAGAACTTGCAAAATCCAGTAAGCACACGACCATTTTTTTTTTAAAGTAGAGCATTTTTTTTTTATTAGGCGCGAAAGTTCACACGCATTGGGTAATTATGTTTTTACAATGGTAACATTATGATCCGTCAAATCTTGAATTTCAGCAGGGTGAAAGACCCAATTGTCATCGTTTATGTTAGAGTACATTTCCATGTCTTTATCGAGATACAAAGCACTGTTTGATATGCCAGTGACTGTTGTATCGTTATTATCAATAAACCCATTTGGAGTCGACAAACGTATCGCGTACCTACTCATGTCTAACGTCATTGTTTTCAATTTCACAAGTTGTTTTAGACCGTAAACAGTTTTCTTTATGGTTTATTTTGCTTTGTTGTCTTTTATAGACTGTACGATGTAGACTTGTAAAAGACATGGCAATGTACTTAGCCGTGATCACAGGATAAGAGTTTCCTGCCGTTTTGTTTTTAAGCCTATTGCATTATATTTTAGATCTAAAATTTAAATTGTAAAAAAAAAACAGTGCGTGTACCTTCTATACCTAACTCTTGTTGTAATCTGAAATTCAGTAAATTTCAGTTAATTGTTTATCCCTTTTTGACAAATTTCCCTTTTTTTGAAGGCGCAACAGATACCTACATGCTGATAGAATAAAAGATTTTCCATTGTTTCCAGCACCGGTCCACATAATTTTACTCAGTTCCCTGATGAATTTTATTTCGCATAGAATATTACTTTACCAGTTTTTCTGTTATTGTTTACGTTTGATTAATATTTCAACTACGATTCATATAGATATAGGGTACAAAGTCAGGTATATTTAATATGCAAACAAAAATTAACAAAAATTCTCATTAAATAAACAGTAGGTAGGCATTTACAGAACTAAACTAATCTCGTTGGCATGTTTTACATCAGCACAGTTAAATAATATATAAGTAAACTTCAAACCGCATTCTTCTTGCTAATTAAACATCCATTAGAATAGTTGAATGATTATTTTTACGTGTTCCTTAGCGATTATTTATTATGTAAGCACGATAATTGTTCGCATGCTCGTTTTACGTATTTGGGTTAACGCAATATGAATTAATTTTATCGTTAAGTTCTTTCACTAGAGATCACGCAAGAAATTTAACATACCATTAAATTTCGTTCTCCTGAAATTAAAGACAAAATACTTTTTGTCTGTAAATTAATTTATTTTCACATTTTCTAAAACAAAAGGTTAATGCAACCTAAATGCGTAACGCACGATTAATCATAATCTGAATCATTTTGAAACAGATTGCTAATCCATTGCTTTATATGTTCGAAAAATGTATTTGCTCAACAACGTAAATAACGTAATGAATATTGTTGAACTGTCAAAATAAAATAGATTATGATTGATCTTGTGTTACGCAATTAGGGTGCTGGTTCAGCAGGTAGGTATAGTCTTTTAATATACGCAACTTCGTTTATAAGGTCTCAATCTGTGAAACTAACGCCATGCTGGAGCAAAACGCATCACTCAAAGTCGCGATTAGTAACAGCAACAAAACAAGAAGAGCGCAGTTACTTACTGGTTACTGACTTACTGACCTGTCGCCTACGGGCAGTTCTATCTACCATTTCAAAAAACACCATTTTTCAAAATAGTAATAATTTGACATTCTATTACCTACTTTACAATACACAAGAAAATATAAGTTTTTCTCGCATAAATACGTAATGAAAAATAATTCCTTCATTTTTTTATTATGTCGTTCTCAATCAAGATTAATTGTAGGTAATTAAAATAATTAATTAGTGTTAAATTCAAAAGTCAAAACCGTAGAAAATAAAAAAAATGCAGCGCGAAAACAAGGCTCACTAAACTACGAATAGGTAAACGCATCAATTACCGTCCATCCGATCACATTTTCAATAATTCAAGGGTGAACACCACTGTTGTCGGCACGTCACACGATAAACGTAGGCCAAGTCGTACTGGCTGTGCTCGGTCGATGCACCCGGTCCTCACCGTTAGCTCCCGAAATATTGCGACATTCGGCAAGCCCTCAGTGATTCACGGAATACAGTACCTTTATTATGGTATTTTTATATATAGAGCCTTGAACCTATGGTTAACATTGAGAGCAAAATTGTAAATATCCGCCTGAGGTCAGGTTGCTCATGTTATGTTTAATCAGAGATCATTACTGTTGTTATGATTTCATAAATGTGTTCGTGTTTTTGAGAAAACTGCAGCAGCACATGAATAGTCCTCAACCTTTTATAGAACGCCTTGTTTCACTAAATAATAGACATTGACGATCACAATCGTCGTTACGAGCAGCGAATCAATAAAAACAATTTTATCATCTACCCTACAGTGAGCTATGACACTTGAACTGTAATAAAAATACATTAATTAGCTTTTCTACACAAGTAATTTAAAAGCCAATCTGTTCGTACTAATGGATGATAATGTCTTTCAAATAACTTAAAACTAGTAGATTACAAAAGGCTATTCATTTAATGCAAAGAGCCTTCTCTTCTCAATTGGATAGCTAGAGAAAGACAAAGTAGGTAGCTGTTAGGAATTTTATAGAAGAGCAGTGCTACTTAATCGACTTTGCACGAATTTACCCAACAGAATCGTTCACTTTTAAATAATATAATATTTTCTATAGGTGACTCGCCAGAAGTTAATTTATTTAATACTTATTGGGCAAGTAACACCTTTGTATTATTTTATGTAATAAATTTAGTGTACTTCTTCCTAAATTTTCCGTTGTTTTCTTATTTTTTTATTCAAAACGTGTAAATTGCCAAATTATGTATTCTTGGAATTTTCGAATCGCCCGCAAAAAATATAAGTTCATAGATACGAGTCGCATAAAGAAAATATTACATTATTTACAAGTACCGATTCGCCACATTCAGGCGAGTAAATTCGTGCGAATCGACTAATAAGCCACTTTATCTTGTCCAACACAAGAGGAAGTAACGTGACGATTTATTAAGTAAAATTATTTATTTGTTGCACTAAAGAGTTTAACAGCAACTAGAAAATCTCCTAAAAATAACCCATTTACCTCAATCGACAACCGTAAACTCATAATTTCTGCAACAACTTTATTGTTTATCTAGCATAGAAACAATAAACGCAGTCATAATTCACGCACTTATATCTAGATATATTCAATAAATAATGCATATAAAAAATTTGCCCAGGTCGCACGGGCAATTTTATGTTCACGCACTCGATTATCAACGCTCTGCTTAGGACCGACAGTTGAAAATCCAACATAATGTTTTCTTAACGCGCTGGGGTGCGCTGTATTGGATACTCAATGCTCGACTCAATACCGAAAGTTGAGATTCCAGTGTGCGAAAAAATGTCTTCGCGTAATAAATTCGCCCGTGCGAACTTGGGCTTACAGATGCTGTTCAAGTCTTTAGCAATATTGCATAATGTGTGTTCGTAACAGCATTATGTAAATATAAGCTTGTCGGTGTTCTTGTAATGTGGAGTGTGGTTTTTGTAACATTCACCCACTGTGTAATATGTCAGCGAAGACACATCATGTGTCATTAGTTAGATTCAAACGCTAACCAGCAGCTTTTAAAATTCCCACGCATCGAATTATTTTTATTTTACGATCGAATGTTCTCTAAATTATAGCTTTCCTACTAGATTGGTGTTAAATGTCTCGCGCCCTTTTGTTGAAATACAGAAATAATGCTGTTCATTTAAATATCATTATAATAATTCCTATCTTTTCATAAGCACGCTGTTTACTTCTCGATATTACCATGGAAACACGGAAACATTTGCAGAGAAAAAAAGTATATGTCTATATGTTTTTTTTTAATCAGCATTTTCTTCCCATTTCCCTATCGCACCGTCATAGATATGAAAATGAATGAGCCATGAATATGTAAACAACCTAGAGTTGTTGTTTATTCTGAAGGCTGATGATAATTTGAACAGGTTGTTAAATATACATGCGAGAAAAGCAATCGTTATAATTGAGTACAGATAATTGGGTCCCTCACCCTATTTTAAAATCAAATATGCACTTTCAATAAATACAATTTGTTACTTCCAGTTTTACAATTTAGAGTCACCACTTGGTATAACATTATGAATTTTGTCTTAAAAATTGTTGGGTCATACATAGTTACAGATCTTTGACACTCAAGCTAAGATTAAACTTATGTTATGCGTGACACTGACCGGGATCTCACGTTAACACCCAGTTAACTAAAAGTTCGAATCTAATGTCATTGCTAATAACTTTGACACTTATAACCATAGACTACTATTTATACTAGAGCTTATAACCCTGAAACCTTTTATTCCTAGGACGTAATATTATCGATCCATACTATATCTAGGACGTAATATTGGCGTTCAAGCAACAGGGTGTGCCGGTGTGGGCAGTCATTACGAATTCTATACTGATAATATTAGTTTGTAGGATTTCAGTTGCAACACTACCTACCTAATCAGATATCTGTTTTCATCTTTAGTTTTCGTTTCATTGACGTCATTTGTATCGTCAAATATCCTTACAAATAAGGGGTCTTACGTTAACAGTAAAAGGACCTAACTTTTAAGGAACACTCCCTAAATTGTCGGCCACCAAATAAAAATAAGTATCGTTTGTTCTAGAATAAAACACTGTAGGTTCATTGAGTCCTATGATTTAATGAAAGCTCGTTACAAAAGACTTTGTGAAAAAGTAACCTATGTTTGGAAAGTGGAGCTTGCGGTCGATGCACTTGGCTGGGTCCCGTTAGTGCCGAATCGCGACGTCCCGTGGGACATTATACCTGTTTTGGGTTCCTTAGCATTATCACCCGTATGGAAAAACCCGGTATGGCAGATGGTGAAGCTGCGTGCTACCAACAAGGAAGTGTTTTTGCACAAGTGACAAGATATAATTTGGTTTCGCTGCAATTTGATGAAAGCCCCAAAGGCGTTCATTTCGTCTTAATTCACATAAAAATAATGGTCTCGTCAACAAAGAACCAGATAAAACCGAAGTGATGGGTACCTATTTCATTTTTTTGTTGTTGTAATAATCTTCGATAGAACGCGATTCTCATGAACAGTCGTTGTATGTAACAAAATAAAACACTATCATAAGTTTTCAATTACCAACAAAAAAGTCCTCAGAATCGTATGCAAGGAACGCTCACCAACTATTAAATAGATCTGACATTTTTTAGCTACGTGATCCACATATTAACAGTAGCAAGCGTAGTCACAGCTACTAATCCATTTATTAACATGTCCGCCCTTTTGTCATGCCATGCTAAACACAATACCCGCCTTGTAGGGAGCCAATTATATAAAACAATGTGTAGTTAACAGCATCTGTCAGGAAAACTCGTAAATAATATTATTTGTTTGTAACTTCTGTTATTTGGCGATGATGAGTTCCTGAATGCTTGGCATTGACATTGAAATAGTCTCGTGAGTTATGAGATGATTTTATGGGTGACATACGTAAACTATGAATATAACCGATGTTATACCATTCCTGAGTGTAATCCTCAGATTCCGGCTTCAAGACTAGGTTTTGGAGCTCTGCTCGATGAATGACGATAATCTTGACGACCATTAGTAGGACTAAGGGCCCCCATGTTTTAAAATCTTTCGTCAATAGAATGCACCGTGTTATTGACTTATTGTGAACACTTATTTAGACTGTACACTCATTATTGCTACATGCCTCAAACAATCCAACACAATGCACAAACTCATTTCTCCATTTGGAGCTCTATTTATAGACCAATGAAGAAAAACCACACTCACTATTCACCGTGTTCTATTCAAAATAATGTAACAGAAAAATCACTCAACATTCTTTGTAGGTAATTTATCAATTCTGGCCAAAAAAACATGGACCATGATTATGAGGCTCATTTTTGGCACTCAAACCGCAAGTCGTTTGAAAGACATCACGATCGAATACGTACGTAATCAATAAAAACTCCGAGATTCGTCTCAAAGCATCATCTTAAACAAGCACGCAGTGAAAGTCTTGGCCAGTAGAGCAGAATGGGGACAAGTGAGTCAGCCATTTTAACAGAACTGCTGCACACGTATGAGCATGGAGGACGCATGGTGGAGCTTGCATCCGCCAGTACCTATGTTGCACCAAAATAAAAAACAACTTGATATACAGTTCCGAATTCCGAAAAGTAGGTTTAACGCACTAAATAAAACAATGATTAAGCGAATTCTTTTGGTAATAATTGTGTGAGAAATTCTGTTCTACTTCGTTGATGGTTGATGTAGAAACAAAAATAGAATAGTATCTTCTTTTTAGGGTTCCATATATCAAAAGGACCCTATTTCTCAGAAACGTGTAGTGTAGAAATTCATAAGATAGACGCAGTAGGTCTGCGTCTAACATATTAATTAGTATTTGACGTAGGTCTAAGATTTTTAAGAATAACACTGTAGTCAGCGTATAATATCAGCAATATTGTTTTTTTTTTTTTTCAACGAAAAATTCAGTCCGAGCCAAATAATACGACGTATGAAAATGCGATAGACAATAACACCTTTTCTAAACCACGCATTACTTTCTATATCGAGCCCCGGAAGCCTGTTAATTCTAGAATTTATCCACTCTGCCTCTACTTTGTCTGTAATTTACGCCAAGTATCTAACATCAAATCAAATCAAATCAAATCAAATCAAAATATTTTTATTTCATATAAACCTGCATGGGCACTTATGAAACGTCAGAAGCTAGGTGCACGGTTCCAAATTGTTGTTTCCTATGGAGAAGAGCCGGCAAGAAACTCCACGGTTACTCTTTTAAAAATAATTGGCTTTAACAATATTTTCAAATTACAGAGATTAAATGTATGGGAGGACAGCGCAGGCCTATCAAAAAGTACCAGGTACTTAGACGAATACAGAATAGAAAATCGTCTACAAATCTACAGTCAGTAAGGCCTACAACGTTCTCTCATTCACAATATGTAAAATAATCTACATAAATAAAATGAACCTAAATAAAATTGATGTATAATGTCAATTAATGACGAGAATATGTCAGCATTGTAAAAATAAAAAGAATTAAAAAGAACTTTGTATTTGAGAGCAGTTAATAGACTTTCACATAGTTATGCTGTTAATGAGGTACCAGGGAAGCCACATGTGCAGAAGGAATTAATGCCAAACTTCCCTGTCTTCAACGTAGTCTTTTATCTTATAATATGCTTTTTTGATAAGGACACGTTTGATGTGGGTTTTAAACTTTCCATCGCTAAGTTCTGTAACCGACTTTGGCAACTTGTTATAGAAGCGGATACTGTTTATTAGAAATGACTTGCTAGTTTTAGTCAATCTAAATTTTGGAATCACAATTTCATCTTTACTACGTGTATTCAGATTATGGAAATCGCATCGTTTTTTGAAAAGGCCTAAGTTTTTGCGAACATACAAGATATTTTCTAGGATGTAAAGAGAAGGCAGAGTTAATATATCAATTTCGCTGAATTTGTTTCTAAGAGACTCGCGAGGCCCCATTTTATAGATTGCGCGGATTGCCCTCTTTTGTAAAATGAAAATTGAATCTACGTCAGCTGCCGATCCCCACAGCAGAACGCCATAAGACATAATACTGTGAAAATAAGCAAAGTAAACTAACCTAGCTGTGGCTACATCAGTCAACTGCCTTATCTTTCTTACTGCGTAAGCAGCTGAGCTTAATCTACTTGAAAGAGCTCTAATGTGAGCACCCCATTGCAATTTTGAATCTAAAGTAATTCCCAAAAATACAGTTTCCGAAATAGCATCCAGTTTCTTGCCATCAAGTTTTAAGTTTAGACCTACTTGGGGTACATTTGGTAACGAGAACTTAAGACATTTAGTTTTGTTCGCATTGAGTAAAAGATTATTAGCAGCAAACCATTTCGAAAGAACAGCTAGACTATCATTGACATGTAAGACATCCGTATCTTTCCTATCTATTCTAAAAATAAGAGAAGTGTCATCAGCGAATAAAATTATATCCGAGAATTTAGCCATCAGGTAAGGAAGGTCATTAATATAAACTAGAAATAAAAAAGGGCCAAGAATTGAACCTTGAGGCACGCCCATCTTAACTAGAGACCCCGAGGACGTCGCCCCATTAACGTTTACTTTTTGCTGCCTGTTTGATAAATAGGAAAGTACAAGATCAGCAGCTTGTCCATGAATTCCGTAGTGGTGTAATTTACAGATCAGTGTATTGTGGTCAACGCAGTCAAACGCTTTTGAGAGGTCACAGAAAATGCCAATGGCGTCCTGGGAATTCTCCCAGGATTCCAAAATGTGACTGATGAGTTTTACTCCTGCGTCAGTCGTCGACCTACCTTTCGTGAAACCAAACTGTCGACTATGTAAAATCCCATTCGAGTTAAAGTGTGATAACATCTGGTCCAGCATGATTTTTTCATAAATTTTGCTCAATGCTGGAAGCACAGATATAGGTCTATAATTAGAGGGATCGCTCTTACTACCCGATTTGAAAATTGGTACTACTTTACTATGTTTCATTAAGTCAGGAAACGTACCGCTGTCTAAACATTGATTAAATATGCCTGTTAGGACAGGGGCAATTGTGTCAATGATATTTTCGAGAACTTTAACGGAAATCCCCCATAAGTCTTCAGTGTTTTTTATGTTAAGACTTTTAAATGCTGTTTTAATTGTGGCAATAGAGATGGGTTTGAATTCAAAACTTGGAATGTGCTTGCTGAAGTTTTCTTTAAGAAGAGATTCAGCTAATACAGATGATGAGGGGAGAGATTTCGTAACTTCTATTGGGATGTTGGTAAAGAAATTTTCTAGAGTCTCAGCAACTTGTAACTTATCTGAAATGGTTTCATTATCAATTTTTAGAGCTAACTCATTCTGATCTCGCTGTTTTGTGTTTCCAGTTTCTTTGTTAATTACCTGCCACACAGCTTTTATTTTATTTTTAGAGATACTAATTTTGTTACTTATTAATTTAGATTTAGCGTGAGCGCAGACTCTTTTGAATATCTTAGAATAGTTTCTTACATAATTATGAAGGGCCTGATCAGAAGTCAATGATTTTTCGTGATACAAATTATATAAAATATCTCTGCTTTTTCTAATGCCAGCAGTGGCCCATTCGCTAAATTTTGGTTTAGTAGCTATCGTAACTTTTTTTACAGGACATGCTTTATTGAATTCTTTGCATACTGTAGAAAAAAATGTGCCATAGTTTATATTGGGGTCTTGTGAATCAAAGCTCGCTGTTGAGAGCTTGCTAAGAACATTATTATTAAAAGATTTCAATTTATTTTTAGTCAGAGGTCTCAATTCAATGGTTTTATCTAGATGTAACTTTTGATCTAAGTCAAACAATACAAGCTGACCAGTATGGTCTGACCTGACGCCACTAATTAAGGAGGAGTCCTTTATTTTGCAATTAGTAAATAGAGCGTCTACAACGTTGTCTAGATACTAACACGTTGGGTTAAAGCAATAAATTGTGGCACCTTGGTTCACACGGCAAAGGCTTTCGCCCATAAAGTACCTTCTTTCCATTGACGTCTTTAGTATGATTTGGGAAAGATATAAATTCAGCTGTTTAACACTTTTTCTGACCGATTTATCAGCAACTCATTAGGATTACTGCAATGTGACTCATCATCATCATCTCAGTCAGCATCTCCATTGTGTCTAGGGAGTTTAATATGTAACTGTTAATTTTGTTAACATCTTTGTTTTTACCTTGTAGAACGCAATTAAATGAATAATATGAATATCTGGAGAAATGTCCCAACTGCCAAAGTCACTGTCCATATAGTTATTAGGTGCATTATATTCATGTATTAACACGAAATCGCATTATTTGAAGATTCGGATGACAACGAACGAGTACTTACCCACACCCAGTATCAAATAGTATCGATCCAGAAAAAAAACAGAAGTTATTTTTTATCTTATTTTTATCCTAATTATTCGAACTCTAGTGGATAAACGTTAACTAACTATACCAATTTATTAACTACTCAATTCTGCAAATTGTCATTATGTCACAGAATGTAATCGAAGGTAGTACTGGATTCTAACAGGTAAGTGAACACCAAATGTTTTGCGAAACACCCTTCCTAGTAATTGCAGTTACGTAAATATTCGCCGACTAACCGACTTAGGTCGATTTTATCGTTTTTCCCGACAATTACAGTGCTAATGATAGACTTTCTGCTCCTTTTCAGCATAAAAACTTTTGCTGACATAATGGACGTTACTTTACTTTATTGTTTTTAGTAAAAAGACATTTTTTTCTGAAACATTTTGAAATGTGAAATGTTTTATAATTTATGAAATGTCGTGAAAGCCTTTTGCGCAAACGTCGTTAATACTTTTGTAATAGGCACCTAACAGTAGGTATCTTATACAATATTAGCACCAAAATGTTCATGTTGGAAGGTAGATCAAACAAAGGATAGGAATTTATTGAACTGCATACCTAAATAATTAATTAATATTAAGAAACAATTAATGGCATAATTTATATATTCAAACGGACAACTATTACGAACTTTACCCTATTATTTTTGACATATTCAATGTTACCAGGTTCACTAAGCCTTAATAAATACTCAATGTGAAATAATAGAGCCCTAATTATTACACAAACAAAGGACACAATTTATGATGATTTCTCATGCAAAGAAATTATCCATTCTCGGAACATGTTCCCTTAATATTTTCATAATAATTAAAGTTAGGTATAACTATTATTAAATACTACAAAACAGTACCAACACGTTTAACGTTGGGACATTTGCTGACAATTTACTTTTAACTATTTATGTTGTTGTTTGTGGTTACTTGGCAAGTGGTAAAGCAATTCGTTTATGCCTGACTCTCATAACGACAAAAAAAAAAACCATTTCACTTCATGCTTTTTCAGAGAATGACGTTATTGCATAAACTTGAAGAACAAGTTGTTGTTTTTCAAGTTGCTGAAAACTAAATTAAAGGGTTTATTTGCTAATGGGTTTTGGTTACATTTAACCGTAAATGTTTCGGGGCTTCCATATCGTTTATCAACCAATAACCTTTAGAAAACCAAATAATTAGTGTTGAAACTAAAGGGCCTGAACCACAACTAGAAAACGCTTAAATCCTATGACCTGACTCGGAATCTTATGCCAGGTCTGTTCTCAAGCACCAACTGACAATAGCCGGATACATTTAGCAAACAGACAGACCATATATAAACCCTAGAACAAAACAAATTGTCCTTCACATATCACTGGGCCGGTATCACTTGACCGCTCATGGCGGCACCACTTGCAAAGGTAAATGTCTAAAATATGTCAAATTCAATATTTTTTTTGTTTAGTTCGTTTTTGCGCCGCGTGTCAAGATTTTCTGGTCATGTTATACACATTGTTGACACATACCATCAACACCATTACGCTAATATCATTGGGTAAGAGCAGGTTTCCATCAGAAACCTTGAAGCTCACTGTTTTGGCGCATGAGCATAAAATTGAGCAATATAATGACAAATTTCATAGCATTTGACAGTTCAAATTAGTTTAATTGCTTACTAAATTCATTTTAATTAGGTGCTTATGATAAATTAATTGTTGATGTTTGGTGCAATCTCGTTCTGCGATTACAGTTTGAATCACAATATTGAGTAACTAGATGATTGTCGTGCTGGTCCATCGATCACTAATAAAGAACTTAGTGATCGATGTGCTGGCCCAATGTTGAGCGTGTGTTGAGCACAAAAAGACGAGAAAAACAAAAGCTCGAAAACATTTACTTCAACAATAACATTCTCTTTGATGTTTATCATAAACTATTATAAAAAAAAAAAGTAAACAGTTATGATTCCTGATACAAAACAGATTACTTTGTAGGAAGAATCAAGTCATCACTCATGAAGTTCAAAAGATTTTCTAGGATGTGTATTTATGGTTCGTTTACTTCGTTTCCATCTAGCTAGTAATCGGTCTAGGAGGGAAGAAGTTCTCTCAATTGATGCAGGTCAAAAGCGTCATCACGTGCCGAAAAGGAACGTGCATTTGTTCCCAGAACCCGTTTTCCGCACGATTTTCCCAACGGTCAAACCTTCCATCTATGGGTCAGGCCAGCCGAACTTACGCAGGGTTAGGGCGTACTCGCAAAGTCCGTCAACGAAGGAATGGGCCCGTCCGAAAGTAGTTCGAATCTTCGAAGTGAATTATATAACTTTTATGGTCGGGCAAAGACACAGCGGGAGTAGAGATGACTGTCAAATTGTGGGCCCCAAACGAGTCTTATGTCCGTAGGTAATTCGGGGTAGAAATTGCCCGTTACTTAGGCCGAGACTACGGATGTCGTGCTTATGGCGTAGACCTACCTACGTAACGTACCTCTGTAAACGAAACCTACGTTACGTAGTTATGAAACCAAACCAGAATGCAGCAGTGCAACAGCTAGACTGCCTGTTACAAAAATCCAAACTATTTTTAGTTGTGACATTCACAAACATTGATAAATACAATAAAAATGAGGGAAAAGTAGCTCCCACGAACGAAAGTAACCTCGTGAAAGAGGTTTCACTCTCAGGCCTCAAGTTTTAACAATAAGTAAGATGAATCTGGACCTAGTTTACAAGAATAAGACCGACAGTTTATTTTTTTTACTTTTTTATGACATGCTTTGCTGCACACTGGTGGAATTTGCTGATAGAATACGGAATAGAACTTTTTCTGGCGTTGCACTTTTCAATTTTTAAAGTGTTCTTTTTTTTAAATTAAGTCGTGCGTGGATATTTAGTTGATCATGCTGGCTGGTGGCGCAAATGATGCCTTAGTAAAATAAAACAAACGTTACAGATGATTAGGCACACATTTTCTTAAAAACGTACGAATAAATCCAATTCAATTAAATGCATCGCAGAAGGCACCGAACAGTTAAATGAAGGACTTTTCACCATTATGGTCAATAGAGAATACCATCGAGCAGGAAGGAAGTACTTACTTAACTTAAAAAAGTTAACAGTTTTGCCTGAACTTTGCTACAAGGGTCAGTACCTACTTTTGGAACGTATTTTGTAGGTACCGCAACTGGTAAGCCTTGATCGCTTACTTTTACATCATGTTTACTTCAAGCTTTACTTTTATTTCGAACTTCGAAGGTCTGCGCGCGCAATCAGTTGCGACATGATGAAATCTCATTAAAATACAAAACATGTAATAATGGGCCCAATAGCCTTTGGACCACTTGTTGGAAATTTTAATGAAACATTCCTATAATTATTACCTACGTGCTCCAAACGTGGTGTTTGGGTCAAGTTATACCACGATACGTCCACATGAATGGTGGGGTCCATGATGAGCTGTGGTCGAGTGGACGTTTATGAGCTAACATTTCATGACGGACGAAAATATGCTAGGAGATGAGTTTCCTAAATAAAGATGTAGCTAATAGTAATTTCAAAGCAAATAGCGATTTTATTTCGTAGGTTTATCATAGGTATGAAATCCCTCTAAGTTTTGCAATAGTTGTCCAAAAAAACGCACCCCATAAAAATAATTCCCTCCGTCCTGGATGTGCTGGTTTATTCACAGGGTACACAGACGTCACATACATCCTCTATATAGTCCCAAACATCCACTTGTCAAACTTGGGAGAGACCACAATAATGTCCAACCTGGATGTTGAACCTAGTATTTTAAGGTACCAGTAGAGTTTTCACCTACAGTTACTACCCCAAATGGCTCTACTCCTTTATTTTAATTTTTTTTTTTTTTTTAAAGTTGCCTTTTCGGTCTTATGCATTTGAATATATTTTAAAAAGACTATAAATTATTAAATAAAGGTGTGATAAAACATAAACAATGAAATTAATGTAACAAAAAAAAAACATACCTGATATGGAGAGCAAAAGAAATTCCAACCGGAGCCAAGCGTCGAATATCCCACTAAGGATTGTTCACTGATAAATTAATTTGATTTGATTATTTCACTGAAGGTAACACTAAAGTTAATAAGAAAATAAAAAATAAATATTATTCGAAATTTAAAAATCGTGCGATGGCCGTACCCACCGCACCGAGTGTCGCTTCAACACTGAGATAGGTACAACAATGTACGCGATGTTTGATGTTCGAACCAGTCGATCTAGTCGAAATAAACGCAAGTACTACCTATATAAGACCTAGTAAAAAATAATAGCACTCTCGTGCATAAAAAGCCTTTTTTTGGAACCATGAACTGGGATCAGTGTCCCATTTTCAAAAGGATAGCGCGATTTCTCTGATTGGTCGAGAGTCGCGACCGGTTCTCATCGATTGGTCATCTCGGCGCGGCGGTTTCCCTAACTTTCTTTGACCCCGATTTAATCGTGTCGGTACATTTTTTTCGTGATTGCATTTTGATAGAATTTTATTGCAATAATTCAATCGTTATTGTTCCGATTGCTGGGTTCGTTGCAATAAAAGGTTGTTTGGATGTACAATTTTAAATATTTTCCTCCTTATTGCACAGTGGCGAAAACTATGACTTTTTCAACCTTAGTGAGTTCGTTTAAAAAAAACCGGTCAAGTGCGAGTTGGACTCGCGCACCGAGGGTTCCGTACAAACCTGTGGGTATATAAGTAAAAGTTCAAAATTGTCAAAAATATTTTTTTTTATATGACGAAACTAAAAATTTTCGGTTTTCGTAATTTTTCCTATATCTTTACTATAAGACGTGACTTCGTACAAAATTTCAAGATTCTAAGTTCACGGGAAGTACCCTGTAGGTTTTGATTCCCGTGCGAGTTTCGAAAATTTGCGGAATTTTGCGGCCTAAATGGCTGTATCTTTTGATTGCGTTGACTTAGAAGGTTGATTTTTCTACAGCTTCCAGGGACAGTAGAACTAAGTATCATATAGAAATTTCAGTTTGATACCTCCACGCGTTCCTGAGAAAAACGGTCTTGACAGACGGACGGACGGACGGACGGACGGACAACAAAGTGATCTTATAAGGGTTCCGTTTTTTCCTTTAGAGGTACGGAACCCTAAAAATATATAACAACAGGTTATGTTTGATTTAGGTACTCAGTTAGAACGATTCATGGCTTATCCTAGATAATATGCCAATGAATCGTTAGACAGACTAACTTAAAAAAAAACCGGTCAAGTGCGAGTTGGACTCGCGCACCGAGGGTTCCGTACAAACCTGTGGGTATATAAGTAAAAGTTCAAAATTGTCAAAAATATTTTTTTTTATATGACGAAACTAAAAATTTTCGGTTTTCGTAATTTTTCCTATATCTGTACTATAAGACGTGACTTCGTACAAAATTTCAAGATTCTATGTTCACGGGAAGTACCCTGTAGGTTTTGATTCCCGTGCGAGTTTCGAAAATTTGCGGAATTTTGCGGCCTAAATGGCTGTATCTTTTGATTGCGTTGACTTAGAAGGTTGATTTTTCTACAGCTTCCAGGGACAGTAGAACTAAGTATCATATAGAAATTTCAGTTTGATACCTCCACGCGTTCCTGAGAAAAACGGTCTTGACAGACGGACGGACGGACGGACGGACAACAAAGTGATCTTATAAGGGTTCCGTTTTTTCCTTTAGAGGTACGGAACCCTAAAAATACTTTAACGTAATTATTATTTTTTGGGTTTTGGCTTTTCACGGTTTGTGCATTTATTTAGCTATTGTCACGTTGGGTTATTCCCGGAGTACACCGATCTCCGAGAACCCCGTACCGGAGGACCCCGAATACGAGAAATATGATGATATTTATTTTTTTACTTATTTCTATTGTTTTCAACTTGTACGGTCAACATAGTATTGGTAATACCTACCCACATAAGACGAAAGTAGTTTTATGAAATTTTGTACAATGTTGAATCACAGTTTTCGAGGGGGTAATTACAGTTCGGATGGGATGTATCAAAAATATAAAATAATTGTTACAACATTATCAAATCATACTTGACAAATATAATATATATATATATATATAGGGTAATCAGTGACCGATATTTAAACACATAATTGTACTCATTATAACAAAACAACTTTCCCAAAGATTTTTTTTTAATCTATCTTATTCACCCCAATTTTATTTTATTGAGTACCTAAAAAGAATAATACACCAACTATAATTTCATTTAGTTACCTACAAACAAAAAAAAACCGGTTATACCGAGCATTATTCTTTTTTTTCTTTAATTTAACCACAGAAAATTTAACATCGTATCGCCCGCGCGCATCAGCTGTTACGACTGACCCCGGGGGTCAAGCGAAACAGCTGATGCGCGTGTTAGATTATGTGGGTATTTAAATTGATAAATGTGTATATATATAACAAATATCCAGGTTTGAATGTCAGAATGGTTAGTGAAGTAAAGCACAGAAAGACAAGAACAGACATTTATTTCAATTAGGCTTGTCATTATTTAATCAGAAAGCTAGTCGTCCGTTCCAAAACTAGGTCTTCATGGAGCAGAAGGACAAGAACCTCCATGGAAGCAGTATTGATATTATATTCCATCAACACACAAGAACCTCCATGGAAGCAGTATTGATATATTCCATCAACACATCTCTTACATCGCTATGAATTATCATTATCCTACCTCATCATCATCATTATCATCATTTCAGCCGAAAAACGTCCACTGCTGGACATAGGCCTCCCCCTTGGGGGGTTTTGCCATAACTGCCACGCTTGGCAGGCGGGTTAGCGATCGCAGTATGGTGGTAAAATGCATAGAGAACGCTGCTGCCCATTCTCTAGTAAGTCCCTTAGTCGCCTTCTACGACACCCACGGGAAGAAATGGGATGGTGCTATTCTTTTACACCCGGCAACACACACGGGACTATTATCCTACCTACTGACATTTAATTACAACTCTAGGACCTTTGTCCAAGATAACTCGGCATTATTACAACAACATTGTTGTAATAAGCAACAATTATGGTATAATATTAAATTACTTAACTTACATGACATCCTGGCCATAAGTGGATCAATCTGGAGCAACAACAATAAATTGCCGATGTGTTTCGCCAATATTGCTTCTGATTGCTCCATATATTTCATGAGTTTTCATTGCTAATTGCTGATAATTGATTCTTGTTAGTATTCCGTCATTCATGTTGATTTCTGTATTTTTGTCACTTTTATTTAATATTTGTTCTTAATTTTTATTTGATTAATTTAATTGTACAGACGCCAGCACATCAAGCTACCCAAAACTGTCAAATTTTCCCGATTGAACATGAACCTTATACTCATGTGATAAAGTTGAAAATCTATCAAAGAAATTTGACAGATTGGGGTAACTTGATGTGCTGGCGTCTGTACTATTATTAATTTAATGATTTTATCATTGTTAATTTTATGTTTATTACTAATTTACTTGATCTTATTATTGTTAATATTTATTCTTAGAAACTCACTTGATGTTATTTTTACTAACCTATTGATTTTATTGTTATTCTCATCACTTAAATTAACTTGGTTTACTTAAGCAAACTATGTAAGTGCTGTGCACACCCTTAAGTGATAAGTTCACTGTAGTACCACATAGATTATGGCTAAATTGTATGTTAATGTTTATGTGAACTAGGCGTTTAAGTGAAATAAAGGTCATAATAAAATAAATAAATGAGTTGCCGAATATCCAATCGCTTTGGAAATTTTTAGTAAATTTTCTTTCTATCTCGTTTGTGCAGACGCCAGCACATCAAGTTACCCCAAACTGTCAAATTTTCCCAATTGAACATGAACCATAAGCTTATGGAATAAAGATGAAAATCTATCAAAGAAATTTGACAGATTGGGGAAGCTAGATGTGCTGGCGTCTGTACGTATAACTACGTCTCATTTTTGCGAGAGGAACCGGCTGGCGCGGCGCGGCGGCGGGGGTGGCGTATTGCCTAGTTTTTTAAGTTGCTCCATATGGTGTGGCCGTATCTCTGGAAATGGGTTGCTACATGTTGCAGCAGCAGCAGCATTTCAGCCGAAAGACGCCCACTGCTGGACATAAGCCTCTCCGAAAAGGTTTTGCCATAATCGCCACGCTTGGCAGGCGGGTTGGCGATCGCTACATGTTGCCATTGCCCTAAATTGCTGAATGTAGACGTGACATCATATTTGACGAGAATTGCCCAAGATGGAAATAATTTAGTTGCTCGTGTAATCGCACCTTTACTATTACCCATTATAATGTTCTACAAAGTTCTCTGGAACTTGCACCTTCCATATTTATCACAATTTATAATCTTCTTCAAGGCCAGTATCATTACGACAGCGCCAGTAAAGGCCGCCCAGTAGCAGCAGAAATGTTAATTTAATGTTTGATATTTATTATGCAGATGACTGGCAATATCCTCTCCAATTTTTCCTGTATTTTTTATTCGTTATTCAACGCTTTCACGAATAGGTACTTAGGTAAGGTTTCAAACGAGACTTATTTTCTAATTAAATGCTATCACGCAAACAATCAATTTTGTTCCTAAAACCTTGGGCTGTGTGATTATAACATCAGCAGTCCTCAGAACTCCTCAGTTACATGTCTCCACGAACAGACACTTCTGTCGAATAATGAGGACGATAGCTGGCGATCAGGCGACCCCAAATGAAATGTCAAATGGGATAGGTACTCACCTATCCCATTTGACATTTAATTTGGGGTAAGTAGTGTGTACTTAAGTGTCTCGTCCCACTGCAAGTGTGCGAGGGAACACTGGGTAGTGTTAGTCAGTAAAAGTGTGACAGATCCCTCCATCTATCCTTGGGTCCATCCAGGGTAACGTGGTGTGCCAAAAAAAAAAGGCATAGAAAAAGAAAATGCTAAACATAAGAAAGAGAGTAACTAAGTTGCTCTTCGTTTGGGTCAAAATACCATAAGGTCTTTTGGTGTTTTTTTTTTTTGTGTGTGGGAAATTATCAAATAACTTCACCCGCTCTGGGTGGAGCAGGAGGGCGGGAGGGCATACCAGCCTTTTACTGACTAAAACCCACCCGTGTTCCCTCAGCTGCCTGTGTGCCAGGGGCGGCAGTATCTCTTTCGAACAACCCGCACCCCTGGCAGGCATCGGCCCTTGCGGGTCCCATTAGCATTACTGCTTCGGAGAAGGAGGCGACGGCTACCCATGCAGGCCCCAGGCCGGATGCGAGAGATCGCCGCCGCCGTTCGCCTCCACGAGAACACGGCGGTAGTCTGCCCAAGCCACCAGCCAGGTGGAGGTCTGCCCGGCTTGGGCAGACCTCCACTGTATGCTCGACCGTGTCCTCATGGTGCGTTTCGCAGTTGAAACACCCGGGCGTTTCCTCCCGCCTTATGCGAAACAGGAACCTCCCGAAACATCCGTGTCCGGTGAGGACCTGCGTCAGGCAGAAGATGACGACGCCATGCCGCCTCTCAAGCCACTCCTCAAAGGGGGAACTCACCACCGCAATCGTGGCGTGCCCAGCACTGAGTTGCGAAAATCGCACTCTCCATGTCGCCATGAGATCCCGCCGGAACTCTGTCCGCTGTGCCGCGATTTCTCGCGGTATAGGAATTACGCCCCGGCGTTTGGCCTCCTCGCGCCACTACCAGATGTGCGCGAGGACCTTTGCCTCTAGATCCCATGGCGGTAAACCGACAAGGACGCCCGCCGCCTCACTGGAGATCGTGCGATATCCCCGGATCATCCTGATGGCCATGACCCTATGGGACGCCTTCAACCGGCGTGCTGGTTGGCGCCTCAATGTAGGCGCCCACACCGGTGCCCCGTATAGGGCCAAGGACTGCACGACCTCCGCGTAGAGCATCAGGCAGGAGGCGTTTGACCCCCTAGATTGGGCAGGAGCAAGACAAAGCAGCCCCGGCCCGCTCCAGTCTGGGAGCCACACAGCGGAAGGCAGATTTGGAAATACGCCTTAATCTCCATACTGCATATTATATTCAAGTAGCTCTTCAGATTTTTAGATACGAAATGGTTTATCGAAGTATTTTTTTGTTTTTAAATTAAATAATTGGCGACTTTTCGCGCCCCCCTTTGATAGGCGCCCCGGCCTCGTGCCCTGCCTGCCTCACCCTAGTTCCGCCTCTGAATCCATCGCTTCATAAGTTCGAAAAATGTGTCTGCTCAACAACGTAAATAACGTAATGAATATTGTTGAACTGTCAAAATTATAGTCATTCCTGCTGTTAGTACGTTACGCAATTACCCCTCTGATTGATCCTGCCTTTTTTGTAGGTTTTATTAATCAAACTACAGTTACAGTTATTCTCGGGTAAAACTCAATTCTTTAATGCAGACAAAATGTTTTCTCGCGCCCTTTTGTTGAAATACAGAAATAATGCTGTTCATTTAAATATCATTATAATAATTCCTATCTTTTCATAAGCACGCTGTTTACTTCTCGATATTACCATGGAAACACGGAAACATTTGCAGAGAAAAAAAGTATATGTCTATATGTTTTTTTTTAATCAGCATTTTCTTCCCATTTCCCTATCGCACCGTCATAGATATGAAAATGAATGAGCCATGAATAGGTAAACAACCTAGAGTTGTTGTTTATTCTGAAGGCTGATGATAATTTGAACAGGTTGTTAAATATACATGCGAGAAAAGCAATCGTTATAATTGAGTACAGATAATTGGGTCCCTCACCCTATTTTAAAATCAAATATGCACTTTCAATAAATAAAATTTGTTACTTCCAGTTTTACAATTTAGAGTCACCACTTGGTATAACATTATGAATTTTGTCTTAAAAATTGTTGGGTCATACATAGTTACAGATCTTTGACACTCAAGCTAAGATTAAACTTATGTTATGCGTGACACTGACCGGGATCTCACGTTAACACCCAGATAACTAAAAGTTCGAATCTAATGTCATTGCTAATAACTTTGACTCTTATAACCCTGAAACCTTTTATTCCTAGGACGTAATATTAGGTCTTTACCTATGAAATTGCCGTTCTGCAGTACTGGCCATTTCAAATCAAAATAATTTTTGTTTGGCTAAGAATTCTAATTTCAAATTAATTTTATTTTAAAAACATGGATTTTTTTTTCTAAAAGTAGTCATTTCTTTATTGATTAGTGTTACATTTTCATCGCATTTCAATCTTTTTCGTCATCATGGATACGTTAAAAATTCGAGTAATTATGGAATATGAGTACCGTCGTGGCAGCAACGCGGCACAAGCGGCACGCAACATCAACGACGTTTACGGAGCTAACACTACAAACCAACGCACCACCTGTTATTGGTTTGCTCGCTTCCGTTCTGGAAATTTCGACCTGAAAAATGAACCTCGCGGTCGTCCGAAGACTTTGGTCGACAATGACGAATTAAAGGCGATTGTGGAAGCTGATGATACACAATCTACGGCTGAATTAGCAGCAGCTTTCGACGTTAGCGTCAAAACAATATTGGTCCATTTGCGTCAAATTGGCAAGGTAAAAAAGCTTGACAAATGGGTGCCCCACGAACTCAATGATCGCCAGCGCGAAGTACGCGTCGAGACGTGCCTTGCACTGCTCAACAGACACACAAACGAAGGAATTTTGAACCGCATTGTTACCTGCGATGAAAAATGGATTCTGTTTGATAACCGTAAGCGCTCAGCAAGTCGGTTGGATCCTGGTTCAGCACCTAAACAATGCCCTAAACGAAAACTTACCCCTAGAAAAGTGATGGTCACTGTTTGGTGGTCTAGCGCCGGTGTGATTCATCACAGCTTCTTACCAAACGGGGTGAGCATTACTGCAGATGTGTACTGTGAAGAACTGAACACAATGATGGAGAAGCTGGCGCATCTCCAACCAGCATTGGTCAATCGCTCGTCTCCGCTGCTCCTGCACGACAACGCGCGACCTCATACTGCACAGCAGACGGTCTCCAAGTTGCAAGAACTGGGGTTGGAAGCTCTCCGTCATCCGCCCTACTCACCTCACCAGACCTTGCGCCTACAGACTACTACTTTTTCCAGAATTTGGATAACTTCTTGGCGGGAAAAAAATTTAATACCCGAGAGGCAGTACAAAATGCCTTTGAAGAATTTGTTGCCTCCCGTCCAGCTGATTTCTTTAAGAAGGGCATCAATAAACTGCCACTGCGATGGCAAAGATGCATTGATTGCATGGGTGATTACTTCGATTAATACAAATAAAAAAATCATGAAAAAAATTCGTTTAAATTTTTTCATACAAAACGGCAATTTCATAGGTAAAGACCTATTATAAACAGTGAGATCAATATGGACCCTGTCGGGCACAGCAGTCCTACCAGGCTAGTCCATTAGTTTGCTCAACCGTATAAACACTTCGCCATTTGAATTCACTTGCTTATTGACTATTGCGTATTATGACTTGCGTTTCGCAAGATAGATCTACCGTCTATGGGTCAAGTGAGTCTCCTTATGTGTTGGCAGGAAGACACACATACTTACTACAAGTTTTTATTCATCAATATCATTGAAAGGGCCAGTTGCATACAAAGTTTCTACACAAGATTTTGAGGCGGCGCGGCAGGGGTGGTCCGAGATTTAATTTTTTTAACCCCCGACGCAAAACGACGGGGTGTTATAAGTTTGACGTGTCTGTGTGTGTGTGTGTGTCTGTCTGAGGCAACGTAGCTCCCGAACGGATGAACCGATTTTGATTTAGTTTTTTTTGTTTGAAAGGTGTATTAGTCGGGAGTGTTCTTAGACATGTTTCATCAAAATCGGTTCAGCCGTTTGAAGATTATCAGCTCTTTTCTGGTTGAAAAACGGATTTTAGCCTCTGATCAACTCAAAATTTGGGATTCTATTACTTCAATGATATTAGACGAATAAAATAACCTTGAACTGATGCTGGAGCAACACCTGGAATTTCCAGGAAACCCAAGTTATTCACCAACAAACAGCAGAAGTATCGTGTTTGGGCTCATTGAAAAGGTCTCAATGAATAGATTATAGATAAATGGTGATTTAAGGGAGACATTAAGTTTAAAAAGCAAGAAATAAAAATTAAATTAAAAATTTAAAAAACCCCCGACCCATTCAAAAACTCAAAAAAGTAAAAAATAATATTTATAGGCCTTTTAATTTTAACGTAATATTTTGAGCAGGGCATTGTCAAGTCGGGGGACGGTCAATGAAAACGCCAAACAGAGGCCTAGCCGTCCCCCGACTTGACAATGCCCTGATCAAAATATTACGTTAAAATTAAAAGGCCTATAAATATTATTTTTTACTTTTTTGAGTTTTTGTTTGGGTCGGGGGTTTTTTAAATTTTTAATTTAATTTTTTTGTCAAAGTCACAAAGCATTAATTTCAAATAGGCACTTATAAGGCACTTTTGAACGTCAAAATTTACATTAAAATAGAATTGATTCTAGATACTCATTTTCTGCTAAATTTTACTAGAATGTCCTACATAAACTACATCTAACGGTGCCGGTGGGCCCCCCCGAGTGGGTTCCCGCATTGTCGTTGCGGGGGGGCTCAGTAACCGTGGATGCCGGCCACGGTGAAGCCAAGAGGAACCCAAAGGTGGGGCCGCTCGTCAGGGCTTTTGCCTCAAAGCCGACGACGTAGCGGCCAAAAGGTAGGTTGCGGTGAGGTGCACCGCAACTGAGGTGGGCCGCGATGTCGAATGGGAGGCATCGCGGCTGAGGGTTACGGGCTGCGGTGGAGGAGGAGTGCCGGTGCTTCTGAGCAGCGCTCTTCCCTTCCGTGGCCTGGACGGGGCCGCCACCGTTTGATGGCGGACGCGGTGGGGCCGCAGGGGAAGAGGAGTGTCGGTATAGCGTCAGCCGCTCTCCCTATCCCCTGCGGCCGAAAAGTGGTAGACGGGACGGCGCGTTGTGTTCCACACGCACGCCGTCAAAGATGTCAGCAACCACCGGTGGGGTCCGCAAGGGCCGATGCCTGCCAGGGGTGCGGGTTTGTTCGAAAGAGATACCACAGCCCCTGGCATACAGGCTACTGAGGGAACACGGGTGGGTTTTAGTCAGTAAAAGTCTGACACGCCCTCCTGCTCTACTCAGCAGGAGAAGTCATTTGATGATTTCCCACCCCAAAAAAAAAAAAAAAAAAAAAAAAAAAAACGGTGCCGGTGGGAGTGCTCATTTTATTATTCCACCCGGGCCCCTGATAAGCCTAGTCCGCCACTGTACCATAGTGACCAGCACTCTAATTAATTGCGTAACACATTATCGATCAGAATCTGGATAATTTAGAAGGATATTTATTGCCAATCCAAGGCTTCATAACTTCGAAAAAATAGTCCGCTCAGCAACGTAAATAACGCAATGAATGGTGTTGAACTGTCAAACTGACAGCCATTTTTACTGTTGGCGTGTTACGAAATTACTCTGCTGGATGAATTCCCATAATTCCCATTAACTTTTTCGGATTATGAACATCTAAAGCTCAATAATGTTTATCAAAAATCGACACAATGGTCCTGAGAATGTTATAACAATTTGTTTGTAATCGACAGGGAACTCTTACGCTTGTCTCTTTTCATAAGGCGATAGTTAGCTACGTGCATGGACTGCGTAACTACTGTATGACGTTGATTTTAAGTACCTATCTGTAATGTCGCTGACAATACAGATAAGTGATGTTGCAACCATAAACATAAATTACAAAAAAAACCTTCAGCATTCAATCGTTTGCAATTTTCAAGTGACAGATTATTCAGCGGATGTGTTAGATTACAGCAGTGAGATGAGGCGTGCATGAGGCCTTGTAACAGATGTGAACATTGTGAACGAATGTTTGACGTCCACGGTTCAAGGGTCTTCAGAAATTGTTTTAAGGATTATAGGTAACTAGCAGCGCCCCGCGGTTTCACCTGCGTAGTTCCCGTTCCCGTGAGAATACGGGGATAAAATATATAGCCTATGTTAGATTATTCTAATCTATGGCCTATGTCACCCGGGGATAGTGTAGCTTCCCAACAGTGAAAGAATTTATCAAATCGGTTCAGTAGTTTTGGAGCCTATTCAATGCAAACAAACAATCAAATCTTTCCTTATTTTTTTAATTAGTTTTATGGCCTGGTTTCAGAGACCTTTTAGCCCAGTCTTTATTAAGTATTCTAGTCTTAGCAAAGTTATTGTAAAGCGGTAGTAACTTTACAATAACCTATTAGGAGTTTTTGGGGGAACACGAAAAGTCCACGTTAGTCACTTATTTTCACCTTCACTACACTTGTGCACTCACACGTAACTAAATTGGATTATTCACTACCAAACATTATACAATTTAATTCGCTATTTCACAAAATTTAATGATAATGAAAATTCATGCGACATGTTTCAACGCGATCCCGCCAAAAACTCCTCAAATCTTTCCTCTTTCTATATTAGTATAGATAATAACATTGTAATCAATCTCTTTGGAAGGTAAGTATGTAAAAAGTTCCTTTATCCGGCATATAACGAAGAGACATCATGCTCGCTCCATGCGACTTTCTCTCTGCTCCGTCTCTGTTTATTTTGGAACGAAATGTGGCTTGCGGTAGGAGGAACTGGTAGAATAAAAAAAATCGTCACGTGCCTACCTAAAGCGCTTATTACACTTGGCTGAATTTAGGCATCTAAATTCAGAAGCAACTTAAAAGCAAATTAGAAGCTTCTGATTACACTGTCCTAAATTTAGTTACTGAATCAGTTACCAGTTAAAGCGCGACGGAGTTGGACGTGCCGTGTACGTACGAGAATGGCTCCAAATTATCAAGAAACCAAAAAATTGGCCTTTGCGTAGCCCTGGCCGTTGACTCAATTAAAATATACTTCTCACAAAAATTAAGGAAAGAAAACAAAAACAATTTTTTGGTCGATTTCAATAGGCTGTATCTTGAAGAAAAATGGTCATACAGCAAAAAAAGCGATTGGATTCCAAATTGTTTCTCGTCAAAACAAATCGAGTAATCGTTCGAAAATTACTGACAAAACAATTATGTTTTTCTCGGCAACCAATGATCGCACAGGAAATTTGAGGTCAAAAATTTTAATAAATCTACAATGATTAGCAATTGATTTTTCAATACAATTTTTTTTATTACTCATTACATGAATTTGAAAAGGCAACAAAAAAAAGGCTTTTCGTACCTATCTAATTTTTTGAAAAATCAGGTGCCCAATCAAAAATAATGAGGAAACCACTAATGTTAAGTACGCCTTTTACAGATTAATCTACCCAAAAAAAACCCGACAGAATATCAATTTAATCCACCAAGCCTTTTTTTATCCCACTCGATAGAATTTTCGAAAAATTTAAGGCGCATGATTTTTGTTCTGAAAAGCTCACAATTTTTATCAAAATAAAAACACGAATTTTTTGCATTTTTTCCTCAGTTTTGCATCAGTAATACAAAACAAAAGTGTACGTCCTCAACTCCTCACGCACGGACAGTTACGTAGCGACTGAAGAGTAAAGTCAGTACTAAATGCGATTACACCTTCCTAAATGCGTTTCTAATTAGGCTTCTAAATGATTTAGTCAGTTAGAAACCATCCTTGCTTCTGAATTTAGGATGCTAACTTGCTAATTGCGATTACACTTGACTAAATTCAGTAACGACTGAATTTAGATGCCTAAATTCAGTCAAGTGTAATAAGCGCAAAACGATCTCCGTGCGAACTTCACACTTTCCTTATGCGCTTATTACACTTGACTGAATTTAGGCATCTAAATTCAGTCGTTACTGAATTTAGTCAAGTGTAATCGCAATTAGCAAGTTAGCATCCTAAATTCAGAAGCTAAAAACTATTGTTTTTATTTTGATAAAAATTGTGAGCTTTTCAGAACAAAAATCATGCACCTTAAATTTTTTTGAAAATTCAATCGAGTGGGATAAAAAAAGGCTTGGTGGATTAAATTGATACTCTGTAGGGTAATGGGGGAGGGGGGTAATGGGGGAGAACGGACTTACATCTTTCCGGCCCCAACTGTCAACCTC
This sequence comes from Polymixis flavicincta, assembly GCA_949987655.1. NCBI lineage: Eukaryota > Metazoa > Arthropoda > Insecta > Lepidoptera > Noctuidae > Polymixis > Polymixis flavicincta. Next base: position 15,264,389 of record OX465188.1, on the reverse strand, counting down.
ACCTGCACGCGCGGGCACCATCCGTGGCGGTATCCCTCCGATATCGCGGTCCCCCTGCTAGATAACGGACGAGGCAATGGCGACCGAGCAGTGGCGGTATAACCACATCCCTGACCAGTGGTCAGATGAGGCTTCAAGAGCCTTGGGGTTCAAATGACCTCAAAAAGATTGGTGCAGAAGGCAACGGGAAACCACTGCAACTATTTCCCGAGATTATCGTCATGAAAGTTAATACAAAGGAGTCACGATTGCCATGCGAACCGCCTAGCAACCGGCGTCGCGTCGCGTCCGGGGCGCGCGGTGGGAAATGGACTACCGGCCATGATGGAGTAGGAGACCAGGCTTCACATGGAAATAATGTTACTGGAAATTCTATACAATTGCGGAAAATCCAGACGATAGGAACATGGAATGTACGCGGTTTACTAGACCCCGGTAAACTTGGCATCGTAGAAAAGGAACTGACCCGGTGTGGTTTAAGCATTTGTGGACTTAGTGAAACCCACTGGAAGAACAATGGACATTTCCTAACCGACACTCATGCTGTTTACTTTTCTGGAAATGACAACAGAAGCGAACATGGAGTCGCATTTCTTGTGCCTAAACATCTGAACAATTGTGTATTGGGATACGAGCCAATAAACGACCGCATTATTTCGATTAAGTTTAAGGCATCACCTGTGAATTTAAACATAATACAGGTTTATTCCCCCACCAGCACAGCTAAGCCCGATGTCACTGAAAATTTCTACACCAGTTTGCAAACAGCCATAGAAAAAACCTCTAACAGGGAGTTACTTATGATTATTGGTGATTTTAACTCAAAAATTGGAGCAAATTCCCGTGTCTTGAGCAAATCAGTAGGAAATTTCGGGCTTGGAACGCGAAACAAACATGGGGATCGATTAATGCAGTTTGCGGACGAAAATAGTCTAGTGATAGCCAACAGTCTTTTTCAGCATCACCCAAGAAGACTTTATACCTGGACTTCGCCAGGAGATAAAACTCGGAATCAGATAGACTACATCTTGGTCAGATCCCGTTGGCGTACTTCCATCCTTAATGCCCACACACTGCCTGGTGCTAGTTGTGGTTCAGATCACGAACTTTTGATCACCAAAATGAGGCTAAAACTGAAGGCTGCCAGAGTTTCTATTACAGAACGTAGAATAGAAGTCACAGACAAGTCAAAATTTGGTACGACTATTGAACGAAACTGGGCAGACTGGGCCGAAGTAAACCGTGACGATGCTACACCAGATATGTTATGGCAGAAAACAAAAAATCTCATCCAAAATGCAGTAGCAGAGTCGAAGCCAAAGCATGAAACGCGCAAACGCCAATGTTGGATGACAAATCATACCCTTGCTCTGGTTGAAGATAGGCGTCTGAAAAAAGGACAAGGAGTTGGCATGAGAGAACTTAATAAGTTGTCAGCTGAAATTCAGGCATGTTGCAGACGTGACCACAATGCGTATCTACAGAAAATTTGTGAAGAGATAGAGACGCATGCTGGTAGACACGAGTCCAGGGATCTATATCACAAAATTCGTGTCATAACAAAATCCCTACCCACAAAGACCTGGGCCATTGAAAATGAAAATAACCAAGTGGTAACCGAGCTAGAACAAATTTTAGAAACATGGAAGATGTATTGTCAATCTCTGTTCCAAGACCCTGCGTCACGTCACTATCCATGCACAGATCCGACCGGTGAGGACTTGGAACCCGACATTCTGCTGTCTGAGGTCAAGGCTGCTATTCAACACCTCAAAAATAGGAAAGCGACTGGGAGAGATGCTATTCCTATTGAAACTATTAAAGCCCTTGGAAAATGCGGATATCACATGTTCCACACTATTTGTAACAAAGTGTGGCAGACAGGGGAATGGCCTACGGAATGGACGCATACAGTTTTCATCCCCTTGCACAAAAAAGGCTCTACGAAGAAATGTAACAACTACCGCCTTATTGCACTAATATCACACGCAAGCAAAATATTGTTACATATTCTTAATGAGCGACTGAAGACGTACCTGTCCAAAGAGATCGCTCCGGAACAAGCTGGATTTGTGAAAGGGAAAGGCACTAGGGAACAAATTCTTATTGTACGCCAGATCATCGAGAAAGCGCGAGAGTTCAACAAGCCGACTTATATTTGCTTTGTTGACTTTTCCAAAGCATTCGACTCGGTGAAATGGCCGATGCTGTGGAAAACCCTGCTGGAAATGGGTACCCCAAAACACCTTGTTCACCTCCTAAGGCGTTTGTATGAGGATGGCACAGCATCGGTTCGTACAGATGACATTCTTTCGAGAGATTTTCACCCGAGTGCTGGCGTCCGTCAAGGATGTATAGTGTCACCGCTATTGTTCAATGCATATACTGAGTTGATAATGCGCATAACGTTAGAGGATTGGATTGACGGTGTTACCATTGGTGGATACAAAATTGCTAATTTGCGCTATGCAGACGATACAACTCTATTTGCAACCAGTGAGCAGCATATGGAGGAACTGCTGCTGAAAATGGAACGCACAAGCCTAGAGTTCGGATTAAAGATAAATCGCAGCAAAACTAAAATGATGATTGTTGACCGCGCCAACAGTAACTCGCCAGAAGTGACCAAGATTGCGAACTGTGACGTGGTTGAGTCCTACGTATATCTTGGAACTTTAATAACGAACAATGGTGGATGCATAGATGAGATAAAGCGACGAATGGCTATCACACGAACATCAGTGGACAAGATGAAGAAAATATGGAGGAACAGGAACATCACTAAAAGTACGAAAACCAGGCTCATGCGAACACTTATTTTCCCCATATTTCTCTACGCTGCTGAAACGTGGACTTTGCGGGAAGTGGAAAGAAAAAAGATAGACGCTCTGGAGATGTGGTGCTGGCGAAGGATGCTTGGAGTTTCATGGACTGAGTTCCGTACAAATGTCTCCATACTCCAAGAACTCGGCATAAAACAGCGCCTATTTTCTATAGTACAGTCTCGCATTCTAGCTTTCTTTGGCCACGTTTCAAGACGTGATAGCCTTTCCATAGAGCGCCTCGTCATCCAGGGTAAGGTGGAAGGTACTAGACAGCGTGGGAGGTCACCGACTCGATGGACCGACCAGATTAAATCCATTGTGGGCAGCTCCATAAACGAATGCAGTAGGATGACCTCCAGCAGAGATAGATGGCGGCACATCGTGAGGCGTATTTATTCTGCCCCCTTCACAACTACGACTACGTGACGACCACGACCGCTCTGCCAAGAGCGTACCGACTAAGAAGAAGAAGGGTTTTTTTTGGGTAGATTGAGCTGTAAAAGGCGTACTTAACATTAGTGGTTTCGTCATTATTTTTGATTGGGCACCTGATTTTTCAAAAAATTAGATAGGTACGAAAAGCCTTTTTTTTGTTGCCTTTTCAAATTCATGTAATGAGTACCTAATTAAAAATTTTGTATTGAAAAATCAATTGCTAATCATTGTAGATTTATTCAAATTTTTGACCTCAAACTTCCTGTGCGATCATTGGTTGCTGAGAAAAATATAATTGTTTTGTCAGTAGTTTTCGAACGATTACTCGATTTGTTTTGACGAGAAACAATTTGGAATCCAATCGCTTTTTTAAATTTGCTGTATGACCATTTTTCTTCAAGATACAGCCTATTGAAATCGACCAAAACATTGTTTTTTTTTTCTTTCCTTAATTTTTGTGAGAAGTATATTTTAATTGAGTCAACGGCCAGGGCTACGCAAAGGCCAATTTTTTGGTGTCTTGACAATTTATTGGAGCCATTCTCGTACGCACGGTTACACATCAAGCTATACATTTCCAATATAAGCTGATCTCGCATTGTCTATGATTTCCGTACAAAGCGAGATCAGCGTAAACTGGAAATGTATAGCTTGATGTGTAGCCGTGTGTACACGGCACGTCCAACTCCGTCGCGCTTTAACTGGTAACTGATTCAGTTACTAAATTTAGGACAGTGTAATCAGAAGCTTCTAATTTGCTTTTAAGTTGCTTCTGAATTTAGATGCCTAAATTCAGCCAAGTGTAATAAGCGCTTTAGTATTATATTATATTAATTTAATAGAAAGATAGAGTAGTAAAGATGAAATTGTGATTCCAAAATTTAGATTGACTAAAACTAGCAAGTCATTTCTAATAAACAGTATCCGCTTCTTTAACAAGTTGCCAAAGTCGGTTACAGAACTTAGCGATGGAAAGTTTAAAACGCACATCAAACGTGTCCTTATCAAAAAAGCATATTATAAGATAAAAGACTACGTTGAAGACAGGGAAGTTTGGCATTAATTCCTTCTGCACATGTGGCTTCCCTGGTACCTCATTAACAGCATAACTATGTCAAAGTCTATTAACTGCTCTCAAATACAAAGTTCTTTTTAATTCTTTTTATTTTTACAATGCTGACATATTCTCGTCATTAATTGACATTATACATCAATTTTATTTAGGTTCATTTTATTTATGTAGATTATTTTACATATTGTGAATGAGAGAACGTTGTAGGCCTTACTGACTGTAGATTTGTAGACGATTTTCTATTCTGTATTCGTCTAAGTACCTGGTACTTATTGATAGGCCTGCGCTGTCCTCCCATACATTTAATCTCTGTAATTTGAAAATATTGTTAAAGCCAATTATTTTTAAAAGAGTAACCGTGGAGTTTCTTGCCGGCTCTTCTCCATAGGAAACAACAATTTGGAACCGTGCACCTAGCTTCTGACGTTTCATAAGTGCCCATGCAGGTTTATATGAAATAAAATATTTTGATTTTGATTTTGAGAGAGAGATATTTTATTGGATTTCCAGGGTTCTAAAGCCAATGGTAACTGCGAAAACTATATTTTTTTTTCATGGGTTTCATTTCCACGAATTTCAATGGTGTTGAAGCCAACAAGAAATAGTGAGATCCACGATGAACAAGATGGCGACGATTCTTCTCTTTCTGATCTTATCTGTATTCCATCCCTTCGACTCGATCGCATACGTTTTTTGATACTAGTTTCTTTAATTTCAATAATGCCTTTAAATTAACTTTTTGTTCATTTATAACAAATATACCATTTTGCAGTTTGTAGATTCCTTGGTCTACCATAAACTAAAGCTTGGTTGCAAAGTCGCCGTTCTAGTTTGTGGATTTGTGTTGTGATGTGACATTGTGACATGAGGTGGTAATGACAATAATTGACATTTACAGCTGTCATTGTTGCAAAACAACGAAAATGGCGAACGTTCCATTTGTTGCGATAAAATCACACACTCAGAAGGTTTGCTCGCTTTACAAAAGGGCTCTTCGCAATTTAGAGGCGTTCTACGATAGACGGTAAACTTAACTATATACTGAAATCAATAACTTCCCTTTCTTTGCTTTTGTTTTGCCCATTACGTAATTCTTACAAACATAACCACAATTTTTGCCTTCTTTTCAGATACCTTTTGATTTTTAAATCCTTTCTTTGAGAAAATCCTACACCAGAAGTATTTTTCAAGTTATGGTTTTAAAAACTTCAAAACCATTGTATACTGAATTGTATTGGTTTGTTAAAATGACTTTGTTTAGCTCAAATCTTACTTTATCAAATCTTATTATTCTAAATAATTCGTTAGTTTCTTATAAAGGGTACTAATTAAGTAGAAAAAAGGGTATAGTAGAGAAAACAAACTAGAATTTGACTAGTTTTCATGTATTTGTATCCACTACTGTCATCCTTAAATTTCAATTTCCTTTCTGTTCCCGTTTTCCATTCCTTTATTAGAAAAAACTAAAACGATAACACCTCTTCTAATTGAAGAGGTACCTATCGGATTTGTCATCAACAATACATCCTATGACTAGAAATTAGAATAATTAAACAGGGTGGCATCAATGTACAATCTTGGTAAAAAGGATTCAGTACACTTGTCTGGACCTACAGTATTGAAATTTTTAGTAGGTTATTTAAAAAAATATACAAAGGTGCATTACCTATGCTATAAAAATGTATGCAACAATAGTTTTTTTTTAAATAACCAACAAAATATCAGTACAACCTTGTAATTAAACATCCATACCAGTTCTGCCACCACAACATATATCAAGTTATATATTAAAACTCGCTGTTGCCCACCATTTCGACTGTGTGGAGTTTGAAAATCTTGCCACAGGAACGTACTACCAGGATAAAACTATCCTATGTATTAATCCAGGTTACAAACTATCTGTGTGCCAAATTTCATCCAAATCCATTCAGTAGTTATTGCGTGAAAGAGTAACAAACATCCGTACATCCAAACTTTCACGTTTATAATATTAGAAATTATAATTGTTTATCTTTGTCGCATGTCAAATAAAACAAACTTTTCTGTATATTCCAGCAATGTATACCGGTATCAGGCAGTACTCCTCCGGGACAGGTTTGACAAGCATAGCAAGGAGACTGACATGATTAAAGCAGTAGAGCTGCTGAAGGCAGGAGAGGAAGAATTGTTTTTAGTTCAGCATCCTATTCCTAGAGTTTGTAAGTTTGATATTTTATTTGCCACTAGTTGTGCTCGCAGCTCCGCCCATGTTGGTGTCAGTAATTATCTCACGGCAATGTGCTACTGAACAAAAAGTATCCTATGTTACTCCTAATAACATCAGCCATCTGCCTTCATCCCATGCCATGTAGATCTATACAAAAGGCACTGATTATTATTATTTGTCTGCTTGGCTCGGTTCCTATAAACAAAAACGGATCATATTGCTTACCGATGGTAGCATTTCTTACTGCCGAACTGGGCAAATAAATAGTTTCCTAAGCCAATTTTGTAAATAGATTTTATGTAGATTTTTCTGTCAGACTTTGCACTTTGTATTTGTGTAAAATAATGCTAATAAACAAATAAATACAATTTGGCTCACAAATGACTTACAGTAAATAGCTGCAGGCAAAATATTGCATATATTTGAATAATGTGTAGACACCTTCTTGGTTCCTTGTACTAGTCTTCTGTACACTGTACAGTATTATTTTGAATGCCAAATGGTATTAGGTGAAAATAATCACCTTCACATCTTTCATGCAGTAATCACAGTTTCTAGTCCTAATTAATGGCAGGTTCCAATAATTTATGGACCGTTATGGTTTTTTGGGCGGGAAATCATTAAATAACTTCTTCCGCTCTGGGTGGAGCAGGAGGGCGTATCAGATTTTTACTGACTAAAACCCACCCGTGTTCCCTCAGTAGCCTGTATGCCAGGGACTGCGGTATCTCTTTCGAACAAACCCGCACCCCTGGCAGGCATCGGCCCTTACGGGCCCCATCACTTTATGCTGACAACTCTTTGAGGCGCGCGTGGAACACATCGCGCCGTCGACTTGGGCTTGGTCCTTACCGGACAGCGAGCTCCTACCCATTACTCGCCGTCCGCAAACTCATGCCTACGGTGGCCGGAAATCAGCCTGGGATTCCCGACGCCCAGGGCGTATCCTGCGGCGGTTAGGGCCGCGAAGGCGCATATACTGCCTCTCCCTCTCGTGCGCCGTCTCCCTCTTCGCGAGCATTACTGCTTCGCTGAAGGCGGTGACGGCTACCCATGCAGTCTCGCTCCGTACCATGACCTGGACCAGGGCTGGACGCGAGAGATCGCCGCCGCCGATCGCCTCCACGAGGACACGGCGGTGCTCCGCCCAAGCCGGGCAGACCGCCACCGTGTCCTCAGGGCGATCTTCGCAGTGGAAACACCCGGGCGTTTCCTCCCGCCTTATCCGAAACAGGAACCTCCGGAAACAACCGTGTCCGGCGAGGACCTGCGTCAGGCGGAAGGTGAGGACGCAATGCCGCCTCTCAAGCCACTTCTCAAAGAGGGGACTTACCACCGCAATCGTGGCGTGCCCAGCACTGAGTTGCGAAAATCGCACTTTCCATGTCGCCAAGAGATCCCGCCGGAGCTCTGTCCGCTGTACCGCGATTTCTCGCGGCAGCTTAGTTACGCCCCGGCGTTCGAACTCCTCGCGCCACTCCCACATGTGCGCGAGGACCTTTGCCTCCAGATCCCATGGTGGTAATCCGGCAAAGAGGCCCGCCGCCTCGCCGGAGGTCGTGCGATATCCTCGGATCATCTGGATGGCCATAACCCTATGGGACGCTTTCAACCGGCGAGCTGGTTGGCGCCTCAATGTAGGCGCCCACACCGGAGCCCCGTATAGGGCCATGGACCGCACGATCCCCGCGTAGAGCCTCCGGCAGGAAGCGTTTGGCCCCCCTAGATTGGGCAGGAGCCGCTTCAAGGCAGCCCCGGCCCGCTCCAGTCTGGGGACCGTTATAGGTTAAAAACTGTTAAAAATAAGACTCTTTGTATCTTTACCAATAATTAAGCTAATACCTCATAGCTTTGCATAGTAGACCCCCTATTTCGAAGTAGCTATCACACGTAAAATTAGCTTACAAAACTATTTGCTCAGTTTGTAAATAAACAATGTTACCATTAGTAAGCAAAACGATCCGTTTGTAACCGACTTCAAAAAGAAGGAGGTTGTCAATTCGACGTATTTATAAATATATTTTTTTAATGTGTGTTCGGGCATAACTCCGTCATATATAGATTTGCAGAATTCTTTTTTTGTTTGAAAGGGGTTTATTGTTTATTGGAACAGAGCATTATTAAACTAAAATATAGGTGATCATTTCTTTCTAAAGCACCAGACCCACAGGAAAGCGACAAGCTATCAACTATTATCTCGCTCAAGAAACGTATCTAAATGGATGGGTCCGGTCTCCCGTGTCAGCAAGAGATACATAATTATTATATACCTCATACAGGGTGGTAGAGACATCGCCGCACAAACTGTAACCGCGAACAGCAAATAATTCTGGACAGCATAGAAATGTTGGTTTATATGTTAAAAAAAACAGTGGCACTCCGAGAGTGTCGACAGAAGGGAAAACAATTACGTGTGTATTTTTTGAATCGTCAGAAAATATATTTTTTGAATCGTCAGATTAAATAACGTTCAACGTTGTTCGTTCGTACGTTCTTGTTGCCTGTGGTGTCGGTAACAGTGTCGCGAGTTCAATTGTATTTTCCCATCTCAAAAAATGGCCAACGTGCCTAAGAACAACGTTGAATATTGTTTAATCTGACGATTCAAAATATACTTCCTGACGATTCAGAAAATACACACGTAATTGTTCAAGTTTTCACTTCTGTCGGTACTCCCGGAGTGTTTTTAGTACCCGAACATTGGGTGTTCGGAATCATGTACTGAATTCATTGTAACAGACTTCAATTTTCAACGCGCTGTTTTGCACTCTGTAGGATTTTTAATGCTCGATTAAACACAAAGAGTTGAAAATCCAGTGCGCGAATTTCCATTCCTAACTAGCGCTCCACTCTTTGCTATGTATAACAAAATCCTAACAACCCATTTTCCCTCTCCAGTCGCAACAAGCGTTGGAGGCGTGGCCCACGAACGTGTAGTAACGCCCCCCGACTGGGTAATCGACTACTGGCACCCTCTCGAGAAGGCCCACTACCCCGAGTACTTCAAGCGTCGTGAACAACGCAAGAAGGAGTTCATTGCCATGTGGGAGAAGGAACATGGCCCCGCCGACAAACAGGAGGAGAAGCATTGATTTGTTATTGTATAGTTGTGTAATATAGTGAATCGCGTTAACTTAGTTTGCTGTTTTATTTATGTTGCCTGAATAACACAAAAGACATCTCTGCTACTGTCATCTATTGGTATAATTAATTATTTTCTCTTCGAAATGCGGTAGGTACCTGATTCTGTCTCGTTTTTATGAAGAGATGAAAAAACAGTATGAGAAAAAACAAAATCGGGCAACTAAATCATTGCTTCCTATTTTCAAAAAAATTGTCTGCTGTACAACGTAAATAACGCAATGAAGGTTGTTGAACTGTCTAAATGAAAGCGATTCCTACTGTTAGCGTGTTACGCAATCACACGGCTGGAAATTAGAGTGCCAAATAAAAATATTGATGATAAATAAAACAAAACAATTTTCAACCACATCTTTTATTGTTAAAACAATTTTGTTATAGAAATATAATCTTGTTTGTCTCTTGATATCTTCACGTCTTCTTCAAAATAACAAAGACTAGGTATTTATTATTTTAAATAAATATACTATGTACAGTAATTATTATTGCGTTTATAAATTCTGTTATATGCAGGCGTTATGGTTAAATGGATATACTGGAAACCAACCCCAAACATAGACAAAATGACAATACTTAGTATAAAAGTGATTGTACGCCTCGACGACTGAAATGCGCGATTTTAACTGTTTCAGAACCTATGATAATGTTCAAGTTTATCTAAACAAATAATCGGACTGCTTCTAAAAGAATTCGCTCGGAAACTGAGATTTGGCGCTATTTTCAACGCAATCAGGGCATTGTCGCTGCTATACAAAGTATAATTTCTTTTTCTATAACATATTACATAACACATTAGAAAAACTGTTTATAGGTGAGTAAACATTATTGGATAACAACGTCAAAACGGTGTCATATAAAAACAGACGGGTTTCCGTTAGTGGCCACATGTAAATTACGTTACACTTCGAGGAGGCGGGGAGTCATAAGCTTCGTGACTTCACATAAATCTAAAGTACAGAGCCCCAGCATATCAAGCTACCCCAATCTGTCAAATTTCTTTGATAGATTTTCACCTTTACGATATAAGCATAAGGTTCATGTTGAATTGGTAAAATTTGACAGTTTGGGGTACCTTGATATGCTGCTGTCCCTTGTACACAGGTGGCTGACCACTAAGAGGGCCGGAGATTTACGCCCGTTTTTATATTATTATTAAAGTTAGGTAGTCTTTTATTTATCTAAAAATAAATGCAAGGCTCTAGTGGAGTAGGTAAACTAATTTAAATTAAAAATTAAAACTAAATTTAAATCAAAAAGTTCAAAATGGGAAACGAAACTCAAAGCAAAATCTATTTAAAATGTGTCTTTTTACATAGACAATATTCAAAGATAGTTGTTTATTTGTCACAAGTACTTTTTGTACCCATGTTACATAGTCAGCTCATTAGTTCCCGAGATTTCGCGCACAAAAAAAGTTCTTATTATCATGCAGCTAGCTTCCCATTTTCAACAAATTCGTTGATCAGTAATAATAATAATTATATGGTAGGTAATGCATTTGGTTGGTGTAATTTACTTCATTGAAAAATATATTTTTTATTACCTTTCCAGTAAAATATACATTTATTACGACACTATTTTACTATACGTTACTATTGATTGATACCATGTATTTCTGTCAATGAAAGCTGATACTATTATTAATTGCTACGTAATGAAAGTTATCTGGGCATACATACAATACGTGCTAGTTACTTATTTCCCACAATGCTGAACATAGGCCATCTTCATACTCAGCATGATTGTCTAGACTGTGTTTCTCAAAGGAGGCAGTTCGAGTCAACAATAAGGATCTTTTGGCGCATGGCCAAAATTGGAATGAATGCCGCCATCTTGTTTTGCGAATACAAAAATTCCAAGTGACATTTCGCTAAACAATAGGATATTTTCAAATTTTTCAAAAACTATTTTAATTTGAAGATTGAGACAGAAAAATGAAAATTAATTAATTAAATCTATTTTCTCAATTAAAAACGATTAAAATCACATTTATTTTTCGACGTTTTGAATTTACCGCCAAAACGCTCTTTACGATGACTTTTTATCACATGACGTCAGCTTTGTGTACACATAAGTAGTTGTCAGCAAGTGAATATGTCAAGTTTATAATTAGCAAGATTTTTAATGGATATAAAGTGGTATCACTGGTGTGCGGTGCCGTTGTGCAAAATACTTATAAAAGTGTGCCACGCAAAGTAAATACCGGTGCCGTTGTGCAAAAATACTTATAAGTGTGCCACGCAAAGTAAATACCGGTGCCGTTTACAAAAAGTTGACGTCACGTGTGGACTGTGGTCTCGTGATCATCGTAAGAAGCGTTTGTGGGCATTTTTCAAATCTTTTGACCACTGCCTTAACATAATGTCCACTGACTTATCAATTATCTTATTTAATAATGACTACTGAAAATGTCACGATTAAAATGGCAATCGATAGCAAATTTCAACAAAAGTAAATTAAAACAGAAAAATAATTTAAAATAAAATCATAATTAAAAAAAAAGAGGAAAAATGTCTATATTTTCCCCAATTTTACGATGTCCCATATATACCTTCCTAACTTTGAAGTGTCTTAATCCCCAAAATTCTCATCATACTCATACTAAAATCACTTGGTTTGCGGTAAAACAATATGAAATTAAGTTCTTTAATGTCTTTTAATTGGTTGTTATTCAAAATCAGTAAATAAATCAAATTTTATTTTGTCCCAGAATTTTGACTATACCGGAATTCCCAGTTAGTAACTACGATTTTCGTCGACTTTAAAAGAAACAAGTTTTATTCAGATATATTTTTTGATGTGGCAACCATTTCTTGACAGTTTAAAATCAGTTTTCCGTTACTCTTTCGGGCCTCTTTGATTGGTTAAACCGTTACTTATTGTTCGGAGCAGTGGTCGACAATAACGTGTTCCGATTAGTAAAGTGATTTTGAAAGATAAATAATATTGTTTTAATACGAACATTGTTTAAAATTTTGCACCAAGTATCTAAAAAATAACTGAAGTTATTAGAATCATATGTTTTAGTGTATTTGATATAAAATATTGTGATGAGAAGTCATAAAATGTACTTTCGTAACGTCAGGTGAGTAACGTTATATATAGCCGGAATGGATTTTGTTACTAACTGGAATTATAAGGCCGAGTACTCACTCGGAAAACTAAAAATAAAAATTAAGTATTTCCTTGAACTACTTTTTGTACTTGTGTACAGAGCATGATGTGCCAGCACATCAAGCTACCCCAATCTGTCAAATTTCTTTGATATTTTTTCTTTGGGATAGCTTGACCTGCTGGCGACTGTACACTTACTAGTAATATTCAAACTGAAACCACTTTTTACTGACTTCAAAAAAGGAGGAGGTACTATGTTCGGATGTGTGTATTTTTTTTTTGTGTATGTACAGCGATTTCCCCGCCATTTGTCGACTGATTTTCAAAATTCATTTTTTGTTCGAAAGCCTATATTCCTGAGGTCTCATTGTCACGCAAGTCAAAATGATGATGATGGGATCCCAAGGAAATTGAGGGAAACCCTCAAATTTTATAGACACATACATTGTTTATTATATACTTTCTAACGCAATTCAGATATTTGTGTCTGATAGTCATCATCTAATAGTGCTGAACTGATGATGGAAGTAAGAACATCTGAAAGATTCTAAAAAGTTATCTAAAAAGTACTGATCCGATTTAGATGGGATTTTCACTGTACAAATATTCTTATAACATTTTTTTTTTCACGGTGCATTCGAAAATAAATCTTGGGTTGCATTGCAGGTCTTCGACATAACAAACGCAAATAAGTAGCACACACACTTACGGGAAAAAATGGTAGTATTTCTGGATATTGACAAGTTTTTGACTCGCAAAGATTTAATTCTACTCAAAAGAACTAAGTGGCCATGGAAAAGAACACACTTTATACTAGCAAGAAAATGTTATAACTGCAACACTTATACTGACACGAACGCCGGAATACCGACTCATTTTGTTCTTTTTAGTGGCAGACAAATAATTCGTCTTTTGAATCATACATTTTTCTGGTGCCAAACCTGTTCATTTTTTACTATTTATGATCATTTTCCAGACGACGAATGTGAATATTGTAACAAGTAACAAAGCTACCAATCTATATTTACAATAACAAAAATGCCACTTACCGGAGCTGAACGAGCTAGGAGATTTAGAGAAAAGTTAAAGAAGGATCCTGAAAAATATGAAAGATATAAACAGAAACAAAGAGAAATAGTTGGAAAGCAAAGGAAAAAAATTGCTGATTTAGATGATAATGAGAAAAAAAAGCAAAGGGAACAGTGGAGAAAACAGAAAAGAAATCAGAAAGAAAGAAAAAAAGCATCAATTAATCAAGAGACTATACCAACAAATAAAATTAAGAAGCAAAGTAGTAAACTAAATAAAAAGTTACAAAGGGTATATTTTAATTATAATATGGCACAAAAAAAACTTCAAAAGCTGAATACAGTCATTGGTCGTCTTAGAAAGCAGTTAACCCGCTCTAAACAAAAAGCAAAAGATTTGGAAACGGCTAAAAGTAACACTGAAAAAGAATTAGAAAATTTGAAAGATGCAGTAAAGGAGACTTATGCAGATTGCAAGACACTTAAGGACAAAAGATTATTGAAAAAAGTAGCTTTTAAAGTTTCTCAAAAATCTGGATCGAACCTGCTGAAACTGCCGAAAATTTTGGGTCTAAAAAATAAAATAAGATTTTTCAACCGAAGGAGCGATAACGATAGGATATTAAAGGTTATTTTTTTTTCATTATTATTAGCCTGTAGTTGAATTCCACTGCTGAGCAATTTTTTGTTTTTTCTGCACAAATAACTAATTTAAAAAAAATGGTTCTTATGTTTAAGGTTCGAGAAAGCATTGCGGCATTCTATCTCCGAGATGATGTATCTAGGTGTGCAGCTGGCCGAAAAGAGTGTAAAACTAAGAACAAACAGAAGATGCAAATTAGGTATTTGCTGGACACCCTTCTGAATACTTATCAAATGTATAGGGAAGAAGGCGGAAAAATGAGTTTTTCTACATTTTATCGTTGTAGACCTTATTATGTTATACCGCCCACCCGTGCTGCAAGAGATACGTGCATGTGTATTAAACACAGCAATTTTGAATATTTATTTACTGCTTTGAAATTACGATCGATCATTTCTTACAAAAATATTGACGAAGTGGTCAAGGCTTTTTCTTGTGATATTACTTCATCTAATTGTATGCACGGTCTCTGTGAGGTTTGCAAAACTCCTCGCTTGAAATTTGACGATAGTCAAGCCAATGATAGCATTAAGTGGTACCAGTGGGTAAGAATTGACCACAAATACCAAAAAGCTGATAAAGAATGTGTAACCAAAAAAACAACTAAACAAGAACAGGTTGGTACTGTCGCTGAATTAACATTCTTATTCCTAGAAAAAATACCACTTTTTAAAATGCACTTTTATAACTGGAAAGAGCAGCACAGGCAGTACCGAAAATGTGTTCAGAATTTAAAAAGTCACGAGATTGCAATATTATGTGATTTTTCTGAAAATTACGAATGTAAGTATGCACATGAGGTTCAGTCAATTCATTTTGGTGCATCCAAAAATTCTATAACTCTCCATACTGGTGCAATATTTTTTAATGATAAGTGTCAAACATTTGCAACCGTTTCGGATAATAATTGCCACGAACCTGAAGCTATCTGGGCACATTTACTACCCGTAATTAAATATGCTAGGGAACGTTACCCTGAAATTTCTGTTATTCATTTTTTTTCGGACGGACCCACTAGCCAGTATCGACAAAAAAAGAATTTTTTCTTGCTAAATTTGTTTACATGTAAATTAAAACTTGACTATTCTACATGGTCGTTCTCAGAAAGCGGCCATGGTAAAAGCGTGGCTGATGGTGTCGGGGGTAGTGTAAAACGCCAATTAGATAAGAGAGTCTCCTACGGTTGTGATATCACTAATGCAACAGAAGCCTATAATGTTTTGTTTAACACAATGAAAACAGTAAAATGTTTTTATGTTAACGATACCGACTTAAAAAATATTGCTAAAATTATTCCTTCTAATATTACTCCTGTGCCTGGAACGATGAAATTACATCAAATAATTTCGCCATTCGAAAATACCATCAAATATCGCTTGCTTAGTTGTTTTTGTGGCGACAAGGCAGGTTTATGCAACTGCTGTAGCCCTAAGTTACATAAACTTGTTCCTAATGAAACAAACTCAAAAACCGAATCAAAGAAGGTAGTCGTTTTAAGTAATAAAAGAGTTAATAAGTTGTTAGTTAAAGAAACCCATCTTGATGAATCTAGCATTAGTGGTCAAGCTGATCTTAAGGACCAACCAATTGTTATAGCTGTGCCTTCAGAGTTAGAATGCGCTTTACCTTCTCCATCTCTGTCAATTGATTGTTTAACCGAGCAAATTGATCTTACTAATGTAAGTTTTGATCTTGATACCAATTTCGATGATGTAGGCAATAGCTGTGATCTTCCAGTAGTCTCAACTCCCAAATCACTCAAATGTGTGAAAAAAAGCGTTCGCGTTAAGTATCCTGGAGACTCCCCACCACCACCAAAAAAAGTATGTGCGAGGTCTCTTTTGTACAATGATGGATCTTCTAACAAACTTAAAAAAAATGGCATTATCTGTAAGTTGTGTCAAAAGGACGTGAAGAGTAAAATCAAGTGCATGGTTTGTAAAAGTGATATATGTCTGAAATGCAGTGGGACAGACTTTTTTGATTACATCTGTCCTCCTTGTTTATCTGATGAATGTTAAGATCTACCTTTAATTATGTCTATTATTTAGTTATCACATCATGACAAAATAACACGTGTCAAACTCGCAGGCTGTCATTGCCAGTAGTTTCCTCAACATGTTAGTGACAATATGATGGTTATTTTTAACTTTTCGTAGAGTTTTAGTTTAAAAGGTGAGACAGGATTTAGCGTGAACATTACGGCGTACAAAGTTAATAGACTGACTAGGGAAAATTATTATTTTTAATCATGTTAATTAGCTTAAAGCGATGTTGTTACTGGGTCATTTTCAACAAGTCCGTTATTTTTAATTTCGGTGGCGCAATATTTTCTTTTGTTTTTGTTATGATTGTGAATTATGTTCATAATAAGTAAGCAAAATAACAGAATAAAATTACGCCATCGATATTGAAAAAAAAAACGGACTTGTTGAAAATGATCCTAGCTGTGATTACTGTGATTTGAATGAAGACCGATTATTAAAATTGTAGTTAATTTAGTAAAGAAAGTTAAGTATTGTGAACTCAACTTTATGTTCCTGTTAGTAACTAAGAATTCCAATTAGTAATTTGTTAAAGTGAGACTTAGTTTAGAAAATGTTATTTTCTTGGTTAATTTTATGAGAAGTTGATTAATGTAAGAACTAAATATTGTTTATTTTGATATGTTTTACCCAAATTTCGAAGATATTAAGTTTTATTCCTTGTGTCTTTTTCATAACAGAGTATAATTTGAGGACATTATGAAACAAATGTTACTAATCTGAAGTATTTTCGTTCATAATTTGTGAAAATATGCTGAACATAGTTTTTGTTTGCTAATATTATGAATGTATCTTATTTAAAATAATAAGAAATTTAATTAAAACATACAGAACACTCTGGCTTTTATTAAAAAAATATATATTTGAAGTGTTACTAACTGGAACTACCTGTGCCCTGAGTGCTCTGACAAACTCATCTTTTGGATTAGCTGCTTGTTCAATTATAAAACAATTGGTATTTTCAAAATGCTCATTTAATAATCTAAAAAAAAAAAAAAAATAGACCACAAAATCATTAAAAAAAAATGCATTCCGGTTCCGTAACGATCATCTTTTTTGAAAAACGCCCTTGTGCGGTTAATTCAAAACAATTTTTCGTTGTTTTGAATTAACCGCAAAAACGCTTCTTACGATGACTTTTTTTCTTTTTTATTCTTTCTATTCGATTTTAATCGTTTTTAATTGAGAAAATGGATATAAATCGATACATTTTTATTTTTCTGTAATATATTTCGTCCCAATCTTCAAATTAAAATAATTCTTAATAAATTGGAAAATACCCTATTGCACGAATGTTTGTTTGCCAACAGAGTCCATTTGTCAACGCCATTCTTGCTAAAAGATCCTTGTAGCGAAGAGGTTCACGACCTCTTTCGTAGCTTTCGTAGAGATGTCTTCATGGATGCCCTTCGTCTGGGTAGACGACAGACCGATCGGTTAGGTTAGACTTCTTGAAGACTCGTACAATTGTGAGACAAAAGTATAAAAAAAACAACAATTGTATTACTTTTTTTCAAGTGTAAATAAAAGTCACATATCTTGTAAAAACTTATGTAAATATAGCATTCAGCATGACTTTATTTAACCTATTACAATAATTCGTCTTTGCTAAAAATAGTTAAATCCATTTCACAATCACGATAAAGGCATAAACGAAATCTGTTCACAGTTTGTTGGGTTCATTCATCCATTGACCAATAAAAGACACTTAATAATATTTGTTTTGCCGGTTGAGTGATAAACAGGCCAAAGCCAACCTGGGAGATAGAGGTCTTGAGAACTATAAATAACAGAACCTTTAATCATTTACACTTTGATCACCAGCTCACCATACTGAGACTTATCTATCTATCTATATATATATAAAAGAAGAAACTGACTGACTGATCAATCAACACACAGCCGAAACTACTAAGACTAGGAACGTGAAATTTTGCACACGGCTTCCTTTTATAATGTAGGGGAGCACTAAGAAGGGGTTTTTGGAAATTCGACCTTTAAGGGGGTGAAAAGGGGGGATTTTGTTTGTATGAAAAATCTTATTCTTTGAGTTAATAAACTTGAAACTTGGCACAAATACTTATCTAAGTAAATTATAAAGTTGGTTATTTATTGTTTTTCTAAACGACGCCCTAAAGGGGGATTGGGGGTGTCAAAGTTTGCATGGAAGAATTTTAACGCGCTGTCTGATTAACTCGAAACTCAGTATTTATATCTAAAACAAAAAATAAAGAATCACGTGTTTCAGGGTTTTTCGAAAATCTACCCTTACAGGCGTAAAATTTGCAGACAGATTATACTGTACCTACTGTACCTAGTTGTACTATACCTAGTATACTTTTTATCCCGCCGGTACTTTCCCGCGGGATAATTTCCGACTTCCATGGGGGCGAAGCCGCGGGCGAAAGCTAGTAAATAATAAGACATTTCTGCAATATCTCTGGTGATCAAAATGGCTTTATCTAAAGCATGTTTGTTTATTTTGATGCATTTTATTATTGGTCAATGGTCTAGCAGGAATGTGAGTCTTTTCATTTCCATTCAAATGCAATTCTAAGAGCACAAATCCTATTTAACCATTATTATGGATTTCCACTATAAAGTTAACACAAAATGCCACCACAAAAGAAAACCAGTGTTTTCCCATCCAAATAAATACCCACCGATATAATTTAACTTTATAGTAAACATTCTTTCGCATCACTAATTTTCAAGTTGTGATCAGAGGTGGACTTAAAAAAACATACTTCAAACTTGAACAACACTTTACAAAATCAAAAACTATAAACAAAAAAAGCAAAAGCTGTATACGCATTAACTACAAAACTGCCAGTAGTAACACCACAATCACATCTTAAAAACCGGGACACCGTATGTACAACGCTACCAGGTTATTTTGGCGCGTGCCCAAAATTGGAACTAACGTCGCCATCTTGTTCTGTCAACGCTCTCCTGTAATATCATTCAGGCGCCAAAATATCCTTGTAGCACTATTTATCTAACATCAAAGTCTCTCACTAAAGGGGTTGTTTGGATCAGTTGCCTCCAAGAGTTTGTCCGCGACCCCAGTTGTGTCCTCCGAACACTGTCCCGCCGGGCCTCGTCGGCACCCTCGCTTGGGGCGCAGTTCCGAAACCTCCCACATATCTCGTGTCAGGGAATATCTGTTTTCTGCAGATAAAAGAATGAAATGCTTCATGATTAAGAATGTGAATGGCGCATTGAGGCACATTCTGTGGCATTGTCATATGCCACAGAATGTGCCTCATGTCAATGTCGGTCTACACCGGGTACATTTATCTTACAATTCGGCGGCTAAAGCGACCAGTATATTTGAATCAATTTGTGACTTAAAACTTTGAAGTGGGATTAGACTCTTATCCCGCTTTGACTTATCATGAGACTGACTTTGATTAGAATAAGCTGACGCAGGTTTGCCTCTCTACTCATATAGGGTCAAATTAAATTACTGGCGAAAAATCACAGACAGATAAAAAAAAGGTATCTATTCATTAGATATCGATACCCCTCACGTCTGTAAAGTTTCGATTAATTAGATATCGATACCACTTACATCGGTAAACTTTTGATTAATTATACATGATGTGGCGTAAATAGTGGTCCACCGTTAAGGATTCGATATACCAAATAATTTACTATAACATATTTAAAAAAATACCAATTTTACCCAAGGATTCCGAAAGTATATTTTTTTTGTTTTATAAGTATTTACGAAATTTCTACCTTGTAAGCAATGAAAAAAAATTGGTTTTTTATCATTTTTTTTTTAAGATAGATAATTCGTAAATACTTATAAAACAAAAAAAAATCTGAATCCTTGGGTTAAAATGGTAATTTTTTTCATATGTTATAGTAAATTATCTGGTATATCGAATCCTTAACATCGATACCATTTACGTCGGTAAACTTTCGATTAAACAGATATGGATACCACGTACGTCGGTAAAGTTTCGATTAATTAGATATCAATACCACTTACGTCGGTAAAGTTTTGATTAATTCGATATCGATACCACTTACGTCGGTAGTTTTTATTAATTCGATTTCGATACCACTTACGTCGGTAAAGTTTTGATTTATTAGATATCGGTCTCCTGTGTAAGTTTCGCTAGGAAATATGATTTATTCCACTATATTAATTATGTGGCATAATGCCTCAGCTAATACTTACATGAAATTAGGCGGCGTGAGTAGGGCAGGGCCACCGAATTCTTGAGGGTATTTGAACAGCAGGAAGAACGCCAAGTGACCGATGAGGATGCCAATCAGCTCCACCACACCTCTGCAATAAAGGTCAATTTAACATTACTACGCATAAGCTTCGGGGAAGGTATTTAAGTAAGTAGTACCTACACTACCTATTCATTACTTCACATAATATATCATCACGCCTACGTCCCCCAACGGGTTAGGCAGACGTTTACCTATTGTAAACTAACATTTGGCCAGTTATGTTTAAGTCCCGTGTAATAAGAGGCGAGCCATTAAGGTATTTACCAATTTATTAAAAAAAAAAAAAATTTGAAGATTGGGACGAAACAAGTAACAAAAATAAAAGCAAATTTATTTATTTTATATCCATTTTCTCAATTAAAAACGTTTTAAGTCAAATTTACTTTTCGGTGTTTTGAAATTACCGTTAAAACGATGACTTTTTTATCATTTGACTACTCGTGACGTCAGCTTTGTGTTAACGGAACCGGTACAAATACTTTGTGTGGCGCAGTTTTAGAAGTATTTGTGCACAGAGGAACCGTACACCAGTTTTTTTTTTGTGGGAAATCATCAAATAACTACTCCCGCTTTGGGTGGAGCAGGAGGGCGTGTCAGACTTTTACTGACTAAAACCCACCCGTGTTCCCTCAGTAGCCCGTATGCCAGGGACTGCGGTATCTCTGTCGAACAAACCCGCACGCCTGGCAAGCATCAGCCCTTGCGGGCCCCGTCACTTTGTGCTGACATCTCTTTGAGGCGCGCGTGGAAACCAACGCGCCCGCCGTCGACTTGGGCTTGGTCCTTACCGGACAGCGAGCTACCCATTACTCGCCATCCGCAAGCTCTCAAGCCTACGGTGGCTGGAAATCGGCCTGGAATTCCCGACGCCCAGGGCGTCTCCGTATCCTGCGGCGGCTAGGGTCGCGAGGGCGCATAGACTGCCTCTCCCTCACGTGCGCCGCCTCCCTCTTCGCGAGCATTATTGCTTCGCTGAAGGAGGTGACGGCTACCCATGCACTCTCGCTCCGTACCCTGGCCTGGACCAGGGCCGTACGCGAGAGATCGCCTCCAAGAGGACACGGCGGTGCTCCGCGCAAGCCGGGCAGACCGCCACCGTGTGCTCCACCGTGTCCTCAGACCAATCTTCGCAGTGGAAACACCCGAGCGTTTCCTCCCGCCTTATCCGAAACAGGAACCTCCCGAAACAACAGTGTCCGGTGAGGACCTGATTCAGACGGAAGGTGAGGACGCCATGCCGCCTCTCAAGCCACTCCTCAAAGAGGGGACTTAGGTACCGCCGCAATCGCCCAACCGTACACCAGTAATACCATTAAATTTTGTATTCATTAAAAATCTTATTACTTATAAACTCGACATACTCGCTAACAACTACTTTAGTTAACACAAAGTTCACGTCACGTGATAAAAAGTCATCGTAAGGAGCGTTTTAGCGGTAAATCCAAAACAACGAAAAGTAAATTTGGTTTAAAACGTTTATAATTGAGAAAATGGATACTTATAAATAAAATAAAAAATATTTTTCTGTTACATACTTCGTCCCAATCTTCAAATTAAAATTGTTTTTAATAAATTGGAAAATACCCTATTGCCAACCCCTAACTATAAACTCTTCCGGGAATACAAACGGGATGTTAATTATGTTTGAGTCTCATTCTCATCTGCGTTTCGACACAGACGCCCACGACATTAATTTGCGATAACCTTATAACGTTCGAGTACAAAAGCGTCATATATAAAACAATTAAAGTTAACCTCGTCCTACTGATCAAAGCGAAATTGAGCAAGGTACGCATCTCATCTGAGATGCGTACGCATCCGTTCAGCCGCGGAAACCTGAACGGACTCTATAAAAAATCGTTGTTTTCTATGCACAAAAGCTGATAAGTGAGAGTAGTGCCTTATAGAGAAGTATGTAAGAAAACTACCCCAGTGGTCATCGGTTCAATGGCTAATATGGCCGGCCGACACTGAAGTGGTAATTGCCACTTCAGTTTGCTTATTCGGTGATCTATGTCGACAACTTCGGTTTTCTGTCGGATCACCTCATTCCGGATTCTATCCCTCAGAGAGACTCCACGCATAGCTCGTTGACAGACCGTACCCTAAGTGTCCACGTTTGAAAATTTTAGTCGCAATCTCGACTCAGCGACAATGTCAAAAATGCAGAGCAAATGGAGATATTTTTGAGAGATAGAGAATGAGACTGCGACCATTCATAAATATACGGAAATTGCCCCTCAGGAGTTCACTAGCGCAGGCGTTGGAGGATTCCATCGTATAAAAGATTGTCTGCAAAAGGGATTCTTACATCATTCAGGCTGGTAGAAAAGGAATCGAAAAATACACATTTTCAGTTACTAGCAAATTTCTGTCGGAAAAATGGCGGCTGTCTATTTGATTTAAACTCACAACTTGTTCGAGTTTTGATTTGTGAGCAGCCTTTAGAAGACTTCTGATAACATTAGTGGACACATGAGATATGCAATAAAGATTTGAATTGAATTGTGGATGTTCGATTCGGCTTATAAACGTATGTAGCTGTTGTGAATAGCTATGCTAGTCTCGTATGAGCTCTACAGTCCGTAGTTACGTACGACTTGTTTTATCTTTTTGTAGCATGTGTAATTAAGTCTAGAAAGAGTAAAATCAACCTCGCCAGCGAAGGTTACTTTAGTTAAGTTTAAAAAAACTTACCCTCCACTAATAACGAGGTTGAAAGCGAGCAGTACCCACGGCAGGTACATCGCCTTGAACCTTGTGCCAAACCAGAACGATACGACGACGTCTTTGTTGAGTTGACACCACACGTACAGCACTGAGAGGACCATTGGGTCCATGAGGATCTGGAAGAAGCCAGAGAAAAAATTAGTGACTATGTAATTAATGCTCCCGGCACCAGTGGACGACAACTTAAAAAAAAATGGATTTTTGTATTATTTTTTCTATATCATAATTATTTGCAAAAATAAGGAATGATTAAATAAATGTAATTGTAACAGTATTTAAATTTATAATTTGTCCAAATACTCACCGGCAAATTAACAAGCAGGCCAATAATCACACTGCATGCCCAGTTGAATAGCAACATATAGAAGTAGTCCGCAGGCTTGCCGGCGAACATGCCCGTCTCAAGTCGTTGGGAGTAGTTGTACAGGAAGTAACAGTTGATGAGGAAGTGGAACCCTGTACTCGGACTTATTGGGTAGAAGAACAATGCTGTCAGTGGTCGCCATATCTGTAAAATGAGAGGTAAACGTTTTAGGAGTGGAATTTTATTTTGTATATTTTTGTACTGGTTTCCTTAATTGCTAATAATAGTCATCCAGACGGAATTTCGCCAATGGTGACCAATCTCAGTGGAGACTAGCCTTTGACGCAGGAGATATTATAATGAACAAGACAAAGGTGCACTCTCACTTCCCTCACTCTCATAGTCCAATGGGATGTTATTCAATGTTTGAACGAGAGATCAGGCACAGGATCATCAGCTTAACATGCTTTTCGATGCACGGGCGTATCACACCGTCAGGTTCTAAACTCCGGGCTGATGCTAAGGAATTCCTAAATAACACATTGCCTGACCTGGGAACCGGACCCTGGCTTAGCAGTGTTTCTGCACACGTCTGCAGCCTGTCTGACATCTGTAGTAGGGAAAAGTCCAACAAATCTTGATTGATTAAACATTTGTATTTAAGATAATTCACTAGTTCCTGAATGTTATTTCGATTGCATGCGTCTACTGAATTGCTGATTGTTATTGAAATTTTAATTGTGTTCTAATAAAAATTCATAAGATTATAGTTAACTAATTCCATTCCAGAGAAGACTGGAATGGAATTAGTTAACTATGTAGACGGAATGCAGACTTGACTCAATAGTCTTATCAGGCCATTTAAAAACAAATGAAGCATTATTTAATTTTTATCAGCGTCTAACGTTTTATGATGCTTTGATAGCATTCAATGTATGGCTGTACATATTTACTACTGTGCAATGAGTTATTATGTGTTATTTATTGTCATAACACAGTACCTAATGAGGTTGTCAGTCAAGCTGAGCATGTATGTTCGTCTGTTCCGTTATAATTAATTTGTGGAAGCTTGTAAATGGCAACTTTAAGCGCTAAATGCAAATTATTTAATTCAATATTAGACTGTCAACTTTCTGAAGAATAAATAACTTCTAAACTACTTATCATAATTTAACAAATGAGGTATTGTTGGAAGCATCATGATTTCCCGCTGGTTATTGGTTATAATGACGTGACACAAAATTGAATTTGGTTATAGTTTTTGAACTACTTTTCAAATTGGTAAGGTCAAGGAATGCACTCCGTGAAAGTATGATAACTTTGTTGAAACTTTTGCTTATAAGGGAAAAGGAAATATTTTTGGTATGAGTATGATTTGTATCGTTAGGTACTTAAGCGATGTTTAGTAGCAGTGTTTTTTTTTTTCCGTGTTAGGTAGCAGTAGTGATTTCATAAAGTTGATTTTGTTTGATGAAATTTTGTTATTCATGGTGCAATGGACAAACTTTGGAATAATCTGGTGATTTTTTAGGACAGATAGAAGATACTATTTATCTTTATCTAAATGTAATAAACTATTCATAATTTCTTACCTGGAACTGATAAACTATGGAGTAGAAGTCAAGCACTAAATAGGAATAGTTTAACAGTCCGAACCGGCCCAATATACTAAACAAAATCGTCAGAGTCAGCCAATACCGGGTGAAAAACGGTACACTGTTGTACCAATCCCTAAATTCGGACATTTTCTGGGTTTTTTTGACTCCTTTCTAAAATGTAAACAACTACTGGGTCACGAAGAAAACAGGTAACAAGGAGTTTGCTCAACACTTAGACCACAACACACAGCGATCGTTAGACCATAAATAGATATTAATGATGAAATAATTAACATTAAATTGTCGGTACACGTGTACTATGAGAATTTGTCGAGAAAATTCAACCAACAAGAGGATGATTTGTTGTTTTTGACAGTTTATTTTTAGTGTTGCCATTCTTGCCAACGCCAGCGGTGTTTTAAAATTTTCAAGCAATTTGTAGCGTATAAATTGTATCTGTTGTATTAGTAATTCCAATAACTTTTATTTAATTGAAAATATTTTATTCTATTTGAAATGGAAACTTCTGAAACAGTTAGTTGTTTTAGAACTGATAGAATAGCTCACACACGAATATGGAATATGGAGAAGAATGGAGCTTGCTGATTGGCCAATACCCAGACACTTGGGTTATAGTCAAAGTACTCTATATTGGCTCTAAATGCTGGTGTATTATCTAATCTAACTAATATTATAAAAAGGAAAGATTTGATTGTTTGTTTGTTTCTATGTTTGTTTGTTTGCATTGAATAGGCTCCGAAACTACTGAACCGATTTTAACCATTTTTTCACCAATAAAAGGCTAAATTATCAGGGAGTAACATAGCCTATAATGTATTTAAAAAAATAGAGATCCTCATGAAAATTTTAGTAATGTAACCCCAATTTGCAAAATTGGTGTGTCAGCTAGAAAAAGCTTTATGCCTTCGAAGTACCAGGTTGTGATAACTCGGTAGGAGCACACCTAACATAGCTGTCAGCTAGATAGCGTTATTTGCCGGCGAAGTACCAGGTTATCATAACTCGGTAGGAACACACCTATTATAGGTAATTGTGCTAGCTAGAAAACGATTTATACAGTCCAAGTACTATGCTGTCATAACTACAAAGGAGTAGGTATTTCCTAGTCTGCCCGTCCCGGCTTCGCACGGGTGGGATCCCTATTTTAATCATTCGACCGTGAGAGACCGCCGCCCCTGGCACACATGCTACTGAGGGGGGAACACGGGTGGGTATATTAGTCAGTAAAAGTCTGACACGCTCTCCTGCTCCACTAAGAGCGGGAGAAGTTATTTGATGATTTCCCACAAAAAAAAAAAACCCTAATCTATATATGTGTCGATCATTGTAAAAGTGGTGTAACTCCTTATTTTTCAAAAACGTATTTTCTTGCATAATAGTATCACATTTAGTCATATCTTTCAATATAAAAGTGAAGCAACTCCCATAGTTGCATTAAAATCCCATAGATGGTGTTACTTGTTCGTAGAGGGAACTAAAACTTTGACATGTTCATTATAAAAGTGAAGTAAGTCACAGAAGCTTGTACAAGACCCTGACACTAGTATTGACACCATTGACCACAAGTTCTTGGTATCAGGACATTCTTATCTTCCCAATGATGGGGAATTTGGAATAATAGAGAGCGCTAGTCGCCGCCATGGACAAATTTATAGTCCAGACCAATGGGTCGATATTATAAAAACAGCCAAACGCAAAGAACCTTATTTCGTTGTTACCGAAATGAAAAATGCAGAATTTTTAAGTACCGCCATCTTAGAAAATTCTATTACAAATAGAAAAAAAACAATTTGCGGTTATGACTTTAATTGGCTAAATATTAGATGGCTGAGGTTTGAGAGAAAGTATCCTTTACAGTTTCAATTTAAAGAAACACTAAATCCCGACACACCCTTTTATAAAGTAGATTTATGTAAAAAAAAGCAAGGACGACCGGCCCACTTAAATAATATGCGACAAGGCCCACTCTATCCATCAAGAAGACCAGTTACTAACGCAAAGAAGAAGGATATGCTTGATCTCCTACCATACATTCCGCCAATTTACCACCATTACTACAAAAATCTTCCAATAGATATTCCAACTCGTTCAAGCACACGTAATGCCGATGAGCGATCATCTGATGACGAAATTAATTATGATTAAAACATAACATGTCACTATAACAGTGATGTATCTCCAGAAAAAAAAGTTTAAGTTCATTTATTAATTTAGTTTTATTTTTTATTTTATAAGTTACTTCAAATTATTATATCTGTGATTGTATTAAATATTAAAAAATTGAAAACATTAAATTAAGACTAATATTTTTGTTCCTACACTATAATTCGCAAAAAGCTCGTTATCTAAAATTCAATTTCAAGGAGATAATTCACTTTTACAATGAACGACACATATATAAAAGAAAGTCGTGTTAGTTACTTCACTTATAACTCAAGAACGGCTGAACCGATTTAGCTGAAAATTGGCAGGGAGGTAGTTTAGAGCCAGGAGAAGGACATAGGATACTTTTTATCCCGTTCGACATCATTCCCGTGTGACTTGACATGTAACGTCAGTCACTATAAAAACTCGGTAGGAACACACCTAATATAGATAAATTTATACAGTCTTAACTACCAGGCCTTCATAACTCGGTAGGAGTAGGACACACCTAACATAGTTGTGTCGGCTGGAAAACGCCTTATGCCGTTGAAGTAGGTGGGTTGGCATAGCACAGTAGGAGCACACCTTTTTTTAAGCTTTCTCAATACATATTTAAATGTAAGCGCTTTCTAGCTGACAACTATGTTTGGTGTGCTCCTACCGAGTTATAACAACTTGGTACTACGAAGACAAAGCGTTTTCTAGCTGACACATCTGCATAATTATGTTAGGTAAGCTCCTACCGAGTTATGAAAACCCGGTACTTCGAAGGCATACAGTATTTTCTAGCTGATCCATACACATAAAATGCTTTGTCCTGAATGACTGACTGACGGATCAACGCACAGCCTAAACCACTGATCGTAGAAACCTGTTTGGAGGGTGTGTTCTGTGTATGATGTAGACATCCGATAAGAAAGGATTTTCCGAAATTCTACACCCTTTTTAGGGGGTGAAAAACGGGGGCAAAGTTCTCAATATATTTTGTTAGTCACCTTTTTAAACGTTTAATGCATTCGAAGTACCAGGTTGTCATAACTTGGTAGGAGCATACCTTACATAGTTGTCAGCTAGAGAGCGTTATATGTCGTCGAAGTACCAGGTTGTCGTAACTCTGTAGGAACACACCTAATGTAGGTAGGTAATTGTGTCAGCTAGAAAATGTTTTATAGGTATAGTCAAAGTACTATTAGGCTGTCATAACTCGGTAGGAGCACACCTAACATAGTTGTGTCAGCTAGAAAGCGCTTTATGTCGTTAAAATACCAGGTTGGCATAACACGGTAGGAGCACAACAAAATTAATAACGTAAAAACCCAATTCAAAATCCTATTAGAACCATTTTCAACTTCTACGCGGACGAAGTCGCGGGCAAAAGCTAGTATATATATATAGGTAATTGTGTTAGCTAGAAAACGCTTTATACAGTCGAAGTACCAGGCTATCATAACTCAGTAGGAGTAGGTATTTCGAAGTCCCAGGTTGTCATTACTCAGTAGGGGCCTTACATAGCCAGGTATGTCATTAGAAAACACTTTTTGCCTTCAAACCACCTTATCATGACACGGTAGGAGCTCAGCTAACATAGGTGTGTTAGCTAGAAAACACTTTATTCGTTATTTGCGAGTGTCATAGGCTAATTAATATTAACCTGAAAAACGGTCGAACGAAAAAAAATTGGATCTCACCCGTGCGAAGCCGGGACGTGCAGCTAGTAGTACATACATACCTTGATGGAATTACCCATTGATGAAATAAAAATTAAAAATAATTCGTTATTAGCAAGCTACAGAGGGTATAAAAATAAAGTCAAGAAATCGGAAAAATCTGGAGCTGGTGTCGACGATGTTTATCAGCCAATATGGTTCACATACGAATACATGGACTCTTTTCTTGGGGATTCAACAAAATGTTAAAACACAGCAATTACGATTTTTATCTTTAATATAAGTAAGCGTAATAATAATATGCAAATGCGCATAGCAATAAGCTTGTCGCAGCATGGTCGCAGCAGTTACGTCCATTGTTATCGAGCGTGAGAACTACTATAGTAAAAGTACTCTGTGGTGAGAACTGTATTGAGAACCTTGCGAGTGTGTACAGAGGCCAGCACATCAAGCTACCCCAATCTGTCAAATTTCTTTGATAGTTTTTCAACTTTACTGCAAAGTTTTAAGGTTTATGTTCAATTGGGAAAATTTGACAGTTTGGGATAGCTTGACCTGCTGGGGACTGTACATACATACCCAAAGAAGCTCTCGCCGAGATTGTCGCAGAGATTCTTGCCGAGATTCTCGGCGGGAATCTATCAAAGGGAAATACCCCAAACGGTCAAATTTTCCCAATTGAACATGAATCCTACTTTTAGTAGATAAAGTTGTAAATCTATCAAAGTTTGACAGATTGGGGTATCTTGATGTGTTGGCGTCTGTACTAGCTGACCCGGCGAACTTCGTACCGCCTACCAGTAAATTAATGTCGCAACTGGCATGTTTGTCGTCAGCTGAAATTTCTTCAGATATCGCCACAGAGATGATCATTAGAGGCAAGCTTTTATTACATCGGCAGCGTTCGATCTTGCAATGGCTGATAAGTTGTGTTTGGTAGAAATTGCCAAACAGTAGAATCATTGCGCCTCCAAAAATCTTGAGTTATTCCACATCACGATATTCTACCAACTGGTATGTACACACGGCTACACATCAAGCTATACATTTCTAGTTTACGCTGATCTCGCTTTGTACGGAAATCTTATACAATGCGAGATCAGCTTATATTGGAAATGTATAGCTTGATGTGTAGCCGTGCGTATGTACTTCGAAGCTATAAACCGTTTTCTAGTTGACACTTGTGGTGAGCGTACTTCAAAGATATTTTTTTGCTGACATAGTGTGCTCCTATCGAATTGTGATAACCTGGTACTTCGAAGGCATAAAGTGTTTTCTAGCTGGTACAGGTGAGCTTCTACTTAGTTGTGATAGCCTGTTACTTCTCTAGCTCTCTAGTGCGTTCTCTAGCTGTCACAAAAAATGTACCTATAAGAAAATAAAATATCCAATATATTTTTCTGTCCATTTTCCCATGTTTTTATCAGCGTTGCCAGAAGGTTACTTTTCTAAAACTCCCTCAGGTTATTTCTAGGTTACACGACTCGAAAGGTTACTTTTAGGTGATTTTGCGGAATTTGTGGAATATTATTAGTTTCTTACTTGAAAAGGAACGCAATGTTGCCAATGTTGGCTAGTAGAACTCCTGACAACACTTAATAATAAAAAAAACGAGTCCGGCTCTCTCGCACTAATGTATTCCAATAAACACTTTTCGGTTACTCGCTCGCTCAATCGGACAGATTCGTTCTTGTTCAAGTTCGTCCGTGCTTTGGCGCGCGCTCATTGGTCAAAACTAAGATCAAAAATAATAAGGATGGGGAAGGCGCAGGTATTTATTGATGTACAGAGGCCAGCACATCAAGCTACCCCAATCTGTCAAATTTATTTGATAATTTTCAACTTTATCACAAAGAAATAAGGTTCATGTTCAATTGGGAAAATTTGACAGTTTAGGATAGCTTGACCTGCTGGCGTCTGTACATATTTATACAAAACATTTTAAAATGATTCTTTGAAAGAAGTTTTTCAATCAGTAGGTAAGGTATATTTCTATCCTTTTATGCCACTTGCAAATTACATTAAATAGTTTGTAAATGCAAACTCAAAAATGGGATATTACAAAATTAACTATTTTTGTAAGTTTCTGCATATCCACTTTTAAGGTTATGGTGGAAAAAAATTAAAGGTTATTTTTCACACTAAAAGGTTACTTTTTTATCCATGTCAGGTAACTTTTTAGAAGACCCGGTTTTTTTTTTTTTGTGTATGGCATCTCGCAGTTGACCTTGAGAGGCCGTGACTGCTCAACCGGACTTTCCTGTGAAGGTTTTTAGGAATCTAAAAGCCTCCAGCCAGGGCGTAAACCTACTTAAACCTAAAACGACTGCGCACTGAGGGCACCCCCTGTGGGGTACGAACCTCGGCTCAGGGAGTCGCTGGCGGGGGGGGCAGCTAGTACTATCAGGGACAGGCTGGATCAAGATATTTTCATGATTATTAGACGGGGAATTTAAAGCTATTGGCTCAGCTGCGGCGCGGGCTGGCGCATCAACGAGCAAGGGACGGTCGGGGGTCTGATCGTTACTCGGGGGGGTCTTCGCGGGGCGCGAGGACCTCGGCGGCAAGGTCGGAAGGACGGTCGTTTGTATTTGTGTGCTGTACTGGTGGCCCTATTCTTTTCTTGCAGAACAGTGATGGGGTCGTCTGGGTCGGAAAGGACATGTCTCGGCCGGCGGATTCTACTGGGGACATAGCTAGCGGCCTTCACAATCAAGGGATTGCGATGTAACTCGGCTTTATCGAAGAAACGCTTCGAGTTGCGTTTCAGAAATTGAGCAATAGTGGGCATTTTCAGATCGAGATGGAGGATCTCGTTCCGAACGAACCATGGGGAGCCTGTGGCTTGGCGAAGGAAACGGTTTTGGAGGGTCTGCATCCTATGGATGTGTCGGGGGTGCGTGTGTGCAAAGACTGCACATGCATACGTCATGATGGGCCTTATGCACGCCGTGTAAATCCGCAATTTGCACTTAAGTGACAATTTGCTACGTGCGTTCAGAACAGAGTGCAGCCTTCCGAGAGCGAAGGCGGCGCGCGAGCGCGCCTTCTTGATATGCTCAGAGAAGGAGAGGTGCTGATCTAGAATCACTCCAAGATATTTGGCTCGCTTTTCCCAAGGGATCGGCTTGCCGAATATGGAGATGGGCCGAGGGGGGGGGGGGGGGGTCGGGGTTGTTTCGCGGTTTCGAAAAGAGAACCGCCTGACTTTTGTCTGGATTTAGTTCGATTCGCCATTTCCTAAACCACGCGCCAAGTACGTTGACTGCGGTTTGGAGGGAGGAGGCTATCGCTTTATGACTACGCCCAGAGTGGTAGATGGCTGTGTCGTTTGCGAACAGTGCCAACTGTGCCTTTCTACTTTTGGGGATATCGCTAGTGAACAGCGTGAATATGAGATGGGACAGCACGGCGCCCTGGGGAACGCCGGCGCGAATCGGGTGAGGGGATGAGAGGGTCCCTTCGACGCGATAGCGAAAGGTGCGGTTCGACAGAAAGTCTCGTAAGATGAGTACAAGACGGTCCGGCACGCCGAGTTTGTACAGCTTGAATATCAAGCCGTTGTGCCAGACCTTGTCGAAGGCTTTCGCTATGTCGAAAAATACTGCACCGGTCGCATTGCCGCGTTGGAAGCCAACGCTTATATGCTCTACGATCCGGTGTACCTGTTGTACGCAACTGTGCTCGGTTCGGAAACCGAACTGCTAGCTGGGTATCAGGCCTTTAGTCTCGGCGAAGTCCCTGAGACGCTTATAAATAAGTCGCTCATAGATTTTTCCGAGGCTGTCCAGTAAACTGATGGGCCGGTAGCTCGTGGGCTCCGTTTTGGGTTTGCCGGGTTTCGGAAAGCCAATGACCGCATGCTTCCAAGCTTGGGGGAAGATGTTATTGCTCAAGGCTCCATTGAAGATGGTGGTCAAGAGCATGATCAGGTGGGCGGGTAGCATCTGGATCACCCTATTGGTGATGCCGTCAGCGCCGGGGGTCTTTCGGGGTTTCAGACTTTTGATGATCTCGTGAACTTCGTCCGGGGTGACGAGAGGTAATGGATCATCTGGGTCTTCGACGGGCGGGAGAAGACCCGGCTGGCAACACTGGTTTTTATAGTTTCTGCTTTTCGGCAGTGTTGCCATGTGCACCGTAATTACGGTAAATGCACCGTTTTCAGCAAATATTTACCACCTACCGTCGAGGCATGACAACGGTGACAAAATCTACCGTAATCTGGAAGGATTAAGATTCCTGTTGTAAAAAAAGTTAACTAAATCAAAACACAATTATTATGTATTATGAACGCACTCCGATCCCTACTATTTTTGTCCAACACTACAATAGTCACACCAGTATGCAAGTTCAGGGATTCCCCGTTTCGGGCCCTCTATAGTGCTAACAAATTGAGTTGACGGTCATAAATATTAATTACGATCGTTACATTTAGTTACATGGCCTTCGACGAATTTTGTCTGTTTTTGGTAACTTGTCAAGTCGTCAAGTTTTTACAGTTGATTATTACAGTACAGTCGATTATTAGACAATTTAAAGACAAAAAAAAAACGGAATAATCTCATAACTAGCTCTATAAAAGGGAATATTTTGCGCTGAATTCCGTCAAACCAAAGATAATATAGGCATTCGGACAAATTGCCATCATGAAAAATAAAATAAATTTTAGGTTTATTTATAATGGTCACTGGACAGTAACAGATAAGTAACACGACCAAATTTAGGAGTCACTTTTTACAAAATGTTGGTTCTTGTCAGACAACCAACTGTATTTTACGGATTATAAATACTAAGTGCTTCTCTTTTTAGCGTAGTTTAACCGCTTTAGTAAGAGTGAGAAGTAAACATATTTCCTAGTAAATAAAAATAATAGGTGTGTCTCTTTTTAACAAGGGTTATTCCTTAATGAGGAAGAGAGAGCCCTAGATATTTTTCTTCCTTTGTGTGCGTGAGTGCGTATGAAAGTAACAGCCGTGGTAACAGACTGATATTGAAATAACAGTAACAGCTGTTGTAACAGTCTTTGAGGGTCTGTTATTTAAGTAACAGATAAGTGATATTGGTAGTAACAGTTGTTATTTGTTATTTTTAAATATCTGTTATTTATATCTGTTACGATAAATACGCCTCACTCCTACCAGACATCACCAGCTAGGTATATAAATGTTCCTTGGACATCACTGTGGTCATGAGACAGCTGAGTGACAGTGACACTGATGACTGACATTTCATGATATAACCTATCACACCTGCCTGAAAATCTAAAGTTTGTTTTGATTTGAAAAACTGGCAAAATGAGAGTTATTCTAAATAGATTAATTACTGCTAGTAGTTTACCTAGACGGTATGCAGTACGTTTCAGTTCCAGTGATAGTCAACCCGTTCAAAAAGAAAAGAAAGAAGAACAAAAAGAACCTGAAAAAATTGAAGTAATAAAAAAAAGTAAGGTTTGCCTGACTATAGAAGTAACAATATTATTAATTTTATAAGTATTTACATATAAAAATAGTCTGTGCCTATATTTCTGCATATGCACACTGCCAATGTATGTGCCTACTGCGCTACACACCAGACTTATTTTGTAGACTTAGTAAAGACTTTCCTTGATAAAAACACAATGTTTATGCAACTGTATACACTTAGTAATGACATGTATCCATATTACTATCATGTACTTTGATATTACAATTTTAAAAAGTACCTACTTACCCAGATTTCTAAATATATTATTAAAAATGTCACTTTCAGATATTGTCGTTGAAAAATTTGGATCAGTAATGACACTGAACATAGACCGCCAAACATCACGCAACAGCCTAGACATACCCACTCTAAGAGAAATAGCTGCAGCCATTGAAGTATTTGATAATGATAAAGAAGCCAAAGTCTTGGTGTTCAACGGAGAAGGTGGAACATTCTGTTCAGGATTTAACATGTACGATATAGGCAAGGAAGGATATCAAAACTTGAAGGATGCTGCGGTAAGAAAACACTTAATTTGTAAACATTATTTTACTGTATAAAACTGTACAAGAAGCATAATAATAAAAACTCTTTTTTAAGACATGGCTACAATTTGTATCCATATTAATGTTGCAACTTACATATTTAATATACATAGGTTACACATAATAGGGTATTTTCAAATTTTTCTAAAACTATTGTAATTTAAAGATTGGAACGAGATATTTAACAGAAAAATAAAAATTAATTGATTTCTATCCATTTTCTCAATTAAAAACGATTTAAACCAAATTTCTTTTTCGTTGTTTTTGAATTTACCGCCGAAACGCTTCTTACAATGGCTTTTTATCACGTGACGTCAACTTTGTGTAAACTAAAGTAGTTAGTAAGTAAATAAGTGAATGTCGAGTTTATAATCAGCAAGATTTTTAATGGATATAAAGTGATATTACTGGTGTGAGGTGCCTCTGTGCACAAATACTTCTAAAACGGCGCCAATCTAAGTATTTGTACCGGTGCCGTATAAACAAAGTCGACGTCACATGTTACGTGATAAAAAGTCATCGTAAGGAGCGTTTTGGCGGTAAATTCAAAACAACTAAAAATAAGTTAGATTTTAGTTGAGGAAATGTGTGTTAATAAATTAATTTTAATTTTTCTGTTAAATATATCGTCCCAATCTACAAATTAAAACAGTTTTTATGAAAGCAGAAAATACCCTATTATGTTTAAAATTTTCAGTACTTATCACTGTTCCACTTGTTTGGTTTAGTTATTATAGTTAATATTGATATATTTATTTTTGACTCAACACACCTTTTCTGTTTGCCTATTAATGCTAAGAGTTTCCTCTAACTGCCTTCATAATCTCTATCACCTGCTGTTCTTGTCCATGTGCTGACCGTTATTGCTCTAATTTCATTTACTCATCTTCTCAAATCAAAAAATCAATGGTGGCTCTGAAGTAATAATCCCGACTCAGGAATTGCAGGTTGTGGGTTCAATGCCAGCCAGCTTTACTTTGTGTAAATAATTTCGACACTGCTCTCAAAACACTGAAGGAAAACATCATGAGGAAACCAGCATGTCCTAGAACCGAAAATTCAAAGACATGTGACTCATTGCACCTGCATAGTAGATTACAACCCAGGCCCACTCCCTCTCGAAGATAAGAGGCCTGTGTCCCAGTAGTGAGAACATAATAGGCTGATCATGATGATTTTTTTAAACATCTGCCTCGTTTCCTTTTCATGTGGCCTGGATACTAGCATTCATGTTTTGCTCTCCATTTTTGCTTTTCCTTGAGTTTATGCCCGGCTCATGTCCATTTAAGCTTACTGATGGTGACTGTGATTCTTTTGTATTTTTTTTAAATAATCCTTTATTGTTGTTATTCTTATGGCGCATTTTCATTGCTCGATGGCTCATTTGTGGGGTATGGGAGATTTCTGTAACACCTGCCATAAGGTCCGTATACGAGAAACTTATACACGAGCTTTTGTTTTTCTATGTGTCTCTGCTCGCTTAGCTTTTGTTGCTACGCCCGCTACGGGGATTCCCCCGCAGACAGTTAGCCATTACCCAGGGGTGTCCATCAGTGAAAGACGAAGGGGTGTTCATTAGTGAAACAATAATTTGGTTGATATACCTACAGCATTATATCCGACCGAGTTATTGATTAATGAAAATAAGTCATTATTCAGTTTTTTCCCCCATCATGCTATTCTCATTAGTATTCTAGTAAGTTTCAATTGTTTTGTAATGGGCTTTAGTTAAGGCGGGGATAGATGATTTTTGAGGACTTTAAATTGAAGATCACGTCTAAACGGCTTGTCTCGTGTATTTGGAAAAAATATATGTTAAACTAGACAATTTTCTTCGTCATTTGGTATGTAAATATTTTAAATAATATTTTTATAACATAATGTAATTAATTGGTAAAGTAATGTCTATCGCGGACATAAAAATGATAATCACGCAAAAACTATCCGGTGTATTTCCATGAAACTTTCACCATCTAAAAGACAATTTAATCACCCAAAGTTTAATATGCGGTTTTTCTTTGAATTGTGTTTGATAAATCAACATGGGTTGTTTTTCGAAAAACTTGATGCGCGTTGAGGCGGGGTCTCTTGCGCGCGACGGGCGGCAGTGCATCGCTGTAGGTAGCTGTCATCTATCGTCGCCTTAAGAAGGAACCAAGTTTGGCAGCTGTATATGTATGGACTGGTAAGATACTCAGGTGTTGAATAGTTTTCATTTGAAATACTTAAGTACTTCTTTATTTTCCAATATTTATTTTATGCCCTTTCCATGCATTTCCTCTGTGTCTTTCAATTTCATTCGTTGTTAGATTTTGTATTATGCTTATATGGTACCAGCTTCTCGGGACTCGGTCTTGGTCTCTTCTTCCCGGGATTTCGTCTGCGTCAAAGTTCGGCTCCTACCGGCGGCGGCGTGCGGCGGCGGCGCACGCTCGCCCGCGAATTGCCACTCTAGGCTCTTCAAATATTGGGTTATCAAAAGCAAAAATATTTTTTTCAAATCCGGCGGTAGTTCCACAGGTTAGCGCGTTCAGACAGACAGGCGGCTTTTTGTCCTCGATTCAGTTAGGCTCCTTTGACCTTGCTTTTCTGTGGGTTCATAATCAAACCAACTTTTCGACTCCACTTCCACTTCGTTACCAATTTCTCGAGACCACCCTTTGTTGTAGAAATATCACTATGTCGCCTGCGTTTCTCAAATGAGTTGTTTTTGAGAGGTTTTCCTCATTTATATTTAGACCACATTGTTCTCAGGTTCTCAGTCTAATTGACAGAAAATCTCCCTGTTGTTGCTGTGAATTGTTCTCTGTGACAAAAGATCGCCTTGGCGGACACCTCTTCCCATCTATACCTATTCATTCTCCTTCTTCCTCGAATTGTATCTTTGCTTAACTAAACTTGTAGATGTTCTTCAATAATCTAATGTACCGATCTCCAATCCTTACGACCTATGGAACGTATTTCGGATGGCTTGAACGGATGCCCGGGAGTGGTAGATTATAATATTCCACAGAAGAATCACATATAATAAGATTCGAGCACTGAGCGGTAAATTCTCATGCACCTCTATGTCCGGATTTTCATTTGTTACAATAAAACTGTTTAGCGTATGATTTACCACTTTCCGCAAAGGATTATATAAAAGAATTTTCACCCGATTTGCCATGACTAACAAATAGCTGTGCTCACACAGCAGCGATTTGCCACAAACTGAAGGAATAGAATACATAACTGTACTTATTAATCGATAGGTGCTTAGTGTTCATTATCACTTACGTTGGTATTTTGGCATTGCTCGAAACTAAATTTCCTGTTGTTATCATTTGTTTTATCAGCTGCTGTGGCCAACATAAATGAGTTGATAATTTAGTGTGTGTTCCTACCACAATAAGGTTGATAACAAATTATCTAATTCCCAACATGCTTTTGTGAATGATTCGAGATAAAAGCTTCTATTAAAAGCTTTTGTATAATATTGTGCCGTCCGATTACTAACCGTCACTAGGATTTTTTAGAAAAATAAATTTATAATCACTTAATTCGGAATCAGCGTGATGAGATCTATAAGGTTCTCTTTAAGGTGGATGCACTAAGTTAGGCAGCGAAATCCAAATTTTCTTCCGTTTTTTGCAATTTGTAGGCCTGTGTCATGTTCACATTTCTGAAGCAGTTTTGGGGCTTTTGTTCTTAGTGGATTATTCCATTCTGGGTGCCAATTCTCTATGGTTATAATGTTTCCCCGCGGAATCATACTACGTTCAACTACGTCAGTAACGTGTTTTGTAGAAACCATTGTAACGGTAAGGAATCGACATGTCATATTGTCACATGGAGGACATGTATTGTCAAGACAATTTGTCTATATTTATTAGCAGATGTCGTGTGTGATCAAAGGAATTGACCAGGGCCTCAAGTCTGCTATTACAATAGTGTCAGAATGGTCTATCATTGATTTAATAATTGTTGATTTTGACAAGTTTGGTAATCTATTAGTATAATGGCGTCATTATGACTTTCCAATGGTCAGCCACTGACACTCCATTGAAAGAAATGGCATGTATTGGTAATCTCGTACCTAATGACAAATGAATGACTGACTTGGCGGTAATTTTCGACAGTTCCTAAAAAATATGTTAAAAAACAATATGTATGTAAAAATATAAACATATAAATGAAATCTGGCATGAATAAATGTTCAAGTTTAGTAGTATTTTTTCGAAAACCAAATAATGGCAATACGACAATGCCAATATAACACAATTCTATTACGAGACCATTGACCGACCACTGATCGACTATTATGAATTTAAATTTAGCAGATTATGAACTTTTAGCAAAATGACAATGGGGTCGTGTTGGAATGACGAATTTATTCAAATAGCAGACTTAGGCCCCTGGTGTCGAAGTAAGGAGTCGTTAAATGGTCATAGTGAATAGGGTATTTTCCAATTTATTAAAAACTATTCCAATTTGAAGATTGGGACGAAATATGTAACAGAAAAATAAAAGTAAATGGATTTATATCCATTTTCTCAATTAAAAACGATTTAAACCTAATTTATTTTTCGTTGTTTTGAATTTGCCGCCAAAACGCTCCTTACCATGACTTTATCACGTGACGTCAACTTTGTGTAAACTAAAGTAATTAGTAAGTAAACAAGTGAGTGTCGTGTTTATAATTAACAAGATTTTTTATGGATAGAAAGTGAAATCACTGGTGTGCGGTGCCTCTGTGCACAAATACTTCTAAAACTGCGCCAAACTAAGTATTTGTACTGGTGCTGTTTACACGAAGCTGACGTCACGATGTCACGTGATAAAAAGTCATCGTAAGGAGCGTTTTGGCGGTAAATCCAAAACAACGAAATAGAAATTTGATTTGAATCGTTTTTAATGGAGAAAATGGATTTCAATAAATTTATTTTTATTTTTCTGTTATATATCGTCCCAATCTTCAAATTAAAATAGTGTTTAACAAATTGGAAAATACCCTATTAGGGCCCAGGTAGTAGGTAGACGAAACCGCAATGATCTATCAATGGGCTTCTGGATGGCTATTGTTATAAAATAATTCGTCGTACCTACGATGTCGAATAATTTTCTTTTTTACTCAATTTTATGTGATTTGATGATTCGATCAGTTAAAGGTAATTAGCTTGTCGCAGTTGGTACGTGGATGGGTGACCATCTTTGCATACCAAGGTCGTGTAAGCTGTTGGTCCCGGCATGTCATTCGTGGATCTTTGAAAGTCGTGGAAGTCTGAGAAACCAGTCTTACTAAAGGGTTTTCTTATTACCCGTATCAAATGGGTTTTGGAGGTCATATAGGCAGTCGCTCCACGTAAAATATTGGTATTCAGCTGCATCCGGTTAGACTGGAAGCCGACCCCAACCTCAACATAGTTGGGATAAGGCTAGGCAGATAAATTTGAATATGAGATTTAATGATGCTATCACCAGGGATGAAAAAGTAAAGATTGATCGTTTGGCACCGATCTGAGTTATATTCAAGATCTTCATACAGAATTAAAGATTCTTCAAACCTAATTGCCAAAATGCGTATACACTTTTTGAGTACCAATCATTAGATGAAGAGTTGATTGCCTATCGAGGGAGGTTTAGTTTTGAGTTTTCCACAGAAACCAGGTAAGTATGGAATGGAAATGTAGGTACCTTTGCTTCAGTAGATGGCTTCAGCAAGGACAACCTCTACAAGTGGGGATTTATGGACGGGTCAGATCTCCGGTGTGTGTGCGATGTCTCTACACAGACAATGGCTCACCTCCCATCTTGCACCACATGCCCTGTTACCTGCACACGTGAGGACCTAATGGCTGGTTCAGCGAACGGTATTCGTGTTGCTGAATTTTGGGCCAAACAAATTTAAATACCTGTTGTACATAAGTATTATGTACATTAGTTTCGTTTTATTTTTGCCATCGACACGCTAAGAAGTAGATGCAACAACATTTTGTACAATGCATCTATAGAGGTTTACTCTGGTAAACAACCCGATTTTACTGACCGCAAAGGGACCGTCCCTTTGCGGTCGGTATCAATGACCTAGATGACCTCATTGATCTTATGGTGAATTGCGGTTTTGGATCGGCAATAACCACTTGTTGAAGCTACTGAACATTTTCTGCAAAGACATACTAATAAGTAGGTACAGACGCCAGCACATCAAGCTATCCCAAAGTGTAAAATTTTCCCAATTCATCATGAACCTTATGCTTTTGCAATAAAGTTGAAAATCGATCAAAGAAATTTGACAGATTGGGGTAACTTGATGTGCTGGCGTCTGTACTTGGGAAGGACTGTTTGGCAGAATCGGCTCTCGTTAGGATTGCATGGTTGGCAGACATGGTAGTCCGTAGGATAGGCTGCTCCGTCGTCGGTCGGTAGGATTGACGGAGATGGTTGTGCTATCATTGTTGCCTGTTGGTGAAGAGGTTGTTGAGGGACTTACTTATAAGTACCTAGTTAGTTTATTTCTTAACCTAACCTAGCTGATGGAGTTATAAGGTTTCCGTTTTTGTCATTTGCCGACGGAACCCGAAAAACCAGTTCATCATCTGCCTAGCCGTTTTTTGTCCTCCATGAAGGGAACTGATCAGTTTACCGATTTCTTTTTTGTTCGAATTTCATTTTGCCGAAAACTATTGACCAACGTCTTTTTTTGCTATAGGTTGCATTATTTGACATATTTTTAGATCATCGAAGTATCATGTGTCATAGGTCTTATTTTACCGAACTACATTTCGCCGATTTACGAAATTACTTTTTCCTGTTGGCCGAAGCCTCTTTTGAACTTTTTCATTTGCTAAATGATTTATTTGCCATATTTTCACCACACCGAAAAAACATTTTACGGAATGTTATTTGGTCACAAATATAAAGCCGGTTACTTGGTAGTATTTTATAAGTGTGATCATATGTAGATAAGTAGTGTCATAAAAAGTCAATATGTGGTGCTACAAAATTTATTGAGAAACGAATCGCTGCAAAACCGACTTCACGCAGTCTTGTCTGCCCTACTCCTAGAGTGTAATTTAAGCCCGCGTAGGCGCGGAGAGGTTGGGCGGCCTGCTAGCTGAGGAGCAGGTGATCTGAAGGCCCGCCGCGTGAGCGTTAAAACCATCTGCGACGATAAGTTCGCGTGGGGCCACCGAAACCCCGCAGCGCCGGAGCCGTGACAGAGACAATGCTTGCTGCATGTTGCATGCCTGCTTGCATGTTGCATGCTTGTTTGCACGCTTCATGCTTGCTTGCATGCTGCACGCCTGCTTGCACGTTGCATGCCTGCTTGCATGCTTCCACAACCCAGTTACTGGGTAACTCGATACCCCTTGGTAAGACTGGTTGTCAGACTTTCGGGCTTCTGACGATCCGTAACGACTGACAAAGTTCTACGAATGATAGCCGGGACCAACAATTTAACGTGCTTTCCGAGGCACGGAGGGGTCTTGGTATCTAAAGATGTTTACCCATCCACGGACTAACCGCGCCAAGCATAGCTTAACCTAATCGATCGATCCGTGCAGTTGTCATTTCTTAGCCACAAGCCTCCCGAAACACTCTTTACGGACTGAAAATATGTACTTACAAATAAACATTATAATTCGCAGATGCGTCTTGAGCGTCGTCCTCTATGCGACAAGATCACAATAGCTGCGGTTTCAGGGTATGCAGTGGCGGAGGGCTTCGAGCTTGCCCTGTCTTGTGACCTCCGGGTCATTGAGGATACGGCCGTGCTTGGCTGTCTCGGGAGGAGGTTCGGTATGTACCTAGTCATTAGTCTTGCTTTAGATGACGTGCTTGCTGAAATAATTATTTAATTTTTGTCTATTACGTTATTGATATTTAAAATATTATCTACAGGCTTAAATAATTCGTAGAACTCCCATGATCGATGTGCCCATTAGACACGATTCTGTCAGGAATTCACTCCACTTGCCACGACATTTAGGTACCTAGGCCACAATACGGTTATTTAATAAATACATAATATAATTTGTAGGAGTCCCACAGTCAATCTTCGGCGCCCGCAAGTTGACCGCACTGGTTGGCTTGTCGCCTGCACTGGACCTGCTGATCACCGGCCGGCTGATCTCGGGAGCAGATGCCAATCGAATGGGACTGGCGTGTAAACTAACTTCTACGGGCACTGGTAAGGAGTAGGTACTTAACTTTTTTATTTTTCATCACATTTTTCTTACTAATACTTAATTTCTTTAAAAAAGAAAAAAAAAATAGTCATGGACTGCCGGCAGATGTGCAAATTTAACTTTGTTAATAAAACAAAACGTCACATTAGCACGTCGATGACGCGGTCACAATAGCATGTCGGTGACGCGAACCCAAAAGTTTTGCTCCTATCAAAAATCGCTAAAGAAACTAAAAAAAAAAGGCTAAGGTGGAGCAGTCCGCAGTGTTGCAAGACAAAAATCTTAGACCAGCAGGTTTAACATGACGCTTTATATTTCTACTCTTCAGTAGAATAGAAATCGCTTGTCTACATTTCTCGGTACAAAACTGTCAAATGCCTAAACAGAAACGTCATTTTTGTCTACTCTTCCGACGACAAAGCGCTTGTCTACGGTTCTCGTGCTAAGTCTGAAGTGTGTGTCGCTAGTGATTACTTATGACACCGAACGACCGACTATTGTGAGCGACCACGCTCACAATAGGCCTCATTAGGTCACCAAAGGGCAATAGATAGACTTCTAATACCTTCGCGATTAGAAATCGCGAAATGTAGTGTAATAGTTAACCATTCATTATAGCGTCTACTATCATGAATTCATGAAATGTAATTCAATAAGTATTTTATATTCAGCCTTCAATGTTCCCACTTCTGGGACACAGGTCTCCTGTCTGTGAGAGGTAGTGGACTGTTATCCACCACGCGGGCCCAGTGCGGTTCGGTAAATGACACATGTCGCATTTTCCGTTCTAGAGCAATAAATAATAAAATTTATTTTATATTTTTTCGTTCGGTTTTCTATAAAAAGCGTGTTTTTTTAGTTTTTTAAAACTATTATTAATTTATTTTCTACTTTTTTTGTTTTTTAGTTTGGTTTATTTATAAAAGCGTGATTTTTTTAGTTTTTTTAAACTATTATTAATTTATTTTCTACTTTTTTTGTTTTTTAGTTTGGTTTATTTATAAAAGCGTGATTTTTTTAGTTTTTTAAACTATTATTTGTTTTCTAGAATTAAAATTCTCCTTAGTATTCGAAAATTTGTCAATATTAGAGAAATAGGCTAAAGATAATTATTGGAAATTAAAATTAACATCAAGTCCTGTCTTATCGATTGTAGAGAAAAATTATAAAAAAATAAAATTAAGTTTCTTACCTTATCGACTTAAATTAACAAAAATCATATTTTGCAAATTGAAAAATGGAATAATTTTATCAAATTTGAGTATTGTCATCGGTCCTCGATAAATCTACAAAGTTTGAACGAAATCTGGCCGTTTAAAGTGGGTCAAAATCGCGCCCAAAGAAGTCGGTTACAAACATACATACAGGTGAAGCT
Source organism: Polymixis flavicincta (assembly GCA_949987655.1). Classification (NCBI taxonomy): domain Eukaryota; kingdom Metazoa; phylum Arthropoda; class Insecta; order Lepidoptera; family Noctuidae; genus Polymixis; species Polymixis flavicincta. Next base: position 15,219,607 of record OX465188.1, on the reverse strand, counting down.
AATAAAAAGCGTGTAACAATAGTCTCCTCTCACGATGTTTTCCATCACCGTTTCGTAAGTCGCGGCCGTTACCACTAAGGCACCACTACACACTGGGCCTTCACTGTTTGATGATTTTAATGGTTCTTATTCAGTAAATACATATTCCTCACGTATGTATCTAACGTGATACCCCGAACCTTCGCGTTTTCGCCTTAACCCAGAGTGTTGTCCCCGCAGTGGTGTTTCTTCCAAACCATTGCATAAAAAATATTATAATTATTTTTCAGCTCTAGGCGAATCAATAAAGCTAGCCAAATCTTTGGCGAAGTTCCCTGAAAACGCCCTGATAATGGACAAGATGGCCGCTGTAAACTCGCAGCTGAATCCCAACAGTGAAGACAGTATGAGAGACGAGGCCATTATGTCCAGTCTGCTGGGAAACGCGATTGAAGATATGAAGGAAGGCGTCAAGAAGTTCCAAGCAGGTTCGTGTGATCTAACGTACTTATTCATTAATTGACATGAAATTGGGACCTGAATTTGAATTGAGACATACAAATAAGGCCAGTGGGCTACCACCACTTCATAAATAGTTTTAAATCTCACTTCAACGTTTAAGTCGCTCCATCTCTTTCAAAATTCAAAATATTTTATTCCACATAAACCTACATGAGCACTTATAAAACGTCAGAAGTTGGGTGCACGGTTCCAATTGGTTCTTTCCTATGGAGAAGATTCAGCAAGAAACTCCTCGGTTAATGTAACTCAGTTACTCTCTTAAAAATAATTGGCTTTTACAATGTTTTCAAATTATAACAGGTTTGGGAGGGAAGTGTAGACCTTCATAAATGAGAAAATGATCTACAGTCTACAAGGCCAACAACATTTTCACATTCACAAAATATAAAAGGATCTACATAAATAATTATAATGTAAAATATATATTTAAACCAAATGAAAAAATTGCCATGATAACCACTAATATGCATTATTTTAATCTTACCTTCCCACAATGAAGTAAGAATAAAATAATGCTGTTTTATGAGATAGTGGTAACTGGGAGACCCAGACAATGGTCAATCTATCATTAGATTGAATTTAAAAAAAAAATATGGCTAGAATTTGATTTCAACAAAATACTTAAACAACCCTTCGGTTTCTTACGTTTTTATTGATTAATAATGGTTTTCTTTGTATAAAATAACAGATTTTTTCTCGATATTTAAGTTAACCTTCTGAAAGTTCGCCGAAATGGATTTCAGAAGCTCGCATCAATCACTGCAATTTAAACCTTATGTCAAAAACATAAAAGTCACACGCCCGACCTCTCCTGTTTTGCAACGACTGTTCCCAAAATGTGCCTTTTAACTTAAACATTGAAACTATCCTATGTAACTGTTTTTAAATAGTCACTATTTCTGTAACTCTTTTTAAAAGTAACTATTTCTGTTATACCCAGGTATAGGCAAACACGGAAAATTCTACAAACTGACAGAAGTACCATTAAAAGACTGGGAGCTGGAAGAAACCGTAGATGAAGTGACCATCAAGATAAAAGAGGAAGAGAAAAAACAGACCTAGTGTTAGACGTAAGAGAAATAAAGAGTTGTAAGAGCTGACGCAGGCCTGACAAACAATATCAACCTTGCTTCTATTGAAATAAAGTTGAAAATAAATAAACTTCCATCAGTCCGATGTCCTTCCATGACCGGGGAACGCGGTTATTTATTTTCGACTGTATGTAAAGAGACGTAATCTTGATATTTGTTTGACAAGCAAAACCGCGCAGCACTGCGCTTCGGCAAGTTTGTGCTGGCTCTAAGACTTGTGTGAGTTGTTGTTCCGTTTGTAAGGCATTTAAGTTTTAAAATAAGTAATAAACTAGTCATTTTCGAGGTACTTTTTTGTTGTTTAAGCAATCGAAATAAATATAGGGTTGTGCTAACTTTATTTGTTTTACTTTTTTTACTCAAGGGCCAACGATAACTGTCACTCCATCCCATGGGCTGATAGAACGCTAAACAAAGGCGCTTGTGACGTAGTTAGTAGTTCCTTATTGGCTACTGAATCGATTTCGGTCACTGCTACTATGGACATTTAAAAAAAATATTATGTGCCATACCTACCGCCGATTGAACCAAATAAAATTCAATCTTATTAAAAGGCATTAAGACACAATTTTAAATGCATAAAGTAATGCTTGGGTAAATACGTTTTTCTTAATAATAACAGTTAGCTATAAAAAAAAGTTCTAGTGCTTGTATTATGCTTTAAGGTGACACTAGTCCACATTTTTCCCATACAAACTTCGGGAGGGTTTTACTCCACTGTTGTACAATGTACATCAAAATTTAAACATGGTATGGTTTTGTCTCATTATTATTATGCTTTAGGCTTCATTACTGGCAATCCCGTACTTCTACTGGTTCTTGCCGATGGTTCCATGTCATTATCATGTATAGTTGTTAGCATGTATATATATTTCTTGTCCTTCCATTTACAAGCCATAAGAGGACCAGAAAACTGGGTTTCCATTTCATGTAAATTTAGTATTCTACCTAAATTAGGCATACCTTTTCTATTTTTTTTTACGGTGCCGCAAGCATAAATTTGATTATCATATAAATATTTAAATAATAAAGGGCTTGTGTACCAATTGTCTACATACAAATGACTATTTGAGCCAAAAAAAATCTTTCATTAAAGTGGAAACAACAGCTCCCCCAACGCCTAAATTCGCTGGATCATTTATGTCTGTACTTGCACCGCAATAAACTATAAAATCTATAATCACTCCGGAATCTACATCACACAAAACGAACAATTTAATTCCAAATCTATTTCTTTTTTTTGGCAAATATTGTTTTATTGATAAACGACCCTTGAATGGCACAATGCTTTCATCAATGCATAGATTTCTATGCGGTGTAATAACATTTCTAAATTTTTCCCTCGCGTGAGTTATACATGATTTTATTTTCGACAAAATAGAATTTTCTTCATTTGGTCGGGAAAAATGTAACATGCCAAGAATCATACAAAATCTATTTCTTGACATTAATTTTGAAAATATAGGAGAACTCAATAATATATCTGTAGACCAGTGTTCTTCTATAGATAAATGGCGGTTTCTGGTCATCAGCATCATAATTACAAAAAATATGTACATTTCTGGGACAGTTACATCATGCCATGCATGTAGTCGTGAATGCATTCGCAAATCAACATTTAAAATAAAATAATTGTGGAATTTGTTTGTCATTTCAACAATAAATGACACGAAATCAGAGTCCATAAAATTCTGAAACATATCTAACTCCGTAACAATTTCAGCTGGGGTGAAATGTATACCACAGGCAAACTCATCAAAAGCAGCAACTTCGGGTGTACGTCTTTCAGCAGTCCACTCGAAAATTGGCGCTGTCTCACAATTTCTGTTATGACGAGCTTGTCCAGAAGTTGAAGGCGTATCTTCAGGCAATTCTTGATGCTCAGCAATCGTCGGCTGTAAAATAATAAATGTTTTTTTATTTAACTTTAAACTTAAAAGAAATAGAAAATCGATTAAAAACACCCTGCGAAAAAAATACTAAAGCATAAAAAAAGTTTCATTATTTTTTAAGCTAATTTTGTAAACTGGTAATACTGTAACAAAAGTGACAATTCACCATAATCGTTTGATGTTAAGGGAAGATATTTGAAGATAATTACATGGTATTTGTTATTTCGGATTTTAAATCCAAAGATAAAAAGTTGAAAATAATATATAGTCGAAGGTCATCTGTTTGACCCAAATAATAATAAGTTACCTACTGACTACAATTCAACAAGTAAGTATAATCTTGACTATTAGCATGTATTAATTTATTTATTTATTATTTTATATAAGTATTTTTTTTTATTGAAGGTGATATTAGGACTAGCCTTTAAGTTTAAAAGTATAATTTAAGTTAGATTAGATAGTTTTGAACGTCAGAAAAGTAACGAACATTTGTCAGACCTAACTATTGATGTACGACAAGAATAATCACGAAAATAATACCCGTAATAAATTCTAATAATTACGGTACCTTCGTACTTATCGCATCAATGTGTCTGATTTCAGGTGTAAAAAAATGTCTGGCAAACGACCGGGGTCCCCGTCCATACTGAGTGGATTTTTAAAGATGCGGCGTGTAGAAAAATCCGAAGAAACTAAAAAAGAAGCTGCTACACAAACGTTCGTCGAGCCGTGTAACGAACAATCAGATGCTGGTACACAAACGCTCGTCGAACCGTATGTTGGTCGTTTGGGAGACAATATATATTATGCTTCGGAAGCATTACCGAAGTTACCTACTATATGAAATCGAACCTTCGGATCAACGAAATAAAAGTTTTTCAATGTTAATAGCATTCGAATTAGAGAGAGTGCCAGAAGAGAACCGAAGCAATTTATATGCTCATATTCTTAATTTAATCAGAATTTATAGAGGGGATTCCGATTTGTCGGAAAGCATAGATTTAATTGCAGAATTTTCTTCGGGCACCCCAGTACCATTAAATATAAAATACAAGAAAATTGATTAAATTATATTTAATCATTTTCTTGTAACGTATTATATCGATAAATTAATATGATGACCAAGTAGGCACAGGTTCTAAGACAGGCCGCGGGCCAGCAAGCCGGCAAACTTATTGGTCTTCGAGCTTCGACGCGAGTTTGCCGGCTTGCTGGCCAGCGGCCTTTATATGTAGGAAACTGTGCCTATTTGTCATCGCATTAATAATTTATCAATATTAATATAATTAATTTATGTGATTATTTTGTTTAAGATAGGTGCCTATTTATTGATTCTTGTATTACATTTGTTGATTATTGAATATGTTAATTATTAAATTAGTTGATTATTACACGTTACCTAATTTTTTAATTTGTTGATTGTTATTTACCTATGTGAATTGTTAAATTGTTGATTAGATACGTAATAACAAGAAGGCACAGGTACGTTAGGCAGGTAGGTACTTACATAGTCCGGCGTGCCAGTTAACTTGTTATTGGTACCTACATAAGTGTTAATTATGTGTCCAAAATTATACTTTTTATATAATAAGTACTTAATACAATTTAAATATCTATGGAGTTTTTTTTATTTAATCCTATAATGACAACTAAATCCTATTACCTATGTAACATTCTAAAGGTATAAACGCGAAATTTTGTTACCTACTCTTCCACGCGAAAACTACCGAACGGATTTTAAATTAAACTACAATAATTAATCACTAATATAGCTTAATTAAGAGAATGACAGTAGTACCTAAGTCTATATAATATTATTTAAACGCGTCGTCTTTAGATGAGTAGGTACTTACCTATATACTTACATAATACTTGTATAGATCTATATGTTTACTGTTGATTGTACTTACTATTAAAACATCTGATATTAAAGTAAAATTAACTTACCTCAAAATCATTTTCATTTACTGATTCCGATTCAGAAAACTCATCATCTTCAGTGCCTTCTAGAATACGCAATAGTTCTTCTGTACTAAATAACTCTTCACTTGCCATTTTTGCAATTATAATATTGGCAGATCGAAAAAAATATCGAAAAAATATTTTTTCAACTTCCCAGCACTTAAAAACATGGCACGCGCTTACGACGTCACGAGTCCGACATCTATTCATGTCATTGGCGCAGAAGGGATTGCAATATCGGTACTGTGCTAGGGATGCGCATGATTGGCGAAAAAGACAATATTCAAATCAACAATATCGACAATATAGAAAATATGATATTATACCAAAGAATGTAGTATTTACCTTTTTTGTCAGTGACTAAGCTTATATATTTTTTTAATAGTTATTACAAAAATTAAGCGAATTTGAGTAATTTAGCTGAAATTTTAATGAAGTTACTTGAATATTACACCACATCACTAGTAGGCATGTATACATGCCATTGGCGCAAGAGAACATGTTTTTCAGCCATTAATTAAGTTATTTTTTATCATAAATATTTGAATAACTATTTTGCAATTTTGTTCATTGTGTACAATTATATGTAATAACTGGGGATTCAGTTCTTAAGATATATCAATAAAACACGTTAAAGTAATGATTTAATATGTTTATTTTGTATTTTTCTATGATCTGTTTCTTGGCATCTATAGATGTCGGTGGCGCACAGGGCACGCTTGCGCATGGCATCTATACATGCCATTGGCGTTCAAAAGGTTAATATTGTCTGTACGGAAACAGAATACTAAAATAAAAAGCCATTAAAAAGTTATGAGCCAACAAAGATTCGTTTTTCTTGCTAATTTAACCTAACTTTGGGCGTGTTTTAGTTGGGAGTGTTAAATCTCGAAAACTAAGTCGGTACCGACAAAGCTCAATTATCGAAAAGTTCAAGAAACTTAGTTGGTCATTGATTTATGCAGTGGTTTTTTCAGAAAACCCGATCTTCCGAAGGACTTTTCTTAATTTTTCACGCGCCTGTTTTACTATAACTGATCCTGCAGCTCATTCAATAATGTTGTGCGTGTAGACTAGCGTCTAACTGCTCATCACTGATACTACCTCTGTCGGACACGAGGCCTGGTGACACAGCGTGCTTTTTAGCCAGGCCCACCAGTGAGTTCGAGCCCGCGACTAGTGTAACCTTAAAACTCAATACTTTGATTGCAGTCTATGAGGTCTTGCGTGATTTATGTTACATGTTGTTTAACATGGCTCCATCTGGTAGTGTTGCTTTAATTTTGACAGTTCCACACAACATTCATAGCGTTGTTTACGTTGCTACGCAGATTTTTTTTTTCGAACATATGAAAGAATGGATTAGCCTTTCTAAATGATTCTGATTGTGTCTTACGCAATTAGGGTGCAGGTATGAACAAAAACAACCACATAGAAATAGCAAAACTTTATTACATTAAAACCGTAAACCTAAGCGTCAGTATTGCCCTTCTCAGCGGCATACTTGTAATGGAGGTCGGAGCAGTCTTCGTTGGAGATGTTGACCCAGCCCGTTTCGCTGATGTGGTACACGCGCACGATGCCGCCCGAGTACGCGTCGCGGTGGGTCGCGTGGTAGATGGCGCGGCGACCGAGTTCTGGAAATATATGATAGATGTAGGGATGATTGTCCATCTGTAAATTATAATTACAAACAAAATAGCCGCCGTCTGTAAATTATAATTAAAGCTAGGGCTTTAATTATAATTTACAGACGGCGACTATTATGTTCGCGAATAACCGCGGATATTTATCCGGCAACCATCGTCTTGCGAGTTGCGTCGCGGTCGTCTTATTTTCCATGTGCATACATTTCTATACGTTCTATCGTCGCGTACAAATTGTTCATCATCTGCTCAGTACCTTTGAATCATGTACCGTCATCTTGTGAGCAATTTGGTGGCAACACTAGACCGCATAAAGTAAATCAAAATATTTACTTTATTTAGTAAAATTATTTGGCGCATTTTTGGCCCTCATTGGTCTCAAAGTCGGAATGGTCGCTTCGTTCGCCATATGCCAACAGCCTGTTTGCATGAAAGTTCTAGTACGTACTTGAAAATGGTATTATAGTAAATAGATAATCGGATAAACGCGTGTGACGATAGTCAATCTTTAGCATTATCTTAAACCTTCGAAAAATGATTTTTCCAAAGTTTCAGGTTATAAGGATATTATTTGGTCACCTTGTGCATCCTTATCAGTCAGGTCCCAGCTGTAGCCGCTGTCGAGCACACCAAACGCGTACACGGAGCCTGAGCCCACGGAGAACACCTTGCCGGGCGTGCGCGTACCTTCGGAGTCCACGTAGTACAGTTGGGCGCCCTGGAAGAATTTTATCACTGATTTTTGGAGTATTGGCCGAAGTACCCAAGCCCAAGATAAGTGGCAGCTCTCCTGTCTGCTAAGATATAAAATTCGTGGTCTATATTCTGTTATGGGCAAAATCCTTAACTTTTATCAGTAGATTCACTATTTGTAAAAGTTTACTGTTTGAGTTTTTTACTACCTTAAAGATGTGTGCTGCATCAAATCAAATGAATGCTAATCATACCTAGGATAAATAAAAAGGTAAGCCCTATAATAGGCATTAATTTGATGCGGAAATAGTCACAGTTTTGTGAATTAGAGGAATTTGCATTTTGTTGTCTAGTACATAAAGTCCACAATCGCCATGGAGGTATTCGAGGGCGCACCCGCGTGAAAATTACCGTTATGTAACTGCAGTCTAAGACTTATAATAGGGTACAGCTACTGATAATATCTCACCCTTTTATCAACTCCAGCCAACATCATTCCCATGCTGAGCCCCATGCCCTTGTAGTTGTACACCATGTTAGCCATCAGCTTACTGGCAGCGGCCACGGAGATACGTTCCCTGTTGCGCAGCTCATACAGGCGACACTGCTTAGCTAGCACGCGGTCCCAGTACACACAGTCTGCAGCACCTCCGGCTAGTGTGCCTGGGGAATTATAAAGTTGTGGTAAGAAAATGGTGAACTGTTAAAATATTATTATAATTCTGGAGAAAGATGGTTATGACCAGTGATCGGAGTAGGTAGATTGATTTTACGTATTCGCATCATGAATAGTCATAGAACATAGTCATTTCATAGAAATCATAGCATGGATAAGCCTTTTTTCCGGGATTTCTTTTTGGTACTTCAGGATTGAATCAAATATTGTGAAAGTAAGGATTTTTAAACGATTACATTAGACATTTATAGAATGCGATAGATAAACATTTAAAATTGTCATCAAGTAATAAAGTATCCTTTTCTTGGAGTCGTTGCAATGCCCAGCTCTTCTATCCTTTCCTGTTTCTCTTCATTAATATTAAGTAGGTACATACAGGGTAAGTTAATTCAGCAAATCATTCTAGAACCCCTAGCGTAGAAATTTTTCGCCGGATACACAAAAAAAAAAATCAGCTGTTCCATACATTTTGACCGCGTAGGTATTGCACTTTTCTATGAAACAGGTGATTTTTTTTGTACAACCGGCGAAAAATTTCAACGCTAGGGGTTCTAGAATGATTTGCTGAATTAATGGTTACAATTTGCGCACTGGAAAAAAACTTTTCCTGTATATGTGCGTGCCACGAAACATGAGACTCGACCCGTGCTGTCCTTGCTCTTTCCGCCACCCGTTGTTGTCGACAACCGTGTGTCAGTAGGATAGCGGAGAGGTAAGTCCCATCTTTCGTCGCACGCACCACACTAACTATTATTAATAGAATCCCACTTTACGTTTACTACTTATTAATCAAATTTAGCTATGCCATAGTTTTTTTACTCTAGAAGGCCAATCACCTATATACTATTAAAAAGACAGCAAAAGGGTTAAACATTTCTTATTCATATTGATGTATTCTTTATTCTACCCATTACAACATTTGAAATTCCTTAAAAAAATCTTAATAATTTAAAAAACCCGGAATCCCAGAGGTATATCCATACTAATATATACATGCCAGTTCATTGACCCAAAATCAATCTACCAACTCCGATCACTGGTTATGACAGAGAAATGTATACTTCATTGCTTCCCTCTTTAGGAATATTGGCGTTATTTTATTGTTTTGTAGAGTAATATTTTTCTGAATTGTCAGAAAAAATATTAATCAGATTAACATTATAAGTTCAATTTATTATTTTAAACTAATCCATTGGATTCCAAAAAAATCCAATGATGGTGCAGTTTGGAAACGTCTAGTGAGTGAATCAGTAGTCAACATCTTTTAATATGAGCTGTTATGACAGCTAAAAACTCGTTATTCAATACTACTCGGGGTCTACTTGGGTCTTTTTCAATTCATATGTATCGATATATGTGTGTGATCCGAGTTTATCTTCGTCATTACTGACATTGGTAAAGGAAAACATGAGGAAACTTGGGCTTATAGTTATTAGTATAAGTCTGAAATAGCCAACCGGTGTAGTGGAAGCATGGTCGTGATTTCTCTCTATGAGAAGACACCTTTGCCCTCCAGTGGGACATATTGATGATGCATATCGCAAGGCAAAGGCATCTTCTCACAAATGCTGGCATTATCATAATATTTCTAAACAGCCTAATGGGGTTTAGAAGTTGCCGCTATAGTATTAGCAGCATCTCTACTTACCAAGAAGGTAGTCATTGATCTCCACAATCTTCTTCATGGACTGGGATCCAATGAACTGGCCACCAGTGGCTCGGGAGTCCACAGCTAGGAGTACTCCACCCTGTATGTAGGATTGAGAATTATGAGTGTAAACTGTATGTTTACAACCAAGTTATGAGCCTATGAAAACAGTAATTCATATGTCAATGGTAATGTAACAAAATTACATGTCAGTGATTGAGGGACTAACCACACTTATTCAGCTCTGTTGTCTAAACCAAGTCTTTTTCTTATTTACAAACTGATTAAAATACCTTAAATAATCCTGTAACCATTCTCTTTATTTCTGATCTCCATACTTTGTCTAGTCATGGTTTAACCCTTACGGCTAACCACACTTATTCAGCTCTGTTCAGCTTTTTTCCATAGAAAACAATGATTTTGAATGAGATGCGTATGCATCCATTCAGCTTTCTGCATCTGTTCACTTTACATACAAAATCGTTGTTTTCAACAGCAGAATAAGTGTGGTTAGCCGTAAGGGTTAAACCATGACTAGACAAAGTATGGAGATCAGAAATAAAGAGAATGGTTACAGGATTATTTAAGGTATTTTAATCAGTTTGTAAATAAGAAAAAGACTTGGTTTAGATTGAGGTAATGTTACTAATAACTGTTAGTTACATTCAACCACTGAAAATTTTTCTTCATATGGTGAAATAGGCCTCATCATAAAGTCAGCAAAATAGTGTTGAGAGTGGCTAAATAGTGGGTCAAACAAAAAATTTACTTCTTTACAAAGATTATTGGCCATTGATATGCTTAACAGATGGTGAAAAGGTGTTATATTGAGTTCTACATTAGAGGGATGGTGATTATGCATAGTACCAGGGCTGTATTACACTAAACATGGTAAGAAAAACTACAAAGTGTGGGAATTCAATTTAATCAGCCAGTTGTAATTTCTACTGTCAGAAACAATGACTTGGTGTTTTGAGGAACCATAACAGTAAGGAGAGATTTGTAGTAACTGATAATAGTTTAGTTACTTATCAAAATAAGTAGCAAAATGACAATCTTACCTGGTAACGGAACCCAAGAGTAGTGGTACCATGGTCGAACTGGATTTTGATGGCTTTACCAGTCTCATCCTGCTGGTTGAACTGCGCAAGGGTTTCTATAGGCTGTAAATACAATAATGACACAGTCATATAATAGTTAAATGGTGGTTACTTAAGTATTTAAGTAATTATAACCTTTACTTACGTTAGCGAACGGCGGCGTCGCGAGATGTGTGCTGTTTAGGAAGTTTTCACTGTAACCGACAATGTCATTTGGGAACGAAGCAAGTGCGTCGACGGGTTTCAAGTTAATTTTCTCGTTTAAATTACAATAATCGAGTAAAGCCATTTTTGTTTTGTAATTTCAAATAAACTTTTCTGTGTTCAATGAATGACAAGCGATTTCTTCAAAAACGCCGATTTGTCAAGTTTGACGTTTACGTTGCGTTGTTGCAAGAAGCGAATTTAACTTACAAGATTATTGTTGCCATCGCAGTCGTTTTAAAGATGTGGAGTAATAAATGAGAATGTTTTCTTGTTTTATAGTAAAAGTATTCAATCTAAAATAACGTTATATTTCTATTTATTTTGTTTCATCTTTTAAGGTTCAAAATTACTAAAACAGCGGCACCTTGATTGATGAACAATGAACTATGAAAATGTAGTTGGCGCTACTCAGCAACAGATGTCGTTACTTACTTCAAACATAAACCACACAGGGCCCTAGAGTATGAACGTATGAACTAGCCAAACTTTAAGGGCACACTTTGCGCGGGCTCGAACTCACTGGTGGGCCTGGCTAAAAATCACGCTGTCTCACCAGGCTTCGTACCCGACAGAGATAGTATCAGTGATGAGCAGTTAGACTCTATTCTATACGCACAACGTTATTGAGTGAGATGCAGGAGCATTTTTGGCAAAAAAATTAAGAAAAGTCCTTCAGAAGATCGGGTTTTATGAAAAAACCACTGCATAAATCAATGACCAATAAAATTTATTGAACTTATTGTTAATTGAACTTTGTCGGTACCGTCTTGGTTTTCGAGATTTTACACTCCTTTTATTACTTAAACACGCTCAAAGTTAGGTTAAATTAGCAAGAAAAACGAATCTTTGTTGGCTCATAACTTTTTAATAGCTTTTTATTTTAGTATTCTGTTTCCGTACAGACAATAATAATAACGAGACAAAACCATACCATGTTTAATTTTTGATGTACATAGTCAGACAGTGGAGTAAAACCCTCCCGAAGTTTGTAAGGAAAAAATGTGGACAAGTGTCACCTTAAAAACGGATTATAAAAACAAAAATCGGAACAGTTACGGAACTTTTTGAACAATGTTAACAAGGTTGACCCAATATTTTTAAAACGATCAATTTCATTTAATCCGTTCTCTAACACTGGTCGTCAGTCAGGTCGTCGATCATTAAACCCGAGAAACACAAATTAGGAATCGTACCTATCTATCGCATAATTCGTTAATGAATAGTTCGGCCATCAAAAATTATCAGTTGGAAATAAATTCAAAGAATCGTTCAGTCCAAACATTATAAAATTCACCGAATAAGAACTGTGCCTAATAAATAGCGGGGAAGTTAGCAAACCTATCATTACGCTATGAGTCAGGGTCTCGATACGATCTGCTTGTCGATAATATTCGAAGCTCCTCAGTTTAAAGTCTGTCATTATATCTAAGATATAGATAGCGTTTGTATAATTTATACATTAGTCATTAGTTGGTGGTCATTTTGGAAAGCTCGCTATCAAGATGGTATTGTTACGTCGGAGTGCGGAATATGATATGAATGACTTCTACTCAATTGTTTCTTTTTATTTACAGCAGGCTGGTAGGAACAGCTGTCTGTCTGTAAATTGTAGCTAACAGTATCTAATAGGTACTTACCCGTTTTCAAAGACACTAGGAACCTAAATGAATACCGGAATTAAGGTGAATCTAGTCGACATTTTTTCCATTCAAACTACGGGAGTGTATTGTATAACCACTGTTCGACAATGCACATCAGTTTTTTTACATGGTATGGTTTTGTCTCATTATTAATAAACACACACGCAAATTACTAAAATAAAAAGCCATTAATTAAAAAGTTAGGACCCAACAAAGATTCGTTTTACTTGCTAATTTAACGTAACTTTGGACGGGTTTAATGAAAGAAGTGTAAAATCTCCAAAACAGAGTCGGTACCAACAAAGTTCAAATATCGAAAAATTCAATACATTTTATTGTTCATTGAGTAAGCAGTGGTTTTTTCATAAAACCCGATATTCCGAAGGACTTTTATTTATTTATATACGCTTTATTGTACACCAGAAAAAGCATGACAAAATAAAACATTAAACACTAAAAAAAACATAATGCGCCTGTTTTACCACAAATGATCCTGCATCTCACTCAATAACGTTTTACGTGTAGACTAGCGTCTAACTGTTCATCACTGATACTACCTCTGTGTAAAGTTCGCCTTACCGAATGTTAGAAATCTAGGTCCCAATATCGTCTTAGATAAAGAGGTGCTTGAAACCGTAGATACGGCAGTATTTCTGGGCATAACAGTAGATGCCAAACTTCAGTGGGGATCACACATATCAACACTAGCAGGGAGGCTCAGTTCAGCCGCCTACGCCGTCAGAAAAGTAAGACAATACACTGACGTCGATACAGCTCGATTAGTATACTTTAGTTATTTTCACAGCGTTATGTCCTACGGTATTCTGCTGTGGGGCAAAGCCGCTGATATTCAAAATATTTTTGTCCTTCAAAAACGTGCTGTTCGTGCAATTTACCAGTTAGGTGGCAGATTTTCCTTGAGGGACTTTTTTAAAGATATTGGTATTCTCACAGTGGCATCACAATTCATATTAGCTAACATCTTATTTATTAGGCAACATATACACTTGTACACTAAAAACAGTGATATTCATACCGTTAACACTAGAAACAAGGACCAACTACGTGCTCCCTTTCACCGGGTTCATAAGGTTCATAACTCATTTGTTGGGCTTGGTATAACCTTTCATAACAAGCTTCCCACTTCTTTGCTAGATTTGCCTTTTGATGCGTTTAAAGTTCAAGTAAAATCCATCCTTTGTTTAAAGGCTTACTATTCCATTAACGACTATTTAAATGACAAGAATAGTTGGTCGCTGTGATTAACACAAGACAATGTTTATGTTCTTTCTCCAGAATTAGCGTACCTAGTGACAGGTTATATGGGTTCATATATTTATTTAGTTAAATACTTTTTTTTTTTTAAATTTTATTGACCGAGTGTTTTTTTATTATCTATCTAATAAGTCATTAGTTATTGACATTTAGAGCCCTTTATACCAGGAAACTTTTATTTTTGGTAATATGCGTTATTGTTTATTACTTTGCCTATGTATGTATAGAATCAAGTCCATCCGACTAAACAGACAGCTGTGCTGCTGGGGAGTTTGTTGCGCCACTTCTTCTTCCCAGCTAAAGCACTAGGAAGTGTCGAAGGGTGGGCGTTTTTGGGGGACTGTCTTATGTATTTTGACGTTCGAAAAGTGCTGATTCTCAGCCTAATTTGAATAAATGACTTTTGATTTTGATTTTGTCAGACACGATGCCTGGTGGGACAGCGTGCTTTTTAGCCAGACCTACCAGTGAGTTCGAGCCCGCGACTAGCGCACTGTTGGTGTTTCAATTATCGTCGCTGAGCCGTGCGTTGTAATCTAGTGGCGCACTTTTATTTAGACTCTACTTTAGAAATCGCTTACTGTTAGAGAAAACGGGCACACAAGTCCCTAAGTTCATTGATCTGCAACAACATGGTCAGCTCCTATAGGTACCTACCTATTATTTCAGTTTCAGGTTGTTTTTCTATTGCAGTGAACATCAAACGTACAGACTTAAACCCCCTTACTTAACCCATTCTTGACCACTGTACCAATTTGGGAACACTTAATAAATGAGGATAGGAAAAAGAATATTAACAGTTGTCAAAACTTCTTTTTAACCGACTTCAAAAAGAAGGAGGTTATCAATTCGACATGTTTTTTTTTTTTTTTTTTTTATGTATGCTCGGGCATAACTCCGTCGTATATAGACGGATTTGCAAAATTCTTTTTTTGTTCGAAAGGGGTTTATTCCGAAATGGTCCCATATAATAGATCTGATGATATGTTTCGGAGACAGACAACGGAACTCTTCAAAACATTACAGCAAATCAACCGCGAATACTGCTATCGCATAAATATGCATTGTTTTGACCCCAAGGATGATGAAATTTCGAATGGGTGTGGGGTAGGTAACTAAAAAGTGAAAAATAAAAACTTAAAAAAAAAATATCAACCGACTTCCAAAAAAACACTACAAAGTGCAAAATAACTTTAATTTCGGAAGGCGGTGACAAAGAATTAAAATGCCTACACCTCCAAAGTCACCGACTTCCGAAATTAAAGTTATTTTGCACTTTGTAGTGTTTTTTTGGAAGTCGGTTGAAATTTTTTTTTTTAAAGGTTTTTTCCTATCCTCATTTATTAAGTGTTCCAAAATTGGTACAGTGGTAAAGAATGGGTTAATACAAAACAAAGTTTTTGTTTAGATCAGGTTTAAACCACCCAGCTTTTTGAATTAAAAACCCAATAATTATACCTAGTAATGCAGGACTAAAACCTTAGTCGGGTGATAAGTTGTAATTTTCGGATTAAGATTTTTTCATAATCATCATCATCATCATTTCAGCCGAAAGCAGTCCACTGCTGGACATAGGCCTCCCCCAAAAGGGAGGGTTTGCCATAATCGCCACGCTTGGCAGGCGGGTTGGCGATCGCAGTATGGTGGTAAAATGCATAGAGAACGCTGCTGCCCATTCTCTAGTAAGTCCCTTAGTCGCTTCCTACGACACCCACTGGAAGAAATGGGATGGTGCTATTCTTTTACGCCCGGACACCATACGGGATTTTTTACCTTAATCGGAATAAAAATGGAAATGCGAAAACTGGCTCAGAGATTTAGGCCAAAATTAAAGTTAGATCGCGTTTTGCAATAAGAAGCAATGATAATGTCTCGCGAAAATTAGCCTTCTGAGTGAGCTTATGCTATTCCAAGAGCGTTTATGAATACCTACCTACTCATCTCTAATTCACAAACACTGGAGCTTCAGCTCAGTGGCTTGTAATTCGAGAGTATACGTTCACCAGCAGACTCGTAGGCTGATGTTCACGAAATCTACTCCACTCAATTAGGCTACAGCAAAGACAACCTCCACCAGTGGGCACCTTCATGGACTGCTCCGACCTCCGGTTTCTATCCGGCGTCTCTTTCAGTTCAGTACAATATTTTTGACATTATCGAGCAGGTATTGGAACATATATGTTCGAGCCGTTTGGGGTTGAAACTCTAGGGCCATGGGGTCCGAGTGCCCACTTAGTTTTCCGAGACATTTCCAAGCGGGTGGTCGACTCTTCACGTGACCAAAGGGCTGGCCTATTTTTCGGCCAAAGAATCAGCATTGCCATACAACGTGGCAATGCTGCCAGCCTTTTGGGCACTGTTCCCATTGACAACGATGCGGACGTATTTTTTGATGCATTATGATTATTTTCCTTTTTATATGCCTGTAATTGGTATTTTTGAAATAAATACCATTGATGATCGAGCAGGTAGTGTGAAATAATTACATTAAAAGTAGGCTATTTGGCTCTACACAACCGAAACCACAGTGATACGGGATCAAGTACCTACTTAATTTGCAGTACCTACCTTTTGAGTTATTTGCGCAAATTCTTCGAACAACTAAGTACCTACTGCTACTTTGCTGTCTCATCATCTGCCTAGCCTTTTCCCAACTATGTTGGGGTCGGCTTCCAGTCTAATCGGATGCGGCTGAATACCAGTATTTTACATGGAGCGACTGCCTATCTGACCTCCACAACCCAGTAACTGGGTAATACGATACCCCCTGGTAAGACTGGTTGTCAGACTTTCGGGCTTCTGACGACCCGTAACGACTGTCAAAGATCCACAAATGACAGCCGGGACCAACGGCTTAACGTGCTTTCCGAGGCACGGAGGTCTTGGTATGTAAAGATGGTCACCCATCCATGGATCAACCGCGGCAAGCGTAGCTTAACCTGATCGATCGACCCGTGCAGCTATTGTTACTTAGCCACAAGCCCCTCTACTACTTTGCTGTCTAAAATAGTTAATTTCGGCCCATCTACGTCCTTCTGCAAATCCAACGATCGCCATGTTGAACAGTCGTGATTATTGCACCATAATTTAAACATTTCAAGGTTTTAACTTTGCCTTCATCCTAAGTTGAAAGGGCGGTAACAGCTAAAGAAATCATATCTTACAAACATACATTTATCTTAAATCCTAACGAAAATTATGAGTTTCTCAAAACTGTGGCGCCATCACCCACATCAAAAGGTTTGCGTCAAATAAATTCAGAAATCGTGTAGTGTATCGCGGGGGAGTCACGAACTCACGACTACCCGCCAGAGAGACGCACCTAGCGCACAAATGATAACCCCAAACTCGTAATTTTGCGAGTTTTTGGGAACGACTGTTACACCGTTGTTTAAGGGCGGCGCGCGGCGGGTGCTGAAAATGAAATGTTTATTTATGTAAGTGACACTTTTATACGTCAATATTTTGTAGGTCCACATTTAATAATTAGATGACTCCTGCATTTCATAACTAACTGATCCATGAGAAGAAATGCCGAAACCAAACTGGGACAGGTAATGGTCTCTTTTGAAGTTCAAACATTATATTTTAGGATTTTATGCGAGGAAGGGCCTTTTGAAGACAGGAGCCATTGTAGCTTTGAGCTGACCCATCTCAACAGACGGCATGAATTATCGTGGAAGGTCGATACTTTCGAATAATAGGTACGTGGTAACTGGAAAGTGTAAGGAACTAGGTATATTCCTACTTAGTAGACATCGTAGTCACATGTTCAGCATAAATTACCTACCTAAATACTTACGACTTCAAACTTAAAACACATACTTACTTAGAGAAGCCGCAGTGACGAATCGCCGAAATTTTCGTCGGTGTTGTCCATCCATAGTTTAAGCATGTTACGCGTCGGTGTAACAGACGCCCTGTTTTAGGACTGATTAACGCATTCCCGCGGTGCAAGGTTGCAATTCGTCAGGTCTCGCGTGCCTAAAGCCAGGGTGTGAGGGGCAAAGGGGGGAGGGCTGGTCTGTTTCCCATAGGAAACTGGTGCGACTCGGCCACTTGTCACGCGACACGCCACGGCTTTCGGTAGTCCGCTGTGGTGGCCATGATTGGCATTGAACATGGATTGATTGAACGTTTTTGGATTTGGCTAAAACTGTGCCAGGGTATGAAATTAAAAGAGATTTTTCTTTACATATCCTATAATGTTCCCACTGGGCTATAATCTACCATGCGGGACCAGTGCGGGTTGGTAGATGTCACATGTCTTCGAATTTTTGGTTGTAGGACATGCCGGTTTCGTCATGATGTTTTCCTTCCCCGTTTTGAGAGCAGTGTTGAAATTATTCACACAAAGTAAAGCGCCTGCCTGGGTTCGAACTCACGACCTGAAACTGGTAAGTCGGGACCCTTACTTCTATCCCACCACTGCTTCATGATGTTAATTTAGGAAAATAATATTATGGTCTACCACATAATCAATTTTTTCAATTAAGAAATCATCCTTGGTCATGGTCATTTTAAGGAAATTTCGAAACGGCTGGTTGACACGACACTTCCTGTGACCCAAGGGCTGGCTTTTACCTTGGTCATACGCTAAAGCATTGCCATATAATGTGGTACCTAATGCCGCCAGTCTCTTGTGTAATTACCAGCCGACAGTGATGCGGATGAATTTGTCAACGCTATATTTATTTTAGTTTGTGAATAGTTTTAGTTAAGTTCATCATCATCATCATTTAGGCCTCCCCCAGGCTCTTCCACTTCAACTGGTCTTATGCTGCCACCTCCAGCGTATTCCCGCAGGCTTCACAAGGTCATCGGTCCACCTTGTGGGAGGCCTTCCCACTCTACGTCTTCCGGTACGTGGTCGCCACTCCAGAACCTTTCGGCCCCATCGCCCTTTGTTTTGCGAGCAATGTGCCCTGCCCACTGCCACTTAAGTTTGGCAATTCTTCGGGCTATGTCGGTTGTATTGGTTCTCATACAGATCTCTTCATTCCTAATTCGATCGTTAGGATTTAATTTTGTTATTTTATGAATTATTAATTAGTTGTTATTTACGTACATATCCACTTGTAGGTATTCGGGTGACCACTGAAAATCAGCGCTGTGCTGTGGGTCCCCTAGCACAGCATCATGCTGAGTGGAAGCCTTCTTGTCACAGTCACGGCGCGCAGCTGCCGACTATTTATGTTCTGTATGCCTATGTATAAAAATATCAATCTGTGTTGCTATCATGTTTTTTTTTAAATGTTATTTCCTCTTTTTTATATGCACGTGTTTCTGTGACAAACAATTTTTTTTTCTTCTTATTTCATAAAAAAAACAAGGTCTAGGTATAATTTGTTCAAGGCGTTAATTGATTAATTACAAAGGCTTTAATTTCTCCGCACATCGCTGCAGGAAAATATCAACTTATAAGAGTATCTTGTAAAACTATAAGTATTTATTTCAAATAAACCAATTAAAAAGGTGTTTCATCTTTCAACCATTTTTTTTTTGGAATATCCCAGAGCCCTATCTCCTCATGGTGTCCCCAATATTAGTGTTAGTGAGTCAACCCCGGGGCTGGCGGTAATGCCACGAATTTGATTGGCATCTTAATGACGTCAGCATCGGTAACTTGACAATATGATTGTAGCAGCCGACATGGAATGATACCGTTTTCATTGGAATGCTAATGTCATAGGTCCGTCAGAGATCTAGTTTTAGTAATTTGATAGGACTGTGAGAAAATAAGTCTGAGAAGTTTTCGAAGATTCTAGGAAATAGATATTGATTGGTCTCAAATGTTTTAACGTGGGACTTGTGGCTAAGTAATAACATCGTGGGTCGATCGCTCAGTTTAGGCTACGCTTGCCGCGGTTGGTCCGTGGATGGGTGACCGTCTTGGTACCTATATAAATATGGTCACCCATCCACGGACCAACACCCCCCCAACCTAACCCCTCCGTGCCTCGGAAAACAAGTTAGGAAGTTGGTCCCGGCTGTCATTCGTGGATCTTTGACAGTCTTAAGGGACAGTCTACGGGATGTCAGAAGCCTGAAATCTGACAACTAGTCTTACCAAGGGATAATGTGTTGTGGAAGTCAGATAGGCAGTCGATCCATGTTAAATACTTACAGGAATTCAGCTGCTTATCTGATTCACTCATTCAGGTCTCGAGGTACCTAATGGTTGGTCAACCATTCACGAACCGATCTCAGCAAGTGTAGCTTAGGTAGCCTTCGATCGACACGAGCGGTTGGTATCATTAAGCCATAAGCCCCTAAGCCTAAGTTTGTTTGTTTGAACCCGCTAATCTCTTAAAACTACTTACCAGTCGAATTTGAAAATATATTTTTCCTTTTGATAGCTATTTCCTGATCACCTTCAGATCCCTGCGAGTGCTACCTATTTTTCATACACTCATTAGATAGGATAAGTCTTTATTTGCTTTAAACATGGTATAAAGGTGTTACAGTCTGGTTTAATATATACGAGTATAATGTACACTGTATGTTTAGCTATACACAAATTGTATCAATTGCATGCAAAATAATTTATAGGAACACAATATAAAGGTCGTCAAAGGATGTTGCAGATTAATTGATAGGTATCTAATTAACATAACATGGTCATTCGCATTAATTAATTCTATTCAATTCAATTCTTAATAATATTAGTACCTGTAGAACATATTTTATATTTTCATGTTAAAGAAATCTTTAATGTCATAAAAGTTATGTCCATTCATATAAAAAAAATACAAATAAATTAAAAAACCTATGATACCAAATTAATTACACTCACTTCCGCCGCTCAGAACATTCCGCCTATCATCTAAATGATATGCAATAAGCTAGCAGATCGGTTTATGGTAAGCAGAGGTTGAAGGCTTGACTGTTCAGTTTACTCCAAGCCCCCATACGCACGAACGTATAAAAATTGTGGTGGGATTTGGTCGCACACTGGATCTTCACCACACTGCTTAGGGGCCGTCCATAAATTACGTCACACTTTATTGGGGGACTGTGACAAAGGGACGAGCTGGGTCAAAAGCTTTGTAACGTCACATGTTAAAATATAAAATACTAAAACTCGAAATGTATATGTAAATCAAAAACTTAAAAAACCTAACTCGATCTATGTTTTATAAGGCTTTTTCTCTATCTATCTGAAATATTTGAATTAATGTTAATTTTATTACAGATTATTTTTAATTTAAATTAAACAAAATGGAAAAGCTGCTGTTTTAATTTAATTACTTAAAAATATAATTAGAAGACTAAAAGAACAAAACCGTTTGAGTTAAAAAGTGCAAAGTGCAAACAAACACAAGAACGAAGTGTATTCGCCTTAATTTGCGTTTGTACCTTATAGTATTAAGCAGTCTATTAAAATGTTTGTACCCCTATGGGAACCCGGGCTGGCGAACCTTAATACAGGTTACCATGTAACCTAGCTAGGACGCCAGATTCAATTATGTTACTTTCTATTCAATTTAACCCTACATTGTAAAATTATATTTATTGTAATAGACTGTACCACACTTTTTGAAATAAATAAATTATAAAAAAAAATAGAGACGATAAAAAAGTGCTATTGGACACATTCTTAGTAAAGACAATTTAACAGTTGAGGTTACAATTAAATTATAGGGCTAGATTGTAATAAGATTAGGGTCCATCCTATTGATGAACCCTAGGGCAAGGGTAAAAAAAAGTATAAATATAAAATTGAAAAAATATGTGACGTCACACAAGGGGGAGAGAGTTTCTCAAGTGAGACGACCTGTAACAAGGACTTCAAACATCCATAAAATTTATGTGACGTAATTTATGGATGGCACTTTATAGCGCCGAGAGGTGAAAATCGAACACTGTGTTTTCGACACGCTGAGACTCACTCGCGCTGCACTCGGCTGGATTCTCAACGATCGGTCCAACACCGAGAGTTGAAAATCCCGCCGCAAAAACGTACTTTATTGTGTACGTCGACTAACAGAGTGCATCCTAACGCGTCGAAAAAACACAGTTGAATTTTGAACTCCCGTTCCTAGGAGAGCGTTGAAATTCTAGTGCGCGATATTTTAATGTCCGTGCGAAAGTGGGTTAACGCAGTGGCAATCAGATGTTAAGTGTATGTTGTTTAACGAGATTTTATTGCAATGTTACTATTATTACCTTAAGCTATATTTTATTTTATTTTAATTAATATTACTATTATTATATAATCTTATTGCCAGCCTGCAGTGGCGGCCGATAGAAATTACGTGTTTCGAGAAATTGTATAATTTTGCTTATTTCCTGAATTTTAGCTGAAATGTGTTAAATTCAAATGAATATCGGATGCACACCATATCCGGGAATGAACCGGTTTACTTATCTTACATAAATTGTGGATATGATCATAAATAGGCTCCGCAACTTTTTTACTAAAAAGAAACTTAAAACCTTATAAGCCATAATATTGCCAGACCATAAATTCTCGCCCTGAATGGGTTAAGTTTTATTTTGTCTATGCATACAGAAAGAGGCCTAACCTTGTTGATTTTGGGCACGCCACGATTGCGGCGGTAAGTTCCCTCTTTGAGGAGTGGTTCGAGAGGCGGCATGGCGTCCTCACCTCCCGCCTGACGCAGGTCCTCACCGGACACGGTTGTTTCGGGAGGTTCCTGTTTCGGATAGGGCGGGAGGAAACGCCCGGGTGTTTCCACTGCGAAGATCGCCCTGAGGACACGGTGGAGCACACGGTGGCGGTCTGCCCTGCTTGGGCGGAGCACCGCCGTGTCCTCGTGGAGGCGATCGGCGGCGGCGATCTCTCGCGTCCGGCCCTGGTCCAGGCCATGGTACGGAGCGAGAGGGCATGGGGAGCCGTCACCTCCTTCAGCGAAGCAGTGATGCTCGCGAAGAGGGAGGCGGCGCACGTGAGGGAGAGGCAGCATATGCGCCCTCGCGACCCCAGCCGCCGCAGGATACGGAGACGCCCTGGGCGTCGGGAATCCCAGGCCGATTTCCGGCCACCGTAGGCATGGGCTTGCGGACGGCGAGTAATGGGTAGCTCGCTGTCCGGTAAGGACCAAGCCCAAGTCGACGGCGCGTTGTGTTCCACGCGCGCCTCAAAGAGATGTCAGCACAAAAAATGATGGGACCCGCAAGGGTCGATGCCTGCCAGGGGTGCGGGTTTGTTCGAAAGAGACACCACAGCCCCTGGCTTAAGGGCTACTGAAGGAACACGGGTGGGTTTTAGTCAGTAAAAGTCTGACACGCCCTCCTGCTCCACCCAGAGCGGGAGAAGTTATTTGATGATTTCCAAACCAAAAAAAAAAAAAATTATCTAGAATAGTTTGCAAATTAAGATAGAGTAGGTAGTAAAACTAATACCTCATCATCATCATCATCATCATTTCAGCCGAAAGACGCCGACTGTTGGACATAGGCCTCCCCCAATTTGAGGAGGCTTGCCATTATCGCCACGCTTGGCAGGCGGGATGGCGATCGCAGTATGGTGGTAAAATGCATAGAGAACGCTGCTGCCCATTCTCTAGTAAGTCCCTTAGTCGTCTCCTACGACACCCACGGGAAGAGATGGGATGATTCTATTCTTTACGTCCGGCACCACACGGTACCGTGTCCAGCGGCCCTCACAAGGTCACATGTCCACCTTATGGGAGGTCTTCCAACTTTACGTCTAATGTAATACCTATTTCTGGAAATCTAATCGACCCTACGATTAGATTTACAGAAATTGGTATTAACGGTAGATACTTTTTTTGACTAATGCACAAAAGCCTTACAATTGAGAGTTTGCAGAATGCAAGAGCGAGCGGAGCGAGCTCGAAAGTTTTATGATCTTGCCTTCAATAGGTCAAGTTATCTGTTATTGTAGGCGTTTTCGCAGTTTTTCTAGTATTTAATGTTTTTCTACCTACATTTTATTTTGAAGCCCGCTCTCTGCCCAAGAGTCTACCAGTGATCTTTCTAAGTTTCTTAGTAATTTTATCCAGTCGCCATTTCAATTTCATTATTTCTCCAACTGTGCGAAAATTTCTGCATCTATGCGCAGGCGCACATTAGTCGTCATATAACGCGGCCTCCGCTGTGTGTTTTGTAGCTCGTTAACTCTCTCGCCTTTTAGTGCTCTTATGACTTGATACTTAGCTACAATCACTAATTTTTATGTAGATACTTATTCGATTTACTGTTTGTTATTAGCTAGCATGAGAATGGTTAGGTATGTCTTATAAGTCAAATGCTAGGATTTGAATGGCGAAAGAAATATCATGCGTCTCATACATTTAGGTGTAGTTGGTAGGTATTGAAGTTTTGCGATGAGACGGTTGATATTTTTTTTAGTTCTAGTCGGATGGTCTGTGTCACACACTTTATATATGACCACACGTTTCTGATACAAGCTGTATAACATTCAGGAAAGCATTGGCATCAAATTTTGCTGGAAAGGAAAGGAAAATTGATCTAAAAGAAAAACATTGTTTACTGATACGCAAACGTACGTTGTCTGTAGCAGATAAAACAGACCAAAAGTTGTGTTGTAGTATTACAAAAACTAGTCATACTTCATTAGACTTAAGTTTTTTCTAAGTTTTACACAATTTTCTCATTTTAAACAAGTTTTCTTATAACAATTTTGAGAAGGAGGCTAACAGAAGATTTCAGCTAGGCTGGGCAGCATTATGAAAGCTTCGACGAGTCTGCCTGTCGCCTATTCAGAGCATAGGGACTAAAGTCTGCATCAAAATCAGTGCGTCCTGTTTTTTATGAGTCTTATGACCTACGGAGCCGAAACGTAGACACTCACGGTACGGCTGGCCCATAAATTCACCTATGGAACGAGCTGTGCTTAGAGTCTCTCTCAGGGATAGAATCTGGATTGAGATGATTCTGCAGAGAACCATGGTAGTGAACATAGCCCACAGAATAAGCAAGCCTGCAATAGCCGACTATATAAGCCGTAGAACCGATGGCCGTTAGAATAGTAAACGTGTTTTTTAGTGATGACTGTGAATCGGCAAACGTCAGTGTAATGAGGGCATCCTAACGCCCTCAGGCTAGGTGGATTGACGATCTTCGTAGGGTGGCAGCTGGATGAGGGGTACCGAGAATCAAGCTGAATTGCATGCAATTGGAAAGGCCTATGTCCAAATATGATATATGACATGACAAAGAATGATATAATTGACTCAACTTTCTCACATATTACTTTGCACTGGGCTAACTGAGCAGTTTTGGCGGGGTTGTGTAATGTCATAAGAAAAGCCTGTTGACAGAAAAATAACATTATTTTGATGCATTCAGTACCTATCTCTGATCAAAATATCGGCCATTATTTTAATGTGAAGTACTCAAAGTACATAATAAGGTATGTACAGCAACTTTATTACTATAAAGATACACCTACGTAATGTACTCTCATTACATTTTTCTCCACTGAATGAGTTATCGAGCAAAGGTAGTAATTACAGACAGCCTATAAATATGTATGCAGATACATAAGTCGTTATAGAACTTAGATAAATCTCCGTTGATCTACCATCTTGCACCGAAAAGGTCGTCATTATATGAAATTCGAACATAAGAAGAGTTTAGCGATATTGTTTTAGAGGTAGATAGAGTGAGAGGGAAGATAATGATGTTACCCAATGTGAAATACGGTGTAATGTTGCACGCTCCTTATTAATATTCGAAAATAAAGAATGTTGCCATTTGCCCTCCGGGATGGGGAGTATATTTTTATACTAGTGTTGTCTATTGTGGTCGGTGTTTTGTAACCTACTCTCGGGTACCGAAAGGCGTCCTGCCTTTTATAATTGTCAACTTGTTGAGTTGCAATTAATAAAGAATGTATGGTCTGGCAATATTATGGCTTATAAGGTAATTAAGTATCTTTTAAGTAAAAAAGTGGCTGAGCCTACTTATTTATGATCATATCCACAATTTATGTAAGATAAGTAAACCGGGTCATTCCCGGATATGGTGATCATCCGATATTCATTTCGGCTAAAATTCAGGAAAAAAGCAAAATTATACAATTTCTCGAAACACGTCATTTACATCGGCCGCCACTGCAGGCTAGCAATAAGATTATATAATAACAGTAATTTTTTTTTTTTTTTTTAATATAGCAATATGTAATAAGAGTAATATTGCAATAAAATCTCGTAAAACAACATTGCCACTGCGTAAGCCCACTTTCGCACGGACATTAAAATATCGCGCACTAGAATTTCAACGCTCTCCTAGGAACGGGAGTTGAAAATTCAACTGTGTTTTTTCGACGCGTTGGGATGCACTCTGTTAGTCGACGTACACAATAAAGTACGTTTTTCGGCGGGATTTTCAACTCTCGGTGTTGGACCGATCGTTGAGAATCCAACCGAGTGCAGCTCGAGTGTGTCTCAGCGTGTCGAAAAAACACAGTGTTCGATTTTCATCTCTCGGCGCTATAAAGTGCCATCCATAAATTACGTCACATAAATTTTATGGATGTTTGAAGTCCTTGTCACAGGTCGTCTCACTTGAGAAACTCCCTCCCCCTTGTGTGACGTCACATATTTTTTCAATTTTATATTTATACTTTTTTTGACCCTTGCCCTAGGGTTCATCAATAGGATGGACCCTAATCTTATTACAATCTAGCCCTATAATTTAATTGTAACCTCAACTGTTAAATTGTCTTTACTAAGAATGTGTCCAATAGCACTTTTTTATCGTCTCTATTTTTTTTTAATAATTTATTTATTTCAAAAAGTGTGGTACAGTCTATTACAATAAATATAATTTTACAATGTAGGGTTAAATTGAATAGAAAGTAACATAATTGAATCTGGCGTCCTAGCTAGGTTACATGGTAACCTGTATTAAGGTTCGCCAGCCCGGGTTCCCATAGGGGTACAAACATTTTAATAGACTGCCTATTACTATAAGGTACAAACGCAAATTAAGGCGAAAACACTTCGTTCTTGTGTTTGTTTGCACTTTGCACTTTTTAACTCAAACGGTTTTGTTCTTTTAGTCTTCTAATTATATTTTTAAGTAATTAAATTAAAACAGCAGCTTTTCCATTTTGTTTAATTTAAATTAAAAATAATCTGTAATAAAATTAACATAAATCCAAATATTTCAGATAGATAGAAAAAGCCTTATAAAACATAGATCGAGTTAGGTTTTTTAAGTTTTTGATTTACATATAAATTTCGAGTTTTAGTATTTTATATTTTAACATGTGACGTTACAAAGCTTTTGACCCAGCTCGTCCCTTTGCCACAGTCCCCCAACAAAGTGTGACGTAATTTATGGACGGCCCCTAAGCAGTGTGGTGAAGATCCAGTGTGCGACCAAATCCCACCACGATTTTTATACGTTCGTGCGTATGGGGGCTTGGAGTAAACTGAACAGTCAAGCCTTCAACCTCTGCTTACCATAAACCGATCTGCTAGCTTATTGCATATCATTTAGATGATAGGCGGAATCTTCTGAGCGGCGGAAGTGAGGGTAATTAATTTGGTATCATAGGTTTTTTTAATTTATATGTATTTTTTTATTATGGGAATGGACATAACTTTTATGACATTAAAGATTTCTTTAACATGAAAATATAAAATATGTTCTACAGGTACTTATATTATTATGAATTGAATTGAATAGAATTAATTAATGCGAATGACTATGTTATGTTAATTAGATACCTATTAATTAATCTGCGACATCCTTTGACGACCTTTATATTGTGTTCCTATAAATTATTTTGCATGCAATTGATACAATTTGTGTATAGCTAAACATACAGTGTACATTATACTCGTATATATTAAACCAGACTGTAACACCTTTATACCATGTTAAAAGCAAATAAAGACTTATCCTATCTAAGTGTATGAAAAATAGGTAGTACGCACTCGCAGGGATCTGAAGGTGATCAGGAAATAGCTATCAAAAGGAAAAATATATTTTCAAATTCGACTGGTAAGTAGTTTTAAGAGATTAGCGGGTTCAAACAAACAAACTTAGGCTTAGGGGCTTATGGCTTAATGATACCAACCGCTCGTGTCGATCGAAGGCTACCTAAGCTACACTTGCTGAGATCGGTTCGTGAATGGTTGACCAACCATTAGGTACCTCGAGACCTGAATGAGTGAATCAGATAAGCAGCTGAATTCCTGTAAGTATTTAACATGGATCGACTGCCTATCTGACTTCCACAACACATTATCCCTTGGTAAGACTAGTTGTCAGATTTCAGGCTTCTGACATCCCGTAGACTGTCCCTTAAGACTGTCAAAGATCCACGAATGACAGCCGGGACCAACTTCCTAAAGTGTTTTCCGAGGCACGGAGGGGTTAGGTTGGGGGGTGTTGGTCCGTGGATGGGTGACCATATTTATATAGTTACCAAGACGGTCACCCATCCACGGACCAACCGCGGCAAGCGTAGCCTAAACTGATCGATCGACCCACGATGTTATTACTTAGCCACAAGCCCCACGTTAAAACATTTGAGACCAATCAATATCTATTTCCTAGAATCTTCGAAAACTTCTCAGACTTATTTTCTCACAGTCCTATCAAATTACTAAAACTAGATCTCTGACGGACCTATGACATTAGCATTCCAATGAAAACGGTATCATTCCATGTCGGCTGCTACAATCATATTGTCAAGTTACCGATGCTGATGTCATTAAGATGCCGATCAAATTCGTGGCATTACCGCCAGCCCCGGGGTTGACTCACTAACACTAATATTGGGGACACCATGAGGAGATAGGGCTCTGGGATATTCCAAAAAAAAATGGTTGAAAGATGAAACACCTTTTTAATTGGTTTATTTGAAATAAATACTTATAGTTTTACAAGATACTCTTATAAATTGATTTTTTCCTGCAGCGATGTGCGGAGAAATTAAAGCTTTTGTAATTCACAACTAACGCCTTGAACAAATTATACATAGACCTTGTTTTTTTTTATGAAATAAGAAGGAAAAATGTATTTGTTTGTCACAGAAACACGTGCATATAAAAAAGAGGAAATAACATTAAAAAAAACATGATAGCAACACAGATTGATATTTTTATACATAGGCATACAGAACATAAATAGTCGGCAGTTGCGCGCCGCCGCCGTGACTGTGACAAGAAGGCTTCCACTCAGCATGATGCTGTGCTAGGGGACCCACAGCACAGCGCTGATTTTCAGTGGTCACCCGACGTACCTACAAGTGAATATGTACGTAAATAACAACTAATTATTAATTCATAAAAATAACAAAATTAAATCCTAACGATCGAATTAGGAATGAACAGATCTGTATGAGAACCAAGGCAACCGACATAGCCCGAAGAATTGCCAAACTTAAGTGGCAGTGGGCAGGGCACATTGCTCGCAAAACAAAGGGCGATGGGGCCGAAAGGTTCTGGAGTGGCGACCGCGTACCGTAAGACGTAGAGTGGGAAGGCCTCCCACAAGGTGGACCGATGACCTTGTGAAGCCTGCGGGAATCTGCTGGATGTGGGCAGCATAAGACCGGTTGAAGTGGAAGAATCTGGGGGAGGCCTACGTCCACCTTTGGACGTCTTTCGGCTGAAATGATGATGATGATGATGAACTTAACTAAAACTATTCACAAACTAAAATAAATATAGCGTTGACAAATTCATCCGCATCACTGTCGGCTGGTAATTACACAAGAGACTGGCGGCATTAGGTACCACATTATATGGCAATGCTTTAGCGTATTAGTCAAAGCGCAAGTTAACATAAACAAACGATATGGAATTTCGAATGAGTGGACGGTTAAATGTGCCCCTGAGTGTATAAAAATTTGCAAATTAAGATAGAGTAGGTAGTAAATCTAATACCTCATCATCATCATCGTTATTTCAGCCGAAAGACGTCGACTGTTGGACATAGGCCTCCCCCAAGCTCCGCCACTGCGACCGGTTCTGTGCTTCTTACATCCAGTGGACTCCTGCGGCCCTCACAAGGTCATCTGTCCACCTTGTGGGAGGCCTCCCAGCTTTACGTCTAATCTAATACCTATTTCTGGAAATCTAATCGACCCTACGATTAGATTTACAGAAATTGGTATTAACGGTAGATACTTTTTTTGACTAATGCACAAAAGCCTTACAATTGAGAGTTTGCAGACTGCAAGAGCGAGCGGAGCGAGCTCTAAAGTTTTATGATCTTGCCTTCAATAGGTCAAGTTATCTGTTATTGTAGGCGTTTTCGCAGTTTTTCTAGTATTTAATGTTTTTCTACCTACATTTTATTTTGAAGCCCGCTCTCTGCCCAAGAGTCTACCAGTGATCTTTCTAAGTTTCTTAGTAATTTTATCCAGTCGCCATTTCAATTTCATTATTTCTCCAACTGTGCGAAAATTTCTGCACCTATGCGCAGGCGCACATTAGTCGTCATATAACGCGGCCTGCGCTGTGTGTTTTCTAGCTCGTTAACTCTCTCGCCTTTTAGTGCTCTTATGACTTGATACTTAGCTAGAATCACTAATTTTTATGTAGATACTTATTCGATTTACTGTTTGTTATTAGCTAGCATGAGAATGGTTAGGTATGTCTTATAAGTCAAATGCTAGGATTTGAATGGCGAAAGAAATATCATGCGTCTCATACATTTAGGTGTAGTTGGTAGGTATTGAAGTTTTGCGATGAGACGGTTGATATTTTTTTTAGTTCTAGTCGGATGGTCTGTGTCACACACTTTATATATGACCACACGTTTCTGATACAAGCTGTATAACATTCAGGAAAGCATTGGCATCAAATTTTGCTGGAAAGGAAAGGAAAATTGATCTAAAAGAAAAACATTGTTTACTGATACGCAAACGTACGTTGTCTGTAGCAGATAAAACAGACCAAAAGTTGTGTTGTAGTATTACAAAAACTAGTCATACTTCATTAGACTTAAGTTTTTTCTAAGTTTTACACAATTTTCTCATTTTAAACAAGTTTTCTTATAACAATTTTGAGAAGGAGGCTAACAGAAGATTTCAGCTAGGCTGGGCAGCATTATGAAAGCTTCGACGAGTCTGCCTGTCGCCTATTCAGAGCATAGGGACTAAAGTCTGCATCAAAATCAGTGCGTCCTGTTTTTTATGAGTCTTATGACCTACGGAGCCGAAACGTAGACACTCACGGTACGGCTGGCCCATAAATTCACCTATGGAACGAGCTGTGCTTAGAGTCTCTCTCAGGGATAGAATCTGGATTGAGATGATTCTGCAGAGAACCATGGTAGTGAACATAGCCCACAGAATAAGCAAGCCTGCAATAGCCGACTATATAAGCCGTAGAACCGATGGCCGTTAGAATAGTAAACGTGTTTTTTAGTGATGACTGTGAATCGGCAAACGTCAGTGTAATGAGGGCATCCTAACGCCCTCAGGCTAGGTGGATTGACGATCTTCGTAGGGTGGCAGCTGGATGAGGGGTACCGAGAATCAAGCTGAATTGCATGCAATTGGAAAGGCCTATGTCCAAATATGATATATGACATGACAAAGAATGATATAATTGACTCAACTTTCTCACATATTACTTTGCACTGGGCTAACTGAGCAGTTTTGGCGGGGTTGTGTAATGTCATAAGAAAAGCCTGTTGACAGAAAAATAACATTATTTTGATGCATTCAGTACCTATCTCTGATCAAAATATCGGCCATTATTTTAATGTGAAGTACTCAAAGTACATAATAAGGTATGTACAGCAACTTTATTACTATAAAGATACACCTACGTAATGTACTCTCATTACATTTTTCTCCACTGAATGAGTTATCGAGCAAAGGTAGTAATTACAGACAGCCTATAAATATGTATGCAGATACATAAGTCGTTATAGAACTTAGATAAATCTCCGTTGATCTACCATCTTGCACCGAAAAGGTCGTCATTATATGAAATTCGAACATAAGAAGAGTTTAGCGATATTGTTTTAGAGGTAGATAGAGTGAGAGGGAAGATAATGATGTTACCCAATGTGAAATACGGTGTAATGTTGCACGCTCCTTATTAATATTCGAAAATAAAGAATGTTGCCATTTGCCCTCCGGGATGGGGAGTATATTTTTATACTAGTGTTGTCTATTGTGGAGTATCGATATTATTTTGTCAAAGTGATTATTATGAGACAAGGATTTGAATCAGTATGGTGGCTTTTTTTTTTAAGGGTGGGAAATCATCAAATGCCTTCTGATTCGGGCGTGTCAGACTTTAACTGACTAAAACCCACCCGTGTTCCTTCAGTTACCTGTGTGCCAGGGGCCAAGGCATCAAATTTCGAACAACCCTCACCCCTGGTAGACCTGCACCCCTGGCAGATCACTATGGTGGCTTACGGCGGCAAACTGTGTTTAGGTAAACTACGAATCAAATCAAATCTATCAAATATTTTACGGCCTGTAACTACAGGCCGTAAAATATTTGATGATCCAGGTTAGTGATTCCGTGCTTGCAATGTTTACCATGTGTAAGATAGGGTTGCCATCTCTAAAATTTGGCAACCAGGACAAGACGTGTGAAAACCCCGGATTTTAGAGCCCAGAACCCGGACATGTCAACATGTTTTTTTAAACATAGTCAGTGTAATAAAAAACAGTTTAAAATGTCATAAATCACCTATTAATTATTTTCAGACCCTAAAATTAAATTTAGTCATCAACAGAATGTTAATACGTTCGTCGGTTGATCGCGGCGTGCGGACACAGTGCGTGTGTCGCGGGCAGCCCAAGACTTTAAATTCCGCGGACTACAAATGAAGCCCCGCCCGGACGCTCCCCGGATGCTCTCTAAACTAGGACACTTCCGGGGAAACGCGGACGGATGGCAACCGTAAGAGGGATAATTGCCTAACATCCTAACAGTAGCAATGTCTTTTATTTTGACAGTTCAACAACATTTATTGCGTTAATTACGTTGTTGAGCAGACAAATTTTCCGAGCATACCATTATAAAGAAATGGATGTGAGGAACTACTTGCTGTGAGAGGTAAGCACCAATCGTATTATTTTTCTACTTGGCTGATACATATTAACATACACGGAAGAGTTATAAAGACGTTTTTGAAGCTGGCTAGCTATCTGTCTCGCTGCTTGAAAGCTTGAGGCAGTGGTCTTGAAGATGATGACGTCACGCCGAAGTGTTGCACTAAGGCTGCGCTGACGTTCTTTCTCGGGGTCACCAGTATAGAAGTATGAGGAACAGGGTGTAAAGTTCATTCATATCTATGTTGGTAAAGGAGAATCGTCCGACCAGACGGTTATTGTGTCTGGTGGGCAACTGCCCGACAGTTGATGTCGGGATTTTGTATAAAGGTAAGTGTCGTGGTAAACTCTGAATGCGCGATGTAGGATTTGTTAGCGTAGTTCGCCTGTGGCATTGTAAATGGCGCCGCTTCTCTTTTTGCGTTTCGAGCGTTTTGTCGCGAAGTATTTTTTTGTACTGCCGCTACAGTGTTTAGTCGTTACGGGAAGAAGCTTAAAACAGTCTGACAGCCAGTCTTTTATAGGTACCAAGGGGTAGCACGATACTACTACGGGAGCATACTTAGTGACTGGGTCTTGGAGATAATATCGGCAGCAGCTCCAAGTAAAATACAATAAGGTCATTTTTTTTTTAATATACAATATACATACTTCACACCAACATAAACACAAGTTCTCACCATATTTCTCTCCCTCTCAATTACATACACATCCCCATACATAGGTACCTACTTCAATAGGCCACATCACAAATGCATTTATTAGTAAAATAATATATATTGTGCTTGTCTCAAAATTTCTGATAGGTACATGCTCAATTATAGGCGAGGACGCTGGCACCCTAAACACGA
The DNA here is from genome assembly GCA_949987655.1 of Polymixis flavicincta. Lineage (NCBI taxonomy): Eukaryota > Metazoa > Arthropoda > Insecta > Lepidoptera > Noctuidae > Polymixis > Polymixis flavicincta. Next base: position 15,185,425 of record OX465188.1, on the reverse strand, counting down.
GTTCATCGAAAACACTCTAGTTGTAACGCTGCGTAGTGTTAATATAAGTGTTTTTTTTTAACAAGTGAAGGTAATGAAAATACTTTTTTTTTTTGGTAATCCGCTGCATCCGGTTGGACTGGGAGCTGATCCTAACGTAATTGGGAGAAGCCTAGGCAGATTGGTATTAAAAAAATTTAAACGATGAAATGCGTACATTATTTAACTTTTTATTTATTTCTGATAAAGTTGTGTTCTACTGTAGTATATTATCTGAAATAGCTACATTTACCGCCCTACAATAAGGAAAACATTAAATTCATCGGTATCAGAGATTATAGAAAATCGACAATAAATCGTTGTCACAACACTAGCGGCAGCAGGCTCGATGGTGAGCGATAGTAGTGGTCGAGCCCCGGGCTGCGTGCGCGCCACCCTTTCATTTTCTAATTATATAACTGGCAACACCGGCCCGTGCGCGACCGGCCATCGTAACTTCTTCAGTTTTGAATTTAGAATTATTATTGCGCATTATGCTCTCGCCCGCCGCGATGGACGGACGTGCGTGTCTTTAAGTCGTTATTGTTATTTGTGAGATATGTCCCATAATTTTATGCTCGAGTTTTATGTATATGATTTAGTTTATCGCATAAGTACTATTATTAGGGTAATATTACAGTTTCGTTTTATATCACATAGCCTGCTAATGATAAAGGATAAACGTGGTATATTAGATGTAATTTGCATGCGAGTCCTCTTGAGATCCGCTAGTAATATCTACTTTGGATAAAGTTGGTAATGATATGATATACAAGAAATAATAAACATAAGTACACATTAGCACATTAGCTTTGAATCCAAGCTTTGGATATTAAATTGGTGTCTGAATTCAAATAGTAATTATGGTCATTGCACTTAAAACTCGTTTAGAAATCTGTTATAAGTATTTCAACGTTATTTTTATTTGAAACCAAAATATTATCAACTATGTAGAGTATAGACGATGCTTAAAATTAGTCAATAATAATAATAATATACTAATGCTTCAGGGAAATAAATTTTCTTTTTTAGTTTAGGCCAGACTGGCTAAATAAGAAACGGTTCGGTCGAAGGTTAAGCTACGCTTGCCGTGGTCAGTTCGTGGATGGGTGACCATCAATAACTTATCGAGATTCCTCCTTGCTTCGGAAAGCACGGTCAGCCGTCAGTCCCGGATGTGATATATACATCTTTGACATCGTTACTGGTAGGTAGTCAGAAGCTCGAAAGTCTGACAACTAGTCTTACCGCCCAGTCGTATTGCCCAGTTTCTGGGTTGTGGAGGTCAGATAGGCAATCACTCGTTGTAAAATACTGGTATTCAGCGTCATCCGGTTAGACTAGAAGTCGATCCCAATCCCAACGATAACAACATATGACAACGATACTCGATTCTGGATAATGTGACCATTTTACAAGCGACAAAGGAGACGAGCGGCGATGACGAATGCATCATGCTACGAGTGCAAACCTGAGAATTGCCTTCCAAAAATTTATACAAAGTCACCTAAAACAGACAGAAAAAGAAGACCAAAAGAGTATAATTCATCAACATCATCATCATTTCAGCCGAAAGACGTCCACTGCTGGACATAAGCCTCCCCCCAAAAGGAGGGTTTTGCCATAATCGCCACGCTTGGCAGGGGGTTGGCGATCGCAGTATGGTGATAAAATGCATAGAGAACGCTGCTGCCCATTCTCTAGTAAGTCCCTTAGTCGCCTTCTACGACACCCACGGGAAAAAATTCTTAACAATACTAATTTGCAAAAAAACTTAGGGTCTATTCTTAAGTTTTTGATTTGACAGTTGAGGTTAGTTTTATAACCTCAAATTTCGTCGACGATTTTTCAATTACAATTTAATAACGTTAAACAAACAATTCAAACCCAGTCAGGCACACTTTGTGTAATTTATTTCATCACCCGATTGAGGAAACCAGCATGTTCTCGAAACAGACATTCAAAGACATGTGACATCTACCTACCAAACCGAACTGGGCCCGCGTGGTGGATTACGGCCCACTCCCACTCAATAAGAGAGGAGGTCTGTGTGATCTGTGTCCTAGCAGTGGGAACAATTTAGGCTGATTATAAACATACGCCAGCACATCAAGCTACCCCAAACTGTCAAATTTTCCATATTGAACATGAACCTTATGTATAAGTATGAAATAAAGATGAAAATCCTATGTTATCAAACAGTAGGTAGGTAATTGTTGTAAAAACTGATGACACGTAATGTTGAAATCTTCTATCTACAGAAGAATGTGTTACCTACTTAGGTATCTATCTACTGCTGCTGGGGAGTTTGTTGCGCCACTTTTTTTTCCTAGCTTAAGTACAGTCGCCAGCAGGTCAAGCTATCCCAAACTGTGAAATTTTCCCAATTGAACACAAACTTTATTCCTTTGTAATAAAGTTGAAAAACTATCAACCAAGTTTGACAGATTGGGGTAGCTTGATGTGCAGGCCTCTGTACTTTGAAGTGGTGAAGGGCGAGCGTTGGTCTCGAAGACTGTCTTATTGTAATTTTCACATCCATAAAGCGCTGACTCTCAGCCTAGTTTGAATAAATGACTTTTGATTTATCCATTTGTATTTTGTTAATGCTTACCTAAGAAGGATTTGTTTAGACTTTTATCAGTTACTTTTGGACGAGCCTTTATCTAGTTGTTGATTAAATGATAACACGGCAAAGTCAAGTTTAGCACAAGCTGGCAAGCATCACAGATTGACGGATGCACATTATAACCATCTTGTATCGTGTAATAGCTATCCATGTTATTCAAATGCATGCCCGGCGGCGGTCGGGTGCAGCCGTGCGGCGTCAAGTGCGCGCGCATTTGACACTGACAGTTCCGACAACATGGCGGATTGGCGGGAAAATGGTTTTTCTGTTTTTCAATTTGACAGGAGAGGAAATGAGCCTAAGTCCTCAAATGCAACTTCCATCCTAAGAGGATGCTTGGAGGAGCTAGGATAGGATTGTTACTACTTATCAACTAGCTGAATTTATTAGATTATTTATGATACTAGTGCGGTAAGTTGGTTTTTACAAACGAGTAGACAAATGTAAGCCCGAGACGAAGTCGAGGGCTTACCATAGTCACGAGTTTGTAAAAACCAATTTCTGCACGTGTGTCATACAATGTTTTTCAACACATTTGCGAGAAAACAGTACAATATGTAATTAAACAAACTTATACATCAATAAATAGCGCTCTCCAATTTTGGCGGCAAGAGACCGTTTCCTGCAATTTGCGCCTCATTCAAAATATCAGGTGGAGTAGATTCCATATTAATATCAGTTTCCTCGCTTGAACTCATAATAAAAGTTTGTTTATAAATATCAGTCGGAAACTCGCAACAATCTTTGACGTTTCTAATATGAAAATGGCGCGAATTTACAAATGGCATCACATGCCCGTGGTGAAAATTAGAACTACATCTTTCATCTCATTTACTCTTTATTATTAAAGTGAGACAAACGTATTGAGCAAAATCGCTTCCAAGGAGGTTCGATCAGTCAGCTTATTTATTCTCGTAATGTGAAACTCCTTGGACGAAATTCTTATAATATTTTTCAACACATTTGCTCAAAAACTGAATTTACGAAGCATGTATACATGGTTCGAAAGTTAAAAATTACGCACCATACAACGGAATGTGCGGTAAAATAGGTACTCTCACCTAAGTACCTATTTTACCGCATTCCCCGTTGTATAGCACCGTGCGTATTCTTTACGGTTTTTTTTTAATTTCCATAAAATATTATATGAATTCCACCAAGGAGTTTCATATTACAAGAATAAATAAGCTAACTGATCGAACCTCCTTGGAAGCGCTTTTGCTCAATAAATTTGTCTCACTTTAATACTAAAGAGTAAATGAGATGAAACATTTAGTTCCAATTTTCACCACGTGCATGTGGCGCCATTTACAAATTCGCGCCATTTTCATATTAGAAACGTCAAAGATTGTTGCGGCTTTTCGACTGATAAACCTAATAAATTATGAGTTCAAGCGAGGAATCTGATATTAATATGGAATCTACTTCACCTGATATTTTGAATGAGGCGCAAATTGCAGAAAACGGTCTCTTGCCGCCAAAATTGCGAGAGCGCTATTTAATGATTTACAATAATTTTATAGCATGGAAGACTATTGCATATTGGACTGTTTTCTCGCAAATGTGTTGAAAAACTTTGTATGACACACGTGCAGAAATTGGTATTTACAAACTCGTGACTATGGTAAGCCCTCGACTTCGTCTCGGGCTTACATTCGTCTACTCGTTTGTAAAAACCAACTTACCGCACTAGTATCATAAATAACTATTATGGAAATTAAAAAAAAAACCGTAAAGAATACGCACGGTGGCATACAACGAGGTATGCGGTAAAATAGGAACTTAGGTGAGAGTACCTATTTTACCGCACGTTCCGTTGTATTAGTGCGTAATTTTTAACTTTCGAACCATGTATACAGGCTTCGTAAATGCAGTTTTTGAGCAAATGTGTTGAAAATAATTTATTATGAATCAAAACCATTGGGAAATTAGTGTAATAATGCGTATTTATAATTGGCTTGCCTACGATTTCTCTACAGTCAATTTCTCGCGGATTTTCCGGACATAATAACACATTAGAGTTAGATAGGCCTCGAGATCGTAATCGCTAGTATAAGGACTCAAATAACGATCAATGTTATTGGTTGGGAAGCAGCTGATAGTCCAAGTAACATGTATAATTAACACCCACAGAACTTAGGATATTTCTACTTAATAAGCAGTTTCTCGGACAGAGTACGCATAGACGCGTAGATATTACCATAACTAAATGATGTGACATTTAGATCTCTCTATAAAACTGCCAACAGTAAGGTGCTCATTAGTACATCATGCATGCGATTATTAGGGGTCATCCATAAATTAGGTCACACGTTGAGGGGGGGATCAACGAAATGTGACATTATGTGACAAGGGCTAGGGGGTCAAAAGCTTTGTGACGTCACATGTTCAAACCTAAAATACTAAAACTCTACGTTGTTTCTTTTATCTGTTCGAAAAGGAAACTAGGACAATTTTCGTGAAATGTCAAAGGCAGACAATAGTGTCGCGCAATATAGATTGTGCCACACTAAGTCATAAGGAAAGGATCTTGATGCGAAAAGGGAGGGCTGCGTCTATTTCACATGGGGAAAATCATTAGATAAACTATAATCAGTCTTCTACTCTTATCCCAATTAATTTAGGGTTGGCTCTATAAGGCTTTTCCTTCCACACTACTCTATTAGTCGTCATCTCGGCAGTCGTATAAGTAGTAGCCTTCTAGCCATATTATCCCTCACGTAGTCCATCCATCGTTTCTTTGTTCTTCCCCTACTTCCAGTTCATGTAATGACTAGTTTCTGCCCACGTCTTTCTTGCTTCCCTGACCCTGAAATCCAAATACAAATCGCCTGCTCGTGCGAGTATTTCGTTTTCATGGGTTTTTTTTTTTGCTCTGCTGCTAAGGGTCCTAGCGAGATGTTATATAACCTGTACCATACCTCGATAAATGGGCCAGCAAAAACTATTTAAAAAAATCAATTCGAACCAGTTGTTCCTGAGATTAGCGCGTTCAACCAAACAAACTATTCAGCAGTATAGATTCCTTATTGGTCTTGGCCAATTGGTGATTGAAGCTAAACTTTGTTGTTACAAACAAGACTTCTGCTATTTTGCAGTGGGTAGTGCAGATGAGCCTACTCGCGGCTTTTACGAAATTAATATAAATTATGCGTTTACGCAAACGGGTAATTTAATAAGATTTAATACCTCTACTAAAGCTAGTAAGTAGGTAACACAATCATATCTGATCTGCCAAGACATACCTACTCATTATTTACTTTCAAATCATTTGACCTTTTTCGATGAAAACTCAATCTATAGAGTGATTAATCGCTTTGAACAACTGTAATTAAACATTTAACTAAACCATTATGGATTACGTTCTATCACACACGACAAGATGGCGCCCGGAGCAGTTCACTAAATGGTGGTTTAAAATCGGTCAAAAGCCCCAATCACGGTCGTAACACGATAACGAGTTTATCTAAATGTATTATTTGTAATTACTCTCATTATTTTGAACAATTAATTGGTGTAGTTAGCAGATTTTGTGAAGCTTCACTTTCTTTTTAATTTCTTTATTAATCAGCTGTCATTTGTTTTGACAGGACTGGTTGTAACTTCAGGGAAGGTTACATATTTTAGTGTCATGTCAAAGATTTTTTTATTCAATGGTCATTTTAGATTTTCGAGGGGCTTCTGGTTAAGAAATTACAGCCGTACGGGTCAATCAATCGAGGAAACGTCTTAAACTTTTCAGGAAAACTCCAAGCCATCTATGAAACAAAGAAGATAATTGTCGTCTGTATCTACAGAGTACCAAATATAAGTAACCTCAACTACTGCTTGGATAAACTGGAAAATCTTTTGCAAGAACTATCACGCACGCGTTATAATAACATTGTAATTGCTGGGGATTTTAACATAGACATGCTTAAACCGAATAGCCATTCAAATGCCTTCGAGTGTCTTTTAATGAGCTATAACTTAAAATTAGCATTAAAACAGCCAACTCGCTTAGCCAGTATGACGTGTATAGACAACTTTGCCCATAATTTTAGTAAAGCGTGCAAAACTGACGTGTTAGAATTGGCATTGTCCGATCATACTGCACAGCTACTTCACTGTCCAGTTCAATCCAAATGTGTTATAAAATGTTGGTATACGGCCAAAAGGGACTATAGTGTAGACAATATTTCGAAGTTTAAAAACTACATAAAATGTCTATCTTTCGCAGAGGTCTACGACGCAGTCGATCCGAATGAAGCCTATAATACTTTTCTTGATCTATTTAAATTATTATACGACTTGTGTTTCCCAACTAAATTCTTCAAAATAGATGTCATTAAAAAACCAAAATGGTTGTCAAAAGGAATCAAATTGGGCAGTCAAAAAAAAGGAAGCTATTGTGGCAATTTAGATTAAACCCTAACAAGTGTAATAAAAACAGTTTCACTACCTACTCTCATTTACACAAAAAAATCATACACTTAACACAAAGGGCACAAAACAATCATAAAATAAATTCATCTAAAAATAAGTCTAAGTCTGCGGGTACGAAACTTGCGACGGCCGGAGCGACCGCGCCGTCGCTCCGGCCGTCGCAAGTTTCGTACCCGCAGACTCAGACTACGTGGCAAATTATTAATCGTGCAAAGTATAACCTACCAAAGACTGGTATTACTTCAATTATAGATAAAAACCGCACTCTATCTAACCCCAATGACATTGCTGAAGCATTTAACAATTATTTTATCGATAAAGTACAGGGGGGACTTGATGCGACTAGCAAACCGAAATGCAACACAATTAATACGAATAATAGGACAATGTTTATAGCCCCTTGTGTACCACAAGATATAGAAAAAATCATCAGCTCATTAAACAATACAAGTAGTGTAGGTTATGATGGTATTTCTACAAAGATACTAAAACATGTGTCAATGGAAATAAGCGGTCATTTAAGTCACATAATTAACTTAAGTATTAGTGCAGGTATATACCCTGATGCTTTAAAAATATCAATTATTAAGCCACTTTTTAAGAAAAACAATAGAGAACTGATGGAATATTACCGACCAATCTCACTGATTCCAGTGATATCTAAAATATTTGAGAAACATATTTATAAGGAACTGTATAAATTCATTGATAAAAATGACATTCTGTGTGAGGAACAGAAGGGATTTCGAATCCATAAAACTATGAATATGGCTATTTATGATTTTATATACAATGTCATTAAAAATGTTGATCACCGTAATCCTGTATGTGGCATATTTTGCGACATGACCCAGGCGTTTGACCATGTACACTATCCTACTCTCTTAAAGAAATTGGAAGCATACGGAATAAGAGGCAATGTCCTTAATTTACTTGATTCATACTTACAAAATAGAAAGCAAATAACTGAAGTTAATAAAATCAACATAGTAAATAAACATGAGGAGATATTTCGGTCTTCAGAGCGTGAGGTACTATTCGGGGTACCGCAAGGGAGTGTATTAGGTCCTTTTATATTCATATTGTACGTAAATGACCTACCGCAATGTATTGAACAACCGATAACACTGTTCGCGGATGATAGCACTATTACAATACCCTGTAAAAGTATAGAAGCGTATGAGAGTGACATACATAGTAGTTTAAAACAGGTGGTAAACTGGTTAGACGCAAATAATTTAAAAATAAATTGGAGCAAAACGAAACTTATTCATTTTAGACAACGGACCCCTAGCATCAACTTAAATATACACTACAACAATAACACAATAGAAGAAGTTGAGAGTACAAAATTTCTGGGACTCGAAATTGATAATAAACTAAATTGGAAATCACATATTAATATTTTATGCAAAAAAACCAGCAAGTCTGCTTACGCCCTTCACACTTTATCACCTATAATAAACACAGATGCTCTTCTAACTGCTTATTATGGTTTTTTTTTTTTTTTTTTTTTTTTTTTGGGTGGGAAATCATCAAATGACTTCTCCTGCTGAGTAGAGCAGGAGGGCGTGTCAGACTTTTACTGACTAAAACCCACCCGTGTTCCCTCAGTAGCCCGTATGCCAGGGGCCGTGGTATCTCTTTCGAACAAACCCGCACCCCTGGCAGGCATCGGCCCTTGCGGACCCCACCAGTGGTTGCTGACATCTTTGACGGCGCGCGTGAGGAACACAACGCGCCGTCCCGTCTACCACTTTTCGGCCGCAGAGGATAGGGAGAGCGGCTGACGCTATACCGACACTCCTCTTCCCCTGCGGCCCCACCGCGTCCGCCATCAAACGGTGGCGGCCCCGTCCAGGCCACGGAAGGGAAGAGCGCTGCTCAGAAGCACCGGCACTCCTCCTCTACCGCAGCCTGTAACCCTCAGCCGCGATGCCTCCCATTCGACATCGCGGCCCACCTCAGTTGCGGTGCACCTCACCGCAACCTACTTTTTGGCCGCTACGTCGTCGGCTTTGAGGCAAAAGCCCTGACGAGCGGCCCCACCGTTGGGTTCCTCTTGGCTTCACCGTGGATGGGAGACCACGGTTACTAAGCCCCCCCGCAACGACAATGCGGGAACCCACTCGGGGGGGTGCTTATTATGGTATAGTAGAATCACACCTACGGTATGGAGTAATTTTTTGGGGAAATTCCACTGAAAAAGAAACCGCCTTCAAGCCACAAAAAAGATGCATTCGAGCGATGTTTAAACTTAAAACAACGGATAGCTGTGTACCGTACTTTAAAATGTACAAAATATTAACATTACCTTGTCTGTACATACTAGAAGTAGCTCTGTTTGTGAAGACAAACCCAAGTCGATTTAGTCGTCTAGCCGACGTAGTTCCCCGCAACAGACGTGACAACAGCGTGCTATGCCTACAGTCAGCCAAGACAGCGCTTATGGGCAAAAGTGTCTACCTACTGCATGGCTCCAGTAATATTTAACAAAATACCCAAGAGTTGGAAAGAGCTGCCGCTTTCTTTGTTTAAAAAAACACTTCGAAGGTTTTTAGTGGGGAAATGTTATTATAATTTAAGTGAGTTCCTTAACGAAAAAGATTTTGTAATTTAGTATGTTTTTTGTAATAATATTTTTTTTGTGTACCTTTTGCATGCCTACATGGTAAAATATGGCTGATCCTGTAATCCTTTTTGTTATCTCCTATACCCATATTTGCAAAATAAAATTATCTTTATCTCTCTCTTTATCTTAAAGTAAATGCTAATAAAACAGGTTTAAAAAAAAATGTATAGATAGTTTAGCAAGACTTGTTTTTGATAGCAGGGTTAACATAGTCCATCAAAAACAGATCTGCCTAATTTGACAGGAAAAAGCGCGCGAAACCAGTCACAGATAATATCTGGCGCGAGAGATCTCTATCTAGTTTGTGGGCGTCACGTGACTGCCGGCGGGTGGCCACGTGACCATGTTTACACAGTAATGCGCCCTTTATTAACCCGCACTTGAGGGTACTTCATCAAGATAGGGTGGTAAGCTAATAAGTACTAACCCTAATAAGGTCGGTTGTATATTAAATTTTGTCAGAATGGGGGAGGTATTGAAGTTAAGTAGGTATTGGGCTAATTTCGTTTGTAGTCCCGAACTATATCAACTGTTACACAAAGAGTGTGTCTCTTTCCGATAACTTCTTCCACGAATGTATGTACAACTTTGTGAAAATGGGTTTTGGTATTGGTATTCTCTTGGTCTAGATAATCAGATCATTGTCCTATAGCACATCAAGCTACCCCAATATGACAAATCTGTTTGATTGTTTTTCAACTTTATTCCAAAAGCATAGGATTCATCAATGATATTATAAGTGATCATTTTGATTCATGTTCAATTGGGAAAATTTACAGTTTGCGATAATTGATGTGCTGGCGTCTGTACTTATGACATTATGAGGGATGCGCCGCGAAATTTAACTTTTTTTTTCAGTTTTGCGGTCTGTGTGGTGAACAAAATATGATACGCGACCGTAAAAATTATGTATTTACAGAATTATAATAATTAAAATCATCAATACAACCCGCTAAGTTCATACAGGATAAAATTCATGGATACAGTTTGCGCAATGGATAACCAGTGCGCAAACTGTAACCATGAATTCAGCATATCATTCTAGACCCCCCAGCGCAGAAATGTTTCGTTGGTTTTACAAAAAAAAAAAAACAGCTGTTTCATACATACATTTCCATCACAAGTGCGTATGCGGCACCTCCCCACAGATAATAGCTCACCTTCCATCCTGGGTGCTTACTCTCGAATATAATTCCAATAGATCGACATTGGAATTGTCAGTCAAACGTCAGTGATTGGCTAGACTCAGTCCCCCTTATTACAGAACAAGGTTTTTCTTTAGGTATGGTTTAAACCTTCGAGCCTGTTTTTTAAATAAGAACCTAACTGAAATCGAAATACAGCTCCTTTTACAAAACTGGCAAGTTAGTCCAGTGCTAAATTGTCAGTTTTGGAAAAGGAGCTGTAATTCTATTTCAGTTCTAAGTTCTTATTTCAAAAACAGGCTCGATGGTTTAAACCATACCTAAAGAAAAACCTTGTTTTGTAATAAGGGGGAGTGAGTCCAGCCAATTCCTGACGTTTAACTGATAATTCCAGTGTCGATCTATCGGAATTATATTCCAGAGTATTTCCTGCGCCGCGTGAGTGACGATCTTATGACTGCCGCAGCCGAATTTTGGGCCAAGGATGTTTGAATTTTTGTGCCAACGATGCGCTAAGAAGAAGATACATTTTGACCGCGTAGGTGTTGCACTTTTCTATGAAACAGCAGTTTATTTTTGTATAACCGACGAAAAATTTCTACGCTAGTAGGTCCAGAATGATATGCTGAATTCATGGTTACAGTTTGCGCACTGGTTAAAAATTAACCCTGTATAGGTTACCTTACTAATTGATATTTCATGAAATAATCCAACCTGACACTGCAAATTTGAAAAACCGTTATAAAAATTGAATTTCGAAGTACGAATAACCGTGATAGATGTGACCTATTCGATGATAAAGCGCTGGTTGAAGTTGTATTTGATTGACTAGTCTCCGGATCCCAGTGCCCCTTCGCAGGTAGTGAGAATATACACTGGCCTATCGGTAACTATCAAGTTCAAGACGTGAATATATTTTCAAAAGTTTTAAATGTATCTACTTATAATGTTTCAAGCATTTCTGTTTATATTAATATCTCGCATGTGATTTTTTCAATTTCCAACTCTACCCAGAAACTCAGTGCACAGTTAATAATCTCGAACAACAAATACAGATATTCATATAGAAGAGTGTTGTGCTCTTAATCCTGTGTGTCAACAGCTCTCGAGTGACGCTTGACATTCGGCCGCTCAGAGGATTAGTGGAGTGCAGAAAGGGTGGATACGGCAGTTCAACTGAGCACAGTTCGATATTGGTGCCGATATTTTTCTTCACCACCTAAACTAAAATAAGAATATTGCTATCTCTTACTGATAGACCGCAAAAGAAAAGAAAAGTGACGCTTTAGAACTGTCAAAGTAAATGTTGTCTCGGTTGCCTTGAATTTGGCGTGATTTTAAGCATGCTGAATTTAGTTCGTCGTAGTTGCGTCGAAGAAAATCTTAGTTCAACTAAATTTGACAGCTTTGTTTCCGTAATTTTCTGTTTCATTAGAAACAAAATGATAACAATGGCTTAAATTACGTATGGTTGATGTACAACAGATTCATCACCAATAACTATTCTATGGAATTTAAATAATTTATTGTCTTTGTATGGTATATAATTCGGTGATTTATTGTCTATGGGTCTGTGGTTAAGGAACATTTTTTTCTTATCATCGTGTTAGAGGCGGGTTATGGATTACCTACTTTGTTTGGGAGCATCCACCTGCACACAGATTTTTGAAGACGTAATTTTTTGGCGTTTTCATAGTGTCCATGAAAACACCAAACAGACGAGGCCCAGTAATAATGAATGTATGCTATTATACAAAGAATAATATTTTCATTAGCCGTCCCTCCGACGCGACGATGCTTTGATCAAAGTTTTACCTACAACTTACCTACTTAAACTTTAACGGCCAATACATATCTCGTGTCTAGCGACATCCTTTTGTTTGTGGGCATATTGCAGAAACCAATACAATTTAAGTAAAGTAGTAGTGTGAATCTACTTTATAGCCTCCTTACACTCAAGCAATCAAGCATCAACTAAAACTCTTTAAAACACTAGTAATCGTTGAGAAACCTTTCGGAGGACCATCATGAGAGTCACATATGCACACCACATCCAAAACTTCCCACATCGCTGTCACCCAAAAATGAACAACACGGCTCACAAAACCCTTGTTGATTTTTGTTCTCAGTGAGGGCGATCAGGCGATCGCGTATTCTGTTCGCTTCCCAAGACTTGCCTCTCAGGGGACTGCGGGACAAATTCTGCTGATATAAGCCTGTTAGCACCCACCCTACGTGGTCTAAATTGTATGCAGTTATTGTGGACGGGAATAGGTAGGTGATTATTTTTGGTGTGGGAGTAAATTTGTACCTCTATGAGTTTGACGTGTGTCGTTAGCAAGTAGATAAATAAATAAAAGTTAGTTCTAAAACGAACACCCGACTATTGAAAAATCATGCTCTAGAAAGTATGAAATAAGAAAATATTCTAATTTGAAAGCCGTGGTCGCTTCTATTGATACCTCATTTGTCTAATTATGATAAGTAGTTTTGAAGTTATGAGTGAACAGATGAACAACCATACACACGTACCGCTCAAAATTATAACCCTCCTTTTTGCTTCGCCGTAGTCGGAAAAATTAAAGAGCTATGTCGAATTAATACTTACCTCTTAGCTATTTCTGCTAAGAGGTAAGTATTAATTCGACATAGCTCTTTGAGGAAAGCCTAAACACTTATTTTTGTTAGTAAAGAATTTTAAAAAAACTTTCTTTTCTTTTGTTGTATTTTACGGGAGTCTGAAGGAAAATGTAACTCGAAACAAAAGTCAGAAAATATCTCGGTTGATGAAGAACCATGAAGAACTCACATGGTCATAATGTTACTAGAGCGATAAACAGTCGTCGGATATCTATTTAGAGTAGTCAGATTTGCAACTTTTCTTCAAACTCCTAAATCTTCCAGATTCAAAAGCATTGTTCGTAGGATACCTATAGGCCTCAATGCCTATAAAAGTAAACATATTACCATAAGTCCCAACCCGATTCGTCACCCTTTTAATCCCTAAAAAGAAGCCCATAACTTTATGCATAACTAATATTTATCAGTTTATCTTACGCATGCGATCCCACGTCATCAATGTGACGTCATTACGAAATCTACATATATGTCCCCGTGCGACTGTAGCGCTCTCTAGGGAGAGTGGTTAGATGGAGAAACTGTAATGTTGTTTCGAGAAATATTCAGGTATGTGAGTTGAAAGAAATTTAACTTTACAGAGGCAGACTTTGGGTTGTTTTTTGGTTGGTTCTTTGAATTATTAAGCAGACGATGAACAGTAGTACCACGTGTCAAGCTGCCAAAATCCGTTGCTAAGTTTAAGTCATTTCGTGTCCCATTAACCACTTATGGTTTAGGTGGGAATATTATTTTGTAATTGATTACATACATACTCAGCCTATAAACGTTCCCACTGCTGGGACACAGGCCTCCTCTCCATGAGCGGGAGTGGGCCGTAATCCACCACGCGGGTCCAGTGCGGGTTGGTAGATGTCACATGGCTTCGAATTTTTGGTTCTAGGACATGCTGGTTTCCTCACGATGTTTTCCTTCACCGTTTGAGAGCAGTGGTGGTGAAATTATTTACACAAAGTAATGCGTCTGGCTGGGTTCGAACGCACGACCTACAACTCGTAGGTCGCGGCCGTTACCACTGGGCCACCACTGCGTGTAATTGATTATCTTAAAGAATTTACGTCATTTAAAGCTACCAGTCTTATAATAATGTAATATGAGGCTGGCAGTATTGCCACGTTGTATGGCAATGGTTCAAGTTGAATCTGTCTACTTTGTGAACAACGAAAGTGTTATAAGGTAAATCATAAGACACTGGTGCAGGCCGTTCTCAGCACAGATAAAGAATCTTTTGGATCTCCTGTAGAACATGAGTCAGGGTATTTTCGGATGGCAGATGTTCAATCTACAAAATCCATAATTCCTGTGTATTGTTTTTTTTTCATCATAATGATTAAAGTTTAATTTCATTTTTTATTTGCTCTCATGCACATTACAAATTTTACTATATAGTTAGAATCAGTTTTTTTTTGTACATGAACCTTGTCAGGGGTGAGCCCCTGACCGGGTTCATGTACAGACGCCAGCACAACAAGCTACCCCAAACTGTCAAAATTTCCCAATTGAACATGAACCTTATAGGTAAGTTATAAAGTTGAAAATCTATCAAAGAAATTTGACAGATTGGGGTAGCTTGATGTGCTTGCGTCTGTACAATAACTGGGAACTGCAAAATATATATTGATTTGCTGTTGAGTTTGTCAACAAGAATTTAACATATATTGAATAATATTACAGAAATGCTAGATTATGATGCCCAATTAACAGTAGGTAATAAAGAATATCACCATACTCACCGTCGTGTGGTGCCGGACGTAAAAGAATAGCACCATCCCATCTCTTCCCGTGGGTGTCGTAGAAGGCGACTAAGGGACCTACTAGAGAATGTGCAGCAGCGTTCTCTATGCATTTTACCACCATACTATGATCGCCAACCCGCCTGCCAAGCGTGGCGATTATGGCAAAACCCCCCTTTTGAGGGAGGCCTATGTCCAGCAATGGACGTCTTTTGGCTGAAATGATGAATAAAGAATTACCCACTGTTCAAAGCGTACCAAGTATCGACCCAAGTAAATTCAATGGTTTCTCAAACTTATTCTTCTGTTATTCAGCTGCACACTAATAATAATGTCACCCCACAGTTATAATATTAATATGCAAATAATACGCATAATTTAGGGTGTACCCGTGTTTTATCTATTTATCTATGGAATTGCTCAATTAGCGATACGAAAGCGATGCAAATCGCGACATTATCTACTCTATGGAATATGTTAAATGATTTATTGTCTTTGGATGATGTATAATTCGATGATTTATTGTTGTCTATGCGTCTGTAGTTATGGAATTTTTTTTTCTTGTAATCGTGTAAGAGGCGGTTTATGGATTACTTTGGCTTTGATAACAGCATCCTCCTGCACGCAGATTTTTGAAGACGTAATTTTGTAGGGTTCCGTTCCTCAAAAGGAATAAACGAAACCCTTATAGGATCATTTCGTATTTCGTCCGTCCGTTTGTAAAGACCCTTTTTACCGACTTCAAAAAGGAGGAGGTTATCTGTTCCGTATGTTTTTTTTAATGTATGGTCGGGCATACCTTTGTCATATACAGGAAAAGTTTTTATCCAGTGCGCAAAATTTAACCATGAATTCAGCATATCATTCTAGACCCCAAGCGCAGCAATTTTTCGTCAGTTTTACAAAAAAATATCAGCTGTTTCATAGTAAAGTGCAATACCTACCTACGCGGTCAAAATGTATGGAAAAGCTGATTATTTTTTGTATAACCGACGAAAAATTTCTGCGCTGGGGGCCTAGAATTATATGCTGAATTCATGGTTACAATTTGCGCACTGGATAAAAACTTATCCTGTAAGACGGATTTGCGAAATTCTTTTTTTTTTCGTAAGGGGTTTATTCCGAAATGGGCCCATTTAAATTTCATAAAGATCTGATGATGACTTTCGGAGACAGGCAACATAACTCTTCAAAAAATGACAGCAATTGAACCGCGATTGCTGCTATCGCATAAAAATGCATTGTTTTGATTTGATTAAACTTTGAGAATACCCCAAGGATTATGAAATTTCGAATTGGTTAGGGGCAGGTACTATAACTTATAAGTAAAAAGTTAAAACTTTTCTAATAAAAAGAGTCAAAGTTATTTTTCACTAGGTAAATAGTGTTTTTTTGGAAGTCGGACGATCAAAAAGTATGGTCATTTACGTCGTTTATCTTGCTTCCCAAGTAAATCAAAGCCTAGAGGATAGGTACTTCCCGTTGTGCTAGAATCATGAAATATGGCAAAAAGCAAGATCTCATAGTACTAGAATAAAAGAAAAAGTCCACAAAATAAAGAAAGTAGGTAACGTAAAAATCGGTTTCTACAAACAAAAGCTTAGTTTTTTGGAACTCTATCATTGGCGCTAGCGTCGTGACACACAAGATCATGGCCACACGCATTTAGACCTTCGGACATTAGAGCATCGTCCTTAAATATTATTTTTATTACGGTCACACATTTATAACCATTAGCGGCACAACAAAAACTGTAACAAACCACTATTTCACCGAATCTATAAAAATATATAAATCAAAGAAAAAAGCAAACACCACAGACTATTAATATCTCTATCCTTATACTTAAAGTTCGGAAAAGACGATAATTACAGTCCTCGAACGTCGGGCTTAACGTTCGAAAATTAAAAGTTGTAACGTTCAGCCAGCACGTATCATTATGTTTGCATTATTTTGTTCTTATTTGTCGACCTGAGGTTAAGTTGGGTCACGACACATCCCAATTAAGGGTGATTAGGCGTCGTAATTTATTGAGTGCGTTTCAGAACGGTTGTGGCACCGCGGCTTCTTTGACTCGTGAGTGTCATGGCGCCAAATTCTTATTTCGAGTTTTATTTTTTTAATGTGTTGAGTTGCGAACATGGGCTTCGAAAGTTTTGTCGAATAATGCCAGTCATCGATTTAATCGACGCCACGAGCGAGTAATAATATTTTTATTATTTAATGAGGCTGCTTTCTCTTATGGGCGTTGTAATAGCCATTAGGAGTGTGTTATTAAAGTCATAGATTTGACCTCTACTCTACATTTTTTGTGCGTAGCTGCGTAGGTGTAGTTTTCACGCTCTTGTTTCGTATGTGTAAGGTTTTATGACCATTTACTCCTTGAATTCACGAGACACCAAAATAGTCGCTATTCTTTTAAAATACTAATTCTAACATGCTTTTCAGTTCTAGGAGTCTACTCTCTAAGCACGAAATCCGTAGTTTCAGCCGAAGTTACGAGAGTTTCCTACACCGTATTACTCCTTCGAACTTAAAATTAGTTCGAGGCCCAAACTAAGAATGAATAACAACACTATTTGACAGTTATTCTTACTCCCGATGTGTTATTGCATACCTTAAAAGAGTAATTAATCGGGAGTAGAGTTCATTCCGAAGTATCTAACTACTTTTGGACGGGCCCGTATGACAGACTTGAGAGTAGGTCCCCTGATATAAAAACAGCCTTATGTAAACAAAAGATTAAAAAAAAAGAACGATAGTTCTGAATAAGTTTCCCATTCTACCGAACAATGTGTCAGTGACAAAAAAAAAAAAAAAATTGTTTTTAATGTGTGAAGGAATACCTTCACACATTAAAAACATTTTTTATTTTTTTTTATAATATCAGACAAACCTTATAAATAACTACCTTGCAGCGATGCACGGCTTGCACAATAATGTATGCAAATTGTATAATCTGTGCGTGTCTATTACACTGTCGGGTAAATTACGCAGGAAGGTAGTTTGTCACCGTTTGACCCCCCGTCCCGCCTACGTAATAAACGAATAATAGGTCGTAATCATTGACCCGGGTACCAGGCTTATGCTACGCCTCAACAATGACGTCATAGCTTCCGTATTAGTCATTGAGTATTAGTATTTAACGTCAAAATGTTCTTAGCACCGACCAGTACACACTACATACACATACTTGGCTATTATTTCTAACCGAACATAATATGCCGTTTCAGAATCCGAGAGCAAAATTTAAGGAAGGAGTAAAACTAAAATAACGACCAAGTCCAGTGTATGTTCTATTAATTATGTGTCTTTAAATATCTTAAAATTCGGCAAGACAACACCCATCATAGATTTCATATCCTGCACTGTTTTTTTCTGTAGCAAAAAGATTCTAAAACGAATTTTAAATAAAGAATTTGAAGTAAAGCTTAAATAGCAAAAACTCTATGCACTAAGGTAATGTAGGTCTATGATGTCCTCCCCTTATTAGCTCATAATATTCCCTGATTATTAGTAGCCAGTAATTTATTGCAAATTAAAGGAAGGCCAGCTATCTAATTATCTATTCGTACATTAAATATGTAAAGGAATAAAAGACAATTGCCCGTGACTTTGACGTGCAAATCAAAATAATATGGCATTTCATGCGATTGTCTATGGTTAAAGGTGTAATTTTGGCGCGAAATTAATAGTTCTGTGGATGTAGTTCGTTGATCGATTGCGTAATTACTTACGCGGTATTTTGTTGCAAGGGGGAAACCTTTTCATTAAGTATTTTTCTCTGTAGGTACATTTTCTTTTGTAACACACTTAAAATTATTAAGCACAACATGCTTGTGTCAGGTTTATAATCTGTGTCTTATTGATTAGCCTATAATGTTCCCACAGCTGGGACACAGGCCTCCAATCTTCGAAAAGAAGTTGGCCACACGGGTCAAGTCCCCATGTCTTGTTTTCGAATTTTCAGTTCTAGGTTATGTCAGTTTCCTCACAATGTTTTCCGTCACCGTTTTTGAGAGTAGTGGTGATGAAATTATTTACATATAGTTGAGAGCCTTCCTGGGATCAAGCCCTCGTCCTACAACTCGTAAGCCAGGCCCGTTGCCACCGGGCCACCACTGCTCTCCACACTGCGTCTGAAGTCTATACTTATTATTATTTTAATAATAAAGAGGAAAGATTTGATTGTTTGTTTGCATTGAATACGCTCCGAAATTACTGAACCGATTTGAAAAATTCTTTCACTGTTGGAAAGCTACATTATCCCCGGGTGACATAGGCTATATTTTATCCCCGTATTCCGACGGGAACAGGAACTACGCGGGTGAAACCGCGAGGCGCTGCTATCGTTAATAATGTGTAACTTCTGCCTTCATTCTCTAGTCAAGTTCAGTCTAGATACAGGCTCAATCACACCACACGTCATTTAACTCGACTCACCGTGACTATCAGCGAACCTACATGGCATACTGGCGTCCTCCTTAAAACTATGCGTGCCTGCCGCTTCATGGTTTCCATTGATTCCACTCAATGACTCGTTTAATCCAAATAGTCGGTTCTTGGCAAATGTGTTTGCCGCTTCAGCTTACTCATTCTATAATCTGGTTCTCTGTCAAAATGAATGAATGAATGAATTGCACCGACCTCAGCATGCTTTGCCCAGACTAAATTAGTTGAATGAATCTCAAGATTTGCACTAGCCCTTGAGTCTTCATGGTTTTCATGGTGCTACAGTGACCATTGCATATCAGGGAGTAGACTGGGGGGCGCTGTAATGATAGGGAAGACGTGCCTTTAGGATAGGGAAAGATTGCGAATCTATACTCTGGTTCTCTGTCCTCGGAAAGCACGCTAAGCAGTTGGTCCCAGCTGTCATTTGTGGGTCTTTGATAGTCGTAACGGGTCGTCAGAAGCCCGAAAGTCTGACAACCAGTTTTACCAAGGAGTATCGTATTAATTACCCAGTTACTGGTTTGTGGAGATCAGATAGGCAGTCGTACCATGTAAAATACTGGTATGCAGCTGCATCCGGTTAGACTGGAAGCCGACCACAACATAGTTGTGAAAAGCTGGGCAGATGATGGGGACTCTGGTTCCGTCGAATAACTTTAGACTTGATTTGATCAAAGCCCTCAGAGGGATACGTTTACGTATGTTTACCATTAGAAAAAAATAAGCATCGTGAAAGATAACGGTAGAACCGTTAGCCTGGTGCCGATCTTAGATCGTATAGAAATAAGACGTCCAACGTATGGCATAATGACATCGGAAATTAAACGATGTCTTCCCGTCCCACGGCTTGGCGGCATTTAGATAAGCGTCGCTCTAATAACATAGGTTAGAGATTTAACGCACTGTTAGTGCACTTATCCACGAGTTGCTTCGAAGCAACGCTTCTATTAGTACCTAGTAGTTCATATGCAGGCTGATCGAGGTAAATAATTGTCGGCAAATTCATGAATTCTGTAGCGAGCTACGAGAATTATCTGCTACGACTGGAACGACGAAAAGCATGCAGGTATAGTCCACGGCAAGTAAGTTGAACCAAAATCAGAACAAACGACCGACGGTAGGAGCGCTTGCACTTGTCGTCTCGCATGAAAAAAGAATGAGGTCACCTTCTAGCCTAATCATTGATTTAACGCGCGTGCACTGAAGCTTGGAAATAAATTGCAGATCGCGGCACCTAGGCTGAATCGAAATACGCCATTTTGGTTCAACTTACGTGCCCCCATCTGTACTTACTTTACCTTTCCACCTTTACACGGCGAACGTTCTGCTTTTAAGTAAACCCCCTATAATTAATGGAAACCTTGTAGAACCACTTTTGTGATGGAAATATTGATGAAATCATCAATCAAATCAAATCAATCAATCAATCAAAATATTTTTATTTCATATAAACCTGCATGGGCACTTATGAAACGTCAGAAGCTAGGTGCACGGTTCCAAATTGTTGTTTCCTATGGAGAAGAGCCGGCAAGAAACTCCACGGTTACTATTTTAAAAATAATTGGCTTTAACAATATTTTCAAATTACAGAGATTAAATGTATGGGAGGACAGCGCAGGCCTATCAATAAGTACCAGGTACTTAGACGAATACAGAATAGAAAATCGTCTACAAATCTACAGTCAGTAAGGCCTACAACGTTCTCTCATTCACAATATGTAAAATAATCTACATAAATAAAATGAACCTAAATAAAATTGATGTATAATGTCAATTAATGACGAGAATATGTCAGCATTGTAAAAATAAAAAGAATTAAAAAGAACTTTGTATTTGAGAGCAGTTAATAGACTTTCACATAGTTATGCTGTTAATGAGGTACCAGGGAAGCCACATGTGCAGAAGGAATTAATGCCAAACTTCCCTGTCTTCAACGTAGTCTTTTATCTTATAATATGCTTTTTTGATAAGGACACGTTTGATGTGCGTTTTCATCATCATTTCATAATTGCTTCTGGGATGGCAATGCATTTTTGACGACTATTGTTTCAGATATTGTAGCGTAAAAAAAAGAATTTGAGTGTTAAGTGAAACACAGACCGCTACTTAATACGTTTAATTTTGTTTTTTTTTAAAAAGGTAGAAAAACACAAGAAATTAAAATATATAAAAAAGGTTAAATTAGGTTTTTCCTTAAAAAAACGTTATATTTGGGACCTTTCTGTCTGGCGTCGGTTAACTTAGTGAGGTAAGTGTTTTTTTTAAAGTATTATGTAAAAGTTTTTTTTTTTTAATTCACCCTAACAAAAAAATCGATTGCAATCGGTTAACGGCTAGGCGAATAAGCAAAAAAAGGTAATTTTAACTACAAAACACTAAGCGAATCCAACGCGTCTTGATAGGCTTCAGGTTAGAGAGTTGTTAGAGTTTTAGACATGAAAATTTTAGAAAAGAAATATTTTAATCAGGTGCACTTTTTAAAATAAAACTCTTGCTACGTAATCACGGATAAATCCAGGACGGCAGAACACGTTTGTCGGGAGAATCGTAGAAAACACGGGGCCGCCCGCCGTCCGAAAGCAAACAACCGACGATTTTTTCACCAATTCGAAGATTAAATGTGATTAACCTCGATGAAGAAATTTTTGATTGAAAAGTTTGGAATAGAAATGGAAGAGGTTTTAACCGTAGCGGTTTTACGCTACAATATCCACTTACCACCAGGAGTGCCTTTGGGTCACCTTATTTCCCATTCAATGACATACAAAATAATATAAATCAACACATTGCCCCATTATCCAGTACCACAAATCTTCAAAACTGCAATCTTAAAAAATTTAATCGACCTGTGGACCCAGCACTCGCATCAACATCAACTATGCTAATTGTCGTACGTGAAGATAAGCATCGAGTAACGGTGTGTATCGATCGTGTGCTCGTAATTGTCGCTCGGTTATAGTTATTAGAGCGGCGCGTGCGCTGGCCGGGAGGTGCGGTCGGAGTGACGTCATTGATGCTTAGGTGTGTGCTGTTTGGAGGAAGAATTATGATAAGAACTTTATACACATAACATAACATCACGCCAGGATTCCCCGAAGGGTGAGGCAGGGGTGTACGTGTAGTACATCCACATTTTGCCAGTTATGTTTAAGTCACATGTAATAGGGGGCGAGCCTATTGCCATCAACCGGGCACAATTCCAGACTCCAGGCTGATAATGAGAAATTCCAGATAACATTACAACCATAACACTACATACTTTAAAACATTTCCAAAATCAAACTCAAAATATTTTATTTCACATAAACCTACATGGCCACATATGAAACGACAGAAGCTAGGTGCATGGTTTCGATTGGTGAAAAACCTCCACGGTTACTCTTTTCAAGAAATTTGAAAAGGAAAACAAAATGCCTCCAAAAACTTTTCGGAAATCTTTAGTTTATGGACCCCTCCAACCCCGAAGATGTGCAAGTCGTGTTTCATCTTCACCTGGCAAGGAGAGAGACACACATTCTGATTAGCTGGTATTTTCTGTAAAAATCTCACCGTGAAAACTTAGGTGAAGGTGAAGTGACCTTGAAGTGAGCTGTCAGTAGTGTCAATCCCTAGCATCTGGATGGAATGACAGCTCACTTTAAGCTCACTTCACCTACGTTTCCACGGTGAGATTTGAACAGAATAGCTCTTCACTTCAAGGTCACTTCACCTGTTTTTACGGTGAGATTTTTACAGAATAGACCAGCTGATGCAAAATCACATGTAAGAGAAGTTTTTTTTTTCTATTACTAGCTTCTAGCTACTGTCTAAGATGACATCGTCCGCGTGTTTCCGCGTCGCATCCCATCACCCACGCGGCCTATTATTTCGTTTTGGCTTAGCGTTCTTACTGACTCTTTTTCTTTTTTTCTGGCTCCCGAGGATCGTAGCGTGATGTCAAATGGCCTATAACCTTCCTGAAGAATCGGGCTGATAAATGTAAATAATAATTTTACAAATCCGACTGTTAGATCCCCCTACAAACAAGCTTGCAAACAAACAAACTTATGTACAACCAAAATCCGTATTCAAGCTGCTTAGTTTTGCTAATTAGGTCATTATAGCAGCCAGGACAAACTAAGCTAGAATTCGTTATGCAGGATGTAAAAAACAGTTAATTCTTGCGATCATTTTACTGCCTCTACTTACTTCAAGTTTTGCCAGAGATTGCCACTAAGCGACTATTAATCCTTAAAATAATTATAGACGAAAAACGGCTACAAAACTGTCCTAATTAATTACATCTATCTTTATCGATAAAATACAGCCCCATCATTATTTCCCTTCCACATAAACCTTGGCCTAACGTCTCACTAGCCCACGCGCTAAGTTTTAGTGGTGTGCCGTCGATACGTCGCCTGTCGATATGTCATAGATAACAGGTGATTTATAAGTAGTTATTACACGCCGGCTTTCTCTATGCTTTGTCTCTATTGGCTGTATAAATAGCTGTCTGTGGTGATGAGTTGCTTCTCTATGGTGTTACGATTAAGTTTTCATGTGGTGTGTAAGAATTTAATCAATGTTGAGCTGATGGTATGTCCTATCATATATATTTATAGGTTTGTACTGTGATTTTATAGGAGGAAATCGTATAAGTAGTACTTCCGTTGATCATAAAATAAAAACAACTTCTTGGTAGACCTTTTTTAAGTGAGAACGATAGAAGAGATATCCTACGGGTTTTTTTTAATAATGGCAGTACGACACTACCATTATAACACAATAGGGTATTTTCCAATTTATTAAAAACTATTTTAAGTTGAAGATTAGGACGATATATTTAACAGAAAAAAAAAAAAAATTATTTAAATCCATTTTCAAAATTAAAAACGATTTAAATCATATTTACTTTTCGTTGTTTTGAATTTACCGCCAAAACGCTCCTTATGATGACTTTTTATCACGGGACATCGTGACGCCAGCTTTGTGTAAACGGCACCGGTACAAATACTTGGTTTGGCGCAGTTTTAGAAGTATTTGTGCACAGAGGCACCATACGCCAGTAATTCCACTTTCTATACAATAAAAATCTTGTCAATTATTAACTCGACATTCACTTGTTTACTTACTAACTACTTTGGTTTACACAAAGTTGACATCACGTGACAAAAAGTCATCGTAACGAGCGTTTTGGGGGTAAATTCAAAACCACGAAAAGTAAATTTGATTTAAATCGTTTTTAATTGAGAGGATGGATATAAATCAATTTACTTTTATTTTTCTGTTACATAATTCGTCCCAATCTTCAAATGAAAATATTTTTTAATAAATTGGAAAATACCCTATTGGCTCGCCTCTTATTACACGGCACTTGATTTTAGAACCCCTAGCGTAGAAATTTTGACCGGCTATCAAAAAAAAAATCTGCGTTCAAAATGTAAAGAATTGCATTTTTTTTTAATAATTGACGTAAATTTTAAAGGAAGGGCTCCAGTATTTTTTAATTGGCACTTTTTGAATAAAACGTTACGGAAACAACGAAAAGTTAAGGAAAAATACACCAACTTTATTACGTGAAATACAAAACGTACGAATTGCCTAATACGAATTTATAGAATTGTCGATTCACCCAGAAATAAACTGACTTCGTTCGAGCCGCCTGTAGAAAATATTATAAATATTATTTAAAAGTGACGATTTGCCCGATTCGGGCACGTAAATTCATTCGAGTCGACGAATAAGCCCTCATATCATAATAATAAAAAATAAAAAAAATTACACGTCTCCACCCTAACTAAACGCATGACAGTCGATAGAACCACAGATATACATAATCACGTTAAGGCGACCGCTGTGGCGCTAGATTGGCACAATTATGGGTACCAACGTACTGGGGTGGTGCGTAGGGTCGTGTGGTGCTATTGTCACCAGCGGGGTTTAGGAAGGGTCATTAGATATTAAATTGTTTTTTTGGTTATGTTTGAAAGGAGACTATGATTAATGAGGTAGTATTACCGTATACGGTATACCTACCTCATTGATCATGGTCTCCTTTTGCTTAGCCCGAAGTATTAATCAAGACTGTCTTATTCAGAAGCTACCACATACTGTCGTCTTTTATGCCTGCTCACACTTACACCAGTACTTTACATTGAGCAACTGCCCATTAGTCTGACTTTCACAACCCAGTTACTGGGTAATGGATTGTGAAGGTCAGACAAAAAAATACGACCCGCTTTACACACTTGTGTATCTGAATCCTATGTTTACAAATACTCTGAATCTGAAAAGGACTGTCAAAGAATCCACGAATGGCAGCAGGAACTAACGGTTTAACGTTCTTTCCGAGGCATGGAAGAGTCTCGGAATGTAAAGATGGTCACCCAGCCACGGACCAACCCCGGCAAGCGTAGCTTGACCTGAAGGATCGACACGAGCGGCTGTGATTACACCTAAATTGTTCGTTAGATTCTCAACTCTCGGCGCTGAGCCAAGCATTACTTACATCCAGGTAAGGTTTATGTTAGTGAAAACGATCATGAATATCCTAAAAGTTAAAACGCTGGCCGACTATGATATGTTTGTGGCATGAATAGACATAGCCCAAACATTTGTCAAAGTTAAGTGGCAGAGGGCAGGGCACATTGCTCGCAGAACAGATGCCGATGGGGCTGAAACGGTTCCGGAGTGGCGACCTCGTACTAGAAGACGTTAGCGTTGGAAAGCCTCCCACAAGGTGGACTGATGACCTGGTGAAGGCCACAGGAATTCACTGGATGTGAGAAGCACAGAACCGGTCCAAGTGGCGGAGCTTGGGACAGGCCTATGTCAATCAGTGGACGTCTTTCGGCTGAAATGATGATGAAGGCAGAAGTCACGAACAGACACGTGACAAGGTGAAATAGGCAACTGTTCTGTTTTATTTTTATTTTTATACAAGAGTAAGAAGATTGTGCTTTTGCATAGGGACATTAGGGACGTAACAGCATGCACCGCAGCGGTTCAAATTAGCACAATTATCGATACCAACGTATTAGGGCGGTATTGGGGTTGACAGGTTCTATTGTCACCAAACGCATACCATTGATGAACCCTTTGTGAATTGTGATTACTTACATGATCATTTGTTTTTAATGAATGAGGTATGTGGCTGGGGCTGGTATAAGCATAGTTTATTTTTTGGGATTTTTGGATGAAATCGATCGGTTAGCATAATAATCAGCCTACAATGTTCCTACTGCTGGGACATACACGTCTCCAGTAGAGAGAGTGTGCCATAACTCACCACGGAAGCTCAGTGCGGGGCGTAAGATGTCACATGTCTTCCAACTTTTGGTTCTAGGACATGGCCGGTTTCCTCAAGATGTATTCCTTTACCGTTTTTAGAGGAATCGGTTATATTTTTATAACGCACTGTACAATTACCTGATTCAATCCATTAATTATCCTAACGAGGATATGTTAAAGACTATTTTCCTACCCAGAACATTGAGATGTTAGCCTGAATGACAGATTCAATAGACTAATGGAGTACAAAAATGTATATTAATTGCCCCCAAAATCTGTTATTAGCTCAAGGGCTCTTTATAGAGCTTATCGTCCGATTAGTTAGGGGTCACCGCGCCCCACTGTGTTGATTTTGTTTTTTAAGCATGACAGTGATGGCTTTTTATCGATATATTACAATAATTAGAGCTTGAATACTGCGATTTTTAATTACAATGCAATGGAGGCTACGAACATTTTCTGAAAAAGGTGCTGATGCCAAATTAAAGCGAGGTCAAAATAAAATTTGGGTATTTGAAAGATAGAGTAAATGACTTATTACATTCGGAGTTAAAGAAAAAGCGTTAGGAACTCCTGACGGAGGTCCCCTCGATCCTACACGTTTTTTTTTTAAGGTAAACATTATTTACTATACCTAGTAGTTGTTTTTTAAACGAAATTCATTTATCACTAAATAATTTTTGGGGAGTTTTTGGCGGGATCGCATTGGAAGATGTCGCACGAATTTTCATTTTCATGAAATTTAGTGAAATAGCGAATTACGTTGTTTAATTTTGGTAGTGAATTATTAAATTTAGTTACGAGTGAGTGCACAAGTGTAGTGAAGGTGAAAATAAGTGACTAACATGGACTTTCCGTGTTCCCCCCAAAAACTGCTAAATAGGTAACTAGTTGTAAAGTTCCTACCGCTTAACAATAACATTGACTTAACTTTGACTTGACTGACTATGACTTTTTTGTAACTTCTTGCCTGATATCGGGCCATTTACTTGATTGAAAAGTAAAATTACTTGACACTGGCTAAATGCACAAACCGTGCGAAGCCAAACCCAGAAATTTTTTTTTTTGAAATACTTTCAAAAAAAAATTTTTTTTTTTTTTTTGGGTGGGAAATCATCAAATACGAGTAACTTCTCCCGCTCTGGGTGGAGCAGGAGGGCGTGTCCGTGTTCCTTCAGTAGCCCGTATGCCAGGGGCTGTGGTGTCTCTTTCGAACAAACCCGCACCCCTGGCAGGCATCGGCCCTTGCGGGCCCCATCACTTTTTGTGCTTGAGTGCCAAAAATACAAAAACAAACGATTTCATGGAACATGAGGAAATCTATTTCACATTTTCTTATTTTATCGATATGATGGCTGTCCCCTCACTAATCACAAAGAATTAAACAGTAATATTATTTGGACATCATTTAATCTTTCTTTGATCTTCAAAGGGGATGTATTCGCCCAAAGTGAATTAGAAAATCATCTCGTATTTTAATTAGCAATCTCTTTTATTTTTGGATTACATAAAATATTAGTTTTATTAGATAGGTAACTGCTCAGATTATAAAACAAAAGCAGGTAGACCGCGCGGAACATTGTAAATACTAAAGCGTCGCATTGTAAATAATGCTTGGCTTTAGTATTTGTTTTTTTGATTCTTGGGTGTTCCGCGCGATCTACCTGCCTTTGTTTTATAATCTAAACTAAAAAAAAAAAAAAAATACTAAAGCGTCGCATTGTATGTTACATAATATGCGACGCTTTAGTATTTGGTTTTTTGGCCTCACTCTTGGTGTTCCGCGCGGTCTATCTGACTTTGTTTTATAATCTGAGGGTAAATGGAAGCGATGATTTTTTTTTGCGACGATAGGTTAAGTAACTTCTTGAAGATTACTTATACAGTGTGTAATGTTAATGAGGGACATAGTTTAAGGGACTGCACTCAGGGAAATGGACACTTTTTAGCAAGGGTCCAACACTGAAATCGCGAAAATAAAACCATATATTTATGTTCGCATAACTAGACAAAACGTAATATACTCGTATATTCATGAGAACCACATCCCCTTAAGTATATCCCTCGTTTAACCTAAAATACTGTATAGCTTGACTCTGACTTGTAATTTGACGTATTCCTTCCAGTACCAACATATAAGTGTGACGCATTTGCACAAATAAGCACCCCATAAAACCTGGGAGAAAATTCATGGAATTCAAGAGGCCCAAGGAATTTTTGAAAAAAAAAAAAACCAGAATTCGTCACTTAATATCAGTTTTCTCAAAACACTCAATTGTAATGGTCTTCATTGCTATTCCATTGAGTACCAAATTATACTTTGAAAAACCTTTCGATGTAACCAAATTTTCTAAAACAGTTAGATGCTAAAATAGTTAAAGGAAAAAAAAACTGTTTAAAAAATCATCCACGTTCTTGATCTTTATTAACACCAGTGATCTCAAAATTTTACTATGGCAAGAACCGTACAAAATACGTGGAAGACAATTTCATTTAATCAGCTATCTATCGAGGTACAGACGCCAGCACATCAACCTACCCGATACTGTCAAATGATCTCAATCAACTTTGAACCTTATACTTTAGCTATAAGGTTGAACATCTATTTAAGAATTTTGACAGATTGTAGTAGGTTTATGTGCTGGCGTCTGTACAAAAGTTAAAAAAATATTCGGATGAAACAGTCAGTCGATAATGCTGGCAAAAGTCGAATTTGCAAATTGTCGAAATACTTCAAAATTTAAGTGAATTAATAATTAATTGAATTAATTTAATGGTTTATGCCATCCAACTACGTTCTAATCTCCCAGTTATCCATCATCCATCACGCAGTTAGGCCATTTATGAGTGCTAATACATTCTACATTCTACTCGCCGCGTCTGTCTGTCTGTTCGCGATAAACTCAAAAACGACTGAACAGATTTTCATGCGGTTTTCACCAATAAACAGAGTGATTAATGAGGAAGGTTTATGTTTACCTATAATTTGTTAAGGTTTCCTGTAAATTGGTAAACGCGGGAGAAGCCGCAGGTCAAAGCTAGTAAATAAATATAATCCACTAAGATGCTACTAGCTTGGTATGAGTGGTTGTCGGAGTTTCAGGCTTTTGATCGACGGAGGACAGCTGGGAATACTAGACCAACGAGGTAGACATGCCATGGAATCAAGCCTTCAATGCTATACCTTGATGTAATCTAAGAAACACCAATTACTCTGAATTCTATGTTGCTAGCAGTAACATTTGTTATTAGAGAAGGAATTATCAAAGTTCACCTCACTGGGTAAACTAAACAGAAGCGAAATAATAACACAGATTCCATATTGTTTACTTTCGTAATAACATCTCAAAGGATCGCAACTATTTAAGTTAAGACGTAGGAGTACAAACTCTTTGGTGCTTGAAAACTTAACAATGTGACCTTTTTGGTAAAAAAATTGTAGTTGCGTGGTTATTATCAAAGACTCTACATACTGTAAGATTGATAAAAAAGTACCTACAGGGAGTTTTTGGCGGGATCGCGTTGGAACATGTCGCACGAATTTTCATTTTCATGAAATTTTGTGAAATAGCGAATTAAATTGTATAATTTTGGTAGTGAATTATCCAATTTAGTTACGTGTGACTGCACAAGTGTAGTGAAGGTGAAAATAAGTGACTAACGTGGACTTTTCGTGTTCCCCCCAAAAACTCCTAATAGGTTGTTGTAAAGTTACGACCGCTTTACAATAACTTTGACTTGACTGACTTTGGACGACTATGACTTTTTATAACTTACTGCCTGATAACGGGCCATTTATTTGATCGAAAAGATTTTTTGTTGAAGACATGTTCCAACGCGATCCCGCGAAAAACTCCGTAGTGTTATTTAGCCACGTGCCTCCCAACTTAAAGCGCTTATTACACTTGGCTGAATTTAGGCATCTAAATTCAGTCGTTACTGAATTTAGTCAAGTCTAATCGCAATTAGCAAGTTAGCATCCTAAATTAAGAAGCAAGGATGGTTTCTGACTGACTGAATCATTTAGAAGCCTAATTAATGATAATGATAAATGATTTTATTTCTGTAAGTAGGTTTCTACAAACACTTTTACACGTCAATCATATTTTTTAAACTAGATGAGGTCGGCGTTTCCTATCTGACGACTCTGAGAAGAAAGGCCGAAACAAACTCAGAGGTCACAGTCTCTTTTAAAGTCCAGACATAATCTTGGTCAGATCATGTGAAGACCATGTGGATTGGTGTCTGAAATGGTCTTTTGAGGAAAGAAACACACAGGTTGAGTGGACCTGTGTGGTTCGCAATCGAATTAGAAACGCATTTAGGAAGGTGTAATCGCATTTAGTACTGACTTTACTCTTCAGTCGCTACGTAACTGTCCGTGCGTGAGGAGTTGAGGACGTATACTTTTGTTTTGTATTACTGATGCAAAACTGAGGAAAAAATGCTATAAACTTTTGTTTTTATTTTGATAAAAATTGTGAGCTTTTCAGAACAAAAATCATGCGCCTTTAATTTTTTCGAAAATTCAATCGAGTAGGATAAAAAAAAGGCTTGGTGGATTAAATTGATACTCTGTAGGTTTTTTTTTTGGGTATATTGATCTGTAAAAAGGCGTACTATTTGTAGTGCCGCTACATCACTCCCCCCCGGAGACCGGAGGTCGATAGTGGGCTGAGTCAGTGCATGTTATGATGCTTGCCAGTGCCAGTTGTGGTTCCAGTGAGTCGGAACCGGGTGTCACATTAGTGGTTTCCTCATTATTTTTGATTGGGCACCTGATTTTCAAAAAATTAGATACGAAAAGCCTTCTTTTTGTTGCCTTTTCAAATTCATGTAATGAGTAATAAAAAAAATTGTATTGAAAAATCAATTGCTAATCATTGTAGCTTTATTCAAATTTTTGACCTCAAACTTCCTGTGCGATCATTGGTTGCCGAGAAAAATATAATTGTTTTGTCAGTAGTTTTCGAACGATTACTCGATTTGTTTTGACGAGAAACAATTTGAAATCCAATCGCTATTTTTTTGCTGTATGACCATTTTTCTTCAAGATACAGCCTGTTGAAATCGACCAAAAAAGTGTTTTTCTTTCCTTAATTTTTGTGCGAAGTTTTTAATTTTTTGGTGTCTTGACAATTTGGAGCCATTCTCGTATGTACCTACACGGCACGTCCAACTCCGTCGCGCTTTAACTGGTAATTGATTCAGTAACTAAATTTAGGACAGTGTAATCAGAAGCTTCTAATTTGCTTTTAAGTTGCTTCTGAATTTAGATGACTAAATTCAGCCAAGTGTAATAAGCGCTTTAGAATGAGTAGGTGGCAAAAAATAAAAGAAACTGTAGGTATACCTATCAAGTTAGATTTGTCCGTGTTCTCGCCGTTGCCGTTGGATTGATTGAAACCCCCGGATATAATTTCTTATTCAAAAACCTTAGTTGTAACAAACAATTCTGTACGCGCATCAAAATTCGCATGAAACAAAAGCTCATACAAAGTATTTACCCCGAATAAGTAAAAAATAAAGTTAAGGACGTTTCAACTCTCAAAAAGCCCTTAAACAGGGAACGAGGCAAAGGAACACCCATAACAACGCTGATTACACGCAAAATGCCTGAAATATCCGAACGCATCGGCCTGGCTGCATGCGTGGCATACCTTGAACAACCAAAAGCTAAAGAAAAGAGTATTTGGAGCGAAAAAGTCGTGATAGTTATTCAAAAAAGGAACGCTGGGCAATTACTGGCACGCGAGCGGGCAGTCGCGCGCCCGAAGCGGGTGCGTACACACTGGTTTATGTGAGCAATAAAATTTTCAATTTATTGTTTTTACGTGACAAAAGCATCCGCGCGTTCTTATGAGGCTTTCTTGACAAATAATTATTTGCATAAGGAAATAGTTTTGTAAAGACATTGGTAGCAGCTGCTGCTGAAGGAAGGGTTAAAAGAAGTGCGATTGAAGAGCTGTTGTAGACAGTGTAAAATTTAAAAAAAATTGCTTCTGTATCGAATGAGCGAAATTATTTTCTCTTCCAGCTTATGAAGCAGCACATGAAGAGAGGAAACCTGAACTACGATTCCTGAAATATGAATAGTGCTTCAGGTATCGTAGCCCAGGTTTCCCCTGTTCATGTACTGCTTCATGTGGCACTCTTTTTGAAACATCATCATGCATCCTTAACTTTTCTAGTCCCCACAATCTGGTAAAATTCTATATACTGAATTTTTTTCTAATAGTCAGTGTTGAAATTTTCCTTCTTCCAAAATATAAGAAGCATCTCCAAACATTGCTAAGTCTTGATTCAGAATATTTTGCAAAAAAGTTATTGCTCTGCAATCTGTGTGTCCGTCGGCTTAGGTCGTCGGTCGTCGTGACCGCCGCGAGCCGTTGACGGATCGCCTCCCCGCCCCCCGCCTTCCCGCTTCACCTCTACTACCTTGTATATCTGGGCGCCTGGTACCGGCCGCTTGCTGATTTGCTTCTGGCCTCGCCTATTGTGGGGCTAGCGAGTAATGGGCTATTTATTGCCCTACTCGCTCAAGAGTGAAGTCTGTTGGATCATACGACCAGTCTATTATTTCTGATAAGTTATGTTATCGTTGTTTTCTGTGTCGGATATGAGGAATTAAAATAAATCTTTGAACTCATGTATTATGACCAATTTTAGTCTGCTGGCAGCTGAAAAGACATAAATTACAAGTATCTATTTTAACTTATAATATTTTATTAATTAGGTAGGCTGGCTTTTGATCAATATCGATGATACGGAAGACGTTGCTGCACGCTTACCTACTCGTAGTTAAAATAATTGCTCAACAAATATTGGCTTGGCATTTAAAGTTCTGGGAATACGTATACAAATTCAAAAGTCAGGCTAGCAATTAGAAAGTTTTGTAAAACAATAGCAAATAGAATCTAAAAGGTTTGTTTCTGTTCAGTATTTATTAAAGGTGGGGGTAACTTCGTTAATGAGGATTGTTTTACAAAATCGGAGACACCACTACTGCTTAACTTGAAAGAGAATCTTTAAAGAGAAGCTAATAAATTTTATCACAGAATTTGCTAGTGTACTTGTAGAGTGGTGTTTAGGAACGCTGAAAGTAATTTTGAATACCTATCTCAGAAAAATAATGGCGTCTTAAAAATCATGCCTTGGTGCTCAATCGTTCACTATCGTCGTTCCTACAACTACAACAATAGCTCATAAACGGTAACTAGCAACTGAAGTGCCGCTGATTTTAGCCAAGTTATTACAGGGGGCAGACTGTCTTATTCCAATATGTATTCTAAACCAAATAGCTGCAGGCTACACGGTCCCCTCGACACTATAAAGAACCCAACGCTGGCTGACGCACCGATATCCGAATATGTTCCAATTAAAAATAAAACCTATTCTTTTTTCGAATACGTGTGTAATGGTGGGAAAAGGTTGCAGCGCAGCTGGAGGTGGCAAGAACAATTGACGAATGCAGGCGCGCGTCATATTTAAAAGTTTTTAGGTTATTTGAAGTTAGAATTCTTGACAAACAGAGTTTGTGATCGCATTATACAGGTTGTGATTGATCCCACTAAAATTATTATTTACTTTGCATAGCATATGCATAATAATCTTATAAGCATGAACGTTTGCTGAACACAGTTTTGCAAACAGCCAGACAACACCTATAAAAAATCTGTTTTCAATAAACCGATGTTACAGACAAGCCATTAAAATCTAAATTTGAAATACAAATCTCCCCAGTTTCGCGAGTGCGTTCGGTTTAGCCCGCGGTTATTTACTCAAACTGAACGCGACTGCATTTCTATGAAGCAGGGATTATAGCGATCCTTCATTACCTAATGGCACAATACGAGGGGACGTCGCATGATTTAGTTTTGGCAGCATTGCCTTTGATGATAGTATATTATGTACCTACTGTTAATCCTCAAGTTATTTAGATCCTCCTTGCTTTATGTTAAGGTGAAAGGTAGGCTAAGACTGCATTTAATGCGCTTATAACACCGCAAGTTATCTTAGGCCACTGTCTTAAATAACTACCACGATACACGCTTGCAACTGGTAGGCAAACCAGGGCCAAATTAGGGCCGTTTCCGATCACTTCCTTTTTCCTTAACATCCTACTCGTACAGTGTGTACACAGCGTGCGTATGACGAAAGCTAACATCTTTGGCCTTCAAGTCCCGAATTAAATAAACAATTCCACGCATATCCGAACGTCTCAATCGAGTAACTTAACAGTGGTAAGGCAGTGGTGCCAACATACCGACTACAAGCAACATGCTTGTTAAGCGCGCGGCGGGAAGCAGGCGTCCCGTCGCGAGCCGCCGCCGCTACCGGCCGCTCTTATTTTGAAATTCGAATTTTATTCCGACATATTGATGTGGTCGCTTCTGTTTTAAAAATAGGTCGAATAAGTAACTTATTAATTTAATTTGTTGATGCAAATGGAGGGTATTTGACAAGGAAACACATGATTGAATCTTCAATAGCAGCCATTGAACGCACCACACAACGCGAAGGTTACTATTGAAAAGATATTAAAGACACCTCTTTTGGTCTATATCTCAATTTGTCGAGAATGCTGGACACATGGAGACATACAATTTAATATGTCATATGTACATATCAGTCTTCATACAACTGGATGGTAAAAGGAATCCCACCGTAGGCGCTCCAGAAATATATTTTCTTTCTCTTCTTCCGTGTTCACTACAAGTCCGCCAATTAACTAATAGAGTTTATTGGACTTTTTTTAACGAATGCTTTTGCATTCTAAAAAATTAGATAACAGCTTTCCTTTTCGGCTTTCAAACCTTTGTAGTTAATTAACCAAAACCCTAAGCAAATTCGTAACACATGTTGAAAAGCTGCAACGCAGTGATTAAGACCTCGTTTGTAGTGTTGTTTTAAAACAATGACCTATGGGGTTGCAGTGCTGCACCATCGACAATTTGCAATGTCTTGAATAAATGATTGGGGAAGTACTGATGAGGTATGGAAGCAATAGATTTAAATATCGAAGGATAATTTTTTTCGGTTCTGATTGTTTTGAAAATAATGGTTTGAGATTGATAGGTCTACATTAGTACGAGGTAATCAAATTGTAATTTTTAGCTCGTGTTAAGCTTCAATCAAATGGATTGGCTTTGCTAAAAAAAAAAATATATTAGTTGTTTTAAATGTTTCATTATAGATAAAGGGGTTTTACATTCGGTTATCGACGCTTTCTCTCTTCTTACTAAACTTTCCTTTCATTTATTCCGATTCACGTTATACACCTTTAACCCGTGGGGTAATTGCACAACACTCTAATTGTAGTAATAGCTTTCAATTGGACAGTTCAAAAACATTCATTGCGTTGCTTATATTGCTAAGCAGACAATTTTTTCGAATATAATTTGATCCTTTAATCAATTATCAATTTCCTTCAAAAATAATTTAAATCATGATTGATAGTGTGTTACACAATGAAGGTCCTGTTTTCTTGTCTAAATCCTTCAAAATCAAAATAACAAAAAATAAATAAACATACACCTGCATTGGGCACTTATGAAACGTCAGAAGCTAGGTGCATATTTCCATGAGTTTCCAATTTGTCGTTTCCTATGGAGAAGAGCCGGCAAGAAACTCTACGGTTACTCTTCTAAAAATAATTTACTTTTACAACGTTTTCAAATTACAGTGATAATAGGTATGGGAGGACAGTGCAGCACCCTATTGCGTAACTCACGATTCATCATAATCTGTATCGTTTTGAAACTGATTGTTAAACCATTGCTTCATATGTTCGAAAAATGTGTCTGTTCGACAACATAAATAACGCAATGTTGTTGTTGTTGTTGTTTAAACTGTGAAGACGAAACCAATTATGATCAATCGTGAGTTACGCAATTAGGGTGCAGGCCTGTCAATAACTACCAGGTATGTACTTACTTAGAGGAATGAAAATAAAGAATAGAAAATCGTCCACAAATCTATAGTCTGTATGGCCTACAACTTTCGATCATTCACAATATTTAAAATCATTTACATAAATAAAATAAACCTAACCATCCACATACACATTTGTATTTTTAAGTTTAATTTTAATGTCTCAATAAAACCTGCTTTAGTCATGCATAACGCGTTTTATCGGTACGTGTATAATCACCGCGATCACCCTTCGCATTGGGTTGTCACCCTCGAGGTGCACCTCAATAACAGGGGCTGACTCTGTTTGAACGTCACTAGTGGTTACATTTGGAAATTCATTATCTGGCTGGACTTAAATTGTTTGGCACCTAATGATTGTGACTATTCTTTCTTCCTTCATAACTTCATGGTTAGTTCTTCTCTGGCAGCATACCGACTGTAAAAGGACGAAGTAGCATAATCAGCCTATCGTTCCTACTGCTGGGATTCAGGCCACCACTGGGCGAGAGGCAGTGGGCCATAATCCACCACGGCCCAGTGCGGGTTGGTAGATGTTCACATGTCTTCGAAGTTTTGGTTCTAAGATATGCCAGTTTCCTCACGATATTTTCCTTCACCGTTTTGGGAGCAGTGGTGATGCAATAATTTACACAAAGTAAAGCGCCTGACGGGTTCAAACTTACGATCTACAACTCTTAAGTAGCGGCCGTTGCCAATGGGCTACCACTGCTCTCCAAATACTATGCCAATGATCTATACCTTAATCAGAATCTGAATAATTTTGAAGTATATTGCTAGTCCATTGCTTCATATTATGTTCGGAAAGTTTGTCTGCTCAAGAACATAAATAACGCAATGAATGCTGCTGAACTGTCAAAATGAAATGACTGTTGGTGTGTTATGTATTTACTCCGCTGTTTGTTTCTTTTCTGTAGTATTCAATCAATGCTTTGATCAACTTATACATTACCAAATTTATCAAGAATCCATCTATTTCGTTTGAATTTTTATGTTTTCTTGAATAAATGTTCCTAACTTCTTAAGTTTCGTTATGTGCGTTCAGATATTTATGGACTACTTTCTGCATTCCCACAATGGGGTGTCTATTCACACCTCTGAATTACAACATACCAACTAAACTAGCAGAAGCATCAATCGGCTCTTTGATTATATCACAAACTCATCCAACTGCAGCCCTAGCATCAAAATCTTTTAAAACAAAGTCCCCATTATCTTCTCCCGTGTATGTTTTACCAATCAATCAAGCACCAGTCAAAATTCACCCTTCTGTCACTTCCAGACAATGATCGTTACAGATTTATGAATTAGCGTATGCTGTGCTAGTGTAGTGTGTCGAATATAATATGGATACGATCGCGCGGTCTTGTCTCGCCGCCGGCACGCCATCTGTCAACGTTTGGAAAACTAGGAGCAGTGTTGAGCTGGGATGCCGATGTTTTGTATGTGGTGAGCCTATGTTTTTAATATTAGCTTCATTGCTGCATAGCGTTTTTGATGATTGTTGACGTCAACTTTTGTTGAATGTGAAGAGTTCATAGTTTCAGCACCCTAATTGCGTAACTCACGAATCATCACAATCTGTATCGTTTTGAAACGGATTGTTAAACCATTGCTTCATATGTTCGAAAAATGTGTCTGTTCGACAACATAAATAACGCAATGAATATTGTTTAACTGTGAAGACGAAACCAATTATGATCAATCGTAAGTTACGCAATTAGGGTGCAGTTCAGTGATTAATATTTTTTGGTCCTTACGTCGTCGTCATCATCATCATCATCTGCTTGGATTTTCTCAACTATGTTGGGGTCAGCTTCCTGTCTAATCGGATGCAGCTGCATCAAAAGTTATTTATTCAAACTAGGCTGAGAGTCAGCACTTTTTGAACGTCAAAATTACAACTGTTGGTAAAACCCGTAAGAACTGTCAATCATCCACGAATGCCGCTGGCACCAACAGCTTAACGTTCTTTCCGAGGAATTTTTTTGTCTCTGTGTACAGAAGCCAGCACTTCAAGCTACCTCAATCTGTCAAATTTCTTTGATCGTTTTTTAATTTTCAACTTTATTGCAAAACATTAAGGTTCATGTTCAATTGGGAAAATGATAGTTTGGGATGCAGCTTGAGTCATCATCACCATCATCAGCCTATAACGTTCCCACTGCTGGGACAGAGGCCTCCTCTCGGTGAGAGTGATTGGGCCGTAATCCACCACGCGGGCCCAGTGTGGGTTGGTAGATGTCACATGTCTTCGAATTTTTGGTTCTAAGACATGCCGGTTTCCTCACGATGTTTTCCTTCACCGTTTTGAGAGCAGTGATGATGAAATAATTTACACAAAGTAAAGCGCCTGTCTGGGTTCGAACTCACGACCTACAACTCGTAAGTCGCGGCCGTTACCACTGGGCCACCACTGCACTCTCTCAGTTTGAGTGCTGTACGCAAAATATGTTTTTATAGAGATAAATCTGTTTTGTCTTGTCAATCAGGCATGCATAATTTATTTATGTATATCTCGTATTAGCTTCAAAGGACGCGATAGAGCGGAACGAGGGCTCCAAGGTCTTTTCAAGAGATCTGTCTATTGGGCAGAGTCAGCTTGCGAAACTGAAGACCAATGATGGCAGGATCGTTTCCTCCAAGCCTGAGCTGTTGAGAGAGATCGAGAGTTTCTATGGACAGTTATACACGTCAACAAGCAACCCCGTTACGGATCTGGCAAACGACCCAAGAGCCAGATTGACCCGACACTACACCGAAGATATCCCGGACGTTAGCTTGTACGAGATTAAGATGGCTCTGAAGCAGCTAAAAAATAACAAGGTACCGGGTGATGACGGAATCACGGCCGAACTCCTGAGGGACGGCGGAAAACCCGTTCTTAAGGCCCTCCAGAAGCTCTTTGATTCCGTCATACTCGAGGGCAAAACGGCACAGGCATGGAACAGAGGTCCACCACACCTCTGTTCCATGCCTGTGCCGTTTTACTTTTCTTTAAGAAGGGTGATAATACTCTTCTTAAGAATTATAGGCCCATCTCACTTCTGAGCCATGTCTATAAGCTGTTTTCGAGAGTCATCACGAACCGTCTCGCGAGCAGGTTTGACGACTTCCAGCCTCCCGAACAAGCCGGATTCCGTAAAGGCTTTAGCACCGTAGACCACATACATACGCTGCGACAGGTTATACAGAAGACCGAAGAGTATAACCTGCCTCTCTGCTTAGCGTTTGTGGACTACGAATAAGCCTTCGATTCGATCGAGACATGGGCTGTACTGCAGTCTCTTCAACGGTGCCAGATCCACTATCGATACATCGAGGTGCTGAAGTGTCTGTATGAAAACGCCACTATGTCAGTCTGACTCCAGGACCGGACTTCGAAACCTATCCTTCTGCAGCGAGGTGTGAGACAGGGAGATGTTATCTCTCCGAAACTGTTCACCGCTTCACTGGAGGATGTCTTCAAGGTTCTGGACTGGAAAGCGGCTGGCATCAACATCAATGGCGAGTACATCACTCACCTTCGGTTTGCTGAAGACATAGACGTCATGGCTGAGACCATGGAGGACCTCAGTGCAATGCTCAATGACCTCAGTAGAGCTTCCGAAAGAGTGCGTCTTAAAATGAACATGGAGAAGACAAAGGTCATGTCGAATGCCCATGTAACACCCACTCCCATGACGATCGGAGGCGCTACACTCGAAGTTGTGGCCGAGTACGTTTACCTAGGACAGACTGTCCAGTTAGGTAAGTCCAACTTCGAGAAAGAGGTCAATCGTCGAATCCGACTCGGCTGGGCAGCGTTCGGGAGGCTTCGCAATATCTTCTCGTCCCAAATACCACAGTGTCTCAAGACGAAAGTCTTTGACCAGTGTGTGTTGCCAGTGATGACCTATGGTACAGAGACGTGGTCGCTCACAATGGGCCTTATCAGAAGGCTTAAAGTCACCCAAAGGGTAATGGAGAGGGCTATGCTCGGAGTTTCCCTACGCGATCAAATCAGAAATGAAGAGATCAGGAGAACCAAGATAACCCACATAGCCCGAACAGATGGCTGATGGGGCCGAAAGGTTCTGGAGTGGCGACCGCGTACCGGAAGACGTAGAGTGGGAAGGCCTCCCACAAGGTGGACCGATGACCTTGCGAAGACTGCGGGTATCCGCTGGATGTGGGAAGCACAAGACCGGTCGAAGTGGAGGAGCCTGGGGGAGGCCTATGTCCAGCAGTGGACGTCTTTCGGCTGATATGATGATAATGATGATGAGCTTCATCGTATGATAAACTAAGGCCAAACGATAGTTTTTCAAGACTGTCTTTTTATGGTATTATGATACTACAGCAATCACGTGCAATGCAATCGGTAGTGATGTACCCACCGTTGAATAATTCATGTTGTAGTTTTTTACTCATCACTTACGGTTGGTACAGAGTTGACAGATGGTGGTGTTTACTGAAAATTAACTGTCAAATGTTGTGTGAAAACATTCACATGGGACCGACAATTAATGGAAATGAATGAATCATTTGAATGGGAGCGTTCTTGGATGGTGTTTGAAAGATGTAGTTCATTATTTACTCTCGATTTAAGATTTATATTGTTTCATATATCATAAGTTTTTATTTTATATTCCCAGTTGGACCTACTGCAACCTTTGCAGCCTTTGACAATATTGTCATTGTACTTCATCCACCATCTTGGAATATTCAAAATAAGCACTTTCCTATTTAAACAAAAAATGAATCCTTTTCCATCTTACCCCAGACATATTAATCAACCAATTCTCGCCCACAAATTAATTCTTTATAAAGCTTACTTGCTCAACACCTGTATATTTCATGGCTCCAGCTAAATTAATACGAACATTATAACTATAATGGCAGGAATTCAATTATTCGCTGCACCGAACATGCGCGCAGCGTGGGTCGGTAGCGTGTGCGCAGTACATGTGTCTGGACATGGACAAAATGTTAAAACATATTGATATATTGTTTGATGGGATACTAAGATATATGGATAGCTGGGACAAAAAAAGATGTCATGTTTGGTATTGACAAATTGAATAAGGTAATTCCAGTAATTCGAGATACGTATTTTTTGACTTCACCAATGATACTGCTTTGTAGACCGTCGGGGTAGTTGCGTAACACAGTATAAGCAGGAATTACTTTTATTTTGACAGTTCAACAACATTCGTTGCGTTATTTACGTGGCTAAGCAGACAAATTTTTCGAACATTTGAAGCAATGGATTAGCAGTTGATATAGGAGTACAAGAGAATCAATTCCGATTCAAAATTAGCTAAACATTTGGATCCTGATGAGTCCCTGTTCAGTGTATGTGCCCATTGCCCGACAAGTAAAGCAAAGTCTTATCTGTCAACCACTTTCAGACCCTAAAATTAATTTGTATGAATATTGTGTCAAAACTCAAAACCTTTGTTTTAACGTCCGGACGGCTACAACAATTGCAAGAAAGCCGTTTCCACGACATGAAAGGAAGTCTTCCCCTCTTCACTTGAACACCTTTTCAAAGAAGGCATCACATTTTCTCGGAATGCTCTCTATTATGTGAAGTCAGATCTAAGTCTTGGAAACGACTGGCTATTATTTTTCTGACAGGGCAAGTTCAAGGCAGCAAGAAGTTACTTTGAAAACAGTGATTTCTACGAATTGGGTTTCTTAACTGTGGTATACAATATAATAAGTACTTTAAAGGTGCTCTTACACGGGCTATTTTTTGAGCAATTATTGCTCGGCAACACTAATGGATCAATTAAGTTGAGTAATCAGGGGCAACAACAATAAATTGCGGATATGTTTCGGGAATTATATGAAGCAATCTCATATAATTCATGGGTTGCCGAATATGGCAACTGAAGCAGATGGAGGTAACTTAAGTACAGTAGGTAGATTAGTTAAAAGTCGATTCCACAAGAACATAAAATTTTTGCGGTGGGTTTTTATCGGGCACTGGAATTTGAACTCTCGATGCTGAACCGAGCGTTGAGAATCGAACAGAGTGCATGTCAGCGTTTCGAATGTTTTTTCGACATGCTGACTGTTCGATTTTGAACTCTTGGCGCTAAGCGGTGCGTTGAAGATTTAGTGCGCGATCAAAATTCCACCACGATAGTATAACGTCCATACAAACGGCGACGTACTATGAGTACTAAACGAGGAAAGTTTTAAAAAACTGAAAAAGGCGGGGGTGCGTTTGAATATTTCTCTGAATCTGTTATATCTAGGAACCTCAGATTATAAAACAAAGGCAGGTAGCGCTCAACACCAAGAGTGAGGCCAAAAAACAAAATACTAAAGCGTCGCATTGTATGTGACATACAATGCGACGCTTCCAAGCGTACTAACTCGAGTTTTTAATCAGTGTTTGGTTTTTTGGCCTCACTCTTGGTGTTCCGCGCGGTCTATCTGCCTTTGTTTTATAATCTGAGCTAGGAGCATAAAGTCAACTGCCTTTAACCACAGACTATAAATACTTTCTACTCTCATAAAGTATTCTTCTTATATATAAAACGTGTTCTTAAACAATCAAAGAGTTGTTCACGTAATCTCGATGTTCTAAATAAACTGTATAAAGTGCTCAGAGCTCAAGACTGATGTTATACCTCGTGATGAGACACAAAAAGGTACAACTTTACGAGTGTTCCCGCCATGTAATTGAATAACAAGATGGCGGTATAAGGCTTTGTACAGACTAATCGTTATTTTCAACAACTGACGCTACGGTTTCCTAGAAGAGCAGTGGCCGTGATAGCGTATTCAGCCTATAATGTTCCCACTTCTGGGACACAGGCCTCCTCTCTGTGAGAGGGAGTGGGATGTACCACGCGGGCCTAACGCGCATTGTTCCCGCTTGGTAGATTATACTAAAAAAATCGAAGACAGCTGTCATCTACCAAGATTGTCTTCGAATTTTTTGTTCTAGGCCATGCTGGTTTCCTCACGATGATTTCCTTCACCGTTTTGAGAGCAGTGGTGATGAAATCATTTACACAAGGTAAAGCGCTTGTCAGGTTATAGGTAATCCTACCATAGGTAATAGGTAATACGGGCTGTTATCCGCAACTCCACGTCAAAGCGCGTATTTTGCGTACGGGTTCGAGAATCGGTAATTCGATCCACCCCAGCTCTTCGAGAAAGGCCAGCAACGCCTTGTTGTTGCTGACAATCTCACGTAGGGTACCTGGGTTACCGAAGTATTTAGCCCTGTAATGGCGACTACCGGGCAGTTTAGCAGCACGTGCGCTGCTGTCTCGTCGTCCTCCATGCAAGCCCTGCACAGCGGACTGTCTGTTACTCCTAAGACAAAGGGATGTGTGTTAAATGACCCATGGCCAGTAACAGCTGCTGTAACTGCACGCAGCTGTGATTTAGTTAGACGATAATCCTACCATATACAACTTATAAGTTGCGGTCGTTAACAATGGGCCACTACTCTTAAACGCTCACGCTCTCACGCTCTTATTCATAATATATCTATTATTCAGATCTTTGACGGTCAGTTACTGGTCGTCAGAAGCCCGAAAGTCTGACAACCAGTCTTACCAAGGTGTGTCGAATTACCCAGTAACTGGGTTTTGGAGGTCAGAAAGGCAGACGCTCAATGTACTGGTATTCAGCTGCACCCGGGTTGACGTGAAGCCGACCCCAACATAGTTGGGAACAGGCTAGCAGATGATGATGATGAGTGATACTAAAAACTTCTTCTAAAAGT
The DNA here is from genome assembly GCA_949987655.1 of Polymixis flavicincta. NCBI lineage: Eukaryota > Metazoa > Arthropoda > Insecta > Lepidoptera > Noctuidae > Polymixis > Polymixis flavicincta. The sequence continues at coordinate 15,140,814 of OX465188.1, read as the reverse complement.
GTTGCTTCTGATATTCTAATTTCAAAAATTACAAACGGCCTACCTAATAAACAAGCTGCAGCAGTGAAGGCATTTTTTTTGCATCACTCTTGAGGTAACAATCACACTCGTCTTGTAAACTAGAATGTGATGATTGTCAACTGAGACATAAATTACTGCGTACACGCGACATAGAAGAAGACAGAATGATTATTTTGGTATTTTGTCTTATTTATTTACAAGTTGCAAACTTTTTGAGTCTATGGACGTTATTTTGTTTTTGTTACACCGTAGACGTTTCAACCAACCAGCGACATATACCTACCTATGTGGTTTTGTAGTAAATATTCTTACAATAGAAGTGGTTCTCTTTATTGTTGGCTTGCATCAGTCCACCGCTGGGCAAGGGCTTGACTACCAGATTTTACTATCTAGGGTTGTGTGGATTATCGGTGAATAGAAGCCTTTTTGTTTAGTTCTTGAGTGAATCCACAATCAATTATTTGTAACTGGCCTTTTGGACATTGCCAGCGAGGAGGTCGTAAGTTATACCACTGGAACGTACTACCGGTATAAAAAGTATTCTTTCCAGGTTATAATCCATCTATGTGCCAAATTTGATCCAAATACGATCAGCCGTGCGTGATTGAGTAAAAATCTTCCAAACATACAAAATTACAAGCGTTGCTCGGTTTTTTGTTTTTGTTGGACGTTTTCTAAAAATGAAACCTAGCTAGATCGTTTTATCGCCCCCGAAAACCCCTGCAAGTATGCAATTTAGTAAAATTTCATGAAAATCGTTGGAGCCGTTTCCGAGATTCAGATTATGCTCGGTATTTTTTTTGTTTGACGTTTGCTAAAAATGAAACCTAGCTAGATCGTTTTATCGCCCCCGAAAACCCCTGCACACTAAATTTTATGAAAATCGTTGGAGCCGTTTCCTAGATTCAGATTAGGTATAAATATATTAGTAGGATGCTCAACAGTGGAATAGGGTATTTTCCAATTTATTGAAAAGTATTCTAAATTGAAGATTGGGACGAAATATGTAAAAGAAAAATAAAAGTAAATTGATTTACATCCATTTTCTCAATTAAAAACGATTTAAATCGAATTTACATTTCGTTGTTTTGAATTTACCGCCAAAACGCTCGTTACGATGACTTTTTATCACGTGCCATCGTGACGCCAGCTATTAGCATAGGTTTGATTGATTGCTATCTATATCTGTAATTGCTTCACTTTCATTCTTTTTACCTACCTATTTTGGTATAGTAATTTTATTCTGGGTGCATCGTTTTCACACATAATTATATACATACTTACTGAGTGCATGTTAAATATTGTACTTAAAACATTTTAAAACAGTCACGGTCATTGACATATAAATAAGGACTGGGCGAACCGCATGTTACAATGACGCCTCGAACTTGGTCCCAAAATGATCTTCCCTATAGCGAAGTGAACTAGAACGCGATCGGCTGTCTTCGGAGCGGTCGTAAATTTTTGCAAGCAAAAATGCCAAGTTGTGCCGTAAAGGGTTGCGTGAACTACGACAAAAAGCACATTAAAAAAAATTATAACATTTCAAATCCCCGGTAAGTTAGAAATATGTCATTAAATCGACTTCTAACATTATTTAAAACAATTTTCTTTCTTATTTGTCTCAACTTTTGGCAAAGACGACGCGAAGCCGCGTAAAAGTGCGACATAACTTTGCAGCGGCGCTCGTTGTAGCCGATGAAATGAAAAGATTTCATAATATTACTAGAAGATTAAATTTTATACAAAATTGATCTTTTGTTTAATAAAAGCAAATTAAAATGTCCAACGTCAGAAAACATTACGAATCCAAAATGGAAAATATGTCGAGGTTATAAAAAAAAAAATGATATTCTTTTATTCGAAGGCCAATGAAAACTTAATAACACAAAACAACTGCATCAAATATTAATTTTGAAAAATATAAGGTTTTTATTTTATTTCTTTGAGCCTCGAAAAATACCACACCCCGCTCTTACAAGGTTACGTCTAGGAGTAGACACGCCGATTGACATCGTAGTTCTAATAGATGGCGTTAGTGTTTTTTGTAGGGCGAACGCGTCCGTCAATTAATGTTCGAACGACAGTATCTTTACTATTTAAATCAATGGTAACGGTGGAGTTTCTTGCCCATTGTTCACCATACGAAACTACATTTTGGAAGGGGCGACTAGAATCAATTCTATTTTAATGTAAATGTTGACGTTCATAAGTGCGTTTTAAGTGCCTATTCAGAATAAATGCTTTGACTTTGAGTTTTCCATCGGTGTTGTAGATAGCTTCATCTTTGTTTCTTCTTTTTACCTTAATCTTCTCCTGTAAATTAGTGCCGAAACTATCCTTATGTTTAGACCTTAAGGCGTGGAAGTGTTGTCGTGTCGCGGACGTATATATCAGTGGCGGGGCCCAGCGTGCGGCCCGCCAGTGGTATAATGTGGCTACTTTAACATATCAGCGAGGAAATATACCTAGATTTGTCAGGCGATCGCCCTAAAATGGCTGATGGTAATGTTAACATTTTAGAAATAGTGGAATAGTCTTCGGCATTTTACAGGGCATTCAATGAAAGACGTCAAATCTTCTGTCAATGTGTATTATTGGTCGTTGTTACTTTTGGTCAATGAATCACAAAATGACAACAGATTACATGAGACTTGGGAGATCTACTGACGATCAGAGGCCTCCAAGTGTACCTACATACAAAAGTCACTGGCAAAGAATTTCTATTATTTACCGTATCTAATTATAATAATTGTCATTTCCAAATTCAAAACAAGCGTTTCCCACATTCACCTCTACACACGTTTGGCAAAGCTTTTAACAAAAGCTGTCGTGAAGCGAACACGCCCGAGCCCGAGACTAGGGGTCATAAGCTCTCAAAGTGACGTCACGAACAGGACCAGTAGGGTCTGCCGTCTGTAGCTTTTGATCCGTACAAAGGGCAAAATGGGGTATCCTATAATGTCTGTGAATGTAACGAGTTGGTAATTAAATTAAGTGCTATTTTTATATTAAGAAAATGTTTGTTAAATTAATATTTATGGGACTTTATTACGATATTACCTATTCTAATTGGAAATTTAAAAAGGGACCAGGGATCAAAGGATCTATTTTTGGACATTGTTAGTGAACAGCCTCGTAGGATTATTATCTACTGTATTTTACATAGAAAAATAATCTTTATCCTATGGATTGTGGTCTTTAAAAAATGTTATAGGTAAATACTCCTATTTAATATGTGATGGATAGTGTTTGATTGTATGTGACGTAAGACAGCATGCAACAGCACGCGTGATACATAATCAGTCTATACCTAACCTTCCCACTGCTGGGACACCAGCCTCCTCTGTGAAAGGCAGTGGGCCATAATCCACCACGCGGGCCCAGTACGAGTTGATAGGTGTCACATGTCTTCGAATCTTTGGGTCTAGGACATGTCGGTTTCCCCACGATATTTTCCTTCACCGTTTTGAGAGCAGTGGTGATGAAATAATTTACACAAATTAAAGCGCCTGTCTGGGTACGAATCTACGACCCACAACTCGTAAGTCGCGGCTGTTACCACTGGGTCACCACTGCTCACACCACGATGATGTTTCATAATAATATTGATCAGGTAAAAATCATATTTTAAATCATGAATAAGTAAGGCCTCCAGAAAATTATCATATGAGAATCAAAATAATTAACAGTAAAATTACCACATTTTTGCTACAGAATCTATCTCTTCAGCAAACAAGTCTACATATCTGTAATGTTGGCAGCACAGCATGGCTTCGCGCTCAGCGTGGCGCGAAAATTATAACCTCGCGCGATCTGGCTCGCACAAATCAATTTGTGCCGTTATGGCGATGTTAACGCAGCCGCGACACGGATGCGCGGCTCCTTGCACTCATGTCTTTGTCTTTTTGTATTTAAATAATATGGTAATGGTAATGACATTATGTGATTTTATTATGATGTTATTTTAATAATTTAAATGGTTTTAGGATTTTTTTTACGTAAATATACATGTCTTTTTAGGCATGCTTATAAAAAAACCTGAAATGGACAGAAACTATTATTAGTCTTTAATTCTATTTAAAATAAAACATGTATATTGAAATAATTCTCAAGTTTGTATACGTCGGTGAAAATATAACGATCATTAAAAAAAAAATTACGTGAAATCCGTCTAATTCACTCTTATTTTATTTTTTTGTGTTTATTTGAAATCAGTAATCAACCTTCAACCAAACAGGAATCGTCAAATAAGCCTTTACGACTATGTTATAGAGTTATTCCTATAGAGTTACCCTCAATTTAATATAATTCGACCTATGTATTTATACCGTAAATCTAATAAAAATAATATATGCATGTCAATTTTAATTAAAATCAAACTATGTTCAAAATAGAAGACGTATCTTCTTCTTGACGTTTGAAAATATTGATTTATTGATCTATGTTACCTATCAGCTCGATTAGTATGACAAGCTGACAATTAATTCTAAAATAATTAACGATGTTTGCATCCCCAAAAAACATAACATCTGGCTTAAGACCCCACTTATCATACTAACAGTACCATACTGTTTGCTTTCTCCAAGTACCAGGGCGCCATACAAGACAGGAGGCCGTCCGAACAATGCTGTGTACGCAACGCGCAAAAGGCACGACTAATGACTGCTGAATAATTTAACGGAGAGGCGGCGGCGTGACTTGCGCTGCCGTCTGTAGCCCGTGGAGCAAACTTAAGATTTCGTGGTTTTTCATAATTTTGTTGAGGGCCAGATTCGTTTTTTTTAGTACCTATTAATTAAGTTACGATCCTATCATAATTTAAAATCATAATAAAGCACTAGAAAAGTAGAATTAAAACTGTAGGCAATGCCGACTGCTACGTTGGTGTATTGGTCGCAAGCGCTACTGCCGAGCAGGAGGTTCTGGGTTCGACACCCAGGTCGGGTAAAGTGTCTTTGGGTTTACCTATCGGGAATTTCCTAGTAGCAGCCAGCATTCTGGATTTGTACCTGGTTGATGGCAATAGGCTCACCCGCTATTGCATGGGACTTAAACGTAACTGACGAAATGTGGCTATAGATCCTACAACTCTGCCATTTCCTTCGATTACAGGTGTGAATGTTATGCAATGCTACTTTTCTTTAGAAGTTATTTGATGATTTCCCACCCAAAAAAAAAACAAAAGAAAACAGACGCGGTCTACTGTCTCATGAGAAAACTTTTAACCTAAGACGTTTCTTCAGTTTCCTCATTTTCACGCATTCGGTACCTACATAAGGTACTGCTTATTAAAATCAAATGTTTATTTCCAAGAAATGATACATTGTTGGTGAAGGTGAGATCTTATATCCTAAGTGTAATTGTATTCTGCTTGCAAGCAAGCGTGCAAATTTTAAGTTTACAATCATCACAATTTATATTCCTATTTTTTTTTTAAATTATATTGTTCATATAATACTTAATCATTTTATTACACTAAGTTTAAATTTGCATGTCCCATACTATAAAAACAATTCTTTAGAAGCCATTTTGTCAGTGGCCCACACCTTTTCTCCGTCTTTATTCCATTCCAGTTTTGCCAAAATTCCTGATGTCAACCAAACTTTTTGTAGATCCTCGAAAAAATAATAATACTCAAAGTGAAGAGCCCGTGTTATGATGGAGCGGTATGCACATTCGTCATGCATTGCCTCACAAAACTTAACAATGAACCTCTTAACCTACCACAATGAACAACATTGCAAAAAGAACCTTCTTTTACGCAAAAAAATGCAAAAATAAACATGCTCCATTCTTTATTTTGGCAAAATACACACCCACGCACAGACAATCGATAGTATTTTTTTTATGGCGTTGATATTATGCTCATTCAGCCTCAATCGAATCGAATCGATAGATCGAGCATGAAATTAATTATTTGTGCGAAGGGTTTAAGCTACCTGAGTGTTATTTTTATGTTATTATCGTTCTGAAGTGTACTCGTGTGTTTGTAAAAGGCTTTCAAGGAGTTAAAGAACCTGTGTTTGGTTAAGTGGTAGCAAAACTTCGATGCTGCATTTATTTTGGTCATAAGTTCCATCCATAGAAATTAAATATCACCTGCCGAAAATATGAAATTTCCAATTAACAAAAAAAGTGAGATTCTCAGTCATCTTCTTTTTAGCGTGTCGATAGCAATCTAAATACAGTCATCCCAGAATATGGTCACGAGCTTGGCACTTTCAGCAGCGTCCATCAACTTCTGCAGGCTTAATTAGCATGACGCTTTTTCTTTCTTGTCTTGTAAAATAGAAATCGCTTGTCTACATTTCTCGGTACGAAACTGTCAACTGTCCACACGTCATTTTTGTCTACTCTTCCGTCGACAAAACGCTTCTCTACGGTTCTCATGTTAAGCCTGCTGTAGCGTGCAGTGAACAGGACCCGCTGGATAAGATATTAAGTGCCACATTGTTTGTGGGACAGCACCACATTTACACTTCAGCAGGCCTAGACAAAACACATTTCTGTTAGCGTTCACGCCAAACGCTACGTCAAAACGTATGGGAATTAATTACCTGCGGAAAGGACACAACGTAACCTTTCAATCATCAAGGAATCATCAGTGAATCTCCACCTGAGCAGGTTCTCTTTACTTAGGCCTACCTGAGCATAGTTAGTAAGTATATATTTTCTGATTAAAATGTAAAAAAACCGATGATCGTTAAGTAAAGTGTAAATATTTTAAACAATGTTCAGTTTCGCCAATAATTTTGTCGATGTTCACATGAAGGCTAGCAAGCCAATCGAATTTAAATTGGATTAAACGTTTTTTTCCATAAATCACCTGACATTTTTCTCAAGATATCCAATCCATTTCTTTAACTAAAGCATCACAAAAACAGGCATGTAATTGCAATCCTCGTGGTAAAGTCTGCAGGTTAGCACACTGATGTGTTTTGTTGAAAAATTGGTGCGTAGCGAATTATTAGAGGTGTGGCGAATAGAGTGGCTAATGCGATTTTTTTTTTGAACTTTCCTGCTTTAGGAACTTGAGTGAATAAGTTAAAGTTTTTGTGCAGTTAAACCAGAATGTTGTAAGTACCTACTTACAGTGTTTTTCAACTAATCTGTTGCAGAATTCAGTGTAGTATCGAAAACTTTGGTTTTACACAGTGATAAACTATTTTCTCCATTCCATACACCAGCCTATGTCATCATCATCATCTGCTAGCCTTTTCCCAACTATGTTGGGGTCGGCTTCCAGTCTAACCGGATGCAGCTGAATACCAGTATTTTACATGGAGCGACTGCCTATCTGACCTCCACAACCCAGTTACTGGGTAATACGATACCCCTTGGAAAAACTGGTTGTCAGACTTTCGGGGTTCTGACGACCCGTAACGACTGTCAAAGATCCACAAATGACAGCCGGGACCAACGGCTTAACGTGCTTTCCGAGGCACGGAGGGGTCTTGGTATGTAAAGATGGTCACCCATCCACGGACCAACCGCGGCAAGCGTAGCTTAACCTGATCGATCGACCCGTGCAGCTATTGTTACTTAGCCACCAGCCTATGTCATTCGGCCGAAATGACGATGATGATGATACACCAGCCAGATTATTCTGCTGCTACCTTAGGTGAAGTGAGCTTGAAGTGATTTGTCACTCCGCAGTCAATCAGCTCACGTCACTTAAGATTTCACTTAGAGTTGTTTGTAGACCAGCATTGCTATTCTGTAACCATCTCACCTCGTGAAGTGAGCGTGGAGTGAGCTGTCACTGTCATTTCACCTAATGCTTGGTCAATCCCTAGCATCAGTGGGATGACACTGACAGCTCACTTCACGCGGTGAGATGGTAACAGAATCGACATGCTGCTCGTCAGAAATCTGTAAAGCAATTTGTGATGCCCCCCGCCTTGCTTTGTCTATGCAGCGGCTGTAAAGCCACAAACTCTTTATAGATTCAAATCCACCCTATTTCTGATTTCCCTTCTTAAAAATAGCATCGTAAAAAGACAATAACCAACATATACCTACCCATATATACATTATACATCGGTTTACCTTAGTTCAAAGTATACAGAAGGGGCCGAATCAAAACGGACTTGTTATTGCAAATTATATTTTTTTTCTCAAGGGGAGGATGTTTGTACGAATCCTTAATAGAAACGAAACATTGGTCTGAAAGAAATCTGTATAAATTTAGGGGATGCAAAGGAAATTGGACTTTGTGGAGGCGGAAATAAGAGTGACGTAGGTTATCATTATAATGTTATTTGAAATCTTCAGGTCTGTCAGAGGCAGGTTTATTAATTTTCCTTTTTCTTTCGTTTTGTTTTTCTTCGGTTTTCGTTCGCGGAGTTTCCTTGTTATTTAATGTATCTATCTACCTTCCCTGATTTACATACTGATTAGATGTCAACGTTTCCACGTAGGTACAGTCACCAAAAGAGAGAGAAGTTTCGTAAGGAACCGATGGATGTTTACTAATAAAATTTAACAAAATAAGTAGGTGGATAACAAACATTTCTTTTCAATTTTTTTTTTTTTTAGTGAATACAGTTCGCAGGTCAACCTCGGAGGTTTTAGGCTTCTTAACCGGACTTGCTTGTGGTTACCTTAAAAAGTTAAGGTCTCCAGACAGGGTTTAAAAACTTAAAACTGCAAGCTAAGGGCACCCCCTGTGGGGTACGTACGGACTTCGGCTTAGGGCTTCGCTGGAAGAGGTCAGCAAGGGACGGGTTGGAACGGAATGATGACGTAAAGTCATCATTCCGTGTCATCAACCTCAGTCTTAGGCCATTTATATTAAACTGAGATCGCTTTGGGTTTATTTGTCTTATAAGGTAGGTACTTTCTTATTTAAACAAACGCTACTGCTGAACTTGCAGAGTAAGCAGACTGAAGTGGCAGTGGGCTGGCCATGCTTGTCCAAGGACAACTAAAGGCCGGTGGAGGAGACGAGTTCTGGAGTGAAGACCGAGTTTCAGCAAGCGTAGCGTACGTGGTCCCCTAGCTAGATAGACTGACGACCTTAAGAAAGTTGCTGGGACAGACGTGATGAGGAAGGCGAAGTATAGGGCGCTGTTTCGCAGCCTGGGAGAGGCCTGTATGCCATAGGCTGATTAGATTGACTGTTGAGCTTGATGTTCTGAGTTCGATTCCCAGTTCGGGCAACCGATTTTCCATAGGAATTTCTCAATAGCTGCCCGGAGTTGGGATCTTTGTCCAGTTGATGGCAATAGGTTTGCGCCCCATTTTATGAGACTAACACATAACTAGCAAAATGTTGGTGTCCCTAATATAAGTAAGTACACACTAAAAAGTGAAAAATGGCTTCAATTTCGGAAGTCGGTGTCATTAGTTTTTTGAAGTGAAAACTTCTTTAGCGGCGTTGTATACTTTTTTTGTAATGGGTAAAAAATGTTAAACTCGCGTCAGGACACGTGACCTGATCGAAAATGCGTAAGACGGCTGGAGAGTAGACAGCCGGCGCCGCGTAGGAGAGGAAGTATCCCCCTCTCTTTCGATGGCTTGATTTTTCTGAGAGATAAACTTTTTAATGTAATATAAATTGTCATATTTGTGTTCGATAGCGCAATAAATAAATAAATATTGTATTCTACCACATAAATGATAGTACTTTTATACTGATAATTAAAGCAATTCGTGCAAAATTATTCCCTAACCATTCCAAAATATCAAAAATGCACGACGTTAATACTCAAGTTTTCACTTCTGCGGCACTCCCGGAGTGCAACCCGTCATTTATTTATTTTTTTCATTTTCGTTCTTTGCTGCTGAGTTCTGAAATTAGAGATATTTACTACTTGCTAAGTAAATGACAGTGATAGGAAGTCATTACAACATCATCAACATACAGTAAGTGAAAAAAAAAAATTGTTGAAGCCGACTCAAAAACTACCCAAGCAAAATTTATAAAATTTGTATGGGATCACCCTCTATCCATTAAGGTGCGCTTACACGAGCAACTAAAATTGCTCCATCCTGGGCAAATCTCGTTAACTATGACGTCACGACTACATCCAGCAATTTGGGTTAATGGCATCATGTAGCAACCTGTTACTCCATATCATGCAATATGGAGCAACTTAAAAAACTAGGCACTACGGCTCCTCTCACAAAAACGAGATGTAGTTATACGTACAAACGAGATAGAAAGAAAATTGACTAAAAATTTCCAAACCGATTGGGTAGTCGGCAACTCATTAAATATATGGAGCAATCAGAAGCAATATACCCGAAACATATCCGGAATTTATTGTTGTTGTTCCAGATTGCTCTACTTAATTTATCCAGATCGATCCATTAGTGTCGGCGAGAATTGCTTTGCTCAAAAAATTGCCCGTGTAAGAGCACCTTTATATATCGCGTAACTTAAATACCTACTTACAAATAAAACAGTTGAAAGTTGTTCGAAACTCAAAAATCTTCAATACGCCATCTTCCTTCTGACACTAGTATTTTCTTCTAAGCGCATCGATGGCAAAGAGTTTAAATAATTAATATGTATCGCCCCAAATTCAGCCAAAAAACTACACTCACTGACGCAATCATACAGTAATATGGAGGTAGTTTATAAATATATTCGTTTTTTTCAGTTGGTATATTGTTACAACTTGCGAGGAATGAGAACCGTTGCTCACACTCCTTTTTTTTTTGGTTTTAAGTACTTCGTCTCTAGCGTGGAACTTATTTTTCTAGCCTCTTTATGTAGTCCTAGTATCTACGTACAAGATAGCTGAAGTGTTGCGAATATGAAATTAATTAAGTTACAGTAAAGGTAGTTTTTGAATGAGGACTAATGAATATTGCGATTCAAAATCTCCACTGAAGCTATATTTTTTCATGTACACATAACAACTACTTCTGCGTCTTCAGAAATTTAAAACCACTCGATACTTTCAGCCAGAATCGAGACGTACAATTCGATGATAAACGAAATTGGCATCGATTGTCTTGAATCTACTTAAAGAGGGTACATTGCTGCGCTTTTATTGCACTTTTCAATGAAACAGCAGACTTTTTTTTATAACCGACGAAAAATTTCTTCGCTGGGGGTTCTAGAATTATATGCTAAATTCGTGGTTACAGTTTGCGCACTGGTTAAAAATTTATTCTGTTTCTGGTACCAAAACCAATGCCTAGCTAATGGAAACTGCACCCTACACTATCAATCAGTATCTAAATATCACAGTATCAAAAGCAGCTAATCCATTGCTTCATATATTCGAAAAATTTGTCAGCCCAACAACGGAAATCACGCAATGAATGTCGTTGAACTGTCAAATTGACAGACATCATACTGTTAGCATGTTATGCAATTACCTCGCAAGTCTGCAGTGACTCTTTCTATTAATTACACGGTTTTTTTGAGTAGGTAAGATAAGTTGATTCCCCTGAAACCATTTTTCCCAAAATAAACCTAAGACATGGGACTTAATCGTATTTGCAGGCTTAACATGACGCTTCTATTTCTACGAAGAATAGACAATGCTTTTTCTATACAAAGTCACATTTCGTTTCTCCATTTTTGATATCGCACCGTAAATATCCTACTACAATCTGTCATTTTGTCTTTCGTTTCTAACGATCTTTGTCTAGGTTCTTTTTATATGTAGACTATTTCAGAAGAATGTTTCTTCTCAAACTGTCAAAACCACACTTACAACAAACTTTCTACTCGACGGCCACAAAGTATGTACGATTATCTACAAAATTGGGATTAGTTTAGAACGCATTATTGTGATAATTAATAGAAGGACATAGCTATCTCCTCCTATTGTACCTACATCATTTAGTCTATAGTCATGTATATTCTTCCGTCAACAAATCGGTGCTCGTGCTAAGCCTACTGGTGATGGATGGGTGTACTATAGATATACCTTTGCGTAACCTTTCTATACAAGGTTGATGCTCTGTGTTAAAACTTAGTAGATATTCTTTGCTTCTTCCTATGCGAGTCACAATAAATACTTTTTCTTTCTTTCTCCTTCTCGATGATTCGATTCACCCACATCGACATAAGACAAGCCATGAAAATCGAAATGAAATCTCGACGCTCAATATCAAGAGTGAAAGAATAAACAATATCACCTTTCATATAAAAAACTAAACATTTATCCATAAACCTGCAGGATTTTTAAATGAAACCAAAACACGGCGCTCCCTGCAAAGAGATGTAACTGTGAACGTGTAGGTGTAGTTCGCAAATTTCAACAAAGCTCCCTCTGACAGCAATTCCGTTTTAGAGCCTTAATCCCGACTCTAGTACGAATAAAAGGCATATTTCGTTCGCCGACGCTCGCAAAATTGTCATCGCAAATAGCTTTTGCCTTGGGCGTTCCACTTACCCAACTCCAGAACTTTGTAACTCCCAAAAACATGCAGAGTGTTATGAACTTTGAACTTGACGCATAAAGTCGAAAATAGTTTTCTCTCATACTCTCCTGAGTATTGTAACAATGAAAATGCCAGCATTGCACACGTAAATACAATTCGTGGGATCGTTTCGATCGTCTAGATTTACCGGCTTAAGAAATAAGGTTCACAATCGTGCGAATGGGAAATCTGAACTTGAAAATCGTCGCCTGCCTGACGCTCGATATCAAATAAACATTATTGTGGGTGCAGAATGCCTGAAGCGACACGTTTTGTTTGAACGATTGTGAACTTTATTGTTCTCTGTTTAAAGTTGGTAATCGAGAAATAATTTCATTTTGCTAGGATTTTCGCCGGGGGAAGTAACAAGGATGGCCGGATGCGGGTATCGATAGGAGTGAAAGGGAGAGGAATATAGCTCGGAGCACTGTGATTGGTCAGGAAGGCCGCAGGCTGTGAACAGTAGCCCGCCCTATGTCTACTGTAAACGATGACGCAGCTGCCACAAAAAGACGTAACTAGAGCTGAAGTGGTAATTATTATTTTTTGTTCATATTTTTTTTAAACGTTTGATGTACTTGAATACCACTGTGGATATTATTATTTTATGCATATAAACATTATCCACATCATCTTACCTTGTAAAAATTCTGCAATTCATGTGTTTTGTGGTTTTGATTGTGCAACGAGGTTTTTTACTTCCCAGTTTACTTTTGAAAAGTAATGACTCGAACACCTGTTACCTGTGCCTGGGAGCTATTCCGTGTAAATAAACAGTTACACACGCGTACGTAGTTATATTGGTTTTTGTGAACAGTTTAAGATCATGCTGGGAATACGAGCAATTATGTTATTTTGGTAAAGAAATGTTGAAGGTAAATTCAATAATATTGTTTTTAAGCCTCTTTTTTACTTCTGTTTCTTCTGTTTATTTTACACGCAAATCTTACAAAAGCATCTAAGATGTTCAGTTACCCATTTGTTCGCGAAAGCCGTGGCCGCCGGCGTCACCGAGGGCGCTCATAGCTCGGGGCGGGGCGCGCACACATGCACATTCACACCCTCCAAATACTGTAACAACAAGGAAAATCCTACACAAGTGTGCAATTTCCACCCACACACTTCCATTCACAAAAAATCTTCACAAAAGCCCCCATGTGTAAGTAAGTCCCGGCGAAAATACCAATGTGTGTGTAAATTCGTACAGTTACAAATATAAACTTTTTGGACGAAAATACACGAATCTTTTATATTATTCTACGCACACTTTGAAGTGAGAGTTTTTTTCAAGATTCTCATTTCCCGGTATATGGAGATACTTATATATTTTTCTCGTACAAGCAATTTGGTTATGTAACGAGGTTATGTACAGTTAAATAATTATCTAAGAGATTGGGATGTTCTGTTTAATATATTAATTTGAAAACTCAATTTTCTGTCGAAAAAGTGATTGTGAGAGGAATTCGTAAGAATAAACATAATATGTGAAGTGTAACTGAAGAAAACTTGATGTGAATACTTCATGATTTAGTATTCCGTTTTAGATGAAACAACGCGATTGTATTTAATTATTTAGTTACATTTCGATTTTAAGGCCTATTTCGCCTACATGCCTATCCCAAGAAGTTCTTTCCGACTATTTGCCAATTGCCCGATCGCGGCTTTAATTGGGCTGTAATTTTATTTTGTACAAATAAATTCGTAAGCCTAATAGTTATAAGGGCTACGTAAGTGTCTAAAGAATGACATTCGACGGAATCTAACAGACTTTGGAAGTAATAATAAAAAAAGCGTGTAATAAAACACAATTTGCAAGTGAATTCTATTGTATTTATTGTTGTATGTTGTAAGCGTAGGTACAATTTTCCTTTTTCAATCCCTTGTTTGTGGTTGTGGTTAATTAATGTAGACTTGTTTATAACATTGATACCTAAATGATAAAGTTAAATGATTAATTTGTGTAAGTAGGTTTGTACCAACACATGGAAAAACTAGATGAGGTCGGCGATTCTATTGCGACCACTCTGTTCTCAGAGTGATCGCAATAGAATCTTCTTCTTCTTTCTTTTAAAGTACAGACTTAATCTTTTTGATCCACGTTTTTATTTTATTTTACTGTCAACGTTTTGAAAATGCAAGTAGGTAGTAGATACTGGCATTTTAACCTGTAAAACTGTGAATGCCAGTCACAACGCAAAACGGAACTTCAAATAATATTTAATTACCGAAGTATAATCGAATTTTGTCATAATTTCAAATATCATCATTATTACCAATACAATTCGGTGTACCTATGTAGTTATATTGCATTTGTTTCAGCGGCGCCGCTCCGTTAGTTTCAGCCGGGCCGCCCTGAAACACGGCCATTGCGCGTCGGGCGACGACGCCATCTTTTATTTTATAAATAACATTCTTTATTTGAAATTGTTTTTTGTTTCGGTTTTTGCAGTTGCGTCGTTCTTTTTTATGAGACACTGACTGAGTGATGAATTGAAGTTTTTATAATTGAATGAAAAATTGTTAATGATTTTGGTTTGTGATTTAATAGGTTGGTTTTATCATATATTTTCTGTTTATGGTGAGCAAGGATCATTTTAAAATAACATTTGCTTTAACTGTGTTGTGAATATGAGTGAATGCAATAACGTGAGTGAACGTAGCCTGTGTGGATACCTTAGTGTTTGCTCGATCAGATTTTTTACTTAATGGGCAATGTGTAAGTTGTAAATACACAGTAACCCACGACTGTTGAAACGTACAGTTAAAAGTCTGAAATTGTCAACACTGAGTGAGGAAGTGCGCGTGTTTCGTTCATTCTTGTTCCTTCTCTGTTTCTGCGAAGAGTTTGCTTTGTAATAAAAAATGGCAGTTGAGTATAGGTACAGGGTGCACAGAGACATCGACGCACAAACTGAAAACCATATAAGTATTCAAAACATGATTCAAATCAAATAAAAAAAAAAAACATTTATTGATTTGCCAACATGGTACATGATGTTTTATTTATTTTATGAGTTCTCCATGTTCTACCGTCACATGGGCATCCAAATCATATATTATTGAAATCACACAAATTTAAGATATAATAATTTAAAAATAACTGTAGGTAAGGAAAATTAAATACCTGGCTACAAATTCATGTCAAATCGTTTGAACTTCAGTAAAAATGTCACAATAATACGAAAATGTCAAATTTCAACCAGCACCCTAATTGCGTAACTCACGATTGATCATAATTGGTTTCGTCTTCACAGTTAAACAATATTCATTGCGTTATTTATGTTGTCGAACAGACACATTTGTCGAACATATGAAGCAATGGTTTAACAATCCGTGTCAAAACGATACAGATTATGATGAATCGTGAGTTACGCAATTAGGGTGCTGGTTACATTAATAAAAAAAAATGTCAAAGGTCACTAAGGATACACTAATAAAATAGAAAAAAAAATGTAAAAAAAGAAAAATAGTATGTCAATCGGTCAGTGATTTATCATTTAAGTCGTCAATTGTGTACTTAATAACTTTTTTCAACTAATATTTCGCTTAGTGCCCTTTTAAATTTGAAAACAGTCATTGTTTTAATATAGGTACTAGCTTTTGCTAGCGGCTCCGCCCGCGTGGATGTCGGTTATCGCGGAAAAAAGTAGCCTACGTCCTTCTCTATATCCCAGGCTATATTTCTGCCAAATTTCATGACGATCGGTTCAGCGGTTTAGGCATGAATGCGAGACAGACAGACAGAGTTACTTTCGCATTTATAATACTTATTAAGTAGGGATTTTGTTATAAATGCGTGGGGCAATGCCAAAAAAACTTTTCTGCATTAGTGCTGTTCCAAGGTGTTCAATACATTTTGAACGTTATGGAGTGGCGACCGCGTACCGGAAGACGTAAAGTTGGAGGACCACACAAGGTGGACCGATGACCTTATGAGGGCCGCAGGAGTTCGCTGGATGCGGGAAGCACAGAACCTGTCGAAGTGGTGGAGTTTGAGAGAGGCCTATATCTAGCAGTGGATGTCTTTGTCTAATGATGATGATGATGATGATGATGATGACATTTTGACCGCGCAATTACACTTTTCTGTAACATAGAAGTTTTTTTTTTTAAATATTTCTAAGCTAGGTGGTCTAGTTTCAGGTGCTGAATTGATAGTTTCAGTTTGCACGTCGATATCCTGAAAAACGCTGTTACAAAGCAATAAAAAATAAACAATGGTATTTAGAAGCATAATACTAGTAGACCGAATCCATGGCTACTGAAAGAAAGAAAACATAGTTAGCATGATGTTTTTTATTTCTACTCTACTGTAGAATAGAAATCGCTTGTCTACATATTTCTCGGTGAAAAACTATCAAGTATACGTAAACGTCATTTTTGTCAACTCTTCCGATGACAAAACGCTTGTCTACGGTTTTGCGTGCTAAGTCAGGGCCTGAATTCATTACGATTCCTTACTCGTAACCACGTCAATCAAACACGAATTTTGCTAATATCGTATTATTAATATCTACAAATTGTCTTGGAACACACAGAATATGACATTTCGATTCCTTACTGTTACAATGGTTTCTAAAAAACGATATTGACGTAGTTTTAATGTAGTAAGATTCCGCGGGAAATCATTATAACGCTACAGAAGTGGGGCCCTGCAGGAAAATTGCAAATACTTACTAACTTTACTGGCTTTAAATCTACCGTTAACATAATTATAGACATACATAACCACAAAGAAACCTTATATAACAAACCGAACAACGCGCAAAATTAACGAAAAATAAAAAATAATAAGTACAACCAAAAGGTAATCATCGCGGGCCATAATCTTGTTACACAAATGTTTGGCAAAATAAAAGAAGCGTAATTATTTAAGAAATTCAACGCACAAAGGGTCGGCCTCTCCCTTCTCCTGCTGAAAGGGGGTGGCGGCCATTGTAATTATTTTTTCTTAAAAACTTTCCCGGTATGAGTTTGTTCTTTGAAGAAAAATATTATGTAAGCTGGATAGTGGATGTGGTCTTGTGTTATTTGATGTTCAGATGTTTTTTTTTTGTTGTGGAGATTGATTTTATTTATTTAGTGTAGTCATCTTATAGACCTATATATATCCTATCCCAGAGACGTGGTCGCTCACAATGGGCCTTATCAGAAGGCTTAAAGTCACCCAAAGGGCAATGGAGAGGGCTATGCTCGGGAGTTTCCCTACGCGATCGAATCAAAAATGAAGAGATCCGCAGGAGAACCAAGGCAACCGACATAGCCAGAAGAATTGCCAAATTAAGTGGCAGTGGGCAGGACACATTGCTCGCAGAACAGATGGCCCATGGGGCCGAAAGGTTCTGGAGTGGCGACCGCGTACCGGAAGACGTAGAGTGGGAAGGCCTTCCACAAGGTGGACCGATGACTTGTGAAGGCCGCGGGTATTCGCTGGATGTGGGAAGTACAAGACCGGTCGAAGTGGAGGAGCCTGGGGGAGGCCTGTGTCCAGCAGTGGACGTCTTTCGGCTAAAATGATGATGATGATGATGATGATCATGCTATAATGTAACCTGCTGGGGAGTTTGTTGCGCCACTTCTTCTTCCCAGCTAAAGCACTAGGAACTGGTGAAGGGTGGTCGTTTTGGGGGACTGTCTTATGTAATTTTGACCTTCAAAAAGAGCTGGCTCTCAGCCTAGTTTGAATAAATGACATTTTGCATTTGTTGTTGTTTTGTGTGAATTCTCTCTTTGAGAGGGAGTACGTTGTAGTGTACCACACGAGCCCAGTGCGGGTTGGTAGATGTAACATGTGTTCAAATTTTTAGTTCTAGTGTTTTCTTTAACCGTTTTGAGAGCACCGGTGATAAAATAATGGATACTCCCTTTTCTTTAGGTAGAGGACGAGTACCTAATCTTTACACTCTGTTCCTCATATCTCTATAGGCTGTTCCGCGAAAACAGAGAAAGAAATTCCATCTCAATCTCCCGGAGTCTTCTAGATACAAATCTAGAAGACTCCGGGTTGCGTGCGTGAACGAAACAGTATGTTAGGTTAAACAAGGGACATACTGTAAGGGGCTGAGGTACTCTTGAAAATACACAAATTTTAATATGGAGTGGACAGCTGGACACCAGAATATAAAGAAAAAATCAGCTGTTCCCAACTTTTTGTCCAGTTATGCGAACATAAATGTATAGAGCTGCGGGCTTAGCATGACGCTTTGTACGTATATTTCTACGAAGAATAGACAGTGCTTTTTCAATACAAAATGACATTTCGTTCCAAAACTTTTGATATCGCACCGTAGATATCCTTCTACAATCTGTCATTTAGTCTTTCATTTCTAACGATATTTGTCTAGGTCCTTATATAAATGTAGACTATTTCAGAAGAATATTTCTTCTCAAACTGTCAAAATCTCACCGACAACAAACTTTCTACTCGACGGCCACAAAGTTTATACGATTATCTACAAAATCATGATTCGTTAAGAACGCATAACTGTGATAATTAATAGAAAAACATAGCTATCTTCTCCTATTGTACATCATTTAGTTAATAGTCATGTCTATACTTCCGTCGACAAATCGGTGCTCGTGCTAAGCCTGCTGGTCTAATTTAGCGGTTTCAGTGTTGTATTTCCTTAGTAAAAGTTTCTTCACGAGTAGGTACTACACTCCGGTAAAGTAATGTCCCTCGTTTAACATAACACACTGTATACAGATATACCTCTGCCTAATCCTTTAGGAAATACAGGCAACATGTTACCTACATGTAATCAAAAACCTCTTTCTTCCCGCAGCCAGCTAAAAAGACGCTCTATTTTTAGAAAATGTCCGATTCATATTTCCATAATGTTATTCAGAATAGGTACCATTCCCAAGTTACAAAATAACACGGCCCTTATTATAAAAGTTCGGGTACAACATAGAAGGTCCGTCTTTTGGAAGGTACACCCCGGGGGTGGGCAGACTTGTAGGCTACCGACATGTTTGTACGTTCGTTAAAAGTATTTCTGCCAACTTGATAATTCTTAAAAGAAAATGTGAGTTGATTTTCATTGTGAAGTTATCTATGCATAAAAATGTAAAAATAAATAAATTGATGTGTCTGTTTGTAATTTCATACTAACAACTTTTTACTAAATGTATACAGGATAAGTGCGTATCCATGAATTCAGAATATCGTTCTAGAATTCCTAGTGCAGAAATTTTTCGTCGATTATACAAAAAGAAATCTAATGTTTCATTGAAAAGTGCAATACCTACGCGGTCAAAATGTATGGAACAGCTGATTGTTTTTGTATAACCGACGAAAAATTTCTGCACAAGGTACAAACAGTAACCATGAATTCAGCATACCATTCTAGACCCTAGAATGGTATGCTGAATTCATGGTTACTGTTTGTACACTGGATAAAAACTTTTCCTGTAAATATTATACTAGCTTTTGCCCGCGGCTTCGCTAGCGTGGAGGTCGGTGTTTTATACACATAAACCTTCCCTTGAACCACTCTGTCAATTGGTCAAAACCGCATTAAAATCCTTCGCGTAGTTTCAAAGATCTAAGCGTACAAACACGAAAAGCGACTTTGTTTTATAGTATATTAGCTGACCCAGTGAACTTCGTACCGCCATATTTTATTTCTGCAGTCGCGACTGAGGAAATATAATCCTTCCGGTAAAATATACAAACTATATCCTGACAATAAGGAACACATAAAAAAAAGAATCATCCAATTTGGTGCAGTCGTTCGGAAGTTATGCGCGTACATACATTTCGGCGATTTATTTTTATTTATATAGATAGATAAGGAAAGTTCCGTGTGGTACCGGACGTAAAGAATAGCACCATCCGATTTCTTCCCGTGTGTGTCGTAGAAGGCGACTAAGGGAATTAGGTACTAGAGAATGGGCAGCAGCGTTCTCTATGCATTTTACCACCATACTGCGATCGCCAACCAACAAACAAATTAGGGGAGGCCTATGTCCAGTAGTGGACGTCTTTCGGCTGAAATAATGATAATGATGATGTAAGGAAAGGAAGTAATACTTTTATTTTCAGCCAGTATAACTAAACAAGGAGTTTCCATGGACATAAGAACTCTTTAGTGAATATCCAAGCAATGACAATATAAAAGTGATGACTCTATGGTGAACTAGAGTGACAGGACGGTACTAATATGGTGCTGGCATGGTGCTGACTGTATGGTGATGAGTGGTGACATCGGTGATCAGGCTGACAAGGCGATTCTTCTACCCATGTGTGGATTGTGTGATGACATTTCTGGCCCTGGAGCCTAACGCATGGCAGGTAAGTGTACAGCTTTACTTGATGTACAATACGCGTCATGTAAAAAGAACGTTTGAAGAAAGTGGAAGGGGTGTGTTTGAGCATGGGTACATCCACGCACGAAAGTACTAGGCCTATTATTTTATTTTTGAAGTAGCCTTTCGCTCATTGCTTCGTTTATTGGCAGGTAACATTGAAAAACCCACCTCATGCCGCCAAATAGACCGGAGTTTCTTGCCGGCTCTTCCCCATAGGAAGCGATAAATTGGAATCGTGCACCTAGCTTCTGACGTTTCATAAGTGCCCATGCAGGTTTATGTGAAATAATATATTTTGATTTGATTTGATAAGTCGTCAAGTGCGCAGCTTGATCGCCAGCGTATTCTTCATACATGACGCGACCTGTACTTGTTAGACCACGTTCGCACGTCAAAATATCGTAGCGAGATTTTAGCGTGCACTGGTATTTGAGCTCTCGGCGTCGTTGTAGTGAACATTGAGAATCCAACAAAGTACATCATTAATAGTATGTTACGCAATCAGGGTGCAGGTGCCCACGTAACCTTGACTAACTAAAAGTGTCTCGTACCACCTGGCTACATTAAAAATAGGGTATTTTCCAATTTACTAAAACTATTTTAATTTGAAGATTGGGACGAAATGCGTAACAGAAAAAGTAATACAATTTTCTATTCATTAAAAATCTTGTTAGTTATAAAGTCGACATTCACTTGATAACAATTACTTTAGTTTACACAAAGTTGACGTGACGTGTAGTCACGTGATAAAAAGTCGTCGTAAGGAGTGTTTTAGTGGTACTCGTAAATTCAAAACAACGAAAAGTAAAGGAATTTGATTTAAAACGTTTTTATTTGAGAAAATGGATTTAAATCAATTTATTTTTATTTTTCTGTTACACATTTCGTCCCAATCTTCAATTAAAACAGTTTTTAACAAGTTGGAAAATACCCTATTTTGATAATTTCAGATTTTTCAGGAATTGTTTGCTCATCATATTCCCATCTTTATTTGCATTCCGTAAAATGAAATCAAACACAGAACTATCAAACTATATTAAAATTTAGAGTCTATCTCACGGAGTTCTATCTACAAACGGGCCATATCTCACTCAACACATCGGTCAAACTGCCATGAAATCACATTTACCGTCTGAAAACCTTATTTCTTCAGCGGAAGTGACGGAACAAACTAAATAGTGCTGCCACCTGGCGGGCAGCGCCGCCGGAAGTGGGCTTTATTGGCGGAAATGGACCGGCCGACCGGATATAGCAATTTACACGGGCGCCTCGCTGTTGACTCGAGAAGGAAATACACTTTATTTTGAGTTCGTTACTGTTATTTACACTACGACGGTTATTTATATTTATACTGCGACGTTGGAGTTAACATTGTTGGTGAAAAGCTGTTTGTTGAATTATTTTTGCGGTGGGTACCTACATAAAGTTTTGGTGACTGAATGGAAAATAATAATGAGTATGTGTGCGTGTTAACATCGCGCCTTGTTTACCTAAAGGGTTGAGCAGAGGTATGGTAGAGGTAAAAATTATTTCACTGTTGGGAAGCTACACTATCCCCGTGTGACATAGGCTTTATTTTATCTCCGTATTCCTACGGGAACGGGAACTACGCGGGTGGAACCGCGAAGCGCTGCTAGAGTGAAATAAAATTCTTCACTATTGTAGGAAAATATGATGCAATCTTCTGTATAATAAGGTAAGTACTTAATTTGATAGCAGATGTATACAAATCTATTCGTTCACGAGTACTTTGATGAAATAATGTCATGATTTTAAGGGGACACTTTTCGCGGGCTCGAACTCACTGGTGGGCTTTGATAAAAATCACGCTGTCTCACCAGGCTTCATATCCGACAGAGATAGTATCAGTGATTAGCAGTTAGACGCTAGTCTACACGCACAACGTTATTGAGTGAGATGCAGGAGCATTTATAGCAAAACATTCGCGAAAAAATTAAGAAAAGTCCTTCGGAAGATCGGGTTTTATGAAAAAACCACGGCATAAATCAATGACCAATAAAGTTTATTGAACTTATCGATAATTGAACTTTGTCGGTACCGACTTGGTTTCGGAGATTTAACACTTCTTTTATTACTTAAATACGCCCAAAGTTAGGTTAAATTAGCAAGAAAAACGAATCTTTGTTGGCTAATTTTTAATGGCTTTTTATTTTAGTATTTTGTTTCCGTACCGACAAAATTAATAATGAGACAAAACCATACCATGTTTAATTTTTGATGTACGCTGTCAAACAGTGGAGTAAAACCCTCCCGAAGTTTGTATGGAAAAAATGTGGACTTGTTTCACCTTAAGGGCACACTTTGCGCGGGCTCGAACTCACTGGTGGGCCTGGCTAAAAATCACGCTGTCTCACCAGGCTTCGTACCCGACAGAGATAGTATCAGTGGTGAGCAGTTAGACTCTAGTCTACACGCACAACGTTATTGAGTGAGATGCAGGAGCATTTTTGGCAAAAAAATCGCGAAAAAATTAAGAAAAGTCCTTCAGAAGATCGGGTTTTATGTAAAAACCACTGCATAAATCAATGACCAATAAAGTTTATTGAACTTATTGTTAATTGAACTTTGTCGGTACCGTCTTGGTTTTCGAGATTTTACACTACTTTTATTACTTAAACACGCTCAAAGTTAGGTTAAATTAGCAAGAAAAACGAACCTTTGTTGGCTCATAACTTTTTAATAGCTTTTTATTTTAGTATTCTGTTTCCGTACAAACAATAATAATAACGAGACAAAACCATACCATGTTTAATTTTTGATGTACATAGTCAGACAGTGGAGTAAAACCCTCCCGAAGTTTGTATGGAAAAAATGTGGACAAGTGTCACCTTAAGGAAAATAATTACATTACTACACAAATAATTCAAGAATCTATTCAACCGCAAATCGGGAAGCTACCTCAGAGCGGGACGAGCTCTCCCCAGACGAATCGATAATTTCGTGACGCGAACCGGGGCCGGAATAATCTTTGCGGATGTCGAGAATGTGTCCTGCTCAGTGATAAGACTTAACCATATGTTGAAGGTGATAAGGTTGATTTTTGATTAGATAAGTTTTCTTTTGGTGTCCGCATCAACTTCCCATATTGTGGTCAGTAAATTTCTAGCTTCACAAGTATGGCCGCGAACCAACTGTGCGGAAAACTGAATGCACGAGCGTAAAGGCTTCTTCAGACTGGCGTGACGCGACACTTGCAGAACAATTTTCTATGAAGTTTTCGTAGAAATTAAGCCACGAATGTTGTGTAGTGCCTGTTAAGGTGACACTTGTCCACATTTTTTAATACAAACTTCGGGAGGGTTTTACTCTACTGTTTGACTATGTACATCAAAAATTAAACATGGTATGGTTTTGTCTCATTATCAATATTGTCTCACAATACTGAAAATTTATGCCATTAAAAAGTTATGAGCCAACAAAGATTGGTTTTTCTTGATAATTTAACGTAACTTTGGACATGTTTAAGTAATAAAAGAAGTGTAAAATCTCCAAAACTAAGTCGGTAGCGACAAAGCTCAATTATCGAAAAGTTCAATAAACTTAATTGGCCATTGATTTAAGCAGTGTTTTTTTCTGAAAACCCGATCTCCGGAGGACTTTTCTTAATTTTTTACGCGCCTGTTTTGCTACAACTGATCCTGCAGCTCACTCTATAATGTTGTGCGTGTAGAGTAGCGTCTAACTGCTCATCACTGATACTACCTTTGTCGGACTCGAAGCCTGGTGAGACAGCGTGCTTTTTAGCCAGGCCCACCAGTGTGTTCGAACCCGCGACTAGTGTACCCTTAAGAATTGATGCATATTCGTTTACACCCAACAACAGATCAATAAAGTATATGCATAATAATTTGTATCTGCTAGTAGGAGGAGATTGGTATGTTGGAGGTCAAGTGCGTGGACATCACGTAGGCTCTGAAAGGAATTGGTTTTCCCATCATACTTGAAACTTGACCTGATGCTTGACTGACTTTGATGGATTCCATTCCGGAGACAATTTGATTTACTGATGATTAATTTGGGTGTACCTACTCGGCTCCAGTCGGTTAGTGGCGCTGCATCGTGAACATTCGGTAGTTTTTACTTATATCGTGTGATCATAAGCCCATACCCTCTTTTTAACCCCCGACGCAAAAACGACGGGGTGTTATAAGTTTGACGCGTCTGTGTGTGTGTGTGTGTGTGTGTGTGTGTCTGTCTGAGGCAACGTAGCTCCCGAACGGATGAACCGATTTTGATTTAGTTTTTTTTGTTTGAAAGGTGTATTAGTCGGGAGTGTTCTTATATATGTTTTATCAAAATCGGTTCAGCCGTTTGAAGATTATCAGCTCTTTTCTGGTTGAAAAAGGGATTTTAGCCTCTGATCAACTCAAAATTTGGGATTCTATTACTTCAATGATATTAGACGAATAAAATAACCTTGAACTGATGCTGGAGCAACACCTGGAATTTCCAGGAAACCCAAGTTATTCACCAACAAACAGCAGAAGTAAAGTGTTTGGGTTCATTGAAAAGGTCTCAATGAAGAGATTATAGATAAATGGTGATTTAAGGGAGACATTAAGTTTAAAAAGCAAGAAATAAAAATTAAATTTAAACGGCTAGGCCTCTGTTTGGCATTTTCATTGACCGTCCCCCGACTTGACAATGCCCCGATCAAAATATTACGTTCAAATTAAAAGGCCTATAAATATTATTTTTTAGTTTTAAGAGTTTTTGTTTGGGTCGGGGGTTTTTTAAATTTTAATTTAAGTAAGTGATGGTGTCTCAAACATAGCATAGCTGACACTACAGCTCACCGAAAGATAATGGAACAAAAATAGGAAGAAAATAAAATAACCGAATTAAATAAATGATAAGTGCACTTGCGGACAGAAATAAAGAGTCGTCGAAAAAGTTTTTAACCAGTGTGCAAACTGTTACCAGCGCAGAAATTTTTCGTTGGTTATACAAAAAAAAAAAGTATTGCTGTATCATGCATTTTCACCGCGGAGATAATGCACTTTTCTATGAAACAGCAGATTTTTTTTTTCGTATAACCATTGAAAAATTTCTGCGCTGGGGGGTCTGAATGACATGCTGAATTCATGGTTACAGTTTGCGCACTGGATAAAAACTTATCCTGTATATTATTTTATGCTTCGAAGGCCTCCCTTACTTTCTCAGTTGTGAGTAGGTACGTAAAGCAAAGACCATTTAGACCTTTATTCAACAAAAGAGTTTTTAACGTACCTACCTTTCGTTCCTTCATAATAATATCTTGACAGGTGTCACTATTTCCCACCGCTGTTTTAAATATTTAATTATAGAATTAAATGTTAATATTCCTCCATTACTTTTCATTACAGCCTGCTCGCTAATGAATTTAAAACTATACTCGTGAACTTTTTTTCATAAAACACATTAGCACGGTTGATGGTGCTAACGATTATCACCTTTTGAGGTCTAGCTTATGAAGTGTTATGTCAATTAGTCAACAGTCATTTTTCTATACAAGTGGCGAATTAATGCCTATGGAAGTATTAATCGATCATTAGCATTCGAGCTAAGAGTGTTGATGTCATTTGCATTGTTCATGATCGGCCAAACTGTAGGGTAATTGAAAATGGGGTACTAACCTTGCGGGGTAACAGTAAGCGTGACTTTAATTTTGACAGTTCAACCACATTCATTGCCTTATTGATGTTGTTGAACTGACAAATGTTTCGAAGTTATGAAGCAATGGATTAGTAATATACTTCAAAATGATTCAGATTGTGATTGATAGTGTGTTACGCAGTTAAGATGCTGTTCGATTTATTTGAACGCACAGTCATGAGCACTAATATGTATACGCTTAGCTAAATTCAAAACCGATTTTCTCTTAAATACCGAGTGCAACCTTGAGAGTGTTCATTAATGTGTGTTTTCAAAAATATTATTTTCATAGTAACATTAA
This sequence comes from Polymixis flavicincta, assembly GCA_949987655.1. Lineage (NCBI taxonomy): Eukaryota > Metazoa > Arthropoda > Insecta > Lepidoptera > Noctuidae > Polymixis > Polymixis flavicincta. The sequence goes on along the minus strand of OX465188.1, from coordinate 15,114,134 downwards.
AATTACAATAATTACAAGAGCAGAAAATTACGTATACATATTAGTGCTCGTGACTGTACAACTTTTTGAAGTCGGTTAAAAAGTAAAGTATTTACTTGTAAGGCTAGAGTTATCAGGACGAAAGTATTCGGTGTAATTTCAGTTTATAGTAGGCGTGGGATGTAAGCTTTTTACGCATCCAAGATGCCTCTGATATTCCAGAGCTCCAAAAGCAATGGTGACATTAACCGACAAACCGACTACCAGCCAATAAAAAGAAAAAAAAACCATCAAAAAAATCAAAGAACACATCAAAGTGACCCTAAATTGAGTCCACAAATTCACAATCACTATCTTTCCCCTACAATCGCAGATGTTATCGGCTCGTATTAAAATCAAATTGCACGTTAAACTGTCCAATTTGTAGCTGATGATGAGATAGCGCCCCCTAGCGGCGCTTGCGCAACTGGCCGTGACTAAACGGTGCGCGTCAAGTGCTCGTGATTGATGAGGAGATATGAGTAGTGGGTGGTGTGAATAGCAGGTCTAGCATGTAGGGTCATAGATGGTTGTAAATTTCGAAGGTGAAAGGAAGACCTGAGGGGTAATAGAGTAACACATTTACAATGGCAATACCTTTAATTATGACAATTCAGCCACATTCATTACGTTCACTGTATGGAGCAGACTAATTTTATACTGGCTTCAAAAAAGAAAGAGGTTACAAATTCGTGTGTACGTATTTACCTACCGTACGTGCTAAAAAAAATATGTACAAAAAAAACACTGCAGTGACAAAAAACACGGCAAAAAACTATAACACAGAACTAATGGACAACGACTTAAGAAATTACAATAATTTTACACTCTTGTATTAAGACTTTTTACAAAAAAAATCAAATACAATCAACTTCAAAAAAAGCAGTAGATATCTACGCTTTTCCGAAGTCAGTTTTTTTTTGTAAAAACTTTTTATACAAAAAATGAAACAATGATTTGGACATTTCCTTCAAAATCTTCAGGATAGTGACTGAAAGTATTTTTTTTGTGGTGCTATGCTTTTCAAATTTGGTTTACTTTCTGTTTGACAATTCTCAAAACGTACCCGATTTCCTGAAGTTGTGACCATGATGTTCAACTTACATGCCGAATAGCTTAAAATTCTCTGGATGATCACTTAATCACTTCTATGCTTCTTCGGAATATTGAGTCTCAGTAAATCTCCTTGTAACCCGCAAACAGCTCGTTGAAGAACTTAATAGAAGGGTCTTGGCCAGGAATATCCCGGTGGATAAACACCCCTGTGCAACAAACCGTGACTAAACGACCACGTCACGATTCAGGTGTCGTGCTCATTCATTACAATTAGATCTAAACTATCTAAAAACTTTTTAAACTACAAACTATTCTTCTTAGTCCTTATGGTCGTATCATTTGGCGGTACCGAATAGGCTGCGACTTCTAACCGTTTTAACGAATACGACTGGCTATACAAACCTCGGCAACCTCAAGTTTAAGGCTAAATAATTATGTTAAGCGTGCTTAGCCGAGTGTGAGCAACTGTTCAATATTTGAGCTTAAAGTTTCCATCTTAGGGTTGTTGAATATCCCAATCAGCCAAACTTAATACAAACTTAAAAAAATCCTTAGCAACATTTATTCTAACAAACTTAACAGCTTACTTGTACAAAGACGCAGCTAAAATCAATTTGACAACAACTTAGTTACTTCAACATCGAGTTTTCATTTCTGCGTGCAAGAGGCATGCAAAATCGCCTTAGGGGAACACCACTTTCCACTGACCCCTCGCTCATTTGAAAATGAACCTTATTAAGTTGACGTACGGTTGTTTCTGTTTGCTTGAAGGGTTGTGGTATAGTGGGTGGTGTGTGGAAGATCATCAAGGTGTGTTTGTGGCCGTTTGGGCAATGCCACGGTTGGGATGAGCTGCTGAGGGTTCGTAATAGGCGAGGCAATGACGTTTCATGCTTACGACGCCGTTGCTCGTTGCCATGGTTACGAGAAGCGATTGGTTTTTGAGAGTGAGGATTAGAGAATGGGGTTGCATCCTTTGGATAGATAGATGTTCGTGATCCTCGTTACATGTTTCAAATCATTTTTTTTTTCTAATCAAATCAAATTATTTATTTGCATTATACAGGTAGGTATAAACAGATGTTACAAATAAATTTATAGTACACTGTATCAGTACCTAATAAGATGTGCAAATATTTACATTATCGATAATCTAATTATATAATTATTAAAATAGCATCACAAAATTATTATAATCAAATAAAAAAATCTGAATAAGTACATACCGCAAATGTCAAAGATTAAACTAATTGTCATATGAATTATAATTCATGTCATTAATAAAATTACTTACAGAAATGTCAAATAAAATTATTACTGCACGTCACACTATTTTAATTATATTTCTATAGTTTGTCATATACACGGTTAATTTTAGATCGTTCTGGAGCCGAAACACAGTAACTCCAAATGAGTAATAGTTACTATTGGCATTGTTATTATATTTTTAAGACGTCTAATAAAGAAGTTAGAAATTTATCACTTTTTTTCTGTCATACGAGTAAAATTTTAGTAGCACTTTCACTATTTCATTCATAAACGCAAGATCGTACGCGATCCGCTCGGTGATGACGTAGCGCGGCACAGCTGTGCGTGTGCGAATCAGTTGATTGCGTAGGTACCTACTCGCGGTGGGTCAATAGACGTCGGACGAAAAACCAGCTGCAAGTAAGTACCTACACTACCTACACAAACCTCAATCGTTGGTTGGTGTAAGTTCATTTACCTCCATCATCTCTCATTGTATCGGAAGCACGGGATTTACAGTCTCCTCGTAAACGAGAGAAATTAATTGACATTTAACTCACCCCTCTCGCATCACGATATCACCTAGTACACAAGGCTACACATCAAGCGATACATTTCCAGTTTACGCTGATCTCGTGCTGTACGAAAATCGTTTACAATGCGAGATCAGCTTATACTGGAAATGTATAGCTTGATGTGTAGCCGTGTGTACTACCCGTCAACTAGACACGACGAGTACGCTTGGGAGTTGCATTTAAGGCCTTGAATCGAGTGTCGACCAATCGAGCTAATAGGTACTTAATAAACATACGAGTACCTACCTACCATAATACTGCCTAAAACATTTTTTTGCGACAATGCTTGCGGCGGCTTCTACAAAGGCAGGCAATTCAAACAGAAAAATGAATCGTTTAGTGAGTTGCATAGAGTTCATTATTAGTTGGAGGTGTCCCTTACTATGAAAACATTGAACCGAATTAAGACCTTATTTAAATAACTTTAACCGCGTAATTCGGTTGTGAACCTTGAACCCTTGTACAGCCCGGTCGGACACGAGACAATAGATTTCTCAGAATATTTTTAGTAAACTGCGGACCTACTAACCTAGTTTGGTGAAATTTCTATTTTTCCCCGTTAACGGTTATGAAATAAAGTCTAAATTCGCTTATCTTATTTTATTTGTGTACCTATTTAACGATTGCGTATTTATTTAAAAAAAAGTCGGCGCGTAGGCAAAGGTAGCGGCGATCAGCGAACTCTGTCATCTGTGAACTAGGTACCTACGCTTAAATAAATGGACATAGTAAAACGGCAGCCATAGGTTTAGAAACACGTACCTATGGATGTAATTTAATCCATTCGAATTCATTTTCCATATTTACTATTGGCTAATTGGTCCCGTGTGTGTTGCCGGGCGTATAAGAATAGCACCATCCCATTTCTTCCCGTGGGTGTCGTAGAAGGCGACTAAGGGATCTACTAGAGAATGGGCAGCAGCGTTCTCTATGCATTTGATCACCTCACTGCGATCGCCAACCCGCCTGCCAAGCGTGGCGATTATGGCAAAACCCCCCCTTTTGGGGGAGGCTTATGTCCAGCAGTGAACGTCTTTCGGCTGAAATGATGACTATTGGCTAACATTGAATCGCCTGGCCGCCATTGTGGTACTACGACGTGGGTACCTAGCGTTCGAAGTACCTACCTAGTCCAGTATATCTTCCTCTAACGCGGTCCGCGTTGCACGTGTGCGGGCGCTCGAAACTGTCCATGATCGAGGAGGCGCTGAGTTGCGGCCAGAATGGTGGAGGTGAAGGGAACTTGAGGGTCGTTGATTCCACGTGCGCGCAGTGAGTTCAGGTATTCCGGCTGAGCTTACAATCCTCTAGCCTCTTCCAAGTTATGGTTCGCAATCCCATAAAAATCCACATTTCACACACAGATTGCACTCATTTTTGGCGCGTAATTAGGTTGCGCGTGCGGTGTACGTGACCTAATACAGCGAAACGCGACACAATACTGGGAAGGAATTCGGAACAAGGAAGGGCGGGCGGTCGGCTAGACGGGGGTCGGGGGCGTGGCTAACGGATCATGCTGTCTGATCGATGAATGGATTTTTCAATGGATATCGTTCGCATGTGTTGCCGTTTGTCGATACGTTTTATACGCACGTATACATTGATCGCAAGGAAGCGTTACTTCGAGTTCTCATTATTTCACTCAAGAAAACAATAAATTTAATGATTCGTGTTTTTTTTTTTGTTGTTTATTTAAAATAATAGTCTCAATCGATTCTAGTTCGATGATCGAGTTCATGGCTTTCGGTTCCAGAACGACCTAAAATTAGCCGTGTATATGATAGCGCAAGAATTATAAAACTTTGGTTTCGAATTAAGGTTAGATGGCTTATTAAAATGTTATCAATTCAAAATGAATACTATAATATTCCCTTCCCACTGCTGGGACACAGAGTAAACACGAGTTTTACTTGATATAAACTTATGTTTTAAGTCATAAAACTGCTACTTATTATTTTGAACAAAATATGTTTCGCGATCGTAACACGTATGTATTTAAAAAAATATAATCAACGTACAACTTGACACTGAACTGGAAATTGCATTAAATAAAAACGGAAGAAAATTTACATTTCAGGTACCTTAGCGCATCCACCACAGTTAACACCTGGATTATTTCTTTTTCAAAAAATCATCGCTGATACAGACGAATTCAATAATGGCCGGGGGCTATGTTGTTATTGGTTTTTATCATTATTTTCTTTTAATAATATGTAGGTCTATACAGATAATAATCAAATGTTTCCATATTGCCCAAACACTGAGGTGCAGAATGATGTAAAATTTATGTGCAGTTTCCAAATTTTAAAAGGAAAATAAAAATTACCCAAAAATAATTTGCAAGTTATCTACTAAGTACATAACTTGCATATTGCCCAAACACTGAGCATACTTGTTATGAAGTACTTCTAATTTTTACGGGTAATTTTTATTTTCCTTTTAAAATTTGGAAACTGCACATAAATTTGCACTGCATTCTGCGTTTTGAATTCAATGTCAAAAAATTGAATTCAAAATGTCCATACACTTAGGGGCAAAAATATGGTGTCACCATTAAATTATAAATGTATTATGTTTTTCTATCAAGAATGTCTTTACATATAGTTTGCACGCCTTTTTTCTTAATGGCTAGGCAGGAATTACAGAACGGACCTTGCTACGATACTTGCTTACTCCTTTTGCGCTCCCTTTCTCCTTTTTGGTAAAAGATAACAGATTATTTAAAAACATAAATAGGATTAAACCTACAATAAATATAAAACTATAACTGGTTTATAACGTCATTATTCCAAACCCAATCAACTGGTACCTATACAACCTCAAAAACTATGTACATAACCTATTATGTATTTTCATAAACAGAATCAAAAAATCCTTTCACAGAATTACCATAAGCCCGTAGCATACTGTGTCCGGTGCGATACGGTGGAGCGACGCGGGCGCAGAATCCGAGCCTCAGGCGACGCGCGCAGCTGCCGCGGCACAGTAATGAACGCACCCTGTACGCTGACGGCTTAGATCTTGTACAGGGGGTGAGCTCATTAGTTAGGTTTAACTTTTAGTCGGGATTCATTATTTCCATGGAATAGTTGATTTAGTGTCGTTATGTCAATACGAAAACAATAAGAAAAACAAATTAGGAAATTGGTGACATTTTTCGATGGGCATGCTCAAAGTATGGTGAAATAAAATTTCGCACTTTAAAAAAAACGTATGTCAACCATAGCAGGTTACAGAATGCCATAAAAATTACAGAAGTTATTTAGTTTTCTAGTCTTGGTCAAGACTATGCTAGACCCCAAGGGCTTGGCTTGAACGTAGTGCCACTTGTAATTATTAATTTTATGGCAGATAAAACTAGAAAATTTAATAGAAGGAAGAGGAATACATGCAGCCGTTTTTAAACGATGTCATATATCAGAGAGACATGGATTAATGAGTAATCTTAATTAAATAATTGTATACTGGACTTGCAGATAGTAGTATATAACGATAAATTATATTGATGTAGACATTTCGTTATTTCCTGCTTCTATGTTCAATAAATAATAGTTTTTTTTTTGTTCTTATAATTTTAGTCGCCGAAATTAGCAGTAATAGAGATTTTTTAGTTTTAGGAAATTCCAGTTTAGCATTACCGATTCCCTTACTAGCTGAATTTCATATTTTACGAATGTGATATGACGTGCTTTCGATATAAAACCATTTTTAAAAACCACCAAATTACCATCACCACAGTAATTTTCAATTTCAAAACCATTTCACACAACAAACACCAAAAACTGTAATAAAAACAAAGTTGGAACCATCAAACACCATGTGTTTTGTGATCTCGGAGCGCATTACATATTCGTGCGGCATAATAAATGTATCCGCTTAATTATTATTTTGAAAATATCCGCGCCCCGGGCTCGCCGCGCGCCCGCCACACAATCATATTTCTTATAAAAATAAAATGAGTGTGCACTTGTTCGTGGCCCCACTTGTAAACGGGACAAACTTCAGTGAGATATGTTGATAATTTTAAATTGGAGTAAGTAGGTATATGGTTTGGTTTCGTGATCACTATAAACGGCAGTCTGGTTCACTTTTATTTTCTGTCTTTGTTTTCTCTTTATTAAATTTACGGAAAAAAATTAGGCACAGAGAAAAGTCCCTAATGAAAGTGACCAAGTTAATCCGATGGAGTTTTTGAAAATATTTATTATGATGCTGGTTTACCGCCTAATATGCGCTATAGTTACTAACGGCCTTCGCTTTTATATCTACGTATTATATACGAGTATACAACATGTAACATATTTTACGCAAGACCTCATACATATTTTTTTAAAGCTTATTATTCGTAAGAAAATCGTGTTGATCCTAGCATTATGCGTTCAAAATTGAATCCTAGAGCCTTGAAATAAGATTGAATTTTCTTCGACTCAATCTGCGGTAGGTATGGCAAAATGTTTGAAAAAAAATCCCATATTAAAAGTTACTGAAATTGATTCAGTAGTCAATTATGAACAAACAGCTTTCAGGATTTGCGTTTATACTGTTACAGCTTGTATAGTTTTTCTATACTAAAAACACAATAAATTCAAAAAATCCTTTCATCATCCACCGAGCTTGGTGACGCGACGTAGCAGATTTTCGCTACAGAATGAACATTCCGTCAGTATTTGTTGCTACGAAATCGCTACGAATTTGCGACAAAAGTACCAGGAGATCAGTTAGTAAAGGAGGTTAGAACGTATCCAGAGCGATGTGTATTGTAATGGCTGACGAAAGGGAAAGGGTTGCTCAACCCTTTGGTACATAGACTTCGGAAGGAGAATAGAGCTGTTCTATGTAGTTTATTATTCTAAGCTTTTTCTATAGGCCGACTTCTATTGTATTGGGCGGTTTAAAATATTTTTAAACAGATTAAATTGGTCTTTAAACTACCAATACCACGGAAATACAAGTCGAATAAAATATGGCCTGCAGACTGCAGCTTAGACTTCTTGCCAGGTATGTGTCAAATTTAAATAAATTGCTGCTATAAATAAGTCTACTTAAATGCGATAAGACTAATAAAAAATCCACTTCTACAACTTCTGACGACTATGCAACTCTATACAGCCCTCAGTACCGAGGGCATTGTTACCGATCAATAGCGACTCCCGCTTAAATAACAATCACTCATTCACTCATTCATTCGCTCCGTTCACTGCAGATCAGTTACATTCGAAGTTCGAATTAAAATAGCTGCACAATTATGCTCTGTCGTTATTTTAATTTAAATTATTTGTTGCTGCTCTCTCATTTTCAGTGTTGCCAACCTTTTGTTTGTCATATTATTTGTCTATTTGTAATTGGAATGTTGTGATATTTGTTAATCAATATTATGCGATGATAGTAGATATAGTCATCAAATAAATGCTGGTAATTTGTACGAGGTATACGTATCTAAATGATAACAGCTGCACGGGTCGATCGAAGGCTAAGTTACACTTGCCGCGCTCGGTTTGTGGATGGGTGACCGATATTAAGACCCTCCGTGCCTCAGAAAATACGTTAAGCCCTTGGTCCCGCCCGGTTGTCATTTCTGAATCGTTGACAATCGTTACATACAAAAGTTCGATTTGACAACCAGTCTTATCAAGGGGGTTTTTTTTGGGTGGGAAATCATCAAATAACTTCTCCCGCTCTGGGTGGAGCAGGAGGGCGTGTCAGACTTTTACTGACTAAAACCCACCCGTGTTCCTTCAGTAGCCCGTGTGCCAGGGGCTGTGATATCTCTTTCGAACAAACCGGCACCCCTGGCAGGCATCGGCCCTTGCGGGCCCTATCACGTTTGTGCTGACATCTCTTTGAGGCGCGCGTGGAACACAACGCGTCGTCGACTTGGGCTTGGTCCTTACCGGACAGCGAGCTACACATTACTCGCCGTCCGCAAGCTCATGCCTACGGTGGCAGGAAATCGGCCTGGGATTCCCGACGCCCAGGGCGTCTCCGTATCCTGCGGCGGCTAGGGTCGCGAGGGCGCAAAGACTGCCTCTCCCTCACGTGCGCCGCCTCCCTCTTCGCGAGCATCACTGCTTCGCTGAAGGAGGTGACGGCTACCCATGCCCTCTCGCTCCGTACCATGGCTTGGACCAGGGCCGGACGCGAGAGATCGCCGCCGCGCCGATCGCCTCCACGTGGACACGGCGGTGCTCTACCCAAGCCGGTCAGACCGCCACCGTGTGCTCCACCGTGTCCTCAGGGCGATCCTTATCAAGGGGTTAGTTTCGTGTTAAAGGCGCGACACAACATCGCGACTCGAGTCTCTTAGAACAATTTTTTTGAAAACTTAGTGGAAATTGTTTTACGTGTGTCGCGTCGCGCATGTCTGAAGAAGCCTTTACACGCAGGCACCTAACATGATACCTATACATGGAATTAAAAAAAAAAAATGAATGTGGAACCTTCTCATTTATTATTGGCAATAAGAATGATACCTGGAGTTCTTGGCGGGATCGCGTTGGAACATGTCGCACGAATTTTCATTTTCATGAAATTTTGTAAAATAGCGAATTAAACTGTATAATTTTGGTAGTGAATTATTCAATTTAGTTACGTGTGTGGTGCACAAGTTTAGTGAAAGTGAAAATAAGTGAGTAACGTGGACTTTCCTTGTTCCTCCCAAAAACTCCTAGTAGGTTGTTGTAAAGTTACTACCGCTTTACAATAACTTTGACTTAACTTTGAATTGACTGACTATGACTTTTTTGTAACTTCGTGCCTGATATTGGGCTATTTACTTTATTTAAAAGTAAAATTACTTGACACTGGCTAAATGCACAAACCATGCGAAGCCAAAACCCAAAAAAAAAGAATATACCTCAATTGAATGTTTGACGGAACTTTTAACTAAAAATTAGTTCATGAAAACCTTTTACAGCCTCTCTGATTTTACAAATGTCTATTTTTAGGTAGGTATACTTCCAAAGCCTAAGACCAAGTAGGAATACTTATCCAACTAATTATATCCGTCTTGTTTATGACGCAAAACTGAAAACTTTGTAATTTCTCCCTGCTACCAAAAGAACATCATTTTCAGACTTCCCAAAACTTTCTTTGCGGGTTGTTCGAAAGAGATACCGCCGCCGCCCATGGCACAAGGCTACTGAGGGAACACGGGTGGGTTTTAGTCAGTAAAAGTCTGACACGCCTCCTGTTCCACTCAGAGTGGGAGAAGTTATTTGATGATTTCCCACACAAAAACAAAAAAATATATTGAAATATGATTTTGAATGATTGAAATTTTTGGCACCAACATAATATAGATATTACTCTTTCATTATCTGCCTAGCCTTTTCCTAAGTACTTATGTTCGGCTTCCAGTCTAACCGAATACAACTCAATACAAGTATTTTACACGGAGCGACTGCATATCTGACCTCCAAAACTCAGATACTGGGTAATACGATACCCCCTGGTAAGAATGGTTGCCAGACTTTCGGGCTTCTGACGACCCGTAAAGACTGACGACTAACCCGTAGCTCGGATCACATGGTTTCCGAGGCACGAAAGGTTCTCGGTATGCAAAGATTTAAGAGCCAACCGCGGCAACAATCGACCCTACCGTCTGTAATTACTTAGCCACTAGAAAAGATTAGAAGGTCAGGTAAGAAGGTAGAAAAAGTTTATAAGTAAGCAGTAGTAAGCACCCATACATACTTATTAACTTTTTCTTGAATACTAAAAATACTCCGGACTAGATGTTCTCAGCAAGAATAATATCTTTTACTTATTTATTTTATCTTCTTTTTGTAAAACTTTAAAATGGAACGCAAAACTAAAGGTACCTACAAGCCAAACTAATAATAGGTCTTTACCTATGAAATTGCCGTTTTGTATGAAAAAATTTAAACGAATATTTTTCATAAATTTTTTATTTGTATTAATCGAAGTAATCACCCATGCAATCAATGCATCTTTGCCATCGCAGTGGCAGTTTATTGATGCCCTTCTTAAAGAAATCAGCTGGACGGGAGGCAACAAATTCTTCAAAGGCATTTTGTACTGCCTCTCGGGTATTAAATTTTTTTCCCGCCAAGAAGTTATCCAAATTCTGGAAAAAGTAGTAGTCTGTAGGCGCAAGGTCTGGTGAGTAGGGCGGATGACGGAGAGCTTCCAACCCCAGTTCTTGCAACTTGGAGACCGTCTGCTGTGCAGTATGAGGTCGCGCGTTGTCGTGCAGGAGCAGCGGAGACGAGCGATTGACCAATGCTGGTTGGAGATGCGCCAGCTTCTCCATCATTGTGTTCAGTTCTTCACAGTACACATCTGCAGTAATGCTCACCCCGTTTGGTAAGAAGCTGTGATGAATCACACCGGCGCTAGACCACCAAACAGTGACCATCACTTTTCTAGGGGTAAGTTTTCGTTTAGGGCATTGTTTAGGTGCTGAACCAGGATCCAACCAACTTGCTGAGCGCTTACGGTTATCAAACAGAATCCATTTTTCATCGCAGGTAACAATGCGGTTCAAAATTCCTTCATTTGTGTGTCTGTTGAGCAGTGCAAGGCACGTCTCGACGCGTACTTCGCGCTGGCGATCATTGAGTTCGTGGGGCACCCATTTGTCAAGCTTTTTTACCTTGCCAATTTGACGCAAATGGACCAATATTGTTTTGACGCTAACGTCGAAAGCTGCTGCTAATTCAGCCGTAGATTGTGTATCATCAGCTTCCACAATCGCCTTTAATTCGTCATTGTCGACCAAAGTCTTCGGACGACCGCGAGGTTCATTTTTCAGGTCGAAATTTCCAGAACGGAAGCGAGCAAACCAATAACAGGTGGTGCGTTGGTTTGTAGTGTTAGCTCCGTAAACGTCGTTGATGTTGCGTGCCGCTTGTGCCGCGTTGCTGCCACGACGGTACTCATATTCCATAATTACTCGAATTTTTAACGTATCCATGATGACGAAAAAGATTGAAATGCGATGAAAATGTAACACTAATCAATAAAGAAATGACTACTTTTAGAAAAAAAAATCCATGTTTTTAAAATAAAATTAATTTGAAATTAGAATTCTTAGCCAAACAAAAATTATTTTGATTTGAAATGGCCAGTACTGCAGAACGGCAATTTCATAGGTAAAGACCTAATATATAATATGCGCCTTGCCATAATTCTCTAATTTGTTTAAAACAATATTGGCTTAGTAACAACCCCCTAAATAGGAAAATTACACGGTACTGGCACGTTGCAATAATGCCTTATTCAGTTGCTAAGGTTGCTATTATTTATTCGATAAACGAACACAACCTCTTTTGTACATAATCACTAATAACATTTTACCACAAAATCTGGTAAAAATCAACTTTAAATCTCTTCAAATAAAGGTTTAGATAGACGTATGGTTAACTTGGTCAGTCCTAATAATGGGTTATAGTCGATGTAAAATAATAATATTGTTTGTTGTATGACATATCGTAATATTATAGTCACGAAGTTCCGTTCGACTATTATTTATTATTTAAATTATCGCTATTATGAAATTATTGAGGTTTATTTATCCTCAATCACTGGTAGATTAGTTTGACGGTAAAATATTGTGATTACGTAATTAAATGCGAGTAGGACTACTATTTGACAAGAAGATGACAAAATCTAGCCCAGCTTTTGCGCATACAAATCTACTTACCCAGCTGTCATTTGTGGATCTTTGACATTCGTTACGGGTATTCAGAACCCCGAACGTCTGACCACCAGTCCACAAGGAGGTCAGAGGAAGACAACGGAAAACTGGAAGCCAACCCCGACTTAATAAGTACTTGGGAAAAGGCTAAGTAAATGACAAATGACAAAAAAGCTCTTTAGAGTAAGATTTTCATACAGCGATACGAGCATGTCCTGCCTACGAATGCTTTTCGAGCTATCATCTGTCCTACGTTCGTATCGTACTTTAATTTTAAACCACACGCACTGGGCCTGAATTCACTATGATCACTTAACGATTCCTTACTCGTAACCACGTCAATCACACACCATTTCTGCCAATATCGTATTATTAATAGATAATATCGACAAATTGTCCTGGAATATACGGAATATGACATTTCAATTCCTTACCTATACATTGGTTTCTAAAAAAATGACGTAGTTTTTTTTTTTTTTTTTTTTTTTTTTTTTTTTTTTTTTTTTTTTTTTTTTTTTTTAAAACGTTGCCCCACACCAGGAATTTCTCCTGTATTGTGGGTGCGTTAACAAACATTTAAAGTCACATACTCAAACACCCAGACCCGGAACAACTACTTGTAGGTCACACAAATATTTGTTCCGTGCGGGAATCGAACTCGCGACACGCAGCGCAGCAGTCAATCGCTTAACTACTGCGCCAACCGTGCTGTTTGAGCGTAGTAAGATTCCGCGGGGAATCATTGTAACCATTCAGAATTGGGGCCCAGGCGCTTTACTTTATGTCAATTATTTCATCACCACTGCTCCCAAAACTGTGAAGGAAAACATCGTGAGGAAACCGGCATGTCATACGAGTAGAACCAAACATTCAAAGACATGTGTCATCTACCAACCCGCACTGGGCCCGCGTGGTGGCCTCCTGGCCTGTGTACCTACTACCTACCTTCCCTTGTTGGTCTAATGGTCGCAAACGCTACTGCTGAATATAAAGTCTAGTGTTCGAATGCCAGGTGGGGCAAAGTTTATTGGGTTTTTTCCGTCAGGGATTTTTCGACAATAGGCTCGCCCCTAGGACGGCCAAAAGTGGCCTCTGCCTACCCCTTCGGAAAAAATATGCATGATGTTATGTTAAAGGATAAAATATCACTACAATTTCAAATTATTGACATGTCTTTGCTACTTGTGATGATGTGATGTGATTTTGATTTCCAGTTGTGTGTAAATTATTCAATATTATTTGACATATAAATGTTTGTAAATTAATAAATTCAAATTTGATAGTACGCTTCGCAGTAAAACAACGAGAATCTTAACTAATATTGTGACATATTACACAACGTGTAACTACTTATGTTTACAAATCATCATCATCATCAGCCTATAATGTTCCCACTGCTGGGACATAGGCCTCCTCTCGGTGAGAGGGATTGGGCCGTAATCCACCACGCGGGCCCAGTGCGGGTTGCTAGATGTCACACGTCTTCGAATTTTTGGTTCTAGGACATGCCGGTTTCCTCACGATATTTTCCTTCACCGTTTTGAGAGCAGTGGTGATGAAATAATTTACACAAAGTAAAGCGCCTGTCTGGGTTCGAACTCACGACCTACAACTCGTAAGTCGCGGCCGTTACCACTTGGCCACCACTGCTCTCTATGCTGTTTACAAATAAAGATTATTATTATTACTACCTACTATGATGCTTCTCAGTGATTTTTCAGCAGATATGACAGTGGCAAAAGTAAGTACGTAAACCAAACAACAAGTTCATTGCATAACCTAGAAAAGGCTTTTACAAAATCTTTTCAGCTGACGAACCCCTACAGACATAGGCCAATAATATCACGCTATAAGTTAGCTACACAACCTACATAGTCAGGTGGTTATATAGCCATAAACACTGGTTGTAGAGGCTTGCGCGAGGAAGCCGGCCACGCCTCGCAAGACGTACACCTTTCTATGTAGCCATGTACTCTTATGTATAAGACAGCGCGCACAACAGAGGGGCAATTCTCGTAATTTTAAGAATGTTCACAGTCTGACCTCAGTCTCAATCTGTCAAAAATGCCTCGAGTTTCCATACATTTTTGACAAGTTTTTGACATTTCATTGTCGCCGAGATGCAACTGTATTTTGAACGTTTTTAAATACGAGAGTTGTCCTTCTGGTCTATAACAGGGTATTACCATTGTCATGTAGGTAATACCATAATCTACTCTAAGATACCTGCGTTATTTCCAGCGCCGTCTATTCAGACTGGTTTCTAGCTTCCAGAGGTAATTTTTAATCTTATATTTAGAATTTTTTCTTCATTTCTTTACATTGTTCTCACATAAGTATAGAAGCCACAAGAATTATGCACCCAGGATTTTGTAACATCTTGATTTAAAAGAGTGTTCTTTGAGTTTCTTGCCCGTTCTTCTCTATTGAGATCTACGTTTTGGAATGGGCACCTAGCTTCAACTTTCCAACTGATCGACTTTTTGACAATTCAAAACTACGTGTAAATTGTTTAATTGAAATATTGTTTTGAGTTTGGATTTCCTTATGGCCCCTGGGAATGTCAAGGATCTCAAAGTTGTACTAGTACACTCTCTGTGTAATTCCAAAGACATATAAGTACCTCCCAACTACACCTACATAAATATGGTACCTACTTTAATAGTTCCAGGTGCAATTTCCCCGAGACAGTTGTGCACCGTTTACTGCAAACTGTCTGAAGTTGTGCCAGTAACCGTGCGAGTGAACGTACTTAGCACAAATAAGCAAAAAGTTAAATATGGAACTGAGGAGAGAGTTACTTGTGGAGTTGTCACCGGTGACAGCTAGGGGCGTTTGTGAAGTGAGTCTGTGCGTTTGCTCTGGTGTGCTTTTTATCTTTTAGGGAAAATTGTTACAAAGATTTTTGTGGGTGGACAGTGGATCTAACAGTGGACTACAAACCTATTCAGGTTTGTAGTCCACTGTGTTACTAGATGTCAAGCAATAATGTCCACCTTGCTCCGTGTGTCCATCGCAACATTGGTCTCCACTTCACGTTCCTTATACCTATTTTTTTGAAAGTGACTGTTTCACACTTCGATCAATATTTGATCGAAGGTTTCACAAGTGTGTCTTTTACACTATATTACATAACATCACGCTTGTTTCCCCGAAGGGTTGGACAGAGGTGTACGCCCTCGTTTTGCCTATTGACATCAACCGGCCACAAATCTAGACTCTGGGTTGCTACTGAGAAATTCCAGATGGAAACACCCAATAACCCCATTTACTCGACCAGGGAATCGAACCCAGGATCTCATTTTCAGCAGTAGCGTTTGCGAGCACTAGACTAACGAGGTGGAACAACAGGTTTATTAAATTAAAAAGTGATAAATATAAGAAACCAAACTTTTACCTATAGATTAAAAAGTCAAGAACCAATTTTTACTCAATAACATTATACGGAGTAACAATATAAACAACCTGCACGGTACACTTTCAGAAATTACACACAGCAGGCGTACAACATTACCGAGATGAGTGGGTGCTGCCAACTGCAGCAACCTAATTGTGCCCCATTGCACTGTCCCCCCGGCGGTCATGATCTAGCCACACGACTACCCCAAGGCCCTCACTAAATACAACGAACTTCGCAAACGCAACGAAAAATTCCAAATTCGAAATTTTAATTTGACGTTTCGTAAAATTCCCGCCATAAACGGTAAGGATTGTTTCAATCGTGAGATTTTTTCGTCATATTCGTGAGTTTTTTACTGAGTTTAGCCTTAGGGTTTGTAATTAGATGAGGTTGATGTATGCTTCATGTGTTCGAGATGTGACGTGTGAACTGGGATCACGAGTTCGTGATACGGCTCCTCATCAGTGCTCTGGATCGATGTCAATTGTAGGGATCGTATTGTTTCTGTGAGGGCCTAATGATGAGGCTGCATTCTTGACTAAGTGATTGTTCCGTGGAGGTTCTTTGGTATTTTAGTTGCTTAACTAAAATGCAAATATTTTTAAGTAGAGGTTTGTTTGTTAAACCGTAAATCAGCTCTCTGAATTGGAATCTTGTATTAGACGTGAATAATTGAAACTTATTTTTTTCTACTATAGGTCACTTGAGCTTAACTCATGTACAGAATGGTTATCGTACCTTGTATGATTTATGGGTTAAAAGTATCGACCCTCACTAAGGTGAACAGATCAAGACTCAGAAGATATGAACGAGTTATCATGAGAGACTTCATTAACCACGCCAGGAATAAACCAAAAACTAAGAAAATGCACCAAATCTTAGACGGAAAAACCGTAACAAAACGCATCAAGAACCACAGGATGTGCTACTTAGCACACGTCTTCAGACGAGATAAACCACACCTATTGCATGCGGCAATGCAGCATAAGGCTAAAGCTAAGAAAGTCGGACGACCGATATACACATGGAACGACAACCTAAAACAGGACATGAAATACTTCGACATGGGAATCACGTTTTGGAAGGGCATGGCTGGAGACAGAAACAAGATAAAGAAAGCCGCTAGCGATATCTACAAGAAACCAGAAACTGATAGCAGCGAGAACTCAGAAGACGACTATGAAAACAACAACGCAGAACATAGCGAAGCAACGGCATAGAAAAGAGCTAGGAAAACAATTGAACGTACCCAAGAAGCTCTATTTGAATCAACATGCCGGCGACGTCGTGAAAAGATGCCCTCCTATAAATAAATACCACCCGTCTCTCCACTAGTCCAATGCTTACTCAAGGATGCATATCCGGTAGGCTCGCAATCCTTTCCTATCCTAAGGGCACGTCTACCTGACCATTACCGCGCCCCCCGGTCTACTTCTTGATATGCAATGGCCTCTGTAACACCATGAAGCATGAGGTTCCAGGGGCTAGTGTGAATCTTGGGGTTCATTCGATTTATCGAGTCTGGTCAAGCCACGCTGGGATCGGTGCATTACATTACATTACATTACAATACATATAGGTCACTTGAGCTTAACTGTTCGGAGAAAACAAGCGTAACATAGTCAGCTTTTAACATTCCCACTGCTGAGAACAGCACCCTAATTGCATAACGCAATCGCAATCATAATCTGAACCATTTTGAAACAGATTGCTATTCCATTGCTTCATATGTTCGAAAAACGTGTCTGCTCAACAACGTAAATAACTCAATGAATATTGTTGAACTGTGAAAATGAAACAGATTATGATTGATCGTGTGTTACGCAATGAGGGTGTTTATGAATATTCAAGCCACCAGTTGGCGTCACTTTGACAAGAGGTCTTCCAGTTCGGCAATGAACTTGAAATATTTGATGTCATTCGTTTCATTCATTTGTTCACCATTCAGTCCGTAGGCGCTTTGAAAATTTTGACAGGTGCCCGGACCTGACGTCTCAGTGCTGCCACCTAGTGAACGTCATTTCAGAAAACCCTCATTAGGGTGCTGGCCTCTTCTCTGTGAGAGGGAGGGCCACAATCCACCACACGCAGCCCAGTGCGGATTGGAGGATGTCACGAGTCTCGATTTTTTTTTAAATTCCGGGACATGCCAACAAAATAATGAAAAGACTTTTGAGAGCTGTAATCCCTATAGGTATAAGTGGATTCAAATAAAATACAGGAAAAGTTGTTACCCAGTGCGCAAACTGTAACCATGAATTCAGCATATCATTCTAGACCCCCTAGCGCAGAAATTTTAAGCCGGTTATACAAAAAAGAAACAGCTGTTTCATAGAAAAGTGAAATACCTACGCCGTCAAAATGTATGGAACAGCAGATTTTTTTTTTGTAAAACCGGCGAAAAATTTCTGTGGTGGAGGATCTAGAATGATGTGCTGAATTCATGGTTATTTGCGCACTGGATAAAAACTTATCCTGTATATGTCACATTGTCTTGATTTTATTTATTTATTTATTTATTTATTTTATTTTAAAGAAGGCTTACAGACTAACAAACCAATGACATAAAAAGTAAAATTAAAAAATTGCTAATAACAAGCCTCCACATATAGTTACTAAAAAAGTCGATAAAAAAAAAGTACATACAAGTAAATAAAATTAGTTAATATTAGAAAAGTCAACTATCCATAAAAAAATAACTGTGCCAAAAGCCGTCTTAAGGTCGCCACACTGGTGCAGAACAAGTCAACATTAAGGTCCATAGGAAGCCTATTGAAACTAAGTGCACTTCTTATTGAGAAAACATTCCGCCTATAATTAGTCGTTGCGAAAGGTACATTTAATATTGGTCGTTGACGTAATCCCAACAGATTCGTGCGTAAGGACAGATTAGCAACGAGTTCAGGACAGTCAATGTGGCCATTTGCGATACCCAACAGTAAACTCATGTCTCCTATACAACGTCTCATCTCCAGCGGAAGGAAGTGGTACCGTTTGCAGCGGTGCTCGTAGTCATTTGAATATTGCTGAGCCCTATAATCTAGATAACGTAGGAATTTTCTTTGGACGCCCTCAATACGGGACTTATAAGTCTCATACTGCGGATACTGCGGGTTTCTTTCCAACTCTACTGTATGTCTATAATGGTTAATATTATTTTACTAGTTTATGGGCCACCTAAAAATTAAGAATAAAATGTCGAATAAGATGAATCGTTTACCTTGAATTTTGACAAGCAAATGCCGCAAAGAGCAAAGGTCACTTTTTTACTAAACTAAATCCGTCCAAAAAGTCTGGTAGTTAAAAGAGCGTAGCATTTAATATATTTGAACATGATAAATGTTTAGAATATTAATTCTGCGTCTGTAATGAAGCTATCTTTGACGCACCCCACCCGAGGGTCCAACTCATTTCGCGCCCAATTTGAGGTCGATTAAAAACAAATTTCTATCAGAGTGCATTCAGCTTTTTAAATAGTGCTGTGACTAATGTCGATTGCGTAATATCAGCGTTGGTGAGAAATTTTTACAGGTACGTGTATAGGTAATTTAATTTATTGAGAACTAGCTTTTGCCAGTGGTTTCGCCCGCGTGGGTGTCGGAAATTATCCTATATGTTATTCCAGGTTCCAACTATTATGTGTGGCAAATTTCATCCAAATCCGTTCAGTTGTGTCTGCGTGATTGGGTAACAAACATCAAAACATACAAACTTTCACATTTATAATATTATAGAATGATGGTAAGTATCTAACTATTTCCTCAGTGGTGCTTTTATCAAACATTTCATCTAAACATTTTTAGTTTAAAGAAGTCAATTTATACTGGTAATGTATAGATTAATGTCGCCGTGCGTACCATCGACGTTTTCCAGTTTTATTTTTGACTAATTTGAGTCACAATTGTTTTTAACAATAAAAAAATAATTTCGATATCAAAAGTTACAACATCTATGCATTCAGAAATTTAGTTTGGCAGGATTTTGAGCATTTGAGCGAAATTCAAATCGGTAATCGGAAACCTCGACTTGTACTTCACTTTTATCGATAACTAGACCTGTCCCTAGTTGTGCCCTCGTTCGTTTGTGTCGCTGCACATATTGAGCGCACGCCTTTGATCTCCGCTAGAACTGTCATCGTCCAAACACGCCACAGACAATCACGCCGGTTACTAACACGTTGGTGACTTTTTGTGTTTTTTGCGAATTTATAAGCTTTAGGTATCTATATATTTTTAAAGTACGAGACTACTTGGTCCCCAGTCTACTTCTTGCTATACAATGGTCTCTGATAGCACCATGACAAATGTGGCTTCAGTGGCTAGTGCAAATCTTGGGGTTCATTCGATTAATCGAGTCTGCTCAAGCCACGCTGGGATCGCATTCAAAAGTACCAAAGCACGTGATAGACTGAAAGAGTAACACAGTAAAGAATAATAGTACATCGCCAGCATGTTTTCTAATGACTACTTTTAATGTGAAACGACAGGCAACATCAGCCTTACCAACTAAGTTGTAAAGTCAACACTAAAAGACGTCATGTGCCTGCAATTTCATCGGCATGCTTTTCAAAACTTGAACAGAACAACAAAAACGTTGCAGCAGTAGAAATAGGTCCGATTATGGTTTCACTCTATTGAACAAACTTGCCAGTACCTACTCTTAGTCTTTGGGTATTGCTTCCAATCCGGACTGGATGAAGTTTTCGACCATTTTAAAAAAAATATTATAGGTTTAAGTTAGGATTTTATGTCGTTTTGTTATATTTATTTATGTAGTTTCTTTGGTTACCTATATTGCAAATTGGTAATAAAAGCGTAACCACAGATTCTAATTTACAGTTCGGAATTCAAAACGATTGTTTCCCTCCAAAATCTGACAGCTCAATTACATTCAGCCTCGGACGACATTTGTTCAAATTGCCTATGTTTTATGGATATCACCACATTAGATCGACCTGGCAACGAATGTAATAGCACTCTTATTTTTAGGTTTCTAAAGCCTGAAATTCAATGACAATCATTTTGGAATTGTAAGTTTGAATTTGTAAACATAGGTTCTTTTTACGTCCCATTTCGCGGTTAACACAGCGTGTAAATGAGTTCTTTATCATGTCGTGTTTTAAGCGGCTGTTTATAAAGTTTCGTTTCGGGTGACACTGAAGGGTGAATAAATTAAAATAAAAGCGATAATATAGAGGGAAATGTACGACAAATTAGCATGTAGATGTAACAAAATAACTTTTCGAATTTGTGGGAGATGATATGCGAGAATTTTTAACAGAAAATTGACATAAATAAATCCTTTACGGAAACCAAGTGAAGAATAAGTGACTGCTTGTTTCCCATCTACTAGGGCAACATACATTGGGCATTCATATGTGGTACATTTTTTGTAACATCCTATTTTTATTTATAGTTCTTAGCTCTTTTTGTCTCGAACTAACGCGCAGCGACCTCAACAAGATTTCGTGAAATTCAAATATTCTTACGTTTTTGCAATTTGCAGCACATAATTCCGTAACACACTCTTCATCAGAATCTGAATCATTTTGAAGGTTATTGCTTTATATGTTCGAAAAAATCGTCTGCTTAGCAACGCAATGAACGTTGTGGAACTGTTAAAATGAAAGCGTTTCTTACTGATAATACATATGTTGATTAAAATATGAAATGATTAGCAACCGTAACATACATGGTTTTACAGAAGTATAATCTTTGAAATCATTAATGCAATTCAGTCACAAAAAAGTCATTCAATGGGATCATATAAGGTCTATCTCTTCAGAGAAAATCAGCTGTACCCTACATTTATGTTCACATAACTCGTCAAAATGTAGGAAACAGCTGATTTTTTTTCGCGATTTCAGGTTTGGTCCCATAGTAAAAGTTGTTCATAACGATGAGTACAATGACTTCAGATATTTTTTGTATGAATAGATAGAAAACATAAATAAACTTAGAGGGTTAATCAAACCCTTCTTGTATTGTTGATGGATAACATAAGAAAATGTGAAATTCGAGGGTTAATCTGGCGCTTCCCCAGTAAGCTGTCTACAAATTATTCTAGAACATACATATTCTTTCCACTACGTATAATTTTACAACGTATATATACCGTAATACATAAAGACATTTCGCACTGGATACATACGCTCATCGTGCACCTGCCATTCAAATCACGCCTACAGCACTTAACAGCAATAATACTTTCGGATAAATAAACAATTTTCAACTCTATCGCATTGTGATAAGAGTTGTGAAATATTAAGCACTAGTAAAGTATTTGTCTTGGTGAAGCGAGTTATGGACAAAGAATAAGGACTTAACTATTTCTTTTTTGTTTAAGAAACTAGTCTTTTGTAAAAGATTTCTTCAATTGGTGTTATACATAGGTACAATATTGTAGCTCTTTACTTCATGTGTACCTACGTCCTTGAAATAAAAATAAACAACTTTTCTAAAAAAAGTCAGTATCCTGAAAAGCATGCCTGAAACTCAGTGATGGTGAAAACTAGATTATTATGGTGCACTTGACGCGAAATCCCTTTAACCTATCCGAAAACGTGGAATGTTGTGAGCTTGAACAGCCTCTGTCATTTTATAGCACGTAGCATAACACCCAAATGAATAAACCATCATCATTTCAGCCGAAAGACGTCCACTGCTGGACATAGGCCTCCCCCAAAAGGGAGGTTTTGTCATAATCGCCACGCTTGGCAGGCGGGTTGGCGATCGCAGTATGGTGGTAAAATGCATAGAGAACGCTGCTGCCCATTCTCTAGTAAGTTCCTTAGTCGTCTTCTACGACATCCACCACGGGAAGAAATGGGATGTTGCTATTCTTTTACGTCCGGCATGACACGGAACCAATGAAAAGGAAAAATTTACAAATGAATGAACTCATCAATCTAACTTTTTATAAGTCTCTATTCTCACCTCCACACTTTTGATTTGAACCTCATCGAGCCGCACCTCATCATTAATTTTACCTCCATGGCCGATCGAATATCACATCTGCCTGCTACTCTATCTATGCCCGCCCGTGGCATACAGTTACCGAAGTGGCAGTACGCAAGCGGAGCGCCCGCAGGCATCACGGAGCGCCCGCGCCGCCCGTACGCACCATACGTTACGTTATACTTGCTGGCCTGAAACATTAGGGATATGCTCAGTATTTTTTGTTCAAGGTGAACGTTATTGTGTCTCAAAACATCTTGAGATCATATCTCTTTCGTTTACTTCAGAAAAAATACTAACGTACAAACTGTGGTCGGGAGTAATCGTTGGTCAAATGTACCTACGGGACCGCTGAGTTGTCTAGTGCTAGTGTACCTAAATTTATGTTTCCTGGAGTAGACTCAGATGGCAGCTTTGCATACGTCTGACTAATCGGACGTAAACAAAGCGTAGGACACGCGTAGTAGCTGCTAGACAGCTGCGTAGAGGCAGCTTAGGCGTTACTCAGACGTTTGCAAAGTATAGGATTCGCGCAATAGCTGCTACGCAACTGCGTAGAGACAGCGTGGGCGTTAGTCGGACGTAAGCAAAGCGTAGGACCCGCGTAGTAGCTGCTACGCGGCTGCGTAGAGGCTGCGTAGGCGTTACTCGGACATTTGCAAAGTATAGGACCCGCGCAGTAGCTGCTAGGCAGTTGGGTAGAGGCAGCGTAGGCGTTAGTCGGACGTAAGCAAAGCGTAGGACCCGCGTAGTAGCTGCTACGCAGCTGTTTAGAGGCAGTGTTGGCGTTAGTTAGACGTTTGCAAAGCGTAGGACCCGCGTAGTAGCTGCTACGCAGCTGTGTAGAGGCAGTGTTGGCGTTAGTCGGACGTAAGCTAAGCGTAGGACCCGCGTAGTAGCTGCTACGCAGCTGTGTAGAGGCAGTGTTGGCGTTAGTAGGACGTAAGCAAACCCGCGTAGTAGCTGCTACGCAGCTGTGTAGAGGCAGTGTTGGCGTTAGTTAGACGTAAGCAAAGCGTAGGACCTGCGTAGTAGCTTCTACGCAACTGCGTAGAGGCAGCGTGGGCGTAACTCAGACGTTTGTAAAGTATAGAACCCGCGTAGTAGCTGCTACGCAGCTGCGTAGAGGCAGCGTAGGCGTTACTCAGACATAATTTGGCCATTCTGTAATTTCTTACATCAATTTTGTGACACACACGCAATTTTGTCTATGGATGACGCTTCGAAATGTTGCCACTACATAAAGGGTAAAATGTCTATTTCCTTTTTATTTAATTCTTTAATATTTTGTTTTTATTATTTTTGTATTCCTGTTTAGTTCTATCAAATTTACATTAATTTATATTTTCTATAAGTTCGCTGTACCAGTACAGTGTCCTATAAGCACCGGGCGACTGAAAGCCAGCGCTGGGGCTCTGTCTTGCTTAAGGTCACAGCAAAATGCTGAGCGATAGCCGTTTTGCGTGGATGTGACGCATGTTCCCCTCAACTTTTTCTTATTTTTGTATACTGTTTCTTTTTGCGTCATGTTTACCGCAAAAAATCATTTTTTCTTTCTTTCATTCTTTAATTTGCAAAGTATAGGATCCGCGCAGTAGCTCCTACGCAGTTAGGTAGAGGCAGCGTAGGCGTTAGTCGGACGTAAGCACAGCGTAGCACCCGCGTAGTAGCTGCTACGCAGCTGCTTAGAGGCAGCGTAAGCGTGAGCCTACGTGAGCCTGCGTGAGCCTGCCTCTATCCAGGTGCGTAGCAGCTACTACGCGGATCCTATACTCTACAAACGTTTGAGTAACGCCCACGCTGCCTCTACGCAGCTACGTGGCAGTTACAACGCGGGACCTGCGCTTTGCTTACGTTCGACTAACGCCTACGCTGCCTCTACCCAACTGCGTAGCAGCTACTGCGCGGATCCTATACTTTGCAAATGTCTGAGTAACGCCTACGCTGCCTCTACGCAACTGCGTATTAGCTACTACGCGGGTCCTACGCTTTGCTTATGTCCGACTAACGCCCACGCTGCCTCTACGCAGCTGCGTAGCAGCTACTACGGGGATCCTACGCTTTACAAACGTCTGAGTAACGCCTACGTTGACTCTACGCAGCTGCGTAACAGTTACTACGCGGATCCTATAGGTACTTTGCAAATGCCTGAGTAACGCCTACTATGATTATAAAAGAGTGTCCATGGAGTTTCTTGCCCGTTCTTCTCCATAGGTACCTACGCTTTGGATTGGGCAACTAGCTTCATCTTTCTAAATCACCGACCTTGACAATTCAAAAGTGCCTGTAATTGGTTTATTTGAAATAAATGCTTTGAGTTTTAGTTACGCTGCATCTACGCATCTGCGTAGCAGCTACTACGCAGATCCTACGCTTAGCTTACGTCTGACCACGCCAACATTTCCCAATATGGGTTTATTTCTATGGAAAACTTCATAAACTAGCTGCTGTTAATATGTTCGGAGAAAAAGTTAAGTAAAGATCTACAGTTAATGGAATATGGCTACGTTGTTCAATTGTTCATGATCTCATGTTATTAAATCTTACTCTAGACCGATTTAACCTGTCGATAGTCACTATTAATATTATTTTATAATAGTTATTCATTGGAAAATAGCCCGAGATACCGTCCATAGACCGTACAGTTATATGCCATCTAATAACATATACATTAGATTTTTATTGCTGCTGTAAAAATAAACATTAAGGGCAAAAGTGTTGAACTGCGTTTAAATTTACTAAGAAAGACCTATTTTTGTTGAACTTTAAATAGATTTCTGTTTAATGTCTGAATGTGATTCCGTGTGCTCCAAACCCGCATGACTGAAGACTCAAATGAACACAAGCAAAACAAATTACAAAAGTGTCTACAACACTACTGACGGTATTTCTTTCACAACACTTCCACATCTGATTTATAGTAATAACCACATAATAAACACATCACTAGCCCACAATAGGCCAATAATTACGTATTGTACTGCAATGAGGCATTCAATAGGCTGTTCTCTTCAGCAGGTGGGATCATTGTTCATCTGCATAGTACTCGGTACTATAGTTGAACTGAACTGTAGTACCAATTACATATGACTAATAGGTAGAAATTGATAGGATATAGTTATTTATGAGAACATGGTGTGATGCTAAAGAATAATTATTGGTACCTACTAAAACAACAAAAAAAAAAAACATAATCAAAAGTCATTTATATAAACTAGGCTGGTGTCAGCACTTTTTGAACGTCAAAAATTACAAAAGACAGTCCTCCAAAAAACGCCCACCCTTCGACACTTCCTAGTGCTTTAGCTGCTCTATACTGCTGCAAAAAAAATAAGTAGATACGTAGTAAAAAGTTTGCTATTTCCATAATTTTTTTTGGGAATTGTTCTAATTTTACCTAAGCTACCGTTAAATCGTGAAATAAAATGGTCGTCTGACAGTTTTTTTTTTTTAGAAATCTGTCAAATTTTAAATTCGCAGAATAGAAAATTAGTCAGATTTTAAATTCGCAGTTTGGTCGAATTCGGCCTTTTGTTCGACCGTATTACTACTTTCATAGCTTTCAAAATAATTCTGAAGTGCGTGTGTGGCTTCTCCCCACAGACAATGACTCATCTACCATCCTGCGCCACATGCCCTGTCACCTGTGTACTTGATGATCTTATGACTATTACTGCGTCAGTGAGCGGAGTTCACGCAGCTGAATTTTCAGCCAAAGATGTTTGACCTTTTTTCTATCGATGCTAAGAAGAAGATAGGACGAAGTGACAGTTGTAGGCATCCTCAAGGTTTTTGTAAAGGTAGCATAAGAACAATATAAATCTCGAAGCTTAAAGGTGCAGAAGCAACTAAAATTGCTCCATCCTGGGCAATTCTTGTCAAATATGACGTCACGACTACATCCATCAATTTAGGGCAATGGCAACACGTAGCAACCTGTTGCCAGAGATACGGCCACACAATATGGATAAATATGGAGCAACTTAAAAAATTAGGCAATGAGCCTCCCCCGCCGCCATCGCCGCCGGCCGGTTCCTCTCGCAAAACGAGACGTAGTTATAAGTACGTACAAACGAGATAGAAAGAGAATTGTGTAAAAAATTTCAAACCGATTGGATATTCAGCAACTCTTGAAATATATGGAGCAATCAGAAGCAATATTGCTGAAACACATCGGCAATTTGTTGTTGTTGCTCCAGATTGCTCCACTTAATTGATTCAGATTGGTCCATTAGTGTTGCCGGGAATAATTGCTCAAAAAAGTGCCCATGTAAGAGCACCTTTACCGACAAAAGCAGCTGTGGTTTTGAATTACAGCATTCTTTCAATCAAATTAAAGACGAATTTTGCTTGATTTTAAATTTGGGTCAAGCTGTTTATAATCTTAATCGAAATCCCTTTGCATTTTGCAGCCATAGCTCGGGATAACTATTATAAAACTATGCAAAGTGGGGTAAGAGCAATGGTGTATGGTGGTAAGACCGCGATTTACGAGTTGTAGGTCGTAGGCTCGAACCCAGCCAGGCGCTTTACTTTGTGTAAATTATTTCATCACCACTGCTCTCAAAACGGTGAAGGAAAACATCGTGAGGAAACCGGCATGTCATAGAACCAAAAATTCAAAAGCAAGTGACATCTCCAAAAAACCCGCACTGGGCCCCACCCCACCCGCACTGGGCCCCAAAGAGGTGGCCTAGTATCCTAGCATTGGAAACATTAGACTTATTATGTAAAAGAAAAGTGCCAAATACTTTGTCATTGTTCTGAACGGTCGAATATATATGCTAGTGTCGAATATCTAAGCTTGTACAAAACGCCGCGCTTGCAATAGCAAACGACAAATAATGTCAACCACAGTACATTCAGAATTAGTATTGTAGGATACTAATTCTGAATGTACTGAATGTGCCGCCAGTCAACTTGTACTATCCATTTAGCCCCTTTATACCTCCTTCTGTCGATGTCATTAGTCAGACACGCCGGTGGTCTATTTACTAGTACATAATGTACTGCGGGTAATTTCACAATAGTCCACCGATTATATATTTAAGTAAATAGCACAGATACAGTTTATATTCTGCTTGTACTAAGAAAGGTAATAGCTTGCTGTAGGGAGACATTCCGTTGAGTCATTTGAGGATATTGTTTTGATCTAGTTTTCATCATCATCATTTTAGCCGAAGAACGTCAATTACTGGACATAGGCCTCCCCCAAACACCGCCACTACCACAAGTTCTGTGATTCTCTCAACCACCAGATTCCTGCAGTTTTCACTAGATCATCGGTCCACCGAGATTCGCGATGCTACTGACCTCAGGACCTCATGCTCTGCATTTTTTAATACATTTTAACCGACTTCAAACAGGAGGAGGTTCTCAATGCGTCTGTAATTTTTTTTTGTGTTTGTGTTAGGTAGCAATTGATCGTGATCAAAAATATTATTTTTAATGGATAGTTTATGCCTCATAAAAACTACCTAATCATGGGTGATGGCATAATTGCGTTAGCTTCGATAATACGTATTTAATAAATTTTGGCTTCATTGATGACGTTCCGTTGTTTACATCTCAAGTACATTGGTAAACGAATTCGTATAGGTTATAAGGTATCATAACTAAAAATTGAAAAACAAAAAATCTTTTACAAAATCAACTAACCAACTTCCAAAATTAACACTATAAAGTAAAAAAAATAACTTTAATTTCGGAAGTCAGCGACATTAAAAAAAAACCAAAGACACCGAAATTAAAGTTATTGTCAGTAGTTGTTTTTGAAAAAAAAAAAACATTAGAACTTTTATTTTTATAGTGATGTTACTGTACACCTACTTATTACACTTACCTACCTATATCATCATCATCATCATCATTTCAGCCGAAAGACGTCCACTGCTGGATATAGGCCGTCTTTCAGTATGCGGTCGGCACTCCAGAATCTTTTGGCTCCATCGGCCATCTGTTCTGCGAGCAATGTGGGCACATTGCCACTTAAGTTTAGCAATTCTTCGGGCTATTTCGGTTGCTTTGGTTTTCCTGAGGATCTCTTCATTCCTGATTCGATAACGTAGGGAATTCCAAGCACAGCCCTCTCCTTCCTTTGGGTGACTTTTAGCCTTCAGGGCCCCAATTCTGTATCGTTATAATGATTCCCGGCGGAATCTAACTACGTCAATATGTTTTTTTTTAGAAACCAATGTAACGGTAAGGAATCGAAATGTCATATTCTGTATGTTCCAAGATAATTTGTCGATATTAGCAAATTTCGTGTATAAGTAATTGAAGTGGTTACGGTACGAGTAAGGAATCGTTAAGTGGTCATAGTGAATTCTAGCCCTGATAAGGCCTATTATGAGCGACCACGTTTCAGTACCATATGACATCCATATCATCTGCCTAGCCTTTTCCCAACTATGTTGGGGTCGGCTTCCAGTCTAACTGGATGAAGCTGAACACCAGTATTTTACATGGACTGCCTATCTGACCTCCACAACCCAGTTACTGGGTAATACGATACCCCTTGGTAAAACTGGTTGTCAGACTTTCGGGCTTCTGACGACCCGTAACGACTGTCAAAGATCCACAAATGACAGCCGGGACCAACGGCTTAACGTGCTTTCCGAGGCACGGAGGGGTCTTGGTATGTAAAGATGGTCACCCATCCACGGACCAACCGCGGCAAGCGTAGCTTAACCTGGCCGATCGACCCGTGCAGCTATTGTTATTTAGCCACAAGCTCCATCCATATGTCACACTTATATCACAAGTCCTAAAACACCTCGTTCACTTGGCCCCTCTAACCATGCAATAGTGTAGGTACGGCCAGTAGGTCCGCTAGCCGCGGGCCGTCACGATGAATGACCCGCCACGCCGCCCATACACAATTTCACTGGACTGCGCTCATGAAAAGACTTTGTTTTTAACTTTTTTTAAAGCATGATGAGATCCTTTTTTTAGCCTCGGATATTGTTTGATGGGTCTGTTTTGTCTCCGGTCTGTGTGTAGGTGAGATGTGTTGTTTGTGAATTTATTGTTCTTTTTTGCCATAATGTATTTGCATCCTTATTGCCTGCATAGTTTGGTTGCGAATAGAATTTACTGGTCTTCTGACGTTTGTAGCGGACAATTTAGATACCACGATTTCATCAAAAGATGTAGGTAATCGTCAGATTCAAGTACCTACTTAAGTACTTAGATTGTTTGATATTGTACAACTACATATTTTGTCTGGATAGGTAATTTAGTTTTTTTTTTACTAGCCTATACTGTCCCACTGCTGGGCAAAAGCCTCCCCCAATTTTTAGTATTTAGTATTAATCAATCCAAATTAATTCTTGGGCTGATTTCCATAAAGGCCAAAACCGAACGTTTCAAGACGCCTTGAAACATTATATTTTGGCTATTTTGGAAATCTGGCAGTGGATCCGCCTCAGATTTCCAAAGTTTCTCAGTATACGAGACATAAGCCACGTAGGTATCTGATGTTTTTCAAATATATTTTCAGTGTTCTGTCGTCAATTCATCATGTCACCTAGTCAGCTATCGACTTTTCGCCCTGCATGTGATTGGTCAAAAACCCTCAGGCCTACCATCTACATTTCGTATTAAAAACATTGTATGAGTGATGAACTTCATAAAGATATAACGGTCTTATTCATAAAAAGTTATCGAACATCTAAACAGTTGCTAAAGTCTGGCTTTGAATACGAAACCAGACTTTAGCAACTGTTTAGATGTTCGATAACTTTTTATGAATAAGACCGTTAAAGTTTAATTTGTAAAGGAACCTAATGCATCATCAAGGGACGTAAAAAATCCGCACTTCAAATCTCAAAAGAAAGTAAGTCACAAAAATCAATCACCACTGCGCCTGCGCCACAAAGTCTAAACAACAACAACACAAAAAATAACTATTCTTTTAATAAACTAGCAAAAAATAACAAAAGGGGATCACCGTCACAGACCCCAAAATTATACCATGGCCGACTATAATCACCCTATCTGGGTTTTTTATCGGGGACCCACAAATCTAATATGAGTAATGACAGGATCGGAGAGTGGGTACTATAAAGCGCCTATTTGGTTCCCCTTGTGTCATATCCAACGATTTATTTGAGACGTAATAATAATGTTTTAAGTGTAGATGAAAATGTAAGATTTGGTTTTTACGTTGGTAGAAAACATTGGTTGATACGAATAAAAGAGTCCGTAGATCTGTACTGGGAGTATCCGTAATTGGGAGTTTTTTAACTTGCTGCGAGTCCGTTTACTTTTCATTTTAAAACGCCATCAACATAATTTCCGTTCCCCTGCAAATTTCAACCATTGTGCGCCGTATATAATGTTTTAAGTATTTAAATTGTGTGTTACCCAAATAAAGATTTACACCTCATTTTCTTTGGGGTTATTTTGCGAAAAAAAAAGATTTGCTAGTGCACAATGGAACATATATTATTAAATATTTATTTTATTAAATGGGCTTGCGCTTGACCTCGATCACGCCAGGGCCTGAATTCACTATGCCCACTTAACGATTCCTTACTCGTAACCACGTTAATCACACACGAAATCTGCTAAAATGGTATTCATAATTTCGACAAATTGTCTTGGAACATACTAAATGTGCATTTCGACTCCTTACCGTTACATTGGAATCTAAAAAACACGATATTGACGTAGTTTGAACGTAGACGTATGTATAGTAAGATTACGCGGGGGATCATTATAAAGATACAGAATTGGGGCGCTGTTGAAATATGACGTCCATTCTTCAAACAAAACCTACTTCTCAACATATTTCCTTCATCAATCCATTCGTCAATCAATTAGAGCCCGTGCTTGCGCGGGCGGCGGGTGTCGTGCGCGGGAGCGTGTGCGCAGCGGGCGCGCCGCGGGGAGCAAGCGCCTCGCGACATGCAGCCTTTGTCTTTGCGCACCTACGTGTTAGCACGAGCTTTTGAAATTAGAATGCTTTTGTTTTTAGGAGGTTGGCTGATGAGGGAAATATGTTTTTTATTTATTTAAGGGAAATGAAAGACGCTTCGCGACATTACCGATTGTCATTGCGCACCTATTTGTTAGCGCGTGATTTTGAATATTAGAATGCTTTTGTTTTGAGGAGGTTGACTGCGATGAGGGAAATATGTTTTTTATTTATTTATGGGAAATCAAAGACGCTTCGTGACATGAGCCATTGTCATTGCGCACTATCTTGTTAGCACGTGGTTTAGGAAATACAATGGTTGATGAAAATGACAGGCTTATGAGAAAATTATGTTTTTTTAAATATTGTTTTAAGAAATCCAAGGAAAGTATTTTCTGGAGGCAAAGGGGTTTTACCCTTTGCATGTAACTCGACTTACCTGTTTGTTGCTAATTATGACTAACTCCACTTGTGTCAATCTGATGTCTCATAGTAATTGACTATTATGAAGCACATAGAAACACTGGAAACACACATATAAAACCTTAAAGAAGGATCCTCCTCGAGAAGAGACATCCTGTTTCTCTAGAAATATTGGGTTAGCGTTCGGCCTAGTCTATTAAAATAAAATACTTAGATAAATATACTGAGTGAGTACACACTTCATATTTATTTTATGTTGAATTTTTTGTAAGAAACCGATGCAAGTTTTCGAATAAAATTGAACTTAAATTAATAGAAAACAAACAGGTAATTTATCAAATTAATTTGGATACAAAAACATCCATTGGTTTCTTACTGAACTTCATTTAAGTATATCCGGCGACCCTGGTTATTATCTCTTTTTAGGAAAGCTTAGAGCTAATACATTTCGATATCTAGTAGGTACAATGTGTAAGCGATGGCCAATTACAAGCTTCCACTGACGATTAATGTGAGTAATATTATCAACCACACAAAAACAGCGACGAGAAAACGCAAATGAATTATCGCACACTAAAAAAAAAAAAAAAAAATTATACATCGAATAACAATTATTCAAACTCTTCTTTACTTCCAGTAAATAAATCCAAGTCGACATCCTCACACCATATTAAAAGTAGGACAAGCTGTTATCACATACGAGTTCTGTCAGCAGATAGTTCTGACTTGAGGCACATGGAGAAGACGCGGTGTGGTCTCCGAAAAAATGCACTCGGTTTTAAGGGGCAGCCTTAAAACCGAGTGCATTTTTTCGGAGGACTCAAAAAATGGTTGAAAACAGCATGCAGATGAAACCACTTTTCGTCGGCATTAACAAAGAAATTACATTTGAAAAAAATAGTAATCTACATAATATGGTACGTCATTTGGTTTAGGCATAACTTTCCTATAATATGAAAAATAAACACCAATTAAATCACCTCAAAATCGTTGAGATGAAACTATTTGACTCATTTGACATTACTTTTTTTTAATGTCTACTGCTTTGCAATACAAAGGAAAATGATTTGATTTTGTTACTTTTTACAAATATGCATTATTTTTGTTACAATAAATTAAAAATGCGACCGATTAAAGACTGCACGGCTACTTCAGCCGCACTCGCCCACAAATTTAGTGCGCCCAGATGCTGAAGGTCCTTGGCGTGTATACAAGCCTTAATGACTGTACCTACCTAACCTAACCTAAGTATTAACACAAAGTACCTACCTTCTTAATCATAATGGGGTTTATTTATAAACGTTGATTAAAGTTAAGAGATGTTTAACCGTCAAACAAAACAGTCGCAAATCATTACTTAACTTTAAGCAACGTTTATAAATAAAGGGGTCCGTGTCCGGTTTAAAACGTTTTAATTTCCACGATGACAGTCTAGGTCCTGAAGCGATTATAATTTACTTATCAGCAGTCGTATCTAGAATGTTTACAACTAAATTGTATTTTATTTTTCTTCTTTCTTTTTTTAAGGACATCTGCACGGAATAATTACTTTATAAGGCCCTTTTTATTGTTTCCACCAGGTATAAAAAACATGGCAACTCGCTTTTATTAAGGAAAGTTTTGCACTATTTTAAAGTTTAATTATCCACATCCACAGTTTCCTCGAGCATGTCCTAGAACCAAAAATTCGAAGATATGTGACATCTACCAACCCGACCCACACTGGGTCAGCGTTTTGGATTATGGTCCACTCCCTCTCACAGAGAGGAGGCCTCTGTTCCAGCAGATATTGAAGGTTGAATTCAGCAGGCAGTTTCCTAAGAAATGAAGTCAATGGTTTCAAAAGTTTTTAAGTATTTTATTTTGTGATTCGGGGTCGTCATCTTGTGAATGATTTTCATCCCACTGAAGGTCATAAGCCTCTTCTTTATTACTGTTTTGTGACAATCTTATACAGTGCCATGGTTCCATAAATTTTCAAACGTTTTAGGCATCGTTGTAGTAGTCTGTTGATTGTGATTTGACAGATGTGTCATACAAAATGTGTCAAAAACACAATCGATAGACGACTGAAACAATGAAAAAATATTGGAATTAAGAGCGCTGTCACAGGCGCCACTCCTTTAAAAATATCTCGTGACTGAAAAGGAATTATGAAAAACGGGTCAATCAGCTGTCTCGCTAAGTATGTCTAGAATTTTCTAATACCTTTTATAAAGTTTCATATTGAGACAGGAAGCAACAAAATACGATCTAGAGGAATGTGGCCGTTTTTCTTTGCCGCCGACAGCGCTCTTAAAGGCCCTAATGATTTGAAATGAAACTTAGGAAAAGCTTAACTCAGAGCAGTGGTGATGCGTCCGTTATATTGTAGGACATCTAATTATTTGGTGGCCTATTGGTGTCGGCCCAGACTTCAAGTTGTAGATCGTAGGTTCGAAGGCGCTTTGCTTTGTGTAAATTATTTCATCAACACTGCTCTCAAAACAGTGAAGGAAAACATCGTGAGGAAACCAGCATATCCTCGAAACAAAAATTCAAAGATGACATGTGACATCTCCCAACGCACACTGGGATTGCGTGGTGGATTACGACCTCTCACCGAGAGGAAGACTTTGTCCCAGCGGTGGCTGGATATGCTATAGGCAAACTTTCTCGACAAAACATTCGGTTTTTTCAACTACTCGTAAATTCAATACCCACGATAATTACGTATAGCACCAACAAGCTAATGCAAAGAGCTGTCAGAATTAATAAAGTAGAGGTATCGAGTGTCGACGCGTGGCCCACAATGGGCCAGTGTTTTTTATTCGTGGCCGGTAATGGGCGCCGCGTGGCGTTACGAGGGCGTATTGTCGGCCCCTCGAGTGGTATAGCGTTATGATACGGTAACTAAGTAAGTACTACTTATTTTCCATCTTTAATTTTTCTGCACGTGTGTTTTGTATAAAAAATGGTAACTGAATTTGTGAGGACTGATTAGGGTGAGGTACAGACGCCAGCACATCAAACTACCCCAATCTGTCAAATTTCTTTGATAGTATTTCAACTTTATTACAAAATACCGTTCATGTTCCATTGGGAAAAGTCCATTGACAGTTTGGGATAGCTTGATGTCGTCTGATCAATGTATTGTGTATTGATTTCAGACCACGTTTGTACGCGGACGTAAAAGTATCGTAGTGGGATTTTATTGCGCACTGGATTTTCAACTCTCGGCATTGTACCGAGCATTGAGGATCCAAGAGAGGGGATCCCAGGGCGTCGGAAAAACACACTGTTTGATTTGAGTGTACGACTACACGCCGACAGACACTACGCCAACAGACTGAACACCGACAAGACTTTACTTCGACGGGACTCTTCGCCGACAGGACACTTCGCCGACAGGACTCTTCGCCGATAGGACTCTGCGCCGACAGGGCTCATTCTTGCGCTATTACTAAATAGTCAAGTAACTGCCACTAACGCGGTTGGTCGTAATTCTAACCAAACCTAACATATTACCTAGCAGGGTGCTTACTCTGGAATATAATTCCGATAGATCGACATTGGTCAAACGTCAGTTGGTTGAGTTAAACGTCAGGGATTGGCTGGACTCACTGAGCCTAACCAATCACTGACGTTTGACTGACAATTCCAATGTCGATCTATCGGAATTATATTCGAGAGTAAGCACCCTGATGAGCCCTTTCGGCGAAGAGTCCTGTCAGCGAAGAGTCTGTCGGCGAAATGTCCTGTCCATAAAGTGTCCCGTCGAAGTAAAGTCTTGTCGGTGTTCAGTCTGTCGGCGTGTAGTCATACACTGGTTTGATTTACAACTCTCGGCTCTTCGGCGATTAGTACCTTGAAGATCCGGTGCGCGAAAAAATCTTGCCGCGATATTTATAACGTGGACTCATGTTATTAAAATTTCCAAAAAATACAAAAATCCTACCTACTTCCTAAGAATAATCGTAATCGTACCTACATTTTATTCACATTAAACTAACAAATTATTTATTATCTATTGTATTTTTTTCTGAAATGAACACAAATAAATAATTGCGGCTAAATAATATTAATTCTTCATGAATTTTATTTTGAAATGTAAATACTCTAATTGGCCATGTAACGAAATAAAAAACAGTTCGCCTTTTGAACATACAGAAATCGTTCGTTCTGTAAAATTTTCGCGGCAATATGCAAAATAAATGCATAGAGCACGCGCCACCTGCCAGTTCAATTTGAATTTTGAATTTCGAACGCTTTCAAAACTTATCTGCGTGATGCGATTTGCGGCACGCAAGCGATGTGAGGGCGCGAACTGGAGGGAATCGATGCTTAAAATCACATTCGATTCGCGATTTAAAATCATTTTTGATCCTTTGATGTGTTGTTTAAGTTGTGTTAGCTGATGTATCTTTGAATCAAAGACTATGGGATTTTATTGCGGGCTAAAAGAATGTTGTAACGACTTGACTTCAAAGTTCCATTTAGGTACGCAATGATTCGTTCCAACCAGAAACATATACTTTTTGCTAAAGTCGTGACTACATGAGCACTAAGTACCTTCCTACGATTAATTGGACCATTCCAATTTCATACTGTTACTCGCGAATTTGCAATTCCTGGAAGCTTTCATTTTTGTTCACTTCATTCCTTATTCATGCTGAAAAGAGAAGTTAAACATGATGGGTAGTTGATGCGTAGGTAATAAATTCCACTACCTACTTAGCTAGTGTTAAGTTAAAATTGTTCAAAAGAATATGTTTTCCGCTTCGTCATTTACATCCTCGAGCACAGGTAATAATTATAATTATAATCTTATTCTACCTTCACATTAAAGTTTCAACATGAATTCATTATCCGACCTATTCCAACAACCGATCTCCGTGGTTACTTGACGCGCATCAACGCACCTGTTCCGATTCGAATATCGAATTACCATAATCGATTTGGGGGTGAACCACGCGGTGTGCTCTATGATGATGCGCAACCCTACTATTCCCTGTACTTGACTGTTACGTCCGTATTCTAGAATTAAAATGAATCTGCAAGAGTCTCGATTTGACATTGGCTAAATGCACAAACAGTGCGAGGCCAAAAAAAGAGTCTCGAATAAAATTAGATTCAAGTTAAGATAAGTGCAAAATGTTAAAGTAATACATCCAGATATGTATTTAGGCTCATCTCAAGAAAATGATTTTAATACGTAGGTACTGGGCAGACAAACCTACTTATGCCTAGATAAATTATAAAATACTATCATCATTGAATCAATATCACAATCAATATTGGCTAGACATCTGCTTTTGGATAAGTATAGGCCTTTCTGTCCACAGTTCCACGCACAAAACTAATAGTTTATTAGAATAATGCCTTAGTTACATAATTCCGTTTGGCATATTTTTGGATTGCAACCTACCTACATTGATCACCGTCGGGTCATACGTCACTACACCAACAGCTTTGTGAAAACAAAAGCAGGGATTTTCCAAGAATTTAAAGAACAAAATGCATTTAACAAAAAATAGATTACTGTAGAAACATTAACATTCTTATCCACACAATGAGTAGGTAGGTACCTATTATTTTGCCAAAATTTTAACAATATATTTTAGGGGAACACAGATTTAGACCAATTATTCTATTAAAAGAATTTTGTAGTAAATTCGCTGTATTGTAGGCCTAATAAATCAAGGGATAATATCATAATGTGGACCGCAGTATATGAGTGATCGTGAAACCACAATAAATCACTTTTGGGGATGAATGTGGTCAAATTGCGGCCATATTTCAAGATTACGAATTCTCTAAAATGAGATTTTGAATTTTGAGCATTTTAAGAATTAAGACTCTGTTTATAAAAACTGCCAACTGAATTGAGAATGCACAGTTGTACGACAACAAAGCGTCTTTTTAAGCCAAACTAAATGACCATGAGGTGCCACCTACCACTCACAATAAATATCTTATATAGGTAGGTAAACCGTAAAACTTAAGTAAGCGTGAAGTGAGCTGTCATTCCACCTGATGCTTGAGATTGACACTATTGACAGCTCATTTCACAATTTTTCACGGTGAGATTTTTACAGAATAGCCTACCTGCTGAAATAGTTGTAGAATTTGTAAAATAAAAAATAAAATCAAAGTTTAGAATATAACAAGTATAAAACGACTAAATAATGTTAAACATTGCTCTTTTGTACGTTGTGACCATTTAAATCCACTTTTCTCGCACATTAAACAACAATTACTTTGAAATTTTCGAAATTCTAAATTCTGGGGACTTGCGTGCGGCATCCAAACATCCAAGATGGCGGAGCAATCAATCAGTCAAATTATATTGTCTTAGAGATCGAGCCAAATCGTCCCGACCGGGCCCGAAACTTTACCACGACGGATTAAATTGTTCTAAATGGTACGTAATTGTAAATATATTATAGTATTTTATAGATTGAGCGTAAATTGCGTTGTTTTGTTTAGGTTCATGTTGCGGTCGTGACTTATGGTGAAGAGATGGAATGTCGTCCATTATCGTGGTTAAGTGATGGTATTACCTACTTTGTTTGCCAATCACGTTAAGAGTCCTTGTGTCGCTTCTGATAACCAACGTGACATTTTCTACTATCATTCTGACAGCATCTATCAATGGCATCGAAGTACTACTTAATCAATGAAACGCCAAAACTGTTTTTTCGTATACAGGCACAAAAGCTTAATCAGTCCCAGGCTTTCTAGTTGCTAATTCTTACTGTTGTCATTTTCAACATGTGTTAAACTAGAAAACACATATTTTTCAGAGTTTGTATGTCCTCGTGAACTACTACTCACCTAACTCACATTTCGACTGTTCCCGATCTATTCTGTCAAAAACCATACCTTAAGAACTTAGGTAAAGTGATCTTGAAGTGAGCTGTCATTCCACCTGATGCTAGGGATTGACACAATTGACAGCTCACTTCACTTATGTTTTCACGGTGACATTTTTACAGAATAGCACCACAGAAATATGTCGACAAGGTCACTCTAAACGTGACCATATCAACTAAGCAGGTTGGAATTACCTTGAACGGAAGAGGATAATTTACTGCATCATAATCTTATCACCAAATAAATCAACCAAAATCAGTAAAAAACCTAATATTAAACTGCAATCGTGAATCAAATTTTTTGTACAATCAAAATATGAAAGGTTAGACTCAATCAGCTCATTATCAGATTAGTCGGATGATCCTTTAGTGGAATTATAATAATTTAGCTTCGTGTTAGATTGTTTTGTTGCACTCGACTAAAATGTTGGTCGGGTTCGTTTTAAAAAGTAAATTGTGATTGATAGATGTAATTTTTGTAATTTGTAAATACAATATGGTGATCATGATGTTTCGTGTGTTTGGGTATTAGGAGATGGTTTTAAAGTGGTAAGCAATCTGTCTGTCTAGCCTTTTCCTAGCTATTTTGAGGTCGGCTTCCAGTCTGAGAGCAGTGGTGGCATAGGCCCCGACTTACGACTTCTTTAGGTCGTGAGTTCAAACCCAGGCACACACTTTACTTTGTGTATTTAATTTCATCGCCACAGCTCACG
Source organism: Polymixis flavicincta (assembly GCA_949987655.1). Lineage (NCBI taxonomy): Eukaryota > Metazoa > Arthropoda > Insecta > Lepidoptera > Noctuidae > Polymixis > Polymixis flavicincta. The sequence continues at coordinate 15,074,313 of OX465188.1, read as the reverse complement.
AAACGGTGAAGGAAAAGATCGTGAGGAATCTGACATTTCTTAGAACCAAAAATTCGAAGACATGTGACATCTTCCAACCTGCACTTGGCCCGCGTGTTGGATTATGGCCCACTCCTTCCCATAGAGAGCAGGTCTGTGTCCCAGTAGTGGGAACCTTATAGGCTGATTATGGTGAGATCAGATGGCCCACAGGGCCGAAAGGTTCTGAAGTTGGAACCACGTATTCGAAGATTTAGAGTTAGAAGGCGTCTCACAAGGTGGGCCGTTGTCCTTATGAAGGCAGCAGGAAACCGCTGGATGCGGGGAGCACAGAACCGGCCAAAGTGGCGGACATTGGGGGAGGCCTAGGTGCAGCAGTAAGTATCTTTCGGCTGAAATGATGATGCTATGATCATATCTGTAACAAATTATAAAACAAACGCGATAATATCGTAATAATGTCGAAACTCACTAACACCAAGAATCACAACATAACCTCATTATGGTCACAAAAAAACGTCGGTATTTTAATGTTCCTCTAAGTATAGGGTCCTCTCCCACTGATGTCGCGAGACCACGTGGTCCCGCACTCATTACCATAAACACGATGACCCGACATAGTTCAACGCAACCTTTAATTTTATACATAAAATTTTAATAATATAAAAATTATAATTTTCCGACATAATTATGGATCGTTTCAACAAAATGTTAGTGGCTTTATATGTAAATAGATTTTTGAGCAGTATACTGATGATTCTTATCTTATCAGGCTCATATCTGGCAGTTTGTATTGATGCTCGTATTAAAACCTTTTTAGAAATTGCCTGCTTGATCTGTGGAAAAAGAACAAAACTTGACGTATGACGTATCAGCTGTTTGGTTTCCCGCCCAAGTTGTAAAAGTCGCCGGAGGGAAAGATTCCCGTTGCACTAATGGTATAGACAGAGAATACGTTCTAGATTTGATGGCATGACATCTCACTATGTACAATTTAAGCAAAACTTTAAAAAATCATTGTATTTCTGTCAATCGTTGAATTAAACTGTCAAACTGTCACTAGTCAGTAAGTTGTGAAAACCAGCCTTGAAAAAATACAACGGTACCTAACCTCTTCCATGTCTATTCTTTCCGGGGTTTCGTTCAAGCCCAGCAAGCTTACCACGAGAACCGTAGAGAAGCGTTTTGTCGACGGAAGAGTAGACAAAAATGACGTTTCCGTGTAGACAATTTACAGTTTTGTACCGATAAATGTAGACAGGCGATTTATATTCTACGGTAGAGTAGAAATAGAAACCGTCATGCTAACCTGCTGATAGTTTTGTGCAAGTAAGTTTGGCTCAACACAAGGGGGAAGTACTAGGGTAGCCTCCGAAAAGCTCATCATCATCATTCAGCTGAAAGACGTCCACTGCTGAACATAAGCCTCCCCCAAAAGGAGGGTTTTGTCATAATCGCCACGCTTGGCAGGCGGGTTGGCGATCGCAGTATGGTGGTAAAATACATAGAGAACGCTGCTACCCATTCTCTAGTAAGTCCCTTAGTCGCCTTCAATGACACCCACGGGAAGAAATGGGATGGTGCTACTTTTTCATTCAGCTCTGTTCTCGGCAACTCTCATCCAGTTGTTACAAATCACCCTGCGAGATCGTCGCTCCACCTAGCCTGAGGGCGTCCGTCCTACTTTTCGTTTGCCGATTCGTGGTCTCCACTCAAGAACACGTCTACCCCAAAGAGCCTTGGTGTTAGCACTTTTAACTAAGAATGTTAAAGACAAAAGTAACCTCTGATTCAAATTTACCATGTTTGCCAATCTACTAGAAACTTATAAAAAAACAACCGCATTTCTTTTCTTTCTGTCATCAAAGTGCTATAAAATGTCTGACCAAAAGAAATATTGAAGAGGAGAAGAAAGAGGGAAGAGATTTCTGTAGAAATAAGCATCACCTCTGTACCTATTTTTCTGCGGGCTTAGCATGACGCTTTGTATTTCTACGAAGAAAAGTCAGTGCTTTTTCAATACAAAGTGACATTTCGTTCCTACATTTTTGTTATCGCACCTAAGAATGTTAAAGACAAAAGTAACCTCTGATTCAAATTTACCATGTTTGCCAATCTACTAGAAACTTATAAAAAAACAACCGCATTTCTTTTCTTTCTGTCATCAAAGTGCTATAAAATGTCTGACCAAAAGAAATATTGAAGAGGAGAAGAAAGAGGGAAGAGATTTCTGTAGAAATAAGCATCACCTCTGTACCTATTTTTCTGCGGGCTTAGCATGACGCTTTGTATTTCTACGAAGAAAAGTCAGTGCTTTTTCAATACAAAGTGACATTTCGTTCCTACATTTTTGTTATCGCACCTAAGAATGTTAAAGACAAAAGTAACCTCTGATTCAAATTTACCATGTTTGCCAATCTACTAGAAACTTATAAAAAAACAACCGCATTTCTTTTCTTTCTGTCATCAAAGTGCTATAAAATGTCTGACCAAAAGAAATATTGAAGAGGAGAAGAAAGAGGGAAGAGATTTCTGTAGAAATAAGCATCACCTCTGTACCTATTTTTCTGCGGGCTTAGCATGACGCTTTGTATTTCTACGAAGAAAAGTCAGTGCTTTTTCAATACAAAGTGACATTTCGTTCCTACATTTTTGTTATCGCACCATAGATATCCTTCTACAATCTGTCATTTAGTCTTTCGTTTCTAACGATATTTGTCTAGGTCCTTATAAATGTAGGCTATTTCAGAAGAATATTTCTTCCCAAACTGTCAAAATAACACTGACAACAAAACGTTCTACTCGACGGCCGCAAAGTATATACGATTATGTACAAAATCATGATTCGTTTAGAACGCATAACTGTGATAATGTATAGAAAAACATAGCTATGTTATCCTATTGTACATCATTTATTTAATAGTCATGTCTATTCTTCCGTCGAAAAATCGGTGCTCGTGCTAAGCCTGCTGTTCTAATCTTCTTGTCTGTTTATATAGGGTGACTGGTAATTAGTGACCGACATTTAAACACATTTATTATTGATTGTACTCATCACTATGAACAACTTTTACTGTGGGACCAAACTCGAAATTGCGAAAAAAAACAGATGTTCCCTACATTTTGACGATTTATGCGAACATAAATGTAGGGAACAGCTGTTTTTTTTCGCGATTTCAGGTTTGGTCCCATAGTAAAAGGTGTTCATAATGATGAGTACAATCATGTGTTTAATTATCGGTCACTAATTACCAGTCACCCTATAAAGTGTGTACATAAATGGTTAAATAAATAAATAAATATTGTACTCGTGAAATCAAAACATTCCGAAATCAACACATCTAGGTACCTATATAATTTGAAAGGAGAAGGTGCAATACCGTTCACAAGCACAAAAACTCAAGTTTCCACAAACAATATATTTATTTTTTTGCCCATAAAATACGGCCAATTACTATGTTTAGCTCAATTACAGGTGTGGGCCAACGGGGCGCAATTATAAAACGTTTTGTGACTTACCCGACCTCAATTATGAGAAGTTCCTATTGTTTTTGTGGATTTTTATTGATTTTCTGACCTCTGAGGTCCTTTTGAATTGTTGTAGGATATATTTAATAACTGTTGTTAGATTTTTGAAAGCTTTAATTAAGTATGAACTAAGCTGAAATAACTTAAAATCTTAAAATACAAAAGAAAAAAACGATTTTGTGAAAACTCTTATTGGCCGACTGCGCCAGAAGGAGGGTTATGGTTAACCCTCCTTCTGGCGCAGTCGGCGGTTATGCTTTTTACTAGGTGTTGGCCCCGGCTGTCATTTGTGGACCTATGACAGTCATTACGGGTCGTCAGAAGCCTGAAAGTCTGACAACCAATCTTACCAAGGGGTATCATGTTACCCAGTTACTGGGTTGTGGAGGTCAGTCGCTATTTTAGTCAGTGAGTGTGTATGGGTGGAACCATGAAGTAACAATGAAATCAAATGGATTAATATCAGTGCCAATAAGACCTATGAAAACCTAGTTTGTTTTTGCCCTTATGATTCTTTTACTTTCTTGAAATTGCTGAAAGAATTAATATAACACAAACAAAAAAAAAAAACAAATGGCAAAGCTCCAAAATAAAGAGCAGTGTGAGACCAACAATAAATATAAATAAATGAAAAAAAAAAAACATATTATTATAAAACGTATTTTTGGAATCGTCAGGAAATATTTTTTGAATCATCAAATTATACAGCATTCAACGTTCAATGTTCTTCGTTCGTACGTTCGTGTTGTCGGTGGTGTCGGTAAGTGTCGCGAGTTCAATTATTTTTCCAATCTAAAAAAAATCCCAACGCGCCTAAAGAAGTTTTCATTTCAAAAATAAACGACTTACGTAATTGCACCTACCATTGTTTGCCTCTGCATCACCCAAAGGTCGACTGGTAGAAAATGCCCATGGCTTAAATCCGCATTCCGCCTCTGTACATTTCTGTGCGTGAAGTATTCAAAAATAAAATAACAACAATAAATAGAAAGTTAGCCAAAAGATAAATGACGGTCTGAATAAGAATAATATAGACGCCATCGAGTTGAGGAACAATCTCAATTATATGATATTTAGTTATCAGGTAAATCACTCATAATAAATGAATGATAGACTTTATGATAGTCGTGTGTAATTTTCTGAGAACGACGAAACGATGCATCACCATGACCCTGCCAGCGCCATTCAGAACAGGAGACGTGCTTATGACACAAATCACAATGACTGGTATTGCATAACTCACATAGGTACCTACATACTAGTGTACAACATTGTACATACATAATCAGCCTAAAATTTTCCCACTGTTGGGACCCAGGGCTCCCCTCGGTGAGAGGGAGTGGACCGTAATCTACCAAGCGGGCCAAATGCGGGTTGGTAGCTGTCACATGTCTTCGAATTTTTGGTTCTAGGAGATGACGGTTTCCTCACGATGTTTTCCTACATCATTTTGAGAGCAGTGGTGATGGAATAATTTACATAAGCACAAGGACAAGCAACAATTTACGTTATAGAAGTAAACCTGATTTTTTTTAAAGAAATCATTAATTTTGACCAGCTGAAGTTCTAAAAATTTAGACTAAATTATTAGGACCACACTTTTACGTCCTACAAAAAGAAAAAGAAATTGTCGTACTGAGATAGAGATATTTCTGCTGTAGCAGATGTTAAAGACGTTACAGTAAAGGATCAGAGGTCTACTCTTTAAGCAGCGGTATCCGTATTTACGGCTGAAGTAACGGCGATTACTACTCCGTTTCATCTACGAACATAAGATTAGTTTGGGGCGCAAAGTAAGAATTAATAACAACACGATTTGACAGTTGTCAGACTCTCGCAGTCTCAATGCGATTTGGCCAGTCCGAAAAACGTAATTAATTGGGAGTAGGGTTCATTCCGAAGTATCGAACTATTTTCAGACGTGCAACCGTATCTTTGTCGACGAACTGAAGTGGGTCCGCAGACATGAGGTATCTAAGTAGGTATGTAACACAATTACATGACATTAGCATCAGTATCAAGGCCTAATTGTGTGTATCACATTATAGTCGAGTAATAGAGGTGCACCTCGCGTGCCTCGCCTCGTCCCCGATTCCCGAATACCCGAGTAATTGTAGTGGACACGAGTCTTCGAATATTTCGAATTTTTACCAAATTATACACTAGTTTGAAGAAATTCTTCAAAATCATTACTGGAAGGTGATCTAGTGTTGATTTTGTTTCTTTTTAGACAGTTAGGTACTAGTATTAACTTCGTCTACATTCCGATCGAAATTGATTCGATGATTAATCAGAAAAGGATTTGAAGTTTCGAACTATAGTGTAGTAAAAAATTGTGATTTATTGTTAACGATTTAAGATTTATTTGGTATTTTATGCATTAATAGTTTATTAAGTGTTTAAAAACAAGGCAATTACTGATCTTCAACATAATTTTTGAGAAGCTGCATCAGATTAATCTCAACTAATTCTACATAGCGTAAATTCAACGAAAATATAAAAAATGCGTTTAACACACCATAAATCGAGAAATGCGTTACGAAACGCTAATGATTAAAAATGGCGACCTATAAAAAATTACAAATGACAATCTAATTCCTAATTTAATTTCCATCTTTCCGAATCCGAATAACAAAAAAATACCGTTACAGAATTATTCTAAATTCGAAAATTCCTAACGGAATGGCGCGTGACTAATAGGTCGGCTAAAACAAAACGACATAAGTAAGAAAATGTGAATTTATCAAATTCAACTGACAGTTTTGTAATTTTTAATTGATGACCCATGGGTCGGGTCGCCGTGGTGAATTAGACATTAATGAGCTGATAATGTGCGAGGCTATTTTTTGTCAGAAGTTTTTAGTTTTATTTTCGAATCTTTTGTGTGGTACAGTGTTTGTTTATAGACTTCTGTAAGGCCTCTAGGTGTGTTATTATGACTTCTGTTATGAAAACTTTTGTTTCCTTTTTGTTTGGACTGTTTTTTTACTTCTTGTTTTACGTGTGACATAATAGTAGGTGGTAATGGCTAGATGCTGCTCAACGAATATATTATAGTCGAGCAATTTAGACACAAAATGTTAATACGTGGTTGGCGAGTTTGGAGCATCATATTAGGTTCCTACCTATTGCAATTGCTCGTAAGTACCTATCTACTACTGAGGTATCTGTATTTCTAAGTAAATACCATAATTTATAATTACTAATACCTACATTCAACGTTTCTTTATACCAATTAGATTGGATAATCTACTTCAAACATATAATTATAATTTATAATAACATTTTACTGTTTTACTTCCACTAGGTAGGTACCTATATTCAATTATGACGACTGTACATTCTACAATACTTACAACACGTCTTTTATCCCTTTTTGAAAATATACGTTAGTTGTTAAAATTATAATTTCTTTTCATAACAGCTCTATATTATTATTAAAAACATACTCTACTTAGATAAATTATCTATTCAAGTATTCAACATCACATAAATGCGTCATTATCCTTTGTAACACAAAAAGAGGCTTATTTGCAAACTTTCAATATAATGAGAGTTTCCGAAAACATTTCCGCGCCGACCAAATGTCCAACACCTCGGGGTAGTTATTAAACACACGGGTAGGCGTGCTTTTCCACAAGAAATTAATTATCACAAATTATCCGAATTATTCGCGATGGTAAACCCGAAAAATCGACAATGTCGCCACCGCAACGCAAGAGGTCGGACCACACAATGGTTTGACAGCTGTCATTTGAATTTTCGCTCAAGGGAGTTAGTGGTTTTTTGTTTGGTATTGTTTGTGGAACTTGTTACTTCCTTATTTCAGAATAAGGTGCAACCTGCCAGTATTGCGAAGATACTAATGTCGCGTTGATAGAAACAGCAATATATAGACAAAGTCGTATAGACATTTGCTTATTCATTGAAAACCATATTTAAGTATAGTTAGAATACGCTAAGATAAATGCTTCCGCTGGGACACAAAAACGAACAGAAAATGTGTTTAGAATTACAACTCCAATGTCAGGCCATTGGAGTTTGCTCTGAATTGCAAAGTTGTGTTTGATAAAATATGCCAATCAAAAGTAAGTATTCAACAATATTACAGGATGGAAAAACTCTGCATTTTCAAATTTCTAGTAATATAACTTTAAATTTCAGCTGAAGCTTCTCTAAGATGTAGGTTAAATGTACCTACCATTTGCTTCATTGAACATTATGTGAAAACCATTATCCTTGTAACAACTGAGAGCGAATTTAATCAATTAAACTGAACGCGATCATCATTATTTAAACGGAGTATAAGAGCTCAATAGTCAGTGCCTATATTCTACAACAATTATTATGCGCTATAGATGCGCTGATTCCATTCAGTTTGATTGGTGAAATTCGCCCTAGGTCCCTTTCTAATTTTATTCTTCCTTACATAGTTAGGTAACAATGTATTCGTAAGAGGACGCTCTTCGCCCTTTTGGGGTTCGCCCCTCAACAGGAAAACCCGAAATCCGTTCCCCACACTTTTCCAAGATAAACATAGTAAGATGCGTCGAATGTATGAAGGGAGGTGCTCGGAATATATTAATAACAACCTCCTTGCTTTGAGTTTTCACTGTTCTGTTCTACTGAGACCTTGTAGCTTTGCTGTAGTGTGCAAATAAATATTTTGTGTTGTGTTCCTTATAGAGATATATTGTGTTTGTCTTGGTTGGTGGTTGAAAACAAGCTTTATTTTAAACGTTACACGTTATCAAGGGCTACGCCTTAAATTGAACCCATTGAGAGTTACTTCCTATTGAAAGTGTTTTTAATGCCTAACTTGCAGACTTTTCAAAGGAAAGATTTCTATAGAATAGTTTTTACATCTCAGTAAGTAAACTTTACACCAAAAAGACCTTTTCAATGAAAACATAAGGTAAACAGGTGGTACTAACTATTAACAATACCAACAAAAATTTAAAAAACTTAGCGCAACGAATCCAAACACGCTGACACCGAGCCTACACAAATAGCAGCAAAAAGCGAACAAAACGATGCGCCCGCGCAAATCTGACACAACGGACGTATCCACTACAAACGAGCTATTCTAACATGGAACACAAACGTCACGTATAACTGCTCACTTAACCCTACAATAGCCATAAAGAATTACAATTAATCGCCGCGACGAGAAATGCCACCGCGCCGGTAAAAAAACGTCAAAATATTGTCGGTGGATGCGACACGGTACCCCCACCGGTGGCTACCGGGTAGCCAATAGGGAGGCGCGGTCGAGGCCCGCTACCGCTTTTTAGCCAATGGCGTTCCCTGGGGCGGAGCCTCGAGCTACGCACTGTGTTTCGCCCCCAGCTAAAACCTTTTCGCCTGCAGTCGTTTACAGATAAGCCCGCGGGATGGTCGATTATTATTACATTTCATACGCGTGATTCTGTGATCTACGCGCGTCGCCTCGGGCGCTTACCGAATCGATAGCGATGTACAAAGCGAAGTGCGATACTAGAATTAGTTTCGGAGATATTATGATAGAACTTGCGTTGTTGTGATATGGTAGAGACATATTGTGCGTTCTGTGATATGTTTGCCTTAGTATAGATATAGCGTGCGGTATGAACCTATATATGCAGTGCCATCGTGAGGTATGGATGTATCTATCTTATATGCTTGTGTATCGACAGCTACATGAAGCCAGCATCTTGTTATGGCTTGTAACGGATTGTGCCAATATTAGTCTATTCGTTGGTGCATTTAGATATTTAGATTCTAAGTTCAAATAGCTAAATGCTAAAGTACTATTTAGTTATAAGTAAGTGATTCTAATGGTTTAATATCCCATGGAAGCTGGTTGGATTTAAATAAATACAATAATTTGTGTAATTTTATGAACCGTCGCTACTGTACTAAATCCCCAAAATGTTTTAATGAATTGTTTGTGTTTTGTCTTTATTCATTTTAGTATTGCTAACACTAATTCATTGATTTGCTTCCGATAGTTAAAAAATCTTGAAATTAATTGATTCATCAGAATAAATACGGACGGAATACCTAAATAGCAGCGTTGTGTAGCATTGAGAGAGTTAAAAACATTAAACTATTGAGAATTCAAACAAACTGTATCATTATTATTATGCATAATGGTTATAAAAGTCAGTTATTGAATAGTTATCAATTTTTAAATTACTATTGATTGATCCTATACCCATATTAAATTTTAATTTACATATACCATTTAAATAAACTTTCCAACAAAACATGTTAAGTTACAATGATAACGTAATTATAAACAAGAAACATTTTAAATGGAGTAAAATTATAATTTATATTCAACGACAAACCACAATTAAAGTTATTTTAAAAATAAAACCGAACTTTCTGAGAGCGAGGCGGCCCTTGCCGCGTTGCTACATTTAAAGCATTCCATCAAAGGATATAATTAAATAGCCCGTACTCTTCTCTAAGTTATACTTTAAACTTATAATTGGCGGTCTTCGACAAAAATTACACGTGAGACATCCTTTTGTAGATCGTCTATACAAACTGGTTTCGTTTTTTATTAATTTTACTAAATAAACTTTAAAGGATCGTTTAGAAAACATAACAAAGAAAATTTTAATAATAGGTATTCAATTACGATTTTGTAGATCATAAATACCTATGCGTTGATAAGAAATTACCAAAAAGTATTTTTGGAGTTACCCCACTTTCGTTGTAGGTGCAGTTCATTTTCCCGGAAAATATTTTCAAATGCCAACAATATCATTTGTTTTGTGTTTTTGGCCAGAAATATTTTCTGTATTATAAAAACAACACTTGAACACATGCCTAGGCGCTAAACAGGTTTTCTTAAAGTTACAGTGTAACTAAAACATACAATGACAAATCACTGCAATTTTCAAAGTACCTAACAACCAATTTCCTCTCCATGGATTCCCCCCTCAAGCGGTAATTCTGCATATAACCACGTCTACTTACATACAACTTAGAATTGATCTTTTAATATAAATCATAATAATAAACGGTACCTACTTCAGCAAAGGTCCTGAAACCGTCTTACAAGAACCGATTAATTTATCCGTAGTATGCTTTTAGTATGTACCAAATCAGGCAAAAACATTTCCGGTTCGTGTCAAAATGGACTTATCCACCGGTTAGTCCATTTTGACACGAGCTGAAAATATTTTTGTGTCACACCTCGGTGGAGGTTTGGTGTGTTCCGCAGATATCGGATCGGAAAGTTTCCGCACCCGGCTAAGTGCCGTCGGTTCCAGTGTTCCTCAACTAAAGGGTTTTTGTGGTCAAATAGCATCAATGTATAGCCCAAAAAGGTAAAGTTTTGTTAATTATTTATTAGTAACAGGTAGGTGTGATAAATTGGATATCTTTTAGTTACTTTTTTTTTAATCGATCTTATGATCACTTCATCCACTGATCCACATATACCAACTTATTTTAAATTGAATCCTAGACTTCAATTTACGTTTTTCTCTATTGTATTAATAACTATGTAGGTAGATAACTATGTTTTATTTTTCCATCTTTTTAACACCGTATTAACCTTCCTCAGTATTTTTAATACCATTTGATAAAACCCGACTGTCAAATATACTTTGAAGGAACTTATAGATTTTGAAAAGGGAACTTAGATTTTCTTCCCAGACCCATTATGTCGTTTTTTGCAAGCATTTTTAGTAAGACTTAACACACGAAACACCACTTTAATGTATGATTCCGCGATGGCATCATTTTTCAATTTTTCCCGTCCATCTCATCACATCATCACGAGCAATCAAATAATTTCTTCAATCCTAAGTTTGGTTCCGTTCACGCACTATTAAACTTTTGTTTACACTCTACCACAATTTTTAATCTTTATTTTTATGCACTATTTCCACACGACATCACAATTTCTTGTTACAAAATCCACGCATCTGACCTTCGGAAGGTGGAACAGCCAACCAAAGCACATACCGTGTGTCCGGATGGTTATTGTATGTCTGCGGCCGTCGGGTTCCCAGACAAGCCTGGGTACGCACCCAAGATGACTAACACTGTCTGGTAGTAGGTACTGGCCCATCCTTATTTATTTATGCTCATTTATTCTTCTTGAATTCCTCACTAGCATAAAAACGGACAGTTCGTTTCTGACGATGATTTTTCTTGTATTGTGGAATCTATTCATTTCCGTTTATGTGACCAATTGGTTCTGTTCTGTTTCTGAGTCTGAGTTATATTCCGTCTTTGAATCAAGCGTGTGCTTAAACCTAACACATTTTCAGAATACTGAAATTAAAATTTCTTAACCGTTCATCCAATTTATTTTAAAGTTCTTAAAACTTATTACTTGGTCGTTTAAGTTTTTAAGCAATTGCGGAAGCTGTGATTGACAAGTTGAACTTCTTTCCAGAATTTCCTCGAAACAAAGTCTTTTTTCTTTTTTAATCCTTATAAGAACCCTAAAGTATCAAGGTACCTACTAAATAAATCCATTATCTTATTCAGATTGAAGTAATAACTAAATTAATTTCCACATAAACAAAAGGGAATTAAAATCAAAAAGGAAATAATCTCCAAACGAAATGAAAGGCATTATATTTTTTATGGCGGTGTTCGCGATCCCATTAAGTCGCTGTCATCGCTCGTTGATAAGATTTAAATTAGCCGCACAATAAAGCTCCTGTCAAATCCGCCATTAATTCCGAATTTTGAATTTGGAACAGAAGCGGTGTTTGATCACAGCACACTTGGCTGGTAAAGTTGCCTCTATGGTTCAAATAAAATGAGCAAGAAGATTTAAATGATTTGGAATAAAGGTTTTAGGTACCTACTTAATTTACGTGGACTAATGAATGAGTAGGTAAAGTGAACATTACGCATTTTGACAATAATAAACAGTTTTTTTATTTTTTTATCTTGACATTAGAATTTCGATGATTGATACGGTAGCTATCGATTCTTCAATCAAGCTGCCTCATTGGGCCACCTAACGGAAATTACTTACCAATCACGACTTCGACTATTAGACTAGGAAGTAAGAACTACTCCATAGTACATTATAAGCTAGTGCATACATAGGTACGTCCAATTAAAAAAAAAAAACGTCAAAACAGTGTTGCCAGCACGGGAAATTCCGCACACCGCGTCACTTTGTCCGCGTATCGCGTCGCGGCAGAAAAGGTCTCTGAATGTAATTTTAAACTAATTAATTTTGCTCCGCCTGTCCGCTTTTGAATAACACTATTTGGACTTCAATTGTCTGCATGCCAAATATAAAATAATGGCGATTCTGATGAAACGCCACACACGAATTCGTGTAGCTTTTTATAAAATCTGAATGCATAACCATAACGTTTTTAGATGTTGTTGCCGCTGAAATGGCTGCAATAAATCAGTTTTTGTGACCAGTTCTTACATAATATCGAAATTGTTGATTGTCAAATGTTTTATCGAATAGCTAAACCACTAAATTAATAAACCTAAAGACGGTCGGGCTTCTTAGATGATTAAATGTTTGAGAATTCCAGCAACTGTGTTAAATTAAAATAGGGTTCATGTAAATTTTTATACACTTTACGTTTTTATTTCCGCCTTTTTGTAATTATAAGTAGGTACCAAGACAGGAGTAATAGGTCTTCTTTTAAAATCAAATTTATTTTCATCTACTCACCAAAAAGACTAACAGGAAAAAGTCTCGCTCGGTAAAGATTAAACAATGTATCATGTTGTACAGCTTACGTCACACTCTGTAATAGATATTGTCAAAAAGATTTAACGACATGTCACTTCGGCCCCGCCCACCGACCGGCCATAATCTACATCGGACACATTCGATACTCGACTAATTGGCTATTTCGAAATTCGTTTTTCAATAATCATTGCCGATATTATATTTTTAATAGGCAATAAGAGCAAGGATAAAAGCTTTGATTCTTTTTTTTTAAATAGTGTACCGCGATGGACTAAATGAGCGAGTCGTTGTTTTTTAGGTTTTTGATTTACTACCAATGAATTGTGAACAGCAATTAATGAAGTATTGAGTAGTGTCGCTAGAAGAAGGATCCTTTTATTTTAATTTTTAATGGGCATCGGTAAACATAACTCTTGTTGTTTGAGCTCCTTTAAAATTCGAATCGGTATTACCGGCCGCCATGTTGAGTGACCATCGACAATCGATTGTAAAATAAAAGACTTTCACGCCTAATTCCATGTTTGTTCTCTCCTACACTCTTTAAATATTAACATTCAAACTCTCTAGGATATGATATATCAACAAACCATTATATAAAAGTACTAGTAATTTTTCACCGTCCATTTTTTGTAATAGCATATTCATAACAGCAAATACGAACCTATTGTGTGGTTGATACAGAGGTCAGACCGCGCACGGCAATCGCTTTTCTAAGCCATAACCGGAATTTATACCCGACATTACTCACGCGATGCCATTCGGTTGTTTTCCTCTAATTAGAATCCATTCAAGCGTACCCCATTAAAACTCGTCTAAATTAAAATTCGAATAACTTACTAACTAGACGTATAAATCACAACCGTACATAAAGACAATAAAATATATTGTCCAGGCCGGCCGAGGATACGACCGACGCAAGAATAATTAATACAACAATACACTCACCGGGTAATTAAAATAAACTAATTTCTAAACGTGAATGGCTTGAGTTTTATGAATGAATATTCTATGGCTTTTTTTTAAACTGGCAACATTTCTCATTCTTCGTCTCGCGTACTGACAGTTCTGTTGACGGCGTTCTTTTTTTGAAGCGCGACCTCGCGCCCAGCGGGGAGCAAGCGCATCCGTTGCGCGCTCGAATTATCTCATTTTAATTTAGGAATCGGCACTTTTTAATGGCGTTATTGAGCTAATAATTCATTTAAAATCCAAATCAATTATGTGGATGGTTTTGGTATAATTTTGTGGCATTATTACGTTCCTACTTTCCAGTAATCCCTTTGTTTCTTTCTCACGCTAAGCAAGGGTTGACTCCCACGAATTAGGCTGCTAAGGATTTTTATTTGCGGGAACATCGGATCGGGATGAGCAAATCGGTGTTCATAATTACAACGTTGGGATATTTGGGCGATGGCGGCCGCGTGCACAGTAGCAATAACGTGCAATTTAAATGTTTCACATTTCAAACCGATTCTTTTTTTGAATGCGAATCCGTTGCGTGTGAGCACGCAGTAGAAATATTTGGTTATTGCTGGCTGGAAATAACCTTTAGTTTGGTGTTATGTGTATTTTGAAAGAAGTAATAATTCCATGTAAAGCGACATAATGGTAAACTCCAAATTATTATTTATAGACTTCAAAAATTAAAACATTTAAACCCAGATAAATCTAGTAAGTAAATAAATGCAAGAAAAATAATACAAACAGGAAAAGTTTTTATCCAGTGCGCAAATTGTAACCATGAATTCAGCATAATCATTCTAGACCCCCTAGCGCAGAAATTTTTCGACGGATACACCAAAAAATCAGCTTTGCCATACCTACATTTTGACCGCATAGGTATTGCACTTTTCTATGAAACAGCAGTATTTTTTTTATACAACCGGCGTAAAATTTCTGCGTTAGGGGTTCTAGAAAGATATGCTGAATTCATGGTTACAATTTGCGCACTGGATAAAAACCTACCCTGTATAAGAAAATATAGAAGGACGAGCAAGAGCAACTGCAATGTGTTGCTGCATATAAACTCTTGCGCAAAAATTGACTTTGATACAATATAAGTATTTTTTAATATTAATAACAATATGCATCATTATCATATCAGCAGAATGACGTCCACTGCTGGCCCGAAAGGGGGGGATTTGCCATAATTCCCACGCTTGGCAGGCGGCTTGGCGATCGCAGTATGATGGTAAAATGCATAGAGAACGCTGCTGCTCATTCTCTAGTAGGTAAGTCCCTTAGTCGCCTTCTACGACACCCACGGGAAGAAATGGGATGTTGCTATTCTTTTTACGTCCGGCATCACACGGAAATATTTGCATACTTTCGATATTAATTATTTAATAATACTAAATATTTCGAGGGCGTATAGATAATGGCGTTGTCCAAAAAGTTATGTCATCATAAAATATCCAGATATTTTGCATACTAACGAGGTAATGGCGGATAGAGGTTGAACATCTAGTCAATTATACTATTACGATATAATCAAATGAAATCGATTTTGATTTGACCACTATTCCTATTATTATCGAAGGTAAAGATGAAACAGATGAACAAAGCGAGATGGAGATACGTACCTATTAGTATATTTGTACTGTAGGTATTATATTGTTTTCTACTATTTTAAAATATTAGAATGGACCTCTTGACTAGATTTTGGAATTCATTTAATAGATATTTTCTTAATAATGAGTGCAGCCAGCCGTAAATTAACGCTTCGATATCAATCTATCCAAACGAATATTATACAGAGGTATTTGTGAGTATGTATGAAGAGGCTAATCTTCGCAACAACTGATCCGATTCTGAAAACCTTGCCACTAATAGAAAGCTACAGTATTTGCAGAGTGCCAAAGGATTTTATCTCATGGTAAAACAAGGAATCACACCTACGGACGAAAGAACGAATTATTCATAAAAGCAGTAATTCTGCAATTATGTAATAAAAATAGATTGGAACTACTTTCGATCATAAAACTGAAACAATGCATTTGTAACTGATTATTAAAAGTGAACATGATTGCAGTCCACTAAAGTCCGGACCACTGTGCTGGCCATCACGTAGCCACAAAAATAATACTTACCTTTTATTGTTCTGAAGAAAAATGCTTTCTTCGAAATAGCAGATGTGCCTCGCATTTGATTCGGGTTAAATAAAACTTCGTTTTATTGCTTTCTTTTGTTTTTTTTTTATTTTTGCCACTGGCAACTTCCTTGGACCAAAATAAAATTAGGCATGACGATGTCTAACCTTAGGTAGGTAGGTACTCATAATACTTACCTAAACAACCTACTTACTTCCAGGGATGCGGGTTGTCCAGGCATGCGGGTTATTCGAAAGAGATACCGCTGCCCCAGGCACACAGGGTACTGAGGGAACACGGGTGGGTTTTAGTCAGTAAAAGTCTGACACGCCCTCCTGCTCCACCCAGAGCTGAGAAGTTATTTGTTGATTTCCCAACCAAAAAAAAAAGCAACCTATTTACTTACCTAAATAAATTGCATAATCAAAGATAGATAAGCAGTCTCACCAGTGACCGGAGTGTGTTTCAATTTTCAATCCGGTGATGATCTGAGTATGAGACGCACGTTGTCAGTTTGACAGGTCCTCATTACGTCAAAGCTGTCAAATTTTATCGTTTTCTTTTGACATTTTCTTGCATACTAGACACGTTACATACGAAACAGTATATTAGCTAAAATAGTCTGTCATCGAAGTATGGTAATTAAAATAAATAATGAGTAAGCCTTGAAGCAATCGGTTTTAAGCTTAGGGCTACAACCTGCATGCAAAGATGTGCTGTAAATATCATATTTTTATAGCTTCATTATATTAAAGAAATTTAAATTCATATTTTGATTATGTGCAGGAAAGTGTTTGTTCTGGGAAATTTAAAATAGTACATAATGAAAAGGAAATATGTATGGAAAAAAATTGTTTCCACTTAGGTAATTAGTTTCAAAACTGTTTTAAGCTATTTTGTAAGTATCTAACTATTCATTTAGGTATCATCAGAATCTACAGAAGGATTTTTTATTAGGTACTTCTATTTGTTTGTCCCGTATGTGTCGCCGGGCGTAAAAGAATAGCACCATCCCATTTCTTCCCGTGGGTGTCGTAGAAGGCGACTAAGGGACTTACTAGAGAATGGGCAGCAGCGTTCTCTATGCGTTTTACCACCAAACTGCGATCGCCAACCCACCTGCCAAGCGTGGCGATTATGGCAAAACCTCCCATTCTGGGGGAGGCCTTTCAGCTGAAATGATGATGATGGTGACTACTATTTATTTATATAAAACCATTTGAAACTTAACAGCGGTAGATAACTTTTAGTGGCCCTAGTCATATTTTGCACAGATCTCTCAAGTTCAAGCGATCAACATAAACTTTTTAATATTCGAACCTATCGAAGATTCGAACACCGGAAAATTTAGGTACAACCAGTAATTATAATAATAGATTATATAAGCATCTCTGTATATATATATCTGAACGTATAATTAGTCTTTGTCCGTTTCGTTTCATTTAGTTGTTATGATTAAGTATTTCAACAAAAACTTCAGTCATTAAACTGACGACATAAATCCAAATGTTACAATTTTAAGCAATTATACAACCACAAACAGTGAATCTTTTGTTTTTTACAAGGTCAACCATAAAGGTTGACTAACTTTTTACTATCAACTTATAGACTAATTAAAACTTCTTTTTGAGCCCTCAATAAAGAAAACACGCCTACTCTATAAAATAATTACCAGACCGTGACCGGTATTGCCAGTTAAAAAATAATCTTTCCCGGTGTTACGCGGGATGCTGCAACCGGTCAATAGTCACGACCTGAGGTCAACCTATTAATTTTATTACTTTATTGTGGCTACCGCCGCTAAGTAACTCTTTAAAACCTGTATAAAACGATTGGCCTGTTAGGATTGTGTGTTAAAAGCTTCCCTACAGCTCTAAAGTGCATATTACATTTTGCAATTTTAGACACTCTAACTCGGAACGCTCTAATTAGGAAGTTGGAAGTTAGTGATCACACTAGACTAAATTGAACTCTAAATCGCATACACGACTCAGTCATGACGTAGAATTACAATGGGTTGCAACTAGGTATTTAGGAAGTAGTGCGGTCGGGACATTCTAATCTTAGTGAGATCGAGAGAATCGGATCCAATTGTTCTATCACTATAGTAGGTAACTGCGATTACATCTTCCGATTTCCTAATTAGATTTCCTACAAATTGCATGGTGTAATACACACACGAGCAGATTTGAAAAATTCTGCGTTCCGATGACATGAAGCCTGACAGACACGCTGCACATCGCGACAAAATTTTGGATGTCATATTGTCGCGTCGAAACAACGTAATGAAGGACTATGTTAACGCTTAGTCCGTCATGAGTAGGGCATCGGAACCGGTTTTTCCCGGTTCCTAAAGAACCGGGAATTCCCGGTTCTGAGGGTCCCTGAAAGAACCGGTTCTCCGATTTACAGAACCGGTTCTTTCGATTCTTTCGGTTCTTTCTTAAAAGAAATTTAGAAATACATCTCTTTATGCTAAATATCAAGTTGTTATCGTATAATATTGTTTTGACTTGCCTCTCCCACATAATGACATATAACTGATTCCCCAAGTGTGGATCACCTGCTGTCGCCATTTTATTTAGTTCGACACAAACGAAATGAGTGGTTGTGTTGTTTTGTTGTCGCCGATTTGATAAGTGAGTAACTTTAAATATTAATGCATATTGTTATTATTATTTTCATCAATTAATTGATAATACTTATTGTCATTGCTATCAGTTAAGTATTACGCTTTCAGTCCTGCGGGGCAAACATATTGAACGAATAGATAGAATAATAATTACACCAGACTTGGCTGGACACGCGTGCTTGATAATGTTTGTTATACCTATTTATTTCTCTTTTCTCACATTACTTTGTTTTTAGCATCCAATATGAGAATTGTGTTGATTTGAGTTGCATAGCAGGTAATTTCTCAGTTTTGGCACTTGGTGGAACACGCGACACGTGCTACATTAAACTACTTATTGCTTAGTAGGTCGGTATGAACTAAATAAGCATAAAAAATAACAGCGTCGCTTGCGACTAAATTAAACTGGCAATGTAAATGGACAGTGTTAATATTATGTGATCGTGTCGATTTTTGGATTATAGGACATGCCAGTTACCTCACGAGGTTTTCACAACTTATGCATTAGAAGTTCGATTGCAAGCCACTTGGCCACCAAGTGCTCAAAGATTCGACCAACATGTCTGATGTCAATAAATTAACTAAAAAAAAATATTGGATTTCAGACGCATCAAGACTGTTCCTGCACAAAATACAAAAGAATGGCTTTCGAAGAGGTGATTAATAAGGCAGGAGCCAAAGCCTCTGTTTGGCCATCACTTTCTGAGAAACAAATGTAAAAGTGAAACAAAATGTAAATTATGCCAAAAGATATTAAAATCAGGCGGCTGTAGCACGAGCAGTTTGCAAAAACATTTTAAAAATATACATAAAATCAGTTTAGAAACTGCAAGAGTTACAACTTCGAAACTGTTACAAAACCGAAATGCCGAAAAATAAATCTAAACTGACCCATTTTTTTGAGAGTGATGCTTATCCAAATATGGAAGTAATGGTGTCTCGTATTGCTTCCATGGATGACATTCCACTTAGAAAAGTGCAAGTTCCTATTGGTATCTTGTAAGATTGTTTTTATTTGGTGTTTAATTTCAATTCATAGATACTTTTTGATCTCTGTAGTGAATTATAAACAACTACGAAAAGACTGTGATTTTATAGAAATAATTGTTGCTAAATAATACTTAAAAACGATTGTGTAATTTTGTGTATTTTTATAAAAATGTGTTTTATTAAGATTCATTCTCCTCTTTTCGTTTTGATAGTAGAAAATCTATATAAAAGATAGCATAGCTTATCAAATAGAATTTATCAAAAAACCGGGTACCTGGTTCCGGCTTGAGTTTGGAACCGAAAGAACCGGTTCCTAAAATAGGGCCGGTTCTCGATCCCTAGTCATGAGTCGTTTCCACACGAGATACAGGATCGATTGGATCTAATAGGTGAAGGACCAAGTCTGACCCAGTGTTATGGCGCCACTCGAGGGAGCAGTAAAAGTGTAATAAAAATAAACGTTCACAGAATACCATAGAGTAATTGAATTTCAAATTACTGAAGTAGAAAACCCACTTATCGTTTTAAATCATTACCCAATTTAAAAGCCATAACTGAGTTGGTGCTTATCTACTCGTCGACGTAAGTCATATAACCCAGTGTCGAAGAATCCCGTTCTAAGCGAAGTTAAACAAATAACGATTTCTTATGATGGGTAATAACTTATTAGTGAATTACTGCAGTCCTCACACAGTGGTTTGGTTTCCTAAGGTATGATGCCACTGCAAAAGCCGTCCCTAATATTAATATGAACGAAGTAACTGCTTTTGCACGGGCGTAAGTAGGCACACTGATTCACTACAAGAATTCAGCACTCTTGTCCGTGTCAATAAAAGGCGAACTTAAAATAAATAAACTAGGGGGCTGTCAGGTATCCGAGCTGAATCTTGAGTAATTTTCTTTTTCTAAATATGGAGCAGCTTTTTCACTAAAATATGCCATTGGTTTGTGAAATAATCGTGGAAGATGTCTAAGAAAGCCATCCAGATAAAAACGTCTACAGTTCTCGTGCCATTGACGTGATTGATTTAAACCTTACCTCTACCAAGACAAACCTATTTCTACCCTTCAGAGAAAAAACATTAATCAACAAAACTACCTCAGACTAAACCGCCTAAAAACACCAATTAACCGTTCCAATATTCCACGATATAGGAAACGCCTACCCATAAAATCATTGCCAGTACAAAAAAGTCATTACCGTGTTACGCGGCTCAACCCGCTACGCGCGTGCCCGAGTCACGACCCGGACGATCTGATTTTATTACTTTACACGAACCGCGCGTAACGCGTAATTGAAGGTTAACGAACAAGTTTTGAATTACGAACGAAGTTTCGAACACTTGCGATGCTCGCGGTTTGAATTTGGGAATTCGGTTTTGGAATTTTTGGTTTGTTTCTTTTTGCGACTGGTGCACAAATTGGTTTTGGATTTTGGGATTGGCACCATGTCTATTCTCGAAAGCTATTCCTGTTAGCTCTAGTAGGTATACTGTAGTTACTCACGCAAATGAAAAGAAAAGAGACGTACTTACCTTAGTACCTCCGTTGTGCTTCATTGAAATGTGTCACTAAAGGTCAATTTCATAGGTTTGCTAATTTAATTCACTAATTTGCTACTTCGAGCCATTACAGCCGACTTATCGTAAGCGACATTTTTACCTAAGCTGCGTTTTGCGACATTATAAACTACTAGCTTCCGCCCGCGGCTTCGCCCGCGTGGTAAGTAAATTATCGCTTGTGTGTTATTCTGATGTCTAAGCTACATTACCTACCTGCTGGAAAGTTTCATCCAAATCCGTTCAGTAGTATACTTAATTTGTACAATTTGGTTTTTGTCGGTTACGCTAAATCGGCGGTAATGGCTCGACTTGATTCGGTAATTGAAGCGGATTTTTACAAATTATTGTCGTTAACATCATGGAAAAATAGTAAGTAGGGTAAGATCCCACTCCTAGATGAATAGAGTATAACTAGGTACCTACTCAGAAGGAATCAGATTTACACAAATCGAAGAAGGTAAAGTTCTGATGACAAATAAAATTACTTTTCCTCCCACTAAATAATTTAGACTTAGTAGGTATACTATAGCCAAGAAAAACTTTCTCATCATTATATTATCTCCTATTTTCCTGTAGCAACATAAACCATTCTCACCTTCTGTTGTTAACAAAGGACACTGACACGCAACATAATTGTTTCGGAGATCATAACTCAACGTCAGACAAAACTAAAACAAATGCAAGACCACAGCTTCCTTCATTAGCAACTTGTTACACCGAACCTCCTTACAAAATTACTGGCTGAACAGAAAAAAAAGTAAGAAGTATTCTATTGCACACTGAAAATCTGAAAGAAAGAAAAAGAATAAGAACTCTTCTTTTCAATAGACCGTACATAGTTGAATTGATCGTTATGAGTTGTGCGCATTATTTGGTTCAACAAAAAATTATAGAATTTAGAAGATTCCTACAGTTCTTACATTACCTTTTTTTAAGTACCTAGGTATTAGGCCTATTTATCCAGCAGCTGCTAGCAATCCCACCCATGTTGTTAGCCTAAACAAAGGAAATGATATTTAAATTGACGCACAACTTTTTCTTCCTTCCTCCGTCCTTTAACAGTAAAATATTAAGAAATCGGTTTTGCTCCTAACCCAACAACCTGTCAGTCAGTTCTATTTTCAAATCAATCTCGCGTACTGGCAGGACAGTGTGAGTGCGGAGCATCGATCATAGAGCCACGCCCCGAAGCCGCCGCGTGACAACCGGCTGGAATATTTTTTGAATCAACCTCTTTCGATTTTCGAACGTGGAATTTGTTAATCTGTTTTGGGATTTAATGTGGTTATGACTGGTTGTGTATTGGGGCTTGGCTAAAAGGTCCCTGTAACCAGGCCATAAAACTAATTTAAAAAAAAAATGTATTGGGGCTGTATTCAATTATTGATTAAAAGGAAGCTGCTGTATTTTGTCCTCTAACAAAAAAAAGTCAAATGAACGCTTCCAATTCACAGCCTTGTTTCTTGAGCTCGAAGTTATTAGTATAATACCTATTGATACAAAAGAATCGCCATTTAAAAGATTTCCGAAAATGGAATAGCTAAACCTAGCTACTCGTTGATCTTAGAGAGCTTAACCAGAATAACGAAGTGCGCATCTGCTTTCACCGAACGTTCACGTACGACTAGGGCCCCTTTACGCAGCGCGGAAGTGGGGATGGCGGTAACCACCTGGATGTTCTTAATAACGGAACGATTATTTCGTCGACACTAATGATTGAAAAAAGTGATCGCAAAATAAAACACAGAGAAATCGCATTATATTTTGTATCATTTTAAAACTATCAGCGTAACTTGAGTTTATGGTTATTAATGTGTAACCAGAATTTAAAAAAATACATTTTCGCAAGTTGTATTTTTTTATAATTAAAGTTTTGTTGCAAAATCAGGAAAATACCCAGTGACACAAATGAAAAAATAGACAGTTTCTTTTATTTATCTCGAATATTCAATATGATAGTTTAATATTTCTAACTGTACAATATTAAGATGTAATGTAAATATCGCATTAAATAGAAATTACGCGTTTTCCAACAATATTTAAGGAGTTATTTCACATACCCACTTTTTACGGTTGGTTTGAAATTGACCCCTTAGAGGATTGGTTACTTTTAACTATGTCCCCTGCCTAACCAATGGTATAATGCAATAATTATTATCTACTAAATTATACCACTTTTTTATTAATATAAATATCACTACCTTTAATTGACCATTTTCTCATGCGGAATGTACCGACATTTTTCCCTTAAAAAACAAAATTTAATTAAAAGACTTTCAAGTTTTCGAACCAAATTTGTCTACTGATACAACTTGAAAAACAAAAACAAAACGCTAGCAATTTAAAAACAGCAGAATTTAAAAAGAGAACAGATGGAATGTTGAAATGAAACGCGCTACCATTCCCAAATACACTTCAGACTGTTATAAACAATTTTGAACACTATCTCGATTAAAATAGAATGCTTATTTCTCGAAATCATTTCAGAAATGTAAGACATTTTAATTTCAGTCATTTTGTAATTTGGACTTCCGTTTTACGTACAACGAAGGAATGTAATTTAATCTGTAAGAGAAAGCAATTAAGTCCAAATTCATTTGTAAAGGGATAAATTGATAAAATTAATTCGTTTTCTTTCCTTTACCGACTACCTGTATTGAAATTAACGAAAGTAAAAATGTTAATATTGAATAGCTATTATGAGCACCTTTAATAATTTTCTTCAGGAAATGCGTCATTAACATCATTCTTTTTTTAATAGGACTAACTGTTACTTGTGGTTTCAGCCGCATTATAGAAATACTAATACAAAAGAGAGGAGGCCTGCAGGTCTATCCTCAATAGTGTGTGGCCTGTGTGGAACAAGGCTGCCACTGATGACGATGATGATGATGGTGATAGGGAAACTGCGTATAACGAAAGCAGGACAATACAGGCTGGCAGGTACTATCGAGGAACCTTACATCTGACCAATTTGAAAACAATATCTGACGTTACAAATCAATGGACGTTACTATAGCGGCTGAGCGCTGCAAGCAATAATAGTCCTTACGGTGTAAAGATCTTAGTTTCCTCGATAGTACATCAACACGTAACCTGTTGCTACTTTGATCATAGATTCAATAAGTACCTACATGATTCTGAAGCCCCGGAAAATTTAAATTTTTCGTCAATTATTTCAAAATAGTGCCCAAACCTTTTTTGACCGCGTAGAAATGGCACTTTTCTATGAAACAGCAGATTTCTTTTTTGACAACAGACGAATCATTTCTTCGCTAGAATCATGTGCCGCATTCATCGTTTCATTTTGCGCGACGTGGTCCCTGCCACCCTGTAGAATCGGAACTCTAAGTGTCTAAAATTAATATAAGAGTAAACATTTACCTGTTACTAACATAAAATTAGACTAAAAGCAAGGTATGTTTCGAATTCTTTTGTTTATATTTAAATGATAATCTTATGTAAGTAATAAAAGTATCTACCTGTGATTATAGACATTCAATACTGACCTACCTGACTTGCAATGTTCCTATGTAATTTATTTAGTCATTCTGGTCTCCTTTGTAATTTACCTCAGATTATAAAACAAAGGCAGATAGACCGCACCGAACACCAAGAGTGAAGCCAAAAAACTAAATAGGTACCGATTCAAAACTCGGAGTTAGTTCGCCACGAAGCGTCGCATTGTAGGTAGGTTGTTACTTAAAATGCGATGCTTTAGTATTTTTTGTTTTTTTTGCCCAACTCTTGGTGTTCCGCGCGGTCTATCTAGCTAGCTAGATCTTTCTTATTCCTCATTTAATTTTAACCTTACGCAAACTACCTTGGAAGAAAAATTATAAAATGAGCGTAAATTACTCAGATTGTTTATTCTGAGGTAAATTACATAGAAGACCAGCACCCTAATTTAATCGTAATCGGTTTCATTTTGACAGTTCCACAATATTCATTACGTCATTTACGTTGTTGAGTAGACACATTTTTCGAACATATGAAGCAATGGTTTAGCAATCTGTTTCAAGAAGAAACAGATTATGATTAATCGTGAGTTACGCAATTAGGGTGCAGAATAACCAAATCCATTATATTGGAACATTGCAAGTCAAATAAAAGCTTGAAATGATCCTCCATTAGGAACTGATAGTTTCGAGAAACACAAACAAAAGTGAATTTAACACTTTTACGTGCCACAAGCTTTCGAGTTTCATTGCTTGATAGGCAGAGGTTGTGGATATTTTAGTACCTAGATAGTATTTAAGATTACATTTATGTAATTATTTAAAACTGGCTTTTACCAGCGGTTTCGCCCGCGTGGAGGTCGGAACTATATGTATGCCAAATTTCATCCAGCTCCGTTCAGCCGTTTCTGCGTGATTAAGTAACAAACATCCAAACATACAAACTTTCACATTTATAACATTATACTAGCTTTTGAGCGAGGCTCCGCCCGTGTGGATGTCGTTATCGCGTAAATAAGTAGCCTATGTCCTTCTCCATATCCCAGGCTATATCTCTGCCAAATTTCATGACGATCGGTTCAGCGGTTTAGGCGTGAAAGTGTAAATCTAACATGTGGCCCCGTTACAGGTTGGTGAATGTCACAATGTGCATTGTCCACTTCCGTACTGTTTCAGTTCTCCCACATATTTTTCTCTGTGTCTACAACGCTAGATGCGAACTACGCATCAAAGAACTGATGTCACACAAATCCTACATCACGCAGTCAGAGTTTGACTAGAACCTACACCATACAATTTTAACCAGTGCGCAAACTGTAACCATGAATTCAGCATATCATTCTAGAGCGCAGAAATTTTTCGTCGGTTATACTAACAAAAAACCAGCTGTTCCATACATTTTGACCGCGTAGGTACCTACCTATTTCACGTTTCTATGAAACAGCTGATTTTATTTTGTATAACCGACGAAAAATGTCTACGCTTGGGGGTCCAGAATGATATGCTGAATTCTTGGTTACATTTTGCGCAATGGATAAAAATTTACCCTGTATATACAAGGTCCTGACATCAACCGTCGGGCAGTTCCCCACCAGTCACAACAGCCGTCTGGTTGGAAGATCCTCCCTTTTCTATTGAGTATGCGTGAAATTTACACCCTGTTCCCCATACCTCTATAGCTTCACTGTTTTAGAACAGGGGCGATAAGTGATTTGTCCTCAAGCAAGTCAAGTGTAAGCTAGCCTGTGCCTGGATTCATATTCCAACCCACATTTATGACTCGTTGCCACCGTAGATACTACTGTGTTGGTGGCCTTGCTTTCTGTCATGTTCAAATGAAGAGGGAATGAGAGCTTAAATCCAGATTCTTCAACTTCACAATTATCTGCCTAGCCCTTTCCCAACAATGTTGGGGTGGGCTCCCAGTCTAACTAGATGCGGCTGAATATCAGTATTTTACATGGAGCGACTGCCTATCTGAACTCCACAACCCAGTTACTGGGTAGGTTGATATTGACATTGGTAGATTTTGCTGAGTTTTATGGTAATGACTTTAGATTGTTCACGTTCTATTTACCCATAATTTAACCAACACCCTAATTGCGTAACACGCCTTCAAACATAAGTTGAATAAATTTGAAGGATGTACATTTAAAGCTAATCCATTGCTTCTTATGTTCGAAAAATTTGTCTGCTCAACAATGTAAACAACGCAAAGAATTTTTTTGAACTGTCAAAATTTAACACATTTCTACTGTAAGTGTGACGTAATTACCTTGCAGGGTAAAACAAATACCTACCATGTCCGACTCACTTGAAGTGAACTTTCTAGACAGAATTTTGAACTACCTACCTACCTAGAAGGTAACAATAGCGGCCATGTTGCTTACTAACAAACACAGCCTTTGTTATTATCGAATTGTTTCAACCCGACAAGAAATTCGGGGTACAAAGTCCGTTACGTAGGAGAAACTTTAAACAATAGTTAGCAACCTGCATAGACACAATTATTGTAGATATTTAATAATGCATTACATCTCACAAATAAATCTATTCAACAAAACGCTGAGCTACATTCCGCAAATACACTAATTAATCTTTCCGAAACACGCAAAAAATACCAACATAATGATAACTTAGTGCGCGCTACAATGAGGCATAAAATTCTTGATGTCTGGTACACACAAAAAAGGTTACTTGAAAATGCGACCTCTGTTATCGAATAGTCGACCTAACCGCTTTAATATAGAGTAGGATTTTGTGTCTGGTAAGTTTTCATTTTGTTTTTTTGGCGGTTTAAAAAATGCTGGAGCTGACCGCACCGCCGCGGGCATGGCACGGGCCGGCCGCACTCTGCCTAGAAATCTTCACTTCAAAATCTGTGCTTAATGATTGCGTACAACTTAAAATTACCTGTCAATATTAACTATGGGCTATTATTTTTATGATGTCGACTATTTAATTTTAGGTGTAAAGTTTAAAATGAATTTTTGTTTGGTGATTACGGGACGGATGTGTTTTCATATTTCTGAAAGACAATTTAGAATGGCCCAACAAAAACACTGCAGTTGTGAAAACAGTTTTGATTCATCGTCGTAAGTCCACTAATCTATGAAAAAAAAATTGAGACATGATACAAGCTAGAACTAAAATATTAAAAAAACCATCTCAAAAATTCAAAGCCCTTTAACAAGCACCTAGGTACTTACAAAAAATCCTTCGGAATTCAAACACCGGACCAGTTTTCACAACGTTTTAAACCCGCTAGAACACGTAACATCTTTTGTATCCCTACGCCTAAATCGCTATAAAATTATACCCACCAATCATATACCAATCTAAATTATGATTGCTCCAGTAACGTTGATCGACGCGCGATGATGATTGGCTACAATTATCCCGTCATAAGTCAGTTGTCTATAAATCAATAGAACCTTTTAAAAACGTTTACCGTATTCGGATTGGTTTGTCTAGAATTCTAGATATTGCAGATGCAGACTTTGTGTTGTTTATGTAACAATTTATAAGAAAATGTTAGATTATTTCTTAATTCAATTTTTTGTGAGTAAGTTTAAAGCCGTTATTTTTCTTTATAGTCGCACTGATCAAACAATGTTTCTATCTGTTACTGCATCACTAAGTAAGTGTTTTGTTTTGTTCTAGGTAAGCTGTGAGAAGAAATTTGTTTGTAAAAAAAAAAACTGACCAATTTTGTGATATTAGCGAAAAATGACTTTTCGGTGTGTTCCTACTTTTCAAACTGTCTCCAATGATAGCAACGCCACCTGGGTAAGTGTTTTGTAACTCAAACTTTTATTTAAGCTACGCGATACTAGATGGCGCCGCACCGACATTTTTGAGACTCGTAAATATTTATATTTTGTTTTATCTTCAGCCATCAATTTAATATTTAATCTATACAGGCATTCCTGTACGTTTTGCATTCAAAACGTATACGTATACGTTCATAATCGAGTGTTATTTCGTGTCATATTCTCAAGTTACAAAAACAAAATGACAGCGCCATCTATTATAAAACCACACAACTATTTAAGGACGTGTCTACCTAGCTGGTTACTTAGTTACGCTACTCGTCACTAGATGTCAGACCTTATCTCGTTATTTTATTATCAAAACTATATTAATGGATTTTTCTATTTTAATCTTATTATTAAGTGGTATTCTAATATTCTGTAGAAAGCGTATAGTTAATTAAATAACATTTAATTGCTTACGTATGATATTTCACACTGCACTTGTTTTTTTTTTTTTTCTATCAACCTATTTTCTGCACAATCATCTCGCAGTAATCATAAAAGCAATTAACAAGTTTCAAATCAACGCTTCATTGTCCGTGTTCAAGCCTGCTCGGACCATTGACACATGAAGTGTTGTCTCGTTGACATGTCGACGAACTAGTGCTGTGACCTTTGCGGTCGCCCACTCAATGCTTAACCCAGACTTTACAACTTTAACTTGACAGTTTTCGATGGCGCTGCTGGCTAAGTCAAACGTCAATGACATGTCAAATTCAGTACAAAAACAGTAGGTAGTTCCATTTTTCACCGCATCTCAAGTTGTAAATTGGTTTTCATTCGTCAAGAGACATGGCTTCTTACCTACTTGTAAGTGACCCTGTTATTTCCTGGGAATAAAAATAAAGGTAAGGATGGGCGATGACACGTGGGCAGTAGAAGGTGTTATCTACCTATACCTCTGTTCCGTTACTTGTGGTGGTGTTTATGATTTATTTCGTTTAAATATTATGTTGTTACTTTTATAACGTGATGTCTCGTATGAATTAGCGATAAGTCATTTTAGAGTGTGGGTTTTAATCGTGTGATAAACTTAGTGATAATTACCTACCTCTTACTGTCCTATATTTATTTAAGACAAAATTAGCGAAGCGTGCATTTTATTTTGGTGTATGGTACCTACGTAGTTTGAACCGAGATTTTTTTTTGCTGCTGCAAACCTAACCTAATGCAGAGGTGCATACCTTTATTTATATATTTTAATCAAATAAAATTTAAAATCATTTATTCAAACTAGGCTGAGAGTCAGCTCTTTTTGAACGTCAAAACTACATAAGACAGTCCCCCCAAAACGCCCGCCCTTCACCACTTCCTAGTGTTAATATTAATGTAGGTACATATTCATATGGATACTTACGACACTGACAGATGCCAAGTGGATCTATAAAGATCCAACGCAAGCGCAAATATTTAGCTGTCAGGGCTTTTACCGGTTAAAATAAGTTCGATAGTAGGATGACAAAAAGAGGTAACAAGGTTGCAGTATGATAAGTTACTAATGATATTTATTTGAAATCGCTGAGTTTTAAAAAGGTAAACATAGTTTAGGTACAGTTGCCAGCAGGTCAAGCTATCCCAAACTGTCAAATTTTCCCAATTGAACATAAACCTTATTCCCTTGTAATAAAGTTGAAAAACTATCAAAGAAATTTGACAGATTGGGGTAGCTTGATGTGCTGGCCTCTGTACCTACACAATCACAAATGAGCTCACACACCTTATACACATTCCCACTCATTTTATAGGTACACATAGCATACGTATCTATAAGCTTCACTTCCTATTGGTAAAGTTCCTGCACAGGCAGAGCCCATTGCGTTATAAAAGAAAAGTAATTACCGAACCGATAAATGTTCAGTCAAATTGCACTGTTCGTCGAACTATTAGTAAAAGATAATTCGTTCTCGTCTGAGATGATTACAACCATATTAGGTATTCATCAAACGCTTGTCATTGCGCTATGGTTGTACAGAGGCCAGCATATCAAGCTACCCCAATCTGTCAAATTCTTTGATAGTTTTTCAACTTTTTTACTAAAGTTTCAGGTTCTCAGTTTGAGATAGCTAGCTGTGCTGGCGTCTGTACAGTTTTAAACCATCGACAACGAGTCGAGATAGAAGACTTACCAGTACCTTGTCATTGTAATGACTACGTAATTTCTGCTCACGTATTAGCACATCACGAGTACGAGCGGGCCTTGTGGCCAAACAATAACTACAGCACAGGTTAAGCTACCCTTACCGTGGTTGGTCCGTAGATGGGTGACCATTTTAAACCAAGACCTCTCCGTGCCTCGGAAAGCACGTTAAGCCGTTGGTCCCGGCTGTCATTTGTGGATCTTTGACAGTCGTTACGGGTCGTCAGAAGCCCGAAAGTCTGACAACCAGTCTTACCAAGGGGTATCGGAAACGAGGCGCTCTAGACCATCTAATTATCTACCAACGGTGTTGTAAAGTGTATTTTTACATGTTAAAACTACCTTACGTATTAAAAGTTTAAGAACTAAACTTTGCTAAAACTTACACGCTCAATAGACTATGAAATACCTACTTAAGGGTACACTAGCCGCGGGCTCGAACTCACTGGTCCGACAGAGGTAGTATCAGTGATGAGCAGTTAGACAATAGTCTACACGCACAACATTATTGAGTGAGCTGCAGGATCAGTTATAGTAAAACAGGCACACAAAAAATTAAGGAAATGTCCTTCGGAAGATTGGGTTTTCTGAAAAAAACACTGGATAAATCAATGACCCATTAAGTTTATTGAACTTTTCGATAATTGAGCTTTGTCGGTACCGACTTAGTTTTGGAGATTTTACACTTCTTGTATTACCTAAACATGTCCAAAGTTACGTTAAATTATCAAGAAAAACGAATCTTTGTGGCTCATAACTTTTTAATGGCTTTTTATTTTAGTATTCTGTTTCCGTATCGACAATATTAATAATGAGACAAAACCATACCATGTTTAAGTTTTGATGTACATTGTCACAGTTGAGTAAAACCCTCCCGTAGTTTGTATGGAAAAAATGTGGACTTGTTTCACCTTAAGAAAAATAATCTGTGCTCGTATGCCAGTTTGCCCTAAAGCTTATGGTCGCTAAATACTGTTAGAATGTATCGTTTTGATAAGGCGCCATATTCAATTTAATGTGACGTCACATAGCCTATAGCCAGCGGTCGATCAAGACTTTTCCACCAGCACCTCATATGACATAATGATAATACGTTTAGGAGTTATGAGGGAACAGGTGAACATACAAACGTACCGGTAAAAATCATAACCTTTATTTTTGCATCGCCGTAGTTGGATACTAAAACGAAAGAACTGACTGAAAACACTAACGAAACTAACATCCGATAGACGCTTCATAAAAGCTTTCTAAGCTCCGCACGACATGTCATCAAAAATGCGTAAGTTGTACGCGCAGACGCAAATCATTTCACGCACACAGACACACACAAACACACAGAGACACACAAACACGTGATCACCTCAGAATCAAACCTGATATGAGAGGAACAATGATACACATTCGCCGCGAAGAGCGAGAAGGAGCTTTTGGTGTAGTATATGTAAGGAAATGAGATGAAAAAAAAAAACTGCAATGATGAATCATTATGACTTGCAAGTTGCCAGTCATTCACAAATTCACCACTGTTTTTAATATACCGGATGGAATCACCCCCTTGACGAAAGCAGGTGACTATATCGCCACCCATGTAGGTATATATGCTAGCTTTTGGCATCAGGTTTGTCCACGTAGAAGTCCGAAATTATACCACGGGAACGTACTACCTCAATGAAAAGTATTCTGTGTGTTAATAAAGGGCATAATTTATCTATGTGTCAAACTTTATCCAAATCTGTTGAGCCGTTTTCTGCTAAACAGTCATTTGACTGCAATTATTTTACGAAATAGGTCGGTAACATTATTTGATTTCGCTTCAGTTTTGCATAGTATCACCTAACCTTTCGTAAGCCGAATGAAGGGACTAGAAGCAGTTGATATATATACTGTATGAAAAGGTGCATGCTCTTCTGTCTCTCTCTTCTGTAATCAGGCTGAACGACTGTCTAGAACGTTTTTTATAGGATCGTTCGTAAATTCGATCGAGTGTCAACAAGATTAAGCACACAGGTGGCAATCAATTTACGAGTACCTATCTATTACTTGTTTCTATAAATAATAACAATCTAAGCATGTTAGATAGGACTTTATATCATCGTCGGATATGACAATTACCTCTGCCTAAGCGTAGATAATGGTTATGCAAAATTATTTAAATAAGTCAACTTAAAATCTTTTACTTAGCCATTGACGCAATTCAATTATGCACACGATTAATCTACGACCGCTCGTCGCCAACCAATTCATCATCAGTTATTAAATGTTAATGTAATTCTTGATCTGCATACTTACGGTGGTCTGTGGCACTCCCCGTCTTTATCGCGGTACGTCAGGCGCTCGGGCACTCCATGTGATAGCCGCGGGCCGCGACCGACTGCTCACGTGGCTGGGCCCGAACACGCGCCAACATTCGAAATTAAACTTTTGGAATTTCGAATTCGAAAAGTTTAAAAT
The DNA here is from genome assembly GCA_949987655.1 of Polymixis flavicincta. Taxonomy (NCBI): domain Eukaryota; kingdom Metazoa; phylum Arthropoda; class Insecta; order Lepidoptera; family Noctuidae; genus Polymixis; species Polymixis flavicincta. The sequence continues at coordinate 15,040,990 of OX465188.1, read as the reverse complement.
TTTTGGACAGTGATTGTGTTTTGTTTTTTTTTATTGCGTGTCTGAAGTTTGTTGTTATCTTTGGTGTGCAAACTTTTTGGTAATTAACTTTTTATGATTAAGTGACAGTGCGACGTTAAATCAGTGAATAGATTTTTTGTTACCAATTGATAAAGTTATTAACTGCAGGAGAATCGAGTATACCAATTCCGCCCGGAGGTAATCACATATTGGTCAGGCAATTTCCTATACCATCAATAATAACGGGGCAAGTAAACAATAACATTATTTGATGTAAGACAGAGACAGACACATACAGAAGAGCGGGATAAAAGAAAATCATCGATCTAAGAAAATAGAATTCTCATACGAAATGTAATGGTGGCGGTACAATAATCGTGTAAAAGTTCACGATAGTTACCCAACGTGAGGCGGTAACAATACAATAACGCCAGCCTATATAGATCTTGAACAAATCGATTTGTATATACTTGGTGTACTGAAATTAGAGGTCCTAGTAATCTGGCCGGTTATAGCGGTCATCTTGGCCGGTAGATAATGATCTGTCGATGATTTACGCCGCGTTAAACCGACAATGGCACGAGATAACCCCCAGCCGTTGTGTACAATGTGACCAATTAGAAACGCGGAACAGTCGCCACGATGACTAAAATGAACGGCATCAACCTGCCAGACATGACTGACCGAGATCTCTCCGTCGACGACATTTTCAACGAAAACTTCAACTTAAAAAGAAAGAAAATACAAATCGATTACGAAGACACTAAGAAAATTAAAACTATTGAAGATTCGGATACCCTAAAATTCGGAAATAACAACAATGTAATCGATAAATTAGAATCACCTCAAAACTTGAAAAGGAAAACGAAAACTTTTGCAGACAACTACGATATCGATAAGATCGTGCAATCGAACATGATAATCGATAAGGAATCGAGTAAAGTAAGATTGGAGATGAGGCAGTGTGGTACTGATTTGGAATACAAAACAAACGGGCACGTTGGTAATGAGTTGAAAGAAGTAGGTGCTGTTTCTACAGACGGAAATGAATATACCATGAAGGATGGTAACGATATAAGAATGGATGGTGCTGACGATAAGATATTGAACAACAATGAAGGTGATTACAGCATCAACGGGAATGATGAACATGAAAATGATGTAAGTAATGTAGATATAATAAATTTCAACAGATTCGTCGACGATACAGACAAAAATGACCCTTTCTAGCAAATGACGAAGAAACTGTCTTTCTGTTATATCCATACCTATCTTCTGAAATATTGTGCAACTAATTACTATTCAAAAAAATATGTACACCTGTTTCGCGATTAACATTTAGAAGCCAATTATGTCAAGCGTCTCTCAATTAAAGGTTATCGGATGTCTATTGTCAAAGTAAGCTTTAAAAAAACTGCTTACGTATTCATTAGTTGATGCTCGATGAATTTCTGCTTCAATTTTTTTAGTTGTTTTATAAGGATTGTGTGTACATACATCTGCTACAATCGCCTTTCAGTCTCCGGCCGTAAAATACCTGATACGCGGATCACGAAACATAGATGAGCTTACTAGTTGCCTGCTAAACGCTGTTGGTTGCGTTATAGTAAAAGCTAGCTGTGCCCGCGGCTTCGCTCACATGCTACTTAGATAAAAAGCTTATGTTACTCCTCATTACATCACCTATCTGCCAAGAATCTGAAAGTCCCGTCAAAATCAATTCAGCCGTTACGGAGATTAGCCGGAACAAAACGCTGGATGACAGAAATTTTAATATAGTTTTTTTTGTTATAAGACCCGTATATACTTTCAAAAGCTGTTATTTTATAACATTACAAACAGACACGTCAATTTTGTTTATTTGTGTAGATGTTGGAACAATCATGGGCGCGATGCACGGTGCCAGGAGAAGTCTCATCCCCAGTAGATTTGATTTTGTGTTGGATCCTTTAGAATAGTCTATTTTTCTACATAGAGTATCACACACTAAAATTAAATCTACGTCTGGCAGTTCCAAGTTCAAAAGCTATTGAGACGATCGTCTTAACATCATTAGTGAGGTCACTGGTCTTCAACCTGCGCAATCTCTCACGATTTTAAACCTTTCAAGACCACAACCTCTTTAGTAAAATGCATTATCCTAAGCTAGACTGCACATGACAACCTAATTTCTAAACGAAGCAGAAATAATTCACCAAGCTCTCGCGTATAAAATTCGTCATGATTCGATACTGAACGCGATAAGACGCCGAAATTCCGACAATACTCGGCTAATTCCGACAATAGTTTACTAATTCCGACAATAGTCGCCTAAATGCCGTTAGTGGACCACAATGGAGTCACTGAGTGGAAATAATCGCAATCTCTATGAGGTTGGTGCGGTAAAAATTGTGGATGATATGCATATGTATTATCCTGTCTTATCGAATTGGATTAACTATAGTTCGACTTTTAATATTGTATTCAGTAACTTGACAGTTCAAAAAAAAAATGTTACCATACTAAAACTAATAGTGTTGGGGTAGTGAACGATTTTGCTTAAAGAACGAACGATAAAATTATGTAGTGTAATTTTAAATGAAACCATTTTTATCATTCATAAAAAATTCGTTTGTAAGATGTGGAATATAAGAATAATTCATAATTTATTAATTAAAATAAAGCTTTTTTTTTCTTCTAATAGTAACAAACTATAAATAAAATACCTAACTACTGAAAAACAAATTATATAGCAAATTCTACAATTTTTAATAGTGCATATCATGTTTCTAAGACAAGTTATTAAATTAAAAATAATAATAAAATGTCATGTAAGTGGGTACATTATTTCAAGTTCATTCAATTTCGTTAATTCTTACACCACCAAAAGATATTGATATTTTTTTGGCAAAATCTGCCCTTCTGTCAAGTTACTGAATACGATTAAAAGTCGAAGTATAGAATCTTAAAATACATTTCAGAACATAAAATCACGCATTCTTCCCATGGCGGTAGGCAGAAACAATAGAACGCCACCTGTTACGATCCTGACATATTTCTTTTGCCTCGTTAACGTTCATGATATATATGAATACGGTACTACGCACCAAAACTCTCTGAAGAACTTAACCAATAAAGTTAAATCGTTATAAATGCAAGATATAACAAACCTCAGATTATAAAACAAAGGCAGATAGACCGCGCGGAACAACAAGAGTAAGGCCAAAAAAAACAAATACTAAAGCGTCGCATTTTATGTAGGTAACATACAATGCGACACTTTAGTATTTTTGTTTTTTCGTTGTTTCGATTATAAAACAAAGGCAGATCGCGCGGAACACCCAAGAGTCAAAAAAACAAATACTAAGCCTAGCCTAAAGTTTTAACAGAAATTTCACACGAACGAAATCGCTAGTCATTCGATACAGGAAAAGAATAGAAAAACGAATCGCCATAGACAAAAAAATGCAACTGTTAATCAATAACACGCCATAAACCCAACTATGTCATCCACACAAGTCTTGACCATATGAAGCATAGACACACCCGTATTTTTTGTTATTGTTGCTGGTCCGCGGCACACAACACAAAATATAACCGTACTCTGATGCACTTGCCGCCAATAACATGACACGTGCTGGCACTCCCGACCTTAGCACGTGTCGTGAGGTTTATTCAATAAAATATAGGTAGATATAGGAATGTAACAGAACTTGATTTGCTTCAATGTTTGGTACTTGAAGTTTTTTTGATAATGTTATTGGAATCTGTTGCACTGCTGCGAATACATATTCAGCCTATAATGTTCCCACTGCTGGGACAAAGCAGAGCCTGGAGGCCATAGCGGACTCTGTGAGAGTTAGTGGGTCATACAGTGCGGGTTGGTGGACGCCACATCGCTTCGAATTTTTGGTAGGTATTAGAACATAACCGATGTTATCCATTACCATTTTGAGAGCAGTGGTAATGAAATTAAAAATGTAATGTGTCTGTCTTGATTTTTTTGATTTTCAATTGTCTAGTCAATGCGCAATAGCACATCCCATGAGCCAAAATAGAATTCTTTAAAAAGATAATGTGATTGTTCACTCAAATAGAGCCTAAGTATACGCGTCCAAACTTATTTACATACCGCCTACAATAGTCAACAATCTATGCCAAATAAACACTCCAACCAACGAAGCATAGGAACCAAGAGTCAAGAGCTAACTGACCACATCAGAGGTGCCACAACTAGGTCAAAGAGGTCAGCATAGGTTATGGGCTAGATGAAGTATTAGAAAATTGAACATTATGGGCTCTTACAGCTTCCAACGATTACGTGCAGTCTTTATGGGCACTAAGTAACGTTCTAAAGGAGTAATGGCTGTCTTATATGCTGTTATTTGTTTTGTAATTAAGATTAGAATTAGGTGAAATAGATTGGAAATGTTGATTTTGAGGAATTTTTGAGTTGCTCTCTAAGAAAAATCGGTCTATTGAAAAATTAAGCTCTCAACAATATGCAATAAGAAAATACTTTCATCTGAAAGCCGTGGTCATATTCGCTTTTGGACTTACTTTTTTATTTATATTATTTTGGGATTAGCTCACAATATATGCATTTATATGTTTAAAGAAAAGTGCTAATTAAGAGCGAGTACATTAGGCGTGTACCTTCGACAGACCTCTTTATTCTAAAACGCGCGTTACCAAAGCGCGCGCTTTAAAACGCCTAACGTGTACTCGCTCTAAGCTCTTTCATTTGATACTGTTTAAGTGATTTTTTGACGTGACAACGTCTAATAATTCGATGGAGCCGGCTGCACGCACGAAAAAACATGACTCATGCGGCGTTACCTCGCTCTGAGGCGTTCCATTTAAGGCTTGAAGTGCAAGCGAGAGCGCGGAACGAGCGACAAAGAGGCACAATCGGCCTCCGCGTTCAGCAGCGTTTGACATCAGTCTCTCTCCTACTTGAGTAAGCCATGCGTCTGCGTGGACAGCTGCTATACAATAATACAATAATAAACAATAGTATTATCTTATGACGTTGTCACGTTCAACTATCGTCAGTAAACCGACTTTACAGACAACCGTTTTTTTTTTAGTTTCTCACTTCACTCTGGAGTACGCCATATTCATTTAATATGAGGCCCATAAACAGCGGACAATTAAAACGCTTCCAACATTACCTCATTTGTCAAATGACGATAAGTATGTAGTTTAAAAGTTATGAGGGAACAGATGAACACACATGCATACCTACAAACATACATACACACATAATAGTCAAAATCTTAACCCTCTTTTTGCTTCGCATTTCTTAAACATAACTTCACGCTTGTTTCAGTTCTGTTCAAGAAATTAAGGGTAAAACAAAGGTGTATTGATAATTTTATATATTGCACCTTTCGTTTTGCTAGTTACGTTTAAGTCCCATGTAAAGGAAGGTGTGCCTATCGCCATCAACTGTGTTCAACCTATAGAAATTGCTAATGGAAAAACAGATAAAGAGCGCAATTTCGAGTAGGTTGCAAACTTTTTGCATTATCTGCGAAATGCTACTGAACTTAAACAATCGATTTATTTTACCGATATAAAGTTAACTACTCGTCTATTGATATAGACGAATCCGATATTAGGACATTCCATTTGCCAATTGGCACCCAAGATGTTCAGACAGGATGTACCTACAATATCTAGTAGTTACCAAATCGTTTACCTTTAACCAATTTCCATCAAATTAAAAAGGTAAGTTTAAAAAAAACTTAATTCTTATTATTATTATTTTTTCAATCCTTATAGCTATTCTACTTTTAGACCGAGTCATTTCGCACTTTATATACAGGGCGTAAAAAGACCCATCACATTCGTGTCAAGTACGCATTACCAATAATCATTGCACAAAAATAATTGCTGGAAACGACTTTTATTTTTAATCGACTTCAAAAAGGATGGGGTATATTCGACATGTTTTTTTATATGTGTAACTCAGTCATATACAGGATAAATTTTTAGCCAGTGCGCAAACTGTAATCATGAATTCAGCATATCATTCTAGAGCGCAGATTTTTTTTCGACGGATTGCAAAATTCTTTGTTGTTCGAAAAGGATTTATTCCGAAATTAACCCATTTAAATTTCATATAGATCTGATGATAAGTTTCGAAGACAGACAACGGAACTCTTCAAAAAATGACAGAAAATTAACCGCGATTGCTGCTATCGCATAAATATGCATTGATTTAACCCCGAAAATGATGAAATTTGAAACTGGTGCGGGGTAGGTACTATAGTATCACACCAATTCACAACCTACTAAAAAGTGCAAAATAAAGCCTTTTCCAAAAAAAAAAACAACCGAATTCCGGAAAACAAATTCACCGACATATCCAAAGTCACCGACTCCGAAATGAAAGTTATTTTTCACTTTGTAGAGTTTTTGCAATAGTAGAGTTGTTTTTTTTTTATGTAAAAATTTGCTGTTTGTGGTAGTGCGCAATATACTCGTAACACACGCAAAACTGTGTGCTTGTAACTGGGTGCAGGTAACAGTACAAGGGTCGTGGGGGTATTTAGAGTAGTGATATAATAATAAGATTAAAAACTGTTTTCGTAAAAACGTCAGTAAGCATTGGAACTTCGACCTTCAATATCTCCGTAACCAGAAGGTTCAGGTATAGTCCAGTTTAAAAAAAAAAAACAATGACAAATTACAGTGACTCTCGGCTTCGTTAAGTGTCGTTTTACACCCGTTGTATATGTAGAAATCTACTTAATTAAATTTTAACAGTGCTTACACACTTACCTAATCTAAACATTCTAAATTAACACCTCCACCACTATCTCTATCCTAATTAGTCACAAAAGTGCCAACTCTAGCACCTTCACATACTATACTATACTATATTAAAATCCCATCCATTTCGACCACGCGTCTCATTTGATATATTGTTTATAGTAGCTCTCGGAGTTCTTTAACCTTTAGCACACGTAAATGTGTCAGGCTGTCCGTTTGACGGTAGACTTTTTGCTTCAAGAAACCAGAATACAATGAGCCTTGTTCAAGTGCGAGCGATTGATCTGTCGTGTTGAAGTTGCTGAATACTGTTGCGTTTCTTGGTTTTGGTGGTAGGTTCTGGGAAGTGGGATTTACATACTCAATATTTACATGTGTTTAAAAGATTCGTAAAAGAATATTACTTGTCGTTGTGATCTTGTTCTCTTACCAAACTGTGTACCTAATTATCTATGTATAAGTAGTCTTGATTTATTTTCGTTCCTTATATATTTTATATGTATGTATGCATTTGTATATGTATATGTTTATAGGTATCTATGTATCTATTTTAGTATATTGCATCCATATTATTTGCACCTACGACATCCCCATTTTATGTCCAGGTTAATCACTGTCCATTCCTTGGACGCCTGGAAGAGATCGTGGAAACTGATAAGGCCGCCCATTGTTTATGTATTTTCCAGTGTAATTTGTTTTTTTGTTAAATTTTTGTGGTGTAAAATAAATAAATAAATATTCATTTAAATTCCACTGTGTGAACTTAGGTGGTAGGTTTTACAAATATATGATCATTGTGGACCCTATCGGGCACAGCAAAGTAGGAGAGACGAACAGGACGTTGGATTTTTTCTGACCTATAGCGAAGTTGCTGTTCTTCTAGAGTAGGATGTATTGGACATGTTAAGACCATCTGTTCTTTTTGTCACGTGATACGGAGGAATGAGAATAATATAATTGAGTTTTGAGTATAAATGTCGATTGCTATAAGAGTAGAAGACCAAAGAAAGTATGGATGGACTGTATGAATATTTATATGGTTAGAAAGGGGTGATTTCGAGATGACGACTAATAGGGAAATCGGAACGAAAAAGACATATATGTACCTACCGCCGATCCCGAATAAATTGAGATAAGGGTAAGAAAAGGATGATGAAGACTATGTGTTCTGTTTCAAGCATCTTTCTAGTCATCAGTTTTGCTAGTGTATTGTATGTCCTAATTATTTATGTTAAGGACCTTTTTTCAATGTTTTCTGAGCCATTTCTGGGTCAGCTTTTCGATGTTGCTGGAGTCTCTTTTTCTATGTCAAATTAGTTCAATCTAACTGTTTTGACTTCCTTGTTGCTTTGGTTGTCTGGTTTAAATATTCAGTGCTTTGAAAGGCAAGGCTTGAGTAGCCGTTTTTACGCTATCTGAGCTGCAGTCGCCATCATTTCTTTATATATGAGTACTCCTACATTCAACATTGAAGTAAATTTTCTTATACCACCAACAAGGAGCACTACATCTCTATTGCTCCCAACCGCTGTATTAACTTTATGCCGAGTGCCAACAAAAACAGATATTACACCAAATTATAATGAATTCAAATCAGATCCATCTAATAGGATAATGACATCATTATGGTCTAGACTCCATGACAGACTGTGCGTCTGTATGACATTGTATTCTTTTTTTTACATATGCCTTAATATTGATGAATGTATTTGATAGACCAATGCACTTAGGAATATAGTGGTTGCGATGTGTGACTCTAAAGTGACGTGGGTGCATGTTTGGGTGCGCCCATTGCCATACCTAGAATGACTATTGACTAGCGAAGAAATAAATATACCTTGGTACAGTCAGTCAGACAAAACGAATCTCACTTTGGGTATTCAATAGAAGCTACACGTAGATAAAGTATGAACAGTGAAATAAATTCTTGTCTATGTTAATATAAATCTTTTTTAGGCTTACTGTGTCATCCATATGTTCGTGGCAGATGGACTCACTGTAAACTACGCTATCGAAGTCCATAAAGCAATTATAGACAAATCCCATGTTGGTATCAGACTGTTAAGCCGAAAGTTTGGCAATTTACTATACTAGATATATTTTTTTTTTTTTGCAGAACCGACGAAAAATGTCTACGCTAGGGGTCTAGATTGATCATTTCATGGTTACAGTTTGCGCACTGGTTAAAAATTTATCCTGTAAGTATAATGAAATCCAATCCAATTTTAGAATTGAAATAACTGATTTTCATTTAGTACCTATTCCCTCTTTTAGAGAACTTTCATAGACTTTCAATTTTGAAAGTTCAATTCGAATTTGGAACCTCAGTCCCTTTCCTTAAACTATTCCGGTCCACAAATTACAAACGATGCCTCTTTTACCAACATACAAAATATTTGTTTTAGCACAGACCTCGGTACGTTGGTCGTGAGTAATATCACTTGTATGACGCCCACGCCTGCACCTCTGGCTTAGTTACGTAGTTTCACAACAGGTAGACTACTAGCTGTTTTCGATAGTCATTTTAATCATATTAGCACCTCCTAGTAGATAGTAGACAGTACTTACTTGTACACAGACTATGAATGAGGTTCATTTTGTGAATCTGAATCGGAGACTGTAGGTTTTGGGGAAAGATTATTTCCACTGATTTTTTGAAAATTTCGTGACAAAAGTTTCGAACATGTAGGTATGTGAATGGTGGATCCTGAAGTTTTGCCAAAATTATGTTGCCAAATTTTCATTATACAAACAAAGTTTAGCAAGCTTTTTTTTATTCCAATGCAATATTTGGAATGATTTTAGTACGCACATTTTCATTTGGTCACATTTTTATTTTGCGTAAAATATGTTATACCAACTAAAATATTTGACTACCTTAAAATTGCTAAACTACTAGTTGGTTAGCAAGTTATTGTTTAAACGTTCACTTGACAAACATTAGGTTTGCGTCACAATTATTTTTGAAGAGTTTAATTTGCTAAGTAATAATTTGGCAAATGAAATTATGCCAAATAATTTGCCAATTTTTTTAAATGATAAAAGGGAATTATGGATGGCTATGAGCCGTGGCCAAAGGAACGATAGGACTGTGTGAAAGATGATATAGCCAGAAAGGACGTGACTTTGAGATGACGACTAATAGAGAAGTGTGAAAGAAAATTTTCGGATAGGGACAGGATAGTGACGGCACCATTCAGTTTATGAAGACACTTATGAGGTATCTCTAATTTTAAACCGACTCCAAAGGAAGGAGGTTATCAATTCGACATGTTTGTATTTTTTTTTTTTATGTATGTTCTGGCATAACTCCGTTAAATATGTAGACGGTATTTGAAATTTTTTAACCGACTTCCAAAAAAGGAGGAGGTTATATTTTCCACTGTATGTTTTTTTTATGTATGTTCATCGATTTCTCCCCCATTTGTGGACCGATTCTCAAAATTCTTGTTTTATTTGAAAGAGTATACCTACTCCTGAGGTGGTCCCATTAAGTCAGGAAATCGAGCGCAACCCTCAAATTTTATAGATTTTAACAATGTTTTTCATATAATTATTTTCTAAAGCGATTGAGACATTTGCGTATGGTCATCATCATCTCATGACGCTGAGCTGATGAAGGAAGGTACAACTCTTTAATGGTTAGGTTAGTTGGAGGTTCGGGCATAACTTCATCATTCCGATTTGCAAAATTATTATTTTTTGTTCGAAGGGGTTTATTTCGAAATGGTCCCATTTAAATTTCATATAGATCGGATGATGCGTTTCGGAGACAGACAACGGAACTCTTCGAAATATGACAGCAAATTAACCGAGATTGCTGCTATAGAATAAATATGCATTGTTTTGACCCCATGAATGATGAAATTTCGAATTGGTGTGGGGTAGGTACTATAACTAAAAAGTGAAAAAAAAAACAACCGACTTCCAAAAAACACTAGCAAGTGAAAAATAACTTTAATTTCGGAAGGCGGTGACAAGAAATTAATAAAATACATATCCAAAGTCACCGACTTCCGAAATTAAAGTTATTTTTCACTTTCTTTGCTCGCTCGTTTCGTTTTTTAGAAGTCGGTGTATTTTTTTTTTTTTTTGTTCGAAAGCGGTTTATTCCGAAATGGTCCCATTTAAATTCATTTCTTTTGCCAAATAAGGAATCAGCCCTCTGATCACTGTTTCTGCCTTTACCCAACTATGTTGGGAAATATGGGGTCGGCTTCCATTACAGTCTAACCGGATGCAATTGAATACCAATATTTTACATGGAGCGACTGCCTATCTGACTTCCACAACCCATTTACTGGGTAGTACGATACCCTTTGGTGAGACTGACTTTTTTCCAATCATAACAATGACCAATATTACGGAGCAAATCAAAGGCGTTGTGTTAAAGAGCCTTATAAAATGTTAAAGACATTGCGACTAATAAAGCAATCGAAGGAACGACACGTGTTACCAACATTGGCCCCAACATATTGGCAACACGTAGTTTCAGTAATTGCTATGATTAGACAAGTCAGTCTTCCTAGAAACAGATACTTTGTTCTGCTCGAAAGTTCAATTAGGTCCAGCCAGTAACGTTCGGTGTTGCCAAAAAAGAAAAAGAGAAAAAACCGCAAATCTTGTTTATGCGATTTAAATATGTTTACTGTAAACTTAATTGGGTAGTTGAGGTTTTTGTGTCTGTAAACATTATAGCTTTTATTTCTTTAATGTATGAAGTGGGAAAATAAGGCTAATTGGAGATCGAATCCTTTTCGTGAAGAAACGGATAGGACATGACTTGGCAGGTTTTAGAACTTAGGTTTTGGAAGCGTTGCAACGTTCTTACTAATCCTTACTATTATTATAAAGGCGAAAGTTTGTATGTATGGATGTACCTATGTATGTTTGTTACTCTTTCACGCGAAAACGGCTGAACGGATTTGGATGAAATTTGGCACACAGATAGATTATCACATAGGATACTTTTATCCCGGTAGTACGTTCCCGCGGGATAATTTCCGAATTCCACGCGGGCGAAACCGCGGGCGGAAGCTAGTTGTCGATAATCCGAAAATGTATTATGCACTATAATTTATAATAGTTAGAAGGAAAGTTGCCATCTATTTAAAAAACCACAAGTTCGTTTTGAAAAGTCCCTACCGCGCTCCCTAACTAGTGTTAGTCGAAAAATTTTCGCATTGCGCGAATTTTAAACTCTCTCTGTTGAAGTAAGCATTGAGAATCCAACAGAAGGAAGCGATTGTGAATCTCAGCGCGTCAAAAAAAAACACAGTGTTCAATTTTCAACTGTCTGCGCTAAGCAGTGGGAATGTGGGCTTACGCATTTCGTATCCATGCATTAGTTAATAGGGGTTTTTTTTTTTGGGGATGGGAAATCATCAAATAACTTCTCCCGCTCTGGGTGGAGCAGGAGAGCGTGTCAGACTTTTACTGACTAAAACCCACCCGAGTTCCATCAGTTGCTTGTGTACCAGGGGCCACGGTATCTCTTTCGAACAACCCGCATCCATGCATTAGGGTTCCACCGTGGCAGCTAAAAATATCATAAAACTGTAACATACCATACCTTTATTGGTCTAGTGGTCGCAAGTGCCACTTCTGAACAGGAGGTCATGTTTTCGATTCCTGGGTTGGGCAAATTTCTCAGTAGCAGCCCGTAGTCTGGATTTCGCCATATAAGCCTGTCCTCTCATCATCATCCACCATGCCTGTCAGGGGTGCGGGTTTGTTCGAAAGAGATACCACAGCCCCTGACATACGGGCTACTGAGGGAACACGAATGGGTTTTAGTCAGTAAAAGTCTGACACGCCCTCCTGCTCCACCCAGAGCGGGAGAAGTTATTTGATGATTACCCACCCAAAAAAAAAAACCCCTGCCTAACGTAACCTAACCATACAGTGTCATTCAACGTGATGCTTGGTCAATCCCTAGCATCAATGAGATGACACTGACAGCTCACTCCACGCTCACTTCACGCGGTGAGATGGTTACAGAATCAACATGCGGGTCGCTTTAAGGTCACTTCACCCAAGTTATCACGGTGAGATTTTTACAGAATAGCACTAAGTACAGGTGAAATGTTATGTATCGTTATGTAAAAAAGATTCTGCAATTCGATAAAATATCAATGACGTCATCAAAGTTTCACAAACAAACGACAAACGTCATCTATCTTAGGACAGTGAACTCCGTCGTTTCCTAAGTGAGTGAATAATGAGTTACATAGTGAGTGGTAGTGGTGAGTGTGGTTACCACATGCCGTCCGAGCGGTCAACAATAACATACCTTTGGAACATGCCTATTGTGTTTTTCTATCAACTTGACTATAAATGTACACTATGCAGATAAATCGCAGAAGTATAGACAAACACATGAGTGAGTAGTGAACGGGTCGTAACTCGTAGGTTCGAAGCCAGACAGGCGCTTTACTTTGTGTAAATTATTTCATCACCACTGCTCTCAAAACTGTGAAGGAAAACATCCTGAGGAAACCGGCATGTCCTAAGACATGTGACGTCTACCAACCCGGACTAGGCCTTCGTGTTGTTTTACGCCCTACTTCCCTCTCAGAGAGAGGTGGCCTGTGTCCCAGCAGTCCACATTATAGGCTGATTATGCAACACGAATCCTAAACCCAACAATCATCAACAATCAAATAAAAAAAAGCTAAAGACCGCATGCCCAGCGTAAAAAAAAAGTTGTGAAAAAAACGTACTAAGATCAAATCTCTTCTATGAGCTTCTGTTCCATTATTCAGAAAACGGGGCAACCTGTTGTGCAAACTTCAAAAATCGAACTACAAATTTAGATTTTCCAAAGTAACACTTAACCAAAAAGGCTATATACAAAGTCTCCTACTAAATAGAATGACAGCTGTCACTCAAACGTCAATCTGTCAAACGATTGGGATCTTCGCGCGCCATCGTTAGCAACGGCCGCGTTTTTATTTATTGTTTTTAGATAAATAGTTGATAACCGATAACAAATACATTAAGCTATTAGAACCTACTTGGAGGCCGTAATGAGTTTTTTTTTTTTGGTCGTGGACTGGCAGGTGAGATGCCACAGGAAAAGGTGGTTCAATAGCTACTGAATCTTAATTGGAAAAAACGATTCCATAGACAATCATTTTTCCATTAGACTATTACTACTACACGTTAATATTCTAGAAACAAAAATTCGAAGACATGTGACATCTACCAACCCGCACTAGGCCCGCGTGGTGGATTCCGGACCACTCCCTCTCACAGAAAGGAGGCCTGTGTCCCAGCAGTTGGAACGTTATAAGCTGAGTATGTATGTTGTTATTCTAGGCAGAAAACGGTAAATACATACTCCTTAGTCTTCTCCTGGAAAAATACAAATTTACTATTGTCGGTCTTCTCACGGCCAAGCTAGAAATATAAGCTGCAGAAGCTGCATCTTCTTCTTAGCATGTCGATAGCAATCTAGGGATATACACTCAGCCAAGAATGAGGTTACGAGCTTGGCACTTTCAGCAGCGTCCATCAATTTCTGTAACGTGCAGACAACAGGACACGCAGAACACTATATTAATTGCCCCATTGTTTGTGGGACAGCACCACATTTATTCACCAGTCATCTGTGATTCTCCACCTAAGTAGAATCGTGCTGTAGAAACAGCTAGAACAGGAAGCAAATTCTCCTAAAGCTTTATTTATGACCATGCCATAGATCATACGGATCTAACTTACTGTTCTAACCTTACACTGTGACATACGTTCTGTCCCTACTTTTCCAATCCAAGCCTCTACCAAATACATTATTTCTACATGACATTCTTGACACTATAAAGTAAAAAACACACAGCGATTGTTGGCTGAGAATCGCGCGACTGTTGCCCGATTTATAATTTATGTTCCACCCACGCGCTGTCTGCAATGCAATAGGTTTATTTCATTACGAACGCGATATTCTATCATATCGATTAATCAAATCGATTGGTAAAAATCGCATGTAGTATTTAATGCAATTGTTTGAACTGATGACCTTCGGATCATTTAGCCTCGTCTGCATTCGTTATGTAGCTATTCAGTCTGTTTTTTGTTTTTTCATGAATTCATGGTATATAGTGCCTTTAGAAAAACGCCTGAGTATGCTTGCCCAAAAACAGTATTTTGAAAATGCTTTGTTATGTCAAATTAACAGCTTTTTAGTATAAACGGTCCATTGAACAAAACAAAAACAATTTGTATTTTTTTGGGTGTCTGTTTGTTCCGACTAATTTCCGGAACGGCAGGATCGATTTTGATGGGACTTTCGACAGCCAGAACCGACAGCTTAGCGTGCTTTCAAGACTTTAATTTGTACATAATTAACGACGAATAGTATAATAACGTAAGCAAAAATCTAGTTGATACACAATTAATGATTTTATTACCTACATCATTATCCAAAAAATAGTCCAAAAGCAGCCAATTAATTCAATCTAGGTAAATAATTGTCCATCAGAACTGTCTCAAATGAACGATTTCACATTAACCAGTTGATCAAGTTTGTCAATTTTCTAAAAAGACATCGTATTAGTTAATTAGGTACACACTAATGTATCCTGTTTGCTACAGAATTCGCTCTGTTGCAAATTTTGGCAATAACTAGATAAATTGTGTGATCAGTCAAAAGATACTGCTATTTCGTAATTGCGTCGTTTTTTATGTTCATTAGGTAATTAAACTTTAATTTGAGATGCTAATTTAAACTGGGCCATTAGTATTCTAAGTGTTAAGCTGTTTTGTCAATGATATCAGAGGTTAGATTTTCTGTACGATTCCAAAGACGGAGATGTAATTATGTTTAGCCTGAAATATTGTTTTCTATATGTGCCTATTGTATCTTCGGCGAAACAAAAAGGCGGGGAAATTGTGGGTCTTCTTCATCTGTTCCCTCATAACCTTTTTTTTTTGGGTTTTGACTTCGCACTCCCTCTTAACTTCTAAACTGCTTATCATAATTTGACATATGAGGAAGCGTCTTGATCGTTCGCTGGATAAAGGCTATGTGACGTCACAATGACTATGACGCCCTCTAGAGGAATAAAGCCTTTCAGGTGAGATTAATGTCTTGTTTCATACTATTTAGAGCGTGATTTATCAGTAGTCGGGGCTTAGTTTTTAAACTTTCTTTTTTTTCACTGTATAACTTTAAAAGGTCCTATTTGGCATTATTGCATGGTAATTTTATATCAAAAGTATTTTTTCAGCTGGTTTAGCAAGATACTTTTTAGCTTCAAATTCTTTAGGTTAAGTGTAGTAATGTTAAATGTATGTAATACCTTACATAACAATTAGTCATCAAGGAAAAAGTTGCGAATAAACTTTTTAACGCTTTCTACGTCCGCCATAAAGCAGGTGACAGGTGTTTCGTGAGTCACTGCTTAATATTTTACAGTTAAATTGGCTATACCTACTGCATAGAGTTTTTCTATACCATACGTAGTATCTCTACAGGATAAGGTTTTAACCAGTGCGCAAACTGTAACCATGAATTTAGCATATCATTCTAAAATCCCCAGCGCAGACTTTTTTCGTCGGTTATACAAAAAAAAATCCGCTGTTTCAGAGAAAAGTGCCATACCTACGCGGTCAAAATGTATGGAAAAGCAGATTTTTTTTATTAGTATGTTCTTTAAATAGTATGTTGCTATACCTGGTATTTTCCTGTACGGTTCTCAAAATACTATGTTTTTGTATATGGATCAACACTAGGTAAAAGTTTCCATCCTATATCTACACAAAGTAGAAAACAAAATCGCTTTTGTTGTGTCTCTCTGTGCGACCGCTTGGATGTGTTGAAATTCACAATGTATGTTGATGCGGTTTTCACTGCACGAGAACCGTAGAGAAGCCTTTTGTCGACAGAAGAGTAGACAAAAATGACGTTTCCGTGTAGATAATTGCCAGTTTAATACCGAGAAATATAGACAAACGATTTCTATTCTACGGTAGAGTAGAAATAGAAAGCTACATGCTAAGCCTGCAGATCGTTTAATATGGAAGGCTAATTACCACCACACTACGATTACTACGAAGCGGATTAAAAAAAAAAAACTCTCAAAGAACGCTAAGAGAAAATGCGATGTTGTCGGTCATATTTATGCTAAAACAAGAAATTTCATGCGGTTGAAGTCGCGGGCAAAAGCTAGTCTACAGGATAAAATGTTAACCAGTGCGCAAACTGTATCCATGAATTCAGCATATCATTCTAGACCTCGTAGTGTAGACATTTTTCATCGGTTATACAAAAAAAAACATCAAATGTCCAAACATTTTGACCGCGTAGGTATTTATTGCACTTTTCTATGAAACACCACATTTTTTTTTATAACCGACGAAAAATGTCTACGCTTTCCACGCTACGTCTAGAATGACATGCTGAATTCATGGTTACAGTATGCGCACTGGTAAAAAAATTACCCTGTATAATAAAACATCCATGATCACATAACGTCTAGTTTCCATAGACTTTATTCAAATGTGATAACAGTTTGGGCTCAATCCAAATAAAAAAAGTTTTTTTTTTTAATAATTAAATTATAGTCGCACGATTTTAAGTGCTAAAAGCGTCCGACTAATCCGTTAGCAAGTTCCAGTTTAAGATCACAGTTAATTTAAAAACCGGAAGTCTTTCGCACATCTCCATCAATAAACATTTACTATCGTCCAATTTAGACCCTAAACAGAAGCTAGCTATAATAATTATAAAGTCAAAGTCAAATATTTTTTCAAAAAGGTCATTATAAGGCATTTTAGAACGCCAACATTTTCAAGTACAAAGTGTCCGTCCAAAACGTAGTTTCGTATGGAGAAGAATGGGCAAAGAACTCCATAGTAACTTTTTTTAATAAAATAACCGTAGACCATTCACAACTCTACCACGTATTTAAAATATAAGACTGCCGCAACCTCTGACCTCACCTTCTTGATAAAAGACCTCATTTTTAGCCTTTTCCACCCCTTCATTTGCCGTCTTCTTCAGACAAACCGACATCATCTGCAGTAACTAACCTAAACTTCTAAAATCTAGAAACTGTTTTCGAGTTTCGAGTCTCGAATCGCACGGGACTCTTTTCAATTCTCGCCATCACGCATTTAACTGCTATCGAACACTCTGCGTAGATCGTCGCTCCACCTGGCCTAAGGGCGGGCGCCCTTTCTTTTGCCGATTCGCGGTCTCCACTCAAGAACACCAACGGTTTTTTTTTTGGTTGGGAAATCATCTAATAACTTCTCCCGCTCTGTGTGGAGCAGAAGGGCGTGTCAGACTTTTACTGACTAAAACTCACCCGTATTCCCTCAGTAGCCTGTGTGCCAGGGGCGGCGGTATCTCTTTCGAACAACCCGCACCCCTGGCAGGCATCGGCCCTTGCGGGCCCCATCACACCACCAATCAATCAATTCCACACATAATGTTCCCAAAGGTGGACCACAGGCCTCCTCTCGGTGAGAGGGATTGGGCCGTAAACCACCAAGCGGGCACAGTGCGGTTTGGTAGTTGTCATGTTTCGTTTTTTTTTTTTTGTTTCCTCACGATGTTTTCCTTCACCGTTTTAAGAGCAGTGGTGATGAAATAATTGCCTACACGACAAAGACCTGCAGGACAAGTTTTTAGCATATCATTCTAGAAACCCCAGCGCGTCGGTATTACAAAAATAGAAATAAGAGTACAATACCTACGCGGTCAAAATGTACGGAACAGCTGTTTTTTTTTTTGTGGTTACAGTCTGCGCACTGGTTAAAAACTTATCCTGTGTAACGCATAAGTTGCGCCCATTACCACCCCTACAATCCCTTGGGTGTAGCCTCTAATCGGCAGTCAGTTGTGACTTGCTTAAAGATCACTGATGCAAGATCCAACTCTAACAATACCCATCTAGCTTCTTCCACAGTTGATCGAATTACATAACTCCCAAATTTATTTTCTCGTACATAAATCAAGAGCTGTAAATCTAATCGCACCGCATTGTTTGTCGGTCTGTTTGTCACGTTAGTTTTATCATTTAATTGGCACCAGCCATGCCGTGGCGTAATTGCCACGACGTTTAACGAAGAGTTTGGAGTTGGGGACATTTTGTATACGTTGACTGAAAAAAGTCTTAAAATCAAAACCAAAAGCCATTTATTCAAACTGAGTTATGGATCAGCCCCCGTTAAAATTACATAAGATAGTCCACCAGAAAGCCCCTTCACCGTTTCCTAGTGCTTTAGCTGGGAAGAAGTTGCGCAACAAACTCCCCAGCAGCACAGCTGTCTGCTCAGTTAGAACTTAGATTAAAGTAACGACAGGATAGGACATTTTTAGTGGCGTGACGATCGATGATGCCAATATTTTGGTATATTTTCTGTATCGATAAAAGTGAGGTTGGGAAATGGTATGTTTAAGATTTAATCATTGTTTATGTTTTAATAGCATAAATCCAAACACAAAATTTCACGCAGTGTTTTTTTTTTAAGAAAAACTGTAGTAATTGATTTTGATTTAGGTAGTATAAATTTAAATTCTTCTAAAGTAAGTTTTACATCATTTCATAGTATTTCATTCTTATTTTTCTTACATTTTTTTCCTCTTTTCTTTGTCATTAATAATTGTCCAACGTCTGAACTTTTCGTGGTGGCTCTGTAGCACCTCGTACAAATTTCGACAGCCGTTACGTATTCCTCATACACATACATACATACAAGCCATACTTGTTTATACTTATAGAAAGTTGCTCCCAAATCAGCCTGCTTGTCAACATTACTCAATACTCAAACCGAGATAGATTACAATCAGGAAACTGGATGTCACATGCAATTTCATCTTTATTTCCATTGACGTAAAGATCATAAGAGATTTTATCGTATGTAGAATAAGTTTGTCTTATAAACCTTTGATTGGGTCACTCGCAGTTTTTTAGGATTTGATTTGAATATAATGTAGTGCACAATAAGATCGAACACGACGATTACATTTTTTTTTTTTGCATATTTTTTTGTCATCATTCATCTCTACCCATGGAGCGTGGGTAGATCTAATAGTAGAACTGTCGTGTCATTATCACGAATTTGGATGACCAGCTACCAGCAGGCCATAAACAGACCTCGAGGTCATCAAATTTGTAATCCGAGATACAGGTTTACCACCTAGTTCGGATGCAGGCAGAAAAACTTTCTATATTGCAAACTTTTAGCCATTATTTAGGTTACCTATATTGTCTTCATGAAATTCTATAACACGTGTTCTTTTAATGGTGAAAACATTTATTTACTTTAAAAAAGACCTCACGGTTTCACACGGGAACAAAAGAAAATGACGGTAGATAAGTATGTAAATGCCGCCCCAGATAAAATCAATGGTAGGCTTGGCAAAGTTAACGTGATGATGATGATGCTGCTAATAAGTAGAGACCTTTATAAAGGTTCTGCAAAATTATAAACTTTGACGAACTGAAAATGTTTCAGTATCGATTCCACCAATGAAACTAAACGCAATCGGTACAGAAACGATCAAAGAAATTTGACAGATTGGGGTAGCTTGATGTGCGGCCAGCACATCAAGCTACCCCAATCTGTCAAATTTTTTCAACTTTATTACAAAGGAATAAGGTTTATGTTCAATTGGGAAAATTTGACAGTTTGGGATAGCTTGACCTGCTGGCGACTGTACTTCTAGACAAGGTTCGACAGCTGTCAATGTCAATATTCCATCACAATTTTGACACTGACAGTTCTTGAACGCAGTTTTTTATATGCTGAACGCGATCAGTTTCATTGATGAAATTCACCCTCAGTCTTCAACCATAACGCATCAGACTGTGCTGTTAGCTTACAATAGGATAGACATTATGAATGTATTTGACACGTCCAAAGATTTTTCTCTCGTGTATCACCACGAAAGTGTTAATTCAACGCTGTTCCTAATGCCTAAGCCACATTCCGTTGCGCAGGCTTGCCCACGCATAGCCATCAGAATCAGCTGACCACAATGGGCGGGCGCGCGGAATCAATCATGCTCTTCCACGAACATAACGGTTGCCAGTGCTCGCCGCGCGCCTTTTTACTTTCTTTATCGCGTTCCTTTTACGAAATTTCGTAATTAAGACCTTTTTTGTGAACCGAAAAATATTTTGTTAAGAACGCGCTTTATTTCCTCGCGGGTTGATTTACCGCGTTATTTTCATCGTGCCCTTTTGCTGTATGAGTATTTTAATTACATAATTTAATAAATAAGGTTGCGTTTTCGGGTTATATCCTGTTTTGTTGTAATCTTTGGTGTTACAGTTTCTTTTTTAGTCATCATTATCATTCAGCCTAGTCTTTTCTTGACTATTTTGAGGTCGGCTACCAGTCTAATCGGATGCAGCTGAATACCAGTTTTTACATAGAGCGACTGTCTATCTGACCCTAACTGACCAGTTTTATTTTATTTAAAAAATAATAGTAACCTATCGACTCTTTAACTATCTAACATCATTCAGAAGACCGAGACGGGGCTCGGAGTTTAAAAAACACATCTTCAACATGTAGGTATTTCCATTTCACGAAAAAGTTTTCGTTCACTTTTTAATAGCAAACATTTTTCTAAGGAGCTCCTGAAATCTTTGTCACGGATTACCTACATGAGCTTTGCGCTTGTACCTACTGAAATTTCGAACATTATTCATAATAGTTCTCTGAATCAGCGAAAAAATCTCAGCAAGACATTTAAAATGCAACTAACAAAACGAAAGCTACTCCATTACTTTTGTCATTATAATTTATTTTTACAATGCTCAGTATTGTTTTTTCTTTTCATTCACTTGCAACCTTTTGACACGATTTATTCGAAAATCGAAATAACAAATTCGAATTAGGAAGGTCATTAGACAAACAGAATCCATATTTCCGGCCCAGAGGCTGGCAACATTTGGCACCCCGCCATCTTGCCCGAGGCGATACAGCCAATCGGCGTGCGTTCTTTATTCAAAAAACTACTTTTAACACAATGCACTTTTATTATTTTTCTATTCGTTCGACATTTTCATTGTGTTCAAAGTAATTGTGTATTCGTGCTTAGAGTCGAGTACATGATTCACATTTTATTTAATAAAATTATTTTTATGATACGGGAATGCTTACTTCCTTGATAGCTCGAAATTAAATACTTTCTAATTTAACTGAAAAAATATTAGAATTCCTAAGACGTGTCATAAAACTGAGATGTAGTACCTAATAGGGAAACAACACCAATTGATAGCATTTTCAAAGAATAAAGAGTGAGCCTCTTTATTCTTGGAAAATATAGGCACAATAAGAACAGATTTAGGGGCATATTCATAAACGATGATTAAAGTTAAGAGTTTAAACGTCAAAAATGTATGGTTAATGAGTCACTAATCATTACTTAACTTTAAGCAGCGTTTATAAATAAGGGGGTAAATTTCCAAGTTATTGTCGACTTGAAAACCTATAAGTAGTTACTCATTCCAGCTTCACCAAATCAACAACTAATATTCCTAGTTGTTGATACCCCATCAACAGCCACCGCCCAGATATACAGGATAAGTTTTTAACCAGTGCGCAAACTGTAACCACGAATTCAGCATATCATTCTAGACCCCCTAGCGTAGTAAATTTTTCGTCGGTTATACAAAAATAAATAGCTATTCTATAAATTTTGACCGCGTAGGTATTGCACTTTTCTATGACCCAGCAGTTTTTTTTTTTGTATAACCGACGAAATGCTGCGCTCTAGAATTATATACTGAATTCATGGTTCCAATTTGCGCATTGGTTTAAAACTTATCCTGTATTTAAGGGCATTTTTGTACCCCCTTTCATTGTATCCCTGGTTTCTTACCTGCACCCTAATTGCGTAACACAGTATCAAAATCGGAATCATTTTGAAGGCTATCAATAATACATTGCTTCATATGTTCGAAAAATATAAATGCTCAACAAACGCAATGAATGTTGTTGAACTGTCAAAATGACAGCCATTCCTGGATAGGAAAAATATTAAGTAACTTCGCTAGCTAGCAAATTTACAGTGCTCTAAAGTGATACTTTACCACACTTTTGCTAATTTTAGTAAGTAGGTACAGTTAGCTCGGTTATATTAGTGACTTTACCTTAAAAAAATACTTTTTCCTTTGTCAGAATAAATGGATGTCGTCACTTTGGTCGTCGATCTAAATTCTACTAAGATTGTAGATCACCGATATTAATGAGTGACATAAACTTATTTTGAGAAAATTTAAATAAATGCTTAATTCTAAATACAAGGTAGCACCCCATCGACGCGCAAATTGAATCCATGAATTCAGTAGCACATGATTCTAAAGCCCTATAATCGAAATTTGTATCGGTTAATTTGCTCTGCCATAGGTGCAGAGGCCAGCACATCAAGCTACCCCAATTTGTCAAATTTCTTTGATAGTTTTTCAACTTTATTGCAAAGGAATAAGGTTTATGTTCAATTGGGAAAATTTGACAGTTTGGGATAGCTTGACCTGCTGGCGACTGTACATTTTGACCGTGTACCTATGTATTGCACTTTTCTATGACACAGTTTTGTTCTTATTTTTTTCAGTTGTATTCAGAATTATGTACTGTATGCATGGTCATAGGATGAGTACGTTGATGTCCATGGCACCCCTGTAAAGTCACACCCAACTATAGCAAGTATGAAAACTCAGTACAATATCCCAGCTTTACGCATGTAGTAAATAGCCTAAGGGCACGAAGAGACAGGGCGGTCCTCAACGGATATTAACGAAAGTGACTTCCATTCCGCTCGACAGGGGAAATATCGGAGGTGTTGCCAATTGAAAAATGTGAAAATAATTAAATTTGAAAATGGTAGAATCGGTGATTAGAAATTTTTGAGGGAGTGAAAAGAGTTTTCTAACGATTTTTTACTTTGCCTTTTGGGTACCTAAGCGATTGAGAATTTAAAACGTTTTAATAACTTTACATGGGTTTACATTTTCGAGCAACGGTAAATAATACATATTATTATGTAGGAACGGAGGTAACAGCCGCGACTTATGATTAGTAAGTCGTAAGTTCGAACCTATACAGTTGCTTTACTTTGTGTAAATTATTTCATCGTCACTGCTCTCAAAACGATGAAGGAAAACATCGTGACGTAACCGACACGTTCTAGAACCAAAGATTCTGAGACATGCATGTGACATCTACCAATCTGCACTCTGCTCGCATGGTGAATTACGTAACGGCCCACTCTTTTCATCGAGAGGATTCCTGTGTTCCCGCAATGGGAACATTAAAGGCACCAATGCTCCACGCTTAAGTTTTGCAAAATTCACACGTCAAAAATCTAAAAAAAGAACGTCCTCTTAAGTTCTCAACCCGAACAAATACAGTATTAGCATTAATAAACCCATTAAGTGCAAGTAACACAAGTACATAAGTAAGGCTCGCTGCACACTCCAGTGATCACCAATCGCACGCTCGCATTGCTGGCAACAGTGCCTACTAATTACCGGCCTCTGGTGGGGCGAGGAGTTACCATCGGTTTTTGCAAAGTGGTCGAGTTTGTGCGAGAATTCGTCGAGTTTTTGGTGAATTATTTGTCTTATGAAGGTGAATCATTTTGTTTTATATTGACTTTATTGACTAAGTTTTTAGCTCTTTTGTTGATAATCATAACCAACAATATTTGGGGTTCCTACTACATTAGGTCTTTCAATTATAATCGATTTAATGCGGTTAAGTTTTACACTACAATTTATAAGTTTGAAACCGTTTTGAATGACACACAATGTAACCACTCCTTTTAGTAACGACTAATTAAATAGAATTGAAACGAATGTTCAATCATTTTCCCCACAGCCCTGAAAAACGAGATTTGACGCGAGAAATTCTCACGCAAAACTCACTGAAAGACCAATAGTGCAAATAGTAACCGTGACACATTAAAAAAGGGTCACATAAATCGAATTTCAATCGTAAGGTCGAGAGCACATGGTTACCCCGAGGGCGGAACGACCGCCCTCCGGCAGTCTGTGCCGAGCACGCGACGCGCGCGATCGTAAACCGAGTTTTACGATTTTACCGATACATCGATTATAAATCCGATTCCCAATCGATTATTGTGATAAAACCTTTAACTACAATCAAAATCAATATTTCAGATGATATTGTTATTATTTTACTAAGTCTCATTACTTACAACATCGGTTTGTTAATTAAAAAATCGTAAGCGTAGTTAGTTAAAATAATCGTAATGTCGGTTTATAACCAACTTCCCGTTATGTAGTAAAAATGTTCATCAACTACTAGTTTCTCTATTTAACAATAATTATTTTATTCAGCGTGCTGAATTGGTTAAATCGATTTTATTTGCAAAAGATATTAAAATTTAGTGATGGGCAAGGGGCACGAGCGCGTATCGACGTAATTAGTCGATAAACTTAATTGACTGAAATTAATTACTTGGATTAAAAGAAAAAAAAATTGCTGGTTATTAAATATTTCATTAATAGTGCGTCGATGGAGTAGATTAACCGTAATAACTTTTGATCGTTTAGCAGTAGTTGCTGTATGGGCAGAGCGCGGCATTGTTTATCATCTGTTTTTACTTTCGCAATCGTCGGCCGCTCGATTGATTAATATGTTTCATTAAAATATCATTAGTCACACTTTTTATCTAGATACAATTTAATGATACTGACTTTTGTATCACTAATACCACCAGGTGTTCAAATAAGTTTTATAGCAGGGGCCTAGTTTTTTACCGGTGCACTGTATTATTACATAGAGATTCTGAGAGTATTTGTTCCCGCCCCATCTATGTAGGTTCCTAACAAAATAAATTGTAGCTTTAAAGCAGCTATTAAAACATTGTCTATGCTCTCTCGTAGACTACTGACGTCAGCGTTTATGTGTGCTTCTGTGATGTACTATTAAGTAGAGATTGCATCTCGTTTCCAACTTAATAGGCTAGCACGTGATTCGACAAACTATCGACATAATTCCGCCACTCGGTAATAAATAAAAAAAACCATTCAGTAGTCGGCATTCGGTCATCGAGCCGGCGCGCAAGGCAGCAATTTAAAAAGCAATCACTAACCGATTGTAGCCGGAATCGCCCGCCTTTTAAGGGACCGGTAATTATCGATACTCGAACATTTACATATCGGTTTTTTGACATTCGCTTTCACCTCACTATTAAGGCAATAAATCGATTTTAGCCGCGTATCGACTAATTCATAATCATCGTGATAATCCGACGCTAATCTTCATATAAATGAAGTTGATGAATGATTTAAATTAATAAATTATTTTAATTGCAAAAAACATTTACTAATTAATTAACATACGATATAAATCATTCGCGCGCTGCAGAATGTATAAACCAACATTACTAATATCCAATAATTACATACTTAATAATTTGCTGATGTGGGTATTAATAATTTCGGGTTTCACAGTAAACATCTGAACAAACACACTGGTTCTTGGAGCATTAAAAAAAATCTCGTAAACTAATCGAATAGGTTACTCAGTAACCCAAATGTTATTATAAATACCTCTCTGTACCTAAAGAAAGACTGTCATAAAGAACATGTGAGCAGGAATATAAAAGTGCTAAAAAGTTCGGTTCGTAAGGAATCGGTTTTTTCTGTGAAGTGTATCAAAAGCTTTGGCGCTGGCGTACGTGGATTTATCCAGTGTGATCGAGGTGCAGGTAATACAAACAAACCTAATATTATTTATTAATAATAATACCAGCCCACTGCATGCCAAAGGCCTCTTGTAATACAGTCAAACAGAAAAGACACGACTGCGCACGAGCATACATCACTAGGCTCGCTCAAGACGGACTGGTGATGTCAGAATTTTATTGACTACTATATACAGACGCCAGCACATAAAACTACCCCAAAAAGAAAGATAAAATCTATCAAAGAAATTGGGAAAATTTGACAGTTTGGTAGTTTGATGTGCTGGCGCCTGTACTAGGTTTTGCCAGCAGCTTCGCCCGCAAGGTTGTCGAAATTATCCCACAGGAACGTACCACCGGGATTAAAAAGTATCCTATGTGCTTAATCAGTTTATAAACTATCTGTGTGCCAAATTTCATCCAAATTGGTCCAGCCGTATTCGCGCGATTGAGTGGCAAATATCCAAACACGTAAAATATCACATTTATAATATAGTAGGATAAATCTAGGTTTCTTCACGTTGTTAGTAATGCCCATAATTAACTCAGATTAATTTTATTGTATATCGCAAGAAAAGTCGTTTCAAAATGCAAAAAGATTCTCTCCGGCGGGGAATCGAACCCCGGTCTCCCGCGTGACAGGCGGGGATACTTACCACTATACTACCGAAGACTTATTGAAGTCGGCGAAATAGCTAGTCTATTACTACAACGTACAATTTATTGTGGTTTATCAATATTTTTTTATCAATTTGTTTTGTGATAAAACTGCGATATTTTCAAGACATTATTTAAATATTTTGTACTTATCTTGTTTTTCTTATCAACAAAATATTTGCACTTAATAAAATTCCCAATTTTTACCTACACTTTTTTTGTGTAAATTGTTGTTATATGTATAATATTAATTTACTTTTGTACTAATAATTTATGTTAATTTAGTGCAGTACGTGTAGTTGAAAGTAATTTTGTTTAAAACATTGTAATACCTAAATATAAAATGAAATTAAAGGTGCTGAACTAAAAAAAAACATAAGTATACAGTTAACGGTAAACATAAAAATAACTTTTTAATGAACTGTAAATATGTATATCATAGTCATTGATCAAATAAACTGTCATCATTAAATAAAGATATTTCGGTATTTTATAGTTATGTTTAGGAAACTAGCTGATGCCCGTGGTTTTATTTGAACCATAGAAGAACATTCGCATCGGAATGAGCGATACGACAATAACTCATGCCCAAAATTTCCATAAAGGCTTCATATTTCGTGTGACCACGAAAGCGAAAATGTCTACAAGTTTAAGGCTCCTACAGAAAGGCGCAAGGCGGCGCGGCGGCGCGCGGCGGCGGCGCGCGGCGGCGCGGCGGCGCGGGCAATTACCACGAACGTTTCATAGAAATTGTTGTACCACAGTTGCGTCGCGCGTGTTTACGGGAGTCTATATTCTGTAAAAATTTCACCATGGAAACTACGGTGAAGTTAGCTTGAAGTGAGCTGTCATTCCACCGTAGCATGCTAGGGATTTACACTATTTATTGACAGCTCACTTCAAGTTCATCTCCCCCGGAGTTGTCACCGTGAGATTTTTTCGGAATAGACCGTCGGATGTCATGAATAATTCCCACTCTATTTTGCCGAAACATCAAAGCAAATAACCTTTCAACTTTCACCATATTGTTTCTACCATAACAAGCCAATGATTAATAACAGAATTGTTCTAAACAATGTATAATTGCACGAGTCCACTCGGTATGTTAATGAGACATACATTCGAATCGATTTATTATTGCATTCGAATAGAGACGTACATCTAATACACATTCCGCCATTGATTGATGGCGAGTATCCGATAAGTAACAGTAAATCTATTCGATTAGATTGGATATCGATATTTGAATCGAGATTAGGATAAATGGGGAGTTTCCTTTGCTTGTTTATCCTTACCTCTGCTGCGTAGAGCTGTGACTGTGTCATTGTTAGAAAAAGATTACCTACACATTTTTTGGTGTCATGTCGTTTCCAAGTAAAATGAAAGAAATGTTTTTCTCTTTTATTAAATCTGTCCACTATACTTCAGCAGCTATAGTTATTGGTTCCTCCCAAATTAAGGAGTTCTTTTTTCCACCAAAAATAATACAAAGGATTATACATACTTATAGACTAGTACTTGGAAGTATCATATTACATGGGACCATGTGTAGCCGAACTAGGACACAGCGCGCCAGACACGAAACAGACTAATCTTCTGAGGAACCCTAACGTGGGGCCGCTCGTCAGGGCATATGCCTCAAAGCCGACGACGTAGCTGCCAAAAAAGTAGGTTGCGGTGAGGTGCACCGTTACTGAGGTGGGCCGCGATGTCAAATGGGTGGCGTCGCGGCTGAGGGTTACAGGCTGCGGCGGAGGAGGAGTGCCGGTACTTTTGAGTAGCGCTCTTCCCTTCCGTGGCCTGGACGGGGCCGCCACCGTTTGATGGCGGATGTGGTGGGGCCGCAGGGGAAGAGGAGTGTCGGTATAGCGTTGGCCGCTCTCCCTATCCCCTGCGGCCGAAAAGTGGTAGACGGCGCGGCGGGGCCACTGTGCTGACCCGTCGCAGGGTGACCGAGGGGGCCGATGCCTGCCAAGGGTGCGGGTTGTTCGAAAGAGATACCGTCGCCCCTGACACACAGGCAACTGAGGGAACACGTGTGGGTTTTAGCGGTGTAGTAAAACTCTGACACGCCATTCTGCTCCACCCAGAGCGGGAGAAGTCATGTGAAGATTTCCCACCCAAAAATAAATAAAAATCGTCTCTTTTTCGTCTATATATTTTATATTTGCCAGTATTTTGCCATTTATAGGATACATATTTGCCCAAAATACATGCATCAGTGAATGATCTTAAATAAAAAAACTGAAAGTTGTAAGTATACCCACTTAGATGATCGTGTTTCCTTTCTTTACGATAATCTTTAAAACTAGCAAGTAGGTAAGTAAGTACTTACCTATTGCATGAGCAATATTTATGGTTTTAGGGCCCTCGCCCACGGCGACTTTTTGTAGCGATGCTGTCGCGCGTTTCGTAAACGCGCGACAGCATCGCTACTACTGCGTATTAGTCGCATTTGCAACGCGCTACAGAAGCGATGCCAACGCGTTACTAACGTGCTACAGCATCGCGACTGTATCGATGCAAACGCGCGACTGTGTCGGGCGCCATCGGGGAGAGAACGGTGGGAGGGTGGCGCGTGAGTGGCGAACCGACCATCAGTGCAACACAGACAGGTCGAGAGCTGCTTACGTAAAAACAACACCAAAGACAACGTGGCTAATGTTGGCTCAACGGAGTCCATCTTACAACTATAGCGATCGCAGGTATTTTTGTGCCGTTAATGAATCGCGTTTGTATCGCGACAGAAGCGCGACAGTATCGCGTTTGCATCGCGACTGAATCTGGGCCCGTGGGCGAGGGCACACAGCTAGCGACAGCTTCGCGACTGTATCGATGCGGACGCGCGACAGCATCGCTACAAAAAGTCGCCATGAGCGAGGGGCCTTAAGTTTTAAGATGGGACGGGAATTGAGAGGAATTTGAAAAAGAGGTACCTATTTGAAGAAACTATTGCCGTCGCGCTGGCAGTAAGTCTGCCCCCGTAAGGTGTGATAGGTACAGCGCTGCAGCTCAGACCAAAACTATCCCCAAATTTTTGACAAGATCGACGTTTCGTATTCCCCTTTTTTATCCTCGAATACTGAGCCGATTCAATTATTTTTTACATTAGGTAACATTTTAAGAAAGAGTATGTTTAGGTTCCTATCATTTTTAAGCTTTTCTAGTTTGTCTGGTAGTCCTCTAATCATGGCGGTAAAAATAGGTAACTTTTTGTAATTTTTGGAGGGTCATATTTTCTTTACTAATTAGTTACTGAAAAAAGAAAATGACAGGACGTGTTACCGCAGATCTTGATTTTACGAAATAAAAAAAATTGCTCCCTAGGAATTATTCAGGAAGAAAAAAGAGGAATGCATTTGTATGGAGAATCGCACGCCCTGTTCCCTCTTAACGACAAACGCTCATCAAGAAAAGGAAATTAGGCACAAAACGGCGTAGTTATCATTGGTTATTGTCAAAAAAATATGAAACTGGTATGAAAAAGATTTTTTATTGTTATTATTTAACGCCATCGAACAATAGAAATTCAAACAACATCATTTCGCATTTTATCTCGAAATATTAACAACATACATCATCAAAAACTTCTTATTTTGACAGTCGAAAGTATAGTTACCCGCGCGTATATCTGTCAATTTATCACGCCGCCATTTTTATAGGTATGTCTATCACGGCTTCCTAAATAATGGGCAGTGTCTCCATCTACGAGTCACCCAACACTCGTTGACCCCACGACCTGGGTAAACAATACCGCCTTTCACCTCCACGCATAGACAATATTAAGAACGTATTTATTTTTGTTTTATCAAGATTGTCTTTGGATTTCCCAATCGGTTTTTTCGATAAGTATCGGTTGGGAACTTTTTCTGAGACTTTTAAGTTGTTACCTAATTTACAGTGAAACTTTGAATAAGTCATAGACATAAGCACTAGTAGAACCAAATAGGTTCTCCGTACTTTTCTTGTGGTCAGATTTCATACCATTGCAAGGTAACACCTTGGGTGTATAAATCTTGATATAATTAACTAGCTTCTGCCCACGACTTCGTCCGCGTCAAATTTCTTGCTCCCTGACCCAACTGCCAGAGGAGCGGGTTGTTCGAAAGATTTACCGCCGCCCCTGGCACATGGGCAACTGAGGGAACACGGGTGGGTTTTAGTCAGTAAAAGTCTGACACGCCCTACTGCTCTACTCAGCAGGAGAAGTCATTTGATGATTACCCACCCAGAAAAAAAAAACCGTCACTTTCCGTGACTTTTTTGTTTTTGGTTAGCTCCTAAGGGTCCTAACATAATGTTATATGGCCTATAGCCTCCATAAATAGGCTACCCAACACTAAAAACATTTTTCAATTTGTACCGGCAGATCCCGAGAATAGCGCGTCTAACCAAACAAACTAATATAGATTTTACTCCCCAAAACAAGAACAGATTACAAAATTGAAAAATGACAATAGATATACCTACACTAAATAACGGCTTAAAGTTTGTAATGTACAAGGTTTGGGACGGATACAGATATACAGAATGTTTTTTTTACCAGTGCGCGAACTGTTACCATAAATTCAGCATATCATTCTAGAACCCCCAACGCATAATTATAAAAAAAATATCTGCTGTTTCATAGAAAAGTGCGATACCTACGCGGTCGAAACGTTTAGAACAACTGTTTTTTTTTGTATAACCTACGAAAAATTTCTGCGCTGGGGTGTCTAGAATGATATGGTGAATTCATGGTTAAAGTTTGCGCACTGGATAAAAACTTATCCTGTATAGTCCCAAACATTTTACATTAGGCCAAAGAAAATATGGATGTATTCTTTGAGGACTGATAAGAAGGGGGAGTGAATGATAGCGTAACGGTTGACAGGGGAGAAAACATGTTGTGTCCACCCCAAGTAGGTAACATGGGTCAAGGTCAGAAAGATGATGACGATGATGATGATGTTGATGACAAAAGACGATATGAACTAAGCATTAAATAGTAAAAAAAAACTCATAAAATCTGATCCCAGAAGCCAGTGTATTAAGAATCCCTGATACATGATACAATAAAGAAGAAACACACAGTACACGGGCTTAGCGAAGGCGTGTCGTGGACTCACCCATAAAACCTACTTAATTTAGTCGACAAGTATAATATTCTAATCAAATTAAATTCACAAGGAGCATTGCGTAGTTACGCGCATAAATCAAGTTAACAAATCCAGAACACTTGCGACACGACTCACACGAGCGCCCGCGCATGTAGCGTTAGCAACATAATCTTTAAATTGCATGATGTCAGATTTATGATAAAAAGGCTACTCTGGAACTAGAAATGATGGTAAATGAAAGGAGTCTGACAATGCCAAACGTCAGACAAAAACCAGACATGAAGACGGTATACGCTTTAGAGCTTGAGGCGTTTTGCTAGTACAGAGTAGCCCCTGACTAATGTCTACTTCGATGGTCATAAAAATAATTTGAACAAAACTCGCTGTGAAGACAAATGATTTGTGGCGACTTTTTTAGACTAATTATGATTAAAAGAATTTCGATAAAAGAAAAAGTGTGATACTGATGACAGATCTTTTTTATGTTACCAACTAATTAGTCAATTATATTATTCCCTGGAGCTATGACTTGAAAGATCACTACTGCCCATTGATGGCTTTTTATACACCAATGCTTTGGCTCACCTTAAACTATGATGAATGTGGACCAATTTGTCTAATTTTATCACCGATAAAAAAAATGTTTCAACATATTTTTTGCTCTGCTACTACTTGATACCAACAATTAAGTATCACCTATGTCATCACATCACGACAAGTTTTCACCACATCCGGTAACTAGGTGCATAAATTAAAACAGATAATAAATAAAAACTAGATCGAAAGTAATCGATTAGGTGTCCAATGCCGTAACTCGATACAGATACCGTAAGTTTTGTAATTGATCTACATTATATTGAGTATAATTTCAACCGAATGGACAACACACTAGAGATTTGAAATTGGAATACTTTGACAAACTTATGAATGCAGTTTATTAGGTAAATCTCTAGCAGATCATGCATGGTCTCTGTACATTTATGACAGCAATATAAAGATGGCGACTGTGTTGGCCGTTTTAGTTGGTCGTTAGCGTAATTAAGTAGTGAATACGCAGCACCGAGATTGAATATCTTGAAAGTCATTAAAAGTTTGGCCTACCTTTGATAATATTTACATTTAAAATTAATAATGGATTAGATTATGATAGTAATATTAGGTCTTTACCTATGAAATTGCCGTTCTGCAGTACTGGCCATTTCAAATCAAAATAATTTTTGTTTGGCTAAGAATTCTAATTTCAAATTAATTTTATTTTAAAAACATGGATTTTTTTTTCTAAAAGTAGTCATTTCTTTATTGATTAGTGTTACATTTTCATCGCATTTCAATCTTTTTCGTCATCATGGATACGTTAAAAATTCGAGTAATTATGGAATATGAGTACCGTCGTGGCAGCAACGCGGCACAAGCGGCACGCAACATCAACGACGTTTACGGAGCTAACACTACAAACCAACGCACCACCTGTTATTGGTTTGCTCGCTTCCGTTCTGGAAATTTCGACCTGAAAAATGAACCTCGCGGTCGTCCGAAGACTTTGGTCGACAATGACGAATTAAAGGCGATTGTGGAAGCTGATGATACACAATCTACGGCTGAATTAGCAGCAGCTTTCGACGTTAGCGTCAAAACAATATTGGTCCATTTGCGTCAAATTGGCAAGGTAAAAAAGCTTGACAAATGGGTGCCCCACGAACTCAATGATCGCCAGCGCGAAGTACGCGTCGAGACGTGCCTTGCACTGCTCAACAGACACACAAATAAAGGAATTTTGAACCGCATTGTTACCTGCGATGAAAAATGGATTCTGTTTGATAACCGTAAGCGCTCAGCAAGTTGGTTGGATCCTGGTTCAGCACCTAAACAATGCCCTAAACGAAAACTTACCCCTAGAAAAGTGATGGTCACTGTTTGGTGGTCTAGCGCCGGTGTGATTCATCACAGCTTCTTACCAAACGGGGTGAGCATTACTGCAGATGTGTACTGTGAAGAACTGAACACAATGATGGAGAAGCTGGCGCATCTCCAACCAGCATTGGTCAATCGCTCGTCTCCGCTGCTCCTGCACGACAACGCGCGACCTCATACTGCACAGCAGACGGTCTCCAAGTTGCAAGAACTGGGGTTGGAAGCTCTCCGTCATCCGCCCTACTCACCAGACCTTGCGCCTACAGACTACTACTTTTTCCAGAATTTGGATAACTTCTTGGCGGGAAAAAAATTTAATACCCGAGAGGCAGTACAAAATGCCTTTGAAGAATTTGTTGCCTCCCGTCCAGCTGATTTCTTTAAGAAGGGCATCAATAAACTGCCACTGCGATGGCAAAGATGCATTGATTGCATGGGTGATTACTTCGATTACTACAAATAAAAAATTCATGAAAAAAATTCGTTTAAATTTTTTCATACAAAACGGCAATTTCATAGGTAAAGACCTATTAATATTAGAAAGCTCTAAACAGTTTTTAATATCTCCTTACTTACAGCCAGCTTTATTTGAAAGACACGAGCGTAGTATGAAGTTCGCTTACAAATAGTTTACTCCTGATTTCTAAAGGCACAATCAAGCATCTGACTGATTAGAGATCGGTACCATGTAACCCGCTGACAAGCCTCTTGTTTAACTGTTGCTATTGATTGACTTGAATAAGTAAGCCAATCAAATCTCTTCTAAGGGCGCATTTTTCTAATGAAACTGAACATAATCAACGCATCTAAGCCACGTTCAAGAGCTGTAAGTGTCATAATTGTTGCGGAATATTGACACTGACAGCTCTTAATGTGGATGCCCTAAGATAGCCCTAGAAATTCAAATTTTCTTCTGTTGTTTGCAATTTGCAGGTCCTTGTCAGGCTGTATGTTGAACAAAATATGATTCGCGACCGTAACAAGTATGTATTTACAGAATTATAATAATTGTAATAGTTAATACAACCGTTTAGATGCAACACAAATTAAAAAAACAAATATATGTATAAGTTATTATGTCTAAATTTAGGTAACGGTATTTAAATAAGGGTCTTTGTAACATGAAAATAAATAGTCTAATAGTATTTAAGAGCCGTCAGTGTCAATATTCCGAAACAATTATGACACTGACAGTTGTTGAACGCGGTTTAGATGCGTTGATCGCGTTCAGTTTCATTTTTGAAAATCACCGTTGTGAATCTGATGTTGACATGAGATTTGCATTCAGATGAAGTACGTATGCGTAGAAAACTTGGATTGGTCATTGGTATTTGTGGTGAAAACCAATCAAGAAAAACCTAATTAATATGTCATCAACACCACACAATAATAATTAGGTTTCCGCATTGTGGACATATGAATCAAGATATCGTTAGAATCACATTTATGTAGCTCAATACATTACATACATTAGGACAAATTGATTACCACATCCAATGGG
Source organism: Polymixis flavicincta (assembly GCA_949987655.1). Classification (NCBI taxonomy): domain Eukaryota; kingdom Metazoa; phylum Arthropoda; class Insecta; order Lepidoptera; family Noctuidae; genus Polymixis; species Polymixis flavicincta. Next base: position 15,005,391 of record OX465188.1, on the reverse strand, counting down.
TATATACTTTAAAATGATTATACGCCGCAACGCCGCATATATCAAAGACAGAAGTGCTAATTCATATATTGCGTGTATCATGTAATCATATAAGGTCATCATTGTCTTTGTCTATTCGCTTATTGTAATCTATTCGAACATTGACATTACTGATGTTGGGGAAGTCTACCACAGAGAAACGGTGCGATGTAGAAGATAGCATAGGGCACGTACGCATTCGACACGTACAGTCAACGCAAAAGTAAATCGACATGAAATAAAGATCTATTGCTGTTGCATACGTAGGTAATAGTAACAATTTAATCAAAAGACACAAACTAAACACCACTACTGGCAAAACCGCCTTTGCACTACCTAGCATCAGTTTTCAGTTATTTTCTTCATGTCTGATATACATATGTGAGTATATAAAAATGGTTAATTCTACTTATAAATAAATGTATAATTAGATGGAATGTTTATTTCAGTAAGTAGATTTTATGGCAAGTTTTATTTAATTTTTTACCAACGAAAAAACGGAGGAGGTTACTCAATTCGACACGTATATATATATATATTTTATGTATGACCACGCATAACTTTTTCCAGAGTAGTCCGATTTTGATAATTCTTTTTTTATTGGAAAGGGTATACCCCGAAGTTGGTCCTAAAAACTTTTTAATAAAAAAATCAACCTTTCGGTTTAACTTTTCGGTTTTTCGGCGGTTTAATTTTTTTTTTAAAACGTTTTTTTATTTATTTTATCCTATTATAGAAATAGAATCCATAGTGTTAGTAACATACTATTAAAAGAACTTATTATCTAGTGTTAGTACCAATCACCTTCTGGACAAACTGCTTTACAATTGGAGAACCGAAACTCTCCGCTACAGTTCTCAGGATGAGGTTGCGACTGCCTCTCACTCGACTCAGTAGCGAACGGATTTTTTGCGCACAATTGCGTGAAAACCGTCAGTAGGAGCTTGTGCAAACGTCTCCGACGCGACGCACTGCAGTAGCGAGGAAGTCTCAACAACATCCTGAAACCATTATTATACAGGATGCGCAGGACATCTAGCGATCTTTTTACACGTCAATACTTATTTTGTTAGTCAACATTTTAAAACTAGATGACACTGGCATTTCCTAGCTTACTGATACCGGAAAAGAAATGCCGAACTCAGAGATCACGGTCTCTTTTTTAGGCCAAACTTTATAATATTAGGATTTTATGTCTAACAATGCCCCTTGCATGTCCAGAAGAGCCTTTTAAAGAATGAGCAACTGCAACTTTTAGCTGATTTGTCCCTACTGGACGCGCAGGACATCTAGCGATCTTTTTACACGTCAATACTTATTTTGTTAATCAACATTTTAAAATTAGATGACGCTGGCGTTTCCTAGCTTACTGATACCGGAAAAGAAATGCCGAACTCAGAGATCACGGTCTCTTTTTTAGGCCAAACTTTATAATATTAGGATTTTATGTCTAACAATGCAAGGGCATGTCCAGAACAGCCTTTTGAAGAATGAGCAATTGCAGCTTTTAGCTGACTTGTCCCTACTGGACGCGCAGGACATGTAGCGATCTTTTTACACGTCAATACTTATTTTGTTAATCAACATTTTAAAATTAGATGACGCTGGCATTTCCTAGCTTACTGATACCGGAAAAGAAATGCCGAACTCAGAAATCACGGTCTCTTTTTTAGGCCAAACTTTATAATATTAGGATTTTATGTCTAACAATGCAAGACCATGTCCAGAAGAGCCTTTTGAAGAATGACCAACTGCAGGTTTTAGCTGACTTGTCCCAACAGTCGGCATGCATAGATCGTCTGAATGCTGCTGAATTGCGACCCTGCTGCGTTTGCTTTTTGTTACATTGATTGCTTATTTATTATAAGTGACTGTGACTAGTTAATTTTGGCAAAGCGAGTACAAACGAGAAACAAAAGTCACTAGGATACCAATGAACTTCTCATTTAATATGCACAGCGTGAACCGAGTTTTTTTGTCTCGTATCCCAAATAAGCTCTCGAAAGCCATCTTATACTTCGACCATTTTTAATTAAAGAGCAATCTGTTAACTTTTAACATCGTAAAGTAGGTACCTATCGCCACCTCACAAAATATGATTGATTACACATTAATCAGTAGCAATTTCATCCGTCATTTGAGTTTCACTGAAGGTGTATTACGAAAACTTTCTCAAATAATATATATCATCGTCTTTTCGCTTAGCGTTCGTCGGATGAGCTTCCTTACCCACCAATTTATTCCACACAATAGCATCATTTAGTTCGTGTAAATTGCCAGTGTTATATCGAGTGATTCGATAATTAGATGCTTTAATTACTATATTCTGATTGGTTCGCGTCATCGTGAATGATGGCTTTCAACGCTATTACGCTGATGTCAAGTGAAGTTATTTAGTTGTTAGAATGTTGCACGTGTCGAATTTAAGATATAATTTATTTCCATTGCAACACCGTGTTTTAAAATTACCGGTTTCTTTTTATCATTACCTGTCTTTACGTATTTAGCCCATAGTACCTATACGTTTATTTTATTGGTAGGGGCTTCGTACGACTTACCAAATTTTTGGTGGGTATGAAACCAAATATGTGGTATAATGCGTCTTCCTGTCTGAGAAAATAGCAATAGATTTTATAGTTGTAGTATTCTTATTACCTACACCTTACATTACCTTTATCTAAACCTTACTATCATCAATTAGATTTGATTTGCACTGGTGTACCTATTCTTAAATTTGACCTTTCTACGTGATCATTTATTGATGATACTCAAGTTATATTGCAGTCTTCAATGAGAGACTGTCAACTGAGTTCTATCTTCTCTATTTAGCTCATCACCATTCTTCTCCAAACCTTCTAGGGCTCGTGTTAGTACGGTTGTTATTGTAGTTTGTGTCTAGTGGTTATCACATATCTCGTCATCTTTATCACTCTAGGCTAAATTACAATCTGCAAGCTATCACCGATCAATTTTCACTTTTATTCCTAGAACGTTTATGATCAAATTTCTTTAATCATTTTTTCTAACCATTCATTTGTTTTGTTGCACAGGAGCGGCTGGGCAGCGGCGGGCTGGGTCTCGGCGGCGGCGGGTTCCGCGGAGGCGCGCAGCCCTCACTGGCAGACTTCCAGCCGCCGTACTTCCCGCCGCCCTTCGCCCCCGCGCCACACCCCGCCAGCCCCCATCATCAACAACAGGTGAGTGAGCTAGATGAAAAAGAACCACCATCAAAGGAACAAGGCGGAAAGGCTTGTGGCTAAGTAATTATAGCCGCACGAGTCGAATGATCAGGTTAAGTTACACTTGATGATGGATGGGGTGACCATCTTCACATACCAAGACAGCACAGCCAGCACAGACAGGATTAAGCCAGGACCAATCCTGGCTGTCTTTCTTGGATCTTTACCTGCCTGCGCGGCCAACTAAGTCACAGCCAAAACCTTCAACATAAAACCTCCTTCTTTTCCAAAACTACCAATAACCTTCCCTCTGCGGCAGAGTCATGGCATGGACTACGGCGGGGGTGGCGGGGGCGGGGCGGAGTACGCTCAGCACTACGCGCCGCAGCAGCTGCTCCCGCGCCACCACACGCACCACGAGCCGCATGCGCATCTGCGGCACCACAGGGACCACCACGACATTCATGCACACCACGTAAGTTGTACCTAACAACTAAAGTGCCAAATGACTTATTATTATTACCTAAATTATTATAAAAAGTAAGCTAGATGGAGTCGACACTCATGTCTAACTACACCGCGTAGTTAGCAAACTATCCTACAGGAACTTTATAATACCGGGACAAAAGTAGCCGTACAAAAAGACCATGGTCTATCCATGAATCAAATTTCATCCAAATCATATCAGCCGTAAAGGTGTGAAAAGGTACCAGACATGCAGTTACCTACTTACGTATTTATTGAGACGGACCGAACACTCAAATGGAACCCTAAATATTCCAATGTTTAAAATAGTACAGTATAGTAAAGTAGCACATAAAAAATCTTTTGCATTATTTATTTACGTATTCTTAAGTGTTTATTATTTAGTAGTAAATAATAATAAATTCTTAAGTATTATTTCCTTTATTTAAATATATACATACAAATTACATTTTTATATATTAGAATATAAAATATATAAAAATATAAAAAATAGTAGCCCACCGGTATCGGGAACAGGGTCCAAGCTACCGGCGGCGGCGGTCAGGGCTCCAGAGAGAGGAACCTCCTGACAATACGAGCCGTGTTCAGGAGTACCGCTTTCTGGATCAAGCCCTTGACCCAGCTGCCCAACGAGAGCCTCCTCAGATGTTGGTCGAGGCTCTTGGCTATCAAGCCATTGGCTGAAACGACTATCGGTACAATGATCGCTGAGTCCACATCCCACATGTCGACAACCTCGCGAGCCAAGTCAAGATACTTGATTTGTTTATCTTTCTCGGCTTTCACGAGGTTCCCTTCATGCGGGACCGTTATGTCAACGATCATTGCACGCCGCTCTAGTCGATCCACCACCACTATATCAGGTTTATTGGCAACAATAGTCCTGTCAGTGATGATGGATCGATCCCAGTACAGTGTGACATGTCCATTTTCGAGAACTGGGTCGGGCACATACCTGTAGTACGGCACTTCCGATTCCACAAGGCTGTATTTTAGAGCAAGTTGCTGGTGGATAATCCTGGCTACAAGGTTGTGCCTATGCAAGTACTCGTCGTTAGCAAGACGAGAACACCCGGAGATTATGTGTCTTATTGATTCTCCCGGACGGTGGCATGCCCGACAGATGTCAACCGTACCATCTTTCATCATCAAGTATTTATTATTAGGTACTAATATTCAAGTATGTATCTATTTTCCGTTGCCAATAGTTTAGTTTTGTTTTTACCTACGTCCGTGTGTCGCTGCAAGGTGCCAACTAAAAACCAGCGCTAGGTGTCTCACGCTCAGCAAATGCTGAGATGGTAACCCTTTCGGTATGGACACGCTCAGCACAACTGATACTGTTTTTTTTTTTTTTGATAAGTTTATCGTTCTCTTTATTTTATGTGTTTGTTGCTGTTGTGTTGTGTCTGTGTCGAATAAATGTTTTCTATTCTATTCTAAAATCATTTTCAATGTTGACATTCGTATTCAATCTAAAAGGCAAAGGAGATTGCCCGATTTGTAAGGAAAGATGGGTCCCAGTGGAAAATTGTTGTGCCCTAAAGATTTTTATTTTAAATAATAGTAAAAACATAGTATTTTCATAATCAGAACCCATTTTTCATTTATTCACCCTGGTTCAAAAGATATCATTGTTTTTCTGTTGTAAAAATCTAGGTTTTAATGAGAAACTGGCATTGATATAATAAATAGTTATAGATCAATCGATAAACACTACTTTGTTAAAAAGGGGTTTTCTAAATAAATATGGCTATTATTTTTGTGCCTATTGCTTTTGTGAACATTTATTATTTATCAACGTAGGCCTATTATGAATTTATGCAACCTATTATTGCCATCGTTCCATCGTTTTTATACTCGCATCGACTATGAGCAGTGTTTATTTATCTAATGGTTTTCGTCATCAAGAATACTTTACATAAACTAATATTTCGCGTACACCTATTGTTGTTCATTTCAGATATATATGTTACAATAATATATACTTATAAAAGGACAGGGATAACATTATTCTAAACCATCGTCGCAAATCAAAATGCTAACACAGTAGCGTTGAAGTTGTCAAATGTTGAGACCTAATTGAGATGTTAACTGTCCATATGGTATATACTTAATTCAAAATAATTGTTTTTTTATTGTTTAATTATCGTTTTATATTGATATCGATTACTTAATTTATTAAAAGATGGAATTCGTTTTTAATTCTTTGATACCTGGCAACTTTTTTTGTATACCAGTCAAACCACAGACTACATTGAATCAAACGGATGTCGACGTAATGTTTAACTATTAATTAAGTTTAACTTTATTCCCAGGGTGAAAGAAATTGTGTAAAAAATTCCCTGTACACAAAAAAATGAATAATATTTTTAGGTTAAAATTAAAATCAGGCACACGATACCACAAAAGGGACCTGCTCCGTAGCAATCTCCTTTCCTAGACAAGCTAATCACACAGTAAATTTATTCATCCTTACTGGTCCTCACTCTCGGAATACACCCCACTAAATAGATCGATGTGCACCACAGAGTAGTACGAAACTATGCGCCTCCCCCAGTAACCCCTCGCGAAAGAATCTCCGCATAGTTTACCCTCCGCGGGTATAAAATGATTATGTTATTAATATTATGCCTAATAATTTTCCGCTGATACGATCATTCTGGCAACTGTGTAATAATAATTTACAGTAACTATAGTTTATTGAGAAAAGTATAAAACAGTCTTTTTGCACTTGAATTTCGCTTTCAAGACTATTCTTCTGGTAGGTTCGTATCCAAATTGTTTTAGACGTTTCAAAACGGTGTACTATTCACTGTCAAAAAAAAAATTTTTTTTTCGGTAAAATTCTTTTGATAATCCTTATAAATTGACATTGTAATAAATGTACAAAATAATATAACGGGTCAAAATTTGTCACGTAAATAATAAATAAATATACTTTATAAATACACATTTTAATCACCTGACATTATTCAAGTTATTTATTGTCATCATAGCATTCATTGGCACTTTATCTTGATTTGTCCCCAAACAGTCAATTGATCAAAAATGTTTCTTTGATTTTTTACAGCCAATTATCGGTCGTAAATTCCGTTACATGAAAATAAAACTTTTATAAATTAGTTTTTAATTTTTCATCATTTAACTTGTTACCTAACATTATATTAATAAAAAACATAACCCTCCTTCTGGCGTAGTCGGGTAATAAAAACAATTCAACTGACTTCATTACCGCCAAAAAATGACATCTCTTCAATTTTTTTATCTGCAAGCTTCATTCGAAATACAAACTCGTATCGAATCTTGGTTTTTTTTTTTTCAAAGCAACGTCAACAATATTTTCAGCCAACAATAGGCTTTCACAGACGTTAGGGATGGGATCACTTTGGTAGATTAGCCGTCGGTAATGGTCCGGTTTGCTAGAGCGAGCCATTCAATACAATAGTGGCCGATCGTCGGCAGGAAGACTCGATGACATTAAACGTGATTCAATGGCAATTTATGAAAAATATTTTTGAAATTATTTGACAAAGCTTTATTGCATTAAAGCGAATATCTCCCTGTTACTTTCTATTTTTGTAGATATTATTAATTCAGTGCATCCATGTATCCCTTAGTTAAATCTTAAATCCTTATTACCAGAGGGGTAATTACGTAAAACACGTATGGACTTCTTCCGCTCTGGGTGGAGCAGGAGGGCTTGTCAGACTTTTACTGACAAACAACCCACCCGTGTTCCCTCAGCTGCCAGTGTGCCAGGGGCGACGGTATCTCTTTCGAACAACCCGCACCCCTGGCAGGCATTGGCCCCGCGAACCCTACCAGATGTTGCTGACATCTCTGACGGCACGCGTGGAACACAACGCGCCGTCGAACCGGGATTTTTTTTTTAACGTGGAGAAATGCCTACTGCGCTACCACGGGGATATAACGCAGTTATGTGGGACTGTTACCCACTAAAACTCCACGGTGTCCTCCAGTGCCGCTTGAGGCGGAAACACGGAAACGCACAAGCCTTCCGCGAACCCACCGCGGCTGTCCGTCACCGGACCCTCCTCGGAGGGGAATAACCCCTATCACCGGCACACCAGGACACATGGCACGCCGTGACCACCCCAGAAACCAAATAGCTTAAGGGCCCTAGACGATCCCGCGTCTGGCACCCTTGGTCCCCCTGCGACGGGTCAGCACAGTAGCCCTGTCGCCTACCACTTTTCAGCCGCAGGGGATAGGGAGAGCGGCCAACGCTATACCGACACTCCTCCTTCCCTGCAGCCCCACCGCGTCCGCCATCAAACGGTGGCTGGCCAGCCCGTGCACGCCACGGAAGGGAAGAGCGCTACTCAGAAATACCGGCACTCCTCCCCCGCCGCAGCCTGTAACCCTCGGCCGCGATGCCTCCTATTCGACATCGCGGCCCGATTCAGTTGCGATGCACCTCACCGCAACGTACTTTTTGGCCGCTACGTTGTCGGCTTGGAGGCAAAAGCCCTCACGAGCGACCCCACCTTGGGTTTCCTCTTCGCTTCACCGTGGGAGTCCTTCAAAATAATTAACTTTCTAATGAATAATGTGTTAGAGTTCTTAGCTGGATCGCGTTGGAACATGTCGCACGAATTTTCATTTTCATGAAATTTCGTAAAATAGCGAATTAAATTGTATAATTTTGGTAGTGAATTATTCAACTTAGGTACGTGTGAGTGCACAAGTCTAGTGAAGGTGAAAATAAGTGACTAACGTGGACTTTTCGTGTTCGCCCCAAAAACTCCTAATAGGTTGTTGTAAAGCTACTACCGCTTTACAATAACTTTGACTTGACTGACTATGACTTTTTTGTAACTTCGTGCCTGATATCGGGCCATTTACTTGATTGAAAAGTAAAATTAGGTACCTACTCGACACTGGCTAAATGCACAAACCATGCGAAGCCAAAACCAAAAAAAAAAAATGTGTTACGCAATAGGATTGCAGGAACCTTATCTAATCCTGATCATATCTGCACAGTTATCACACGGCGGCTTCAGTTATGGTGGAGGCGAGCGACGAGCAGACTATGGCGCTCGGGAGCAACATGAGTTGGCCCTACACCATGCGCTGCACTCTGCTGAAGAAACACCGGTAAGAATTTTCATAAAAAAATTTAATCATCAGTCCGATCCGCGAAAACAGTGGCATTCCGGGAGTGCCGGCGGGCGGGAGAGAAAACTTGAACAAGTACGCAATTATTAATTGTGTGTTTTTTGCAACATACGTTCAACGTTATTCTTTCGTACGTTCGTGTTGTCAGTGGCGTCGGTAACAGTGTCGCGAGTTCAATTGTTTTGCGTCTAAAGAGGTTTTCACTTCAAAAAGCTGTAATCTAGTCTCCCTATCCTGTGAAGAAAATAGCTTCACTGTCCCTTCAAAACTATAGTTGCGCTTTGACTTGATCCTCTACATGGTGACTGGGTAATTTATGCGCAACCTGTTACCATAAATTTAGTCAGTAGGTACATGATTCTAAACCCGACTGTGCTGAAATATTTGCGGTAATTTAAAAAAATATATCGTTGTTCCAGACATTTTGACCCGCGTAGTAGGTATTGCACTTTTCTATGAAACATCTGTTTCTTTTTTTATAACTGATGTTCAATTTCTATGCTAAGGAGTCTACAATCATGTGCTAAATTCATTGTTTCAGTTTGCGTGTAAGTGTCCCTGCCATCCTGTATAGATAGAATGACATGAAAACCAACATCATCGTGTATTGCCATTGATGGACAGTCAGTTCGCAGTAGTATCGGCCTTGCGAAAGAAGGCATCTTCGCCAACCGCAGATGCATAGCTTGTTTCCTATGAGGATCTCATTCCTCTATTCATAGGCCTATGCTATTTCGAATATATCTACCAAGATTTTTTAATAGTTCTTTTTTAAAATCAAAATAGTAATTTGACAGGTGCAATGTCAAACTCCTGTAATTAAAAGCAAACACAAAAAGTTTTGAAATGTCAGATTACTATCTAGGAATAAAAAACGAACTTTAGTAGGTACTTACTTATTTCCTAAAATAGCTCCAAATAAATTGATTTTTTCATTTGAAAAAGTATTTTACATTGGTGGAAGACGCCATGCAATATTATTATGGGACGAGCTATTTATGTGTCTGAGGAATATAAGAAATGCCAATTATTTATTTAAAAATTACACCCTCGCATCGTCGATATTTTGATAGACATCCAATATCTCAGAAATATGTGCGCCCAGTCCTTTATGGAATTTAATAAGCTTACTAAATTAAAATGCTGCTCCTCTAATGTGGAATGTCGGAAAGCTTATATTTTCCTTTTTATAATATCAATACTTTAACATTTCTTTTAGATAGGTAGCAATTGGATGTGTAGGTATATTCTATTGACATACTTAATCAAAATAAAGTAGCCACCTACAATTTTTTTTTTTTTGGGTGTTGGCTTCGCACGGTTTGTGCATTTAGCCAGTGTCAAGTAATTTTTCTTTTCGATCAAGTAAATGGCCCGTTATCAGGCACGAAGTTACGAAAAGTCATAGTCGTCTTTAGTCAGTTAAGTCAAAGTTATTGTGAAGCGGTAATAACTTTACAACAACCTATTAGGAGATTTTGGGGCGAACACGAAAAGTCCACGTTAGTCACTTATTTTCACCTTCACTACACTTGTGCACTCACATGTAACTAAATGAAGAATTCACTATCAAAATTACACAATTTAATTCGCTATTTCACAAAATTTCATGAAAATGAAAATACGTGCGACATGTTCCAACGCGATCTCAACAAAAACTACACATAAAACTTGTTATGTTTTTGTTAAAGATGTATAATGGATGATAAATATGACTTCATGATACAGTTCTTATAATTATGGCCGCGCATCATGATCTGCATCTGATTCAACATCTGATCTGCAAATTGCAAAAAAACTTAAGAAAATTTAGAATTACGCTTGCAATCTTGACGCTTTCGCCTCAAATTCTTACTTCTTCAATACACTTATTCAAAAATAGTAGCGCTAAAATAAAATATATGAAATGTATCATGGTCATGCACTAAATAAGAACGCGCGATACAATATTTGAAAATCTTGTTTGTTTTTAGAACGCTGGCATGGATGACACCACGGGGTTCATGACTGACCTTCCTCTATTAAAAAGTAAGTATTATTTTATGATTTTTATTTAAAAAAAAACTGAAGAGATCCGTTCTGAGTTGTGTGTGTCCGGATTTGGACACTCCATAGCATGTTTTCACACCATAGACTTGTACAGACGCCAGCACATCAAGCTATCCCTGTCAAATTTTCCCAATTGAATATGAACCTTATGATTTTGCAATTAATTTGAAAAACTATCAAAGAAATTTGATAGATTGGAGTAGCTTGATGTGCTGGCGTACTATTATGTATTCTGTGACCTTAGGACTTACCGACTTCCATAGTTAAAATGAAACAAAAGCAGTTACATTCTTTTTGTACTGCAAATAAATAAACTTGATTGCATGTAAATGTACCTCAACTTAATTTCGGTAATACAAAGTCAATAAGTTTCCTCGATAAGAACCATCTGCTCTGTAACTTCCTCAATTTATGGCCGATAACCAGAGATTAAACGTGTAAAATTATTCACTTAATTCTCAAGCCGAGCCTCCATGTGTAATTTAAATTGCGAACATCAGATAAAAGAACTACACATTATTAACATATCAAATATTTTATTGTTATACTGTTCTAAGATGACCCGGTATAGATAAAACTGTAATTAGACTTCATACCGTACTTATCAAGTAGGTGTATCGATTTTTCTAAGTAGATTGTAAAAAAATCCATCTCATTCATCGGACGAATGAATCAATATCAAATAAATAAAAGTATCGATCAATCAATCGATATTTGAATAGGTAGCGATCGATTTTGGAAATGACTTTTCAAATTTTGATTTAAAAGTATTTGCAGAATAGCGATGTTATTTTAATTTTAATTACATAATAGAAATTCAAAAGTTGAATATTGTTAATATTGAAAATAAATAAAATACCCAAGTCAAAAAGTCGATTTATTTGCTGTTTTTTTTTTTGTGTGTGTGTTAGTCTAAAAGTGTTTTTTACAAAAAAACAGAAATGCTGTTGCTATTTTCTACTTTGGTAAAAAGCTGAGAACTAGTTTTTTCTTTGCAACCGCTATCACTCTTCATGCTAAACATTATTTAAATGTGCACACTTTTAAGCATAATTTTATTTCTTCAATATAAGTTTGCATAAAATACATACATTTAAGTAGCTACTAAGAAACGACAGTTTACGAGTTACAAGTCCCACACTTCGTCGGTTTTTTCAAAAACATAATTGGCCAGTAATAAGCGTGCGCACCTTTGACTTTTTGTACAAAAACGCGGGGTGTTAAATAGCCAGTATGGTGCCAACATAATGACATACTAATGTTTATTGTATTAGGGTTGCCACATAGAAATATTACAATGAGAATAGAGATCACGCTGCGCTCATGTTTGGGGCGTGGCAATTATTGTTAGTGGCCCTATTGTTGATATTTGAAGCCGAGGATTTGGTAATCACTCCAATTTTGTATGGTTGTGTGTTTAATGTATATGTAGCGATTGTATTTTTTTAACTCTGTAAACGTCGTAGAGAATATGAGTTAAAAAATTTAGAAATTCTGTTGGTTTGTGATCTTCAAACAATATTTTCTGTACCCATTCTAAATAAGTCCCTTTATTACGGTACTTTGTCAGGCCTAAGGGGAACCATTTTGATCTCATACGTGCGACTGCCACGACAGCGATATCTACTTACATTGAAAAAAAAAATCAGTACCTAACTAATAATGATGGTCCATTACGATACTGTTTGCAATATCTATTCATCAAAGTAAAAGTTGACCCGCTATCATTGTTAATGAAAGACGTAGGTACAAATACCTAGCCAAATACAATTTCCTGTTGGAAATCTTAATACAGGATGCAATCGATATGTTACAAAGTCATCAATATAAATCTTTTAGATGTTTCTATGATTTATTAAGTGCTACTATATGTTTGTGCAGATTGTCAAGTCGTTCTTACTAGCGTGTTCCTAAATGTGCTAGGATTAGTCATGTCTTTTGCTGAACTAGTTTTTCAAAATCAAAAGTCATTTATTCAAATTAGGCTGAGAATCAGCACTTTTCGAACATCAAAATACATAAGACAGTCCCCCAAAACGCCCACCCTTCACCACTTCCTAGTGCTTTAGCTGGGAAGAAGTGGTATTGCTATAGGCTTCTCCCGCTCTGGGTGGAGCGGGAGGGGTGTCAGAGTTTTACTGGCTAAAACCCACCCGTGTTCCTTCAGTAACCTGTGTGCCAGGACCCATAGTATCTCTTTCGAACAACCCGCACCTCTGGATAGGTAATAATAAGCCTAATAAGCTAAAAGTTGTAATATCAAAAATTACGTTGGTAGCGCTAATCTTCGAACTGATCACCATCATCACCCACAGCCCGACTTATGCACCAGCTGAGCATATGCCTCTCTTCTGTGCCAATCCCCAAGCTCCTGTGCCAGCCTCATCCAGGTTTTGCCCACGATGGCAACAATGTCGTTCGCTCATCTCGTTGCCGGATGACCGACATCTCGTCTTCGAGTCCTTGGACGTCACTCTGAATACTTACTTGGAATAGATAGGTACTTAGGTTTAATAAGGTCTCTCTTCTCATTCGTCCCGGAATTCAAAACGATGCATACTGCACGGAGACCTCGAAATTGACAGACTTAAAACTAACATCAGCTTAACTCGATCTACGAGCCATTGAGTATAGAAAATATGCTGATAGTCCTCTAATAACATTACTTCGTGTGACACTTTTTCTAATATAATCCTTCCTTACAGCAATGAAAGGCCGCGACGGCCTCGGTGGCACAGGCTCGTGTGCACCCAACGACGTGTTCTGCTCAGTCCCTGGCCGGCTGTCCCTCCTGTCTTCCACCAGCAAGTACAAGGTGACCGTGGCAGAGGTGCAGAGGAGACTGTCACCCCCAGAGTGCCTCAACGCGTCTCTACTAGGTGGTGTGCTGAGAAGGTTAGGAAATACTTTTTTTTTTTTACCGTGGATCATTGAGCAAACCTAGTTTGTTAGTGTAACTAATGACTCACCAGTTGAGTACTTTTTGAAATGAGTAACAGCAGTTTATAACGCGTGTGTTCTGGTGTTTATCATATATGACGAATGGTCTGAGTCTAGACCCTTTTTGAGAGGAAACTGAGACCAGGAGTGGAAGGTAAAATAATACCATGACATTTACTAGGGGTGTGGAAAGCCCAAAAGCCGAAGTTGCATTATCGTTTAAGTCATCCGTCAACGGAAACCATTGTGTGCCAACTGGAAGCTATTCATGCGAGTTTGCCTTCTTTTTGTAAAAACGTTTTACAATATCAGACGTCTTGCACTCGTGATCAAATTGACATATTACATGGTTAGGTACACCATACATCTTGCAAGTTGCTGTATTCCAAAAAACAAAAAAGGAAATTATTGTACTACAGCTACAGCTGCATATGTTTGATGATCCACTATAAGTTAATTAAAACGATAATTACTGTATGCATAATAAATATTAGGCAATTACAAGACAAATTCACGTCACCCGCCATCGCCAGGCCGCCTCGGCGCGTAATATTGAATTTTAAACGCGGCTTGGTCTTGTTCCGCTAGTGCGGTTGATTATTTATTACATTTTTTACTCTGGCAACACTGTACAGTTTGCGGCGGGCGATAAAGATATGTTTGACTTTTAATATCGGACCGTTTTGGTTAGCGGTTATTAAGATATTTAGGGTACCTTTGTCTTGACACTATCCCTTAAGATCTTAATCGTCGATCACATTCCATAGAATTTATTGATTCGATTATTTATCAAAAAGCTATGATTAACATTTGCAATAAACTCTGTTCTGTAATAATATCTAAGTGAGTAAGTACAATCAAGATTCACTAATGCAGTCGCATACTAAGGGCTATATTGCTATGAAGTGGCGGTCCAGGCCGTACCTACAGCTGTGTGTATAAGTGATGTATTAACACAAAACTCACCGCTCTACTCACACACTGGCGTTACTCTTTGTATTTTATACATACCGTCGGCGACGAGTGACATGACCTTGGTCGGTTCATACCATTGCTAAAATTTACTATTATAATTTGAGTTCCGGTAGCGTGCAGCGTATCGTCTTGGATTAAGAAACTCATAGGTCTGGGTTCAAATCTCGCGATGAAGCTTTAATTTTTCTTTTCAACAATCATCTTCATCTGTTCTTTTATTATTCGATTTATTAATATACCAGAATAATAATGTAACAAATTTGTTTTATTACTCGTATTGTTATTTAAATAAAGGTTTAACAATAATAAATGATTACAAAATGTTTATTCGTTATAACTTCATGAAGAATGTATAAAAACAACTAATAATAACTTCTTGTTAAAACAGTTTATTTTCTCTTATAGAACAATTTATTGAAGTAAATAAGCTAGTTGGTGAACTATGATAATCAGGCTATTGTATCTTAGTAATATAATAATATTGTGCTGATTACTACTGTGTGTCGGTACTCTAAATAAATCACAATATTCTACAAAAATCTACCCACGTAAAAGTAACAAATGCAGACAAGTTGTCACAATACAATTAAATGACTCAGTAGTACTACTTTTATTCTACTGCGAGTGAGTTCGTTTTAACTCAAACCTCAAAGTTAACAAATCGTATTTAATAGGACTTAAAGAGGTTATAGCTTAAGTGTTCATTTTCATTCCGAAAAGAAGATTGAAACTAAACCTCAAAATAATCCAGATTACGGATAAGACAAAATATTATTTGAATATTACTAAAATAAATAAATATTTGTAATTTATAACTTAATGTTAATGTTTTAACTATGTTTTTTAAGCTGATTCTCGAGCTGGTTTTCCATGATGCCTTGTTTGCCATGAACCTTCTGCGTGGAGTGCACGGCGCACGGTTCGTAAAGATGTGTCGAATAATTCGGCAAAATGTCTTGTCGTTTTGAAACCACTTGTTTCATATTCGCTGAACGTGTGCCTGTTATAGGAGCTGGGGTCTTCCACTTTGCTTTCCACGGGCAAGGCTACCGCCTTCCTCATATCTTTTCACCCACCGACTCACAGTATTTCACTAAAACAAAAAAGGGGTACTGATAAGCTACTAAGCAAAATACACACTTTATGTATTACCTACTATTTAGAAACAAAATTATTTAAAAGGGCAATTTCACATAGATATTAAGTTTATTGTTATTTTCATCGTTCTATAATCTAGGAAATAAATTTACATTGAAATTTTATATTTTTATTCTATTTAGACATTGTGATATTTATAAAACGTTTAAAAATAACTACAAGGATCAGCAGTTACACTTTAATTAAATAAATGTTTAATATTTATATTTAAATTATGATTTACTCACTACTCACACTCAGTCCGGTTTCATCACATAGGTATTTGTGATATAGGTATTAAGTCCACTTTTATGCAGCGCAATAATATTCGCTTTCATTTCTATATTTAAATTTGCTTACATTTTAAAATGAATTAGAAGGACGCTAATAGATGAAACACACGTCACTAGCACACAATTATCAACCAACACCGTTCTATAAGTCGCGGTGAATGAGTCGTAAATCATTTAAATTTATTTAGGTTTCTGTGGGTATAATGATAAAGTTTTACGAGTTTAGTGAATAAGAAGAACAGAACAAGAAACTATACTCAAAAGTGATTTTTAAAACAATAAAAAGACTATCACACAGCGAGTGGGATTCGAAAACGCGACTCGCTGCGCTCAAACGCGATAATCAAGTGCAGTAACCGCTCAGCTATCATGCCATTTGCTTTAACGGTTGAATTTAGGAAATACATTCATTCGTAAACGTATGAGAGTGTGTGTGTATATAGTATTATAGCCTATAGAAATTGCTTATTATAAGAAGGTCGTAAGTTAAAGCGAAGTGTCAATCTATTGCTTTTTGAGATTGGGGCTCCATTAGTGAGGGCTACTGTACCTATTGAATATTTGCAGTCACATGTGGCAGAACGTGGTGAGACCATTGACTAAACTTAAGAAGACCATTTAATGATGTACAGACGCCAGCACATCAAGCTACTCCAATCTGTCAAATTTATTTGATAGATTTTCAACTTTATACCGTAAGCATAAGGTTCATGTTCAATTGGGAAAATTTGACAGTTTGTGGTAGGTTGACCTGCTGGCGTCTGTACCAACTTCGGATAAATAAACGATTATGATTTTGAAGAAAGGACTTTCATAATTAAATAACAACATTTTTTCCTGCTCGGCAAAAGCTCTCGTCTTTATTCTCATAAAATTAGAAATACCCAATAAAATTAAGAAACAAGACAATTTTAAACTGCCTTTAATAATCGACCAAAAGTGTAAAAAACCATGTGATTTAATAATCAAGTAACTAGTTTATTTAAATTACGGAACCCGTAGGGGAGGTCTGCCCAAAACGGGTAAGCTAAGGTTGATGATTAAAAAAAACAGTTTTTAGATACAAATTGAACGTTTATTTGTACATTTTGAAATATTTAGTTATCAAGGACCATCAAATAAATGACATATTTATTAGTTTTGTACATTAAGAATACAAAAATAACAAAAAACTTTACCATTCGAATTACCCGTTTTACCCGTAGGGGGGGCCTAAAGCAGGTAGGGCTTTTGGGCAAAGCGGGTAGGTACGGCGCAGACTAACTTCCGAATGACCCATCTTGAAGCTTGACGCAGGTCCTCACCGAACACGATTGTTTCGGGAGGTTCCTGTTTCGGATAAGGCGGGAGGAAACGCCCGGGTGTTTCCATTGCGAAAATCGCCCTGAGGACACGGTGGAGCATACGGTGGAGGTCTGCCCGGCTTGAGCGGAGCACCTCTGTTTCCTTGTGGAGGCGATCTCTCGCGTCCGGCCCTGGTCCAGGCCGTGGTACGGAGCGAGAGTGCATGGGTAGCCGTCGCTTCCTTCTGCAAAGCAGTGATGCTCGCGAAGAGGGAGGCGGCGCACGTGAGGGAGAGCCCTATAAGCGCCCTCAAGGCCTCCGCAAGAGGCCCTGGGCGTCGGCAATCCCAGGCTGATTCCCGGTCACCGTAGGCGTGGGCTTGTGGACGGTGAGAAATGGGTAGCTCGCTGTCCGTTAAGGACCAAACCCGGGTCGATGGCGCGTTGTGTTCCACGCACGCCTCAAAGAGATCTCAGCACAAACTGATGGGGCCCGCAAGGGCCGATGCCTGCCAGGGGTGCGGGTTGTTCGAAATAGATACCGTGGCCCCTGGTATACAGGCTACTGAGGGAACACGGTTGGGTTTTAGTCAGTAAAAGTCTGACACGCACTCCTGCTCCACCCAGAGTGGGAGAAGTTATTTGATGATTTCCCAAGCTCTAATTCTTGAGCTGCTGTAAAAACTGTTGTGAATCTTCCTAGTTTTTTTTGGACAACCTTTTTCCATGTCTCTGTAATGCCGAAAGGTTGATGCCATATTTTTTGGCTGCACCATTGACGAAAGTTTTGAAACCTAGTTCTATTGAAAGCTTCTTATCTTCCTCATCCCACGACGCATTTGCAGTCTTTCTTTTAATATTTAGGTAACCATCTACAAAAGTAAAAGAATTAGTAAACACTCAATAAAACTATAAAGGGCAAATCGGGTATGGGCAAAACGGGTACCTGCTTTACCCCTACCCTTTTTGCCCACAAGCATGTTTTTTTTTCAATGGACTCATATCTTTAAAACCGAAATAATAAACCCCAACCTATTGCACAAATAAAACGTCCATTAATTGCAAAAAAATATCACAAAACTTGTAAAAACAAATTGTAGACCATTTTCGAGTATTCAAAAGTAATGTAACTCAATTTTTTTTAGTGGGTATAGCAAAAAACTTTGTTCTTGTCTTACCGTGAACTCATGTTTGCCAGAGAAGCGCGCCGACTGCCTGTGATTGGCGAGCGGTAGGCACCGCGCCCTGCACGTACACATTCTCAATAGCACTAACGACGCGCAATTTAAAACGCATACCCGTTTTAGGCGGGCTACCCGTTTTAGGCTTACCTCCCCTAAGTACTACTCAAATTACGCTCAGAACTTTTTGTTGTGCGGTTGGCATCGTAACGCCGCCCGTTTCCTTTATATGTTTATTGAATATAATTATCGGGTATTACTTCTAGATATCTCATTGTGATCATATCTTGCTATGCACACACCGTTACGTTAAAAGTCGCTTGTTACGTTTTTGCTACCGTTTTTGCTTTTCTAATGGAGTTTTTATTTATTTTTATAAGTAGGTACCTATCTTACGCGTCAACCTGTTCACTGGGACGCAAACTCTTTTGACACTTGACAAAGTAAATGAACTTTTTTACCGCTCGCTGCCTAAGCCTACGGTCCCACGAATGTATTAAAATAGTAGCGTCTTTTTTTCACGCACTGGATCTTGAACTCGATTTGAAAATCGAACACTGTGTTTTTTCGACGTTTTGAGACTCACTCGTGACTCACGAGTCGTGAGTCGCGCTGTACCCTGTTGGATTCTCAATGTTCGCTCCAAAACCGAGAGTTGAAAATCCAGTGCACGAAAAAATCCCGGCGCGATTTTATAACGTCCGAATGAACGTCGCTCAGTCACTATTTGAAATACTGGTATTCAGATGCATCCGGTTAAACTGGAAGCCGACTCTAAAATAGTTGGCAAAAGTCTAGGCAGATGATGATGAAGCACTCAGTGTGAAGTGTCCGCCAAAAGCTCGTAAGTTCCAGCAAAAAACTGTCCGGTCATGATTTCATAAAAAAATCCAATTATTCCACAAAAGGAAGCCGTAATGACTACCTATCCAACTTATGAGGTCATTTAAGCACATCCTAGTTTGTACGTGATCGTCGTAATGCTAGGATTTAAATTAGGGCATTGTTGAAAAACTGCAATTAAATGGTTCGATGAGAGAATTAAAAAAAACTTGAACTTCACAAAACGTTACATGTGACGTTATAAATACCTGTCAAACAGACTATTTGTTTTATTAAATTTAGAACACGATAAACAGCGCATCATCGTCGCCCTAATTGCCGTCATTACGTGTCGTTGTCAAACGCATGCAGCCAGCATTGCGGCTTTAGAAAATAATTTATACGATGGCAACACCGAATTATGGCGGGAAGCCGGCAGCTGGCTTTAAACATTGACTCGAATATTTCACATTCTCAACTCGGTGTCTCCTTACATAGTAATTACATTAATAATAAATAAATTTAAATACAACTGAGAGCGGAGTCGACAGATAGGAGTGGAGGACTAGTATACATATACATGTCAAAAGGGTGTAATTTTTTACGCATAAAGAGTAATTTAAATTACCTACACTATTTCATTCATCTTGTAGCGATAAACACAGGTGTTCAAGTAGAAATATTTGTCAGTTTCAGAAACTAGTTTTTATGAGTGTTTGTATTTGTACAGAGGCAAACTACTCCAATCTGTCAAATTTCTTTGCTAGATTTACAACATAAAACAAAAGAATAAGGTTCATGTTCAATTGGAAAAAAATGATTGTTTGGGATAGCTCGATGTGCTTGGTGTCTGTACTGGCCACAGAAAAAAAAATCGTAACTATAAATAGTGTCAGTAGCTGAGTTTTTAATTACTGCCTCGTTGGTCTACTGGTCGCATGCACCACAAGTCCTGGGTTCTATCTTAGGTCAGGTAAAGTGTTATTCCGGTTTTTACATTAGAAATTTCTCATTACCATCCCAGAGTCTGGATATCTGCTCGGTTGATGGCAATAAGCTCGCTCCAACGGTATGGGACTTAAACATTAATGTGGGAGTATTGTAGGTGTGCCTCTGCCTAACCCGTCGGCGAATACAGGCGTGATATTATAGTTTGTTTATGTTAGGAGGATACCTACTTAACTGGAGCTATTGAGCGCACATCACTAACATTCGTTAAAACGATATTAGATTAAGCGTTCATAAAAAAAAAAACGAAATGTGTCCATTTTAAAACAAAATCTAAATACGAATTAATCACTCGTAAAACCTTCTTATCCGAGAGCCTCTTTCCACAAAAGAAATGCTGTCAAAACACACACCTATGCCGCAGACGCCATTCTTTGGAAATTCAAAAACTCATTGTGTCGTAAGTAGAAACGCCATTTTGATTTAATCAATCGCGTATTATTAATGGATCCGCCGCTTTACGATACGAGAGTTATTTTTATTATTTTTCATATCGATATGCTCGATTCGGTAATTGGAGATGAAATGAGCATTCATCGTTACGCGGTCACATTCGAAAGGAATTTCTTAGCAGCCGGTAAAAGCTAAAATATCGATTACTCAAATGTTAAATTCGTATGTCAATTTGATATGACGCCTACAAAGAGCCGCAGCAAATAACACATGTGGGAAATCGGGCAACGGTACCTTTTCGTCATAATTATCGTACTTGAATCAAAGACGTGTACCTGATTGATAATCTCTTTAATCGGACACTTGAGTATTTGATACATACTCGATATTCGATGCCCATTAGTTCTCTTTCCAATCTGTCGATTCATTCGATTTAGTTTTCCATTGATTCTAAATTCAAATTCATTGTTTGGCTCGTTAGCTCTGCGGATGATTCTCGTTTCCTTTGTAGTTGTCTAAACGAACGTGTGAAAATATTAAACTCGAATAACGGTGCTGTCTAATTACAATTGTGATTATTTTCACCTCAACCTTTGACTAAATGAGAAGTAGTAAAATCATTGGTCAGTGATCACTGAATCTGTATAGGTAGGTACAAAAGCTTCGCGGCTTCTTGATGGCCAATTAAATTGATATTTTCTTGAAATGTTGATTTCATTCGGCTGGTTTGCTTCGATCAACTTCAAAAGCTTCAGAAATTTACTTAGTAGGGGCCTACTTAAGCTCGATTTAATTAAGTCATTTTTAATTTGTAGATTAATCTCTTCATTACATTTACATTCTAGAGTTGCACTAATTTACTTTTCATGATGAGATTATACTAGGTGGCAGGGAAATCGACACACAAACTGTCAGCCTGTCAACATGGATTCAGTACCTACTAATTTACCTAATCGACACACAACCTGTCAGCCTGTCAACATGGATTCAGTACCTACTAATTTACCTAATCGACACACAACCTGTCAGCCTATCAACATGGATTCAGTAACTACAATAATAATTTACCTAATCGACACACAACCTGTCAGTCTGTCAACATAGATTCAGTAGGTACCTACCTAATAATTTACCTAATCGACACACAGCCTGTCAACATGAATTCAGTACCTACTAATTTACCTAATCGACACACAACCTTTCAGCCTGTCAACATGGATTCTGGTCCTACTAATTTACCTATTCGTATGTTTTTAAACCGACGATTTTTTTTATCTCAGTTGTGTTTCAGTTTGCGCTTCGATCTCACTGACACCCATTTCCGCACACATCTGAGGGCCAATTCTCTTAATTTCAAGAACATTCACAGTCTGATCTCAGTGTCAATCTTTCAAAAATACCTCGATTTTCCATAAATTTTTGACATTTGATTGTCGCTGAGATGAGACTTTTGAACGTTTTTAATTACGAGAATTGGCCTTCTGATCACTGCCATTGCGGGTCAGCATTTTCAGTAGGAGTCAAGATTGTCAAGTGAGATCTTTCCCCTGCTTTGGGACTTTACGGGCTAAATAGATAGATAAATATTCAACCAGAAAGCCAATTCTCGTAACTAAAAACTTTCAAAATCAAGTTGCAGTCTCATCTCGGCGATAATCAAATGTCAAAAACTTGTCAAACATGTATGGAAACTCGAGGTATTTTTGAGAAATTGAGACTGAAATCAGACTGTGAACGTTCTTAATATTAGGAGAATAACCCTTCAGACTGAACAGAAAAGCTCTTTAATTTTGTATCAAAACTACATAGGTACGTGTGCCAACTTGGCACACGTATGTAGGACTGCCTGCCAATGCCAAGTTTCAACACAATTGGTTCACAAGTGAAAATTCAGTCAGTGAAAAATTAATCAACCCATGTTTTTCTACACTTAGATGAAACAATATCGCATCATTAATTATTAGGTAGGTATTAAATACCTAAGTATCGGCTACTAGCATTCATGCCCACTATACCTAAAAGTTACAAGTTCATACTATGAATATTCACAAACTAATAACAATTTGTTAGGAATTCGTTCGCATACCAGCCTCTTAAGAGGGGGCCCGAAGACGTCGCTACACAAAATTAGGCCCATCTCATTCCAATCGACGAGACCGCGGATTTCAATAATTTGTACACACATATTTTGTTGATGATTTAACGTTCTCTATATGTATAAAGGATAGATTATCCTAAAGTTTTATAAATAACCTAGCTAAGTAACTAGGTTGGTACTTACAAAGTTACAAGACAACGATAGCGCATTTTAAGAGACGAAAAAGATAAGAGGTTCATAATAAATTAACCGCAAATTTTGTTTAATCTTTTTTTTTATAATTCAATCGAAACGATCCTAAAGATGTTGGACTTCGTTACGTCTTGTGGTCTAAATTCTTAAGGGCAGATTGGGGTTGCCATGGGGCGCAACGAAACGCATTGCAAGCGCATAGCATCGCGCTTTTCTGTATGAAAATGAGTTGCGCTAAGCCCCGTTGTAGCCGTAATGTGCGCTTGGCTTATTAAAAAATATATTTTTAACGCAACTATTGCAGCTCAAAGTAGGTACAACAAACATGTCAACAGCCTGTCAAAAGCTGGAAGCGCCAATCAGCCACCCATTATTCGATTAATCATGACATAACGAGCGAACTCGCATTCTTAAAGTTTATTCATAAACTTCATCAAAGTTTATCGAAAACAATTTCGATAACGAGGTTTTATTTCACAGCGGTTAATACTGGTAGCCATTTTTAAATGCCGAACGTAGCAAAGCATTTTTTACCGCCAAAAAGATACGAATCATTCGATTACCAGCCCTATTCCGTAGCAATAAAAGAAAAAATACTGCTCCAACTAAATTATTTCCTCAACTTTCTATGCGTTAATCACAAATTACAATTTTGACGGTAATCGATAGGTTATCGGTAGCTCCATCTAGCGGTCAGTAGCAGTACTATTGACTGACATGTGACCGTACAACAAAAGAGGTAGCTACTTAATTTTTTTACGCACTGACTTGCAATTTGTTATAGGGTCAACCTGTGAATCAAACACCGATTTAAATGATATAATTATTAATAAGTTTAGAAGTTCTTTCTGTATTTTCGTCGTAGGTACAGATTAATTACTTGGCACTGGCACTAGTGAATTACCTAGTTAGTTTGTGTTCGCTCGTAAAATGCTATGATTGGTTGAATAGTTTATCAACAGCCAATCGCAGCAGTATACATGCGCTTGACAATTTGTCACACTAATTTTGCGATAATTTTCGTTCGAGAAACTGCACCCTACTTGCGTAACACACCATCAATCAGAATCTGAATCATTTTGAAGAATACCTACTGCTAATCCATTGCTTCATACGTTCTAAAAATTAGTCAGCCCAACAACGTAAATAACGCAATGAATGTTGTTGAACTATCAAATTTAAAGACATTCCTAAAGTAAAAAAAATTGAGGCACTCCGGGAGTGCCGACAGAAGTGAAACTTGAACAATTACGTGTGTATTTTTAAAATCGTCAATACAGGATTTCACATTGAGTCCTTGTGTCCTGATTGCTTACGGTAAAAAATGATTAACGAACGATCGACTTCAGCCATTAAAGGCACAGATTTTTACGATAAAAATACAAAGAGAAAGAAAGGGATAAATGAATTAGAATTTCCTGATGAAAGAAAGAGACTTTTCCAAAAGACATCAACGCGCGACTCATCCGTTTGCTCGTTCACCCATTTATACACAGTACATATACCGAGCTCATGAAAAGCGTTCGGTGACGATGACGCGAGTTCCATGATTTTTGTTCACCCAAAAAGTGCTCAACGCGCCTAAAGAAGTTTTCACTTCAATAACTGTTCATGTGTTACGCAATTACCTCTGTGCCTTAAAATTTTACGATGCGATAACATTTAGGTAATCGCGCGCTTTTTTTTTTCTATGTCCGTCGCAAGTTGTAGGTGCTCGGTATTAATTTCTAAGTTCTACAAGTTAGGTTTAAAGCCAATTAAGGCTCTTAATTACAGCAAGAAATTTAAAACGATTTATTATTTCAGAGCGAAGAGCAAAAATGGCGGGAGATTGCTCCGTGAGAAATTGGAAAAGATTGGGCTCAACTTGCCTGCTGGCAGACGGAAAGCTGCCAACGTTACGCTCCTCACATCTTTAGTAGAAGGTAATTTATACATCAATTCGTGGCTTATTACGTGTCGATCGATCAGGTAAAGCTACGCTTGCCACAGTCGGTCCGCGGATGGGTGCCCGTCTATCTTTACATACCGAAACCTTTCCGTGCCTCGGAAACCACGTTAAGCCGTTGGTTCCAGCTGTTATGCGTGGATCAATGACAGTCGTTGCGGGTCGTCAGAAGACCGAAAGTCGGGCAACCAGTCTTACCAAGTAACATTTAAACCCATTTTCTCAATTAAAAACGATTAATATCAAGTTTTGAATTTACCGTCAAACCGCTCCTTACGATGACTGTTTTTAATTGAGAAAATGGATATAAATCATTTTGTTTTCATTTTTCTGTTACTTATTTCGTCCCAATCTTCAAATTAAAATAGTTTTTAATCAATTGGAAAATACCCCTTTGTACTAATCTTGAATAAAATGTTATAATTTGGTACCCTCATTTCGGACCCCGCCAGGTTGGTAGATATTACGCGTAGGTACTGTATGTTTAAATTCAATTTCATTCTGCATAATTTCTATAGAAACTGCAGTGGTTCGACAGCATTTTTATGCCACTATTAAAATAACTAAAGATTTATTATGTACACTTTGACAAATTGGATTAGGTAATTATGTATAGCGAAAAGTGAATTGTAAGCCCTTTTTTTCTTTTTTTTTTTTGGGTGGGAAATCATCAAATAACTTCTCCCGCTCTGGGTGGAGCAGGAGGGCGTGTCAGACTTTTACTGACTAAAACCCACCCGTGTTCCTTCAGTAGCCCGTATACCAGGGCTGTGGTATCTCTTTCAAACAAACCCGCACCCCTGGCAGATTGTAAGCCCTTAATGGTTAATTTTCGCGCAGTTATTTATGCGCTGATTTGCCAAATAAATTACTTTATAATTGCTTATTTATCATTGAATACCCACATAACTAAAGTTCGTAACACTAATTTGACTTTTAAGTCTTTTGTCTTTGCTTTTAGCTTCATATATGAGTTTGACATTACACCTGTCAAATTAGTATCTAGGTTTAAAATACGAACTGTTAAAAAGATAAGTATTTACAAATTAATTAAATGATAAGTTTCGGTTGCATAATCGATAACTACTAAAAAAACTTTTCTTTTTAGTGATCGGTGGGTTGCATAAAAGCTAATTTGTTAGGTAGCCTCCTAGGAAGTTAGGAATATATTCAAATCAAATCGAATCGATTATTTAGGCGAAGATTAAGTATCTGTTACAATCCTCGTTAAAGTCGTCATGGCTCCTGTAAATTTTCTCTAAAATTTCACAGATCTGTCTTGCTAATAGACCGACATTAATAGGCTAAACTGCGGCTATAAACTGTAAATTTGCTACCGTAAAAACGTATTGAAAATGAGCTTAAAGTGAGCTAATGACAAAATTATGACTTACACTTAATGCTAGGGTTCACCTAGGTTATGATGCGAGAAAACTTACGCTCACTTCAAGTAAGTTTTCAGGGTGATTTTTTTACAGAATAGCCGAGCTAAATACTTACCGTTATAAGATAGGTGAAGTGAGCGTGAAGTGAGCTATCAATGGTGGCAATCCATCAGGATTGAAATGACACCTCACTTCACCTCAGTTTCCAGTGTGAGATTTTTTACAGAATCGCCCGGCAGATCAGCTTTTTGTAACTACAAAAGTTTATAACTAGAACATTTTCTCAACAGCGGAAGCAGTGCACTTAGCCCGCGACTTTGGTTACGTGTGTGAGACAGAGTTCCCCGCGCGGGCGCTCGCTGAGTACCTGGCGCGACAGTACGCCGAGCACGATTCACGGCGCAGAAAGGACTTGCTACAAGCTACTAAACAGGTAATTATGACGCGTAACATGATGACCACTTAGCTGCGACTTCGGTTATGTGTGTGAGACAGAGTTCCCCGCGCGGGGGCTCGCTGAGTACCTTCGCGTCGCAGGAAGGACTTGTTGCAAGCTACTAAACAGGTAATTATGACGCGTAACATGGTGACCGCTCAGCCGCGACTTCGGTTATGTGTGTGAGACATAGTTCCCCGCGCGGGGGCTCGCTGAGTACCTTCGCGTCGCAGGAAGGACTTGTTGCAAGCTACTAAACAGGTAATTATGACGCGTTACATGCTGATCACTTCGCTGCGATTTTCGCTACGTGTGTGAAATAGAGTTCTCAGCGCGGGCATTCGCCGAGCACCTCACAGGTTGGGGATGATTCTTCAGGAGCCCTTAAGTATTCATTTCTCGTACATTACATACATACCATTGCAAGACTCATATAGCTATAAAAGCTGCAATGACATTGTGAAAAATGAAATAGTCAGATCGCTCATCGAAAGGAACAGGCAAAGGTGTACCTATAGTAAAACCACATTTCGCCAGATATTTTTAAGTCTAATGAACCACCACCATTTCTACACATTTCTATCGTTGATTCTCCTTCCCCATATACTGTCCACATGCAAACGCATGTCAAATGTTTATGAACAAAATGAACTTCACATCATCCTCTCCGAAACACATCCTACTAATGATTGATAAAATAATCTTAATTTACTTGCATCTTACCCACAGGTAATAAAGGAGCTGATGGACCTGCTGAACCAAGACCGCTCACCGCTGTGCAACACGCGACCCCCGCATCTGTTGGAGCCGGCGATACAGCGCCATCTGACGCACTTCTCGCTCATCTCGCATGGCTTCGGAGGCCCTGCTATTGTAGCCGCGTTGACTGCTATACAGGTGTGTATGCGGCCTTATGTTGATTGGACCATGGAGTGATTAACAAATGGAGTTCTAAGTGTGAGCTGGCAAAATGTACTGTACCTAACTGTGATTAAATTTTCTTACGGCGACATTCAGTGGCTCGCTCAGTTTAGAAAAACTCAATAATCGTTTGCAAACATAAACCGATAGATTGATAGTTAATTTACGCGCACACAGTCAAACATATCACTACAAAACAACTAAACATAATTTTCGCGCAATTATAAATATCGGTCAATCGGTCTATTACCAAATACGTATAATATTATTTTAACTGTATCTTTTAATTATTCTAACGGTCTTATGTTTTTATTTTTTTTCCAGAATTTCCTTAATGAGTCGCTGAAGCATTTAGACAAGTTATATCCTCAAAGTGGTATGGTGTCATCATCAATGGACAAAACAAAAATGGATCCCGACATCAAGAAGTAACACATGCGTGACGACGATAACGTCGGTCTCTGCAGCACGAAAACACGCGCAATGAGAACGAACCTCATGCGTACACTGTTCCATCCAGTTTGCCCTGTATATCTTAGCAGGCGACTATGGAACTATATTTAAAAGTACTGAACACTTGACATTTGCCTTCGCATTTAACAGTAGCGCTGCCATGAATTGCCAAGATATGTACACCGGGCGCATTGTAAAAACAAAGCAAAGGTGCCAATCATACAACCAGTGTAACTAATGATATTATCATCTAAATAAAACTGCCATTAATAAAATGTGCGTATGAGAGAATGCAAGGAGATTGCGTATTTATTTTTATGATGATCTTCGTTAGAGGCGACCCGCATACAAATAAAGTGCAATTATAATACTCATGATTGTGAGAATCTGTACATATAGTTTAGTATAAACACTAGTGTTAATTTAAGCATTTATAGCGAATAATTTCCACCTCAACCAGTGATTTTTGTAATTTCAAAATGAATATTTTTTAATAAAGGTAAAATATTTCACATCCACCGCAATAAAGACACATATCAATAATGTAAATAATAATAATTTTAGAACGAAGTTTTATCGTTTCATACAAAAAGGTTTCATACTGTTTTTAGATTTAAAGAAAAAAACCTCTTTAGTTTATAATTATTAATTAGCTATAGTTTTGCTAGTGACTCAATGTGAAAGTGTGCCAATTAGTTTTAATTGTGGAAACACCATAACGGGTTCCCGAAAATTAAGTATTTAAGTAATATTTATTGTGGCTTGTACATAATACTTTAAAAATTACTATTCACTTGCCTAATATTTAGTTGTTTTTCTAAAGTTATTCTAGTATTCGACATCTATCTCTTACTCCAATATTTTTAAGTACTTAGTTTATTTTTTTAATTCGTGATATTGTTAGTGCGATCCTTAAAGTCCCATAAAGTTGGTAAATTAGGTACTAAAGAAAAGTAGCGAATGGAGTGTCAAGAGACGAGCCAGTCAACATCGGAGGAAGCAGTTCAGGTAGTCGCAGCACAGTAGCTGTCAATTAATATCACTCCATTCATTTACTAATCCGTGTTAGTAAAAACTTCAAATGTGACGAAATTGTACGAAGCATAGGTATTCTTATGATCAAAATTGTCTCGAAAATCTTTAGTGGTATAGAAAATGACGAAAATGTACCTAATGGTTGACAATTTGTACGAAAACAAATATATCTACCAGATTTAAGACGTTTTAAAATTTGAATAAAAATGTCCTTTGTAAATTAATCTAAATCGGGACGTCTTATTTTGACCTCGTTCCTAGTTTTGTTTCATAATCATTATGAAGCGGTTCATGAGCATATTCCTACGTTTTTCCTGTCAGTTCTCGTCTGCCTTATTTATTCTCCTCGTCTTTGCAATTTTACAAGAAATAGCGGATAAATGTCTGACAACAAATGCTATGAAAATTCCCGTATTAGTCCACGATTGCACCGTCGTAAAAATATCGCGGTAGGATTTTTTTGCGCTGTGGACCGCTCTGCTTAGCGCCGAGGGTTGAAAATCGAACAGTGTGTTTTTTCGACGCGCAGAGATGCACTCTGTTGAATTCTCAATGCTCGGTTAAACACCGAGAGTTGAAAATCCTGTACGTGATAAAATCCCGCCACAATATTTTAATGTCCGTGCGAACGTGGTGGTATCATGGTATGCCGTATCTACATTTGTGACATTTTAGCGGACCAATACTCTGTGACAAAATCACGGGACCAGCTACGTTTAATGTAGATCAGCCGTAATCAAACTGCGGTCCGCGGGCCGCATGTGGCCCGCCGGGCCTTTATGATTGGCCCAACTAAAGTCACCGTCAACGTTTTTAAATTGAAAAAGTTTTCACAGTATCAAAAATGTCATCAAAACAAGTATGTGTCATACGAAACATCTTTGTTAAAACCTGAAGTCAAAGTTAGTTCTTTCAAAGTTAGCTTTTTCAAAATTTGGTCTACATCGCATGTGGCTTCATGAAAACCATATATTATAAAGGTTAGCTGGCTTTATTGTGACCAACTTTTCTTTTTTCAATTAATACATCGCCAATTTTGAATATTTTTTATTAACACCTAAATAATTTTTGCGGCCAGCGACATCAAGACCGAAACGTGTTTGTGGCCCCATTAAAAAAACGGTTGTCTATGGCTGATCTATGGACATGGCTCGTGACATTGCCCGTGTAAATTATGAGACCTCGGTTTGAATCCCTGTATGACATTCGTTTTTGCCACGCCTATGTCTCGGTCTATTACATTTGTCACATAATTATGTAGGTAAACACGTCTATAAAGATTTAAATATTTTTGCATAGGTGCCTGACTCGCTGAAGCTTATCGTCATAAAATATGCAATCAAGTCAAATTGAGCTCTTTTTTCAATGACTGGAAAACTTACCTACCTATTGGCACTTTCAAACCCATTATATAAAAGTCATTATGATAAAATTAAATAAATGATCGAGCACTGTATTGTAAGTTTTAAGATTTTCTTAGTTTGTTTACTTTTTGTAATAATTCATAATAAATTGTAATTCTATCTATTACCACTGTGTACTTAAATTTTATTTCGTGGAGTAAAGAATGGTGTTAAAAACCTTTTGTTTTATTTGGTCTTATAGCCAACCTTTACGTTAAAATGTAAAGGAGAAAATTATGATTCATAGCATTTTCTATTTATTAAATGAAAGAATCGATGACATTGATTTTACAGTTTTTTTTTTTTTGGGTTTTGGCTTCGCACGGTTTGTGCATTTAGCCAGTGTCAAGTAATGAATCTTCAACAAAAAAACTTTTCGATCAAGTAAATGGCTCGTTATCAGGCACAAAGTTACAAAAAAGTCATAGTCGTCTAAAGTCAGTCAAGTCAAAGTTATTGTAAAGCGGTAGTAACTTTACAACAACCTATTAGGAGTTTTTGGGGGAACACGAAAAGTCCACGTTAGTCACTTATTTTCACTTTCACTACACTTGTATGCTTCTTCTTCACTACACTCACACGTAACTAAATTGGATAATTCACTACCAAAATTATACAATTTAATTCGCTATTTCACAAAATTTCTTGAAAATGAAAATTCGTGCGACATGTCCCAACGCGAATCCGCCAAAAACTCCGATTTTACAGTTATGAATAAAAACTTAATGCAAAAAAAAAACAACCGACTTTTTTTAGTTTTTATTTTTCACTTTTTAGTTATAGTTTCTGCCTACCCCACACCAATTCGAATTAATTTCATCATCCCTAGGATCAAAACAATGCATATTTACGCTATAGCAGCAATCGCGGTTGATTAGCTCTAATTTTTTGAAGAGTTCCGTTGTCTGTCTCCGAAACGCATCATCAGATCTATACCTATATGAAATTTAAATGGGACCGTTTCGGAATAAACCCCTTTCGAAGAAAAAAGAAATTTGCAAATCGGTGTACATATCTACATATGACGGAGTTATGCCCGAACCTCCACCGAACTCCTAACCGTTAAAGAGTTGCACCTTCCTTCACCAGCTCAGCATCATGAGATGATGATGACCATACGCAAATGTCTCAATAGCTTTGGAAAATACCTATCTATAAAATTTGAGGGTTGCCCTCGATTTCCATAGGATTCCATCATCAGATCCTGACTTGGTGCCAATGGGACCACCTCAGGTGTCATCATCATCATTTCAGCTGAAAGACGTCCACTGCTGGACATAGACCTCCTCCAAAAGGAGGGTTTTGCCATAATCGCCACGCTTGGCAGGCGGGTTGGCGATCGCAGTATGGTGGTAGAATGCATAGAGAATGCTGCTGCCCGTTCTCTAGACTCCCTTAGTCGCCTTTCACGACACCCACGGGAAGAGATGGGATGGTGCTATTCTTTTACGCCCGTACAGGAGTAGGTATACTCTTTCAAATAACAAAAAATTTGAGAATTGTTCCACAAATGGAGAAATCGGTGAACACATAAAAAAAATACATACAGTGGAACATACAACCTCCTCCTTTTTTGATTTTCATTAAGCCTACAATATCCCATTGCTGAGCAAAGGCCTCCCCGAAACCCTTCCAGGCATCTTTTTCCATGGTCTCCTCGATCCAACCCTTGCAATACGCGTCTAAGTCATCACGCCACCGTTTTTTGGACCGGCCTCGGCGGCGCCGTCCATCAGCAGGCACCCACTGTGTGGCGACAATTGCCCAGCGGTCACTGTGCATGCGACTAGTGTGACCCGCCCAGTCCCATTTTAGCCTGGCACCTTTTTTGAAGCCGGTTAAGTGAACATTGGATATTGGATGGATGGTTTTTTTATAAATTTTATATTAGGAACCCCAATTGCAGCGCCATCTGTTATGGAGTAGCAAAACTACTCGACAACGTTTCAATAGTGGTACGTACGATTTGAGTGGGTGTTGAGGAAGCTTTTAAAACTTAACTTAACAGTCTTTAATACTGTAATGTCTAATGTGAATAGGGGGTAAAAATTACCACTTTTAATTGTAATAATGAACTCTCTATAAAAGATAAAAAACTTAAACATCCAGGAATGATGATTGAAAAATGGCGTAGATACACGAAATTATTTCCGAACTGAAATGTCAAAGTCTAAGTTTTACCCGCGAGTGCGCGTACTTGTGTTAAAGTGAAAAAGAAATTTAATTTTATAACAAATTGTGGACAAACATGGATATCAGCTATGATAAGGTAGTTGCAAAACGATGTTTCAAATGTGACCACACAGTACTAAACAACTTGAACGTAATTTACAATGCTTCGAACGATATAATTATACTTTGGAATCAGTTTCAAATATTTGTGTATGAAAATCTGGAATTCGAGAACGCAGTGTTAAAATTATCACCTAAATTTCAAATATACGCCGTGATAATATCTGGTAACTATTTAGTATGCCTGGATTGCAGTGGGAACATACATACTAATTCTATAAAATTAAAAACCACAGGTCCAAAGAGTTTAAAATACTGTTTTCAGCCTAGAGAACTGGGTATTGTGGCCACTTCGCTGTATGAAGAAGACCACGCTCTATGTTTGAAATACGAAGCCAATTCCTACTTCTTACGTCTTCATAAAGTCAATACTGAGTTTTCAATAATTAAAAATGTTATACTGATCTATGAAGAACATTTACCAATAATACAAACACAAGACAAATACATTTTGAAAGTCCATCCACTCTCAGAAAATCATTTGGAAAACCTGAGAAAAGCTTGGAATGCTGAGGATTTCAACATCAGAAACAAATACAGTTTAATAGTTGTAACTTTTGACAAACTAAATATTTACGGGTGTTTATTTAGTTCTAAAATGACTGAACAACAAGCATTGCTTGTCAAACTTTACTCATGTCCATCAGAGATAAACAACATACAAGTTATTGAATCAGGAGAGCTCAACATTTTAATTGGTCTCACGATAGGGACAGTAATTAGACTGTCCATAAAAGATTTAAATACCCCTCAGATTATTCATTTAAACGTAGCTATTTACAATTTTTTTGCCTTTAAAGAGGCTATAATATACACAGATGGTAAATCTATGTGGAAAGCAGAAAGCTTATTCTCAAAACACATACAATTCAGGCAGTTTTTTGTCAAACATGTGAAGGATTTTGTAAAGTTTGGAGATCAAATAATTTGTACTACATTCATGGATCTAATATATAAATTCTCCATTGATGATGACAGTTCATATTTGAAACAAGAATCCACTGATGAGTACTGTCCAGCAGAAAAACTTTTAAATAACTCTGAATACCTCCCAAAGATTATGGAGGAAGTTAAAAAGAATGATATACTGATAAAAAAGTTAAGTAAAGAAAAGGATTATATCACTGCTCTATCACTTTCAAATAGGCAGGATATAATGGACAGTATAATAAGTCATAAAGTGATTGTTTATGAAAACTATGAAGATGCTATCGCAGAAAATAGCAAAGCTATTCTAACAGATAACTTTAGCAAATACTTTGATAAAGAATCTTTCTTCTTCTTGATAAAAATCACCACTTCCATGGACCATCAGCTTGGTGAGATACTCTCTAATTCTTTAGGAGACTTGAGAGTCCACTTAACTTTATCAACTGCAACCAAAGTCATAAGAACAACTAGTATTAAAGTTACAGAACTGAAGAAAATAAGTTTCTTAATGCCATTGAAAACTAAAGAATTGGACTTCACTGAAATGAATGTTAATATTAAAATCATGTCTAATATACCGGGAGCTTTCAGTACTAAACATAAAATATGGACTATTTTATACAGAAAGCATGTAACATTACAGTCTGAACATTTCATTCAATTCAACATGAATTTGAATAGGCAACCATGCATGAAAAATCTGGTAGAACCTTTAGAAAAACTGATATTGCAAACTGCAGAAAACCAATATGGGAATTTATTTCAATTTGATGATGCTTTGAGGCATAAGTCTGCACCTAGAGAATGGCAGATGTACGTGAAACTTCCAGATACCTACCAAGAAGTATTCAGAAATAAGGATCTAACCAAACACCTGAATTCGAAAAAAGTTAATTATTTTCTCCAACAATTTACATCAGAGGACTTTTTGAAGTCAAAAAGTAACTTAATATTTTCAATAGGTGATGAAAAAGTTAAAATAGAAATATACAATGACAGTTTTTCACATCCTTTACTAAAGTTATCAAGTACAAATATTAAGATTGTATTGAATATCAGGAATTTTTTGTCAGATTTGATATGTTATGTTTTTGCCACCTTCACACCAGGAAAAGAGTTCATCAATCTCTCATCATACGCTACAGTTGAAGTAAGTTTAATAAATTTTTAGAATTAATAATTAAAAACATAGTGGTGATAGATCGACTAGAGCGTTGCACAATGATTATTGATATAGCAGTCCCACATGACGAGAACCTCGTGAA
The DNA here is from genome assembly GCA_949987655.1 of Polymixis flavicincta. Lineage (NCBI taxonomy): Eukaryota > Metazoa > Arthropoda > Insecta > Lepidoptera > Noctuidae > Polymixis > Polymixis flavicincta. The sequence goes on along the minus strand of OX465188.1, from coordinate 14,970,127 downwards.
AGCTGAGCAAGATTAAAAAAATCAAGTATCTTGACCTGGCACGCGAGGTTGTCGACATGTGAGATGTGGATACAGCAGTCATTGTGCCGATAGTCGTGACGGCCAATGGTATTATAGCCAAGAGCCTCGACCAACACCTCAGGAGGCTCTCGTTAGGCAGCTGGATCAAGGGCTTGATCCAGAAAGCAGTTATACTGGACACGGCGCGTATAGTGAGGAGGTTCCTCTCTCAGCAGCCCTGACCACCGGTAGCTTGGACCCTGTTCCCGATACCGGTGGGCTACTATTTTTTATATTTTTAAATGTTTTTTTAAATAATTTTTGTAAAAATATTTAAAAATATAGTGAATATGTATAAAAGATAATAAACGAAATAAGTACCAACAGCTGTTGCTAATTTCTTAATTTGACTTCTCTTCAAAGTATTCTTTTTTTGTTACAAATAAGTTTTATTCATAAATCCCTTTTCTAAAATAGACAGACAATTGATGTAGGTACCCAAACGAAAAACAAATACACATTTTGAAACCATTTTAACTATTTGTTACAGAATCTACAGAAAGCAGTTAGAAAATGTATAACAGGCTCTTCAGAAGATATAGAACGAAATGTTGAACAATTTGAGAGGAATGTTATTGGAGTTTTACCTATTTAGAAGCCCTAGTAATTGTACAGACGCCAGAACATCAAGCCATCCCAAACTCAAATTTCCCCAATTGAACATAAACCTTATGCTTTTGTGATAAAGTTGAAAATCTATCAAAGTAATTTGACAGATTTGAGTAGCTTGATGTGCTGGCCTCTGTACTTTTGCATACCTAAGGATTTTGTAACTGTGATCTAATAAATTGGTTAAATTCGCATCTCATATTCTTATACGAACACCCTTCTTCTCGAGTTAACCGACCGTGCCGAGTGATACAACCTGGAACTTCGGAGGCATAAAGCGTTTTTTTAGCTGACACACCTATGTAAAGTGGTGTACGTTACCCTAGCAAGAAAGTGTCTCCTCGAGTTATATGAGTAGAACGTATAATGTGTGCCTTATCTGCTGTAAATGTGCCCCCACATAAAAAATGTGTGCCCCTGTCGTTTTGGAGAAAAACGAAAAAACGATTCTTGCTGGGGTAACGTTTTTCTAGCAGGAAAATTCTAAACGAATGATCGGAGAGAGAAAAATTGTGCATGGCCAGAGAGCTTATATGTGTGCCAAAATGTGCCCCCAAAAATAAAATCTGTGCCCCTTCAGGTTTTCGAGATATTGCATTTCCTGCTGGAGCAACGTTTTGATGAATCGTATATCTCTAAAACCATTGCATGTGCCCCTGTAGAATAAACATACACGAGTAGCTCTTAATGTGTGCCCCTTAGTGCCCCAATTAGATTTAAGAAAATATTTATAGTTCCTTTTCATGTTATCGCGGTTTTATGAAAACCCGAAAAAACATCGCAGCTCCTAAAGTAGACAAGGCACAAGTTCGCTGAAAACTGTATTCGGTCCTTCTTGACGCTATTAATAACCATACAAAGTTTCAAAACTGTTCATGCATGCGTTTTTGAGTAATCTTGCTAAAAGTCAAAACGATGGTGTCTTAACTTTGACGGCAAAATACAAGGAACCGGCTCAATCCCAGATGTGTAGGTGTGAACCAAAATCGTGTGCCTTTAGTCAAAAATATATGGTGAAAATATTCGTGTACGTTACCCTAGCAAGAAAGTGTCTCCTAGAGTTATATGAGTAGAACGTATAATGTGTGCCTTATCTGCTGTAAATGTGCCCCCACATAAAAAATGTGTGCCCCCTGTCGTTTTGGAGAAAAACGGAAAAAACGATTCTTGCTGGGGTAACGTTTTTCTAGCAGGAAAATTCTAAACGAATGATCGGAGAGAGAAAAATTGTGCATGGCCAGAGAGCTTATATGTGTGCCAAAATGTGCCCCCAAAAATAAAATCTGTGCCCCTTCAGGTTTTCGAGATATTGCATTTCCTGCTGGAGTAACGTTTTGATGAATCGTATATCTCTAAAACTATTGCATGTGCCCCTGTAGAATAAACATACACGAGTAGCTCTTAAGGGGCACACCTTAGTGCCCTAATTAGATTTAAGAAAATATTTATAGTTTTCAAGTTATCGCGGTTTTATGAAAACCCGAAAAAACATCGCAGCGCCTAAATGAGACAAGGCACAAGTTCGCTGAAAATTGTATTCGGTCCTTCTTGACGCTATTAATAACCATACAAAGTTTCAAAACTGTTCATGCATGCGTTTTTGAGTAATCTTGCTAAAAGTCAAAACGATGGTGTCTTAACTTTGACGGCAAAATACAAGGAACCGGCTCAATCCCAGATGTGTAGGTGTGAACCAAAATTGTGTGCCTTTAGTCAAAAATATATGGTGAAAATATTCAGCTTGGAATGTTTCGCATTAAGTTAATATTAACAAAAAACCAAAATATGTAAACAACGGCTGGTTATCCGACCAAATTCCAATGACTACTAAAAAGCGACGGATTCATACATATCGATGACCTTCTTTACTTTACTCACTAACCGGTTCACATGTGTTGTTCCTGAGTACACTGAAGTAGAAAAGTAATAAGTAATAAAATAAAGTTGTTATTGGATTATATTCTACTAGCTGTTTCTATTATATTTATTGATAAGCCGTAGGTTAGATAAATTAACAGTAAGTTTTTCATCAGTAAGGGGAATGCTCCAACCAGCCCGCGAAATTCAAAGTTTCTTGCGTTTTTTTTGCAATTTGCAGGCCAGTGCTAGGTTGTATGTTGATTAAAATATTATTCGCGGCTGTAAGACGTATGTAGCTGGCCTGCAAATTCCAAAAAACGTAAGAAAATTTGAATTTCGCGGGCTGGTTGGAGCATTCACCTTAATAGAAGATTCCTTTTTTTCGCCTCCTCACACCGCTGCAGATATCTCTGGCCCCGCGGCATCCGCTGACGTCGTGTCGCAAGGAATACAATATAACTTAATATGAATAATAGTTACGAAGTGTTTATTGACTAGGAAGTCCGTTTGGATTATTACTTGGTATTGGTAAACAGTTGCAATTATGTTATGACGCCAAGGACACTGTTACGTTGAGTCACGCAGTTGCACTGATACTGTTTGTTTACTTTTTTTTAAGTTGGTTGAAAGTGGCGTATTAAGCATTTTATAACAATTATGTGGTTGTAGGGGTGGTGAATTTTATGGCACGATCTGCAGTGGTAAGTATTTAATGGCATTGTTTTGACTTATTTAAAAATACTTGTACACTTATCAAGTACTTGGATTTTTTTCATTACTTTACCTATTTATTTATTTTTTTAGGAAATTTAATCTGTGATTTGATGCAATACTTACTTTAAGAATTAAAATTAAGGGAATAAAAATAATAATTTCCACATCAACAAGCTGTTTCATTTAATAGTCACAAGGTGCATTTAATTTATATTTTTAATTAGCCCCCAAATCTTTTGAACGCGACTGTACGGACAACAGCTTAGGTATAATACGTCAAATAAAGAAGGTCATCAATATGTATGAATCAGTCGCTTTTTAGTAGTCATTGGAATTTGGTCGGATAACCAGCCGTTGTTTACATATTTTGGTTTTTTGTTAATATTAACTTAATGCGAAACATTCCAAGCTAAATATTTTCACCATATATTTTTGACTAAAGGCACACAATTTTGGTTCACACCTACACATCTGGGATTGAGCCGGTTCCTTGTATTTTGCCGTCAAAGTTAAGACACCATCGTTTTGACTTTTAGCAAGATTACTCAAAAACGCATGCATGAACAGTTTTGAAACTTTGTATGGTTATTAATAGCGTCAAGAAGGACCGAATACAATTTTCAGCGAACTTGTGCCTTGTCTCATTTAGGCGCTGCGATGTTTTTTCGGGTTTTCATAAAACCGCGATAACTTGAAAACTATAAATATTTTCTTAAATCTAATTAGGGCACTAAGGTGTGCCCCTTAAGAGCTACTCGTGTATGTTTATTCTACAGGGGCACATGCAATAGTTTTAGAGATATACGATTCATCAAAACGTTACTCCAGCAGGAAATGCAATATCTCGAAAACCTGAAGGGGCACAGATTTTATTTTTGGGGGCACATTTTGGCACACATATAAGCTCTCTGGCCATGCACAATTTTTCTCTCTCCGATCATTCGTTTAGAATTTTCCTGCTAGAAAAACGTTACCCCAGCAAGAATAGTTTTTTCCGTTTTTCTCCAAAACGACAGGGGGCACACATTTTTTATGTGGGGGCACATTTACAGCAGATAAGGCACACATTATACGTTCTACTCATATAACTCTAGGAGACACTTTCTTGCTAGGGTAACGTACACAAAATATTCAGCTTGGAATGTTTCTCATTAAGTCAATATTAACAAAAAACCAAAATATGTAAACAACGGCTGGTTATCCGAACAAATTCCAATGACTACTAAAAAGCGACTGATTCATACATATCGATGACCTTCTTTACTGGACGTATTATACCTAAGCTGTTGTCCGTACAGTCGCGTTCAAAAGTTTTGGGGGCTAATTAAAAATATATATTAAATGCACCTTGTCACTATATTAAATGATCCAGCTTGTTGATGTGGAAATTACTATTTTTAATCCCTTAATTTTAATTCTTAAAGTAAGTATTGCATCAAATCACAGATTAAATTTCCTCCCTATAAATATTATAAATTATTTGCACGTTGTGTAGTCGTTATTATTTAAAACACAGATCAGTTTTTCATCTAAGTTTAACATATAATTAGTAAATTGGCACCACAAAAAATTACTTAATTATTATAATCATCAATACTACGCTCTAAGCTCATAAAGCTGTAGGGATGACTTTTTCTGTATTTTTTTTTGTTCCTACGCCTTTATGAACTTGGAGGGTTGTATTGGTGATTTTGATGCTTATAATTCTGTCACTACATACGTCGTAAGCCGTGAATAATATTTTAATCAACACACAACCTAGCACTGGCCTGCAAATTACAAAAAACGCAAGAAACTTTGAATTTCGGGGGCTGGTTGGAGCATTCCCCTTACTGATGAAAAACTTACTGTTAATTTATCTAACCTATGGCTTATCAATAAATATAATAGAAATAGCTACTAGAATATAATCCAATAACAACTTTATTTTATTACTTATTACTTTTCTACTTCAGTGTACTCAGGCACAACACGTGTGAATCGGTTAGTGAGTAAAGTATGAATCCGTCGCTTTTTAGTAGTCATTCAAATTTGGTCGGATAACCACCCGTTGCTTACATATTTTGGTTTTTTGTTAATATTAACTTAATGCGAAACATTCCAAGCTGAATATTTTCACCATATATTTTTGACTAAAGGCACACGATTTTGGTTCACACCTACACATCTGGGATTGAGCCGGTTCCTTGTATTTTGCCGTCAAAGTTAAGACACCATCGTTTTGACTTTTAGCAAGATTACTCAAAAACGCATGCATGAACAGTTTTGAAACTTTGTATGGTTATTAATAGCGTCAGGAAGGACCGAATACAGTTTTCAGCTAATTTGTGCCTTGTCTCATTTAGGCGCTGTGATGTTTTTTCAGGTTTTCATAAAACTGCGATAACATGAAAACTATAAATATTTTCTTAAATCTAATTGGGGCACACATTAAGAGCTACTCGTGTATGTTTATTCTACAGGGGCACATGCAATGGTTTTAGAGATATACGATTCATCAAAACGTTACTCCAGCAGGAAATGCAATATCTCGAAAACCTGAAGGAGCACAGATTTTATTTTTGGGGGCACATTTTGGCACACATAAGCTCTCTGGCCATGCACAATTTTTCTCTCTCCGATCATTCATTTAGAATTTTCCTGCTAGAAAAACGTTACCCCAGCAAGAATCGTTTTTTCCGTTTTTCTCCAAAACGACGGGGGCACACATTTTTTATGTGGGGGCACATTTACAGCAGATAAGGCACACATTATACGTTCTACTCATATAACTCTAGGAGACACTTTCTTGCTAGGGTAACGTACACTGTTAAGTGTGCTCCTACCGAGTTACGATAACCTGGTACTTCGACGGCACAGAGAGTTTTCTAGTTGTCACAGCTAATGAAATATGGTCCAGTTTCGACCAGTACCTAGTTAAGTCTCCAGATCATTAGGTAATCATCATCATAATCAGCCTATAATGTTCCCACTGCTGGGACACAAGCCGGATACTCATTAGGTATCACAGGAAGACGTTTCAAAACAAGGTAGTGATAGAGGAATAGGAAAAAAAAACGCTTGAAATAATTATTATCTATGTTTATTATTAGACCATTCTCCTCAGGAGTTCATTGATCTTGTCCTCGCGGTTTCCGAAGTCACCTCCGTCGACGTAGTGGATGGTCTTCTTGCGCCAACCTCCAGTGGGGTTGTTCAGCTTGAATGGCCAGACGAAGTTGCTGGCGTACTGTAGAAAACACAAGAAATATTTAATATATCATCATTTCAGCCGGAAGACGTCCACTGCTGGACATAGGCCTCCCCCAATTTGGGGGGCTTGCCATAATCGCCACGCTTGGCTGGCGGGTTGGCGATCGCAGTTTAGTGGTAAAATGCATAGAGAACGCTGCTGCCCATTCTCTAGTAAGTCCCTTAGTCGCCTCCTACGACACCCATGGGAAGAGATGGGATAGTGCTATTCTTTACGTCCGGCACCACACGGATTTTTGTATATAGAATATATAGATTTAATATATAAAACGCCAAATTACATAAGTCACAACTGATACTAGAGTATATTTAATCGACATCAAATCGCCTTACGACGCATTTTGATAATTTCGCATGCTCTTTTTGGCAGTCGCAATGTGGAGTTTAGAACTTTAGATGAGATATTGGACAGCAACAATAATTTCGAAATCTGCAATACCATTTATCAACTTTGCAGATGAATATCTTCAATATTGCCAGTCACGACAATGTCGCATATGGCGAGCGGAGGTTAAATAAGAATAGTACGCAACGATAAAATATGGCACCTGTGTCCGGCCAGTTACTGTACGTATTAAGAAATATACGGTTCTCACCTTGAACTTCTCTCCAACGCTGAAGATCTCGTGGATGAGGTCCTCAACACAGATGATGTTCTGTTTGCCGAGCTTCTGCTCGACGATTGTGTTGGACGCGATCGGCACGCGCTGTCCGTTGACCTTGGCGAAACCGCGCTTGTATACCAGCTGGGGAAGAGAACGTATTAGTAGTATTTAGTTTTATAGTAACAAGAAAAAAAATGATGTTCCTTGAAAGGAAAATGTTTTAGGAAGGATAGATTAGATTTCATCCAAGCATCAGCTTGGGAAGCCTATGCCCAGCAGTGGACATCCTTCAGCTTCAATTTCATGATGATGGTTTAGTTCGAGTTCTCTTCAAATATATGTTGTGCTAAAGAACAGTTTTTTATTTGATAATAAAATGTAGATAGACATTATTTCAACAATCACAATATTGATGATTATTTGGGTGAAAAACATTCTGCTGTACTCTTCATCAAAACTACACTAAACTTTGAAACGAATGAGCTGGAAATTCAAGTAATCTTATTATACTGACCTCCCTGACGCTCTTAAGATTGGGGTATCCCCACGCGATGTAGGGCTCAGCAATACGCAGCATGTTGACGGTGGCCTTGTTAAGACGGATGAACACACCGTTGTTGATCTGGCGCAGTCTGAACAACTGCAAAACTTTGCGTACCTGTGGGACAAGGGTATCATTAAATCAATGTTGAAATGTTAGTGGCAGAGAGATACATTGCAAGATAGGAGCTATCCTCAGTTAATATTTAGATGGGTAAATCCAGCATTGAAATACAGTAAACCTATTTGAGAGACTAGCTGTTATCAGGCTGACATAAATCAATCTTTACATAGTATAAAACAATGTATTTTTGTGTCTGTATGTTTAGATCTTTTAAACTACGCAACGGATTTTAATGCGGTTTTCATCAATAGACAGTGATTCAAGAGGAAGGTTTATATATTGTATAATATAACGACCTCCACGCGGGCGAAGCCGATGGCAAAAGCTAGTAGTCTATAAACAAGTGTGACTGTGCAATGTCGGCAAGAATATAAATTCTTAGTACATTTTCTGTGAAGTCACACGCAACATTGACACAGGCGTAACCTATGGCACTACTACTGATGAAGAAATCGTTCTGACATGGTCAAAACTTGGATGTAATGGAGATTCGATTCCGATAAGTCTGAACTTGCAATGGAAATTACACTTTTCACAACACTCGCACTACACACGATTTCGACACTTTCAAATCATGTTCCGACCAGAGGCGCGGCCGGCCACTGCCAGCGCGTACGAAGATGATTATACTCAGGGAATCACGATTAATATTTTAGATTATTAGTATCTATTATTTTGCTAGATTGTCCATATAACACATCTCTCTTCTGCCTCCGGCTCTCGACTTTCATTGTGGTTCAGATTTCGGTTCCGGTAAGCCCACCTCCTTTACATCCCTAGTCTAAACTTAATGGCCTTGAAGTCAAACTACCTACATTCTGCTAAATAAAAACTATGATAAACATATATTTACCTTGGGAGAAACCTGGTTGATACCACGGATACGGATGACGAAAGCGAGTTTCGCTTCTCCGGGAACGTAGTAGTTGCCGCGGTTGCGAGCCTGCAATATAAACATGTCTTAAAGTATGTAATCATTCAAAGATAGCAGGAATTTGAAGATCATCATAATTTCTTGACACAGTATGTGATGAATCATACACAAAATAAAGTAATTGCATTGATACTTTCAGCTAAGCCAAATGTTAGCAAGTGCATATTGAGTTACCATTTCTAAATTTGAATGTTCCAAAAATCCAGAAAAATGCAAAAAAAGGAAGACATTTTACTTTTCGTAATCTCTTGTTTTTCAGTACTAATTTTGATGTTTCTATTGTTTAAAAGAAACTTTAGTGGAGTCCAGACAAATGACAAGTCTGGACGGGGGCCAAAAAGCCAGACCTGTCTGGACAAATCCAGATGGATGGTAACCCTTAGTGCATAAATCAACATATAGGACATCATTTTAGTGACTCACCTGTCTAGCTAGCCTGATCTCATCTCGCTCCCTGATGCGGTATTCCTTAACGTATTGTTCGGCCCTCTTGAAGATTTCCTTACGCTTCTTGACGGCCACTGAACGCCTCTTGAGGGTGACCTAGTAGTACCACATTTGTTTTAGTTTATGTGCTTTAAAATATGGTAATTTTGGGTGGATAATTTCTTCCATCAGTTATGAAAGTTAACAGCATCTTATTCAGATGAACTATGCCTTTAGTGTTGGGATCATCATGTACAGAATCAGGAAAAATATGAAGTTGCTACACTTAAAAATATCATGCAATCAATTATGAATTGAGTTTCTTTATCAAACAGAATAATATTGTGAACAGAGGAATTAATATGTTCAAGGTTTTTTTTTTATATACTGGAAAAAATTGCTTATTGAATTATTGTTGTTACAATCACAACAATGTAACAACAAAAGGAGTATGTAAGGATCGTAGCAGGGAAAAAGTCGTGAGTTTAAGCATGTAATCACAACAATAGCAAAAAAAACACGAGTTTAGAAAAAAAATGTGTTTTCAAAATCTCATTAATCAAGATTACCGCAACATTTTTTTTTTTTACTGCTCCACACTTGAAATTTCTCCTGTATTGCGAGTGCGTTTACAAACATTTAAACTCACACAAACAGACATGGAACAACTACTTGTAGTTGATACAAATATTTTTTGTGAGGGTGTCGAACCCGCGACACGCAGTGCAGCTGTCAATTGCTTTACCACTGCGCCAACTGTGCCATCAAAAAAACATTGCTTGGGTCTGTCAAGGAAAACTTTTTAAAAATACAATCTCCTGAAATACATTAAATTTTATAGGTTATGTTGTTATACCTGTAGACGGCGGGTGCGGAGTGCATCCCTCCTCTTGCGGTGCTTGAGCACTGACTCTGGGACGGCGGGCAGCTTCTTGCTGTCCTCCTTACCCTTCACTGGCTTCTTCTCGGCCGCAGCCTTCTTTTCTGTAGTTGCAACCATCGTGCTGAAATTTTATAACAACTGATTAGAGAATGAATAAGAAATAAATACAGGGTCACTGTAAATGTTTCCATAAATATCAACACTAGAATTAGAACCAGAGACCGATGGGTAAGAAGAAGAATGCCTAGGTGCCTTTACATGTATGTTGAAAGATATGCAGGTTCAATAATGAGAAATGAGATGGTTCCATCACCACACTGAATCAGTACAACTAAGTTCCACTCCTATGCATTTAATATTTCGTCAATGTTTTAGTTTGACATTTTAATGTTAGAGGAGACTAAGATGAGGAATATTTACATGCTAACGACATGCTACAAAGAGGTAGCACCAGAAGAGAATCAACAATATTCTATCACAATATAAAGCAGGAACGACTAAAAATTACGATGAAGGAGCCAATAATCACAATAGACACCGAATAGTGATAGATTTTTGATAGTTTCGATGCCGTACCACACTTGTTTGTCGAAGAGGTTAGGTCGTGGGAACGAACTTACAATTTTGGTGTCAATAAAATAGAAAACACGTGTTATTTGAACAAATTAATTATGCTACAGTGTTATTTATTGATTTTCATCCCACAAAAGCATAGAACCAGGCAAAAAACAAGGATCGTTGGTGTGGCGGCATGTCACCATTCTACCCATCAAGTTTATCAACACTTTTCACAAAATACACATAACATTTTACTTTACTGACACTGTAATTGTATTCCTTATATAATTACGAACTATTTTAACACTTAAATACTAATAAATATATTATTTTTTAACAACCTGCGGGGCAAAACTCCACGCGGCACGTGTGTCAAATTATCAAAAGAAAGACAGAATACAGACTTCCGCCAGTCGCCATTTTATTTAGTTTTTTTCATAGAGTAACACTGAAGCTTGTTCATTTCAATGTCAACGCTATCACTTTCGTGACAGATTATAGCGAAAACTGATTTGTTTTTATTCTTTCATCATCTAATAATGCAACTACTTCTATTCTATTCAATTCAAGCCGATGTCGACTATTCTGCCAATGTCTAAAGTTAATTGGAAAAAAAAAGTGCGCATGATAAACCAATAAAAAAAAGAACATCTGGAGATACAAGTAAAATTCTTCGACTGATACAGTTGAACAGAATGTAGATTTTGATTGGTTAGTATGGGACTGAAACAAACAAAAAATAAATATATAAGTAATAAAATCGTTAAAACATAAAATATACGCATACCACACACACACAGAAAGAATAACTTATAATTTTATGTCATTGTCATCCGTATGAACGTCATCAATGCCAATGCAATTATGAACTTGATTTCGGCTTCTTTTTCTCCTATCACATCTGACATGTCAGAATTGTCGACATCGGCAACATTGCCATAAAAAAAATTGGACTAGAATAATGGCATACTGCATAAAAAGTTTTCAGTATTGGAATTCTTTTACCATGTCACTCACAACACTTCGTAATCCGTTTTTTTTTTGCTATTAACCATGACGTGTTAAGTTCAAGCCGTGAAAGCAAACGGTTTCACGGTATATTTTTTCTTCGCACTACGTCTTTCTTGGTGGCTTCCGGTGGCGCGAATTTTTAAAATTCTATTTATTGAACTAACGTTTCCATAGTAACAAACAAAAAATTGAGAACGCGTAAATGGTTTGTCACTCGACACATCTAATAATATTGAAAAAGGATTACTTAGTAGTCAATATGGTTGAAAAAGATCCTCAACTTAGCGCCCTAGCGGTAGGAGAGCTGGATTTATTCGTCGACAGTATGGAACCATCCCGCATGGAATGCATTGGTCATCAGGGGTAAGATTATGAGAGGTTTAAGAAATTAATGTTGAATACTTTTTAAGGAATTCATCTCACTCAGCAGATATCGAATTACTTAAAATCATGATCTTTATAGATGGGTGGATTGGCATCTAAGATTACAAAAAATAAACCAACAAGCAGTCTTGGAAGCTTCTTCGATGCAAGAGGAACTCACGAAAGAAACTCTTATTTCCTCTGGAAAGGTAAATCTATCATCAATAATCGTTCTAAGTTAGAAAATGTTCGACAGGACAGGCCGAGGCCGTGGTAGTCATGATTTTGGTACCTACTTGTGTAACTGGCGTCACCAAGTAGGTAACTACGCGTAAATCCAGAACCATAGGGCGCCTTGTAACGTCCGACCTACTCGTACGCACGTAAAACGCCTTAAGTTTTTAAAATAAAATAAAAATGTTTTATTTCGGACCCATAAGTAAGAACAGTTATTGGTGAGTTACACACGACTTAGAAATGAGCGTTTGGACTTACTTACTTACCTACCTACCAAAAAGTAACGCAAACTGTAATAGCGTTATATTGAATAATTTAACTATTCATTAGCACGCAGGATTCGGCACGATACAGTGGTTTATAGGCCTATCCAATATCCGCCTCTGCGAACATGAAGCACCCAGTAACATCCGCTATTGTTTTAAATTACAGCTTCCTGTACTGGTTTACGAAGCCATATGCATCCAAGTATGGCGCATAAAGATATATCCACAAATAATTAAATTGGAGCCTGCGCCCGAGAACACTTTTGGCGTTTACATGGTGGTAAGACGGTTTTTCTTTGGTAAACCTTTTTTTATTGAAGAAGTCATTAATTAGACTTTTTTAATTTTCTTTTCGTATTTTATTTAGGGGCCAACCATAAATTACGTCACACAAATTTTATGGTTTTTAACCCCCCTCCCCCCATTTTACAATCCCTTTGTGTGACGTCACAAGTTTTTCAATTTTATATTTAGAAGTAATTAAACTGAAACAGAAGTTTTTCATTTTTTATTATTTTAAATTAAAAATAGTCTTTAACAAAAGCAAGCATTAAGTCACATATTTAAGATAGATAGAGGAAGCCATAACAATATAGATCGAGTAAGTAATGTTTTTTAAGTTTATGGTTTACATTTTTATATTTTTAGTATTTTAGATTTTAAACACGTGACGTCACAAAGCTTTTGACCCTTGTCACAAAATGTCACATTTCTTTGACCCCCTCCCCCTTAACGTGTTACGTAATTTATGGATGGTCCCTTACTGCTTCAAAGGTCTCTACAGCTACTGCTGAGCATAAGTTCCCACGGCGAGTTCAAATCCCAGGTTGAGCAGTGTTCTAAGGATTTCCATCAGTAATTACACAATAGCAGCCCGAAGTCTGGATTAGTATTGGCAATAGACTCACTTCCTATTACATTGCATTAGTTATTCCTTCGACAGGCTATCGTATAAAAACTGGCACATTGATAACCTGATTTGCGTTGCGCCCGACAGCAAACAGCTGTCAGAACAATAGCGGTCGTCTATTTGATTTAAACTGACAAAATTTTCAGGTTTTGGTTTCGGGAACAGCGTTTGTAGGACTCCTACGAGAACATTGATTGATGTTCGCTTCAGTACGGAAGCGTATCGACTGGTTGTGATTAGCTATTCACTACAGCTCCTGGAATATAAAGCAAGGATTTTTGTTTTGTATTTTTACTAATTTTGACAAATTCAAATCTGAGTTTTACAAAAATCTTGAGACCTCTGCGGTGCTATTTCAGCGAGATATAGGCGATAATTTTCATCGTTTCAATGGCGCTGCCATGGGGTTTTAGTTACAGCTCCTAAAGCATAAACCAAGGATTTTTTCCTATATTTTTACATATTTTTTTTACAAATTCATTCTATCATTTACCTAACTTTCAGGTCTCTGCAAAGCTTCGTTTTAAAGATCTCCGTGGCGTTGCAACTTTTTAACCATAACTTATGCAAATTTGTGGTTATGGGAACCAACTTTTACAATTTTTTCGAAATCTAGGTAGAATGAGCAGTGGTGGCCCAGTGGTAACGGCCGCGACTTACGAGTTGTAGGTCGTGCGTTCGAACCCAGCCAGGCACATTACTTTGTGTAAATAATTTCATCACCTACCATATCCGACGAATAAATAAATATCTTTATCTTTATCATCACTGCTCTCAAACGGTGAAGGAAAACATCGTGAGGAAACCGGCATGTCTTAGAACAAAAAAATCGAAGACATGTGACATATACTAACCCGCACTGGGCCCGCGTGATAGATTACGGCCCACTCCCTCTCACAGAGAGGAGGCCTGTGTCCCAGCAGTGGGAACGTAATAGGCTGAGTATGATATGATGAGGTAGAATGCTTTTTTAAATATTGCCGTGGCCGCGCCATTGAATCGGACGTATTTGGATTTGTGCCTGGTTGATGTTATTAAGCTCGCCCCATATGAGCTGGCGAAAAGTGAGTGTGTACCTCTGCCCAGCCTTTCGGGGAAATAAGGGGTGATAGCATGTTAAGTATATATGTCTATTTCCAGTTATATCACGAGGCAGCGGCCGTGGGTTTGCTCGAGACCGTGTTGTTTCACGAGGATGGTGCGCAGTGCATCAGCGAAGTGGTGGTAGACTTGTTGAACTATGCTGTCGATCAACTCACTGCGCTGATGGCCCTCATCAAGTTAGTTTAAAAGCGTAATATTTCGAATCACACTAACAATGCACAATTTCAACGTGGGGAATGTTAATATCTTTCACTGTTGAGAAGCTACACTATCCCCGGGTGACATAGGCTATGTTTTATCCCCGTATTCCCACGGGAACGAGAACTACGCAGGTGAACCCGCGGAGCGCTACTAGTAGTTTATAACTATAACTATAAACACATAGGGTCCTTTTTATCCCGGTATTCCGTTCCCGCGGGATAATGCTCGAACTCCACGTGGGCCCTGCCACTGGTAAAAGCTAGTCTCCCATAAACTCCTTTAATGATCACGCCAGCGTTTCCTAGGCCTCCCTCAGCGACTGAATGTGGTAAAGCTAATTTCAAATCTTCGTTTCAGTACCGACTACCTGAGGCCAACTACCGCGAAGGACCTTGAAAGTGAGACAGCAATCGAGGAGTTAAACAGACAGAAGCGCGATCTTCAATTTGACATCAGCATGAGATGTATTTCTATCGTGCGGTGAGATATTGTACTATTTTTATATTTAGAATTTCAAAATCAACGGCGGAGATTAAAAAACTTTTTTCAAAAAAATAATAAACGACTTCCAAAGAAACACTACAAAGTGCAAAATAACTTTAATTTCGGAAGTCGGTGACTTTGGATGTGTATTTTAATTATTTGTCACCGCCTTTCGAAATTAAAGTTATTTTGCACTTTGTAGTGTTTCTTTGGAAGTCGGTTTTAATTTTTTTGAAAAAAGTTTTTATTTTTCACTTTTTAGTTATCTACCCCACACCAATTCGAAATTTCACCATCCTTGGGGTCAAAACAATACACATTTATGCGATAGCAACATTTGCGGTTGATTTGCTGTAATTTTTTGAAGAGTTCCGTTGTCTGTCTCCGAAACGCATCATCAGATCAATATGAAATTTCAATGGGACCATTTCGGAGTAAACCCCTTTTGAACAAAAAAAGAATTTTGCAAATCCGTCTATATACGACGGAGTTATTCCCGAACATACATAAAAAAATATATATAAACATGTCGAATTGATAACCTCCTTCTTTTTGAAGTCGGTTAAAAAAAATAGCTGCCGGGAGAGAAATCCAACAAGCAGACAACTGTCAAATATGTACCTACCCAAACATGAAATGCACTATAAGTACCTAGTTGTAACAGGTTTCAAGCGAACAGTTCGCTGAGCTCCATAACACAAGTTTCAGATTTTGGAACAGTTAGGCTAAAATGGGAGTGAGCTGGGCACTTTTGATGCACCCGGAGATAAAGGCAAAGATGCTCACTGGACGGCTGAGGGAGGACGTCGCCATCTAGGTAGTCCGCAGAAAGGTGGTACTTATAGCGATCTAATCATATTTGCAGGGCCAACATAACCAGAGATCGCTTTGAAAATAGAGGAATGGAAGGAAAAACATAGTTAGTCGGTGTTTTTTTGCAACCCACTGTAAATGTCAACCCAAGGGGGTTTTGAATCATGTAGGTTCGTACTGAGTCCATGGTAACAGTTTGCGCGTCGATGTCCTCTGCCACCTTGTTGTTATAATCACAGCTCTTCGTACAGACGACAGCACATCAAGCTATCCCAAACTGTCAACTTTTCCCAATTGAACACAAACCGTATGCTTTCGTAATAATGTTGAAGAACTATCAAAGAAATTTGACAAATTGGGGTAGCTTGATGTGCTGGCCTCTGTACGTTTTTTCTTTCATTGCAGTTACATAGCAGAACACATGGAAGTAGGCGGCGCAGGGGCATCAATCTCCACGAACCTCTACAAGACGCACGACGTACCCTCTCTACTCACACATCTGCTCTTACACGAACCGTGGATGAAGAGAAACGACAAAGATGAACTGCAGATATTTAACTGTAAGGCCGCGTTACAAAGATAATTACCTAATTTGTAAAAACAAATTGTTTTGAGTTTGAAAAGTCGTTCACACCACATTACAGCCGCCAACTGTCAGTGGCCGCCTCAACTAGTGTATAAAAAAAAGAATTCAGCTACCAACTGTGTCATAATACTTAGTGCCCTTTATTTATAAACGTTACTTAAAGTTGAGTATTGCTAAGCGACTGTTTAACCATAGGTACAAGTTTGACGTTCTGTTTACCGTTATGCAACGTTCATAGATAAACTCAGTAACTTTTTTTGAATTTCTCTAATGACTTAATATCAAAGAGTTCGATTAACATCCAGTTGGTCGCTGGAGCAAGCCGACTGCTGAAGACTTGTCTCAAATGCATCGCACTGAGGTGCAACTGTGGCTGTGTGTGCGACAACTGTTGCTGGAGCCGCGCCTCGCACACTACTACACGATCGATGAATGTCGTCGCAACGCCTTCTGTAGGGTAAGTCTGAAGTCTGACCAGCTATGGTCGTATTACTGTATTTTAATACCACAAGGCCAGTTCTATTGGAGATGTGGAGCTGCTGCCTTACACTGGCCTAAGTCTTCAAGATATTTTTTTTCGAGGCTTAGAAATTACCATGGTTGGTTAACCCAGATCCAGAGTCATCCAGACGGGGAATCCTTTGCAAAAACAAAACTTCTTGTTTCCACACGAATTAATGAATGAATGGAATGCACCGACCCCAGACCGGCATGTCGATTCTGTAACCATTTCACCGCTTGAAGTGAGCGTGGAGTGACCTGTCAGTGTCATCCCACTGATGCTAGGGATTGACCAAGCATTAGGTGAAATAACACCGACAGCTCACTCCACGCTCACTTCACGCAGTGAGATAGTTACAGGATAGCAATGCAGAGGCCCTGTAATGGTAAGTAAGGCGTGCCCTTAGGATGTGGAATGATTGTGAGCCGTTAGAGCTGCTAGAACCTATTCTAGCGGCTCACTCGTCTCTCCACTTGTCCAATGCCTACGTTGGTCTAGTGGAGAGACGAGTGAGATTTAATTAATGGAGGGCTCATAACGACGTCACCGCCATGTTGAGGTCGAGCTTCACCGCTGCATCTTCTGGTGGGGTTCAACTGTTTTCTCGGCTCTTTTCTATGTCGTTACACCGCTGTGTTAAATGTTCCGTTTCGACAAGTACAATTGTTATTACTATGGATTTCTTATTGTAATTCTCATCCATTTTGACATCACTCAGCTACAAGCCAAGATGACAGAGCAGATGCTGGACCAGATCCCACCGCTGGGCGACCTGAAGATGTTCCTATGCCGGCTAGCAGTAGGGGACTATTCGGGCCTTAATAATCGCACCAATGGCGTCAAGAACCCTGGATGTACGCTCATTGAGATTGTGCCACAGGTGATTTCATAATTATATTATGGCGTAGATCCTACTTTTCACCTCTGACTACCACCCCATTATTTTTTATTAGGGAGTACGTATAATGTGCTTTAGAAGAAGATTATTATCTATATAAATAAAAAGAAAACTCCTGACTGACTGACTGACTCATCAACGCCCAGCCTAAATCCTTGGACCTAGAAAGCAGAAATTTTGCGCAGATTCCCTTTATAATATAGACAAGAAATAAGGAAAGATTTTTCGAAATTCAACCCCTAAGGGAACTCCCTTAGGGGTTGAATTTCGATAAATCTTTCCTTATTCCTTGTTTATCTTTCCTTATTTGCCACAAAAACTTTCAACCCCTATTTAACTAAATAGGGGATGAAAGTTTGTGTGGAAAATCGTCATTTTTGTTGTTTAAATCATGAAAATTGGTGTTTATCATTCGGATTAAAAATTAAAAACCACGTGTGACAGTGTTTTTGGAAAATCAGCCCTTGAGGGCGTAAAATAGGGGATGTAAGTATATATGAGAAACCGGAAATAACCGAACGCCACCTCGGCTCGATCCGCGAGTAGGACGGACGATTTTCCGACATCCACACGGGCGAAGTCGCGGGCAAAAGCTAGTATAGCAATAATTCATCATCATCATTTCAGCCGAAAGACGTCCACTGCTGGACAAATGCCTCCTCCAAAAGGGGGGTTTTGCCATAATCGCCACGCTAGGCAGGCGGGGTGGCGATCGCAGTATGGTGGTAAAGTGCATAGAGAACGCTGCTGCCCATTCTCTAGTAAGTCCCTTAGTCGCCTCCTACGACACCCACGGGAAGAAATGGGATGGTGCTATTCTTTATCTTTACGTCCGGCACCACACGATACACGGTAGCAATAATAAGCCTGCAGGTATTCATGCCAGACACGACGCTTGACAAAGGGGGCGTCTATTATTTACGTGAGGCGTATAGGGGGTATACTTAATTTAACCCAGTTTAAAAAAAGCCGCAAAAAAACAATGTAAAATTGCAACTAAACTGGGTTAAATTAAGTTACACAAATGTTTATCCGCTAATTTGGCTAATCCTACAAAATAATATTTATAGTGGTTATGCGAACGCCACAAAGTAGCACAGTAGATAGGTTTTCGATTGTTATACCGCCACCGGCCAGCCGAGCTAGCCAAACGCAATGCACAAATTCAACGCAAATAAGCACGGATTAACATTTCTGCATTTTGAAATATCTCACGTGAGATTATGAGGGGGGAGGGTCGAGCCAAATCTCACGACGTGACGTCTCACTAGAGTGGGGGTGGGGGTCGGAAAATCGCCAAAATTGCCTCACGGACTTAATGGACGCCCAAAGATTTCTAAAAGTCGCTGAGCTAGATTTACCAAATTAAAGTGTCTTGCTCGAGGATACAAACAAACTTATAGCAATAAATGACTTGCATCGTCTAAACACTGTTTAGATGGTAAAATGTTAATTGTTTGTACAACTTATGGTTGCAATGAGAGTTTTCTTGAATATTCAAGCCACTGTGCTACTTGGCGCCACTTTGACAAGAGGTCTTCCAGTTCGACAAAGAATTTAAAATATTTGATGTCATTCGTTTCATTCATTCGTTCACCATTCAGTCCGTAGGCGCTTTGACACTTTTGACAGGTGCGTGGACCTGACGTCTCAGTGGTGCCACCTAGTGAACATCATTTCAGAAAACCCTCATTATATCGCACCGTGGAAATCAGGCTTCTTATCCAGATTTTCATAGCTGTGTACCTGTCAAGGTGAAAATATTGACATTATTACTGCATTGGTGCGACAGCAATGGTATTTTAAACGGAAATAACAGTGCAAATGACACGGGAGCGCAGACCATACTGCAAAAAGTACTATTAGATACCGTGGTAGACGTCAGCGGTGAGTTAAGACGGGAAGCGGTCGGGTGAATTCAATCTTGTCAATCTTTTGACTTTGACAGCACAGCTATAATCGTAGACAGAGAATGCTGAATAATCGGGTTATAAGGCCTCGCTGTTCTATAATACTGGCTGGCAGGCGTATAAACCTCTTTTTTTCTAACCCCAGATCAAAGATGCCTACCTAAAAGAAGTACACAAACGTACAAAATCTCTTGCCAAAGCCCAACTAGAGTTGTTCCACATGGATGGCTCCGAAGATTCGAGAGACATGGCCAAGCGTCTATTGGAGTCGTACACGAGTGATACAGCACTGGCATTGGACAGTGGCGGGGCAAAATGTGTCAAATGTGGCGATAAAGCAACTAAGAAGTGTTCGAGATGTAAGGCTGAATGGTATTGTGGCAGGTTTGTGTTGTCTTGCAAATTCTAAGTTTTGTGATTGGTGGTTTCGCCTTTAGCGAGATGAGAGTCATTTTCACCAAAACAAATCCAGCTGGCTCTATCCCTTAGGGGCCATTCATAAATTACGTCACACAAATTATACGGTTCATTGACCCCCCCCCGTCCTTGTCACACCCCCTGCTCCCTAGTGTATATTTTTCAATTTTATATTTAGAAGTAGTAGGTAAGTAGAGTTTTAGTATTTTAGGTTTTAACATGTGACGTGACAAAGCTTTCGACCACCCTGGCCCTTGTCACACAGTCATATTTTCGTTGACCCCCTCCGTCGTGACGTGTGACGTAATTTATGGATGGCCCCTTAGTAGAATTTTTTTTGAGTTCTATGCATTGACTTAATTCTACTTTTAAATCAGTGGTTCTATGATAAATCTTAATACTGAAATCGGTAAACTTTAATTTACAGGGAATGTCAAGTTCAACAGTGGCCCATGCATAAAGAATTATGCGATCAGTTCGCAAAAATAAGTGTGTAACAACTTCATTTCAATACAATTGTATCAAGGATTATTTTCGTGAATATTCTAGTTTAGCATATTCTTAGAAATAAAATTATGTTACTATTTATTTTATTCGAATAAAGCTTTTGTGAATAAATAAAATAAAATTACTATTTATTTTATTAGAATTAATAGGCTTTATTAAACAAATAAAGCTTTAACCCATTTATATAAATGCCATAAGAGGTTTCGACATGAACTGGCATTTTAAAGGTAAAAACTAGGGATGCCTCGATACGCCTTTTTGCCGATACGATACCGATACCGATGCTCTTATAAAAATATCAGCGTTACCGATATCGAAACCGATACGATTATTGAATTCAAAAATGAAGGTAAAATGAATAATACACAAGTCAGGTTATTTTTTTAAGTAACATAAAAATAACAAATAACAGGACAAACGAAATAAACCGTTTAAAACTATAGACAGGTTGAGATTCGTTATTAGTATATTTTAGTATGGTTCGTTCGTGCCTCGTTTGCAACGAAATAGACGAGACAACACGGGCGTTTACATTTTTTAAACGCGATATTTGAAAAGTATCGTTGAATCGGCCATAAAAATATCGCAGATGCCGATATTTCAGCAAACTTCGAGTATCGCCGATATATCGGCATCGGTATCGGTATCGGATGCATCCCTAGTAAAAACATCGACACGTAAATGAGAACTATGACCTATATAGCAAATCAAATACGACATGACATGAAAAAAAAAAAAAAAAAAAAAAAAAAAAAAAACATGGTAAGAGTTGGTTTTGAACTCACTAGATGGCGCTTTACATCAGGCTTAGAATTGCTTAGAATGCATCGTCTCTACTCGGAAACGTTATTTTCACAGAGTACTTTTACTTCATTTTCATAATTCCGTTAGACGGATTTCTGTTTTTTTGGTTTATTTGCTCGACCTCATTTTAATTTTGGGACTAGATTGATACGAAATAGAGAATTAAGGCTAAAACTTCATGGAAATTGTTCTACAAAAACTTTTTTTCAAAAAAATAACAACCGACTTCCGAAAAACACTACAAAGTGCAAAATAACTTTAATTTCGGAAGTCGGTGACTTTGGATGTGTATTTTAATTATTTGTCACCGCCTTCCGAAATTAGAAGTTATTTTGCACTTTGTAGTGTTTTTCGGAAGTCGGTTGTTATTTTTTTGAAAAAAAGTTTTTATTTTTCACTTTTTAGTTACCTACCCCACACCGATTCGAAATTTCATCATCCTTGGGTTCAAAACAATGAATATTTATGCGATAGCAGCATTCGCGGTTGATGTGCTGTAATTTTTTGAAGAGTTCCGTTGTCTGTCTCCGAAACGCATCATCAGATCTATATGAAATTTAAATGGGACCATTTCGGAATAAACCCCTTTCGAACAAAAAAAGAATTTTGCAAATCCGTCTACGTATGACGGAGTTATGCCCGAAAATACATAAAAAAAAAATAAACATGTCGATTTGATAACCTCCTTCTTTTTGAAGTCGGTTAAAAACAGTTTAATAGGGTAAGAATCTTCTTGATATCTTGGACGTGAAATCAAACAGCGTAAAATTGGTATAAAAATCTTCACCATCTTTTTGACTTCAGCTGGTGTCGCTAAAAAAAAACCATTTTTTTTTTCATATTTGTAAACACCGAGAGCCAGAGGAAATAGAGGTTCAAGACTTAAATTGACTAGAGGATAGCTTCTAAATTGGGCAAGAAAGCCTGTGTCAGTAGCTGAAGCACAAGTATGGATGTGCAAAGCTCATGTCACCTGTTTCAGGCTGTCCATTTGATAGGCCTATCACCACCAGCCAGTACCTCACAGACCGAGGTACATGGGACTGTCTGTATCTGTGCTCACAGCCCACTGTCATTGTCAGTAGCTCAGGGCCTATAGACAAAATATATTTCTGTTAGCGTTCACGCCAAACGCTACGCCAAAATGTATGGGAATGACATTACCTGCGGAAAGGACACGACGCAATCTTTCCACAGGTAATGTCATTCCCATAAATTTTGGCTTAGAGTTTGGCGTGAACGCTATCAGAAATATATTTTGTCTATATGCCCTGTGGTTACACAATAGGGTATTTTCCAATTTATTAAACAGTATTCTAAATTGAAGATTGGGACGAAATATGTAACAGAAAAATAAAAGTAAATTGATTTACATCCAAAACAATTTAAATCAAATTTACTTTTTGTTGTTTTGAATTTACCGCCAAAACGCTCGTTGCGATGACTTTTTATCACGTGATTTCAACTTTGTGTAAACCAAAGTAGTTAGTAAGTAAACAAGTGAATGTGGAGATAATAATTAACAAGATTTTTAATGTATAGAAAGTGGAATTTCTGGCGTACGGTGCCTCTGTGCACAAATACTTCTAAAACTGCGCCAAACAAAGTATTTGCACCGGTTCCGTTTACACAAAGCTGGCGTCACGATGTCACGTGATAAAAAGTCATCGCCAGGAGCGTTTTGGCGGTAAATTCAAAACAACGAAAACGAAATTTGATTTTAATCGTTTTTAATTGTGAAAATGGATTTAAATAAATTTATTTTTCTGATAATTAAATCGTCCCAATCTTCAAATTAAAATAGTTTTTATTAAATTGGAAAATACCATATTGGGTTAGCTACTGCCACATTTGGCTGTATAATTACAAGGCTTTCGTAAACCTTTACAAAGACCTTGTTAGAAAATCCAATAAACTCACACCATCCAATAAGTTTATCGGATTTTGTATTATTAAACTTGTTTTGATTTATTTTGACCAAACTTTTCAATTCCCATTTACCAATGTTCGGTGAAAATGAAAGAAGTTTGATGTATTTTTTTGAATTTTTATTGTTTAACTTAAACACTAGGTGAATGATTAGCTTGAAGACTTCAGGTAGTCTTTGAGCACGTCCAGGGCGGGCGTCTCCTCACCGAAGTCCTGTTGACAAGACATGAAAGCTTTGTGAATAACTTAAATAAATGCTTTTAAAAACGGTAACATAGTTGGAATGGCATGTGTTGAAATTATTTCCGCCATAATACAAAATAAGGTTTTTATAAGACCCCAATAAGTTTAGAAATGCAGTTCTTTTTACAAAAAAGTTGTCATTTTTAAATTGTACCCCAATCGAAATAAAGTTGGAAATACAAATACCTACTGGCTTAGAGGTGGAAAAAACGAACTAGAATTTTAAAAAGTTTGTATGTTTGTACGAGTGATAGGAAAGTTGCCTGTGCAAGTGGCGCGGCACCATAGGGTCACTCGATTTGATGTTGCGCTGTTATTTCGTCACTAGCAACGATGTTTGCTGATAGTGTTCGTGCTGAGCGCAATGTAAATTTGATCTGTTTCAGATCAAATGAAGAAACCTGGATCAGAACAGTTTTTGCATTTCAACTTTATTTCGATTGGGGTAAAGTTTCTTGTTACAAAAAATAAAACGTATTTTAGAACTGACAGACGGACTAAGTTTGGTAAAAAAAGTCCTGTATTTTGATTTCTGTTAGGTTCTTATTTCAAAAACAGGCTTGATGGTTTAAACCATACCTTAAGAAAAACCTTGTTAAGACTGAAGTTTCAGCTGTTTAAATTTTTTAAAGTTCCGACCCCATTGCAAACAATTCAATCATTCAAATCAATCATTTGCTTCTTCAAGAAACTTGTTATTTGTAAACAAATAATCGCATAGTGGACGCAAAAATTATCACCCAAAAAACTTGTACTATAGGGTAAGAATCTTGTAAATTATGCTGTACTATATGTTGGTTCCCATACCTTGATAACTACGCACGAGCAGCCGACAATCTTCCTGGCCTTGCCGTCCTTGTCGATTTTGCAGAGACCGGCCCATTCACCGAGCTTCTTGTTGTTGTCCACCTGTTGTAAGCAACAATGTGGTTATTTATTGAGTTAGTCTAAATATTATTGCAATGTCACAATAATATGAAAGACGCAAATGCAGTCATACTCTGCTACAAGTGATATTTTACATGCTTTAGAATGAATCCACAAAAGAGCTACTTACATGAGAGAATATGTATAAGAACGTAATAACTTAGTATAGGTAATGGTCATCAATACAAATAATAATTAAGGTGACAATTTAGTTTGTTTTAAATTGTTTGGATTCAACAGTTTTATTCTCAACTAGTAACTAGCTATTAATTTATTAGGCAAAGGATTGGCAAAATTGTTGGACATATTTATGTCAAATTCTAAAAGTAAAAGGATTAAATAATAATATTACTAGATTACTAAAAGGTTTAAATAATAAAATATAGATGTGTAAATGTTCGGGTGCTAGGAAAGTTGACTCGTCAGGTTGAGAGTCACCATAGGGGCACACGGTTTGATTTGCGCTCCTTAGGCGGAACCGGCAATAAACCGGGCCCGCTCGTGCGGAGCGCAATAATTAGTAGGCAGTGAATAAAGGTACTCTAAGCAACTTATTTGAGCAGCTGTAACTAAAAGCAGGAAGTGTAGGTTGAATATTATGAGGTGTGTTTACAACACTGAAGAGAGCTGGCAAGCTCTCTCGAGTGCTGCACTGTAATGACTACAACAATAAAATTGCTTAAAGTATTAGAAGAAATGAAGTTTTATTAGTTTCACTAGTCAAGGTTCTATAGTATGGTAATATGCCAATAATTGAGACCATTACATAAAATATATTAATTTTATTACTATTTACCTTGACGAGTGGGATCTGGTGCTCATTACAGAGAGCCTGTACAAGCTTCTTGTACGCAGCCTCATCACAGTTCTCAGCCAGTACGCACAGGACTGCTAGCCTCCTGTTGTGGACAATATGCACAATTTAACAAAAAGGAAATATTAAGATTGTTCTCATTTTACTATCTTTTTAATTTGAATGGCATCTATGGAGACTCCTCAATGTTAATAATTATAACAGTGTGGTATTATGAATGTCCTAGAATCAAAAATTCAAAGACTTGACATCCACCAATGCACTAGCCCACATGGTGGTTTATGTCCAGCTCCCTCTCCGCCCAAGTCCTCTCTGTGAGAGCACTTGTGTCCCAGCAGTGGGAACTTTATTTAGTAACTATGGATGACTTGACTTACAGCTAAAATAAAAAGAATCTAAAAAAAGTATGTGAGACTGACAGCCAGTTTTAAGATGCTGATAATTACATAATTATCAATTATTATTCAAAACAATACGCTATTGTGAAGTTTATTTTTAGTTTTTACTGCAGTTTTGTTTTACATGCCTGTAAGCATGTACAAATGTGGCACATATGGGAGGCCACAATGTTGATAATTGAAACAGTGTGGTACTATGAATGTGCGTCTCTTTATGCATCAAAGTGTATCCCACACAACTCGCTAAGTGTGAGATATTTCCACAAAGCATGGGACTAGAACAGCCCCACACTGAGTGAATATTGGTAGTAGTTCCAATGCAAAGTAAGAGGGGGTTAGTACGTCTTAAAGAACCTATCATCATTGAAATCAATGGAGGTCAATCAGGAACCATTATCTGTTGATTCTACTAAATGGCATTCAGTCTAGTTGCCTTGACAAAATGACCAAGTGGTAAATAATGGAAATTGCAAGTCAGTACATAGTGAAATTTTCTTGCGAATTTGTATTTCTCAGATCCAGTAATTGTTACTCCACAAACAACTTTTTTTACAGGCCTTGTTCTTCAAGACATCACATTGATTCACATTCTCATATTAGCAAACGATGCTTAATGTGTTAAATACTCCTAGCCACCCTAGTTTAGCCATAACCATCATACTTGGGTAGTTAGCACATTGTAGTAAAATTATGCAGAGTTTACTAACTTGTCAAGAGACTTGGCAGCCTCATGGAGTCCATGGACGAGTCCTCCGTGGATGAGAGCAGTCTTCAGCACCTCCTGGAGGGCTGTGTTCACGTCCATCGCTCCGCCACTCAGGACGGGGTTCACGGGTACTTCACTGCAACCACAAACGTCATTTTCATTGTTGAGCAATATTAGGGTTGTTCACGACGACATGGAATGTTTAGGAGGAAGAATATGATGAAAGTCAAGCATAGGTTTGGATGCGTAAGTTTGAGTCAAGTTTTTAAGGTTATGTTGACAACATGTTTACTTTCATCGTTGCAAAATTAATAGTATTTTGTGGAATACTTGAATGTACGAACACGCATCAATTACAAAAATACGCTCTTGGTTAACTAAAGAGTTTTATAGGCAAACAATGACGAAAACAAAAAAGTACTTACACTTCGACTTCAGCCATGATTTTTTGTGATTAGTCGACCTGAAATACAAAATAGAACAGATTGAGAGACACTCCGACATGATTTTAATAGAACCTTGGCCATTGTAGGATTAAAGATTGCGAAAATATATCAAGATTCAGAGCAAGCGAACACAGAACGTTTGACAATTTACCTTGCGTCTCCGAAAAAGACTAGAGCTGTCAAAATCATTTTTGAATGTGATATTACCGTAACATTTTTTAAGCTTGCAATAATCTTTAGAAAACTCAAACTCAAAAGACAAATCAATGAAAATCTGATACTAATTAACCAAATATTGAAGCTGTTGAAGTAGGTTGAAGCACCTCAAATAAAATCATACAAGCATCACACAGAAGAATTTATAAATTGATACTGGCAATTTATAAATTAGGATAGAAGTGCGTTGACCGGTGGCAAGTTTACAACAAAAGACTGCCAACGACACTGTCATTTGAATTTTCTAACTGAATTTTATTTTTTAGTTATTTGTTTAAAAATAAATGTTTGTGTTTGTGAAATCGTAGTGTTTTAGTGTCTTATTTACAAAACTGTATATTGTAGTTTTAAATGAGTCTATAACTATATTGAAGATGTACTACTATCAATTAAGTTACGTGTCATTGTTATTGCAATGATGAATCAAAGTTCTGATATATTGTTTACCGCAGAATATATAAAAAATGTTTTATATTTTGCCACTGTAAGGCAAGGAAAAATACTAAAAAATACGGCTGATACGCAATATTTTTGTATTGACAACGAACTAGTGTACGAAAATTATTATTCAGATTTTGGACCTTTAAATCTTGGTTGTGTCTATAAATACTGCACTAAACTAAATGAGAAACTGAAACAGTATCTAAACAAGCAAACTATTGTGCATTATACTTCAATTGACCCCAAAAAGAAAGCGAATTCTGCGTTTCTACTAGGATGTTATGGAGTACTGTATTTGAGTTTATCACCGAGAGATGCTTTGAAACCCCTGATGGTTCACGGACAGAGCTACAGGTCTATTATACTTTTAATAAAGTAATTTCTCTTTATCGTCCCTTAATGACATTACATTCATCAGGAATAGAATAAACATTAATTATTTTGTAAATTATTATACTGACCTATTCTCATATTCCTATTTCGTAGACCTTTCCAAGACGCAACGCAAGGTGAATCGGCCTACACAATATCCCTGATGGACTGCCTCCAAGCTGTAAAGAAAGCGCGAGAGTTAGGTTTCTTTAACTTTCAAGATTTTAATTATGAAGAATATGACAGACTCGACAAAATACAGGGTGGTGATTTGAACTGGATTTTACCTGGTATATCCGTTTATTATTTCATAATGTGCGCTTTTATAAATTCTAACGTGGTGATACTATCGTGGACGTCTACGAAGGACGAAGTAAACTTTATGTACAGAGGCCAGCACATCAAGCTACCCCAATCTGTCAAATTTCTTTGATAGTTTTTCAACTTTATTACAAAGGAATAAGGTTTATGTTCAATTGGGAAAATTTGACAGTTTGGGATAGCTTGACCTGCTGGCGACTGTACATATTTAAATACGTAAACGTTACAACGTTACGTTAACTCCAACTTACAACGTTATCGTGGACGGAAAAAAACGTCTTCATTTATTTCGATAAATAGTATGTCAATGTGTCATCGTAATGTCATGGGCCACTGTAAAATCATCGAGTTAGAAATTTTAAAAGCGCACAATCGCTTTCGTCGCTAAACCTACTTAGTATGGCGTCAAATATAGTAGGTACGCATCATAGAGGAGAGTAATATATCGGTACGCATCAAACTATATGGCGGCTTTGAAGTGCGCTACTCGCTTCGTATTACCACAACCCTCCCCTTAATCCCGCTGACACATGATTTTTTTACTGCCAAACGACTCGCCTCATGTTCCGAGCCGCCATGGATTGTGACCAATTCATGGCGGCGGCGGCGGTACCTACAACTTTTCTTCGCATGTTTTCAGGTAAATTTCTCGCGTTCATTGGCCCAGTTGACTACAGCGTATCTTTATTCCATCCGCCTGAAATGTACATAAATTACTTCATGGAAACCAACGTTAAAATAGTCATCCGGTTAAATAAAAGATTGTATGACGGAAACGTGTAAGGAAATATTTCGATTTAAATAAACAAAATCGCACATAATATGTTGCTTAGGTTCAAATTTTGTCTTTTTTTTTTCTTTGTAGATTCAATAATGTTGGTATTATCCACTACGATTTATTTTTTCCTGATGGTTCCTGCCCACCGCGACACATCCTATTCAAATTCCTTCAAATTAGTGAAGAAGCTAGCTGCGCACTCGCGGTGCATTGCAAGGTTACGAATTTAGTCTGTTTGAGATAAATCTTTTTAGGCCTTTTTCTGTTTCTGACAAAGAACTTGTTCAGGCAGGTCTAGGGCGCACTGGTTCGTTGATTGGTTGTTATTTAATCAAGCATTACCGGATGACGTCTCACGAAGCTATAGGCTGGATGAGGATCTGCAGACCGGGATCCGTTATAGGACACCAACAGGTAATCTAGTCATCAATCGGCACATCGTAGTTTCTACATTTGCCGTAATAAATTCAAGACATTTGATTTCTTGTTAAAGGGTTGGCTGGAGCAGCTTGAACCATGGCTGATCAAGCAGGGGAATCTTTATAGGTAAACAGGTGAAGATTTCATTGATAGTTGGTAATAAATAAGACAACCCAAATCCGTTTTCGGTTGTCTATCCGTGCCGTTCATCTATAAACGATTGGAGTTTCTTGCCGGCTCTTCTCCACAGGAAGCGACAAATTGGAACCGTGCACCTAGCTTCTGTCGTGCCATAAGTGCCCATGGAGGTTTATGTGATATTAAATATTTTGATTTGATTTGGTTGTCATTCTTGTTTGCAATTTGGACTTTTCCAGTTCTTGCAGACCCTCAATGAGACATAATTTTGTGGCTTAGTTTACTTTAATTGAACTAATAATAAGAGTTAGCTACTCAAAGTTGAAATTAATAAAGTTTTTGACAGGAAACGTACGTACCAGGACACTGAGAAGATGCCATTGCATGAGTTCGGCGTTTATTCTATTGCTGAAAAGACTATGAACCAGCGGCCTGTGTTCTTTCATAAGTCACCTTCGCCGCCACCTCCAATCCAAAAATTTCGATCCGATGGCGCGCCCCTACTGAGGCCACAGAACTCAAGGATTAAAGAAGGTTATAATAATAAATGATTTACTTTGAATATAGCCTTTTATGGTCCATCACTGGACACATCGCGTCTTGTGAAAATTCAGTTTTTCTGCGTCTTGATGGACTATGAAGGGCTAAGCTGATCTCAGGTAAATTTGTCTATTTTAGAGGTATGTCATAGTCAAACTTCCAAACAGTGTTATTTTCTAGTTATATTAACTTTATCGTACCATATATTCTCGGCACTTTGTGGTAATTCGTTTAAAATAACACTGTTTGTAAATACTGTTAGCTTTTATCTTACAGCAAAGCTTTACGCAACGCACCGTCAGTTACAAATCGTGTTATAAATTATAAACAGTGTTATTTTATAGGCCGACTTTTTCGTTGGTAACAGTCCTATGGTTCACGTGGGCTACCTCGACTCCAATAGATTTTCGAGTCTTAAAAAATACTTACCTAACCCAACCATATCGGATCCGCTCCAGAAAGTATTTCATCAATTGACAGACTATTTCAAAAAACAGACAGTGAGCCCACGTTTCCACGAATGTAATTGCTAATGACTGCTTAGTGCGTAGAGTTCAAAAAAATCGAACACTTTGTTTTTCTACGCGTTGAGACTCGCTCGCGCTGCACTCTGTTGGGGATTCGCAATGCTCGGTTTAACGAGTTGAAAATGCAGTGTTTATCTCCGCAACTCAAACTTTACGTGGAGGCTTCTAATAGTGTGATCGTTCTGTAAAAAAAAAAATGTGTACTCCCAACTCGATGGATATTAAAGCTTAGCCAATTTTCGGAACATAAGATCCGTTTCCCAAAATTATTTCCCTAATGGGGAATCTACAATATTGCCGAGTGTCATAGAATATAATTTGTGTTAAAACAAGAAACTTTAAGCGGACGAAGTGGCGGGCAGAAGCTGCATACTTAGTTTGAAAATTACATCGAGATATAAGTACTTAGTACTTATTTCTCGATGGAAAATTATAACAAAGTATTGCCTACAGTACAGCGATTTAAGGGAAGATTGGTGTGTGCATATGACCTGACCACACGATAGAAGTGATAACTTAAGATTAGAGTTGGTTATACGCGATTCTGCGTCACCGACCCGTGTTACGCAATTAGGATGCCAAGCGTGACGGCTCAGTATCTTTCAATGTTCAGAAAGAGTGTAAAGTGAGCTAAAGAAGTTTCCACTTAAAAAAATACGAAATGAAGAGATGGTTAACGTAAATGCCCTGCGTATTTTTTTTTAATGCTTCTACATTGACAGTGTGGTGGGTACATAAACAAATGTTTTAAATTTAAATCAATGTAATACTCCTATTTTCAAATAGTTTTTTCTTGAAATTCGTTCAATGGAAGTTTTCGAAATATTTTTAAAGAAATCTGTAGACTCATCTCATCTATGACAACTCAATACCTTGTGCAGTCAGGTGCTGTGTCATTTGTTAAATACCCGCGATTTACCCGCATGAACCATGGGACTATAAAAGTAGGCCTATGAATATGGATATCAAGGCGCAAAGTTTTAAAAACGGTCATCAAATGTATATTTTTCGTTTTACGTCCAGACTACGAAAATAAACCTGATTATGAGGAAGAAGAAGTGTTTATAGCGTCATGTGATCTGACTGTAATGCCTTCTAAATTGATGGCTCAAAGGAAAGGCTGTATATTAAGAAGTAACTTGTTAAGCGAAGAACAAGGGGATAGTCACCAATCAGAGAGGGCCGCAGGCTGGAAAAAATATTTGTGTGGTCAGTCGTGTCTCGAAAATCTTAATGATCGTTTGTGGATGTTGGCGGTGCGTTGCGCAGGCTCAGCTCCCGAAACTTGTAATGGTACAGGCTTGTGCAGTTTATTAGACGGGGTTTGTATTTTTTTAAATATCAATTGATAAATAAATAATCGAAAATCTTGCAAAAAATAATAACTTTGTTTGTTTCCATGTAGCTTTTAACAAGACGACGGAGAAGGAGTCCGACTGGCGAGTGAAATCGTATGGTACGAACAATAGTTCGCAAAAGTTAATGTACAGAGGGTATGTAAATAGTTTTTCGGTTGATTTTCCCAGTAATGCCTAGTAATAATCAAGTTTTATGTATTCTACAAACTGAAGAATTTCGTCGCCTAAGATGTGCCATTGGCGTTTGTAGTTGGCGGCAGCAATGTAATACGGCGAGTGCCCTTTTACGTGGAACTGAAACATAATTAACGAAATGTGCTTGTTGTGCTAAGGCCACCCTCACGGCCTTAGCCTCCACAGGAGACGCCTTGGGCGTCGGGAATCCCAGGCTGATTCCCGGCCACCGTAAACGGGGGCTTGCGGACGGTAAGGACCTAGCCCGGGTCGAAGGTACGTTGTGTTCCACGCGCGCCTCAAAGAGATGTTAGCACCAAATGGTGGAATCCGCAAGGGCTGATGCCTGCCAGGGGTGCGGGTTGTTCGAAAGAGATACCGTGGCCCCTGGCACACAGGCAACTGAGGGTACGGGTGGGTTTTAGTCAGTAAAACTCTGACACGCCCTCCTGCTCCACCCAGAGCGGGAGAATTTACTTGATGATTTCCCACCCTCAAAAAAAAAGGGAATTATATAATATAATAATAATAATATATTTATTCAAAAAATAAAAGGCTTAAAAATATGTACAGTTTTGCTTAAATGTAATAAATATTATTTCTAAGAATTACGTGCCTGAACTAGGTAATCCTGTATTTCAGGCAAAAAGAGCTAAAATAGTGTTACAAATTTAATAAATAATCACAAGTTGAAAATACAGAAATACTTTTATAAACGAAGAGTAGCTTAGTTTCTAAATTTTACAAATACTTAACGTAAAATATTCACTTAAAATTACTTTAACACAGTTAGTAAATTCTCTGTTTCTTCGTAAGACATGCTTTGGAGTGCATCATTGAGAGTTCTCTTACATGTTGTGTAGTTCAGGGAATAAATGTTTGCTTTCGAGTTTAGTCTATTATAGAGGAGAGGACCGAGGTACAGGTAAAATTTGGATATAAAAGCATGTTTAGTTATATTTTGTGGACAGACGATATCTTTACGTCTTTTATTAGTATATTCTGTACTGTAAGGTAGAGCTGTGTGTTGTTTTAACACAATGCCCACTATAAAAAGTTGTCGAACTGTTAAAACTTCACAAGATTTGTATAGTAGGTTAGTAGGAAAAAGGAAAGGGCGGGAAGTAGACACTTTGAGAATAGCCCTCTGAGCTCTTTCGGTGGTTAGTAATAGTGTTTTACCCGCACCACCCCACGTGGTAATACCGTAAGTTAATATCGATTGACATAGAGCAAAGTAGACTTGTCTAACAATTTTTGGATCAGCAATATAGCGTATTTTCTTAAAAACAAATATCAACTTGCGAATTCTACTATTTAAAGCTTCTATATGTTGTTTGAACGAAAGTGTTTCATCCATTATAATACCAAGGTATTTTGTTGTTTTTGCCATTTTAATTTTAGGACAACCACATTGGTTATCTGTAGGAATAGCGCAATAATGAGCATATAATGTCGAGCTAGTGCCAGTTAAAGTTTGCTTACGCATTGAAAACTTAATGCAATTTGTCTTGTCTGCATTTAGTGTCAGTGAATTATTTTGAAGCCATTTGTTAACAACATTGAATCCTTGTTGCGCAAACTTGAAGACATTGTTTTCTGAGTCAGCGGAAAATAGAAGGGCAGTATCGTCAGCATAAGAGACAATTTGGCCGTGATCAAGATTTAGATTACAAAGATCGTTTATGTAAATTAAAAATAGCGTAGGCCCTAAAATACTTCCTTGGGGAATGCCGTAGGACGTGTTCTTTTTATCATCGCTGACGATATTACCAATCCTTACACATTGGGTACGGTCTTCTAGATAGCTCTTAAATAGTTTCAGCTGGGTGCCTCTGATACCTATGGCTTCAAGCTTGTGCAACAGAATAGGAATAGAAACCGTGTCAAAAGCTTTGGCGAGGTCCAAGAAGATTCCGACTGTGTGGTTACCATTATCAAGTTCTTTTGCTAAAAAGTCAGTCAGATGGTGGACGGCATCGTCTGTTGACATTTTAGGCCTAAATCCAAACTGCCGCTTCGATAAAATTAATTTATCCTCCAAGTATTTATGAAGCCTTTTATTTATAATTTTTTCTAATATTTTAGACATTGACGGCAGTAAGGAAATCGGT
Organism: Polymixis flavicincta; assembly: GCA_949987655.1. Classification (NCBI taxonomy): domain Eukaryota; kingdom Metazoa; phylum Arthropoda; class Insecta; order Lepidoptera; family Noctuidae; genus Polymixis; species Polymixis flavicincta. Next base: position 14,935,688 of record OX465188.1, on the reverse strand, counting down.
CTATAATTTGTTACTTGATCTTTGCTGCCCGACTTATAAACTGGGACAACAACAGCTTTTTTTAGGCATTCGGGAAAAAGACCCGTAGATAAACATTTTTGGAAAATATATGTTAATGGTGGTACCAAAATGTGCCTTAACTTTTTAACAATTTTATTTGAGATGTTATCCCAGCCAACTGCACAGTCGTCTTTCAAACTCATAATTATCGTTTCTACCTCAGACTCGTCAGTGTCGAGCAACACAAAGGATGATAATATAGTGCTACACGATAATGGAGTACTTGTTAGATGTTGTGAGTGGCCCTGAACTTTTTCAGCCAAACATTTTCCAACATTCACAAAGAAATTATTTGCAATGTTCGCAGACGTTAACTGTGATGAGTGTGATTGTAATAAGCTTGAGGATGATTGATTTTGTTTTGTGATATACGTTACATTTTTAATATAATTCCAGATTTTTTTGCTATTTGTACCAGCCTTTTCAAGTGCAATTTTATCGTAGTTACTTTTTACTTTTCTAAGGAGATCATTACAAAAGTTACGATATCGTTTATACGACAGTTGCAAAATTAAATTATCTGGATTAGATTTCGCTTTCATATGCAGTTTATCTCTATTTTTCATGCAGCGAATTAGTCCTGTCGTGATCCATGGTTTTATGTTGTAGTTTTTGTTTTTTAGTCGAGATTCAATAGTGTTCTTGTGAATTGCATGTTGCACTTTTTTTATTAGGTACAATATACAAAACTGCGGATCAGCGGAATCGTAGACTGGGTCGAAGTCGATATTGCGTAAGTCTTCTTCAAGTTTATGTACGTTTAAACTAGAAATTGTGCGAGTGACTACTTTAGGTAATTTACAATTTAAAATAAGTAGGTTAGCACTGTGGTCGGTAATTGTTGAATTAATTACAAGGGTTAGTGCAGGAAAATTCGATTTGAGCATTATATGGTCCAAGCAGGAACCACTTTTATGTGTAGGAAGCGTGTGAGTTGGAAGCAAAGCATGGAAGGCGCATAGGTTGAGATATTCCTCAGCGGATGCGTCAGCATTTTCTGGAAGAATATTGATGTTAATATCTCCAATTAATATAGTATTTTTGAAAGATGACAGGTTCTGCAACGTGTCGTTTAGAGAGTCAGTAAAATTGTTTATATTTCTAAAAGAGGGAGGACGATAAAGGGCAAGTATTGCGAATTCTGATCCAATTTTTACTAACAATCTGCTACAGTCGTGCATATTCGGCTCCTCGATAGACACATTTAGATGATTTTTAGCGTAAACTATCACCCCATCGTTCTGATTGTGGTTTATGCTAGTTTTGTACATATTATATCCTGGAATTAGTGGTATGTTATATTGTTTGGATAGCCAACATTCTGTCAAAACAATAACGTCACAGTTTATGTCTAGACGTTGTAAAAAAATGCTTAAATTATCAAAATTCTTAAAAATGCTGCGAATGTTTTGAGTTAGTATGGTTAGTGGACTAGTGTAGGAGGAGAGATATTTTTTACAGTGTTCAACGTCACAAGCATGGGATTCAGAAACAGAGAAATTATCTATATCATCAATTAAGTTATTCATCATAATTATAAGTAATAAAAACAATAACAAGGGCCAAAAATACGTAATTAACGGCGCTCTTAGGCGCCTCCATAATTAATAGAATTTATGTACCTCTTTTCAGCCATTATTTTCGCTGGACAGTCAACAGCACTTGTCTTGTGATTGCTCGGCTTTTTGAATTTCAAGCAAGTAGCGCATTTTGGTTCCTCAGCCTTCTTTGTGCAATCTTTAATTGAGTGACCCTGATCACCACAATGACCACAGGTATTGGTGGTCTCCCGACATGATTTGGCCGCATGTCCATACTGCTGGCACTTATAACAGCGAGTGACTAGAGTAAAGTCTCTCACAGGGCATGATGACCAATTTACAAACACTCTGTCTTTAGAAATTAGGGCTTTACGTATGTCTGCAGAAACTTCAATGATATAATTACAGGTTTCAGCGTCCTTCTTACCTGACTTATGGCTTAACTTAATGGAGGTCAAAAAGGTCTCGAGGCTGCAATCTTGAAGGTTTTCAGCTAGATTCTGGTGGAACAAACAAGTAAAAACTTCATTCTCTTGCATGGATGAGGGGACTCCGATAACAACTACTCTGGGCTTCCTTTTTGGGGGCTCGTCTACTGTAAGGCCTGAATTTGACAACTTCATAGATTTTTTCACCTTCTCAATGTCGTCCTTTGTTTCCGTGCTGATAATCACACCGCCATTTTTCGTTTTACGTAGTCCTCTTATCTGTAGTTTCATTTGTTCAGGGCGTATAATTTTTTGGACTAGAATTAAATAGAAGAAAAAAATTCATTGTCACCGGAAAAAATTTGCAGTTTGAGAGACCTTTTTCAAATCTAAAAATTCTCGAATGATCAAACATAGTCCAACAGGTTAATAAAATGTGCTGACAGTCGTCTTGCTACTAACTTATTTTTCTTTTGTCTTCTAGGGAGTGCTCTTTGAATATTAACAATGTAATATGAATTGGTATTTTTGTAACTACTATAGAGACCAATATGACTCGCTCAGTACTGCGTCGCGTCGTAGCAGCGGTGCCGGTGATCCCAGAGCTGGTCGTCCAGTTTCTAGAACCTCTACACCGCGTACACAGATGCCAAGAAATAGTATATTTTCTACCGTTAAGGTAAGATTTCATAATTTCTTATTATTCTTAACTAGCTTTTGCCAGCGGCTTCGCCCGCGCGGTACTTTCATCCCCTATTTAACTCCCTTAGGGGTTGAATTTCGTAAAATCCTTCCTTATTCCTTGTCTACATTATAAAGGAACCCTCTGTGCATAATTTCAGCTTCCTAGGTCCAAGGGTTTGGGCTAGGCGTTGATGAGTCAGTCAGTCAGTCAGGACTTGCCTTTTTATTTATATAGATGTCTTAGCTATCTTTCTTTAATTTTATTTGCTTTTCTGGCGGTTTTCTTCGAGTATCAATTAAATCTGCCATTTTTAGGAGCAAGAGTCAAAAAATTTCCGCCCGAGTATCCCTATTACAACTTATCGTACAAGCCAAGGTCCAGTAATAAAAAGTGTTAATGAAGCTCGGGTAAGCAAATCAATTAATATTGAGAGATTTAATTACCGTAGATCATCATCATCATTTCAGCCGAAAGACGTCCACTGCTGGACATAGGCCTCCCCAATTTGGGGAGTTTTGCCATAATCGCCACGCCTGGCAGGCGGGTTGGCGATCGCAGTATGGTGGTAAAATGCATAGAGAACGCTCATTCTAGATAAATGGATAAAAGTATGACAATATTACTTTCAGAATTACCTAATGCGAACCAGTCTTTATAATTCCGAACGGGAGAAGCAGTTGAAGTCGACTGTTACGGTGACCCCTCAGCATGGGGCCCGGCAACAAAGTCCCCCTTTTTTTACTTCAACTGTAGGCAACAGACCATCTGTCACGCCCTCGTTCGAGCGTACAAGTCCTTACAGTACAGGTACCTAAGTTTTAACATTTAATTTGATTTACAAATATTATTGTGCTGACTTACATTGTACAGTCTTACGTTCAATTTAATCTTAATTTAAATATGTGAAACTTCTATGAGGTAGATAAAGTTCACCTTCACTATAGAAAAAAAACTTGAATGAGATATTTATTTCGATATAGCACCTAAAATACTGGCGCAACCCGTACCCCTAACCCGACGAAGACTAGGACGTAGTCCGAGTCCACCAGCTCGGATTTGCAACGAACAGTCTCGAGCAACGAACACACCTTCACCGACTGAGAAATTTTTAGTAAAAGACACCTCGAAAACTGCGTTAAAGGATGTCTTGTCAAGATTAAGACGTGAGTACTTTTGATTTTTTTTTCAATTAGAATCATATTAGTAGTAGGTAACAGCAAATGAAAATGCATCCTTCTGTGAAGTTGTGAACACCTGCTGCATCTAGCTTAAACAAGCGATAAAAACGCGGTAAAGAATCTGCTAATATGCCACATGGTGGACAATGACAAATGTTAGTGTGGTCGCTTTATCGCAATAATTCTCAAGTTTTGTAACGTCAAATGGCAATGTGAATGCCATTGTAAAATTATCGCGATAAGTTGTGGCTACACCTACGGTTAACGTCCAACATCGCGTTAGTCAACGCCGTTTCTCGTAGGTGTAGCCGCACCATTACACGTTGTTAAATATTTTGACATAGTTGATATTCCTGGCAACTTGGCAAGACTTTTTTGATTATAGAACTCCGAACTGTCATATTAATGTCAAATTGAAAAGTAACCTATTTTATTATGATGCAATTCTTAAAAATAATGATTTAAACAATGTTTACCAAGTGAATTGTGCTTATTTAAATTTCGGAGATTGTGCTATTGCCACCTGAGATGGGTGCTTTAATGACCAAAGCTTTGAGACCGATCAAATCTTTCAATATTGAAAATCGCGCTCATCGCGTGATTTCCAAAGAAAAGCCGACTCCGGCACCTAGGTATCCTCACAATATAGAAGATTTAAAGCGAACACTTGAAGCTGAACCTGATATAGACGAGATATTAGATAAAAAAAATGAAGGGCTCGATAAAAGATTGAAAGATGTTTATGTAACCTCACTTGGGAGGCCTGAAGTTGACGTTACCCGGGAGAAGAAATCTGTTAACAAAAGTAAGCGTCCTTTGCCTCAAGACCGTAAAATGCCAGAGGAGTATGACTTTGGATTCAAAGAACCAGATAGAGTGACTTATGGCCGAACTACTCTTCGAGATGCAATAAACTTTATTTCTGCATATCAAACAAATCCTAATGAAGTAACAGCTTCAAAAATAGCGCTAGAGTACAAACTAAAAGTGGAGGATGTAGAAAGTGTATTAAAGTATTTCAAGACTTATGAGGTATACATACCAGAGACTAAAACAGCACCAGCTATATTTGCAGGACCTGCACAGATGAGGAAACAGCTTTACAAACTTGATACAAAAGAATTAGAAGCCAATAAAGAGCAGCAAGATGCTACAGTAGCCAACACAGACACAAAATTAGAAGATGTAGCCAATATGGGCACAGAAGTAAAGAATGTAGCCAATATGGACACAGAAGTAAAGAATGTAGCCAATATGGACACAAAACTAAAGAATGTCGCCAATATGGACACAGAAGTAAAGAACGTAGCCAATATGGACACAGAAGTAAAGAATGTAGCCAATATGGACACAGAAGTAAAGAATATAGACAATATGGATGCAGAAGTAAAGAATGTAGCCAATATGGACGCAGAAGTAAAGAATGTAGCCAATATGGATGCAAAAGTAACAAATGTAGGCAATATGGATACAGAAGTAAATAATGTAGCCAACAAGGACACAGAAGTAGAGAATGTATCCAACATAGACACAAATATAAAAAAAGCAGCCTAGTTACCATTCTATTATCATGATTCAGTTTAACAGGTAAAAGCCCTGACAGCTGCCAAGTGGATCTATATGGATCCGACGCAAGCGCAAATATTGAAAATATTTAACTGTCAGGGCTTTTACCGGTTAAATCAATAAAATATCCTCAATGTTTCTGTTTTAAATAGATTTGTTTCTGGGATAGAATATATATTAAATGAAGTTTTTTTTTTGAAATGTACATAAGAACAGCTTTAATATTTCATATGAATTTAGTTTTGCAACCTGTTTTAAATAATGTCTACAATGATTTTAACGACAGCTCAAACCATGCCTGTAAGATGTTAGTTCCCATTTGTTCTATGAAACGTGACATTATCAGACATAATAAGACAAAGTTTTCTTATTTATACTACTAAAATTGTCTCATTTTGTCCGATGATGTCCATAGAACAAATGGAAACTACTGTAAGATGTTCATTAATTTACAAAATGTATGAGCTAAGTTATTTGGTAGTCTTATGAGAATCTATAACATTAATTATCAGTAACTAGCTTTTGCTCGCGCCTTCATTCGCGTCAAATTTCTTGCTACCCCGACCTACTCCGTTGGTTCGAATCGCTTGCCTGTGCGAGTACTTCGTATTCGTGACTTTTTTCCCTTTGTTCAACTCCTAAGAGTCTTAACGTGATTTTATATAGCGCATAGCTTTTCTCGATAAATGGGCTATCCAACACTATCAATTCGAACCAGTAGTTCTTGAGATTAGCGCGTTAAAGCAAACAAACAAACTCCTTCAGCTTTACAATATTAGTATAGATATTGATAGTGCTGTTATGAAATGTCCCTGTAGCTGGACCATTTATTATGTCATCAAAATATTATATCTATATGATCTACTCTGTACATAATCTTAAAATGTTATAGTTTAATGGATAATGCTTATAGTATCCAGGCCAATGTGATTTAGATATTAGAAAGAGCAGAAATTAAATTGTTTTGTTTTTAATTAATGATACTTTTATTTCTGTAAACCAGTGGTACTCATGGTTAAGAAACATATTTGGTTAAATATATTTCTTAAGAAATAAGTAATAATAATAATTAACATACGCCTGGTTTCTGGAACGAAAATCAACATAAAAACTTAGCTGTCAAATTATAGAGTGCGATATCAAATCAACAGCCAACAACTTTTGTGTTTAATCGCTAACTTTTCGTTTCAGAAGCTTGGCGATAGTCTCGTGTCCCGTACGCAAAATACGCGCTTTGACGTGGAGTTGCGGACGCAAGCCCGTTATACCTATGTAGTCTCGTTGTCGTAATCGCTGTTTCGTAATTTAATTTGACTCTGTATAAGACAAACAGGGTCAAATTAAATTAGCTAGCGAAACCCCGGGGCGTTATGAGTGTCGATATCTAAACAGGATACATCCTGTTTCGATACATCGAAAAAGAAATTATTTTTTTGTGGGGTCCACCGGAAAAATGCCAGTCTAATTATATTTTTTTGTATGAAATACACAGCAGTGATAATATCGACGGTCCCTACATACAGACGCCATCACATCAAGCTACCCCGATCTGTCAAATTTCTTTGATAGATTTTTAACTTTATGACATACACATAAGGATTATTTTTTTGGTGGGAAATCATCAAATAACTTCTCCCGCTCTGGTTGGAGCAGGAGGGCGTGTCAGACTTTTACTGACTAAAACCCACACGTGTTCCCTCAGTAGCCTGTATGCCCGGGGATGCGGTATCTCTTTCGAACGAACCCGCACCCCTGGCAGGCATCGGCCCTTGCGGGCCCCAACAAGTTTATGCTGACGTCTCTTTGAGATACACATAAGGTTCATGTTCATTTGGGGAAATTTGTCAGTTTAGGTAGCTTGATGTGCTGGCGTCTGTACAATCCCCTAAGTGGTAGATTCGTGATTTGCATGTTTTTTTGTCTTTGTTTTGCGTGACCTTCAGGCCAGCCCATACTATCGATTAGTTTAACAAATCTAAGTCTAAGATGGTAAAATGCCATTACATTAACACGTGTTTGAAACTTTAAAGCGCTCTCTTGTAAAATTTGTCATTTGTGGTATACAGAGTTTATCAATTTATGGCCATATTCATAAACGATGATTAAAGTTAAATGATGTTTAAACATCAAAAATGTATGGTTAAACAGACGCTAATCATTATTTAACTTTAACCAGCGTTTATGAATAAGGGGGTCAAACTTCAAGTACCAAAACCAGTCGTTGACCCCAGAAAAAACATCTAACCATTTTTTTATTGTGCACTAGCTTGCCAGCGGTACCGCCCGCGTGGAGGTCGGTGTATTATACATATAAACCTTCCTTTTGAATCACTGTCTATTGATTAAAACCGCATTAAAATCCGTTGCGTAGATTGAAAGATCTAAGCGTACAAATACGAAAAGCAACTTTGTTTTATACTTTGTAAGGATTACCATTACGCCCGCAGAGTTTCGCCAGGTAATTTAATATGACCCTGTGTAACGGCCTTGTTGGTACAGTGTCGATGTGTCGCGACGGGTCTCTGGGCGCGGCCTCGCTAGGCGCCACTCCAGACGCGCCACTCCCGCGCCGCGCGCCCTCTGTGCGCTCCGATGAGCGGCCGCTGGCCACGCAGGGAGACATGCTCAACAGCATTAAGGTATAACATCGTCTTTTTCGTCTATACTATTAATACCAGCCTAGTATTGCCCCCCTGGACGAAGGCCTCTTCTCATACAAAGAAGGCACGAGCTTTGATCACCACGGTTGCTCAAGATGGGAAGAAGTGATTTCAGACTTATACAACGTGTAACATAATACAATAACTTGAGTATTGAGTTAAAAGCATACCTAATACAATGATCAAAACTTTTTTTTTTAAGGCTAAACTGTTAAAAACAGTGGCACTCCGGGAGTGCCGACAGAAGTGAAAACTTGAACATATACCTGTGTTTTTTTAAATTGTCAATACAGGATTTCACATTGGGTCCCTGGGTCTTGTGCGCTCGGTAAAAAATGATAAACGAGCGACAGATTTTGACGATAAAAATACAAAGGGAAAGAAAGGGATAAAGAATTAGAATTTCCTAATAAAAGAAAGGGACTTTTCCAAATGACCAACGTGCAACTCACCCGTGTGCTCGTTCACCCATATAAACACAGTATACATATAGCTTCATGGAAAGCGTTCGGCGACGATGACGCGAGTTCCATGATTTTTGTGCACCCAAAAAGTGCTCAATGCGCCTAAAGAAGTTTTTACCTTCAAAAAACACTTATTGTAAGTTACCAATAGTGTAAAACCAAGGGTCCGTTCCGAGTTGCGATAATATCGATTTGAGCGTGCTCACACCCGTTCCGAAATTCCGAATTAGCGCGATAATAAGAAGACGAAATTTGTGGTGTATACAAGTTTTATATGGTGTAAATAGGTTTTAACATTGAGTGAGCACTGTTAGTGCGTCCACGGGCGTCTCGTATTTTTGATAAAAATGACAGTTCTCAGCTGTCATAGTCGTGATATCTTTAGCGGAACGCAATTGATGTGAGCGCTCTCATCAGCCCTCTTTTTCTAATTCGGAAAGTTTTCTGGTAAAAAAAGTTAATTGCGAGGTGTTCGAAAAACATCAGAATTTTCCCACACAAAATAATTCACATGGTCCTAATCCGATATTGTAATCACAGTTACAAAGAAGACTACGCGAAACTATCAATGCGGAGAAAGCAGGCGGGTTTCACGATAAAGTCAGGTAAGTACCTAATGGTAATAATATTAAGTACAGAGGCCAGCACATCAAGCTACCCCAATCTATCGAATTTCTTTGATAGTTTTTAACTTTACTACAAAGGAAAACATAAACCTTATTTTATGTTCAATTGGGAAAATTTGACAGTTTGGGATAGCTTGACCTGCTGGCGACTGTACTACCTTCCCTACAACCCGATTGTTATAACTGTGCACTTGGGGCTGTCAAAGTCAAAAGATTGGCAAAATTTGATTCACCCGCCCGCTACCCTACTAGAACGGTCTCTGTGTCGTCTGCCCTGTTAAAACTATTGCTGACGCAATATATTATTATATTCAGGGTGTGGCGTAAATAGTGGTCCACCGTTAAGGATTCGAACCGGCCAGCATAAAAGCCAAAGTTCACTCACTCATTCATACATTCATTCATTCCCTGATTGTAGGCTGTTGTTTGTAGGCGTTGTAGGCCTTACTGACTGTAGATTTGTAGACGATTTTCTATTCTGTATTCGTCTAAGTACCTGGTACTTAGACGAATAGGCTGACAGGCCTGCGCTGTCCTCCCATACATTTAATCTCTGTAATTTGAAAATATTGTTAAAGCCAATTACTTATTTCTAAAAGAGTAACCGTGGAGTTTCTTGCCGGCTCTTCTCCATAGGAAACAACAATTTGGAACCGTGCACCTAGCAGGTTTATAAGAAATAAAAATATTTTGATTTTGATTGATCACGAAATGTCAAAAATTACTGGACCCACGAAGATGAAATTTGGGACAGAGGTAGATTATGAGTAGGAGACGTTAACTAAGAAAGGGTTTTAGGAAAGTGGGGGGACTTTCCTAAAATCCTTTCTTAGCTGACGTCTCCTACTTGTAAAGGATTTGGGCGAGTCCTTTGCTCATCAGTGGGACAGTATTGGCTAATCAAATTTAAAAACGAGAGAGCTATCTTCATCATCGAAAGACGTACACTGCTGGACAAGGCCTTCTCCAAGCTCCGCCCCTTCGACCGGTTCTGTGCTTCCCGCATCCAGCGGATTCCTGGGGCCCTCACAAGGTCATCGGTCCACATTGTGGGAGGCCTTCCAATTGTACATCTTCCGGTACGCAGTCACCACTCCAGAGCCTTTCGGCCCTACCCACTGCCGCTTAAGTTTGACAATTCTTCGAGCTATGTCGGTTGCCTTGGTTCTCCTGCGGATCTCTTCATTTCTGATTCGATTACGTGGGGAAACTCCAAGCATAGCCCTCTCCATTGCTCTTTGTTGGGTGACTTGTAGCCTTCTAATAAGGTCCATTCTGATCGATCTGATGTAGTGTCTCCGATTTTCATGAGGGTGGGTGTTACATGAGCATTTGACATTACCTTTGTCTAATCCACATTCATTTTAACACCCACCCTTTCGGAAGCTCTACTGAGGTCGTCGACTATTGTACTGAAGTCTTCCATAGTCTACGCCATGACAACTACATCATAGGTAAACCGAAGTTGAGTGATGTACTCGTCATTGATGTTGATGCCAGCTCCTTTCGTGTCCAGACCCTTTTTTTTTTTTTTTGGTGGGAAATCATCAAATGACTTCTCCTGCTGAGTAGAGCAGGAGGGCGTGCACCCCTGGCAGGCATCGGCCCTTGCGGACCCCACCAGTGGTTGCTGACATCTTTGATGGCGCGCGTGAGGAACACAACGCGCCGTCCCGTCTACCACTTTTCGGCCGCAGAGGATAGGGAGAGCGGCTGACGCTATACCGACACTCCTCTTCCCCTGCGGCCCCACCGCGTCCGCCATCAAACGGTGGCGGCCCCGTCCAGGCCACGGAAGGGAAGAGCGCTGCTCAGAAGTACCGGCACTCCTCCTCTACCGCAGCCCGTAACCCTCAGCCGCGATGCCTCCCATTCGACATCGCGGCTCACCTCAGTTGCGGTGCACCTCACCGCAACCTACTTTTTGGCCGCTACGTCAATGGCTTGAAGGCAAAAGCCCTGACGAGCGGCCCCACCGTTGGGTTCCTCTTGGGTTCACCGTGGATGGGAGACCACGGTTACTAAGCCCCCCCGCAACGACAATGCGGGAACCCACTCGGGGGGGGGGGGGGGTGTCCAGACCCTTGAAGCTATCCTCCAGTGCGGCGGTGAATAATTTCGGAGAGATAACATCTCCTTGTCTCACATTGCACTGCAGCACGACAGGTTTAAGATTGTACGGATATTTTGTGCACATCAGGGTTCGCAGTCCGGTGTTATGAAAATCGGTCGAATATTCGAAAATCGAAATTTTTGCATTCGAATATTCGAAATATTTTATTATTCGAACATTCGAATGCAAGCCCTAATCTGTATCTATTTTCGGCAACTAAGTGATTTTATTTTTTCATCGCAATTTTTTTTTAGTTTGGTGCTGCCCAAGAAGCCTATGAATAATAACAAGAACGAGATCTCTAGGACTAACACTAATGTGACGAAACTTAATCAAGACTTCGGGTGTGTAAAAGTTTTTTTTAACAGACATCATAAAGAGGTAATGCATTAGCATTCAATGAGTTTATACAGTAAAACCTGGATAAGTGGGCCCTGGATATATGAGGACTCTGTTATTGATCGTTACAATAAGGTCCCAACACTTTTGCATAGAAATACCTCTCATCATCCACCAAGTTTTTTCCTAACTATATAGGGGTCGGCTTCTAGTCTAACCGGTTGCAGCTGAATACCAGTATTTTATACGGAGCGACTGCCTAACTGACCGCCTCAACTCAGTTACTGGGTAATATAATACCCCTTGGTAAGACTGGTTGTCAGACTTTCGGGCTTCTGACGACCCATAACAGATATAAAAGATCCACGAATGACAGCCGGCACCAACGGCTTAACGTGCTTTCCGAGGTACGGAGGGGTTTTGGTAAGTAAACATGGTCACAAATCCACGGACCAACCGCGTCAAGCGTGGCCTAACCTGATCAATCGTCCCGTACGGTTGTTATAACTTAGCCACAACCCCTCTTAGATATACAATTATTGTGAATTTGCAAACATTTGTGACTGAGTCTTGTTTTTTTTTTTGTTGAGGTTTACGTCTTTTAGCTCAAGAGCCCGTATAATGGGACAATTCGAAAGTTATGACGCGTTTGTTTACAGTGTAATTCCTTACATACTTGCTTGGAACATTTCGATAGAGGGTGCCCTCTATAAATAAAACAACTGTCAAGTTAACCTGCCTATTTGGGAAACCGGGTACAGAGATTTCTTTGATAGATTTTCAACTTTATGACATAAGTGTAAGGTTCATGTTCAATTGGGAAAATTTGACAGTTTGGGGTAGCTTGATGTGCTGGCGTCTGTACCTAAATGAAAAGCCTCTATTAGTGATGAAAAATATAGGGCCCTTCTTATGGGTTTTAAACCCATAGAAGGAGACTGAACGAGACAATCGTTTTTACGCCTGGAGCGTTTATTGTAAGCACGGACAAAAATATTGCGGCGGTATTTTAACGCGCACTTTCAATGTTGTGAGTGTGATAATGAGTAGTAATATTTTTTTACACATCTCTTTTCATGACCCATCTTAATAAAAGTGAAAGTTGGCACTGCATAGGAAAAAATAATATTTTGATTGTACAGCAGAGTTCATTAAATTAGTCGCCCTTTCAGGCTTCAAAAATATATGAACGTGAAAAAAGTTCATAATATTGTGACAACTTTATGCATAATTAAATTGTGGTCATGAAATAGATTCATTAATAAGCGACTGATTTTTCTCATAATTTTTCATATGATTCATATATTATTGAACCGTTCATAGGACATATTTTTGATCTATAGGTTCTTTACAATTTATTGAGCTATCCAACGCTCACAATATTTTGAATCCTTGATAGTGCCAATATATTAATGAACATGACTCACAATTTTTTTGACACAACTTCAAAAAAATCGGGATGAAATGATCTCAACAACTAAGAAAATTAAACTTTATCACATTTCCATCATATCCGCGGATGCTGATATACGCAACAACCCTGGTCCCTAACTATATACAGGTATAGTCTCACTGTTGGGAAAAGGTCCCTATTTTTTATTGATTGCTGATAATTTTGGTTGTTTCAGCGTTAACAGAGACAAGCAACCCCCATTATCTCACAGTTTCTACAGCCCCACGCGCCCAATGTCGCCGAAGGGACGGCGAAACGCGCAAACAAAAAGTTTTTACTAAGCAATGAATCAAATTGTATTGTAGGTAACTGAATCAAATTGTGCCGTGTGTGCTAATTAATAAAAGTACGTTTTATATTCCAAGGGTTTTATTTATTTACATTATATTTACATTTATGTACAATTGTTGGATTTCTACTTTTCAAGTACTATGTATTCATGATGGTTTTTTTTTTAATTCGTGTTTAGGGCAGAACATAAGATTATGATGAACGGACCTTAGAACGACCGGAGTATTTAAATAATGGGGTTCAAAAATTGATATACAAGAAATCCAAGATGTACAGTCTCGAACAAAAGTAACACTCAAAACCGTCCCCAATTATACGTCAGTGGTTATAGTTTTGATAAAACATTTGTTTTTGCAAATTCAACTTTACACACATGACTTAAAGTGGTTTTTACATAGCAATATCCAAAAAGACTGAACTGAAAGATGACTATTTGACACCTGCGGACATTGCGCCCTATTTATGCGGATGTTTTTGAGACCTTGATTGTGTATCTTGGGTTTTTTGTATATCAATGGATTCAAACAACAGTGCTATTTCTATTATATAAGCTCGTTACAAAACGAACAGGAGGCAGTTTTTTACTTGTGGTATAAAAATACATCACAACATTCCTACTCTAAAAAGCACGCGTTATACGCCGACTAAGATGATTAGACAACGTTCGAGCGCCAAGCGTCGTTCTTGTGGTCGACTTGGTTGCACCACACGTGGTCAAAATTTCTTCAGTTCAAATTGTTTTAATATTTTCATTTACCCCGTTGTCAGTTTTGTAAAAGGAACTGAATTAATCTATACCTATTGGGTTCTTCATAAAAAATCTGACTTGGTGGTTTAAACCCGATAACTTTTTTTTTTGTAATATGGGCGTAGTAGTTAAATCCTGACAGTTGTCTAATTAACTCTGGTCGGCTTCTAGTCAATGTCTTGTAGACTCTAGGACTAAGTTAAGTACTAAATAGTGCAGGAGCTAGGAGAGGCCGGGGTCCGGGGGCGGCGGCGCCATGCAGTTCCCGTCCGGATAGCGCTTCTTGAAGGCACCTATCAAGTCTGGGTCCACTAGGCGTACCCCGTCCACTTGGTTCCCTAGGGTTATCCTGAAATTGAAAAAAGAAGTTTTATATTAATAAATTGATCCAGAAATCATAAAAAAACGATGCATAAGTATGTAGAACCTCCTTTTTTGAAGTCGGTTAAAAATAAACTTGATTCGAATGAGGGTTTTCAGAAATGACGGTCACTAGGTGGCAGCACTGAGACGTCAGGTCCTGTCAAAAGTGTCAAAGCGCCTACGGACTAAATGGTGAACGAATGAATGAAACGATTGACATCAAATATTTTAAGTTCACTGTCGCACTGGAAGACTTTTTGTCAAAGTGGCGCCAACTGGTGGCTTGAACATTCAAGAAAACCCTCATTGAATTATAGCATATTTTTTATCGGCAAATAACTTTTAGATCACTGTGGATGCGCTACAAATTGTAAAAAACGGCTACCCTGCCGGTTCCCCTTTAACAATCAAAGGATCAAGTCGAAGGTGAGTGATGAAATTTTTCACAAAGCATTAATAGCTTTCTTACCAATTCGGCTGGACATTGTGCGGCCGTCCAAACAGTTCTATTTTCCTCGTTCCAGGACTCAGTCTCTCTGAAAACGTAAATTAAAATATTATATCGTACTAGCTTTACCCATTTTTATTTATTTATTGTTTATTAAAACGGTAAAACCAATTATATTAATTAACATAGAGATTTAAACAGGTATAGCAAATAAAAATATTAAAAATACTAACAAATAATAGAGGACAACCTAGCATACTTATTCTCGCAAAAACTCAGACATACACGCATAATTTTGCTTCATTCATCAGCAAACAGATCACATTCAGGATAGGTGGTCAGGAGGGCGTTAAGCATCCTTAAAGTAAGACACAGGAGACTCAGCTCTGGCGACAGTTTTAGGTAACGGCGGCGGCGCAAACAGATTGCGCCGACAGCTTTGACGATGACCGATGAATTTGTCGGGAACAAATAGTCTACAGAAAACATCGAGGAGTTCGGGACTGTCGATGCGTCCTCTGAGAGTTTTGCAGGCCACTGTGAGCTGTAGGAAGCCTCGTCTAACTTCCAACGAGTGGAAGCCAAAGCACCAAGGAGGTAATTAGTCGGGTACATGAAAGGAAAGAAGTGAAACGTCTTTTTATACAGAAATCTCAAGAAAGTTTTCTGTACCTTCTCCAATGTTAATGTATGAGCCGCCCCGTGTAGGGATGCCAGATACAGGCACCAGCCTCAAGTTTACTACGAACCAAATTGGTGTAAAGAAGCTTAATTACATGTGGGTTGTGAAAATCACGGGCATTTCGCAAAACGAAACCCAAACGCCTAAAAGATTCCTTGGCAATTCCATCTCTACGGAACCCTAATAGTTTTTCTAAAATAATAAATAATAGATAGCTGATGTCACAAGGAGTAATATAGGCTACATTACTCCTTGTGACATCAGCTATCTGCAGTTAGCATTAAGAAAAACGTGTTGACCCTAGCATTACTTTATGCATTTAAAATTGAGTCTTATTGGCTTATGATAGGATTTAATTTCCTTTAGCTCATTTAGCGGTCAGTATGGCAAAATACATAATTAAAAAACAAAAAAAAAAAAAACTATTTCAAAATTCACTGAAATCAATTAATAATATCGACAAATTGTCTTGGAACATACAGAATATGACATTTCAATTCCTTACCGTTACATTGGTTTAAAAAAAAACGCGATATTGACGTAGTTTAAGTTCTCTCACCAATGATGCCGTAGATCTCGTCGGGCTTGTGCGACGTGGCGCGCACCTCGGCCACGATGACGTCACAGTCCAGACCGCGGTTCAGGTTGTCTGGGCTGCCTTTCATGCCCACCTGTAGATCACAACTTGTATTTACTGTCAATCAATGTACAGTAAGGGGTCATAAGTGCAGTAGTACGTTAAGGATTGTATTCCTATGAACGCGCGGTCGCAATAGTATAGAAATTACTTATTATAAGAAGGTCGTAAGTTAAACCGAAGGGTCAATCTATTGGTTTGCGAGATTTCTACTCCACTTATGACCGCTACTGTACCTAGCCTTTTCCCAACTATTTTGGGGTCGGCTTCCAGTCTAACCGGAGCAGATCTGACCTCGACAACCCAATAGGACATTACAACTATTTTTGAAAAGTGTCCTAATTAGATTCTAAAGTGCTAATAAACCACAACATTTTCATTTAATCAATTAGTGCCGTAAAATGCATTTATATTTTAAAATTTTGCGCGTAATTTGACAAAACGCTGGACGCAGTGGACGCCATATTTCTCTGAGGGTATGAGGTCAGTTTGCTATATAGACAAATGCGCTGATATTTTTTATCTATACTTAATAATCAACTAATATTATAAAGAGGAAAGATTTGATTCTTTGTTTGTTTGCATTGAATAGGCTCCGAAACTACTGAACCTATTTGAAAAATTCTTTAACTTTTGGAAAGCTACACTATCCCCGGGTGACATAAGCTATATTTTATCCCCGTATTCCCACGGGATCGGGAACACCCGACGATGCATTCCCGGTGTTCCTGGCATGCTGTTTTATTTTTACAAAAAAAGTATTTTTAAGAAGTCGATTCCATATTTTCATAACTTTTTTAAAAAGTATTTTTCTTTTCTGTTCTCACCACAATAAACATTGCAGACATTGTTACATTTACGGTACATTATATGGTTTCGTTTACTAGTGGACTAGTGCCTAAGCTGGGTTTTATGGGCCTATATTTCAGGTCACCAGGTCTCCACCCTCTATCAGATACATTTCATAATAATAAAAAACCGGTCAAGTGCGAGTTGGACTCGCGCACCGAGGGTTCCGTACAAACCTGTGGGTATATAAGTAAAAGTTCAAAATTGTCAAAAATATTTTTTTTTATATGACGAAACTAAAAATTTTCGGTTTTCGTAATTTTTCCTATATCTGTACTATAAGACGTGACTTCGTACAAAATTTCAAGATTCTAAGTTCACGGGAAGTACCCTGTAGGTTTTGATTCCCGTGCGAGTTTCGAAAATTTGCGGAATTTTGCGGCCTAAATGGCTGTATCTTTTGATTGCGTTGACTTAGAAGGTTGATTTTTCTACAGCTTCCAGGGACAGTAGAACTAAGTATCATATATAAATTTCAGTTTGATACCTCCACGCGTTCCTGAGAAAAACGGTCTTGACAGACGGACGGACGGACGGACGGACGGACAACAAAGTGATCTTATAAGGGTTCCGTTTTTTCCTTTAGAGGTACGGAACCCTAAAAAAAAGCAAATATAAAAAAAAAATACATTAGGTAAATAAAATATGCATCTGATTACCCGATCTCTAGTTATGATAATATAGAAATATTTTGAAAAAGCCACCGTAGTATGCGTCTGGCCGCCACTACAGCGGGCTTAGCATGACGCTTACTATTTATACGAAGCATAGACAGTGCTTTTTCAATACAAAGTGACATTTCGTTCCTACATTTTTGTTATCGCACCATAGATATCCTCACCGTAGGCATGAGCTTGCGGACGGCGAGTAATGGGTAGCTCGGTGTCCGGTAAGGACCAAGCCCAAGTCGACGGCGCGTTGTGTTCCACGCGCACCTCAAAGAGATGTCAGCACAAAAAGTGACGGGGCCCGCAAGGGCCGATGCCTGCCAGGGGTGCGGGTTTGTTCGAAAGAGATACCACAGCCCCTGGCATACGTGCTACTGAAGGAACACGGGTGGGTTTTAGTCAGTAAAAGTCTGACACGCCCTCCTGCTCCACCCAGAACGGGAGAAGTTATTTGATGATTTCCCACCCAAAAAATTAAAAACCATAGATATCCTTCTACAATCTGTCATTTAGTCTTTCATTTCTAACGATATTTGTCTAGGTCCTTATAAATGTAGACTATTTCAGAAGAATATTTCTTCCTAAACTGTCAAAATCACACTGACAAAAAAACTTTCTACTTGACGGCCACAAAGTATATACGATTATTTTAGAACTCGTTTAATAGAAAAACATAGGTATCTTATCCTATTGTACATCATTTATTTAATAGTCATGTCTATTCTTCCGTCGCCAAATCGGTGCCTGCTGTTCTATACTAACCAGACAGTGTTCCTTCCCGTGGTTCAACCAATGTCCCGTCCGTCCGGTCCGTATGATCCGTTGCAGCTGGTTGGTCTTCACCCAGATCAGCTCGTCCACTCGCTCGTAGCCCCACAGCTTGAGGCACTCGCGACCCAACTCCATTGCCCTGGGGATTAGGTCAAGGCTCCAATTAGGCGGAGAACAGTCTCATGAACATTGGGAAAATTCATCAAATACTTTGAAGCATTTCTTGCTTAACCGAGTTGCAACAGCATGGCATGACTGTAGCAGCATTTTGAACATAATAATCTATATATATAAAAGAAAGTCGTGTTAGTTACTTCACTTATAACTCAAGAACGGCTGAACCGATTTAGCTGAAAATTGGCAGGGAGGTAGTTTAGAGCCAGGAGAAGGACATAGGATCCCCTTTTTATCCCGGTATTAGGTAGGGTAGCGTAGGTAGGGTAGGTAGGATAGTGTAGAGTAGGGTAGTGTAGTGTAGGAGGTAGGGTAGCGTAGGTAGGGTAGGTAGGTAGGGTAGTATAGTGTAGGGTAGGGTAGGTAGGATAGTGTAGGGTAGGTAGGGTAGGGCAGCGTAGGTGGAGTAGGTAGGTAGGGTAGGATAGTGTAGGGTAGGGTAGGATAGTGTAGGGTAGGGTAGGATAGTGTAGGGTAGTGTAGGGTAGGTAGGGTAGCGTAGGTAGGGTAGGTAGGATAGTGTAGAGTAGGGTAGTGTAGTGTAGGAGGTAGGGTAGCGTAGGTAGGGTAGGTAGGTAGGGTAGTATAGTGTAGGGTAGGGTAGGTAGGATAGTGTAGGGTAGGTAGGGTAGGGCAGCGTAGGTGGAGTAGGTAGGTAGGGTAGGATAGTGTAGGGTAGGGTAGGATAGTGTAGGGTAGTGTAGGGTAGGTAGGGTAGCGTAGGTAGGGTAGGTAGGGTATAGATTTTGTATGAATGACTTTTGGATGGATAGGACAACGTCTGTCGGGACAGCTAGTTTATTTATATTTTTTTAAATTGGACTATGCTTTTGTATTGATTGATATGTATTTGAATTGATTAAATTTGGACTATTCTATTCTATTTTGACATTCTTATTTACATTTTTAAACTAAATATTATGAACTATTTTGTACGCCGAAAGTATATAAAATAACTCGAAAAAGTACTCCCCCAATTCCTTCGAGGAGACTTTTTTATATGTATTTTTCACATCTTTAATATTTTTCTTATTTAGGTGTTATTTTACGTACTTTTAGTCATTTAAATTTCTTGAACCCCCCGATACTAAAACCTGGCTACGCCCGTGCTAGGACTAATTACAGGAAAGGCATTAAAAGAATCATGGCTTCGTCTTAAGACGGTAGAGGTTTTTTCTTACCTGCCAGTGACCCACAGGAAGATGAGCCCGCTGTCCTGTAGCTGTGGCACCCCCAGACATCTCATCTCGTCGTCGGACATGGTGCCGTACGGGAGCTCCATGTGAATGTCCCACGGAGGGTCGGCCATTATTACTGCGAACTTGCCTGCGGAGAATAAGCTCTGATAAACATACCTTATAATTATTATTTTTTCTCATAATTTTTTTTTCTCATTATAATATGGAAGTCTTGTAGACTATAAATTTGTAGACCATGGTCTGTCAATAAGTACCTATAATGACAGACCTAAACTCTGCCCTGCTAATAGGGTATTTTCAAATTTATTAAAACCTATTCTAATTTGAAGATTGGGACGAAATATGTAACAGAAAAATAAAAGTAAATTGATTTATATCCATATTTCGTTGTTTTGGAATTTACCGCCAAAACGCTCCTTACGATGACTTTTTATCACGTGACGTCAACTTTATGTAAACTAAAATAGTTAGTAAGTAACAAGTGATTTTTAATAGATAGAAAGTGATATTACTGGTGTGCGGTGCCTATGTGCAGAAATACTTCGAAAACTGCGTCAAACTAAGTATTTGTACAGGTGCCGTTTACACAAAGCTGGCGTCACGATGTCACGTGATAAAAACTCATCGTAAGGAGCGTTTTGGCGGTAAATTCAAAACAACGAAAACAAAATTTGATTTTAATCGTTTTTAATTGAGAAAATGTATTTAAATACATTTATTTTTATTTTTCTGTTAAATGTATCGTCCCAATCTTCAAATTAAAATAGTTTTTATTAAATTGGAAAATACCCTATTGGAACCGTGTACCTAGCTTCTGACGTTTCATAAGTGCCGTGAAATCAAAATATTTTATTTCACATAAACCTATTATGTGAAATAAAATATTTTGATTTCATTACTATGGATTAATTTAGAAAACCTATTGGCTTTTGCTAGCATGCTGCGGACAGACCTCACGTCCACCATTGGACATCAGATACCTGTTTGTGATACTGACCTAAGAACGTCATGTCCAGATATCTGAGGTCGCACTGTATCCACTGCGGCGGCGTTAGAGTTAGAACACCGTCCGGTTTAGCTGCCACAGTTGTTCCTGATGGTATAAAAAGAACCTTATTTATTTATTTATCCTCACACTGGTATGTCATACAGCAATTATACCAACGGATCAAAAAATCACTTCATATGCGCGGTGGACATCGAACGGGCCACGATGGATCACACACGCTTACACAGCGTCAAGACACTTCACCATACTTCCATAACTCCATTCCATCCATATCGCGCACAATCTTTGTAAATTCATTATAACTTATACAAGATATTTCTTATTTTTTCAGTACACTCGTGTTTTTACATTACATTACCACACAAGTGTTGTTTACTTTACATTTTTTTTTTCAATCCATGAAAAGAGTTTTTATGGCTGATTAGCGGTTTTGCCACTGCCTTTATTTACATTTGCGCGCGCATCGCTATCGCAACGCGCAGAAAAAACAACACCAGCATTTCTCATAAATATTTGTTAACGTTTTTGTTGTATGTTTAATTATTATAAAAATTGGCGACTTCACTTAGGGAAGATGAGCAATTAACAGTAGAAGTCTGTTTTTTCCTCGCAAGTGTGTAGAAAAACGTCGTATGAAACACGTATGCATTGATCATTATACACTCGGCTCCTTTGTAATAACCACCCGCCCATACCGCCTCGAGTGTAATGACCAACATAGCACACTCGTATCATAATGTACTATTCTGCAATAATCTAATCCCTTTAAACGAGCGATTCTTGTTATCTCGGAAACGGCTCCAACGATTTTCATGAAATTTAGTGCGCATGGGGTTTCGGGGGTGATAAATCGATCTAGCTAGGTTTCATTTTTAGAATAAGTCAAACAAAAAAAAAAACAAAGCTCGGTCATCCAGATATTAAGGCTTATAGTTTAGTGATATTGCTTACCGTTATGTGCTCCCTTAGATGCAGTCTCAGCAAGTTTGGGTGTGTTCGCGTTTGGGTCTGAGTTGTCTACTTCGTAATGCACATATCTGAAAAAGAAAAATTCTTATAAATTGAACACTACGACAAGTAATAACAATTCCTTTTTTCAGCTTGAACTTTAAATTTACCTAAAATAAGGTTTATTATTCAATGACACTTTTCAAGCAAGACTACTTCTTGAAGTGCAGCTTCTTGCGGGCGTGTGATTGGTCGCTGATGTGAGTGCAGCACTTACTTGCAGCTGTCCATGTGGAAGCAAGTGTTGAGGAACGAGCAGTCGCCGAGCGACTCGTCCGTGTGGCTCTGTATGATCTTCTTGAAGTGCAGCTTCTTGCAGACATATGATTGGTCGGATCCTTCCTCTGCCTTGCTTGTCGTGAAGGCGCGCATGCATTCAGCGCGAGTGCCGTGCGGGCAGAACTCCATTACTTGAGCACCTGGTCGAAGAATTTAAAGTATGAACTAATGCAATAATATATAAAAATATTACTTTTCTGCATTCCTCCGTATAAACATAACTGTGCCAAATTTCATATTCCTCCGTCCACGTAATTTTCGTGAAATGTAGTACAAAGTTTTTGCTTCACGTATTAATATATACAGGAAAAGTTTTTATCCAGTGCGCAAATTTTAACAATGAATTCAGCATATCATTCTAGACCCCCTAGCGCAGAAATTTTTCGCCCGTTATACAAAAAAAAATCTGCTGTTTCATAGAAAAGTGCAATACCTACGCGGTTAAAATGTATGGAACAGCTGATTTTTTTTTGTATATCCGGCGAAAAATTTCTGCGCTAGGGGGTCTAGAATGATATGCTGAATTCATGGTTACAATTTGCGCACTGGATAAAAACTTTTCCTGTATAGTGAGATAGATAGTATAATGTTTTGACTTTAAAACAGACAATAATGACCTCTGAGTTTGATACGGCATTTCTTCAGGGAACAGTCACCTAGGAAATGCCGGCGCTAATTTTTTAAATACTGACCAGCAAAATATTGACGTGTCTTATGAGATCTACATGTATAAATAAACATTCATTTCATTTCAGATTCGAAAAGCACGCCGTCTCGTAACGACTATTTAAATGTTCTTTTGAGTCGGTTTCCGAACTATACGCCGGCGAAGTCGTCAGCCAAAGATAGTTCTTTATTGGCGTTTGCAAAATGAAAAAATGCAGTATAGTATATTTCATTACAAGTGCGGAAAGGCTGTCATTGCAAAGAGTTCCGACAAATGTCTACCCGAGCCGAGGCGCAGCCGAAGGCGAGGGTTGACAGTCGGAAAAAGTTGCAATGACGGTTCCGCAGGTGTACTGAACGACTATTTTTAATACAGTTGCGAAAAAATGAAGCAATTTAATAAAATCACAATAAACTCAACTAACTAATCATTTATTTCTTATAAAAGTTATAGTACACATGTACATTGAAATTGGTACAGTTTTTTATACTAACTGGGGAAGTTTTAGGTTGCATATTTACTGTTTGAGACAAAATATTATTAATTTCGTATGATTGTTCATGTATATTTGTCATACAATAGCGTTTGCTAGTTGATGGAATTGGATCTGATGAATTATCATTATCAACGAAGGTAGATGGACGAACTACGGCTAAATAACGATCATCGGGAGCTTCGTTCAATCACTTCATTGGATGTTAATATTTTCGACTTTTTACTTGTAAAACCGTCTGATTGTCGTTTTAAGAAAGCATTTAATTTTGGGTATTCACTTATATCCACGTTATTCCTTATTTTCAGCATACTTTTTATCATCGAAAACCTCGACCATAACGTAGACGGTTTTAATTTTGCTGAGAGTTCGGAGAAGCATGCCAACATAACATTTTCTGAAAAACTATTTGCTTTTTTTCTTCTCTCCACGCAATAAATTCGTCGTATGTAGATACTCGTATGTAACGACTTTTTGACTTTTCCGGTAAAATGTTCTCCGAAGCATTTTGTGCCATAATACTGAGTTCCGGTGGTGTTAATTCAAAAAAAATTGGGTCGAAATTACTCATTTTGTGCAACAAACAACTAAACTCGCAAAGAAAATTTCTGGAAAATGGCGCCAACCGTAGAATATAGGTAAACAGAGTTTTTTTTTTCTTCACCCATTTTGGTAGGCAAAGGGAACTATGCCCATACAGCTTAGTCTTCAGTAGATTTTTTTTTGATATGAAATGAAAATGAAATTTAATGAGATGAAATTAAATGAAACCTAACCTAACTCATTCATTTAAATCATTAAATCTGATATTGAAATAAAATAGTAGCTTCTTTTTAGAAATATACGTATTTGTACGAATCACAAAAACTTTTTAGTAAAAACTTCATGGTTGGTTTTTCTTTTTAATAGACATTATTTTGACAGTTGGGAAAGAGAACGCACGAGTTCGGGAAAGGTAAAAAAAAAGCACTAGTATGTAATAGCCCACATCCCGAACGCTATACGTCCCTGCAATACGCCACTTTTTGAGCAACTGTATTAAAAATATAATTATACTTTTATTTCCCGACAGTCTGACAACCAGGCCAACCAAGGGGTATTGTATTACCTAAGCAACTGGATTATGGAGGTCAGATTGGTAGTCATTTCTTGTAAAATACTGGTATTCAGCAGCTGATCCGGTTAGACTGGAAGCCGACCTCAACATAGTTGGGAAAAGGCTAGGCAGTTGATGAAATATGATGGCCAGAATGTAAAATATGTATATAAATTGGATACAAACCTCCTTGACTCTTGAACTTGTCAGCCAGCGACTTCTCCTTGGCAGTTGGCTTGCTGAGTAAGTCCATAATCTCTTCACCGACTCTTTTCACAGCCTTCTCTCTACTTGAAGGCATTGCCAGTAATGACTGTAATACATAGAAAAACATCTTAGGCGATAAATGGGCTGTCGATTTTTAGATAAATATGCAAACCGAAGACATATTGCGCTGACCCTAAATAAATTGGGATAGTTTCTTTCAATATACTTATAAACTTTCGCGTTTTTTATTATCAACCCACCATAAGATCTGTGTCGTTTTTAGCAGTTTTCTTCTCATCTGTAGCGGTTTTAGATACTTTAGGATTTGTGGGTTCTTCCGTTTTGTTGTCACCTGCAATATGAGAGTTTAAATACCTCTGAATCAGTTCATATATTGTTATATTTTGATTTGAGTTAATTTTAACTTCCTAACTAATATCATAAATGCAACACTGAGTTTGTTTCTATGTTACGCTTTCATACTAAAATGGCTAACCGGATTTGGATGAAATTTGGCACATGGGTAGACCACAACCTGGGATACTTTTCTGTCCTGGTATGCAGTAGTACGTTCCCATGGGTTAATTTCAGTTATCCACGTGGGCGAAATCACAAAAAAAAAAGTTAGTTATTTAATATTATAAATATGTTCATGGTATTTGAGCTCTGTTGCTCTGCCTGATAATATTTCATTGCCTACTTTCTTTTTGGCTGTGTTATCTTTTTACTTTCTTACTTTTATTTGTTTATCAATAATACATCTGTTTGCTCCTTTCAGAAAGGCGAGGATAGTAAGGATACGTAAAGCCTATTGAAATCCTCGTTTCCACTTCAACTAGCAAATGTCAACTTTATTCTCAACTCAACTTTATTTTCAGATTGTAGAGAAAACTAAACTTTATGTGCAGGACTGTGAGTTATATTTCTAAATACACTTCACTGTTTAATGTTTGCAACTAGATTGTGAACGTAGTAAACCAACCTTTTCTTTTGCTCCCAGAAATCTGTTCCTCCATGAGAGCGGCCAACACTGCAGCTAGTCTCACAGACTCTGCGCTCACAACCTCTATGCTTGCATCGGTAGTGCTCTCAGTTCGTTCTTTTATGCTAAAATAAACGGAAGCAATAAATTTATGTTAAGTTTTTGCGGGATCGTACTTACAATCCGTTATTGTATCATAAAGTGCAAATATGTAATAAGTAAGGGACAAACCACAGATCTCCGGAGAGCCACAATAAGATTTTTGTTTTTAAACTGGTTAAAACTATTGTTCCATAATTTTTATTTTAAAAGTGTCTTATCAAAGTTTCTTAGATTTGTTTACTCTATGTTTGTTTAGTAGCAAATCCTACTAATATTATAAATGTGAAAGTTTGTGAGTATGGATTTATGTGTGGACGTTTGTTACTCTTTCACGCAAAAACGGCCAAATGGATTTGAATGTAATTTGGCACACAAGTTGTTTGTAACCTGGAATAACACATATGATACTTTTTATCCGGTACTACATTCCCGTGGGATAGTTTTCGACCTCCACATGGGCAAAGCCGCTGGCAAAAGCTAGTGATGACTAAAGTTTTTAGGAATATCCACTTTAAATAAGTTTAACATTGATTAATTATGATAAATCAAGACTATAGCACCTAGAGAACAAGCCTACAGCACTTAGCTTTTGAGTTCTGACGTTCCATAAGTGCCCATGGAGGTTTACATGAAATGAAAAACTTTGATTTAAACCAAAAAGTGGATATCCATATTTTTTCTATTTATTACCAGGAAAATGGATTTCCTTTTTTTACATTTATGTATTAGGTATCTATGTGTAAAACATGAAGTAAAAACGAAAAATGTCACAAAACTTACGTAATAAGTTTCTGTGTGGCAAACTTCTGCAGCAGGCTGGCTACTATCCCCGCATCAACATCACCTAGGCCAGGTAACAATGCACTAGCAGTTGCAGGCAACTGTAGCTGCATATCTGACAGCACTTGCAGAAGACGTACCTCTAACGAAGTAGACGGTACCAGAGCTTTCGGTTTCTCTAGTGTTCCTGTAATTATATTGAGCATTAAATTAATATTTTGTTGCTTTAAAACATTTGTATCTAAGTTGTGTGTTAAAAAGTATTTATATTTTGTTATAACTTCATTTTTCTCTACTTTTATTTGAGTTCATTTGTGAGAGATATCATAATGAGTTCATTTGTGTCGCTACTGTTGGGACACAGTCCTCTTCTCTTTGAGAGGGCCCAGTGCGGGTCGGTGGAATCACAAGTTTTAGAATTTTCAGTTCCTGGACTCGCCGCTTGCCTCACGGTAATTCCCTCTACCGTTTTGAGCCACCACTAAGACTACCCACTGACCGAGCAGTGGCCAATACCACTGGGTCTGGGGCTCTCTATTTGTGATAACACTTTTTTCTTCTATTCACACAATTTGGCTTCAATTACTTAATAACTATGAAACATAACAAGCCGCTGATTACAATGGTACCTTCATGCTTTAGTGTAGATGGGCTCGGCACTGACCGTTCCTTCCCCACACCGGGAGATCCCTCAGACTTCTCGCCGACCAAATTAGAACTCAAAATATTCTGCCGTTCTTTTTTACGTTTTTCTAGCTTCTCGCGCAGACTGTTCCTTTTGCTTTTAACAGCTTGGATCTCTTCCCAAGCGTCCGACATGTTTTTTTATTATTCTGTTACGAATACCATCAGAAACTGTTACCGGCCCCACGAGATCGCCACTTTCAAGGGCAATTTAAACGAGTTGAAGTGATTATATTTAAATTCTGTGAGACGAAATAATCTATATTTATGTGATAATCATTCTCAATGGCCAATAATGCAATTACTGGGAGTCAACCTGAAATTCTTAAAATATTTAGACGCTGCCAATGACGCTCCACAACAAAAATTCAATTCACGCTTCTCCGCTTCTCAAAATAATTGTCTTTGACGTTTCACTATGTTTGACACTTGACTGACTTGAGACAAGGACCACGTTCCGAGATACGATAATATCGATTTGACCGAGCTCACACCAGTTCCGCATTGGCGTGAGCGCGATAACGATGTCCCGCGAAACGGCATAGATGACGTTGTGACATGCGCCATCTTGCGATAACGCCAAACAACATGCGTTATTCTAATATCACCGTGAGCGCTGTCAAAAATGACAGTTGTGCTGTTTTGTTTTGATTCGCATCGTATCTTTAGTATTTTTCATCGTAACTTAGATTTATTTGAAATTGTGCTTCTATCTAAGAAGAAGAATTTCTATCTCGGAACTTGGCGACATAAAACAGTAGAAAATAAATGAGGGCGCCACAATTGCTCAGGTAGCTGCCCAGTTAGTACGACCCAGCTGATTTTGATACTTGAATAGTGTGATTTATAAATAATGAGTCAATATTTTAAACTAGTTTCTGCCTGCAACTTCGTTCGCGTGGAAGTCGTAAGACAATGCAATCATTATTATTTTGACATTGCAAAACTGACACTTAAATTTTATTTATTTGTATAGATTGCTTTCGATAAGTTCCGCATACATAGATAAAAAAATAGCCTCCTTACTAATAAACGTATTATATCAGATGAATAGTACAACGATTTCTCTTTTTAGTTGTCAGTAATTTGACTTCCGAAAGAAGAAGACAAAGCATTGTATAACTATTCATCTGATATAATACTTTTTTAGTAAGGAGGTATGTTTGTAGTAGTAATAAAACAACAACTCCACTCAAATGTAAACTATAACTGAATCGTCAGTTTTCTGAACCAATCTCATCGTCACTGCTGTCTGCACCAACCTGAATAACTAAATGGTCTATGTCCTGTCCTGATACAATTTTTTTCCATGCTCGTTTTTCTTTTCTTTTTCAATTTAATTCGATTCTGCGCACTGTGCTTACAGAAATACCTAAAACCAACAAAGCATGGTGTTAACATACATAAAATACATTGTCAGTCTGACGATTATTTTACTTTGGTTGCAACTTAACTGATATCGTGAAAGAAGCTCAAAATTATTTGAATATTTTAAATAAATAGTTCCTCTCCAATTTATTAACTATTAACACAAAGAAAACCGTATACATGGTCTTAGCTGCAAAAAACAAGAAAATTCTCGATCAAATCCAACTAACAATAAACAACGGAAAAATAACAAACTCAAACAGCGAAAGATTTTTGGGTCTCATTTTCGATTCGAAGTTAACTTGGAGGCCCCAAATTGATCATATTAAGTCTAAAATATCTCCTCTGGTAGGTTCACACAATTATCTACAATTCTCTTGTTAGGCCCCAGAATATCTTGTTGAGATATGGGGATCTGCAGCAAACATCCAAGAAATACAAGTTTTGCAAAATAAAGCAATAAAAACACTTTATAACTATTACTACCCGCGGTTGGTCCGTGGATGGGTGACCATCTTTACATACCAAGACCCCTCCGTGCCTCGGAAAGCACGTTAAGCCGTTGGTCCCGGCTGTCATTTGTGGATCTTTGACAGTCGTTACGGGTCGTCAGAAGCCCGAAAGTCTGACAACCAGTCTTACCAAGGGATATCGTATTACCCAGTAACTGGGTTGTGGAGGTCAGATAGGCAGTCGCTTCATGTAAAATACTGGTATTCAGCTGCATCCGGTTAGACTGGAAGCCGACCCCAACATAGTTGGGAAAAGGCTAGGCAGATGATGATGAACTATTACTACCTACTTAACACCAACCACCAAAATTTACAATGATACACAATTACTTAAAATTAGCCAATTATACCTACATACTTAAAACATGCACTCTAATACATAAAATCATACATAACACAAGGTATACATTCGTAATTAACTTTTAAAAATAAAACTTACATATACAACGCTAGACGACGAGACAAATTAGAATTAAGACAACCCAGACCTAACTATGGAAGTAAAAATATACTGTACGAGGGAGCAAAAATGTATAATGAACTACCTGATAATGTAACCAATAATGACACCATAGGTGTTACTTATACATTTAAAAAAGCCCTACAGGAACACGTCTTTTTTTTTTGTTTTTTTGAGTGGGAAATCATCAAATTACTTCCACTGCTGAGTAGAGCAGGAGGGCGTGTCAGACTTTTACTGACTAAAACCCACCCGTGTTCCCTCAGTAGCCCGTATGCCAGGGGCTGTGGTATCTCTTTCGAACAAACCCGCACCCCTGGCAGCCATCGGCCCTTGCGGACCCCACCAGTGGTTGCTGACATCTTTACCGGCGCGCGTGTGGAACACAACGCGCCGTCCCGTCTACCACTTTTCGGCCGCAGGGGATAGGGAGAGCGGCCGACGCTATACCGACACTCCTCTTCCCCTGCGGCCCCACCGCGTCCGCCATCAAACGGTGGCGGCCCCGTCCAGGCCACGGAAGGGAAGAGCGCTGCTCAGAAGCACCGGCACTCCTCCTCTACCGCAGCCCGTAACCCTCAGCCGCGATGCCTCCCATTCGACATCGCGGCCCACCTCAGTTGCGGTGCACCTCACCGCAACCTACTTTTTGGCCGCTACTTCAATGGCTTGAAGGCAAAAGCCCTGACGAGCGGCCCCACCTTTGGGTTCCTCTTGGCTTCACCGTGGCCGGAATCCACGGTTACTGAGCCCCCCCGCAACGACAATGCGGGAACCCACTCGGGGGGGGGGGGGGGGTAGAAGAACACGTTAGAAGACAACACCGATTGTCACTTTGAACTCCTAACTTTATTTTTGTGAACACAGAGAATCTCACTTACTTTTAATTATAATCTTACTTTTCTCAATAATATGTTAAGTGAACTGTAACGTTCTTTTTTTTGAGAAATAAATGTCCCGCGGAAAATATGTTAATAATGTGAAAATATTATCAAATTAAATTTCTTCACATTTAATATGTTGCTTCAACGAATGTGCTATGACAAAAAAAAAACATAATATGTAAAACTTAAATCATTTTTCTAATTCGGAATACGCCCAAGATTGACAGGCGCCACGTTCCGAGTTGCAATATTATCGATTTGAGCGCGCTCGGGGTGAGCGCTCACCCCCGTTCGGAATTGGCGTGAGTGCGATAAAGACGTCCCACGAATCGTCATAGATGACGTCATGACTTGCTATAGCGCCGACCATGCGCTATATCAATATCACCGTGAGCGCTGTCAAGAATGACAGTTGTGCTGTTTTGTTTGGAGTCGCATCGAATCTTCTATTTTGATGCAGTCTCCTACATTTAAGTACATGGACTCAGCAAAAGCCTTACTCTCTCAGATTCTCTTAGCTGTATACAGGATTTAACAAAATTACCTTTTCGCTCTCGTCACAATTTTCCCCATATCCTAAAGATTAAACAACTACTGTATAGATGCTAGATTGCTCTGGCTTGGATCCCCAGCCACTCTGGAATTGTTGATAATGAGAATGCGGATTCGATTGCTAAGCTGGCTACTCGGAATGGGATCATCCGTCTTGTAATCCCCGAGATCTGCACTATCTTGACTTAACTCGAGCCGCAACCTTTAAAAATAGAATAGAATAGAATCTTTAGCTAATTTAGATTTAATTGAAATAGTGCTTCTATCTAAGAAGAAGAAATGTGTGGTATATACAAGTTCAATATCACCATATTGAACTTGTATTTATCACACATTATGTTTTAACATTTAAATTATTATGTTTAACGTTGAGTGAACACTTTTATCGCGATCCGCGATCACAAGCGTTCCGTAATATCTAACTCTGAACGCAAAATATCGATGTGAGCGCTCACAGCGATATTTTCCATTTTTCTGTAACAAGGCTTTTGACTTTTAGTTTTTTTTTATCCATGAACTAGTTCAACTGGAATGCTTACACCACAAAAGTCCAAAAATGAAATGAAACGAAATGTTAGATTGGTCCCTAAGATTGTAAAACGAACTTTAGTCAAAAAAAAAAAGAAGGATTTTCATGAAACTACGTCAACAATGACCTGTGTTCAGCAGTGTAACAGTTCGGGCAGTGGTGCAGCAGTACTACCATTCTAGCTTTTGATACAACCTCGTTATTCAAAAGTAACTGGTTGCACGTCTGGCATGTAATATCTTTTTTTAGTGACAGCGCATGGAACCTTCCATGTCAATGCATTTTGATCTGCAAATATTAGAATAAAAATGCCGTTTGCACCTGAATTACGAACCCATTCTCAAAAAGTATGCACTCTCTATAAGAAAGCTTTGAGAAATATCGAAGCTTATTACGCAGCTAGGTAAGTTTATTCTTGAGATGGTATTATTTAGGTACAGACGCCAGCACATCAAGCTACCCCAAACTGTCAAATTTTCCCAATTGAACATGAACCTTAGACTTATGCAATAAAGTTGAAAATCTATCAAAGAAATTTGACAGATTGGGGTAGCTTGATGTGCTGGCGTCTGTACATTATTCCAGGGACCAATGGTTATTCTGTGCTTATGGTATATAGAATAAGTTAATTTAAGGGGTAAGCGCCAGGGTAGCCCTGAAATTGAAATTTTCTTGTGTTTTATGGAATTAAAATTATTAATTCCGTAATACATTGTTTAGTAATATAATTATTTTGGTTTACGTGGCGCACGCCAGTAAAGCTCGTAGCATAATCGGCAGCAAAGTCTGCATAATTTTTTACCGACGAAAAAAAGGAGGAGGTTCTCAATTCGAAACCATTTTTTTATAAATATTTTTTTACTGAGGAGTGCGATTTTGAAAATTCTTTTTTAATTGGAAAGGGTGGTGTGTTGAGTCCACCCATCCTAACACTAACTATAACCGCGTGCCAGCGGCTGTGAAAGAGGGGTGTGACAACAGCGGCTTGTCAGCCGGCTGACAGCCAAGTGCGGGCCCCCATGCCACACTAGTCACCTGTTGCACGCCTCCACGCACGGCTGCGCTTGCTTCTCATAACGTTCATAATTATTTTCTTGTTTGCATTTTAAACTGAACATTTTAATCGTTGTAATTCCATCTCATATTAATTATTATACATGATATACAGTCCACTCAAGCTTTCATTTTGCTCCACCACGACCTATCGTCGCGATCGGCGGGTAAACTTCGAAATTTGTCAAATTTAAAATTGAAAAACTGAAACCACCACAGTGTTAAAAAAAACTTTTTACCAAAAAAAAAAACCGACGATAAAATAAATTGAAAAGTAGGAATAAACCTCTTAAAAAAAATCTCACTTCGTCAACTATCCCTTAACATAAAACTTTAATGAATTGTACAGACGCCAGCACATCAAGCTACCCCAAACTGTCAAATTTTCCCAATGAGGGATTTCTGAAATGTTCTACGTGAGATGGCAGCACTGTAGCGTCAGGTCCAACCTCCTGTCAAAATACATACACGATTTGTATTTTTGATATTGTTTTTGGTTTATTTATTAAACATTACAAAAGGAATATTGTTTTCTAAAATGCCACAGTGCTGTGTAGTGCCTATGTGTGCAAATAAAACAGGAGGGCATTGTGGTGTCTGTGTAATTATTATAAGTTGCGGGTAGGCCGCAAATAAACAGTTGGTTCGTTAACTTGGTGTTTCATTGTGTGCGCTCCCGAAAATAATCAATAAATACTACTGGCATAAGTTCCCTATTTGATATGGGGTAGCTTAATGTGCTGGCGTCTGTACACCTAAACCTTCACAATTTCCGTACAGTGTGAGATCAGCGTAAACTGGAACCCCCTTATTACAGAACAAGGTTTTTCTTTAGGTATGGTTTAAACCTTCGAGCCTGTTTTTTAAATTAGAACCTAACTGAAATCGAAATACAGCTCCTTTTACAAAACTGACAAGTTAGTCCAGTGCTAACCTAAAGAAAAACCTTGTTTTGTAATAAGGGGGAATACGTATAGCTTGATGTGTAGCCGTGTACACCTATCTTATGAATACCACGCGAGCGAACTCGCGGGAAAAAGCTTGTTATTTTTATTTTTGAAACCAACATCGAGTTCCTTTCAGACAACTTGTGCGTTATCATCAAGTCATTTTGAGGAGCGAGTTCGACAAACATAAATGTGTTGAAGATCCGAAAGAGCGACGTCGTTTACTGTGGTTGGGAGAACACGAACTTTTTCAAAAGAGTAGTCCTTTGCCCCCGGGTAAATGTAAGTATAAAGTGTAACTTAATTAACCAATGACGACTTACTGGCATTCACGTGATGAAGAAATAAAACAAACATATTTTATTTTTGGTCTTCTTCTAGTTCCTCGTTCTTTTGGTGAAGCGGGTGGTACTGCTTATGAACGTGTCGTAACGCCTCCTGACTGGGTGATTGATTATTGGCATCCTTTGGAAAAAGCTCACTATCCAGAATACTTTAGAAGACGTGAATGTCGCAAATGTGAATATATTCAAAATTGGCATAAAGGTCAAATGTATTAGACGTAATAATAATGTTTTATGTATAACTTGGGTTATCCATGTTATTAATCATTTTTAAAGTTTTTCTGTCAATGTTGTGCGAGTATTTAAAAAAAAATCAAATATCAATTGAGCGCTGGATATGAAAAATGTTTGACAGATATGTGGGGCTCCTTATTTACGTTTTGTTATTACAACTCCTTTCATAAGACAACCCACTGACAACTCGCTGTTATCTGTTAATACTGTTAGAACGAGCGTAGACCGAGGAGCAAAACACTCGAGCATGTTTTTTGCTATCCAACTTTGAGTGAAGATATGTTATTCTCAAATATGTTAAAACGCACATAAGGAATCATCTGTTTCATACTATTTAGAAATCTATTTTAATTGTTTTGTAGCTCATGACTTATTGTATTTATCAATGAAAAATTGCTGCAGCATTATGCAATGCTTCTCTGTATGTGCTGGTCATATAGGTATAATTATGTACATACTTGTTTTGTGACAAAGACTGTGGCACAGGGCGTTAAGCGCACAGAACACATATACTCCTAACGGAGAAGAATGCCAACTTCATACAATATTTAGTAGAACGGTTTTGAGCGACATCTATATTCACCCCAAGGAAAAAAACTCGTATGGCGGTAAATTCAAACGATTGCTTAGCATCCCCAGGCTATTGAACTGAACATGGTTTTTGGTAGGTCCATTCCCTTGTAAGAAAACTCAAATTTGAGTTTCTTACAAGAGAATGTACCTACCAAAAACCTACAGAGTGAATTTGACAAAATAAAACGATAGTGTGTAAATATGTAGTTTCTTATTTATTTCAACAGTTTCATTACAATTTATTATCACTGTGTTCATGTTATTACATTCAAATACTTTAATTACAATCTGTTTGCAGTAGCCTAAACCAGAAGTTTGTTTTAACCACATTTACGTAAATCAACAAAGATAGACTATAAACCAATTTCCAAAATGTACTCAAACATCAATGTAACAGTACGTTTTATTTCTTTATTTATTGAAAAGGTACACCAACGACATAATCACTAGAAACATTAACATATGAACATATGAATAACATTTGCATTGAGTTATGGTGAATTTGTCACTTACAGGCGTACACAGCACTTCACAATACACAGATCAGTAGAAATAGTGGCAAAAGTTATTTAGTTAATTACGATACGTACTGTACAGTAAAAGGTAGGTTTATTATACATGTAACAAGTCCTGAAGATACATGGTAGATTGGATTTTATTAAGAATGTATTATTTCACCATAACAATAAAACAGTTTCAAAGACATCTGACATGACATTGAGTTGCCACTTGAATGATCAAAAATAACTACTTACTTACTACTTACTCTTTTCAGTTTTATTTAATTTAGGACATTATTACTATAAAATTACCTAATCTGGACTAACAAAAAATTATCATTACTTCAAACAGTCATTAGCTTTTTTAAATCTAATAAATATTTATATTCCCTTGGGAAATTTGCAGTCTAAAACTACTATTTAGAAAGAAGAAAAAACGAGACAAACACAATGCACCAGTGTTACAACTTAAAAATAAAGAATTATGAAAGACCTAATATTGTGGGTCCTTCACAATATTTTTAATGCTGGCAATGTCATATTTCTGCCCCGGGTACCTTGTCTACATTTGCCAACAGACAGTTGATACCCCCTGGTTAAGCGTGCATTTTACTTATCGCGTGTGGTCTGTGCGAAGTCGTCCATCAGCGCGTCTTATGCCTTAAAAAAGCAGCGCTAGTAATTAAGCTGTTCATGGTTGGTCCACATGGTTTTGATTCATGAAGAAATTGGAAAGCTGTAGATTGATCGACGGGCAGTTGGAAACAGTAGTGCGGCACTGCGGCCAACTTAAAGGCAAGGACGGAGCTAACTAAACGGAATGTCAAAATGACAGTGTGTGACAGTACTGAATGTTTTTAGGTTATGTTTTGAATATATCCGTAATAAAATACGTATTAAATAAAACATTGTGTTATTCTTATTACAAAACCAATTTATTTTTTAACAAATTCAGTTTCGAATTTTGTGTAGAAAGGTATAGAGCTACCTATAACTATGACCGAAGAGTCATCGAAGGAGGCTAAACAACCGATTACAGAAGAGGAGAGACTTGCACTGGCTCAGAAACTGGACAAGGAGTTAGACGACTTTATTGATAGCTTAGAAAAGAAGAGATATACTGAAGGATGGCCCGAGGACAGATGGGAGGTGAGCACTTATCATTCGTATCGTAATATTAATAACAACAGAAGGCCAATTCTCGTAATTAAAAACGTTCACAATCTAGTCGCAGTCTCATCTCAAGTTGTCAAGAATCTATTGAAACTCGCGGTTTTTTTGGCAGATTGAGACTGAGATCAGACTGTGACCGTTCTTAAAATTACGAGTATTGCCCCTCAGTTGAGCAACACTATAACTGATAAATGCGTGCACCGACCCGGGTGCTTACTCTCGAATATAATTCCGATAGATCGTCATTGGAATTGTTAGTCAAACGTCAGGGATTGGCTAGACTCAGTGAGTCCAGCCAATCCCTGATGTTTAACTGATAATTCCAATGTTGATCTATGGGAATTATATTCCAGAGTAAGCACCCAGGTTTGCCAACCAGATTTTATAATAACAAATCCTACTTTATTTTCTATAAAGGTACTTTATATTTGCATAAAACCAAGTTTTGCGAAATACTTTATTTCTAATCTTTATTGTCATAGGTTTTTCCTTAAATAAATAAATAAAGTATAACGAAACACTCATTTGGGTAATTACTGAACAAATTCTCGATATTGATGAGTCAAAAAAGAACTACAAAATACAAAATTTATTTACTTCCTCTTCCTGCCACTTTAGCTTTCACTGAGAGTTTTTACTGTTAAGAATTCGAAGTAGGTACTATTACGACAAGAAGAGAGAAACTTTTATATGAATTATTCTTACCAAGATTAACCACAATGTTTGTAGGAAGAAATGGACAAGCATCCATTCTTTATGAAGTCAACACCGGGCGACGGTGCCCTGTCCCCGCTGGCTGAAGGTCTGTCAAAGCTGAAGTATGATCCAGAGGAGAACACCCCTGTGGAACTGGCCAGCAACTACAAGGAGGACGGAAACTTCAACTTCAAACATAAAAACTATAGAATGGCTATTTTAGGGTGAGAACACTTAAATAGGTTGGATTGGTTTTACCATGCTACTGTGGCTATTAGTTGATCTTTGCACCATGAATATTTGAAAACAAACCATCTGCATCGCGGCTGAGGGTTACAGGCTGCAGCAGAGGAGGAGTGCCGGTGCTTCTGAGCAGTGCTCTTCTCTTCCGTGGCCTGGACGGGGCCGCCACCGTTTGATGGCGGACGCGGTGGGGCCGCAGGGGAAGAGGAGTGTCGGTATAGCGTTTGGGCGATCTCCCTATCCCCTGCGGCCGAAAAGTGGTAGGCGGGACAGCAACAACTGGTGGGGTCTACAAGGGCCAATGCCTGCAAGAGGTGCGGGTTGTTCGAAAGAGACACCGTCGTCCCTGGCACACAGGCAACTGAGGGAACACGGGTGGGTTTTAGTCAGTAAAAGTCTGCCACGTCCTCCTGCACTCTACCCAGAGCGGGAGAAGTCATTTGACGATTTCCGCCCAACAAAAAAAAAAAAAAAAACTGAAACTAACAAAAATAAGGTTTGTTTTGTTTGTTTTCAAATAATTTACAAAATTAATTTTGAGACTGCAAAATTGTCGAATATTTCTTTAATAGCCTATTTTGTCGGTGTCTATTTTCGACCAGTATTACCAAGGGGTATATTACTCAGTAACTGGGTTTTGGAGGTCAGATAGGCAGTCACTCATAAAATACT
Organism: Polymixis flavicincta; assembly: GCA_949987655.1. Classification (NCBI taxonomy): domain Eukaryota; kingdom Metazoa; phylum Arthropoda; class Insecta; order Lepidoptera; family Noctuidae; genus Polymixis; species Polymixis flavicincta. The sequence goes on along the minus strand of OX465188.1, from coordinate 14,897,698 downwards.
TTAGGTTAGACTGGAAGCCTACCCTAACCACAACATAGTTGGTAAAAGCCAGCCAGCCAGCCATTGTCAGTTTCTTTTTTAATGGCTTTCGTCATATGTGATATGAGTTTTGTCAATCAAACTAACAAACCAATAACAAATACAGTTATTTTCACATGTCTAACAATATCACTGCCAAAAACGAATAGGGTATTTTCCAATTTATTAAAAACTATTTTAATTTGAAAATTGGGATGATATATTTAACATAAAAAAAGTATATTCATTTTATCAATGAAAAACGATTAAAATCTAATAATTTTGTTGTTGTTTTGTATTTACCGCCAAAACGCTCCTTACGATGACTTTTTGTCACGTGCAGTGACATCGTGACGTCAACTTTGTGTAAACGGCACCTGTACAAATACTATTTTGGCGCAGTTTTAAAAGTATTTGTGCACAGGGCACAGGGCACTATCCATAAAAAATCATGGTAATTATAAACTCGACATTCACTTGTATTAGGTACTGTACTAACTACGTTAGTTTACACAAAGTTACGTCACGTGATAAAAAGTCATCATTGGGAGCTTTTTGGCGGTAAATTCAAAACAACAAAAATTAAATTTGGTTTAAATCGCTTTTAATTCATAAAATGGATATAAATCAATTTACTTTTATTTTTCTGTTACATATTTCGTCCCAATCTTCAAATTAGTATAGTTCTTAATAAATTGGAAAATACCCTATTTTCTGTCTGTCACAGATAATTATGGAAGTGCTAGCTTTTGCATGCAGCTCCACCCGCGCCTTTTCCAAGCGGCGTCGCCCGCGTGGTGGTCAAAAATGTTTGCCACGGGAACGAACTACCGGGATGAAAAGTATCCTATGTGTTAATCCAGGTCATAAACTATCTGTGTACCAAATTTAATCCAAATTCGTTGAACTGTTTTTGCGTGATTGAGTAACAAACATCCTAACATCTAATTATCCAAACATCTTAACATACAAACTTTCACACTTATAATTCTCATTTATTTTCTTTTAAACTTATTAAGTATATTTTTAAATATTTTTACAAAAATCATAAAAAAAAAAAACATTTAAAAATATAAAAAATAGTGGCCCATCGGCATCAGGAGCAGGGTCCATGATGCCGGTGGGTTCGGCTCTAGAGAAAGGAACCTCCTGACTATGCGTGCCGTGTCTAGGAGTACTGCTTGAATCAAGCCCTTGATTCAGCCGTGCAATGAGAGCCTCCTGAGCTGTTGGTCGAGGCTCTTCGCTACTAGGCAATTTACTGTAATGACTATCGGTACACTTATAATATTATTAGGATAGTTAAATTAAATTAATTAGAAATATAATTACATAAAAGAACGAAAGTACATGCAAATATAATACTACTAACGGATATCTTTTGCAGTTATACCGAAGGCATCAAACAGAGATGTAATGATGCAGACATCAATGCAAGTCTATACAACAACCGAGCAGCTGCACATTGGCATCTAAAGAACTACAGATCAGCCTTATTTGATAGTGAGAAGGCCCTTACTTTCAACCCAAACCACACCAAGGCTCGGGTACGCGCAGCAAAAGCAGCCCTTGAAGTAACCAAATACGACTCCTGCATTGAATACTGTGAAAAACTATTAGAAGGTGACAAAAAAGACAAAGAAATAATAGAACTCCTCAATACAGCGAAAAAGAAGAAGTTACAACATGATCGCGACCAAAGAAAGAAAGAGAGACAAAATGCAAAGGATGGCGAGCAAAAAGAGTTGGTGATCAAGGCAATAATTGAGAGAGGTATTAAAATATCGAAATGCGATGACGAGGATGATATAGATCTGTCGAAATTAGAGCCTAGTTTACCAGGATCGCAGGACGCCATCGTACATTTCGAAGATGGTGTATTAAGGTGGCCGATATTACTCCTATATCCAGAATACCAAATGACGGATTTCATAAGAGATTGCCCTGAAAACGTGCCTCTGCAAAGTCAGTTAGAACAGCTCTTCCCTGCGCCGTGGGATGAAGAAAACAAGTACAATTGTTCGAAAATTAATGTTTACTTCGAAGGCTACGACAAAATGCCTCATGTGATTGAACCTGCGAAGAATCTGGGTGATTTATTAGTGACGAAGTATTTCGAGCTCAAGGCAGGGACGCCTGCTTTTTTCGTGCTGCCTCGCGGTAGCGGTATCGAGCGCAGGTTTTTGGAAAGTTACATTTAGTGCGTTTACAGTTGTACATTTAATATTTATTTTTATAATAAATTATGATGTAAATTCTGTTAAAAAGGTTTTTATTTTATTTTTTCGTTATTAGCCATTTTTTTTAGAGCCGCTCAGTAGTTACTAAGATACACTTATAATCGTGAAACCATCTGCCATGTATAGACGCCAGCACATCAAGCAAATCAAATCTTTGTCTGTCAAATTTCTTTGATAGAGTTTCAACTTTAACAAAATCATAAGGTTCATGTTCAATTGGGAAAATTTGACAGTTTGGGGTAGCTTGATGTGCTGGTGTGTCTGTATATATGTAATGGTTTCACGATTATAAATGTAACCTGCACCCTAATTGCGTAACGCTTATAACTCATTTTGAAAGATTTTGCTCAAGAACCGAAATATCACAATGGATATTGTTGAACTGTCAAAATAAAAGCTATCGTTACAGTTTTACGCTATTACCACGCAGCTTCTACCTATTCTACGTCGCGACTGCTTTTTTGCGAAAAGTCTTAGGTGGCTGGGAAAACCTTGCTTGGCTGAACGGGTTGTTCGAAAGAGATACTGTGGCCCCTGGCACACAGGCAACTGAAGGAACACTGGTGGGTTTTAGTCAGTAAAAGTTCTGCTCCACCCAGAGTGGGAAAAGTTATTTGATGATTTCCCACCCTCGAAACTATGCTATTACGAGGAATATTGAACAAAATCTACATTTTCGCATGTAGGTTACGCACCTACTTCTAGTGAAAAAATTTCAGCTATGTAGTTAGGTACACATGACATCACGCTTGTAAACCCCGAAGAGTTATGCAGTAGTGGACCTATGGTACAGACGCCAGCACATCAAGCTACCCCAAACTGTCAAATTTTCCCAAATTAAACATGAACCTTATGCACATGGTATAAAGTTGAAAATCTATCAAAGAAATTTGACAGATTGGGTTAACTTGATGTGCTGGCGTCTGTACCTACATCCACATTACGCCAGTTCTTTGCTTTTAAGTCCTATATAATAAGAGGTGAGCCTTTTGTAATGACCAGGCACTAATTCAGACACCGCGCTGCTGCTGAGAATTTGTAATGGAAAAACCTAATAACCCTGCCGGACTTCAAACCATTGATATACAAAAAACCCAATATGCACATTCTCGAACAAAAGTTACACTCAAAATTGTTAATACATCAGTGGTTAGTTATGATAAATTTTTTTTTGCATGTTGAACCCTACACACATGACTTAAAGTGGTTTTTACAAAGCAATGTCCAAAAAGACTGAAAGATGACTGACGATACTACGCTCGCGAGCAAAAGTTTGGAATCACCTAGGTACTTGTTACTTGTTCCAAGCGAAAAATGAAAATGCATAACATTTTACAGTCTGCCTTTAAAATGGTAGCATTTTCATTGATTTTCATCAGTTATTTCGTTTTTAAAATCGCTTGGAACAGGTAACAAGTAGGTGATTCCAAACTTTTGCTCGCGAGTGTATTTGAAATCTGCGCACATTGCGCCCTAGGCTATTTATGCGGACGTTTTGGAGACGTATCTTGAGTCTTTTGTATATCAACGCATTAAACAATAAAACAATTGTAATTGTAAGAAATATATTATTCAATATCCTGTTCGTCCATGTCATAGCCCTGCTGATGCGGGTAGAAGTCTCCGGGCGGATCGAACTCCGTCTGGTCGTTGAGGCCCCCTGGGTAGGGGTGGTGGGGCATCGCGCCCATCCATTGTGGGTACCAGTAAAGACCCTGGACAGAAGGAAACATGAAATCAAAAATCCTGCAAAAAGGCGTTGAAATTGTGGACTTTACCTAAATCTGACGACTTTGAAAACTCAGATTTGGATTTTTTTTAAAGAATATTTGGGGCGTTTAAAAGTTATTCTGTGCTAAAAAGTGGACTCCTGCACCCTAATTGCGTAACTCACGATTGATCATAATTGGTTTCGTCTTCACAGTCAAACAATATTCATTGCGTTATTTATGTTATCGAACAGACACATTTTTCGAACATATGAAGCAATGGTTTAACAATCCGTTTCAAAACGATACAGATTATGATGAATCGTGAGTTACGCAATTAGGGTGCTGGTGCTATCTGAAACTTGACAAATCTATTTTCGGTGTTCTGTCATCATGACGCGAATGTCCGTGAATGGGTTACTGTCTATAAATACCCTTCCTTGTTGCGGCTAGCACGTTAAACCGTTGGTCCCGGCCGTCATTCGTGGATCTTTGACATTCGTTACGGGTCGTCAAAAACCCGAAAGTCTGACAACCAGTCTTCCCAAAGGGCATCGTTTGGGTCAGATAGGCAGTCGCTCCATGTAAAATACTGGTATTCAGCTGCATCAGCTGTTAGACTAGAAGCCGACCCCAACATAGCTGGGAGAAGATAAGGCAAATCAGATTGACTTTTTTGATTTCCTGGTAGAATGATAGCCCACTTCACCGAAGTGCTCACGGTGAAGTTTTATAGAATAGACCAGCTGGTCCTTGTTACCTTATTGCCACCAGCTGAGTTGCAGGTGAATCTGTCGTCGTGGAGGTCGATCATGTCTAGGTAGCTCTTGCCCGCAATGGAGCCGTAGTTCGGCGGGTACATGAACAAACATCCGTCCAGAATATCTGCATAGGATAGACAAAATCATAAAAATAATTAGCATAGAAGGGAAGGGCAAAGTGTCTAGTAAATGCTGGAGAGTTGGATGAGAGTAGTTCACCGTAATAATGACCAGCACCCTAATTGCGTAACTCACGATTCATAATAATCTGTATCGTTTTGAAACGGATTGTTAAACCATTGCTTCATATGTTCGAAAAATGTGTCTGTTCGACAACATAAATAACGCAATGAATATTGTTTAACTGCTGTGAAGACGAAACCAATTATGATCAATCGTGAGTTACGCAATTAGGGTGCAGGACCTATTATAGAGACAAAATACCTACATTACCTGCGGAAAAGTTACGTCGTGTTCTTTCCGCAGGTAAAGTCATTCCCATACATTTTGGCGTAGTGTTTGGCGTGAACGCTAACAGAAATGTGTTTTGTCTAGGCCCGCTATTTTTGTGTGATTGGTTGTAATTAACAGAAAAATTAAATTAAATTACCTACAACACTACTGAAAAATCGCCCTGTATACCTAAATATTGGTAATATGCCAACTCTCCCTAAAGCTTACGATCGCTTACTAAGTACTACTTTAGGAAGTCAGATAGGTAGTCGCTTCATGTAAAATACTGATAATTAGCTCCATCTGGTAAGACTGGAAGCAACCCACAATATAGTTTGGAAAAAGGCTAGGCAGGTAATTACTTCAATTTAATTTATTTGTAAATATGTGTTTGTAGTTTGTGTGAGGAGCTTGTGGCTAAGTAACAATAGCTGCGCGGGTCGATCGATCAGGTTAAGCTATGCTTGCCGCGGTTGGTCCGTGGATGGGTGACCATCTTTACTTACCAAGACTCCTCCACGTGCCTCGGAAAGCACGTTAAGCCGTTGGTCCCGGCTGTCTTTTTTGGATCTTTGACAGTCGTTACGGGTCGTCAGAAGCCCGAAAGTCTGACAACCAGTCTTACCAAGGGGTATCGTATTACCCAGTAACTGGGTTGTGGAGGTCAGATAGGCAGTCGCTCCATGTAAAATACTGGTATTCAGCTGCATCCGGTTAGACTGGAAGCCGACCCCAACATAGTTGGGAAAAGGCTAGGCAGAGGTGTTTGTAGTTTGTTTGTATAGGGTTTCACACTACAGGCGGGACGCATTGGGCGGCTTTACTGTGCGCAATATAACTAACATTTCTGAACATCTTAAATATTGCAATTTAAATACAAACGCAATCCTGCGCGTTTACTCTCATTCGGTTTGGTATATCTTACAAGGCACAGTGATGTTATCTTCCTCTGCTTCTGGCTTTGGCGTCGGCTCGATGTATGGCGGCACTGCGTCGATACCAGACCCTGGGTCGCCAGGGATGAGGAACGGACCTAAGAAGCCGAAAAATTGGTTGATGTTCGAGTTTGAGCTTTCGTTGGTAAAGTCTAAAGATGTATATGTCAAGGTTTTTTTTTTTATGGTGGGAAATCATCAAATAACTTCTCCCGCTCTGGGTGGAGCGTGGAGCAGGAGGGCGTGTCAGACTTTTACTGACTAAAACCCACCCGTGTTCCCTCAGTAGCCTGTATGCCAGGGGCTGCGGTATCTCTTTCGAACAAACCCGCACCCCTGGCAGGCATCGGCCCTTGCGGGCCCCATCGGTTTGTGCTGACATCTCTTTGAAGCGCGCGTGAAACACAACGCGCCGTCGACAGCGAGCTATCCATTACTCACCGTCCGCAAGCTCACGCCTACGGTGGCCGGAAATTGGCCTGGGATTCCCGAAGCCATGTCACCGTTAGATTGTGAAAATAATTGAACAGAACGATGTTGTTTCTTTTTGAACGATGAATCTTTTAGAGATATTTAGAAATGTAAAAGGTACACAGCGTCATCACAAAGTAATTTTTTGAGATAGCGGCAGACTTCCGATGATGAAATAACTCGCAGTGGGACTACGTTTACACAAGCGCTGCTGAGCTGTTTCAGCTCGCGAAGGACTAGGATTTTGTTCTATTTTTTTTTTGGAAGTTTTGGGCAGCCTTCATTAGTTAAAGACCCAAAAGAAGAAGAGCTAATCTTACCTCCGTAATGATTGGTGTAGTTCCACTCACAGACGTGATGGTCGCAGATCAACGGAGAGTGAGCCTCTTTGGTGTAGTACGTGTTACCGTTGGGTATAGTCTGCAAAGAAATCACATTTAAAGCTAAGAGTGGGGTCGACTGGGTCCCCTTTTAGAATATAAGCCAAGAGACGATGTTTTAGAATACTATATGACAAGGAACCTATTGTTACGATCCACTCTCTCTTATTCTGGTTGTAATAGAAGCTTTTCAACTGACGAACGTCCGTTCCTGTGAAGATACTGTCTTCGACTCACAAAAAATTTGTAAAATGAAATGGAAGATTCACTAAAACAACCACAACCCATAGTGTGAACAGTGAGCGTAAGCCACTACCGTCTACCAGGCGACGGCCGACTTAGGGACACACGGGGTTACGACAATCGTCGATAGGTTCCGGCAATTGGGACTTGAGGTGGCCTTGCACAAGTCCGAGGCCATGTGGTTTCATGGTCCTCGGCATGCGCCACCGACGGGTTCCCAGATAACGGTGGGAGGGGTTCACATCGGCGTCGAGTCGACGATGAAGTACCTAGGACTCGTCCTCGACAGCCGGTGGAACTTCGCGGAGCATTTCCGCCGTTTGGCTCCCAGACTGGAGCGGGCCGGGGCTGCCTTGAAGCGGCTCCTGCCCAATCTAGGGGGGCCAAACGCCTCCTGCCGGAGGCTCTACGCGGGGATCGTGCGGTCCATGGCCCTATACGGGGCGCCGGTGTGGGCGCCTACATTGAGGCGTCAACCAGCTCACCGGTTGAGGGCGTCCCATTGGGTCATGGCCCTCCGGATGATCCGAGGATATTGCACGATCTCCGGCGAGGCAACGGGCCTCCTTGCCGGATTACCGCCATGGGATCTGGAGGCAAAGGTCCTCGCGCACATGTGGCAATGGCGCGAGGAGGCCAAATGCCGGGATGTAACTCCGCTGCCGCGTGAAATCGCGGCACAGCGGACAGAGCTCCGGCGGGATCTCATAGCGACATGGAGAGTGCGATTGTCGCAACCCAGTGCTGGGCACGCCACGATTGCGGCGGTAAGTCCCCTCTTTGAAGAGAGGCTTGAGAGGCGGCATGGTGTCCTTACCTTCCGCCTGACGCAGGTCCTCACCGGACACGGTTGTTTCGGAAGGTTCCTGTTTCGGATAGGGCGGGAGGAAACGCCCGGGTGTTTCCACTGCGAAGATCGCCCTGAGGACACGGTGGAGCAGACGGTGGCGGTCTGCCCGGCGTGGGTGGAGCACCGCCGTGTCCTCGTGGAGGCGATCGGCGGCGGCGATCTCTCGCGTCCAGCCCTGGTCCAGGCCATGGTACGGAGCGAGAGTGCATGGGTAGCCGTCACCATCAGTGAAGCAGTGATGCTCGCGAAGAGGGAGGCGGCGTATGTGAGGGAGAGGCAGTCTATGCGCCCTTGCGACTCTAGCCGCCGCAGGATACGAAGACGCCCTGGGCGTCGGGAATCCCAAGCCAATTTCCGGCCACCGTAGGCATGAGCTTGCGGACGGCGAGTAATGAGTAGCTCGCTGTTCGGTAAGGACCAAGCCCAGGTCGACGGCGCGTTGTGTTTCACGCGTGCCTCGAAGAGATGTCAGCTAGCTACCCAAACTGACAAATTTCCCCAATTGAACACGAACCTTATGTGTATCTCAAAGAGACGTCAGCACAAACGTGATGGGGCCCGCAAAGGCCGATGCCTGCCAGGGGTGCGGGTTTGTTCGAAAGAGATACCACAGTCCCTGGCATATGGGCTACTGAGGGAACACGGGTGGGTTTTAGTCAGTAAAAGTCTGATACGCCCTCCTGCTCCACTCAGAGCGGGAGATGGTATTTGGTGATTTCACACCCAAAATAAAAAGCCACTATTATACCTTCTGTAAAATGCAGTATTTTTTTTTCCGAGCAATACAATTATGTAGAGAATCAATTGCCGGTGACCGAAGTTGTAGAGGGACAAAATTTTAGAAAATCGGCTATCAAGCAGTGAGTATAGAGTATCATAGCTGCCTAAAAACAACAGTGCTTACCAGCAAATAATCGTAGTGCCTGTAGCGCACGCCCTGTATATTGAAGTCCAGTATGAAGGTCCCTGACGTGATGATGCAGGACGCAGCGGACAGTGGAGGCAGTTTGTACATCTCTGTGCCACACTTGACTATAGCTTTCGGTAGACTGGACACGTCACGGACTTTTTGCATGAGCTTCTTGAAGGGGAACCTTTTAGAAAAGTTACATAAAATCCTTTTTTAGATGTTTGCTTCTCCGCTGAGTGTCTGCTTTGTTTTGGTGCTCTACGTAAGGAATAGCTTTCTGATGTGGATAGTAGGTATTTATATTCATGTCATCAACAGCTCATTATGCTCACCTTATTTGATTATTTTTGATTTAATTAATAGGTTCCACGTCGGTGGCTGGCAAATGTAGCATCAAATCTAATACCTTTAAACGAGCAATTCTTGTATCGAAGTATTATATAATCTGAATCTCGGAAACGGCTCCAACGATTTTCATGGTTTCGGGGGCGATAAATCGATCTAGCTAGGTTTAATTTTTAGAAAACGCAAATAAAAAAAAAACGAGCATCATCCAGTTAATTAATTATTAATAAACAAAAAACTGTTAAAGAATATTTTTATTTATCACGGACTAAAAGCCACACAACATACCTTTTCTGCAAATAAAATGCTGCGGTTCAGCAAAAATGCCAGACTACTACTTAGTGCCCAACACTGATTTTGAACTGGATCTGAAGTTGTCAGGTACACATACCTGCAGGCTTAGCACGAGCACCGATTTGTCGACGGAAGAATAGACATGACTATTAACTAAATGATGTACAATAGGAGAAGATGGTTATGTTTTTCTATTAATTATCACAGTTATGCGTTCTAAACGAATCATGATTTTGTACATAATCGTATAGGTACTTAGGTAAACTTTAAGGCCGTCGAGTAGAAAGTTTATTGTCAGTGTGATTTTGACAGTTCTGAAATAGTCTACATTTAAAGGGACCTAGACACATATTGTTAGAAACGAAAGACAAAATGACAGATTGTAGAAGGATATCTACGGTGCGATGCTAAAAATGGAGGAACGAAATGTCACTTTGTATTGAAAAAGCACCGTCTATTCTTCGTAGAAATAGTAAGCGTCATGCTAAGCCTGCTGTATTTGATGAGATTCTATATGAAATGGACTTACCTGAATACACAAATACCCATATGGCACTCCAAACCATGCAGGTAGTTGTCAGTTGGAAAAGAAATACTCGGATCGTCCAGTAAATAATACTTTGATTCATCGTGGAAGTGCAGAAAACCGAGAAACACGAAGGATCTGTCTTTACAGTAGGGAGCTACACCTCTCCCCATGTCATAAATGTCGCTGTAGAGCTCCGATATGAAGATGTAAACGTTTCGGCCACAGTAGAATTCTGGAGGACAAACGTTCAGTGATAACTTAATCGGCTCCTTAGAAGATTGACATTGATATTTCATCTTTTTATAGTCAAGAGGCTTTTGGTTAAATATTGCTACAGCGCATAATAATCTTGATCAGCGAAATGTGACATCTTTTTCTGTCAAGTTATAAATCTAAAACCTTTGTATCTAAGTAGGTATATATATTATCTGAATCTCGGAAATGGCTCCAACGATTTTCATGAAATTTTGTATGCAGGGGGTTTCGGGGGCGATGATAAATCGATCTAGCTAGGTTTTCAGTTTTCTTTTCTAGGAAAAGATACGTTTAGACGCCGTTTAGGTACTCGGATCTAGACCCTTAATCCGTCTGTGAATAAGCATTAAGGCCTTACCTTGGCTCATATAAAACTCCATAGGCACGGGGCCTCCAGTGTAGGTCGCCTTTCGTTCAGCAGCTACCGCGTTGTGATTCTCATACATCGTCAGCATGTTGTCTATGACATCATCTAACGTAATTAGCAGGACCTGTGAAGTCTAGGCAATAAGATTTGTCCGTAGCCTTATGTCAGCAGCAGGTTTGGGATTTCTGAGTTTAGCGATCGATTTCCAAGACTATTTGGAATATAAAGTATGTATGTATTTTTGAGTAGTTAACCATTGCTGGACTTACCTTAAGTTCTTGTATGTGCAGTCTAACAAATCGGCCTAAATGATCTGATGCTATATGGACTCTCTCGTTGATAAGGTACTGGGAAATAAATTTAAAGCTTTTACATTTTAAATTATAGCTAAGTTTTTGGCAGAAAGAGGTTACTTGTGCACAAAAGAAGAAGCGAAAAGGAACGAATTTATATGACCGGGAAGTAAGTATGTGCCGCTGACCCTAGCCAAATAGCACAAATAGGAAACTCCTAAAGTTAACTGGTTATTCTTTTCATCAACTGTATGAGCAAGTTTCATAAAACTCGGAAGCTCGAGAGAGATGGTGAAGCGAATACCCTCGTCCTAGATATTCTTTTACTTTTCGTTAGGTGTTGGTACCTGGTCCTCTGCGGTCTTAATTCTCAACATCTCATTCTGGTAGAGCCACAGGTTGTCCAGTTTGTCCGTGGGGTCGTGTCCGTAGATCTCGAACGCGTCTATGATCATGGCGAGGGTGAGGTTCTCGCTCGACTCAAGACAGCATGGGTGGTTTCGCAGGTTGTACGGTCGCTAGGTTAGAGGAAGTGTAAGTTCAAATGATAGGTCAACAACTATTTGTCTTAGTTTAATTTTGCGAATAGGGTAGACTGATTCGTTTATCTTTTGTCACAAGCTTTTATTTAACTTGGCTTGGTTAGTTAGTTTGTATTGGTAAAATCTTGTGAACTGAATTAAAACCACTTCCTTTCATCCTACGGAGTTGAAATTTTATTTGTTTTTCTGTTTCGAAGACAACAAGCCAACCCAGGATTTGCTCCAGACGATGGAACTCCTTATCGGTCAACAGTACAGACAATACATTTTATTTAGTAAGTAATAAACACGAAGCATAGAGCTAGGCGGAAAAGCAAGACAGAGAAACGAGGACCTTGTTTTGTAGATGATCTGTGTGTTTTAAGCTATAATCATCAAGTTTAGATTGGACAAACATTGTTTTAAAGTCCGATGTTCGTTAGAAAATGAATGACTTGTTAGGAACTGAAATAAATTATTTTAGTGGCGCCCACCATATGACTTTTTTTAAAGAGTGAACAGTAACATTTCAAAAGAAGAATACTTACAGTTATCTGTATATGGAGAAGACATAATAGAAACAGCACGCATGCGTGAATGTGCGCGTCCATTTTGTAAACATGGCGTCTGATCGGGTAGCGAGCGCGGGAATAATTAAACAAATTGCCAATTTAAATGGTTTACCTTATCAAAATGTTGACCTTGATATTTATTACTTTATGAGCTTATTTTGACGACGCCAGATATGGTCGTACTTAATTGTTTTTCCTGTAGGTGCTGTAGGTCTCAAAAATAGGATCAAATCAACGTTAGGTTCGTTCACAAGGGCATAATTACCTTGCAACTCTGATGATTTAAAACGACTTAAGAGTACCTACCTACCTGAATATTATTATCTCTAATCATGAATAATGTTATTTGGAAACTCACACTCAAAAGCTTTTGATAAACTTTGTTCTAGGTTGGGAGATACATTACGAAATATTAAAGGGAACTGAATAGTCTCTAGATCTCAAGAGTAGTTTACAAAATCGCACGCAAGCCGTAGGCCTGTTTTGATATCACCTGGACAGTTGGGAGATAAATTATGTCAGGGGGTGCCACAAGGAAGTATAATCGGCCCTTTACCATTTATTTAATTATACGCTACACAGGGATAAAGTCACCACAATGAAATAAATTAAACAAATATCGAATAACATTTTATATTATTTAAAATACACACCTAGAATTGTTCATTTCATCACAATACATATTATTAAGTATATTTATACAACATTATTGCACTTGGATACATTTCTAAATATTCATATGGATATAAGCATGGATATTTTAATCAAAACTAAACGGTTAGGCGTAATTGAAGACAAGCATCTTTTTATTTATATAGATTTTACCACCGATATCTTGGAAGCCCAATTTCTTATGCTAGATATACAGATGGTGGATTTGTTAGACTAACTTTGAGTTGTAGTATTAATACGGTTCATCAATGTGCAGGTTTCAAATCCTTTTGCATATACCTATGAATGAGTAACATAGGTATTCGTGACAAGAGTAGTGCTAACTGGCGGGTTTCTTATATAATAAGTTAATAACTTTCAGATTCGTAGATTTGTAGGCTGCAGTCTTCATCTACAATGACTGCCTGATAGTATGAAGCCTTGTAACAATTCGCTTTACGCATATTTTTCATCTTTGGCTGATTTATTATTCCCTCTATCCCTTGATTTACAATTATTTTTGTTAAATATTTTACTTTTCTAGCTATTACTTCGTCTATATTATTTTTTTCCGAAATCTGTATACCTAATATAAAGTTTCAAAACGTTGGTATCACAATAATCATATATTCTCACAATATCTTCATGTAATGTAACTATCTAGTCTAATCAACATGTATAATTTAGTACAATACACTATTAATATAATCAACAACAATTATACTTAGAAAATGGAAGACATCATTTGGATATACTCGTCAGGATATTAGTTTAGTAGTCTCCACCAGCATTCTTCTTATTACTTAAATAAATTGTAAAAGTTTGTAAATAGATTTTTCAGTATGACTAAACATAATAAAAATTATAAAAAGCCACATTTTTGTGTAAAAGTAAAAATGTTCAATATGCTTAAAAGATTTGTTCTTTATTTCAAAATCGGAGTAAATAAGGATTTACTAGAACCTCAATCATTTTACTACGTTACAATACCTAAGATTAATGTAAATATTATCCAAATATGTTTTTGATACATATACGTACAAGCAAATAATGACGCTTTTTCAAAAGCATCATTATCAATGGAAGACTTCGTTGTTACATATTCAAAAACATAATATTTTGATTGGAAGACATTTGATTAACAGTATATAATATATTTGTAAAGTTAGCTAGGCAATCTATTTACATAAAAATCTGGAGTAAAACGAAGTAGCGAAGGCAAAAGGCGATCGTTCTCTTATACATTATTATTGTCTCTATAGGAAGAAAGTAAGATTCGCTAACAAAATCTATCTGCCCATGTACTAAACAGACCTAAGATACAAAACTTATCAATCATCGGTCTAAGTCAATAATTCATTATGTATTCAACATTCAGCCGCTTAATTATTGCGACAAAATATATTTTACGATGTGTGCATTTATAAGTCTAAAAATAGTTCAACAATGAGTCTAATGTTATGAGAAATTAGAACGGCAAACCTATCTTGAACGCCTTGATCAGGGCCGAGCCAGAATCATACATACCGATGACTCCAAAGAGGACACCAAGGCATATTATAAAGTAATCGTATGCAATCCTAGTTGTTTCCAGCGTATTGCCTTTCAATTTAAGGTGGAAGTACGCAGGCCAAATGAAGCTCAACATAGTTCCCGTGAAACTGCCGATGAAACCCATCAAAATAGCGAAATGGGGAATAAATATTGCCATCAAAATAGTGAACATTATCACACCCAGTCTCCATGCAAGTCCCCACACTTTCAGTTCTCCATCGAGCGCATAAATTACAGGGAAAAATGTTTTAGGTTTACCTCTAAATAGAGCACGCTCCAGTAAATCGCACGCCGCATAGTAAGGCAGAGGGTAACTCAGTACCGCCTTGATGACAAGGAAAAAGTTTACAAGACCTTTGAACCCAGCTGAACGGAGGTTATTCGTGATAACTTGCTGGGTATCGTTCTGGAAGGTCAAAAAGCACAAATATCCAAATATGGATTTAAATGCGGCAGCTGCGATATGTGACCAATCTAACATCCATTCGAATTTGGATCGATCCTCCATATTACCTTCTAAAGTTGGCAGAAATATTTGCGAGGTGTATGAGAAAACGATGACGCCCAAACTGATTGGGAAGTTCTCAAAATCCAAAGTCCATTTTACCTTAGACCAGCCCCAATCCCCGATGTTAAGAAGACAGTAACCCAAAACAATAGCGTTAATGATCAAGTGGCTCATAGTGCACCAGAAGGACAGCATACTGACGCTTTTCAATGACTTTAGGAATGCCAGGGGTAAAAGGAAGATTCCTATTAACATCATCCAGGACCGTGTGTCAATGGCGCCGTCAGGGAAGCTTCCGATCATGAGATCGCCGCACACGACAACATAGAGAATGCATGTCATCAGAAGTTCAATAATTTGAGCGAGATTGACAATTCTTGCGCCATATTTTCTGCCGAAGCATTCTTTAGCGATACTGACATACGAGTCACGAACTCTGACGCGTTGTCCTGATACGGGATCATCTTCGTAGAGACATTCTACGAGGATCTTACCGGTGTAGCAGCAAATGTGGGCAATGCCGATCATCGCAGCGATCGCCCAGTAACCACCTTGTAGTACCGCGAAAGGTAGGGATACTACGAACATACCCTGAAAAGAGAACAATAAGGTAAGTTTAAGCCGAAGTTATGCTTAAAATTTATATATAAAAGTTTTATTTTAGAAACTTATACAGACGCCAGCACATCAAGCTATCCCAAACTGCCAAATTTTCCCAATAGAACATGAACCTTATTCTTTTGAAAAGTAGTAAAGTTGAAAAACTATCAAAGACAGATTGGGGTGGCTTGATGTGCTGGCGTCTGTACAACTTTTACATTTAATCTTTACAACAATGCGATGAACTTCTTTTATATAATATACCTGAATAGCATTGGTGACGTTCCAAGCTGCTTGGTATTCATTGATCTTAGCGCCAGGTGGCCCTGCGCCTTCTTCGAAACCACCGCCTTCTTCTGATGAAGCGTAAAAATCTACGCTTTGCATACTTTGAGTCCTGAAACCACAAGTAAAATGAAAAACAATCTAATTTATTCACACCTTTGGTTGAAGTTCCTTTGTAAGCGTTGTTTTTTTACCTAGGAGCTACCCCATCTTGTTGGGGATACGTGTTCTGATAGCTGGTGAAGGAGTCCTCGGCTTGCAGGGCTCCGCTTAGGAACGGGTTGGTTGGATTCGTCGACTGGTAGCTGGGTGATGTCGTCTCGTTCATAGTTGAAAGTTCGCAGCTTTCACCCATATTGTCTGAAAGTTGTAAAAGTGGGAGATATAAGTAGATCTATGTTACGTGACTTGACAAGAAACTTACTTAAAGTTTTAGTTCCGAAAATTTAGCCCTTTTCAACATCTTTGGTTTGGTTACAATGATTCCAATTTGGTTTTGGAAGTTCTAGTCAAGTTTCCATTTTATACCTAGGTATTAGGAAGGGTCCTTCACTAGGACCCTTCCTAAACTTGACTAAGGAATTCTTGTCATTGGGTTCTCTTACACTTGTAATCAAGTCTTCAGTTTATTGATTAACCTACTGACCTTGTGTAGTAGACTCACCTACGTTCGCGAATCTGACATTTTGCGGAGGACGCGGGGGCGCGCCTGGCTTCTCCGGGATCTGCTGGCGGACCGTCTGCATGGTGACATCCAGGACATTCCTCAGGGGAGGCAACTTGAACTTGGCTAGATGATGCATTTTGAAGCTCGTTTACAACCACCTCGCACTTTATATTTAGGCTGTTTATGCCTTCTTCTTAGTTTATTGTAAATCGTCGAATTTACGAGCTTAAATAATTTCTTCAATTAAACCTTAAAATTGACATCAAAGGGAAGACATCGATTCCTTATAATAACATTAAAATATATATTTTTTCACTTCTAATTTCACGAACTAATTTTAATATTTTTTTTAACTCTTAACACTATTTTGGAAGACTTCTTTACACTACTCTATGTTAATTCTTTTTACATTATTGTTTTAACGTGCCTTTGGTTTTTGGAGCAGCCATTTTTTCCCCGATTTACGTTACTTTACTCATTGTTTCTGGGGAAACCTTTATATAATTGGATAGTTTTCACTAATTTTGTCCCCAGGGCCGTTGTTTCGACGTTTCACGGTTGGCTTTTGTTAGGTTTTATCATTTTTAAAACCGTATTCTTGGATACAATGGCTGCTCGGCACGGTGGCTCGTACTGTGGGGAGGGTTCAGCCTGCGGCGCAGGGGATGTGCGCGGTGAGACGATCGATACATCGAGTACCTACACGCCAACATTTCTCACGGAAGGAATGTTAATTTCAGCTGAAACGTTTAGTTAACAATGTTTCACCTGTCTATAGAGATACTGTTATGATTTAGGTAGAAGCTAGTAAGCTTCAACGAGTCTCGATGGAATACGATGTGAAGCCTGGTCATAATGAAATAGTGTTTATTTGCATATTAAATGCAACTAGTATACAAACTCGTACTTAGTAGGTAAAGCACAACTTTTAATTTGATAGATGAAAGATAGCTGATCTATCTTTGTCTACTTATGTGTATTCATGGGTTCAGTAGGTGTTAGTCTCTTTAATTCAGTACCTGCAAAAGAAAAGAAATCTTTCCATTAGTAACAATTGGGTTCAAATTACTAGAAGAGCAACAGCTGCTCCACTTGTGTTTTAGAATGATGGGCATGGGATAAAAATTTCGTGATTCTACGTCAACGGGAATTACCATATAGGTTTTCGACCAAATACCGGTACTTCCGGTTGACCTGGAATTGACAATTTTGGTTAAAAACAAAGTCTTTTAGCACAACTAAGGGAATATTCCGAAAAAAAAAAGTAAGTTAAGGAAAATTTTGGTACTTTCAAGTTTTCGCGAAAATCTAAATTTGCCCATATCTTTTTATCGTTTTGATTCAGGATCTTGATTTTTATACACCTAATAGGGACTATCTGCCAGGGGTGCGGGTTTGTTCGAAAGAGATACCGCAGCCCCTGCGGGAGAAGTCATTTGATGATTTCCCACCCAAAACAAATTATAATAATAGGGACTATAGACCTCAGTATCTGGTATAAATTTCAACTTGCTAGGACCCCCCTTCCTGAGAAAAGCGGTGGTGACACACGGACAGACAGACGGACAAGAGAGTGACATTATAAGGGTTCCTTTTTTACCTTTTGAGGTACGGAACCCCAAAAAGACCGTAAAATAAAAATGGTAACAGTAGCTAAGTAAGTTACAATCTGGGAGTTAACTGTTGATTGGCAATCAATTAATTGGTGTTTAATTGAGTTTCTGTTCATTATATACTGTGGTTTTACAGTCGGCGTTATGGCCCGCCCTGGTAAACTGTTATTGCTGCTGGTTTTACTATTATCATGTTTTTACACCTTCACTGTGAGTATCTGCCTACCATTATATATGTTGGAAACTTATGCTGCCCTCACCAACCTCAGTACTGTCTTTTTTTAAAGATATCATGATTTTGGACGCTCCTTGTCGCCCCTAATGTGACGTACGTCAGTTATACAAAAAAAAAAAAACAGATGTTCCAAACATTTTGACCGCGTAGGCAGTGCACTTTTCTATGAAGCAGCAATTTTTTTTTGTATAACTGACGAAAAATTTCTGCGTTGGGGTCTAGAATGATATGCTGAATTCATGGTTACAGTTTGCGCACTGGTTAAAAACTTATCCTGTAGAGTAGGTAATATTTTATTTTACGTAATGTGGTGACGTCACAAATCTTACCCCCAGCTTATCCCATCCTCATATACATTATATAATGTTCCACTGCTGGGACACAGGCTTCCTCTCTTCGCCAGGGAGTGGGCTGTAATCCACCACGCGGGCCCAGTGCGACTTGGTAGATGTCACATCTCTTCTAAGTTTTTTTTAGGACAGGCCGGTTTTACTATCGATGTTTCCCTTCACCGTTTTGAGAGCAGTGGTGACGGAATAATTTACATAAAGCAAGGCGCCTATACCGCTGGGTCGTGAGTATTAACGCAGACAGGCACTTCACTTTGTGTATTTAATTTAATCGCTGCAGCTCTCAAAACGGTGAAGGAAAACATCGTAAGGAAGCCGGCATTTCCTAGAACAAGAAAAAAAATTCTAAGGTCATGTGAGATCAACAAGCCACAAGCCGCACTGGGCCCATGGTTGGTTTACAGCCCACTCCATCTCACAGAGACCAGCACCCTAATTGCGTAACTCACGATTGATCATAATTGGTTTCGTCTTCACGGTTAAACAATATTCATTGCGTTATTTATGTTGTCGAACAGACACATTTTTCGAACATATGAAGCAATGGTTTAACAATCCGTTTCAAAACGATACAGATTATGATGAATCGTGAGTTACGCAATTAGGGTGCTGGGTGCTTACTCTCGAATATAATTCCGATAGATTAACATTGGAATTGTCAGTCAAACACTGAGTCTAGCCAATCCCTGACATTTAACTCAACCAACTGACGTTTGACCAATGTCGATCTATCGGAATTATATTCCAGAGTAAGCACCCTGGCCTGTGTTCCAGCATTAGGAACGTTCTAAGCTGATTATGCGTGCATAAAAAGTTTTAGAAATCAAATCGGCAGTTTGACGTCACGGTTGGCGCAGTGGTTAAGGGAATGACTGATGCCTTCGCGGGTTCGATTCCCGCACGGATCAAATATTCTGGTCTGGCTATTTGTGGCTGTTTGTAAATGTGAGTTTAAATGTTTGTAAACGCACCCACAATATAGGAGAAATACCTAGTGTGGGGCAAGGATAAAATAAAATATGCTAGAATATGGTACATAAGGTGTTACAAAGTAAATTTGTTACAGCATATCCTGCCATAACATGGCGTGCACATATATTCACAATCAGTAAAATCAATTAATCTAACTTACAAATTACAGGTTCTATTGATTTGTCTATTATAGTTTAAAAAGCATTTTCAAACATTATCAGCAAATGTAGAGTCAGAATCATGTATGATCTACTGAATCCAAGATAACAGGGTTGCGCGTTGATATCCTTGCCATCTTTTTTTTTGAGGCAGTGAAATCGGGAGATAACTTCTCCCGTTCTGGGTGGAGCAGGAGGGCGTGTCAGACTTTTACTGACTAAAACTCACCCGTGTTCCCTCAGTTGCGTGTGTGCCAGGGGCCACGGTATCTCTTTCGAACAACCCGCACCCCTGGCAGTGCCACCTTATATAGGTACTATACTCTCTTATAATTCCTTCACGTTCCAGCATTCCTACCTAATATCCAACCACCCATGCTGCCGGTCGCCCGGAGAGAACGTGACCTTAGCGATGGTCATAGACGCATTCGAGATCTATGGTCATGACCCCACAGACAAGTTGGATCATCTAGCACACTACCAGATTGAGATGATGAAGATCAAACGAGCTCCTGATCAGGTATAGTGAACGCTAAGTGACAAAGTTAGGGTCAGGGCCTAGAGACAAAATACATTTCCGTTAGCATTCACGCCACGTGTGGCGTGAACGCTAACAGAAATGTGTTTTGTCTAGGCCTGCTGTTCAGATTGGTCGGAAAAAAACACACGCAGGCTCGGGCCTTCTCTGGCCGCAATTCAAACACTGAGGCACTGAGTCGCGTGGCCATGGTTATACGGTCCTATTTTCTTTGGAGCCACTAAATTGTTCGGGCATTTTTCCGTTCTATCGGAACCGACTCTTAGGAAGTGACCACACTCAATCACGGGGAATCGACTTAGCCAGTGAAAAACTTTTTCCAAAAAAAAAAAAAACAACCGATATCGGAAAAACACTACAAAGTGAAAAATAACTTTAATTATGGAAGTCGGTGACTTTGGAAATGTATTTTATTAATTTCTTGTCACCGCCTTCCGAAATTAAAGTTATTTTTCACTTTGTAGTGTTTTTCCAGAAGCTGGTTGTTTTTTTTTGTTGTTGGAAAAAAGTTTTTATTTTTCACTTTTTCGTGGTTCACATATGCTTGCCCCTTCACAGCGTACCGGCGTGATGTTATGTTATGAACTGGGTGTAAACAATATACATACATGAGATTTCAGCAATCCCAGTCCATTTGCTATCATTTATTGAGGAGTTCTGTTGCCTATCTCCGAAGTTCTTCACCAAATTGAAATCAGGGCACTCCGAGAAAGTACTCTTTCAAAAACCAAAAAAGGTTCCGACGAATTAAGAACCTCCTCCTTTTTGAAGTCGGTTAAAAATGAACTTTGTGTCCATACCTACAATTAAAGCGAAGACGTAGTTCGATGTGGTATCTAGTCGCGGCTTCCGAAGCGAAAAGAGGCGAATCAAGTATTTTTCGCTTTTATTGCATGGACATTTATAAGGTGTTTCTGATCAGCTCAAGCCTACCTACCATGTCGATAAGTGTATTCGTGGTGTATTCACTCCTTTAGTAGTAAGTTGTGAACTTGTGAAGACAGTTTATTTCAAGCAATAGGTTGTTTGTTTTTACTAACACTAAGCGATACTGATGAAGGCCTAAATTAAAGCGCAATAGGCTTTTCAGCTTTTAGTGACTAGCAGCAGAGTTTTGAAAATTCAAAAGAGTAAAAAAATTAAGTAGGTTTCGGCGTTTCCTTCGCTTCGAGTAAATAAAACGGGCGTTCATTTTCTTAGTAGGTAAATTCTTCTTCAATAAAAGCATAAGTCACCGTTATGTTTTATGGAAAACGGAATAATTTAAACGTAAACGGAGGTAGTTTTCAGAAAAAGTAACACATTTTTTAATATTGCAAATATCGCAGGCTGTGCATTGGCGATATTAAAAAAAAAAACTTACCATTTTGGCGGCTGGCCATTTCCGATAACCCAGTTAAACGAGTACTTACCAGGTACTGACAAGAAATGAGGTTGTACTACTAGATTTAAATACTGCGATTAAAATATTGATCAGAGAAGATTATAATAGTTCATAAATAAACTCCCGTGATCTTGTGTGAATGTGAGACCGATAAAGGCTTGGCAGACTGTACATTTGTAGACCGTTTTCTATTATTCATTTTCATTACTTTTAGTAAGTCCTTGGTACTTATTGACAGGCTTGCACTGTCCTTCCATGCCTATTATCACTGTAATTTGTTTTTATTGTCATATTATTTTGTAGCCAGTACCTATGGTTCTAGACCACGTTTGCACGAACGTTAAAACGTCGCGGCGGGATTCCGCACACTGGATCTTTTCTGGCTTAGCACGAGAACCGTTTTGTCGACGGAAGAGTAGACAAAAATGACGTTTCCGTTTAGACAGTTGACAGTTTTGTACCGAGAAATGTAGACAAGCGATTTCTATTCTACGGTAGAGTAGAAATAGAAAGCGTCAGTGTAAGCCTGCTGCAATGGACTGCTTAGCGGCGAGCTGGCGCCGAGAGTTGAAATTCGAACAGTGTTTTTTTTAGACGCGATGGGATGGTGCTATTGCATTCTCAATTTTCGGTTCAACACTGAGAGTTGAATATCCAAAGCGCGATATAGTCTCGCCGTGATATCTTGAAGCACTGAATTTTGTGTAAGAGTAAAGCTTTTATTTAACAGAGAGAAAATTTGATTGCGGTGTGGGCCTGACTACGCCTCAATGATCACTCATGTACACATGCCATCTTTGTTATGGAGGCTCTACATCTAATCGACTATGTTATTTCAGTACATAATAAACGAGCATGTTCACATAGCTACGGATCACCTGGCAAGATTCATTCACATGCACATAAAGGAACTAAAGGTTAGTGTGTAATATACCAGACTAAAAAACATTTTTCAAAAAAAAAAAAACAACCGACTTCCAAAAAAACACTACAAAGTGAAAAAGAAGTCGGTTGTTTTTTTTCTGAAAAAAGGTTTAATTTTTTAGTTATGGTACCTACCCCACACCAATTCGATTTTTCATCATCCTTGGGGTCAAAACCATGCATATTTATGCGATAGCAGCAATCGCGGTTAATTTGCTGTTTTTTTTTCGATGTGTTCCGTTGTCTGTCTCCGAAACGCATCATCAGATCTATATGAAATTAAAATGGGACCATTTCGAAATAAAGCGCTTTCTAAAAAAAAAAAAAATGCAAATCGGTCTATATATGACGGAGTTGTGCCCGAACCTCCACCTAACTCCTAACCGTTAAAGAGTTGTACCTTCCTTCATCAGCTCAGCGTCATGAGATGATGATGACCATACGGAAATGTCTCAATAGCTTTAGAAAACATATGAAAAACAGTGTTAAGGCGACGATAGATGACAGCTACCTACAGCGATGCACTGCCGCCCGTCGCTCGCAAGAGACCCCGCCTCAACGCGCATCAAGTTTTTCGAAAAACAACCCATGTTGATTTATCAAACACAATTAAAAAAAAAACCGTATACTAAATTTTGGGTGATTAAATTGTCTTTTAGATGGTGAAAGTTTCATGGATATACACCCGATAGTTTTTGTGTGATTATCGTTTTTATGTCCGCGATAAACATTACTTTACCAATTAATTAGGTACATTATGTTATAAAAATATTATTTAAAATATTCACTTAGCAAATGACGAAGAAAATTGTCTAGTTTCACATATAATTTTTTTAAATACATAAGAGAAGCCGTTTAGACGTATTCTTCAATAAAAAGTCCTTAAAAGTCGGCTGTCTGCGCCTTAATACCTACAAACGCCAAGGCCCCAGGGCGTCTCCTGCGGCGACTAGGGCCATGAGTGCGTATATACTGCCTTTCTCTCACGTGCGCTGGCTCGGGAGGTGATGTGATGGCTATACCTAAGTATATTTCTTACGGTCACGAATCGTATTTTGTCCCCGACCGTCTCTTGCTCGTTGATGCGCCAGCCCGCGCCGCAGCTGAGCCAGTAGCTTTAAATTCCCCGTCTAATAATCATGACCTCGCCAGCGACTCCCTGAGCCGAGGTTCGTACCCCACAGGTGGTGCCCTCAGTGCGCAGTCGTTTAAGTAGGTTTACGCCCTGGCTGGAGGCTTTTAGAATCCTAAAAACCTTCACAGGAAAGTCCGGTTGAGCAGTCACGGCCTCTCAAGGTCAACTGCGAGAAGCCATACACAAAAAAAAAAAAAAAAACCTATTTTGTATGCCACCGGAGACTGAACTGTAAAAAGCAAAAAAACGTAAGCAAATTTGCTATGTTTTTAGTTAAAACCTTTCTGGACCATCCCAAAACTCGGGTCCTCTCTGGTTTCTATAAAACTTTTGTTACCAATGTGTATTTAGGACCCTTTTGCTTGTTTTCGCACTCCTATCTTAAATGAAATGAAATGGGCCGTCTTTCTGCGACGAAATCGGCATCCCGTACCACTTCATAGTTAGCCTATAATGTTCCCACTGTTGGGTCACAGGCCTCCTCTCAGTGAGAGGGAGTGGGCCGTAATCCAGCACGCGGGCCCAGTGCGGGTTGGTAGATGTCACATGTCTTCGAATTTTTGGTTCTAGGACATGCCGGTTTCCTCACCATGTTTTCCTTCACCGTTTTGTGATCATTAGATGGAGTGGATTTTGTTATTAGATTTACAATGGGGCCGACTCCGAAGTAGGTAGTACCTATACTATTATAATAAAAAAAATATTTTCAAAATCAGACTACTCAGTAAAAAGTTACTTATGCGTGGTAATTTATAAAATAAAACAAAAGGCGTAGTTGTGTAACACACGAATAGGGTATTTTACACTATAAGAGAAAATATCTATAAACCGATAGCTTAGGCAAAATGTTAGTTTTAGGTCATGAAATAACAAAATAAATTTTAAAATTCAATTCAATGATTTCAGTTTTTTTCATCGGTTTTTGAACACCATGAAATAGTAGCCGCCATGTTATTACGTCATACGGCGTGTCAATTGAACAACTTTGTACTTTTATTAATATCGTAACCAAATAATTTTTTATTTAATTATTATTTTGCATTCAGGAACAGCAAACCAACGATTAGAATAATAACTTTTTTTTTTAATTATAAACAATTATCATTTATAATATCAGCGCATTTGTCATCTATAACAAACTGACGTCATATCCACAGAGAATATGGCGTTCACTACGTCCAGCGTTTTCAGCAAATTACGCGCGAAATTTGAAAATGTTAAATTTAAATGCATTTTTAGTTTTACCGCACTAATCGATTAAATAATAATGTTGTGTTTTTTTGTGTTTTATTAGCACTTTAGAATCTAAAATAAAAAAAAATCTAAATCAAAAGTAATTTATTTAAACTAGGCTGATAGTCAGCTATTTTAAGACGTCAAAATTACTTATGACAATCTAATTATGACACTTTTCAAAAATGGGTGTAATACCTTAATGTAAGAATGGCTTTAATTTTGACAGTTCAACAACATTCACTGCATTTACGTTGTTCAGCACGGTGCTGGGGGCTAATTTTTCTTTAGAGATTCAGATTCGGATTAATAGTGAGATATGCAATTAGGGTGCGGGAGTCATATAAATACCTTCAATTGTTTCCAGGTTCTATTGATAGCATTAGATGATACGATTGATAACATGCTAACGATGTATGACAATCATAACGCTATCAAGACGGAAAGAGTAGCCTCATTCAACTATGCGGCAGGGGGCTCCGTGCCTTCGGAGTTCTATATGAGTCAAGGTAAGGTTTTTAATAAACAATAAGTGGAAAAAGAATAACACATTAATAACATAATTTATTTTAATCGGTTGCTATTGCAGTTCCAGATACTTAATTTATAAAAGGGCAAACCAGACTCTACAGCTAGAAATAAGGTCCTAACACTGCCACCGTACTCATTAAATGTTGTTCAAATTGTACACGGTTTCTGCTTGGCTCGCACTCTATTAGGTACCTACATGGGATTTAAACATAAGTGGTACACGTCTACCGGGGAACCACTCACCTCTTGTTTCCCACAAGGCGTGATGTTTTGTTATGTGTGGACACAGTTTATTATGGGTCATAAATCGGTGTGATAGTAGGCAAATTGAAATTTTTTGTTCACCAAAAACCCCAACCAAGCCATCTACCAAGACTTTCAACAAAACCTACTCTCTAAAACTAATCTTTAACTCCACGATGATTGTCATAACTTAGACACCTAATTTATCGACAAAAGACTTTTTCCAGAGTACTACTGCGGCAAGAACGTGTATATCTTCTTGTCGGAACTATACAGCGACATTTACAACATGGGCAAAGGACCCACACCCTTCTGCAAGGGCCGAGCCTTCCACTTCCTGGGATTCATTCACTTTATGGACGATACACGATACTTTTTGGAAGAAGACCCCAATGTAATCTTCTCTATGGATAACTTTGTTCATGGACTGGAGTGTAATATCGGGATTTGTGTGTTCAGGTAGTTAAATTAAGTATGCATAAGCTCACGGCTAACGCCTTTTTCCTAGTTATCAATGATAGCAGACCTAAAGTTGATCCCTGTGGTACTCCACAAACATTATCTAAGTGATTTTTGTACTGATTGATTTTAATCATGGCAAATCTTGTTCGCTAGACAGAAAATACAAACCGCCACGGAGGCCACGTGCATCTGCATATTCATTCATTGTTTTGTGTGTTAAGTAAAAGTTATTTCGTGTGGAAAGCATATTTTTATTCCTACTTTCAAAGAGACATACACTCAGCTCAGGGGGCTTACTCTTGAAACTAATTTTAATTTCAATCTAAACCCAATACAATTCCAATGTCAATTTTGCAGTCACGTGATTCGGTACTCTTGAACACAATAGTGTCAACATTGGATTGAAATTGGGATTGCCCCGCCATTATTTTATTCAACGTGAAGTTAGCTACGTTACGGGCCGCAATAGTGTTGTTCGACTCATAACAATAAACCGGTAATAGAGAATTAAAATGCTTTATCCTTTAAATAACGCGGCCAATAAATAAATATCTTA
Source organism: Polymixis flavicincta (assembly GCA_949987655.1). NCBI lineage: Eukaryota > Metazoa > Arthropoda > Insecta > Lepidoptera > Noctuidae > Polymixis > Polymixis flavicincta. The sequence goes on along the minus strand of OX465188.1, from coordinate 14,870,953 downwards.
TAGATAGTTGCTTAATTGAGTAATTGTGACGTAATCAATTCATTTGGGCGTAAGAAAATGATTAAAATCATAAAATTAACCATGACTGGCTGCATGCGGTAGGATCGTTGCCATGCCCTACACTATCTACTAATAAAAAAGACGGCGTAGAAGGTCTCAATTTTCTATAGTAAAAGTAGTCAAGTTTTAGTTTGTTTAGAACAGTTAGATATTGTTCGCGTTTGGTTCCTTTGTAGTAAGAAATACCCAATGGCGTTCTTTATTTATGTAAAATAACAATATTGAGTGTGTCTAGTAATAATAAAAAAACCTAGAAGAAAACCAATGAAAATGTAGTGTGGTATATTTTCTCTTACATTAAATCTTGAATATCTTTGGAACCCGTGGTACGCTTTACACAATTCCAACTGTAAAAATGGTTTTATCCATAGATCTATCGTTTAAAATCAAAATAAATAAAAACTGTACCTACATAAATAAGAAATCTCATTTTTAACTTACGTAATTATACGAGAACCTTACATTATTTTCAAATATTCCGTATAAAACTCAAATAAGTACAACTGGATTTTATTAAGAAAACTATGTAGATAGTAATAAGATCAAATTAAATTAACTAGTTAATTAGAAACCTATACATTGAGTTGAGCCAAAATCTCTTAACATTTCTCGTCTTTGTTTCCATTCTTTTTTAGGGAATTACGTAAAACACTGTTTAATACTGCTAATCGTGCCATATTAAACTCCTTTTACTTGTTTAAAACCACCTAAAATGCAAAACAATTTCAAAAAAGTTACACTTTTGCTATTGGAAAAATCACAATCTACAAACAATCCCAGCGTAATATTGATGCAATACACAGCTGTCAAAAAAACTCAAGAGTAGCGATTACCGCGCGCCAAGCCCGATTCCGATTTCATTTAGTTCTCCAAAAAGACACGCAATTTAAACACGATTTGGCGCTAGCGTCGAACTCAAGAGTACGAAAAGTCACAATTCCAATGTCGATCGATCGGAATTGAACTCAAGAGTAAGCACACAGATCAGGGTGCTTACTCTGGAATATAATTCCGATAGATCGACATTGGAATTATCAGTTAAACGTCAGGGATTGGCTGGACTCACTGAGTCTAGCCAATCCCTGACGTTTGACTGACAATTCCAATGTCGATCTATCGGAATTATATTCGAGAGTAAGCACCCTGGGGGCTTACTCTTGAAACTAATTTTAATTTCAATCTAAACCCAATACAATTCCAATGTCAATTTTGCAGTCACGTGATTCGGTACTCTTGAACACAATAGTGTCAACATTGGATTGAAATTGGGATTGCCCCGCCATTATTTTATTCAACGTGAAGTTAGCTACGTTACGGGCCGCAATAGTGTTGTTCGACTCATTACAATAAACCGGTAATAGAGAATTAAAATGCTTTATCCTTTAAATAACGCGGCCAATAAATAAATATCTTTTAAATAGTTGCTTAATTGAGTAATTGTGACGTAATCAATTCATTTGGGCGTAAGAAAATGATTAAAATCATAAAATTAACCATGACATTGGCTGCATGCGGTAGGATCGTTGCCATGCCCTACACTATCTACTAATAAAAAAGACGGCGTAGAAGGTCTCAATTTTCTATAGTAAAAGTAGTCAAGTTTTAGTTTGTGTAGAACAGTTATAAATTGTTCGCGTTTGGTTCCTTTGTAGTAAGAAATACCCAATGGCGTTCTTTATTTATGTAAAATAACAATATTGAGTGTGTCTAGTAATAATAAAAAAACCTAGAAGAAAACCAATGAAAATGTAGTGTGGTATATTTTCTCTTACATTAAATCTTGAATATCTTTGGAACCCGTGGTACGCTTTACACAATTCCAACTGTAAAAATGGTTTTATCCATAGATCTATCGTTTAAAACCAAAATAAATAAAAACTGTACATAAATAAGAAATCTCATTTTCAACTTACGTAATTATACGAGAACCTTACATTATTTTCAAATATTCCGTATAAAACTCAATTAAGTACAACTGGATTTTATTATGAAAACTATGTAGATAGTAATGAGATCAAATTAAATTAACTAGTTAATTAGAAACCTATACATTGAGTTGAGCCAAAATCTCTTAACATTTCTCGTCTTTGTTTCCATTCTTTTTTAGGGAATTACGTAAAACACTGTTTAATACTGCTAATCGTGCCATATTAAACTCCTTTTACTTGTTTAAAACCACCTAAAATGCAAAACAATTTCAAAAAAGTTACACTTTTGCTATTGGAAAAATCACAATCTACAAACAATCCCAGCGTAATATTGATGCAATACACAGCTGTCAAAAAAACTCAAGAGTAGCGATTACCGCGCGCTAAGCCCGATCCCGATTTCATTTAGTTCTCCAAAAAGACACGCAATTTAAACACGATTTGGCGCTAGCGTCGAACTCAAGAGTACGAAAAGTCACAATTCCAATGTCGATCGATCGGAATTGAACTCAAGAGTAAGCACACTGGTTAGAAGAAGACTGTTTTGCTTATGACATTGAGTCCAATTTGCTACGTAATTTCAGCCCTTTCTTCCACTGTGCCCAGGTTCCCGTTCAAGAAGAGCCTGCAACACATCCGTGACGTGTCCACTCTACCGAAGGCTATCGTCAAGTGTGGCACAGAGATGTACAAACTGCCGCCACTGACTGCAGCTTCATGCATCATTACGTCAGGGTCCTTCATATTGGACTTCAACATACAGGGCGTCAGGTTCAGGCATTATGACTATTTGCTGGTACGTGTGAAAGGAGGAGCGTCAGGGTCACCCGATTTTTTTGTTGTTTTTATTGATTGCTGGGTGAATATACAGCACTCTAATTGCGTAAAACACTATTAATCAGAATCTAAATCAGTTTGAAGATTAAGATAAGATAATCCAATGCTTCTTATGTCCGAAAAAATTGTCTGTTCAACAACGTTATTAACGCAATGAATTATGTTGAACTGTCAAAATTAAAGCTGAGGTTACATGCAAAGGGTTTTCTGGATTTCAGTCCTGTGAGTGGTAATAGGCCTGCTCCCTATGGGAGTCCCATGATGGGTCTTCTAAATTGCTAGGACTACAATAACAGCACACACCCTCTACCTACCCCTTCGGTCGAGGAATATGAGGTTGCCTTTGTGAATAATAATTTATTGTTATTTTAGTTGATGCCAAACGGCCAGGCTTACTACACTAAAGAGAAATACTCTCCGATGTACTGCGACCATCATGTCTGTGAGTGGAACTACACCAACTTTTATGGCGGTAAGTTATGTAATGTTATTTACTCTATGTAAAGTAATAATTATAAACAAAAGATTACAATTTAACTTATTTAGGGCACTCTACGTCTTTCGTATCGGTCATCGGTTCTGCGAGTAACTCTTCGGGAGTACCAGAAATCGTATAGTTATAGTTAGGAAGGCCTCCCACAAGGTCGATCGCAGGAATCCGCTGGAAGCGGGAAGCACAGAACCGATCGAAGTGGCGGAGCTTGGATATAGGCATCCCCGCCCTATGTGGACGTCTTTCGGTTGAAATTATGATGATGAATATTAGGGTGTGTCCAGACGATCTGGCGAATGAGCCGCTCGCGAGCCGCTTGCGAACTGCGCGCGTGCATTTCATTTTCGTACGCAGCCCCTGCGCAGTCCGCGCGCCGCTCGCGCGCAAGCTACGCGCTGGCGCTGTACTCGAGCGGCGCGTAGGAGGTGCGGTAGTGCCGTCCACGTTGCACCTCTTCGCCCCGCCCGCATCTTGTCACCAACATACCCGCTCAGTTTTGTTTCTAAATGCCGGAGACTAAATGCTTGTTGACATGGAGTGGACGAATGAAAATTGATAGCAGTCGATTTAAAAAAAAAATGCATTGTGGCCGCTTCATTCATTGGCTTTCAACTCTAGTGCTATATATTCTGTCTTATTTAAAAAAAACGGAACCCGCCACCAACGTCTTCTGTTTTTCCTTTTAGTTTTTGTCAGTAATAAAATAGCCGATGCTGCAGCAATTATGCTGACGGCAGTCGTATGATCCGACATCTTCGAAAGCAAATTCACAACTCATGAACTGAGGCTCATATTTAGGTAGTTCAAACGCGAAAGAAGCTATGTGCTCATGATCTGCGCGCGCGCCCCACTCGAGCCTTGCTGGAGTTGCATTAGAGCGGCGCACCAAACGTAGACTGTAACCGCTCACGAGCAACACGCGTGCAGTTCGCAAGCGGCGCATTGGCCAGGTCGGGACACACCCGTATGCAATTGCACAATTTTTATTCTGATGTTTCATAATAGCGGCCAGCACCGTTTCGTTGGCGCCTTTTGGATACGAAACTCCAGTTACATATTTATAGTATTTTATCTGCTGCAGGTCCATTCATAATCCCTGGTGACCCTGGTACGGGGTTGTCTCCGGTCCCTCCTTTCATCGAACAAATGACAGAACCGACCGGTACAGCCACTACGGACATGCCCGGAGGTGGAGAGGAATCCAACATAACATGTATGTAATAAGTAGTCTCTCTCTCATCAACCCCTGGCCCTTTTTCTAATTTGTTTGAGATAACGGCAGCATAATAATAACATCTTTTCCATAGATCTCTATTAGCCCACGTCCACGACGTACAGGCGGCAGCCAAACTGTAAAATTTTCCCAATTGAATATGAACCTTTTGCTTAAAACATAAAGTTGAAAATCTATCAAAGAAATTTTACAGAATTGGATTAGCTTGATGTGCTGGCGTCTGTACAATTATCGCGGCTGGATTATTTCGCGCAATGGATTTCAACTCTCGGTGTTGAGCTAAGCATTTCGAATCCAACAGAGAGCATCCCAGCGAGTCGAAAAACACAAGTGTTCGATTTTGAAATCTCGGCGAAAAGCGTTGAAGACACAGCGCGAAAGAATCCCGCCATTTTATTTTTACGGTCGTACGAATGTGGACTCAGTCAACTCAGCCTATCGCAGTCCACTGCTGGACACTGGCGTCTCCCAGGCTGCGCCACAACACTCTATCCTCCGCCTTCCGCATCCAGTCTGTCCCAGCCACCTTTTCAGGGTCGTCGGTCCATCTAGCTGGGGGGGGGCGTCCCACACTACGTTTGCCGATACCTACGCGGTTTCCACTCCAGGACTCGTCTGCTCCACCGTCCATCGGTCCTACGACAAACATGGCCAGCCCACTGCCACTTCAGCTTGCTCACTCTACAAGCTATGTCGGTGACACGGTTGACTGACGAATGTGTGGACTTAGGCGTTATCTCAGTAGTCGCCGCTTTTTCTAGCCATATCATCTTTAACACAAACTATCTCGTTTCTATGGTTTTCCTCCACTCTTATAGTAACCATCCACATTCAAACTCAAGCGTTCCTCCATCTTACTTCCTCTTCGTGAAATCATCATCTGCCTAGCTTTTTCCCAACTATGTTGGGGTCGGCTTCCAGTGTAACCGGATGCAGCTGAATACCAGTATTTTACATGGAGCGACTGCCTATCTGACTTCCACAACCCAGTAACTGGGTAATATGATACCTCTTGGTAAGACTATTTGTCAGACTCTCGGGCTTCTAACGACCCGTAATGACTGTTAATGATCCACAAATGACAGCCGGCACCAAAGGCTTAACGTCCCCCCCGAGTGGGTTCCCGCATTGTCGTTGCGGGGGGGCTTAGTAACCGTGGTCTCCCATCCACGGTGAAGCCAAGAGGAACCCAACGGTGGGGCCGCTCGTCAGGGCTTTTGCCTTCAAGCCATTGACGTAGCGGCCAAAAAGTAGGTTGCGGTGAGGTGCACCGCAACTGAGGTGGGCCGCGATGTCGAATGGGAGGCATCGCGGCTGAGGGTTACAGGCTGCGGTAGAGGAGGAGTGCCGGTGCTTCTGAGCAGCGCTCTTCCCTTCCGGGGCCTGGACGGGGCCGCCACCGTTTGATGGCGGACGCGGTGGGGCCGCAGGGGAAGAGGAGTGTCGGTATAGCGTCAGCCGCTCTCCCTATCCTCTGCGGCCGAAAAGTGGTAGACGGGACGGTGCGTTGTGTTCCTCACGCGCGCCGTCAAAGATGTCAGCAACCACAGGTGGGGTCCGCAAGGGCCGATGCCTGCCAGGGGTGCGGGTTTGTTCGAAAGAGATACCACGGCCCCTGGCATACGGGCTACTGAGGGAACACGGGTGGGTTTTAGTCAGTAAAAGTCTGACACGCCCTCCTGCTCTACTCAGCAGGAGAAGTCATTTGATGATTTCCCACCCAAAAAAAAAAAAAAAAAAAAAAAAAAAAAAAAAAAAAAAAAAGGCTTAACGTGCTTTCCGAGGCACGGAGGGGTCTTGGTATGTAAAGATGGTCACCCATCCACGGACCAACCGCAGAATACGCAGCTTAACCTGTTCGATCGACCTTTACAACTGTTATTACTGAGCCAAAAGCCATGAAAGTGGTGAATAAATGCAATGGTTTTAGATTCGCTGGACGGCTGCTGGTACATGTTCCCTCCTAACTACGGTTCGATCGCCGGCATCAGCTACCTGGACCCACTCACCGTCAACGAGTATCGATTTACTTGTCAAGGTTCCGGGAATAAGGTACGTAAGAACTTAAGGGGCCTTGCGCAATGCAAGACCAGTCGTGGTCGTGGCCGCAATCTTGATCAAAAAAGCTCCGGTCAAGATGCGGTCGTTCATTCTAAAGTACGGACGAAACTTCGTACGACGGTTGTTGCAGCAATGTGCGCGATACATTTGTACACCATCCAAGCCGAACCCTTCGAGCCAATTATTGTATTTTTAACTGTAACAACGTCTAAATAAAGTTCAAATTACAATAACTGTCGTTTTGTAATAAGATTGATTGGGTTTCTGTGAGTAGGTAATTGAACCTGCGGGTTAATTGCGTAACATTCTAACAGCAGCAATGTCATTCATGTTGACAGTTCAACAACATTCATTGCGTTATTTGGATCGTTGAGCAGACAATTTTTTGTACATATCAAGCAATAGATTAGCAATATCCATCAAAATGATTCAAATTGTGATTGATAGGCTAATAAGCAAATAGGGAGCTGGTCTGTGCCATGTGTTCCCTAAGGTATTATTTCGATGATGCTGTTTTAAAGCATGAGTAGACTGAAATCTATACCTACATACATAACTATGTACAGATGCCAGCTCATCAAGCTAACCCAATCTGTCAAATTACTTTGATAGATTTTCAACTTTATACTTTAAGCATAAGGTTCATGTTCAATTGAGAAAATTTGACAGTTTGGGGTTACTTGATGTGCTGGCGTGTGTACATCCATACAAATAAATAAAATATTAGTATCAATTTTATATTTTTTTGTCTTCAGTCTGTTTGTGTGCTGGCTTATCTCCGAAACGTCTGGATCGATTTTGACGGGACTTACGCGGGTAAAACGGGGTGAATAGAGACTGCAGGGGTGAATCGAAACGAAACTGTAAAAGTGGATTTTGACAGTAAACACATTAGAGTTCTTTTTGGCTACAGACGATCATAATTTCAACAGTAAAATCAACTTTAAAGTTTCGTCTCGATTCACCCCTGCAGTCTCTATTCACCCCGTTTTACGGTACTTATTGTTTCGGCAGCACGTAACCGTGGGTAGCCGCAGGCACTGCTTGTGACACATAAAATTTACCGGCGTCTTTCTTCCAGGGTCTCTACTGGTATCCTCAGTGGATGGGTGCGCCCCCCCACCACCCGTACCCCACGGCCGGCGACACGGGCTCCGCGCTCAACCGGCCCGTCGAACCCATCTTCTACCCGCACCAGCAGGGAAGCCCTGCCTCAGCCATCATGATGCCGGAAGTACACTGAATATATGCATCGTTTGTATAGTGCGTGTTTTATTGTAGACTAGTAGCTGACCCGACGGACGTTGTATATTGAATTCGCATTGGTATAATATTAGAAAAGTTAATATGGCCGTTATGTTTTCTTCAATTTTCTAATGTTACGCGTCACTTTCTTAATTTTTTCTTTCTTAAGAATCTTCTCCTGACAATAACAAACATAACAAATAAAGAATTACTCAGCAAAATTGGTCCAGCCGTTCAAGAGTGATGCCGTGACCAAGGGAAATACAGATTAATTTTTTTAAATGTCACCGTAAGATTGTGAACACTGTTAGTAGTTATATAATCTATCTAGCGAGATTATAAACTGTCGATAAATTGTGAACTGCATCATACTGCTCGTCCCGTGTGGTGCCCGGGCGTAAAAGAATAGCACCATCCCATTTCTTCCAGTGGGTGTCGTAGGAGGCGACTAAGGGACTTACTAGAGAATGGGCAGCAGCGTTCTCTATGCATTTTACCACGATACTGCGGTCGCCAACCCGCCTGCCAAGCGTGGCGATTATGTCAACCCCCCCCCCCCCCCCCCTTTGGTGAGGTCTATGTCCAGCAGTGGACGTCTTTCGGCTGAAATGATGATGATGATGATCATACTGCTTACTGACCGAATAGGTTAGGTTAGAACTGCGACCAACCGCGCGCGAGCCGAGCGAGCGAGCGCGACTTCCAAGATAATGGCAGTTACTTGAATATTTAGTAAGAGTGCACGGTACTATCCGTCTTGATACCAGTTCACAATTCGACGAACAGATTATAAACTATCGAAAAAGAGTCCGTGTTTTTGCAGTTCACAATTTATAATCTCGCGAGAAAGATTCAAAACTAACGGTGTTCACAATCTTACGATGACGTAGATATACAGATAATAATAATAAAAAATAATATAAAAAAAGCCTTTTGTTAGAGAAAGTCTATTACAGCACTGACGAATTTCTAACTGACAAATTAATTTGACTTGTTTATTGACATCCTAATTTTATTAATAATTGCTTTAAGATTAGTATTTTTTTGAATTGTATTATTTACTATGACGAGTCTATGACACTATTTTATTGTATAGATAGGTATGGTCTAAATTGGATTGTTAATTGATATATTATTTGCTGTGTCTAATGGACGAATTTAGAATCAATTGATGCTGTGTAGCGTCCGACACCTTATATTTGTACGCCGTTCAGGCAAAACATGACTGTCTTAATCATAATTTGATGTAACATGCTATGTGTGTGTATACCTACTCGTGTTTGGACAAATAAAAAATTATGTTAATGTACAGACGCCAGCACATCAAGCTACTCCAATCTGTCAAATTTATTTGATAGATTTTCAACTTTATACCGTAAGCATAAGGTTCATGTTCAATTGGGAAAATTTGACAGTTTGGGGTAGGTTGACCTGCTGGCGTCTGTACCTTAGCACACGGCCGCAAGTACGTAAAAGTATCGCAGTGTGATTTAATGTCGCAATGGATTCTCAACTCTCGGTGTTAAAACCGAAAATCGAGAATCCAATAAAGCGCATTCCAGCGCGTCAATAAAATACGCTGCTGAATTTTTAATTCTCGGTTCAACAGCGACAGTTGAAAATTCAGTCTGCGATAGAAATTCGCCACGTGAGAAACAGCCGTGCGCACCTTTTTTTATTTCGGGGGGAAGTCGTCATGGATGTCCTCTGTCCTGGGGAGTTCGGAGGGGTCTGCCAGACTCAAACCACCCCGGTATTCCGTCTCACACTTGCACCGGGGATCAGGGGAATTAGTGTGACTTTCGCGATCTCCAGCTAGTGCACGCCCGTGCGTAACTGGGACTAACCCTGGATTCAGAAAAGCTGTTCAAACATTAATCAGAATAATAGATGGCCCAAATCTATTTCTGAAAATTACTGTTACTGACTAGTTACTGAAAATATTGAATTAATTCAACTGATAATGATGATCAACAAGATGTTTTTTTTTAATTATTTCCAATTAAAATGGACAAATTCCATCCCTACAAACTTTAATCCCTGTTGGTTAAAAGGGGATGAAAGTTTGTATGGAATGTTGCCATTTTTGCTGATAGGAAATCCTATCTAATCCTACTAATTAGTAGGTAGTATGTACCCCTGGGATAAATTACGCCCTTCACGCGGGCGAAGCTGCTGGCAACAACTAGTAAATAAATTAAGCTATATAAAGAGCGCGTCGATACACTTTTTTGCAAGTGGTTGATACAATATAGCAAATAAAACCCTCGACTACAATTTTTAATAACTTTTATTCATATTCATAATAATCATAATTTACACAAACATAACGATACCTAGAGTCAACTCATTTAGTTGAGTTTTAACCTAAATATATTTAAAATAAATGTCGAGTTAAATTTTAGATAACTTTATTGCACTTAATTTTAATATTTATTAAACCAAAGTATTAAAGTACACTTGTAGAAACACATTTACTTTTGACTGACAATTAATGCTTCAAGACACCGATTCCATATATTTTTCTGGTTCCTATATAAAATGACCCTAACAAACCATTATGTTCGATGTCTTCGATGTCCATTGACCATTCCATAGAGAATACATCAATCACAGTAGCTAATAAACTTTCAATGGACACCTAATAAAAGCTAACATAGTAATTCTATACAGGAATAATACAATCTTTATGTCGTACGAAATAGAGTTCACAATTCAACACATTGGAATTGGTGTCCAGAGTAAGGATCGCAGGATTGATTCGATTGCGTCTAATGTTGCCTAAAATCGAGATTTGCTATCGAATATTCTAGAATAATTTTATATAGCAATAGGCTTGGCTTTACAACAAGATGATGGCAGGCTTAAATGACTATTAATACAATTAATGTCACGAATAAATCCATTTAATTTATAATTGATTGATATAGACGGCTGTAATATACTATTTAAATTCATTATCATGAAAAAATATTTATAAGCTCATAAGGCAGATTTTTATCGACAATTTGTATAACATTATTTACTGATTTCTGGCAACACTAGTTACACTTGCCAGGTCAGCCCATTCATTAGTTAGATGTTACCAGCGCACAAAATTATTACTGTTTTCTACTTACAACTATTTCAGAGACCTATTTAGTGGGATATCACACTTCAAATATTATTGTACCACTTGCAAGATTTGTAAGCAATTTGTAAATAATTCGTAGGACAGTAAACTCGCCGGCTAAAACTTATGGAAGCAATTTAGTAAAATATTAAAAACTACAAAAATACAATAGTTATTCAATGAAAGTATAGTGCACCTACCTTTATAATAGGGTATTTTCCAATTTTTCAAAAACTATTCTAATTTGAAGATTGGAACGAGATATTTAACAGAAAAATAAAAATAAATTGATTTCTATCCATTTTCTCAATTAAAAATGATTTAAACCTAATTTATTTTTCGTTGTTTTCAATTTACCGGCGCCGGTTAGTAAGTAAATAAGTGAATGTCGAGTTTATAATTAACAAGATTTTTAATGGATAGAAAGTGAAATTACTGGTGTGCGGTGCCTCTGTGCACAAATACTTCTAAAACGGCGCCAAACTAAGTATTTGTACCGGTGCCGTTTATACAGAGTTGACGTCACATGTCACGTGATAATAAGTCATCTTACGGAGCGTTTTGGCGGTAAATTCAAAACAACGAAAAATAAATTAGATTTTAAACGTTTTTAATTGAGAAAATGTGTATTAATAAATTTATTTTTATTTTTCTGTTAAATATGTCGTCCCAATCTTCAAATTAAAATAGTTTTTATCAAATCGGAAAATACCCTATTGTCAATGGACTTTATTTGACAATTTATTATGATTCTTTGACAATCCACGGTTCAAATATGCATTTTTTTACAGGCATAGTGTAGACATTCACATTATCGATATCGATGGAAAAAATATATTTGACGGTAATAAATAGTTCCCACAGACGAGTTCAGGCAGCATAATAGAGGAATGACTAAAAAATAAATTCGTTAGAAATAAACTCTTAAAACCCATGTTAGTAACTTAAGGAGGTGGATAAACGCATGTATTGACAAAGATTTAAGACCTTTTTGGTGATAAATCTTTGACAATGTGAAAAAAAGTAAATGCAATAGGATAGGGGCCAGGATGGCTCGAAAAATGTGCACTTATGCTAAATAATACGCAGTGTTTGTAGACAAAATGTTGATAGATATTTTTTTTATAAAATTGAACAACGACAATTACAGGAAAAAATGTTGACCAGTGTGCAAACTGTAACCATGAATTCAGCATATCATTCTAAAAAATAATCAGCTGTTTCATAGAAAAGTTAAATACCTACGGGATCAAAATGTTTAGAAACAGCAATTCTTTTTTGTAACCGACGGAAAATTTCTACGCTAGTGGTCTAGAATCATATGCTGAATTCATGGTTACAGTTTGCGCACTGGTTAAAATTTTATCCTGTGTAAAGCGTAGCAGGGACAACGATGCACAACGCAGGGGGTGGGATTAAGAATCATGGATGGGGGACAATGTCACAAGGACACAGTCGGGCAACCTGTTGCCCGACTGTGTTCCCCACCCTATATAGTGGAAGTAAATCGGTAGTCGAACCTTTTCCAAGACGGAGGAAGACACTGTTGTCGTCAAAATTATTTAGGTCTTCCCTAAAGAGTCTGTAATTGCAAACTTCTATTGACATTTTTATCTACAACACTACTTATTATTACTAAAAATATATCTATTTTACATCATGGTCAGTCCTCAAACTACAATTTTACAGCTGAAACAAGTTAAAAAACCAATTAATTTTGCATAAATAATTTGGCAGTAAGGTACACCTTCATTGTTTAAACCACCAAATCAGTTTTTGAATTAACAACCCTATAGGTATGGAAATGCAGTTCTTTTTACAAAACTGACAACTTAGTCCGGTGCTAAGTTGTCATTTTTATATTTAGAACTTTACCCAAATCAAAATAAAGTTGGAAATGCAAAAAAAGACAAAGGCGAAATAATCCAACCGCGATTTTATTACGTCCATGTGGACGAATCTCCATGCGCCATATTTACTAACGGGTACTGTAACTTTCACCCACTGAAAATGACTCAATAGCAGACAAAATCTTGATGATACTAATAGCTAGGCTAATTTCTCACTATAAACGCGAGATGGCGCTATTCACGCATATAATTCTGGCTCAATATAACAATATACAGTTGGTTATACATCGTAATTAACATGGCTTTAATTTTATCGTGGTAAAGAATAGACAGTCTTGGATATTCGTTGGATATACGACTTGTGAGAAGGTAAGTAAAGATACGATAGTCTCTTGGAAATTGACACATGTATGAGATCTAAATAGTACTTTTTAAGGTGCCAACCCTAGTGGGGCAGAATCAAACAAGATTGTAGAGTGGTGGAAACTGCCCCACTAAATTGAATTAATGGGGGAGATTCCACTGTAAAATTTGATTAATATCTATCATGAATGGTTTGTCAATAAATTATATATTTATTAAAAAAAAGTTACAATCTAAAAAGTACTAAAGTACACACCACTTCTAAAATTTTAAAAGTAATTATCAAAATTATTATTTTTCTGGTGTGATGAAGAGAAGAATGTTTAAGAGCATAACTTTGACGTCTTAACGTGGGAGTATGAAAACGATGACTAAGACATCATTATCTTATTATTTCCTGGTCCTAGGTCCCTGTTTGATCTCGACTACATTGATACCAGAAACCGATCTTTTCAAATTGAAATAAACACATCTCGTCACCACTCGGAAGCGATTTATCGTGATATCGGCAATTAACGTGGAAAGTTATTGACCTACGTAGTGCGGTGACACAGTTGTTATGATTTGAATTTAAGAAACTGTGAAATCAATTCTTTGAGTATTATATTTTGAGCTGAAACTATGTATAATAGTGATTCTATAGCAGCTGTTATCTTTAGTGCTTGAGGATAGCAATAGGGTTTCTGTTACACCCTGTGTACTTGGACCACGTTCGCAATGACGTAAAAATATCGTGGCGGGATTCTATCACGTAATGGATTTTTATCTTTGTGTTGAACCTAGGAATATAATAGAGTGCATTCCTGCAGGCTTAGCACGAGCACCAATTTGTCAACGGAACAATATACGACTATTAACTAAATGATGTACAATACAAGATAGCTTTGTTCTTATATTAATTATCACAGTTATGCGTTCGAAACATGATTTTGTAAATAACTGTACCTATATACTTTGCGGCCGTCGAGTAGAAAGTTTGTTATCAGTGTTATTTTGACAGTTTGGAAAGAAAACTTTCTTCTGAAATAGTCTAAATATAAAACGAACCTAGACAAAGATCGTTAGAAACGAAAGACAAAATGACAGATTGTAGAAGGATTTCTACGGTGCGATGTCAATGTAGAAACGAAATGTCACTTTATATAGAAAGAGCTGTGTCTATTTTTCATAGAAATAGAAAGCGTCATGCTAAGCCTGCAGCTTGTCGGAAAAAGACACTGTTCGATTTTCGACTCTCGGCGCTAAGCAGTGTGTTGAAAATCGCGCTGCGATTTTTTACGTCAGTGCGAACACTGCGAACATTCACTTACATATGTCTATCGTTAAGTAGAGGAATCCAGACACGAATAAAATTGAAATACGTGTGCAACATACAGGATAAGTTTTTAAGCAGTGCGCAAACTGTAACCAAGAATACAGCATATCATTCTAGACCCCCAGCGTAGAAATTTTTCGTCGGTTATACAAAAGAAAAAACAGCTGTTTCATACATTTTGACCGCGTACTCGCGTAGGTAGGTATTGCACTTTTCTATGAAACAGCAGATTTTTCCGCGTGGTGGATTACGGCCCACTCCCTCTCACGAAGAGGAGGCCTGTGTCCCAGCAGTGGGAACGTAATAGGCTGAGTATGTATGTATCACCGACGAATTTTTTTACGGTAGGGGTTCCAGAATGATATGCTGGATGCATGGTTACAGTTTTCGCACTGGTTAAAAATTTATCCTATATTCAAATATTCCCATGAGAACTACGTTTTAAAACAAGTTGCATTCGAAACGGAGCTATATTCAATTGAATTAAGGTTTACAATAGCAAAAGTCGTAAATTGTTTGATGTTTATCGAATATTCCCAGGCTGTCAAACTCGCAAATGCTCGTAATGTGCGGTGTTGGCTTCTTGAACATTGTGCGTATCACGACACATGTGACAGTAGTGCTATATTGAGCTTTGTGTGTACGACAATATGGGACTGAATTGCCTGGCTTTAGAAAGTTTTCATGAGTTTTCAATTAGGAACTATATGCAGTCGACATAAGACTCAGTTTTGAATCGCCGAGATGATTTGTATTGCTTTTTGGTGTGATGTTGAAAACAACGATAATGACAGTATAGAACATAAGGAATTTCTATGAAGATAAGTATTTTAAACAAATAAAATTAAAGCTAGTTTTGTGTGATCCAAAATAAGTTTAAACGTCACAATATTTCGCGCCGCACAATGTATCCGAACTATATTATCCTTACAATTACTCTATGGCCGGATTTTTTCATGCTTTCTGCTCAACAACGTCATCAATTTCAAATTCCTTCTCCCAGCTTTCATCAGAATTAGCGCTAGCATCATCTTTAACCTCTTTATCTCCAAAATAATCTTCAACTAAATTGTTTCCACAAACGTCAGATTTTGCCGCCTTTTTCGGTGATCGGCCATTTTTATTTTTAGTCTGTTTATTGTTCATCTTGTCTCTGGTTTGTGCGGCTTTTGATTTTTTTTTGTCTGTGCTCGTTGTTTTGTCTGTGTTGTTGTTAGTAATGTCACGGGAACATGTTTGTTTGGTCATCTTCTTGCCGGCGATCTCCCTTTCGTATTCTTCTAGAAGGAGTGTTTGTTGTTCTTCTGTCAGTTCCACGTCGTTAGCGAAGTCTTCTGTACAGAGGTACGATTATTTGGAACGTGATATGAATTGTGGTTCTTGAAGACAGTGATCAATGTTGGGACTCAAAACTCCTTGATCTGAATCTCTTTGGAAGATTTTTATTCTTAAATTAAAAAAATGATTTGGATGGACCTTTGTGTGGAGGCCAACGTTGGTCATTGAATACAAGTCCCACCACATAGAACATCTTAGATTTATATGAAAATATGAATCATGAATAAAAGCAGTTTTTTTTTTAAATCATTATCTAAAAATACTATCGGGATTTGGATTTATGGATCTATATTATTAAAATATATGTATATTGTCAGTTCATAAATTGATTTTAATTAGTATTCTAGTAATCTTTTCGTCTAAAATATAAGTAACATAAGGGAATACAAAAACAACATTTATTACAGAGGTTTTATTCATCAAAATACAATTTGAGACAGTATAATAAAAATTAATAGAAGAAATAGGGACAGTTAGAATCGATCTTGGCTTACAGATAATCGATTACAGTATCGATAATAGCGCTCAAGGAATCGATTATAGATAAAGTTTAACGCTACATCTCTATTTTGACTTACCGTCTTCCCAGGTGACGACATTGTCCATGTCTGGTGCTTCGAAGGGTTTCTCAAAAGACTTTTCAAAAGGCTTCTCGAAGGGCTTTTCAAAAGGTACCTCCTCTTCTTCCAAGCCTGATAGGACCTTTTTTGGACTTCTGAAAATTAAAGATGGAGATTATTCCTGAAACACATACAAAGATCTTAAAAAAACTTGGTAGTGTTTATTCTGCAGGTCTATCGTTTCCTTATTGTCTATGGCGAATCTTTTTCTCTCTCTTCTTTCTGGGTTAGCCTAACTATCAGATTATATCGTTGCTATTAATAGACTTGTTTTGGAAGGCTAAGGAAAAGGTGTTGTGGCATAGCCAGCAGGCTTAGCATGACACTTTCTATTTCTACGAAGAATAGACAATCCTTTTTCAATAAAAAGTGACATTTCGTTTCTCCATTTTTGACATCGCACCGTAGATATCCTTCTACAGTCTGTCATTTTGTCTTTCGTTTCTAACGATCTTTGTCTAGGTCCTTATAAATGTAGACTATTTCAGAAGAATATTTCTTTCCAAACTGTCAAAATCACACTAACAACAAACTTTCTACTCGACGGCCACAAAGTATATACGATTATCTACAAAATCATGATTCGTTCAGAACGCATAACTGTGATCATTAATAGAAAAACATAGCTATCTTCTTATATTGAACATAATTTAGTTAATAGTCATGTCTATTCTTCCGTCGACAAATCGGTGCTAAGCTTGCTGGGAGAGGCCTATGTCCAGCAGAGGACTGCGATAGGCTGAGTTGATTGATTTATTATTGAAGCATACATAATGTAGACTATTTCAGAAGAATATTTCTTTCCAAACTGTCAAAATCACACTAACAACAAACTTTCTACTCGACGGCCACAAAGTATATACGATTATCTACAAAATCATGATTCGTTCAGAACGCATAACTGTGATCATTAATAGAAAAACATAGCTATCTTCTTATATTGAACATCATTTAGTTAATAGTCATGTCTATTCTTCCGTCGACAAATCGGTGCTAAGCTTGCTGGGAGAGGCCTATGTCCAGCAGAGGACTGCGATAGGCTGAGTTGATTGATTTATTATTGAAGCATACATAAAAATAACCGACGATTGCGTGTTGGAGCGACCACGCAGTATAGTTTCGCAGAATAATCTATAGCAGTCCAATTTTCAACGCTCTGCTTTGCGCCGATAGTTGAAAATGGAACAGTGTGATTTTTCAACGTGCTAGGATGCACTCTGTTGTATTTTAAATTTTCAGTTCAACGCCGAAAGTTGAAAATTCAGTGCGCGATATTTCCGAACGTGTTCTTAGGTGTGTGGTCAGTGGACAACAACTCACTGTTCGATGGGCGTCTGGATGGACAGGTGCGAAACAGTGTCGGTTGGGGGCTCCTTAGAAGACTGTGGCTGTATTTTCTTGTCAATAAAGACTTTCATAGCCCATTTGAGGTAAGGGAGCAGTGGTTATTTACGAGTTGTAGGTCGTAGGTTCGAACTCAAACAGGGTCTTTATTTCGTGTAAATTATTTCATCACCACTGCTCTCAAAACGGCGGAAGGAAAACATCGTGAAAAATTCGAAGACATGTGACATCTACCAACCCGCACTGGACTAGGTAGATTATGGTCCACTCTTCACAGTGCGCAGGCCTATGTCCCAGCAGCGGGAACATTAATGGCTGATTATGTACGTACTTGAGATAAATGATTTGACTTTGCTTGCGAGCTGCTGCGGTCAGTCTTGTCTTGTCATACAGAAAAGATAGCAATAGAGAAAGTGATGTTTGTGGTAATAACAACTCACTGTTCGATGGGCGTCTGCATGGGCAGGTGTGCGAGCACGGGGTCGTTGGAGGGCTCCTCTTGGGGCTGCTTGCGGGCTGCCGCTGCCAGCCTGTCTTGTAGCAGTGCCACGCGGAACAAGTAGCTGTAGAATTAAAAAAAAACATGATTTAGAGCGACTGCCTTGAATGAAGCAGAAAGATGGCGAGATTTCATCAACTTTTTCTGTATTGTCCGTGACATCACAGCGAGCCCTATCAGAATACCAGCGCTGCGACACTTTTTAAATGTCGCAGTATCATTCTGAGATAGTGGCCTTTTGGCCTCGTACAGGACCTGGTTTTTTTTTTTAGTTTTTTTTGTTTAAATCTCATTTTATTTTATTAAGTAGCGTAGCGTAGTAGTGTTTTAGTGTTTAATTGTATTGTGATGTAGTTAACTTTGTGATATTCCTGTGCGAGTCTAATAAATACTTATACTTTCTTTTTCATTCTTTTTTTTGTGAACTGCATATTTCATATTCAACTTCCATGACCTGAAGTGTGTTGCAATAGGCTAAGAATATTTCCTCTAATCACATTTATTTTTGGGACATGCCATCTCCCACCTTACTGTCACAATTTCCCTTCAGTACGAGACTCACCTAAGATGTATCGAATAATGATAAGCTAATACTACGGTATAGTGATGGGCAGTGGATAAATACTCAAGTATTTATCAAAAATTGGTAAATAATCGTTTCTACTCATTTTTATCCGATATTTACTCAAAATGATGGATTAATATATTTTTTGCGCATTGGCTGATTTTTTTATTTTTTTTGGCTTGAATTGCTATCTGGACTTTCCAAAATACTACAATATTACATTATTTCGTTCTGATGTCAATTGCCAGGGCTGTAATTCTGTCCCCGCTGTCACTAATAGAATATGCTCTTTGGATATGTTTTTTTTTTCAAACTTTCTGTGCTCATAGTGTACAGAATCGCCACACAACCAAGTGAATATCTCTGTGAAGAAACTCTAAAAGACAAGTTTGATGTTGTTGGTGACAACGCTAGAAACATGCGATTTTTTAAAATAAATGCGCTTAATTTAAACTATCTTAAATAACATAACACATACAATATTATTTTTGTGAGTTTAATTTAATAATTATTATTTTTGAGAGAGACCACGTAAATAAATCGATCCTGTCAGCCGTGTCATTCAACGTGAGGGAGAGGCAGTATTTAGGCGCCGCAGGAGACGCCCTGGGCGTCGGGAATCCCAGGCTGATTCCCGGCCACCGTAGGCGTGGGCTTGCGGACGGCGAGTAATGGGTAGCTCGCTGTCCGGTACCAAGCCCAGGTCGACGGCGCGTTGTGTTCCACGCGCGCCTCAAATAGATGTCAGCAAGGGCCGATGCCTGCCAGGGGTGCGGGTTGTTCGAAAGAGGTACCGTCGCCCCTAGAAGTCTGACACTCCCCTCCTGTTCCACCCAGAGCGGGAGAAGTTATTTGATGATTGCCCAACCAAAAAAAAGCCGTGTCATACAGTGCGTGCAATATCGGGTTTTGTAATTGTTAAAGTGATTAATAAAGTACAGTACTAATCTATATTGTCAAATGACGGACGCTTGTAATGTGTACTTTTTACATCGTTCTCACATTGATAATTTCAACATGATCATGTAACCAACTTTTTGTAACAAAATCATGATTTTAAAAGAGTGTCCATGGAGTTTTTTGCCCGTTCTTCTCCATAGGTACCTACGCTTTGGAACGGGCAACTAGCTTCATCTTTCTAACTCACCGACTTTGACAATTCAAAAGTGCCTGTAATTGGTTTATTTGAAATAAATACTTTGAGTTTGAGTTTGGTCAGATTTCCATTAATTTCAATCCTATTATTTGTAAAATGACAAAATGTACGTTTATCCGCTGTTCTGGATAAATACTCAAGTAAAAACGGATATTTATGAGTATTTATCCGGATAAAACCTCAACACTACTT
Organism: Polymixis flavicincta; assembly: GCA_949987655.1. Lineage (NCBI taxonomy): Eukaryota > Metazoa > Arthropoda > Insecta > Lepidoptera > Noctuidae > Polymixis > Polymixis flavicincta. The sequence goes on along the minus strand of OX465188.1, from coordinate 14,850,741 downwards.
TAAATACTTAATCAGAAGTCTTCGTGTGACACTGCATCTGGCCGTATCTTGTCGTACTGAGCCCTTAGCGTTGGGCTAGCAACAAGACGTCTTCCTGCAGAGTTAAGACTGATAAGACCAGCCTCTGTGGTCTCGACACAATAACATCCAACACTCACCGCTCCCAGAAGTCATCGTGTGACACGGCATCGGGCACCAGCTTGTCGTACTGAGCTTTCAGCGTTGGACTAGCGTCAAGACGTCTTCCTGCAGAGTTGAGACTGATGAGACCAGATTCTGTGGTCTCGAGACTCGCCCGCCATGCTTCGAACTCTGGGCTGTAAGCCGGGACTATGAATGTGGCGTCTACGCGTTGTAAGGCTTCTAGCTCTTTCTGTGGAGAGAAAAAACAATCAATAGATTTAAGATTTATAAACACGGAGGTTGCGATTATATTTTGATTTGTAGCTTAAGATTTGCGGCTCAAGTTTTTTACAATAATTTTAGTATTCACTTTGTTCGGCCTGTGTCGATCCGTATAATGAAGTATTAACCAAAATCAAAAGTCATTTATTCAAACTAGGCTGGCGTCAGCACTTTTTGAACGTCAAAATTACATAAGACAGTCCCCCAAAAACACACGCCCTGCCACTTCCTAGTGGTTTAGCTGGGAAGATCATTAACAGCATAACTATGTGAAAGTCTATTAACTGCTCTCAAATACAATGTTCTTTTTTATTTTTACAATGCTGACATATTCTCGTCATTATTTGACATTATACATCAATTTTAATATCGACTATTTTTAGTGATTGTCATGGAAATCATGTCACTATGTTTAAATAGGTTCATTTTATTTATGTAGATTATTTTACATATTGTGAATGAGAGAATGTTGTAGGCCTTAGAAACTGTAGATTTTTAAACGATTTTCTATTCTGTATTCGTCTCAGTACCTGGTACTTATTGACAGGCCTGCACTGTCCTCCCATACATTTTTTCTCTGTAATTTGGAAACATTGTTAAAGCCAATTATTTTTTAAAGAGTAACCGTGAAGGTTCTTGCCGGCTCTTCACCATAGGAAACAACAATTTGGAACAGTGCACCTCGCTTCTGACATTTAATAAGTGCCCATGCAGGTTTATATGAAATAAAATATTTTGATTTGATTTGAAAAAAAGAAGTGGAGCAACATACTCCGAAAGCAATTATTGTTCCGTTGTGAAAAAGTGATGGTGCTATGTGTCCAGTATAGCTCTTTCGCTGTCTTGCACTCGAACCACGACAGCTATAAGACGTCATAATACGGCCCCTGGTTAGTACCCTAAGCCATCATCTAGGTCATTTTTAAATGTTTATTTATGTGTATATATGTACACACGTTATAGGGAAGCACGTTGCAGGGAATAATTATGTATGTAATGATATAAGGTATTTATGTATGCTTGAATTAAATTATTTAAAACAAAAAACAAAATAGATTTTTCTCAGTACCCTGGGGTCCCGGACCTTTACAAGGCGTGAGGCACGACGGGCCGAAACCAACTCAACCTGTTATATTATTATAAAATTATGTGCCAAATGTAGTTACAAACATAATTATTTGGATGTTACATATTATTTATTAAATAATTATCTTACTTTGTAAGTAGACAGCATGGTGGTGTCTCCTGAAGAGAGTATGACTTCTGTGTCGTCTTCGTCATCCGGTTCAGGGTTCAGCACTGTGCTGACTTGACCTGAAGGATTAATTACAAAAATATAATATAATAATACAGGACAGGCCAAAGAAACGATGGGTGGACTGTGTGAAAGATAACGGGTGAAAACAGAAATACAGACTCATCATCATCAGCCAAAAGACGCCCACTGCTGGACAAAAGCCTCCCCAAATGGGGGGATTTGCCATAATCACCACGCCACGGGTTGGCGATCGCTGTATGGTGGTCAAATGCATAGAGAACGCTGCTACCCATTCTCTAGTAAGTCCCTTAGTCACCTTCTACGACACCCACGAGAGGAAATGGGATGGTGCTATTTTTTTACGTGTGGAACCACACGTAAATGAAGACTAATAGAGAAGTATGGAAAAAAGTTGCGCCAACACCAAATAATTTATTGCTTATTTTATTTATTTTTAAATCCCCTAGTGGGATTTATTTTATGTCCGTAGGTGTGTCCTTGGCATCATAGCGGACCACCCTATCAGATTACCAGCGCTGCGGTATTTGTTATTTTTTTTTCAAATATCGAAGCATCATGCTGAGACAGGAGTCCTTTAAGCCTCGCACAGGTCTTCCTTTTTTAATTGTGTTCATGATTTTGATACATTTAATTTTCCTTTTCATTTCAGATAATACACGATAGGAATATCTATAGGTTTCATGCAAAATAGTTTTAATGTAGCATCTTGATGTCAGCACCAACTGGTGGGGTCTGCAAGGGCCGATGCCTGCCAGGTGTGCCAGTTGTTCGAAAGAGATACCGTGGCCGCTGGCACACAGGTAACGAAAGGAACACGGGTGGGTATTAGTCAATAAAAGTCTAACACGCCCTCCTGCCCCACTCAGAGCGGGAGAAGTTATTTGATGATTTACCACCCACAAAAAAGAAAATTAAATTTAGCATCTTACCAATGAAACTGCTCAGACTCTTTTTCATAACATTTGCTGGCGATTCTGGCACATCCAACTGGGGAAAAAATTGTGATTCACTTATAATATCCGCAATGAACAACAACAACAACAAAGTAAAGGAAACAGCTCATTCCGAAATATGACCGAAACAATGATTTAATTCTGGAACCACAAAATTTTGAGGTCATCGCAAATAGTCCTTCGCAATGTATCGCGTTTCAAGGCCACTATTTAAATGTTTAACAAAGATATCAAACAGTCAAGACATTGAGTACAACTACTTCTTAAAAGTAGTAAGATAAATCAACATATTATATTTCAACATAATATAATAAACAACTTTATGAATACTGCATAATAACTATTTCAACCATTTATTTTAATAATTAACTTATCCTCTATTTTGCTATTTTAATTATTTACTGTATTTATCGTTAACATAAACGATGTATACCTACCTATTGCATATAATATTAAAAACGTGAAAGTTTGTATGTATGGATGTTTGTTACTCTTTCACGAAAAAACGGCCGAACGGATTTGGATGAAATTTGGCATAGAGATAGATTATAACCTAGATTAACTCATAGGATACTTTTTATCCCGGTAGTACGTTTTCGGGGGGATCTAAGCGTACGTACACGAAACACGACGTTTTTTTTCTACTATGTAAAGATTTTGAAGTTAAAAAGTATATTTTTTGTGCCTAATTGAAATAATTGATTTGACTATTCTTACAGCCTTACTATTCACAATAGAAGATGATGTTCTCATCTAAGTTACCTTGAAAGTCTTCCCGATAACAGTGGAAGTGGTGCTGTACACGTGACTGGCCTCACTCTTCACCGCGCTGCCGATCTCGTCCAGGTCCTTCTTTACCATCGTATACACCTCTGCTGACTGCGAACATTATGAAATACGATAGTTTGAAAAAGAGGGGCAAAATGCTGTCGAGTGTTTAAGGAGGATGGGCTTAAGGCAGCACGCGAAATTAAAATTTTCTTACGTTTTTTGCAATTTGCCGGTCAGTGTCAGGTTAAGCTACGCTTGACGCGGTTGGTCCGTGGATGGGTGACCATCTTTACATACCAAAACCCCTCCGTACCTCTGAAAGCACGTTAAGCCGTTGGTCCCGGCTGTAATTTTGGATCTTTGACAGTCGTTACGGGTTGTCAGAAGTCCGACAACCAGTCTTACCAAGGAGTATCGTATTTGATGATTTCCCACCAAAAAAAAAAAATGTAATTGGGTTTTGGAGGTAAGATAGGCAGTCGCTCCATGTAAAATACTGGTATTCTGCTGAATCCAGTAAGACTCGAAGCCGACCCCGACATAGTTGGGAAAAGGCTAGGCAGATGATGACGATGATGCCGGGTCAGTGTCAGGCTATAGGTATGATGATTAAAATATGATTCTCGGCTGTAACATGATTGTTAGTATTTACAGAATCAATTAAAATCATCAATACGACCTCTTCTAATTTCATATGTACCTAATCCCATTGAATGACTTTTTCATGAAATACTACTATTCCTATTACAATTCCACATTTTTATAAGCTACCGTTAATTTACAGGATATTTTTTTAACCAGTGCGCAAACTGTAATCATGAATTCAGCATATCATTCTAGCCTGCACAGACATTTTTCATCGGTTATACATAACGTGACCAGACGTCCCGTTTTGAACGGGACTGTCCCTTTTTATAATAACGAGTCCCGGTGTCCCCGAAATGAACTCTGGGACGCAAAATTGTCCCATTTTCTGAAACCGTGCGAAAATTTCAGTAGTCGAGCCGGCCAGACGGCAGCCGCTCCGCCGCGCGCCGGCTGGACGCGAGCGGTGTGCAAGAGCGACACCGCGTCGTCTCGACGACACGACGATAGCCGAGAGTGGCCAAGACGTCATCGCTCGCACTTTGTTTACTAATAGGGACATAGGGTATCCAATTTATTTAAAAGTATTTTAATTTGGAGATTGGGACGAAGTATGTAATAGAAAAATAAATTGATTAAATATCCATTTTCTCAATTACAAACGATTAATCAAACATATTTTTCGTTGTTTTGAATTTACCGCCAAAAAGCTCCTTGTGATGACTTTTTTATCACTTGGCGGATTGTTCGAAAGAGATACCGCCGCCGCTGGCACACAGGCTACTGAGGGAACACGGGTGGGTTCTAGTTAGTAAAAGTCTGACACGCCCTCTTGCTCCACCCAGAGCGGGAGAAGTTATTTGACGATTTCCCACCCAAAAAAAAACATGTGAAGTCAACTTTGTGTAAACTAATAAAACAAGGGAATGTCAAGTTTATAATTAACAAGCTTGTTAATGGATCGAAAATGGAATTACTGGTGTGCGGTGCCTCTGTGCACAAATACTTCTAAAACTGCGCCACTTAAATTATTTTTACCAGTGCCGTTTAAACAAATCTGAAATCTGAGGTCACGTCTGATCAGGTGATTAAAAAAGTCATCGGAAGGAGCGTTTTGGCAGTAAATTCAAAACAACGAAAAAGAAATGTGATCATAATCGTTTTTAATTGAGAAAATGGATATAAATCTATTTATTTTTATTTATCGGTTAAATATCTCGTCCCAATCTTCAAGAGGTTAAAAATAGTTTTTAGTAAATTAGAAATACCCTACTTTTTGACAGGTTTTTCGTTCGCCCACTTCTCGATATTTATTTTGTTTTTGTTTGATGTTCGTGTTACCTGTTAAATAATTAAACTTCTTTTGTTTTGGAATCATAATTTAAGATGCCGAAACACAAGTGTCCGTTCAATGTTAAACTACAAGCAGAATACCTATTCGTTTAAAAAAGCAAACAAATACCTACTCCCTCATATGTCAGATGCGAAAAGTATCATAAGTACAAAACTTTAAAAAAGTGTTTTATTTAAAGTTTGTTAATTAACCTGAATAAACCAAAGTCCCGTTTTGAGTCAAAGAATAAATGGTCACATTAGTTATACAAAAAAAAAATCAGCTGTTTACAATACCTAAGCGGTCAAAATGTATGGAACAGCGGGGTTTGGATTTCCTGGAGAATGCGAGGAAACCGATGCCATATTTCATCTTGGCTCTCCTTGTTTTTTAACCGTTTAGCTCAACATTTCGGCCGGAAGACGTCAACTGCTGAACATAGGCCTCCCCCCACCCTGCCAGGGGTGCGGGTTTGTTCGAAAGAGATACCACAGCCCCTGGCATACGGGCTACTGAAGGAACACGGGTGGGTTTTAGTCAGTAAAAGTCTGACACGCCCTCCTGCTCCACCCAGAGCAGGAGAAGTTATTTGATGACTTCCCACCCAAAAACAAAAAGGCCTCCCCAAACTCCGCCACTTCGACCGGTTCTGTACTTCCCGCATCCAGAGGATTCCTGCGGCCTTCACAAGGTGATCTTCTGGGAGGCCATCCAACGCTACGGCTTCCGGTACGCGGTCGCTAGTCCAGAACCTTTCGGCCTCATCGGCCATCTGTTCTGCGAGCAATGTGCCCTGCCCAGTGTCACATAAGTTTGAAAATTCTTAGTTCTCTCTTCTCTTCATTTCTAAATCGAATCAGAACCGACAAGCAACTTCTTTTCCTCTTTCGCAAGCATCGTACATGGCTGCTGGCTTAGATGTCAACATGTACCACAAAAATACTCGTACACGCTGATTTTTTATTAGTTCATTTTATTACTAGGATTCAAGATATCTGATGAGGGACCAAGAAGCTCTAAAGGCTCCTACACACATGCCGGCGGCACAGCCGGCGGGCATGCTGACAATAAGGGCGGTGGCATATTGGGGTCCTGCATGCCGGCGGCCTAATAACGCTTGCAGCATATAGCCGCAAAGCAAAAACCCGCTGGCTGTGCCGCCGGCATGTGTGTAGGACCCTTAAGGCTAGTCGGTACAATAAGGCTATCTGAACAATAAGCCCATTTCTGTTCAGTGGAAGACGTCTACTGGTTAGTTCAATAGTGATGATGCGAGACTCTGGAATGTGCAGTAATAATGAATGGATTTATATTTATTGCTTACAACATATTATTATCATCATCTGCCTTGCCTTTTCTTTTTATGTTGGGGTCGGCTTCCAGTGTAACCGGATGCAGCTGAATACCAGTATTTTACGTGTAGCGACTGCCTATCTGACCTCCACAACCCAGTTACTGGGTAATACGATACCCCTTGGTAAGACTGATTGTCAGACTTTCGGGCTTCTGACGACCCGTAACGACTGTCAAAGATCCACAAATGACAGCCGGGACCAACGGCTTAACGTGCTTTCCGAGGCACGGAGTGGTCTTGGTATGTAAAGATGTAAACCCATCCACGGACCACCCGTGGCTTAACCTGGTCGATCGACCCGTGCATCTATTGTTACTTAGCCACAACCCCCTACAAAATATTATTATATCTATTACATAAAACAATATTATTTTTGCCTTTACATAGACTACGCTTGAAGGATTTTCTGCGACTAGGTATTTAAAAAGTGTGTTACCAAAATGTAAGTTCACAATTCACAATTTTTGTTATCTATTCTACACCAGTTATTACTTAAAGTTAAGTAAAGTTTTATCTAAAAGATAGTTTATCACAAAATAAAGCAATATACACACAACACAGATAATTCATATTATTTACAACTCTGGCCTACATAGATTATTATAAATATGTAGGTTTAGCGAATCTTTACTCAGTGGAAAACGAATCTAGTTAGTATACATCATCATCATCATCATCAGCCTACAGCAGTCCACTGCTGGACATCGGCCTCTCCATTTGCACGCCATTCAGCTCGATTCTCGGCAACTCTCATCTAGTTGTTACCAGTCACCTTGCGAAAATCGTCACTCCACATAGCCTGAGGGCGTCCTACCTTACGTTTTCCGATTCGCGGTCTCCACTCAAGCTAATATGGTCGGTCCATTGCCACTTTAGCTTGCTAATTCTGTGAGCTATGTTGACAACTTTGGTTCTCTGCCGGATCACCTCATTCCGGATTTTATCTTTCAGAGATACTCCGAGCATAGCTCGTTCCATAGCTCGCTGAGCGACTTTGAATTGATGGACCTAATATACATAATCAGCTTATAATGTTCTCACCGCTGGGGCGCAGGCCTCCTCTCGGTGAGGGGGAGTGGGCCGTTATCCACGCGGGCCCAGTGTGGGTTGGTAGATGTCACATGTCTTCGAATTTTTGATTCTAGGACATGCCGGTTTCCTCACAATGTTTTCCTTTAGCGTTTTGAGAGCAGAAGCCTTAGTGCAAGTTTCATTTAACCATCTCGATCAAACGCTTTGAGAGCGTTTGGCGCTCCGATTTGTCACAAAAGCAAAACATGTAAATCACGTATTTACCACTTAGGGGATTGGACGTAGGGACCGTCGAAATGCTAAACGACATCGCGGCAAACAAGAAGATGGAGGGACAAATTTGACACCTACCGAAAGGATTGGCCCGTTATGACAGTGAATAGACCCACAGACGTTTGTGGAAAAGGATAAAGGAGACCTTCGCCCAGCAGGCTTAGCATAACGCTTTCTATTTCTACTCTACCGTAGAATAGAAATCGCTTGTCTACATTTATCGGTACAAAACTGTCAACTGTCTACACGGAAACGTCATTTTTGTATATGCTTCCGTCGACAAAACGCTTCGCTACGGTTCTTATGTTAAGTCTGCTGCTGTGGGACATTGCGGACTAAATAGACAGACATAAATGGATACATGTAATTTTTGATTACTTTTGTTTTAAAGGTGGATCTTTATTGAATAAATTATAAAGGCAAAAAATAGGCTCTGAGTTTTGAACCTTCATTAAAACAGGTATTTATTATTTTGGTCTGTAGTTCATTGGCTTTTAATGGCGTTTCTTACGCAGTAGATACCTGCTCTTATTTGAAACATTTAAGGGGTATCTAGTCGCGGGCTCGAACTCACTGGTGGGCCTGGCTAAAAAGCACGCTATCTCATCAGGCTTCGTGTCCGACAGAGGTAGTACCCGTGATGAGCAGTTACACGCTAATACACGCACAACATTATTGAGTGAGATGCAGGATCAGTTATAGTAAAACAGGCGCGTAAATTTTTTAGAAAAGTCCTTCGGAAGATCGGGTTTTACGAAAAAGCCACTACATAATTCGATGACCTTGAACTTTTCGATATTTGAGCTTTGTCGATACCGACTTGGTTATGGATATTTCACACTTCTTTTATTAATAATTAAACACGCCCAAAGTTAGGTCAAATTAGCAAGAAAAACTAATCTTTGTTAGCTCATAACATTTTAATGTCTTTTTATTTTAGTATTCTGTTTCCGTACAGACAATATTAATAGTGAGACAAAACTATAACATGTTACATTTTTGATGCACATTGTCGAACAGTGGAGTAATACACTATCGAAGTTTGTATGGAAAAAATGTCTACAAGATCCACCTTCTGTGCTTATGCTAAGTACCTACCTACTTAATAACTTGGCTTAAGGCCATTCCAGCACCCTAAATACGTAACCCACTATTAACCAGCACCCTAATTGCGTAACTCACGATTAATAATAATCGGTTTCATTTTGACAGTTCGACAATAGGTCGTATTCATTGCGTTATTTACGTTGTTGAGCAGACATATATTTCGAACATGTCAATCCGTTTCAAAACGAAACAGATTATGATTAATCGTGAGTTACGCAATTAGGGTGCAGAATCTGAATTATTTTGAAGCTTATTGTTAATCCATGGCTTCATAATGTTTGTATAATTCGTCTGGTCTACAACATTAATTGCGTTGACAAACAACGCAATGAATGTTGTAGAACTGTCGAAATGAAAGCGATTCCTACTGATAATGTAATACGCAAATACCCCTCTGAAAAGACGCCAGCACATCAAGCTACCCCAAACTGTCAATTTTTCCCAATTGAACATGAACTTTATTGGTTTGTTATAAAGTTTAAAATCTATCAAAGAAATTTGACAGATTGGAGTAGCTCTAGATGTGCTGACGTCTGTACTTTTGACCCATAAAAAAGGCTTGTGTGTCGATCTTTGGTTAAGCTACGCATGCTGCGGTCGGTTCGTGGATTGGGATATCACACCACACAACTTTCCTGTTTCCTCACGATGAGTTGACTTCCTTCACCGTTTTGAGAGCAGTGGTGATGAAATAATTTACCCAAAGTAAATCGCTTGTCTCGGTTCGAACCTACGACCTACAACTCGTAAGTCGTGGCCGTTACCACTGGGCCATCACTGTTCACTGGAGTAATGTAATGTTGGTCGAACCTCACAGAAACATCGATTTTAAAATAGTATTTAGTAATTAATGCTTTCAAACGAGTTCTCAAGGCAGCTATGCATTGAACGAATACCTAACATTCAGTTCACACTTGTTTGAAACACGCTGACCTTTATCATTTATCGTTGACGATAGATAAAATAAATAATATGTTACGGAAAGTGAATATATTGTGTTTGTTTACACAGTTTTAATAACTAGTGTCAACTGAGTAAGGACTAAATAGGGTATTTGACGAAATATGAGTTAAAAAATCTAAAAATATATTATTGATATACAGGGTTCTTTCACTTTTCTATGAAACAGCTGTTTTTTTTGTGCATAACCGGCGTAAAATTTCTGCGCTAGGGGTTCTAGAATGATATGCTGAATTCATGGTTACAATTTGCGCACTGGATAAAGACTTTTCCTGTATACATATATAGGCAAAATGCAGTCCTTCGGAAAATTTTAGTTTCATTTCATGGAATAACAAAATTAATTTTAAAATACAATTTAAAGATATCAGTTTTTTGAATCTGTTTTTGAATACCATGAAATACTCGTAGTAGCCGCCATGTTATTACGTCATACGGCATGTCAACTGAGCAACTTTGTACTTTTACTATTTTTGTAACCAAAGTAATTTTTATAGAGACCTCACGCCTCTATTGAGATGCTGATGTAAACTAAGCAGGCTCTCATCTCTTCAGTCTTGATTACATGAACCATTCATAACTTCTAAAAAAAATTCCTAGCGTCTTTACTCTTTAGGATGAAGAGGAATCCAAATATATCTATCCAAATATTGTAAAGAAATGGGTAACCATTTTCTTGTAAGGAAAATATTTGGACTTGTCGTACAGACGCCAGCACATTAAGCTACCCCAAACCACAAAATACAGAGAGTACAGAAGGCAATCTACATACAAAGTGCGCTCGAGCAACGCACACATAGACACCGCTCACGGACACGATATCTCGGACCGGTTGGGACCAGTGCGAGCGCGAGTGCCAGCCCCAGAGACACCGCTCACGGACACGATATCTCGCACCGGTTGGGACCAGTGCGAGCGCGAGTGCCAGCCCCAGAGACACGCGTCTGTGAAATGCAAAAACGGAGCAACAAAAAAAGTTACTATAACTGTTCAGTGGACGGTTGTTTAAATACTGTGAATTGTCTTTTTTAAGCTACCAGTTGTTGAGTTGACCAGAGAAGTGAGTACCTACGTATTTGCTCGTATTTCGATGGTTCGTTTTAACGTAACACAGAATACCTAGTTAGTTGTGGGTAAGCGAAAATGACTTTGTGGCCTTGTAGTATTTTTACAATTTATATTAGGTATTTATTGTAGTACTTATAAGCTAAAAAATACGCCCGCCGTAAGATAGAACTGCCCGCCGCCGATCATAACTATTAGAGTTGAGATTAATTGTGATCATGGCAAAGACCTAATACGAGTGCCACTACCACGATAGTTTTTTGTGCATAAGCCAAAGTTGACAACCCTAGCGCGACCGCCGAGCGTAGGTATGAAAATCGAAGTACATACATGTGATTGCCTTCTGTACTCTCTTTATTTTGTGCCCAAACTGTCAAATTTTCCCAATAGAACATGAACCTTATCCTTGTGGAATAAAGTTGAAAATTTATCAAAGAAATATGACAGATTCGGGTAACTTGATGTGCTGGCGTCTGTACATAGCTTGTCCTTATCTTAGTCTACACTGATGAATAAGAAAATGTTATGCGACAGGGTTTTCGTTTTGACAATTCAACAACGTTCATTGCGGTATTTAGTTACGTTGTTGCAGACAAATTTTTCGAACATACGAAGCAATGGATTATGAAATGAAATATTTATTTATGTAAGTAGATCTTATCACTTTTACACGTCAATATTTTGTAAGTCTAAACTAGATGGCGACGGCATTTCCTATAGCTGACTGTTCCCTAAAAAGAAAAGCCGAAACAAACTCAGAGGTCATGGTCTCTTTTAATGTCCAAAAATTATATTAATTGAATTATATGCGAGTCTAGCAATGCAGGGCAGTGTCTGGAAGGGCTTTTTGAAGAAAGAGACAGTGCAGCTTTGAGCTGAACTGTCCCAACAGACGGCATGTATGTATCAGTCACCGTGTAGCTCAACCCTATTTTAGGGAGTTCACAAGACGCTACCAGATCTGCAACACATTTGCGTAGACCATTTACAAAATACTCAAAACCACCAGCAGGCTTAGCATGGCGTTTTCTATATCTACTCTGTCGTAGAATAGAAATCGCGTGTCTACATTTGTCGGTACCAAACTGTCAATTGTCTACACGGAAACGTCACTTTTGTCTACTCTTCCGTCGACATAACGCTTCTCTACGGTTCTCGTGCTATGCCTGCAGACGAGTTATAAAGTCATGTGTTCAATCTAGCCTGCATAGTACTATTAACTATTAACAATATTCTTCGAAATGATTCAGATCCAGATTGATAGTATGTGACGCAATTAGGGTGCAATATGTATTAGATCTTGTACGAAAAATAAGACTACAGCCGATTTATATAAAGAAAGGATGTAAACTTAAGTTCGTACCTACGATAAGAAAAATGAAATTAGTAATCTCCCTCATTACAGAAAACCGAATGTAGTGAAATCTAAAATACATTTGATGATTTGACGCTCCAAGGAGTACCGGTTTTTGTTTTTGATTATCAATGCCGTCTTTGTTTACGCCATGCGGTAAAAAAATACTAACATTTTTCTTTAATACAAACTAAATTAAACCTAACACTTTAGACCGTAGATATCAATTTGGGATGTTTGTTGCAAAATTAGCAGAACAGTGATTATCGGACGCACGTTTGAAGTGAGTCAGTTTGAAACAGTTTCATCGATGTCAGTGACCCTGATAGTCATTTCATGCGGTATTTTCAGTTACATACTTTATTAGTATGACCGTAAAAAACTGAATTTTTAGTAGGTACTGTGGGTAGTTGCCGAATCACCGCACTGCTCGTAAAATGCGGCTGAAAGATAAGGTTACCGTCGTAATAAGTAGGTAGGGGAAAGGAAAGTAATTCAATGTAGCACGGACTGTATTACGCGTTCGTCAGCTGTTCATCCTAGGGTCAATTCTTAACCTCATTAAAGTCAACACAAAACGCTCAAGCTGCAGCAAGAGGGGTAGGAAAATATTTGAAAGAATCCCCCTTCCAAAAATAAAAACCCTGTTTGCGACCCGGGTGTCGTCGTATTTACCAACACGGGTGTTTAATGCTATAAGCAAAACCTTATACCGAACAACTGAGGCCAAAACTAAACTAAAAGAATGGTTGCTGGGCCGGACGGAGGGAACAGAGAGTTTACTTTGCAGCACTCTCTGATAGAACAGAACACAATATATGAATATACCCTCACTCACACCACACACTTACTCACTTTATCTGTCTTGTATAGATCTACGTCATTTAATTTCTTTGTTCTCACATAATTGTAAATTTAAAAAATCATAGGAACTTCTGAATTTCTAACAATCTAGCTAGGGATTCACTCTGTTGGATTCTGAATGCTCTGTTCAATACAGAGGGTTGAAAGTCTATTGCGCGATAAAATCCCGCCGTGATATTTTTACGTCCGTTGCGTACGTGGTACTATATAAGCTAGCTATCTATCTCCGTAGCGACTTCCCATTCAAAATCATTGCATCATCCCCCTCACAATATCATGCTTCCGCTGAGTACCTCTTCTTGGAGGTCTACGTCAAAGGCGTTAAGACCCTACTTGGGGTTGTCTATTGTCCACCCGCCGTTGACTATTTCTCCAACCTCGAATTGGCGCTGGAATCCGTAGGGTCGGAGTATGCACATAGCGTCATCATGGGCGATTTCAACACTGACCTTGCTCACCACTCCCCTCGATCCCGTAAACTCCATCACATCATTGAGTCCGTGAGTCTCCATATTCTTCCACTGCAACCTACCCATTTTAATATCTCGGGTGATGACACTTGGCTCGACTTAATCCTTGCATCTACACCCTCCCTTGTTTCCTCTCATGGTCAGTGCCCCGCTCCTGGATTTTCCCATCATGACCTCATTTACCTCTCCTATGTCCTAAAACCGCCTAAACCTGTCCCTAAAGTTGTGCACATGCGGTGTTTTGCACGCATGGATGTTGATAAGCTTCGTCAAGATGCGTCAGACCTCTGTTGGGAACACCTGGCAGCGGCGACAGCTGTAGATAAAAAACTAAACATTTTCAATCGGACGGTCCTTGCTCTCTACGACAAACACGCTCCTGTTAAGATGATTAAACTTCGGCGACCGCCTGCTCCTTGGATGACGACAGGGGTGCGTATGGCGATGAGGCGCAGGGATCGGGCCTTTCGTAAATTTAAGAAAGATCGCAGTGAAGAAAATCGGAACTTTTTCAAAACTGCTAGAAACCGGTGTAATCAGATGATACGCAACGCTAAACGCCGCCATATTCTCGAGAACATATCTTCTTCTTCACCTGCTGATATCTGGAAGTTCCTTGGTACTCTTGGTATCGGCAGACCACGTCTCGTGGATTTTCCCAAAACCATTGGCCTTGATGATATCAACCGTCACTTCACAACCACGTGTCATTTGGATTCCCAAGTGTTATCCCAGACGGTTGATTTCATTACTGGCTTAAGTAGCCCCATCATAGAACCATTTCACTTCGCTCCGGTCACCTTGGACGAAATTAAAAAGATCATCCTTTCCATCAAATCCAAGGCTGTAGGCTATGACGACATCAGTCGTAGTATGGTTGTTTGGATCCTGGATAGCCTTCTCCCTCCGATTACCCACATCATCAACTTTTCTCTCGATTCCGGACAATTCCCATCCTTGTGGCGTATGGCCTATGTCCGCCCACTCCCTAAAATTTCAAATCCCTCCCTACCCAGTCACTTTCGCCCCATTTCCATTCTCCCATTTCTGTCTAAAGTGCTCGAGGCCTGCGTTCACAAGCAGTTTACGGGGTTTGTTCACCGGAACAACCTTGTTAGCTCTTATCAGTCTGGTTTCAGGCCTGGGCACAGTACATCCTCCGCTCTCCTTAAAGTGACTGGTGACATTAGAGAAGCCATGGAGGATACCAAGGTTACCGTTCTGGTATTAATTGATTTCTCTAATGCTTTTAACGCCGTCAGTCACGATATACTTTTTACTATCCTCTCTCATCTTATGGTTTCGCCCGAGGCTCTGGAATGGTTCTCTTCTTATCTTCGGGGACGTCGGCAGTCGGTTCGCGTTGACGAGAGTTCGTCGAGTTGGCGTGATCTGGATGATGGTGTTCCGCAAGGCGGTATTCTTTCTCCATTATTATTTTCCATCTTCATTAATTTTATAACTCACTGTCTTCGGTGTTCGTATCATCTTTATGCTGATGATCTTCAACTTTATACATCTGGGCGGGTAGAAGGTTTATCAGACGCTATAGCAGATGTAAACCGAGATTTGGATGCAATCAAAAAGTAGTCTGATAGTTTGGGGTATCAGTAAACTCCTCAAAGTGTCAGGCCATTGTAATTGGAAGCTTGCGCATGATGGGTAGGGTGACGCTTAGCTCTCTTCCTCCACTTATTTTCAATGGTACCGTCATACCTATTACCCCTACTGTGAAAGATCTTGGTTTGCACCTTGACTCGACACTGAGCTGGCAACGCCAGGTCTCTGGTGTTAGTCAAAGAGTCAACGGTACTCTGCGATCCCTGTATCGTCTGAGGAACTTTTTGCCCGCTAAGACGAAAACCATGCTTGTGCAGACTTTGATTTTCCCTATCATCGACTATGGTGACGTGTGCTACTTCGATTTGAATGCGGTTTTGCTGGATAAGCTCGACAGACTGCTCAATAATTGTATCCGGTTCATTTTTAACCTTAGGAAATATGACCATGTATCGAGCTATAGGTCGGAGCTCAAATGGATGCCCATTCGCCAAAGAAGAAGTTTACGCGCTTTGACTACGCTTTTCTCCTTTCTCAATTCTCCTACACCTCCATCTTATCTTGTGTCTCATTTCCAATATCTATGTTCTTCTCACACTAAGAATCTGCGTTCTTCTAACAATCTTCTTTTACTTTGTCCTTCTCATACTTCTGACTTTGTTCATTCTTCTTTTCATATCCAGTCCATTCTTCTTTGGAATGCGCTTCCTCTCGATATCAGGACGGCCATTAGTCGGTATTAGGGCTTTCATCCCGGGAATCTCGGTCTCGAAAATTTCGAGAGTCTCGACGATTTTTTGGTATTTTCGAGACTCGAGACTAACATTTTCGGTCACGGGAATAACGAGACTTTTGAGACTTGAGTCACAGGAGGGAATACAATAAAACTCGCCAATTCACTGCGCATCCGTATTATGGAAATTAGACTGATTGAGGCAAGTATCTTACAATATTTGCACAGTTCTTCTCAGTTTTTTTAAAAGAAGCTTGATGCAACAGTTTTTCAAACATTAAGCAACGACGAAATTACAGTGTCTTTAAAAGAATTGTACGAAAGGTTAAATGAATCCACATCCACAACTGACAAATCTGACAATTATACCGCAAATACCAGTTATTTAAATGATGCAACGATTGCGAAGGTCACAAATTTAACTACAGAAGAACAGCTGGAATGTGAGCTAAATAATATGTTAAACCCCCAAGAACACAAAGGACAGAATACAACTTCTATGTCTATCCATGACTTGCAACCAACCATGCACGTAGATGGGCACGCCACGATTGCGGCGGTAAGTCCCCTCTTTGAGGAGTGGTTTGAGAGGCGGCATGGCGTCCTCACCTTCCGCCTGACGCAGGTCCTCACCGGACACGGTTGTTTCGGGAGGTTCCTGTTTCGGATAGGGCGGGAGGAAACGCCCGGGTGTTTCCACTGCGAAGATCGCCCTGAGGACACGGTGGAGCACACGGTGGCGGTCTGCCCAGCTTGGGTGGAGCACCGCCGTGCCCTCGTGGAGGCGATCGGCGGCGGCGATCTCTCGCGTCCGGCTCTGGTCCAAGCCATGGTACGGAGCGAGAGGGCATGGGGAGCCGTCACCTCCTTCAGCGAAGCAGTAATGCTCGCGAAGAGGGAGGCGGCGCACGTGAGGGAGAGGCAGCATATGCGCCCTCGCGACCCCAGCCGCCGCAGGATACGGAGACGCCCTGGGCGTCGGGAATCCCAGGCCGATTTCCGGCCACCGTAGGCATGGGCTTGCGGACGGCGAGTAATGGGTAGCTCGCTGTCCGGTAAGAACCAAGCCCAAGTCGACGGCGCGTTGTGTTCCACGCGCGCCTCAAAGAGATGTCAGCACAAAAAGTGATGGGACCCGCAAGGGTCGATGCCTGCCAGGGGTGCGGGTTTTTCGAAAGAGAAACCGTCGCCCCTGGCACACGGGCAACTGAGGGAACACGGGTGGGTTTTAGTCAGTAAAAGTCTGACACGCCCTCCTGCTCTCTACCCAGAGCGGGAGAAGTCATTTGATGATTTCCCAACCAAAAAAAAAAAAAAAAAAAAACCATGCACGTAGAAAAAGCTCTCTTTGAAAATGGGGGCGACAGAGGGAAATACCTAAATTATTGCTACAACTATTTAATATCTATTCCCCCCACTAGTGTAGAAGCAGAAAGAGCTTTTTCTAACGCGGGTTACTTTTGTAACAAAATTAGGTCCTCTCTGTCTGAAACGACATACTTTTTTAAAAAAAATAACAACCGACTTCCGAAAAAAACACTACAAAGTGCAAAATAACTTTAATTTCGGAAGTCGGTGACTTTGAATGTGTATTTTAATTATTTGTCACCGCCTTCCGAAATTAAAGTTATTTTTTCACTTTTTAGTTACCTACCCCACATCAATTCGAAATTTCATCATCCTTGGCGTCAAAACAATGCATATTTATGCGATAGCAACATTCGCGGTTGATTTGCTGTAATTTTTTGAAGAGTTCTGTTGTCTGTCTCCGAAACGCATCATCAGATCTATGTGAAATTTTAATGGGACCATTTTGGAGTAAACCCCTTTCGCAAATCCGTCTATATACGAAGGAGTTATGCCTGAACATACATTAAAAAAAAAAAAACATTTCGAATTGATAACCTCCTTCTTTTTGAAGTCGGTTAAAAATATCATGTTTTGACTTTCTAATTGCATAGCCTATAAGTAAGAAAACCTAGTTATGAAATAGTCTCGAAAGTCTCGTTTTCCCCGGGAATTTCGAGACCACACCTAGTCTCGTTATTTTTTTCCCGGGACTCAGTAATGCATCGAGACTGAAAGCCCTAGTCGGTATGCATTTAAGCGGAAATTGCAGAGGTATTTTCATAACGAATAGCGTAGAGTCATCAAAACATATTTTTCTCTTGATTATATATATATTTATATTAGGTCTTTACCTATGAAATTGCCGTTCTGCAGTACTGGCCATTTCAAATCAAAATAATTTTTGTTTGGCTAAGAATTCTAATTTCAAATTAATTTTATTTTAAAAACATGGATTTTTTTTTTCTAAAAGTAGTCATTTCTTTATTGATTAGTGTTACATTTTCATCGCATTTCAATCTTTTTCGTCATCATGGATACGTTAAAAATTCGAGTAATTATGGAATATGAGTACCGTCGTGGCAGCAACGCGGCACAAGCGGCACGCAACATCAACGACGTTTACGGAGCTAACACTACAAACCAACGCACCACCTGTTATTGGTTTGCTCGCTTCCGTTCTGGAAATTTCGACCTGAAAAATGAACCTCGCGGTCGTCCGAAGACTTTGGTCGACAATGACGAATTAAAGGCGATTGTGGAAGCTGATGATACACAATCTACGGCTGAATTAGCAGCAGCTTTCGACGTTAGCGTCAAAACAATATTGGTCCATTTGCGTCAAATTGGCAAGGTAAAAAAGCTTGACAAATGGGTGCCCCACGAACTCAATGATCGCCAGCGCGAAGTACGCGTCGAGACGTGCCTTGCACTGCTCAACAGACACACAAATGAAGGAATTTTGAACCGCATTGTTACCTGCGATGAAAAATGGATTCTGTTTGATAACCGTAAGCGCTCAGCAAGTTGGTTGGATCCTGGTTCAGCACCTAAACAATGCCCTAAACGAAAACTTACCCCTAGAAAAGTGATGGTCACTGTTTGGTGGTCTAGCGCCGGTGTGATTCATCACAGCTTCTTACCAAACGGGGTGAGCATTACTGCAGATGTGTACTGTGAAGAACTGAACACAATGATGGAGAAGCTGGCGCATCTCCAACCAGCATTGGTCAATCGCTCGTCTCCGCTGCTCCTGCACGACAACGCGCGACCTCATACTGCACAGCAGACGGTCTCCAAGTTGCAAGAACTGGGGTTGGAAGCTCTCCGTCATCCGCCCTACTCACCAGACCTTGCGCCTACAGACTACTACTTTTTCCAGAATTTGGATAACTTCTTGGCGGGAAAAAAATTTAATACCCGAGAGGCAGTACAAAATGCCTTTGAAGAATTTGTTGCCTCCCGTCCAGCTGATTTCTTTAAGAAGGGCATCAATAAACTGCCACTGCGATGGCAAAGATGCATTGATTGCATGGGTGATTACTTCGATTAATACAAATAAAAAATTCATGAAAAAAAATCGTTTAAATTTGTTCATACAAAACGGCAATTTCATAGGTAAAGACCTATTATATAAGTATATATTATAGTAGATATGTATGCTTGTATGTGTATTATAAGTTTATAACCTATTTATGTACCTAGCTTATTTATAATATAATTTGTATTGTTTTTTTAATCATATTTCCTCTCAACCTAAGCACCTGCCATCTAATCTCTTCACCGCCCTTGGTTGACTGGTAGAGAATGCCTAAGGCATTAAGTCCGCCTTTGTACCTTTTTTGTGTGCGAGAAGTTTAAATAAATAAATAAATATAAGACGGCCCCTGCAGGTACGAAGGTCCACCTAAATAATTTCGAAAGGAAAAACGCCATCTCTGAATGAGTGGTGTCATGAGAAGGCCTTCATGCTACCTCTCTTTGTCAGCATAGGTCGACTCAGTGAGTCCAGCCAATCCCTGACGTTTAACTGATAATTCCAATGTCGATCTATCGGAATTATATTCCAGAGTAAGCACCCTGAACGGTCTTATTACAAAACAAGGTTTTTCTTTAGGCGCGAATTACACAGAAACAGCGTAAGGTGAAGGCGCGGAGCAGGCGCGATTTTTTTGTATGAAAACGTTTAAAAGCGGCATCATGCCTACATACAAAATGTACTGCGTACGCCGTGCGAATCACATTACGCCGTTTCTGTGTAATTCGCGCCTTGATTTTTAAATAAGAACCTAAACAAAATCGAAATACAGCAGGCTTAGCACGACGCTTTTTATTTCTACTCTACTGTAGAATAGAAATCGCTTGTGTACATTTCTCGGTACAAAGCTGTCAACTGCCTATACGAAAACGTCATTTTTGTCTACTCTTCCTCCGACAAAACGATTGTCTTCGGTTCTCGTGCTGCTCGACCTCTCCATTGCCCTTTGGGTGACTTTAAGCCTTCTGATAAGGCCCATTGTGAGCGACCACGTCTCTGTACCATAGGTCATCACTGGCAACACACACTGGTCAAATACTTTCGTCTTGAGACACGAGATTGGGACGAGAAGATATTGCGAAGCCTCCCGAACGCTGCCCAGCCGAGTCGGATTGGACGATTGACATCTTTCTCGAAGTTGGACTTACCTAACTGGACAGTTTGTCCTAGGCAAACGTACTCGTCCACAACTTCCGAGTGTAGCGCCTCCGATCGTCATGGGAGTGGGTGCTACATGGGCATCTGACATGACCTTTGTCTTTTCCATGTTCAGTTTAAGACCCACTCTTTCGGAAGCTCTACTGAGGTCATCGAGCATTGCACTGAGGTCCTCCATGGTCTCAGCCATGACGACTATATCATCGGCAAACCGAAGGTGAGTGATGTACTCGCTATTGATGTTGATGCCAGCCCCTTTCCAGTCCAGAACCTTGAAGACATCCTCCGAACTTTACCCAAATCAAATTAATGTTGGAAATGCAAAAATGGGGTCAGGGCTTTAGGCTAGAACTAATGTTAGATCGCGTTTTGTAATAGGACAGGAAGTGTTTTACGTGGTTCATGCCAAAAGGCGATAAGGACCCAGTCAAAACGGACCGGACGAATAGGAAGAGATTAAAAAAGAGAGAAAATTGTGTTAATTAAGTGTTCAGGGGATAAAGTCGTGAAGTCGTTAATGGGATGAAATCGGGATCCGTATCCGGATTCCTTCCGATTCGTTTATAACTGTATACCAACTAGATAAGCTTATTTAGTTGATAACATTATTAAATACAATCCTAAAAGTTATCGTTTTACCTGCATAAATATATTTTGTTGACTAATCTTTCTATATATTCTGAACAGCTTTGTGTGTTCATGGGGTCCTACCCTCAAAAGGATACGAGAACAAGAATGAAAAAAATGAAAAAGGAAGTTAATTTAAATATGCTTTTCCTAATACCGGGGTTTTTGAGAGCAACTCAATTCATGACGCTTGGCAATTCGACGCATTCTTTTATTAAGTAAAGTACGAGTATGTATGTATAGACGCCAACACATCAAGCTACCCCAATCTGTCAAATTTCTTTGATATAATTTCAACTTTATTCCTTAAGCACAAGGTTCATGTTCAATTGGGAAAATTTGACAGTTAGGGATAGCTTGATGTGCTGGCGACCGTACAAGTCTGACATAGCATTGCCTTATATACAATTTCTGTAGTCGTTAAACGGCTGAACGAGCTCTGATTAGATACGCGACGGTTAGTCATGGCAGATACGTTGGACTAAAGAGGTTCGATGCATTCCTTTTTTCATGCAGTTGTGTGAAGTTACATAATGTCTAACAATAAAAAAAACCGGTCAAGTGCGAGTTGGACTCGCGCACCGAGGGTTCCGTACAAACCTGTGGGTATATAAGTAAAAGTTCAAAATTGTCAAAAATATTTTTTTTTATATGACGAAACTAAAAATTTTCGGTTTTCGTAATTTTTCCTATATCTGTACTATAAGACGTGACTTCGTACAAAATTTCAAGATTCTAAGTTCACGGGAAGTACCCTGTAGGTTTTGATTGCGAGTTTCGAAAATTTGCGGAATTTTGCGGCCTAAATGGCTGTATCTTTTGATTGCGTTGACTTAGAAGGTTGATTTTTCTACAGCTTCCAGGGACAGTAGAACTAAGTATCATATAGAAATTTCAGTTTGATACCTCCACGCGTTCCTGAGAAAAACGGTCTTGACAGACGGACGGACGGACGGACAACAAAGTGATCTTATAAGGGTTCCGTTTTTTTCCTTTAGAGGTACGGAACCCTAAAAATGTTCCATGGTAACAATTTGAAAAATAATAAAGAAGTAAATAATAAAGAAGTAAGTCTCTATGGAGTTTTTTTTTCGTTCTGCTGCTTAGGAACCTTGGAATGGGCAACTAGTTTCATTTTTCCGATTACCGACTTCTTTGACAGTTCAAAAGTGCTTGTAAATGTTTTAATTGAAACAAATGTTATGAGTTTGACTTCGACCTAAGAAATTGTTGTGATGATGTTAACAATTTTTGAGAGCGTCTTTATTTCGTAACTGTAAGTGTGTTTTTCGTAGTCGTGAATATTCAGAAAATAGTTTAAAGGAACTTCCAAAACGAAAACAGGCATTTCATACAAAAATAAAATACCTATGCAACCATGAAGCCACTGATTTATTTAACAATATTTTCGTCTTCCTGTTACCAACAACAAGAAGGATTTTTAATTGCATGCAACCAGCAAATATTATGTTAAGGATGGCGCCACTATCGATTGTCCTTTTTAGGTTCAATTTTATCATTATCATATCAGCATAGGTACATCGCCTGCTGATCAAGGACCTTTCATTGACCGATTCGAACGGTCAAAGAGATATGCTATAGGTTAATACTAAACATGTCGAAAAACCACTTAATGCTTTTAACAATACTTATCTGTACCTGGTTGTATCTATCTATCTTTATAAGGCAATGAATGTTGTTTAACTGTAAAAATGAAAGCCATTCTTACTGTTAGGTACTGGGTAACAAAATTACCCCGCAGAATGAGTAGGAAACTGATACCTGCTGCCCCGCCCCTTTAATCTGACCATATGACCTCTAATGTGACAACTTCGTACTTTTTATTGGCGAGATAAAGATTATTTCCTGTTATCTAATGTAACAATTGATAGCTAAAGATTAAAGAATGAGTCGACGTTCACACAGACGAAATAATATCACGGCGGCGTTCTTTTGCGCACTGCTTAGCGCCGAGAGATGAAACGAACAGTGTGTTTTAGAGATGGGCCGACCATGACTTTGACCGACTAGCCGGCTGCAAAATGGCCAACTAATCGGCCGACTAGTCGGCCAAGCCGATCATTGCCTTCGGTTGAGTTCGGGTGAAATCGGTGATGTTAGGGACTACGCTTTAGGCTCCCAGGTTCGCGGCGCCCGCGGTGACCAGGCGGAATTGTCAGGACATGTTTTTATTTGCTTTGCATTTATTCTATCATTGTTTAAGTGCGAGCCCGGCGTATCTTCCTATCCTATTCTAGATTGCACTGAAAGTAAAAAGTAAAACTGATTCAATAATAAAAATAATAGGTAACAGTAAAGATTTCAATTTCATTTCAATCACCGTCTTTTAATTTTTTTTGCATGTTAATACGAGTAAAAAATGGCCCGACTAATCGGCGGTTTTAGCTGATTTGTTGACGACTACAAATATGGCCGACTAGTCGGCTTTTCCGACTAGTCGGTACATCACTAGTGTGAAGTAGTGTGTTTTTCGACCGGCTGAGATGTAGGTAGGTACTTACTTTGTTGGATTCTAAATGTTCGATTGAACACCGAGAGTTGAATATCCAATGCGAGAAAAAATCCCGCTGCGATATTATTATGTCCGTGTGAACGTCTACTGACAGTGATATCAGTGCAAACAAATATTAAGTACAGTAGGCTACACGTCAGTGGTAACAAAACCAGTATAAACTGGTCTGTTATTCTATTGAAACTTCGTACGGCGATTGGTCACTTCAACAAGGTCAAAGTGGCGACACACGCGACGGGCGGCATACTGTGAATACCGATTTGTAAAAAGTTAAACACTTAGCATTTTTTTTTTGTGTTTGCCTATTTTTTGTGCAAAGACTAGGCACCTCTATCTATTCTAAGTCGACATTCACACGGACGTAATAAAATCGCGGCGGGGTATTTTGCGCACTCGATTTTAAACTCTCGGTGTTGAACCGAGTATTGAGAATCCAACAGAGGGCATCTCAGCAGGCTTAGCATGACGCATTCTATTTTTACTCTACCGTAGAATAGACATCGCTTGTTTACATTTTCTCGGTACAAAACTGTCAACTGTCTACACGGAAACGTAATTTTTGTCGACAAAACGCTTTTCTACGGTTCCTGTGCTAGGCCTGCGGCGCGTCCTAAAATCGAACAGTATGTTTTACTATTAGATTTTAAACTCTCGGTGATAAGCAGAGCGTTGAAAATCTACTGCGCGATTTTATTATGTTCGTGTGAATGTTGACTAAGCACCTCTAAAATCTTGTTTTGTATTGTCCCTTATTGAATACAAATTAAGGTTATTCTATTGATAAACACACTCGTGCAAATAAAAGCATATTATACCTTACATATTAATTCACAAAATTAAACTATGTTGAGTCAGGGTGTGGAGCAAATTTCAATGTCGTGCATCTAATTAGTTATCAAATAGATTGTGGAAGCATTGTCATCTTAATGAAGATATTGATGTATGATGGTCATAATAAGTTAATTTGTGGCTGCCAATCTATCAATAGATCTACGGATACTGCTGGTTGCATTACCTGGTTTTTGTTGATTTAAAAACAAATGATTTTGACCTTGGAAGAGACTTTTTGGTGCAAAGGTGCAAACATCATTATTGCAGATCTTTTCAGCATGGGCCCTTTGGGTCATCCATAAAATACGTCACACGTTAAGGGGGGAGGGGCTCAACGAAATGTGACATTGTGTGACAAGGGAAAGCTAGATCTTTATTTATAAGGCTTCTCTATCTATCTAAAATATTTGACTCCATGTTTGCTTTAAAATAAAAAGTGCTGTGTAAATTTAATTACTTCTAAATAAAAAATTGAAACATATGTGACGTCACTTAAGGGGGCAGGGTGTTCCACAAACGTGACCACCTGTAACAAGGACTGGGGGGGGGGGGGGGGGGTGTCAAAAATCCTTAAAATTTGTGTGACGTAATTTATGGATGGCCCTTTTTATGGGACTTAAAAAACATAACTGGCGAAATATAGGTGTACTATACTGCCCAACTAAGCGCCAAAGTGGTATCTTAATGAAAGCGAGTTTCGAGATGTTTGGAGTGTTAATGTAAAATAATACCCTTAGTGATTTAAGGTAAAACTGAGATAGGGAAATCTTTGTTAAGGTTTTTTTTTATTTGTTTTGAACAAGATAGCGCTAGTTCCTTAGAAGATGCGTATTTTTTAAAGCCACCTGATGGCATAAAAATCAAATTTAAGTTTTTTTTTGAGATACGGCTTTTTTTAGGTGTACCTCTGCTAACCGTTCGGGGAAGAGGCGTGATGTTAAGTCACGAAAAAAAAACACCAACACAGTTCATTTACATTTATAAAGACGCATATTGTATTATTTTGTGCCTTTATTCTGAGGTAAATAAACATAACACAAGGCAATGTTACTTCCTATAAAAACACAAAGGAATGGAATTTAAAAAAAATACCACCTTTCTATGAGTAACATTTACTTCATTCTTGCACAGCTTTCATTTTAAAACAGTATCAAAGAAGGAAATGTTTTTCTTCGGAAAACAATGAAGATTAAAATGAATTCATGCTTTAGTCAGGAAATAAAGTAAAACGAATTAAATTATAATTAGTTTTTTGTATGTCTGATGTAGGGCTATAAATGATGTATTTTTTTGAAAGAATAATCTTTGTTATGTCAATGCTGTGAACTCCTTTATGTTACCAATAATAATTCAAATAAGTTGTATATTACATAACATCATGCTTACAATTCCCAAATTGTTTAAGAATGTTGGTTTTAATATACTGTGATACGTAAGTGAATAGGCCCTTAAGTACCTTTTTAATAAATAAATACTTAAATGCTAGGGTTATTTCTAGCATAAAAAAAAAACATAGATAACTCACCTTGGACTTAGCTGAAGATATCCAGGTGTCCCACCAGTTGGCAGGTTGTTTGTCATCATGCCTCGGCGTACTGGCCGTCTCACTGGGACTTGAATCACTAGACCTATGCAGACAATCATAGGTAGAAAAAGCAAACAAAGGCATGTTTATTTGTCTATTCTTCTCAAATAAAAGAATAGAGTATGATTCATAAATTAGAAAAACATAATAAAAACATTTTTAAACTGGATGAAAAAATATGAGCATTTAAAATGTTTTTTATTTTTTATACATTTTGCATGGCATCTTTGGTAGGCATACGAGGGCTCGAAGTCAGCTCGCAGAGGCGCATTAGAATCTTTAGATGAGGAAACCGACAACGATTATTCCGGTGTGCACTATTCAAGTGCACCCAAAGACAACCCCCGATTGATGCAGGACTAATGAAGAACGTGCAAACAAAACATATTGGGCTATGGGTTTGGGTGGCCATTGTGGATTGGTAACCTACAACTATGAAAGGACTATAATATGGATTATTATTATCAAAAACCTGTGATTTCACACTGTAAGGTAAAGGCCTCCCTACTCTCTTAACAGTTCTGTCTGTTTAAAGCTGCTAAGGACCAGTTCTGGTTGAAGGAGTATTTATTTGTACCAGTTATTTTCTCACTCAGTTCAGTCACTATAATAACTGCACTTTAACCTAAATGATGTTTAGTCATGGATTAGCTTTGTATAGAATTGGCACAGCACTAGATAGGTGTACATTTTTTTTTAAAGAGTACTAAGACTTGCTGTGCAGTGAGACCAGTAAAAATAAACATGGCCTCAAATTGCCAGTATTAGGTTTTGTGTTGGATTTATCTATTGGCTTTGTGGTGTAAGTTCTATTCAGACTCCAGGCATATTGTGTTACATAAAAAAAACCACCTAGAAACCTTTTTTAGAAACTGCAAAAATATTCTATCTTATGTAACAAAAATAATTATCATATTCAAATTATGTTAAAGCTATGGAAGATTAATAAGTTCATAGCAGCTATCATGAATAAGTTAGAAGCTCATTCATTATTGACACATTTGACATGAGTATGGTTTAACATGGCTTATTAAGATTGAAAATGGGGCTGGGATATTTTTATTAATATTGATTCATTATAATGGTATAAGTGTTTCATAAATATGGGAAAATACAAGTAAAGGAATAAAAGGAGGTTTCATTGCTGCTTTAAGATCTGTCTGTCATCTTGAAAATGAGCAATTAATAAAAAATGTATACTTACCTAACAAAATGAATCCTATAAAAGTACAGTTCCCCAGAAAAGGTATTATGTCAGCATCTAGTTAACACCGAACCGATTGAGTTGTTACTGTTATGTGCTTGACGTTACAAGGTTTGTCTAATTCGCTTTTACATTGACAAAATGAGCGACTAGGAAGCAATGAATACTTCTCCTAATTGATCCCATGACCTTTCGAAAACATAATTCTCATCTCGAGAATGTTATTCCTAGTGTTAAATAAGTTGCCGTGTAATCGTTTTATCAACAAAACAACGCATTTTTTCTTCATTAGACTCTTTCTTCGATAACCATAGAATGTTGACATGGATTTTGTGATAGCGTAAATACACGAAATAACTTACTTTTCAGCCATAACGACGTTTCTTTATAGTATACACAAATAAGGAGAGCACATGGATTGCTGCACATAAATTGTTGTGTGATTTTGTTGTTGTTTTTACACGAAATTTAGAATTAATTTTGACATAGTTTTGTTTGCGTTGACATAAGGATGTCGTTCCGTTACAGAACGTGTCAATGATCCGTGTGATTTTGTAAATGTGATTCAGGAATTTTTCTTTTGATTTGTAATTCTATTATTATTTATAACATTACATCATTTAATAATGACTTAACTCAGAAGCAAAACTACAGCTGAAATGGATTTAATTAATTACAGTAACTAGAAATGGAATGTTTTTGTCGTACCGTTGACAAAGTTTATGTGCATAATCCACAGATGGCGCTATTTTGCAAGTTTTCAGAATTGTTCCTTATTTTTAGTTTCTAGAAAAACAAAAAAACAAAATAATCTCGGTATCCTAACTTCCTAAAACCACTAATACCTTCACAGCCTGCGCATTTACTGAAATAAACGGACACAGAATAGTGATGTAAGTAATTAATTACCTCCCAAAAT
This sequence comes from Polymixis flavicincta, assembly GCA_949987655.1. Taxonomy (NCBI): domain Eukaryota; kingdom Metazoa; phylum Arthropoda; class Insecta; order Lepidoptera; family Noctuidae; genus Polymixis; species Polymixis flavicincta. Next base: position 14,822,401 of record OX465188.1, on the reverse strand, counting down.
AGTTTCAAGAGGAACATTACCTGTCCTAAAAAAATCAAACAAAAATGTTTTTCCCATGCACGAAACCTCTTGCATAAAGCAACGCACAAAACTGAATAATAATTACGGCTAATTATATTAATTCGCCGATGCGAAATATTAATTTGCGTCGGGAGAGGCCGTATCTCCCATCTATGGCTCGCCGATTATTCAATAAGGCATTGAAGAGGGATTTTTATAAATAAATCCCTGCGCTTAGTGTAAGTAAGATGTTCTTGTTACTATTAAGATAGGCGTGTTTGTTTTAGTTTCTCCGTCCAGTAAGATGAAGCTGTCAGTGTATCTACAAGGTTTTTAAATGAATTTGAGACGTGCATGGTTGTGCTTAGTTAGGTCCCAGGTCGTCTTTTGAATGGGTGACTGTTATAAATTGACACATCGAGACCCAACGTGCTTTGATGGACTGTCCAAAAAGTTGTAAAAAGCCTGAAATCAGACGGCCAGCCTATCTGTAATTGGTGTTTAGGGATAGCCGCATTTAGGTATTTGGTCGGTAGGATTTTATACCAGAAGGTGGAAACGGGTTAGAACTTAGGTAAGTACTAAATAGGTAGGAACTAACCCGCACCCTAATTGCGTAACTCACGATTTATCATAATTGGTTTCGTCTTCACAGTTAAACAATATTCATTGCGTTATTTATGTTGTCGAACAGACACATTTTTCGAACATATGAAGCAATGGTTTAACAATCCGTTTCAAAACGATACAGATTATGATGAATCGTGAGTTACGCAATTAGGGTGCTGTTTTCATCTTCTCATCCACAAGGCTGTTTAATAACATTCTTTGCCTTACGTAGGTACAGAGGCCAGCACACCAAGCTACCCCAATCTGTCAAATTTCTTTAATCGTTTTTCAACTTTATTCCAAAGGAATAAGATTTATGTTCCATTGGGAAAATTTTACAGTTTGGGATAGCTTGACCTGCTGGCGACTGTACATTGTTGAGCTGACATTTTTTTTGAAAATATGAATCAATAATCTTCAAAATTATTCAGATTCTTATTAATAGTGTTTTCACAATCTTTCTGATAAATAATCTATCACCTGATTAGTTTTGTTTTCCATTTTGTAAGTAAATCAACCCAGCACATCAAGCTACACCAAACTGTCAAATTTTCCCAATTGAACATGAACCCTATGCTCAAGGGGTAAAGATGAAATCTATCGAAGAAATTTGACAGATTGGGGTAGCTTGATGTGCTGGCGTCTGTACACACACCCCAAATAACTGAAGAAAAATAATAGATATGCGTAAAATAATAGCACCTGTATCCGACTCATGCGCAAAACCCAAAAGCTAACCTTCCTTAAAATTGTCACCACCCACCCATATTAAAACACAGCCGACGATCTTTCTTACCGTGTCGTATTTTTAAACGTTCGTTGTATTTTGTAAAAGCTGAATATTTATAATAAATAATATTTGCTTTGGCTTCGCGGGTATCCAAGCACACCCATTGTTTGTCGATCAAGAGATTCGGTGCAGCTTTCTTCGTTATTAATAAGTACTTGCGGACGATGTTGTAACGGCCTCCATGTACAGGATGATCCAACGATATAACCGTCCTATAAGTAAAAAGAGGTGGATAGGTTATAGGTACACGCTCCGCAAATGGCATCAAAACTTGGCTAGTTGGCCAAGTTTTTTTCGTCTTGTTTCTTTTTCGCTCCCGATAATTACGACATACCGTCCTACTTCAGTGTGCTTACTCTCGAATATAATTCCGATAGATCGTCATTGGAATTGTTAGTCAAACGTCAGGGATTGGCTCGACTCAGTGAGTCCAGCCAATCCCTGACGTTTAACTAATAATTCCAATGTCGATCTATCGGAATTATATTCCAGAGTAAGCACCCTGGTCACCTAATAGTTTTACATTGTCTAGTTTTTGAAGATCGAATATTGGATAGGTAACCTATCTAAAATAATCTAAATAAACGTCTAGGGAATAAGTAGGTCTCTTAAAAAAGGCTTTAGAAATAACTCAGTGGGGTAATTTCGTAACGCACTAAAATGACAATTGATCACAGTGTCTTTCAATATGGCAGTTCAGCCACGTTCATTGTGTTATTGACAATGTTGAGCAGACGAATTTCAAAAATCAAACCTATCCATTGCTTAAGAAATAGGAATTTTCTTGAGAACCTTTGGATTGTGATTGAAAGTGTGTTACGCAATAAGGGTGCTGCTCATCATCATCATCTGCCCAGCTTTTTCGACTTCTAGTCTTACCAGATGCAGCTGAATACCAGTTTTTTACATGGTGCACTGGAAAACCGAAATTCGCGGGTGGTTAAGTTCGTTATAATTTAAAGATATGAAAGAAATGAAATGGAACTAAGCAATGATATCTTTTGTGGCCACTGGTTTGGTGTCCTTTCAGGGGATGGAAAGATATTTAAATACTTACCAGATAGTTAATAATGGGCCGTGGACCCCACTTACCTACCTATAGTAAAAGCTAAGATAATCAAAAAAAGTATTAAGTAGGTACATCTTTTTTTATTGAGACGGATATTATGTCTCCCAATCAAAGTCTCTGGCAATTGACTAGCGTGAAGAAACCTGAGTACTAAATCCATTATTAAAGTCAACAAACACCAATATTTCACCTCTCATTACACACATCGCTTGCCTCGACTCATTGATTAACCTCCCACATCGATAAATCTAACTAATAACCAACATCCTGTCTACAAAAATCTGAATGGATAATCCTTCGTATAAACTGTAGCTAATAATAATACATGAAATGATCGACGTGGCTCAGCAAAGTTCATCGCTCAATCAGCGCGCGCCTGCGGCGGTGACGTCATCTCGCGTGAGTTGCCCCGCCCCGCCAAGAGATGGCGCTGTACGATCGTAGCGTAGATCCCAACCCTCACGCTTCGCCGTGTGTGGTTTGATGAACGTTGTAGGGGGGGTTGATGAACTTTAGGTTTTTGTCAATATTTTTGTTGGAGATGAGATAGACCGATATGATGGTCAAACCACATAAGTAGCTCAGAGCTGTAGCACAATCTTATTTTGGTACCCGTTGAATGGAATTACCTTGATGTAATTCAGTGGCACTCAGCCAAAAATGGAGGCAATGCGCGAAAGACCTAAATGTGCGCTGGGTAGGTAATCGGCATGTCTGTTACTTGCCTATGGTTCGAACAGTTCCACAACTAGTCCCTTGGTGAAGCCAAATTCTCGGGACGTCATCCGGTTGGTAACTCTAACTACCATAGAAATCTTAATAATAAGGTTCCTTTCTCTAGAGCCCTGACCACCGGCATCATGGACCCTGCTCCTGATGCCGATGGGCCACTATTTTTTAATATTTTTTTGTTATGACTTTTGTAAAAATATTTAAAAATATACTTAATAAGTTTAAAAGAAAATAAATGAGATTATATTATTAAGAAACAGACAGCTGTGCTGCTGGGGAGTTTGTTGCGCCACTTCTTCTTCCCAGCTAAAGCACTAGGAAGTGTCGAAGGGTGGGCGTTTTTGGGGGACTGTCTTATGTAATTTGACGTTCGAAAAGTGCTGATTCTCAGCCTAATTTGAATAAATGACTTTTGATTTTGATTTGATAAGATTTCTGTGGTCACTATCAACTGTTAACCAAAATCTCGAGAGGGCGGGGTCTTTATCCTACCTCTAAAGTTTAAGGTGTAAAACGAAAATAGCAATAGAATTTTGTAAAAATCTTTTGCAGTATTTTGTTATGAACAAATAAACGGAAACATACAAATGTTTAAAGTGTTGTACCGACATTGGTTTGTCATAAAACATTTCTGTTTATTTCCAGAACGCTTGAAACTTTCTTACGATGCTATTTGTTAGTTTTTACGCTTTTTTCATGAGCTTTACATGGTACCAAATGCTGGAGTTAGGTGTTCGGGCACAGCTTAAATCCCTGGACAATAATAATTTATTACAGTCAGCGTGTTGTTGGTGCTTGTGGAATTTGTTCAGGTAGTATGTAAGGGGGCTTGTGGTGAAGTAAATTAAGGTAAGTATCTAAATACTTAATACATATTAGGTAGGTACCTATGAACGTTACCTACCTAACTAAATACACAGAATTTTCTGACTCAAACTCAAAGCATTTATTTCAAATAAACCAATTACAGGCACTTTTGAATTGTCAAGGTCGGTGAGTTTGAAAGATGAACCTAGAAACCTATGGAGAAGAACGGGCAAGAAACTCCATGGACACTCTTTTAAAATCATGATTTTGTTACAAAAAGTTGGTTACATCATTATGTTGAAATTATCAATGTGAAAACGATGTAAAAGTGCACATTAAAAGCGTCCGCAATTAGAACAAAAATAAAATAACAATTCAGAAATTAAAATAAGCCGTGGGAGCTAAGAGATGACCAGTCCCTACTGACGGCGCCCGTTCACGGACATGACGTACCTATGCATCAGCACCATTCAGCTCAACCATTTTGAAGGGAACTTAATGATCAAACACACACGCCACCACCAGCGAGACATTTGAGTGAGCATGACATACTGGCTCTCTGTTGGATTCACAAACGATCAATCACAATCTGAATTATTTTAAAAGATATTGAGAATAAGAGCCTCGACCAACACCTGAGGAGGCTCTCGTTTGGCAGCTGGGTCAAGGGCCTGATTCAGAAAGCGGAACTTCTTGACACGGCTCGAATTCTTAGGAGGTTCCTCTCTCTGGAGCCCTGACCGCCGGGTAGCTTGGACCCTGTTCCCGATACCGGTGGGCTACTATTTTTTATATTTTTAAATGTTTTTGTGTATTTTATATTCTAATATTTAAAAAAATAATCTAAATGTCTATTATTAAATAAAGGAAATAATAATAATTTATTTAATTAAATGTATTCAAAAAGAGTAAATTTAGTCTACAGCTGTTATAGCACAGTAATATTATCGTTATAGTAAACCCATACAATTACACTGCTTAATAAACTATTTATTTCTAAAATAATTTTATTACAAGTGAGTGATAATGGTTCGGAATTGGAATGTTAGGTAGAGACTCGGTCGATCTAGGTTTATTCAAACCTGTGTTTCGGGTTATATTGCTAATACATAGCTTCCTAAACAAGAAAAAATTGTCTGTTAATTTCAAAATGAAAGCCGGTTACTGTTAGTGTGTTATACGTAAAATCAAAATCAAAATCAAAAGTCATTTATTCAAACTAGGCACTTTTCGAACGTCAAAAAAAAAAAAAAACATAAGACAGTCCCCCCAAAACGCCCACCCTTCGACCCGTAATTCTAATTGCCCTCTGTAACCTTTACTCAACTCTGTTAGGTACCTACTCAACTATGTTTATCCGTCTTTAGAGGATAAAATATACTGATATTCAGTTCATGATATAGTCCTTTAGTGCTATTCTGTTTAAAACTCACCGTGAAAACTTAGGTAAAGTGAAGTTGAAGCAATAATAATAAATTCATTTATTTCAGCTAAATAACACCCATTGCCAAACATAAATGAATATCAATTTTACTGATAATAACCAAATACCTAAACAGGTTAAATGCGATTAACTAAACAAAAAAAAAAAACAGTTAAAATCAAATTGAATTAAATCAAAATAAACGAAATTAAGTCAAATCACATTAAATTAAATTATATCAGAGCGAAATAAACAACGTAATTTAAACAATAATAAAATTAAAATGTTGTCTCCTACACTGGTACAGCAAAATGTCTGCTGGAACAATGCCGGATGAGGAGGCAGTCTAGCCTTCCCGCAATCATCGCCAGTACCGTCTTGGGGCTAACCCGCACCCTGTGCACCAAGGTGAAATGAGCTGTCATTTCACCCAACGACGGCGACAATAGGGATTAAAACACTATTGACTGCTTCACCCTCACTTCACCTAACATTTCACGGTGAGATTTTTACAGAATAGCTCGACGGATGTCGCCTGAGCACTAAATGTGGTGTGATACTGCCATGACAACTAGTGTGTAATCAACAACATGCTTCACCAAAAACAAAAAAAAAAATTACAACATGGAATTAGCTAAATGTGTTCTGAATGAAATCCCCAGTCAGGTCGATCGTGTACGTACGACGTAGTAAGTAGCTAGTGGACCTATATTAGTAAACATGGACAGAATTGTTGAAACTACTCGGTACTAAAAATAAAAGAGTGCACTATTTTTTCATTCTACTTCTATTGGACTATAAACAATGTACAGTTCAGCTTTGTGGCAATGGTTTTTATTCTGTAACTATGGTTTACAAAGATCTTTCTAATAGGTACCTACTATAAACGTGAAAGCTTGTATGTACCTATAGATGTTTAGATGGTTGTTACTAAAAACCGCCGAACGGATTTGGACTTAGAGCATAGGTTAAATAGGTACTCTAAGGGTATGAAATTTGGCACACAGATAGTGTACAGACGCCAGCACATCAAGCTACCCCAATCTGTCAAATTTCTTTGATAGATTTTCAACTTTACGACATAAGCAGGTTAATGTTCAATTGGGAAAATTTGACAGTTTGGAGTAGCTTGATGTGCTGGCGTCTGTACTTTAATTCATGGGCTACTTTTTATCCTGGTAGTCCGTTCCCGTGGGATAATATCCGAAATCAGCAGAAAGCTATAGTATTTTATTAGCAACACAGCATTTTTAATAGGTACATTTTAAGCACTCTAGGTACACCATTGGTCTTAACTATAGCTTTTTAAATCGCTGTCGTAATTATCCCTTAATGAGCCGAGCTGCCAGGCAAACAGGCAACTGAGGGAACACGGGGCATTTTAGTCAGTAAAAGCCCTCCTGCTCCACCCAGAGCGGGAAAAGTTATTTGATGAATTCCCACCGTAAAAAAATAAAATAAAAAGAAATTGCCGAGCTGAGCCCGTCCCTTACTGCTCTTCCCCAGTGACGCCCTAGTTGAGGTCCGTACTCCGTACCCAACAGGGTACACACGTACCCCTTAGCGTACAGTTACTTAGTTTGTAAGCCTTTTATGTCCTGGCTGGAACCTTAATTTATTGAGGCACCCACAGGCAAGCCCGGTACAGCATCCGACAACCTCCTTGGTTCACCTGCAAGATGTCATTCGCAAAAAAAAACGAGGTAGTGGTGAACGTCGAGAATACTGACGTAGGTAGATACATAAATGATAAGAAGAAGCACTTAGTACTGCTTACGTAGATACTCCTAAGTATGATTAGTCACTCATATTTCTAATTCATTTACCTACGTAGTAAGGTCATATCTTGCGAAACTGCAAGATATTAAATAACTACGATTGTTTCGTTCGCTGGCCGATCGTTTTATTGATTGGTAGGAAAAATCGTGCCTGGGATGTTAGGAGTCGCATCTGCACTATGAATGGCGGGATAAGTCCTCAGCTGCAGTTGGATTGGGACAGATTTATCATCATCATCATCATTTCAGCCGAAAGACGTCCACTGCTGGACATAGGCCTCCCCCAAGCTCCGCCACTTCGACCGGTTTTGTGCTTCTGGCACCCAGCGGACTCCTGCGGCCTTCACAAGGTCATCGGTCCACCTTGTGGGAGGCCTTCCCACTCTACATCTTCCGGTATGCGGTCGCCACTCCAGAACTTTTCGGCCCCATCGGTTATCTGTTCTGCGAGCAATGTGCCCTGCCCACTGCCACATAAGTTTGGCAATTCTTCGGGCTATGTCGGTTACCTTGGTTCTCCTGCGGATCTCTTCATTCCTGATTCAATCACGCAGGGAAACTCCAAGCATAGCCCTCTCCATTGCTTTTTGGATGACTTTAAGTCTTCTTATGAGGCCCATTGTGAGCGACCACGTTTCGGTTCCATATGTCACCACTGGCAACACGCATTGGTCAAAGACCGCAGACCGACAGATTTATCGGTTGGTCGTAAATAAAACAGCACCTCAATTGGGTAACACACTAACGATCAGAATCTGAGTCATTTTGAAGGTATTGCTAATCCACTACTGACTTGAGTTGATTTGAGGTGCATGTTTACTGATAAATGCGTGCATTGACTGGACAGGTCGTCTCAATCTGTGTGGTCCTTTCCTCAAAAGACCATTTTAGACACCAATCCAATAGTCTTCACATTATCTGACCAAGATTATGTCTGGACTTTAAAAGAGACTGTGACCTCTGAGTTTGTTTCTGCCTTTCTTCTCAGAGTAGTCAGATAGGAAACGCCAACTTCGTCTTGTTAAAATATGATTGACGTGTAAAGTTTTTGTATAAGTACAAGATATGATGATAGATGTGTTCAAAAAGTTTGTCTGCTCAACAACGGAAATAACGCAATGAATGTTGTTGAAATGTCAAAATTAAAAGCTATTTCTACTGTCATTGTGTTACGCAATTTTCCCGCTGATGACACTTTCGCATAACGTTGTCTTACTCATCAGTGTAGACTAAGTTAAGGATAAAATATGCTATGACACGTCAAAGTATTTTCCTTACAAGAAAATGCTTATCCATTTCTTTACAATATTTGAATAGATGTATTACTTCCTCTTCATCCTAAAGGAATAGAAGTATTGTTACAAGTTATGAGTGGTTCATGTAATCACGAGTGAAGAGGTGAGGATAAAAAGGAGGTAGTATTATAAATACTTATCTGATTTTATTTGCGAAAGAACAAAGTCTTACAAGATTATCAGAGTGTATGAGCCTTTAGTTTGTGATGCCCTTTTGTCTGCTCCTCTTGCACGTATGCATCATCTTAATAAATTCACATTATTGCTATTCAATAAGCATGGTCACCGTACGCACCGTGGGCGAAGCGTGGGTGCCCTCGCGCATCACTATGTGATGCACATTAAATTTGATTGTTACTGCAACCTGCGCAGGCGCACAGATTTATATTATTACGCCAACCGTTCATTTGGTGATTATTAAACGATATAAATTTATTACACGATTCAATATTAATATCGTGACGGTAAAAGGGTAAGTATGATTCCTTGAAGGCGTTTGAATTGAAAAACGAACTTATGTATCAAAATGGGAACATCGTGGAGAGCATAAACTGAGTCATCATTATCATACAAATTACATCATCATAATATTCTCCGTAGACTTTACCAACTTTGACTCAAAGGACCAAGTTATATTCACTCGACGAACGTTGGTGTTCGGAATCAGAATCATGTGACTCCATGTACAAGTAAATATTGTATTATCAAGATACCTGATAAACTACTGTATATGGTGCGTTTTCCTTGTTACAGATGCCTTTATGAAGCTACCATAATGTAACAATTTCAAAAGCAAACTCCGTTCCGTCGCTGTTTGTACCAGGAGCGCATATCGGCGGCGGCGGTGGCCGCAAAGAATGTCGTCGTCGGATTTATGTGTGCGCGCGCACGCGATGACAGCGCTGCACCGGCCACTACTCTACGCGTATGTCCGCCTGGTACCGTCGACTTGCGTTGTGGCAGTGATTTCTTTTTGTTTCAGAACATTTTCCGTTATAGCGATAAACAATTATGCCATTTAATTTGTGCTGTAAATCATCATCATAAGATGGAATGCTGAAATGGTCCTCATTATTTAACTTTTCTTATTTAACTTCCAAGGTACCTCTATATCAATGTTAAAATGTTACCTACTTTTTCAAATCCATACTTAAAAGTTAGGTTTTATAGTATTTTGAAAAAAAAATTACGAAAATTAATTTCTGTTCGTTCTTTATATTTAAAAAACCACGAATAAATCCAGTGGTCTCACCGTTTTCAAAAAATCTTATTGCTGACTAGTTGACTACTGTATTCTCGAAAACAGGTGTAAGGGCAAACGTCTAGGCATTTAAAAATAATCGCAAATGAATCTGAACACGCTTAAGCACCATCCTTCTACCACTTCATTTCGGCGAACGCTTCCGACAACGTCGTCGGTCCACTTGTAACTCGCATAAAACTTAGTTTAGGTCTGTTTTCGCAGTTTATGTAGGCGCGGTCGACTGTCTACTGCTGCCACAGTATTTATGCTAAAAGGCCTTGCGGCTCGGACCCTTAATAAACAAATGACGCGCTCACAGATTTAAGAGCCCACGTCGCAATTATTTCGCTATTTCGACGCGGCCGACCAAGTAAAGGCGGCTTTTTCGCTTTATTTGAATTTTAAGTAACCCCATGACGGTAATAGTGGTTGGGGAGTCGGTGGCTCGCTTTTGTTGCTTCGCCGAAGGGAAATGACTTGTTGCACGTCAGAGCGCGCTCCTGACGGTTTTCGTAATGTCATTTGGAGGCTTCGAGACGTAAAGTTACAGTGGCATAACGCTGAGGCGCAAAGCGTAGCGTTTGGTGCCGCAATGGTGGAGTTTAGACTACAAATTGCGCTTTTAAAAATAAGAATAGACTCAAAGTAAATAATAATTAAGTATATTCAGACGAAGCCGAAGTAGCTTTTGCTTGTTAAGATGATCTGTGGTAGACGGTTACAGTGATCGTTATTTTTTTAAGATCTGTTGGAAAACCCATAAGTTTTGATTCATGCTCCAAAATGTCACAACATGACGAAGATCGATAAGCTCGCATTGGAAGAAATATTGTTAAGACATCATTGTAGATATAAAGGACCAATTTTTAACTGAATAAGCTTAACCACAACAAAAAGATAGTGACTGTCCATTCGTGATACTCGACATTTTATCGGATTTCCAGTATGGCAGCTACTGGATGCGATCATTTAAAATGATAAATCACCCGCTCCGTCACCGGGCGACTCGTCAAAATGAACTTATTTGTCAAACTTAGATCACTGAGGTGCGATAACTAAAACAGGAAATTGAAATTTTGTATCACCGGACAAAAATCGGCCGCGTCGCCATCTTGGACGCTAATCGCGCCACGATTTGAATATGGAACTCTTTATACATAAATAGCTTTTTACTTTTTATAAGTGTAAGCAGCCAGTTGATGCATATGTCTTGACAGGAAATGAGGTTAGTTTTTAACGGTTCGTAGTATTTGCGTGGGAGAAGGGCGCGCTCGAATAGTTGATGATGGGAGGTGCACAGATGGTTGATAGAAAATTCCAATTGTAATTTTATGCCTTTGTGTCGAGTTAAATGCCTTTCTATGTGCGTGTCAAGCTGACACTGTCTGTACAAATACTTTGATGGCGTAAGAGTCGTCTCGTCGAATCCAGCATTTCTTGACAGGAGTCTACCTAACAACGAATTGAACTTGGAAATTAGCAATTCTCTGGAGTTCCATTGCTGGGATCCGAGGACCATTAATTATGTCAGAAAATCTGGTAGAGATCGTTTAATCTAAAATTGCACTCCATTGCATATTGCGTTTATATGTTTGTAGATTCAGATTATATTTTTGTGGAGGGACATGCTTGAAACTATGTCCAATACACAGGTTGTAACAGAAACCCTATTGTTATCCTTAAGCACTTAAGATAACAGCTGGTATAAAATCACTATACATAGTTTCAGCTCAAAATAAAATACTCTAAGAATTGATACCAAACGGTTATGTTTCTTAAATTCAAATCATAACAAACGTGTCACCGCACTAAGTAGGTCAATAACTTTCCAATTCCACGTTACTTGCCAATATCACGATAAGTCTCTTCAGAGTGATGTGTTTATTTCAATTTAATGATTTGGTTTCTGGTATCAATGTATTAAAAATTCTCACAACTTCCGAACATAGAGGATTAAAAAACCCTTTCAATACCTATCATTTGAAATCATCCAAAGATGCCGTGCCCTCGGTATGTATTTACCTTTTCCGTTACACGTTGTATATCAAGATATCATCATCAAAATCAGCATATTAAAATGTTCCCACTGCTGGAACAAAGGCCTCCTTTCTTTGACAGGAGTAGGCCATCCACCACGCGGTCCCAGTGTGGGTTGGAGGATGTCATGTCTTCGAATTTTTGGTTATAGGACATGCTGGTTTCCTCACTAGGAAAAAGTTTGTGATCATAGCATAATCTGATAGAATTGTTTAAATTGAACTTTATCAAGAAAAATTATTTGTTGTGTTTTCTTTAAATAGAAAAACCTACCCGGTATGAAATTAAAAAATAAAACTATTTTATTATGTTTTATAAAAGAAATAGAGTAATTAATCATAATAATGTAGGTAACTGTAACAGAAAATGGATAGGAAGAAAAATATAATCACAACTTTCCTCGAAAAAGTATTTTAAATCAGTTAAAATTGAAAAATTGGTGCCTTGCAAACTTCGTTTTATGTTGAATGCTGGGAGTTACATAATTATATGTATGTTTACGTTTTTTGGGGTCAGGGGGTGCCAAACTGCCATGTATCCTAAGAATTGATTGAAGCTGTTGGATATCTGCGTAGCATCTACGTCAAAATCATAATAATCTACCGTAACAAAAAAGGTTTCGATTTTTCAAAGTGATCGCAAACTTTTTTGATGTGTTTATTTTCCGTCACCGTTTTGAGAGCAGTGGTGATGAATTAGTTAATACCAGCGGTGCTTGGGGGAGGCCTACGTCCGGTAGTGGACGTCTTTCGGCTAAAATCATGATGATGAAAACAGGTTCAACCAACTCGGTCTGCCAGGGGTGCGGGTGTTCGAAAGAGACACCGTGGCCCCTGGCACACAGGCGACTGAAGGAACACGGGTGGGTTTTAGCCAGTAACAAAAAAACCCTATAAGTAACTCGGTAAGTCGCGACCGTTACAACTGGGCCACTACTTCTCTTCCCTACAAATATAAAGATACCTACGAACTCAGATTATAAAACAAAGGCAGATAGACCGCGCGGCCCCCATAATACAAAACGAGGTTTTTCTTTAAGTATGGTTTAAACCACCGAGCCTGTTTTTGAAATAAGAACTTAGAACTGAAATAGAATTACAGCTCCTTTTCCAAAACTGACAATTTAGCACTGGACTAACTTGTCAGTTTTGTAAAAGGAGCTGTATTTCGATGTCAGTTAGGTTATATTTAAAAAATAGGCTCGAAGGTTTAAACCATACCTAAAGAAAAACCTTGTTCTGTAATAAGGGGGTAAGAGTGTAGCCAAAAAACCAAATACTAAGGCGTCGTATTTTGTGTAACATACAATGCGACGCCTTAGTATTTGTATTTTTTTTTGGTTTGGATTATAAAACAAGGCAGATAGATCGCGCAGAACACCCAAGAGTCAAAAAAACAAACACTAAAGCCTCACATTATATACAATACGACGCTTTAGTATTTTTTTTTTGGCTTCACTCTGGTGTTCCGCGCGGTCTATCTGCCTTGTTTTATAATCTGAGCCTACGAATAAAAAAATACCCCTAGGAGTAAGACTAATCGCAACTATAAACGAAGGTAGATATGCTATTCGCTAGTCAGATTCTACAAGTCGAGTTCCGCCAACATTTCGACTGCGACCGTTCGATACTGTATAGGTACTTTATACCGACATTACAGTACCTGCAACATTTGTATGCCTTATAAGGAGCATTTTATCTAACCCCCAAGTTAATTTCTTGATGACATTCTAATTTCAGCCTTGAAATGAAGGGAGAAAGATTGGAAATCGAATGTAGAGTCTGTTCATTGATTTTGCATCTGAAAGTTTTGGGAAGCTATTAGAAAGGTACAATTTACTTTTAATGCTTTTTAGATAGGTTTTCTTGAACTAGAAGAAGTAGTTAGATATGTTTATTACACAATTAGGAAATAAAATACAAAGAATATGGGTATCTAATCTAAAAAAGTTTCAGGAATTTAACTTTATTACTTATTTCTGATTAGTTTCTGCCTGACAATGTTCTTAGTACACACATATCACGCGGGCCTAGTGCGATTTGGTAGATGTCAGCACATGCCTTCGAATTGGTAGTTTTGGACATAGCGGTTTCCTCACGATGTTTTCCTTCACCAGTTTGAGAGCAGTGGCGATGGGATAATTTACACAAAGTAAAGCGTCATGTGTGGTGCCGGAAGTAAAGAATAGCACCATCCCATCTCTTCCCGTGGGTGTCATAGAAGGCGACTAAGGGACTTACTAGAAAATGGGCAGCAGCGTTCTGTGTGAATTTGACCACAATACTGCGATCGCCAACCCGACTGCCAAATGTGGCGATTATGGCATACTCCGAAATTGGTAGAGACCTATGTCCAGCAGTGGACGTCTTTCGGCTGATAATTATGATGATGAAATGTTCATCGCCAGGCTGGGTACGAATCTACGATCTACATTCGACAGCTCGAAAGTCGTAGCCGTTGCCACTGTGCTACCACAAACATTAAACAAAATATTGACAGGTTAAAAAACTAGAATACGAAATACTTAGATAAGGACGTATATAATTCATTCAGGAACAACGAAAGACATCCCTGAAAAAACCTTAAAATATTCGAATTTTCAAATATTTCCTCCTTTAATATAATGAATATCTCCTTTAATACCAACCGCTGGACATACATACCAATACATACCATTCGTAGCACGCGCGACGAAAAAAAAAAAAAAAAAAAAAAAAAAAAAACGCGCGCTTCATCCAGCAAGGATTAATTTAATTGAAGTTCGATTTTAGCGGCAGTTTGGAGCCGTGCACCTAGCTTCTGACGTTTCATAAGTACCCATGCAGGTTTATATGAAATAAAAATAAATTGATTTGATTTGGTTTAATTAAAGTATTGTTGAAAAAAATTCTTTTATTTCCTATAATCTTAATTAAATTTAAATCATGTCTTAAATCTATCTAAAAAGTTATAACTTTGAAAAAAAAAATTTTTGCACTCCGAGTTCTACGAGCTTTTTTTTTCTAATGCTAAACCAACTAATGTTATAAATGCGAAAGTCACTCTATCTGTCTGTCTGTCTCGCTTTCACGCCTAAACCGCTGAACCGATCGTCATGAAATTTGGCAGAGATATAGCCTGGGATATGGAGAAGGACATAGGCTTCTTTTTTCCGCGATAATCGACATCCACGCGGGCAGAGCCGCTGGCAAAAGCTAGTTTATTATAAATGGAGTATAGATAGACAGGTACTATTTTCAGTTAATTGTAACAAAAAGAACTTAGATATTTTTAATTGCCTCTACTATTGTCTTTAAGCGCGAATTTCACGAATGAAACTGAACGCGATCACCACTTCTAAACCGCGTTCAAGAGCTGTCAGTGTCAATATTCCACAGAAAATAATAACACTGAGTCACCAAACGTGGTTCATGTGCTGTTCGCGTTCCGTTTCATTGGAGAAATTATCTCTAAACCTATAGTTTTGTTTCCGAAAAGTGGTTCCGTAATAATAAATTGAAAGTTATATTTGGTTCAGTTTACCTCATGATTCATGATCTAATTTTGAATTTAAGTACCTAGTTTATAAGTTATCTTTAAGTTAACCACAATTTTTTTGTATGCCAACAGGCAGAATGTACTGGGAATACGTTTCTGAAATTAACACCATTAATTGTAACACCTACATTCTATACAAATAAAGAAATTATTTATTTATTTAAGTATTTTGTTTAATACAATGGTTGTCATGAAAATCTGTCATTTTCACCAATATTTGACAGTAAGGGAAGCGGCACGGTAGGCCGCGAAATGTAAAATTTTATTACTTTTTTTGCAATTAACAGTTCAGTGTCTGGGCACAACACGATTGCGGCGGTAAGTCCCCTCTTTGAGGAGTGGTTAGAGAGGCGGCATGGCGTCCTCACCTTCCGCCCGCAGGTCCTCACCGGACACGGTTGTTTCGGGAGGTTCCTTTTTCGGATAGGGCGGGAGGAAACGCCCGGGTGTTTCCACTGCGAAGATCGCCCTGAGGACACGGTGGAGCACACGGTGGCGGTCTGCCCAGCTTGGGTGGAGCACCGCCGTGTCCTCGTGGAGGCGATCGGCAGCGGCGATCTCTCGCGTCCGGCCCTGGTCCAGGCCATGGCACGGAGCGAGAGGGTATGGGAGCCGTCACCTCCTTCAGCGAAGCAGTCATGCTCGCGAAGAGGGAGGCGGCGCACGTGAGGGAGAGGCAGCATATGCGCCCTCGCGACCCTAGCCGCCGCAGGATACGGAGACGCCCTGGGCGTCGGGAATCCCAGGCCGATTTCCGGCCACCGTAGGCATGGGCTTGCGGACGGCGAGTAATGGGTAGCTTGCTGTCCGGTAAGGACCAAGCCCAAGTCGACGGCGCGTTGTGTTCCACGCGCGCCTCAAAGAGATGTCAGCACAAAAATGATGGGGCCCGCAAGGGCCGATGCCTGCCAGGGGTGCGGGTTTGTTCGAAAGAGATACCACAGCCCCTGGCATACGGGCTACTGAGGGAACACGGGTGGGTTTTAGTCAGTAAAAGTCTGACACGCCCTCCTGCTCCACCCAGAGCGGGAGAAGTTATTTGATGATTTCCCACGCAAAAAAAAAAAAAAAAAACAGTTCAGTGTCAGGCTACATGTTGACCAAAATATGATTCGTAATGCTAAGAAGTTAGCATTTACAGAATTGTAATCATCAATACATCACGTGGTGGGTTCCGCAAGGGCCGATGCCTGCCAGGGATGCGGGTTGTTCGAAAGAGATACCGTGGCCCCTGGCACACAGGCAACTGAGGGAACACGGGTGGGTTTTAGTCAGTAAAAGTCTGACACGCCCTCCTACTCGTTAAGTTATTTGATGCTTTCCCACCCTCAAAAAAAAAAAAAAAAAAAACTGTGGCACTGCATGAGTGTCGTCAGAAGTGAAAACCTGAAAAATTACATGTGTTTTTTGAATCGTCAGGTAATTGATTTTGAATCGTCAGATTAAACAACGTTCAACGTACGTTCAACGTTATTCGTTCGTACGGTCGTGTTGTCAGTGGTGTCGGTAACAGTGTCGCGAGTACAATTGTTTTCCCATCTCAAATAATGCCAAAAAAAATCCCTCAAGTTGACAAAATACAATCTTACATTGACCTGCACATTGCTTATAAACGTAAAAAAAAATATCGCGTGATACCTTAGCGCATCTGACTTATGGTGTCAAAATACGCTGGTGATTCTCACACAAAATTGATTCAATCGTAGGCTTACCAACAAAACATGCCCTATTTAAATCAAACACCCTAAAAAACCAACAAATTCCAACATTTGATCACGCAGCATTGAATCTCAACAATCGTACCGCACACAACAATCTTATAATCTCCGTTTAAACCAGTGCAACCTTATCTTAGTCAACCAAACCGAAGTTTAATTAGTTCTATCGCTAATTACTTAGCAGGGCACGACTAGCCGAGGACTATTCCAAGCATTCCATGATTTATTGGCCAGGCACTATCCTTTGACCCTTAGCGCTCTATTTGGACAAAATATTTAACATTTCAGTGCTAATGGGTTTAAACGGGGATTAATACTTAGCAGTTATTTAAGTAGGTGTGTTGTTTTAATATTGATTGTGATTAATTTATGTGGTTTGTGAGTAATTAGGTAATTGCTTATGTGTTAGTGTTGAGTGTTTATTGGTATTGAATATACGGATTTGGTGTGGTTGTGTTGAATCTACACGATGAGTTATTTGGCTTGAAGATATGTTTCTACCATACTTGACAAGCTTTCTGTACAGGTCATAATCCACTTATAATATTCTCACTGCTGTGACACAGATCACGTCATGGTGAGAGGGAGTGGGCCGTAATCCACCACGCGGACACACAGTGCGGGTATCAACTCGCACTGGACCTTTTCGAAGCTCGGGCCGCATACGATGTTTTCCTTCACCGTTTTGAGGGCAGTGGTGATGAAATAATTTACACACAGTAAAACGCCTGTTTGGGTTCGAACCTACGACCTACAAATCGTAAGTCGCGGCCGTTACCACTGGGCCACCACTGCTGTCTGTACAGTTGAGCTGTGAAAAAAGTGGATATATCGGTTCCGACAGGATTTTTCGGGGCTTTTTGATTTGACACCGAATGTCACCTAATGTAGACTAATTTACAGGGTAAGGAAAAAAATATTTCAAATAAATCAGGTTTTTCATAGAAAATTGCAATACCTACGCGGTCAAAATGTATGGAACAGCTGTTTGTTTATAACCGACGGAACATTTTCACGCTATTAAGTCTAGAATGATATGCTGAATTCATGGTTACAGTTTGCGCACTGGTTAATATTTTATCCTGTAAATGCTCAAAACATCTATCAATCATCTATCTGTTATTATTTCAATACATATAATAAATTAAAGTCGCTTTTCGTGTCTATCTGTGTGACCGCGTTGATCTTCTAAACTACGCAACGGATTTCTTTTTTGGTTTTCATCAACTTAGAGATTTTTTACCGAAAGGTTCATGTGTATAATACACTATTATTAAACTTATATAAAAAGATTCTGTTTTGTCAAGTCCTAAAACAGGGCGAAGCAGAGGCGGGTCGCTAGTTATAAAAAAATATGGATTTAATTTAATTTTAAATTTTTCAGTGTCAGCTATACGACTATAAGCAAGAATCATCATTTTCCTGCCTGTTCCCAAATAAGTTGGGGTCGGATTCTAGAATGCAACTGAATGCCAGAATTTTACAAGGAACGACTGCATATCTGACCTCCACAACCCAGCTATTCGAGGTCGTGGAGGTCATTGCTATGGAGGTTTCCTACTCGTATGTATTATACGCGAAGATTTTGTACCCCTTTTTACGAAAATTACGCGGGGTACAAGGCACCCGACATAGTCCAAAGAATTGCCAAACTTGAGGGGCAGTGGGCAGGGCACATTGCTCGCAGAACAGATGGCCGTTGGGACCGAAAGGTTCTGGAAGACGTAGAGTGGGAAGGCCTTCCACAAGGTGGACCGATGACCTTGTGAAGGCCGCGGGAATCCGCTGAATGTGGGAAGCACAATTCTGGTCGAAGTGGAGGAGTCTGGGGCAGGCCTATGTCCAGCAGTGGACGTCTTTCGCCTGAAATGATGATAATGATGATGACGCGGACGGAGGATAGTTTATATGGAGAAGAGAAAGCGCGCAGACAGCTAATATTTATAAATACATAATAATGCATTAAAAAATAGGGTCGAATGTCGATCATTAGGAGAACACTCCCAAAAAATCTTAATCAACCTTTTCAGAGTAAAACACAAAACAAAAAGCACCTATTAACAACTACTTAAACATAAGTAAACCCTTGTTATTTCGAATTAAAGTCGCCTGCACTAGATAACGAACAATCAGCGGCGGCAGCGAGCGGGTTAGCTTCCCGCTACAAATAAGTTTAGATCGGATCAGCACCTTTTTGTTCCCACTGTCCCTTCCTGTACGATCAGCGATCATTGATCACGGAGTGGAGGGAGCAGGCGAACGGTGATCAGGTGATGTGCCTCATTAATTTGCTACCTAATTATTTGTATTAGTCAAGACGAGACATTGATACTCAGTTGGTTACTGTAGAAGATTCTGTGGACCTATGAAACTGTCTTCGCCATCTGCGGCATTCAACGTCACGTGGATTCCGCGTAGACGCTGCAGTAACGTCGCGTAGACGTGATCGAAACAACAGCTACATTGACGCGTTAACGCAGCGTATAGAAATAAGTTAGCTTCCCGCTACAAATAAATTTAGATCGGATCAGCACCTTTTTGTTCCCACTGTCCCTTCCTGTACGATCAGCGATCATTGATCACGGGCTGGAGGGAGCAGGCGAACGGTGATCAGGTGATGTGCCTCATTAACTTACTACCAAAATTTCTTCATCTCTTCAGGCAAGGCATAGATACATTGTTGGTGACTGTAGAAGATTCTGTAGAACTATGAAAGTGTCTTCTACATCTGCAGCGTTCAACGTCACGGGGATACCGCGTAGACGCTGAAAAACGTCGCGTAGACGTGCTAGAAAATAAAGTTACGAGGCTTCAGTATCGTGCTAGCGCAGCGTAAATTAGAAATAAGTTAGCTTCCCGTTACGAACTGGAGGGAGCACGTGAACGGTGATCAGTTGATTTGCCGCATTAGCTTAGTTTCTAATTGTCTCAGGACAAAGCATAGCATAGGCTAAAATGACTATAGAAGACTATGGATCTATGTAGGTGCTTTCGCATTTATGAATCCAGCAACGACGTTGTAAGAGACCTATGGCCTCTGAGTTTGTTTCGGCATTTCAGTAAGGAATACTGGCGCCATCTAGTTTCAAAATATGGGCCTAAAAACGACTTGTAAAAGTGTCTTAGTTGGTCTACTCACAGTTTTATTTATTTTTTCTTCGCGTAGACGTGATCCAAACAACAGCTACGTTGACACGGCACGGCACGGAATCAAATATGATTCACGTGACACTTTTTGTACCGACACTGACAAGTTCATGAATCATATATGAACAAAATTAGTACCAAGTTTAAAGGCTTATTTCTGTTGGACGTAGCGGGATTTATGCAATTTTTAGTATAGGGACGTAGGGAGTACATTGTCTTCTGTCGAAAAAAATAAAAAAGTTAGGTAAATTATCAAAAAAAATTTTTTATACGGATATGAATGTGCAAATAAATTTTACACAGTAAATTAGTATAAAGAAAATTAAAACGAACAATATTTATCTTAGCAAATTTATTGAAATTATACAAAAAGAATAGAAAAAAAAATGGTAAGGTGAGTATAAATTCGAATTTTATGCGTACTAATTATTTGCACGACCATATATGATTCATGGGACTTAGGAATCTTAAAATCATCCACGTTTTTTTTACGTTTTTTACGTCTAAAACACCTCTGACATGTTTCCAAAACACATTATATACCTTTTAAATAACTAACAGAAGCGAAATTTAAAAAAAAAGTGCTGGACATTACGTCATGAAAAATCTTTGTTATATGGGGACAGGGAACCTGTTAAGCGGTGCGTTAACGCAGCGTATACGTAGAAATCGTGACGGACCCACCATACCACCGGCCATACCCCTGGTGGTACGGTGGGACCAAACCATACCCCCTGGTGGTATGGTTAAGACCCCACCATACCACCAAAGTGCTGTCCTGGTGCGATAGCAGTTATCTATTTATTAATACACAATTTCTGTAGCTGCAGTAAAAGTGTCATTTTGTGAACTATCTAACACCTGCGACGTCAACTATTAATACACATTCTTAAAACTTCTTGAACTTGAACTCCTTCAATTCTTCAGACGTTTTGCTGTACCTACAAAAATATATTATGTTTCGTTGGAGTTGGACATAAATATTCTTAAACGGAAGTACAAAAAACTTGATTTTAATAATATAAATGGCGGAACTGCTCTGCTTTGTGGTTAATACCGATATCATCGCCATAAGAAAATATAAAACGGTTCAGTAGTATGGCGGTGCTCATCATATTATCCCACTATCAAAATGTCGTGGTACTTTAACGATTACAAAGGTAAGTAGGTAAAACCATTTTGTTACCATGTTAATTAAGTTTCCGCAAAATTAAAATACATTTTTTACATATGCATTTTAGGATAAAAAAATAATTTCAAGAAAAGACTATGTTTGTGAAGTCGACATGCACAAGAATCAAATACTAAATCAATCAAATTTAAATGAGTACTTCACATTTAATGATTTTCTGAATTGACTTTTGACATGAAATGAAATTGACTTTGAATTGTAATTAATTAAATTTACTTGCATGCACAATTAGCTACTCAACTATAATTATTATTATATTGTAATTTTATCATTGTAATTTAATGCTAAGCTCTTATTTAATTTATCATTTTATTTAACTCTAATCATTTGTATGCCAATATTGGCAAAACATAGTGCACTACCTAATTTTTAAGATCTTCGTATGTAATTACCTATGTTTGACAAATAAATTATTCTATTCTATTCTATTCTAAAGGACATGTGTGATATGCGGGAAAAGGTTGTATCGTCTGATAAATCTATTCAAAGAATATAATACAACAAGAAAAATAATGATTATGTAGACAAGGGTTTCAATTTGGCAGGTGGTAATTTACCTCCGTACGAAAGTGTTAAACATTTTCCACAAGACGGCAGAAACAAATTTGCACAAGTGTCAAAGACCGTTTTCAAAAATTTTGATGAAGTTGAAGTGCCGGTATAGTTCAGAGATTTTCTTTTAGCCGATTACTACCACAACCAAGCTGGGGAGCAAACCCGTATTTTAGTTTTTTGTTCCAGTTAATCTCGAAAACTGATTCCAAATATTAAAGAATATTTTATATATGGAACATTTTACAGTTGCCCAGGACCTTTTACTCAAGTGTACAATATTCATGGCGACGTGAGCAGTACTTTGGAAACAACTGAAGTAGTTCCGTTAATATTTGCGCTGATGTCAGACCGTAAAGAAAAGAGTTACATAATTTTGTTCAATTTGATTATTTCCCAAATACCAGAATGGAAACCAAATAAAGTGCACTGTGCCTATGAAAAAGCAGCAATGAATGCGGTATTGAAGGTTTTCCCGAAAATTATTTTAAAGAGTTGCTATTACCACTGGCTACGTAATATTTGGAAAAAGGCAAAATCACAGAGGTTACGAAATACACAAACCAAACCCGAATGAAGAATAGTGGCCCTAACTGCCACGTTACCGCTTCTTCCTGCTGATCAAGTGTTACTAGGATTTGAATAAATAAAAACGGAATGTGAGGGCTTGAAGCAAATGAAAAAGTTCATAAGCTATATTGAAACGTTTTGGTTTAAAATTCATTCACCATATTTAGCGTATTTGGTGAACGTCACTGAACAACAAACATTTTAGAGTCTTTTCATTCCAAAATAAATAAATAACTTAACAAGAACACCGTAACGCTAATGCGTATACTAAATATATTGTATGACATTCATAAAACAAAGATGCTACCTAAAAGAAGGAGAAAGAACTAAATTGTTAATGACAAGTTTGTAAAATACGTACAAATGCAGTTACGAAACAAAGAGATTTCAGTAGGTCATGCGTTAGACAAATTGCGAACACGATCACTGGTGTAAATAAAACTGTACTTATATAATTTTACTGGAGGAAATATAATGTATACATAATAGGAGTATATAACTGAGAAGTGTATTAACTGGAGTTTAATTTTTTGGTGTAAACATAAAATAAATGTATATTACTGCTAAATGTTATTTGACTGCTATTGCACAAGGACAGCACTATGGTGGTATGGTGGGGTCTCAACCATACCACCAGGGGGGTATGGTTTGGTCCCACCATACCACCAGGGGTATGGCCGGTGGTATGGTGGGTCCGTCACGGTAGAAATAAGTTCCCGCTACAAATAAGTTTATCGGATCAGTACCTTTTTGTTTCTACTGTCCCTTCCTATATGACCTGTGATCGAAAATTAGATCACACACTAAATCTGTTTATATACTTACTGTAACTTCAAGACAAAAATAGTATGCCAACTCAAAAACGTCATCATGCAAGTTAATAAACAGAAAATGTTTCCGCCCCTCTTCGAGAATGAACTGAAATCTTCATACAAAGCCGTAGTCCACTCTATTCTTTCGCAATGCAATTAAACATTTTTTTAAATACCCCATTAGAGTCCTTAATTTGTAAGCCGTTCGGGCTCTAAAAGTCCTTCTGCTTCACTTTACAAGCTAAAACGAACTCTATCTTTAACATATACAGTTTCAAATTGTCTAAATGTTGTTTTAGTACAATATGAGCTTTAAAGCTTCGTTCAGTTTTGTGCTAAAATAAAAGCAGCAATAAAATGTAGTCAGATTACTCGACTGGAACGGTTTGAAGTACATACCTAACTTTAATTTGTTGGGGAAGTCGAAATTAAAACAATACTTGTTGGTTTTAATACGAAATACTTAAATAAAACGGTATTTTTTAACTCATTGTTCGTTTGTCTGTGATAGAGAAAAATCTATTACCTTTAAATGAGCAATTCCTGTATATGTGTATGTATATAATCTGATCTCTGATGAATCTCGGAAACGGCTCCAACGACTTTCATGAAATTTAGTATGTAGGGGTTTCGGGGGCGGTAAATCGATTTAGTAGGTTTCATTTTTAGAAAACGTCAAAAAAAAAATTTTTTTCTTTCCTTCTTACTCAATCACGCCAAAACAGCTGAACGGATTTGGATGAAATTTGGCACACAGATAGTTTACAACCAGCACCCTAATTGCGTAACTCACGATTCATCATAATCTGCTTCGTTTTGAAACAGATTGTTAAACCATTGCTTCATATGTTCGAAAAATCTGTCTGTTCAACAACGTAAATAACGCAATGAATATTGTTGAACTGTCAAATTGAAACCGATTATGATTAATCGTGAGTTACGCAATTAGGGTGCTGGAATAACACATAGGATACTAACTTATTATCCAGGTAGTATGTTCCTGTGGAATAATTTTAGAGCTCCATCTGTGCAAAGCTAGTGAGAATATAAGGTTGGATTAAAAAAAAAAAAACATAATTGAAAATACATTTCATTAGGTGCTTGCGAATATAAATTTTGTGCTTAAAAATAAAGTACTGATAAGCTGTGCTATAAATCATTCGGCTGAAGACCCCTCCGGGCAAAATAGTTCACGTTTGTAATAGGCGTAACTATCCATCCATTAAATTATAGCATGAGCACTACTTGAGTAACCGTTATCTTCAACTTAATTTCCTTTAAATATGTCAAATGTCAGGTCAAAAGATGTGAGCATCAACTGGTGGGTTACGCAAGGGCCGATGCAGGGGTGCGGGTTGTTCGAAAGAGATACCGTGGCTCCTGTCACTTCATCACTATTCACATAACAGACGATTAAAGTTTAGGTACTGAAATTCCGTAAATAATGTTACAACATAACATATACATAGATTGTACCTATGTAAAGGAATTCTTCGTTGAGGATAGTCGATTTTCAAAACGCGATGTGTTTGGATTTGGAATAGAACTTATGGAAGACTGAATTGGATAAATTGGACTGCGTCCAGTGCAATCTCATTCGAGTAGTCCAGTGCTGAAAACCCGGTTCTCACACGAATGAAAATGCTATAGTATCCACAAAGAAGATATAACGTAGTTTTTTTTTTCACCACAGAGTATATACTTGTGGCGCCATCTATCAAGCTCCGAGGCATACCTATAATCAGACAGAGCTTTACCAAAAAATTATCACGCCATTAGACAAAAAAAACCAAACACAAACAATATTATAAAGCCGATAACATAATCGCGTCCGAAACATTTTTATCCTTGGTCCACACGCGCAGTTTGTCGTCAGATTTAGCTTGTATTTATATCTGCGCAGGCGACAGGCGTGTGCTACCGGTCCGATACTAAATAACAGTGTCACACTAGCCTTTAAGGACACCGCCGGGATGGTGCTGTGAGAGAGTGAACAGTTTATGTATTTACTTTTTTGGTTGAACTTTATCCTCCACCATCGCCCTTTTAATACCGGAATACCAGACGCACTGCAGGGTATCTTCCGCTCTTGGTTGATATTCCGACCAGTCGTACTAAGTGTTTCTCCTTCACATTTATTATGCGCACAGCCAATGTTTGGAACTCTCTGCCTGCGTTTGTGTTCACTTCCACATTTAACCCGTCTTCCTTCAAAGCAAGAGTGAACACGCATCTTCTGGTCACGCTTGATACATCATAGACTTTATGAATCGCTTCCCATCAGGCGTGATCGCGATCAAGAGCAGACCAATTTAGCAATAAAGATAGAATAAAAAATCAAGGTATCGACGGATTCTGGGTGTTTCCTGCAGCGTGCATGCAATATCCACCAACCTGGGGCCCACCCAAGTCTGCTATTTCTATAAATTCGTCATTCCAACACGATCCCATTGTCATTTTGCTAAAAGTTCGTAATCTGCTAAATTCATAATGGTCAATCATTGGTCGATCAATGGTCTCGTAATAGAATTGAGTTATAATGGCATTGTCGTATTGCCATTATTATAAAACCCGTTAGTAGAAATGATTTTCGAAAAAAATACTAATAAATTTGAACATTTATTCATGCCACATTTAATTTTATTTTAAGAACTGTCAAAATTTTAGCAGATTACCGCCTAAGTCAGTCATTCATTTGTCATTATGTACGATATTACCAATAAGTGCCATTTATTTCAATGGAGTGTCAGTGGCTGATCATTGGAAAGTCATAATGACGCCATTATATTAGTAGATTACCAAACTTGTCAAAATCCACAATTATGAAATCAATTATCATTCTAACACTATTGTAATAGCAGACTTGAGGCCAGGGTCTGGGCCCATGTGGTGTACCTACTACGCTATGAACGGGCAAATAGCATAATCTTTCTGACTGACCGACCCTTGACCATTCAAAAGTGCCTGTAAATTGGTTTATCCCTAAATTATAATTGCGAAAGTAACTTTGTATGTCTGTCTGTTACGTTTTCACGCCTAAACCGCTGAACCGATCGTTATGAAATTTGGCAGAGATATGGCCTGGGATATGGAGATGAACATATGGTACGTTTTTACGCGATAACCGATACCCACGCGGGCGGAGCCGCGGGTAAAAGTTAGTTTGAAATAAATAGCTTGAGTTTGGTGGGTCCTAGTGGTGGAAAGATTATAGACTGACCATGTAAGTAAGCAAGAATGACACTTTCTTGACAACCACAAACATTATCTCGCTTGCTCTCGATGCTAAATGGCCATTTTTGTATTATGAACTTTACCCAAATCGAGATAAAGTTGAAAATACAAAAACTGGCTCAGAGCTTTAGGGAAAAACGAAAGCTGGATCGCGTTTTGTAATAAGACGGATTAATTTCATACTTCAATTCATCAGCGGCATCCACATAAGCAGTGGTAACCCAGTGGTATCGGCCTTGACTTACGAGTTGTAGGTCGTGAGTTCGAACCCAGGCAGGTACTTTGTGTATAATTACTCTCTGCTCTCAAAACGATGAAGGTAAACATCGTGAGGAAACCGGCATGCCCTAGAAACAAAGGTGTATCCTAGACATGTGACATCCGCCAACTCGGACTGGGCCCGCAGGTGGATTTTGGTCCACTCCGTCTCACAGAGAGCAGGCCTGTGTCCCAGCAGTGGGAACGTTATAGGCTGATTATGTAACAACTTTTCACTTACTAGGCACAAAGTCTCAAGAAGAAACTCCCGTAAAAATCCCAAAACAATTTTCTGCCTGCCTCACCTCGCATACAACCTTCCTGCGCATACGCCTTTTTGTTCAATTCCCGGCCGTATTTCGGCTGCGCGCGCTTCCATTTATCTCAGCTATCATCTGAGATACGGCGGCTATCCGCTGAATCTTTATGCGAGCTCGATAGCCGATACTGACCGCCGCTGATTAGCCGATAGGTACGTCGCACCATTCATAATGTTATGTTTTGGCGATTTTTAATAGTATCGATACCAAATCGATAACATACATATACATAATGTTGATTATATGTGAAACTTTTTCTGTTTCTGACGAGTGATGTTTTCACTTAGTCTCTAATGTTGCAGCATCGATGCCGTATTAAAATCAAAAGCATGTAAAAAATATATATTTAAAAGTGGTAATGATGTGAAAATGAAGGCTTTAAAATTCTTATGATTGCATAAACTCACTGAAAATACTGATAAACGCATAGATATCTTACTAATAATAAAATGTGAAATAAATGTCACCTCTTCTACGTAGTGTATTCCATTCGTCTATACCTATACGTATTATAATAATGCAATACCTTTGCAGTTTAGAATTCATGTGGAAATTTTTATACTGCCAGATAACCTTTCCATCATTTAGGTAGTTTAAGTTTTCACTCTTTAGCTCAAGTTAAATTTGATTTGAGATAGAAGTTCTGTCCATTATCAATTAGTGTTCGATCATCAGCTCGATACGTTTTAATTTGTTGGTTATTGTCCTGCACCCTAATTGCGTAACAAAAGATTAATCATAATCTGAATAATTTCGAAACAGATTGCTAATCCATTGCTCCATATGTTCGAAAAATGTGTCTGCTGAACAACGTAAATGACGCAATGAATATTGTTGAACTGTCCAAATGAAACAGATTGTGATTGATCGTGTGTTACGCAATTAGGGTGCTGCATGGTCTTTATTAATTTGTAGGAAATATTAATACTCAGGTCGCAGGGAGTTGTCCATAGCCAAAGCATTCATCATTGCAATTATTGATTGATTGCGCACTTGTCGTGACAAAAGCGCAACGCGGCAAGAAATAAGGTTCAAAATGATCTATGATAACCATTATAGAAGTAAATTTGCAGTTTTGAAATTTAAAAATAAATGCACGGTTCTGAGGAGTAATTTTAGTTGATTGAATTCTCTTAATTATCATTACATAAACTATGACCCCCTTATTACAAAACAAGGTTTTCTTTAGGTATGGTTTAAACCACCGAGCCTGTTTTTGAAATAAGAACTTAGAACTGAAATAGAATTACAGCTCCTTTTCCAAAACTGACAATTTAGCACTGGACTAACTAGTCAAGTTTATGATCAAAATTCTGTTAAGAAAAATGTCTTTTTGAACTGTGTTACGATTGTTTCATCACGATACTCATCATCATCATCATCATTTCAGCCGAAAGACGTCCACTGCTGGACATAGGTCTCCCCCAATTTGGGGGTGTGCCATAATCGCCACATTTGGCAGGCGGGTTAGCGATCGCAGTATGGTGGTAAAATGCAAAGAGAACGCTGCTGCCCATTCTTTAGTAAGTCCCTTAGTCGCCTTCTACAACACCCACTGGAAGAAATGGGGTGGTGCTATTCTTTTACGCCCGGACACCACACAACGGTCGTGATACTATTTTATTCTAATGCAATATTTTTGAATAGCAATTTTCTTTCAAATTTTGCCAATACACTCAACTTGTACTCTTTTCCTAGCTTGGTATTATAATATATAATGTACCAATACCAAATTGTGCGACGAAAACCTGAACATTTCATGGTGCCAGCGCCTTAAAGAGGTTCGTTTAGGTTACAGCCAGTAATTATTCGATGTATTCGCTAATGTGCCTTATCACATCATTCAGTGTCCCCACCATTTGATAACTTTGTACATATACAACCTATGCAGCCTAATTAATTATCGTTTGATAAATCCTATCTCATTCAGATCACACATAGATAAACGCCGGTCAGTTTTTAATTTCGTCACCAAAGTCCCGTTCTTTATCATTCAATGTTCAGCCCACCGGTTTGCATTGTGTGCCCCTTAATTAATTGTAGTTTGATTGAGCGTCAATCTCATTTAGATCGCTGATCGGATTGATGTCGGCTCTTGAATGAGGAGGTATCAAATGTGTTCGATCAGATAACTCAGGTTTGTTGAACAATATACGACTCACGGTGTGGGCCAGCCTTTTTGTTCGTTTCGTGTTTGTATGTAGGATTTTTTTTTAAATCAGGTAGTGGATTTTGTAGTGTGTGTTTGAGAAGTTGTAAACGGTGATGAAAATGCCCAATGCTGGGACACAGGCCTCCTCTCTTTCGGACTATAGCAAAATCAGCCCTTATTATTTGGAACTTTGGATACCAAAAGTTGTAAGCTCTTCAATAAAACTTTGATCAATTACCTCTGCTTACACACATAATCAGCTTATAATGTACCTACTGCGGGGACACAGGCAGCCTCGGTGAGAGGGAGTGGGCCGTAATCCACCACATGGGCCCAGTGGTAGCGGTGGTAGGTGTCACATGTCTTCGAATTTTTGGTTTCCTCACGATGTTTTCCTTCACCGTTTTGACAGGAGTGGTGATGAATAATTTACTCAAAGTTAAAGGCCTGTCTGGGTTAGAACCTACGACCTACAATTCGCAAGTCGTGGTGATTATCATAGGGCCATCACTGCTTGCAAAATGCCTTTTTTTTTCCAAATGTAAATAATTTTATAATTCATTTTGTCGTAAAGTGACATTAATAAGGTCTTTAACCGAATTCTTATTTCAAATCACATAGTCTGAGATTCTGAGTGCACACCTAACTGAAAAGTTTCCAACCAATAAAATTTAAACAATGATACATAGCCTATATTAAAAATCTAGTGCCGGTGCGCACAAACAAAGTGCTATAATATCCTATAGTAAGTATGCATAGTCTGTGTCGGCTCCCGGTAGCCTGTCGACTGTCGTCGCGACAACGCTTTGTGGCGACACCCGCTGCGTACGAGTCGAACCATTGTGCATGCACCGTGCATATATTGTGATTAAAACTTAACGTATTCGCAAAAATAGATCCACACTTTATATTGCGCAAACCATAGACAAATTACTGCCAACATAATTCATATTCCCGCCGATTTGCGGCTGTCAAAATGACAGTTGTCATTTTTGTTTCTTTTTTAGATTTTAAAAGTTATAGTACGTAGCATTGGTAAGGGAACTATAAAGCCTGTATATAATATAGCGGTTGTTCTCCCAGTAGCTGTCGTCTGTCGTCGCGTGCGCTTTGTGGCGACACCCGCCGCGTAAGTGCTGACGTCAAGCCATTGTACGCACTATGTACTGAGCGTATTTATGTAAAGACGGTAATTTGTATATAAATATACAGTGGAGTAAATAGCCAACTTTGCTTTTCACTTCTATTTGAATTATAACGTAGCTACTGATGATGAATTTGCTTAACATATTGACCAAGTCAGTCTCTTAGAACAATATCTGCTTAACAGTGTTTTAAGACTGAGAAGTGGAATAATAATATATTGCTTCCACCGCAGATAGATACTAAATACAGGTTTTCTTTTTTTTTTAATCACTTCTCAAGCTGTAACCATGAATTCAGCATATGATTATGGATTTTCCGATTAACCGTAGACAAGCGTTTTGTCTTCGGAAGAGTAGACAAAAAATACGTTTCCGTATAGACAGTATACAGGTTTTCACCGAGATATGTAGACAAGCGATTTCTATTCTACAGTAGAGTAGAAATAGAAAGCGTCATGCTAAGCCTGCAGGTGCAGAAAGTTTTCGTTGCTGCTGTTTCATACAAAAGTGCAATACTCACGTGGTCAAAGCATTTGCACTTTTGTATGAACAGCTGACTAAAAAAAAACTCGACGAGATATTTCTACGCTCTAGAATGCTGAATTCATAGACATAGTTTGCACACTGGTTAAAATTTAGATCCTGTATATATCGACGCTCCCTATGTACCTACAGAGGCCAGCACATCAAGCTACCCCAATCTGTCAAATTTCTTTGATAGATTTTCAACTTTTTACAATATAGAGTTATAGGTTCATGTTCAATTGGGAAAATTTTACAGTTTGGGGTAGCTTGATGTGCTGGCGACTGTACAATCCCGTAAGTGGTACACACGGCTACACATCAAGCTATAATTTTCCAGTTTACGCTGATCTCGCTTTGTACGGAAATCTTATACAATGCGAGATCAGCATAAATTGGTAATGTATAGCTTGATTTGTAGCCGTGTGTACTACTTACGTGATTTGTTTGCTTTGTTTTCGTGACCTTCAGGCCAGCCTATAATATCGTTTAGTTTAACAAAAATAAGTCTAAAATGGCAAAATGCACTTTAAATCCATCGTTACATTACATTAAATAGAACATGATATACACGTGTTTGAAACTTTGAAGCGCTCTCCTGTAAAATTTGTCATTTGTAGTTAGGGGATTTTACGTAGGGACAGTCGATATATAGATTGTGTGTGTAATGAATTACAAGTATTTACTGACCTACAATACAACAATACAACGTTGGTGATTATCGCCGAGGCGCCATTGAGAGTGCCGAGGGTCTTAAGAGAGCCGAGGACGGTAATCATGAATAGACACGTGTATCATACGACGTTTTTCAACACACTTGTGAAGAAAATAATACTAAAAAATCATTTTGTCCTTGGAGTTTTTAGGTAGGTAGTAAACTTTCCATAACGTTAAGGGCTTCACATCTTATATCGGGCGGTGTTACAACATAAATAATTTTCTTCAAAACTAGTACTTACTTGTAGTCATTTTAATGAATAAATAACTATAATTTTAACAGTGAAAACGAGTCGAGATTTTTTTTTTTGCCAATGGCGGGAAAAAGTAATCAGTTTTCCAATGCGCGCGCATCTAACAATGGCGATCGGCCTTATACTAAGGCCGCATTCCGAATTAGAAAAATAGCGCTGCGAGCGCTCACATCGAAATTTTGCGTTCCGAGTTAGATATCAAGATTCTGACAGCTAAGAACCGTCATTTTTGTCATCAATACGGAACGCTCGTGATCGCGATAAAAGTGTTCACTCAACGTTAAAACATATAAGTATTCACCATATTAAACTTGTATACACCACACATTTTTTCTTCTTAGATAGTAGCACTATTTCAAATCAATCTAAATTAACTAAAGATTCAATGTGACTTAAAACAAAACAGCACAACTATCATTTTTGACAAGATGGCGCATGTCATGACGTCATCTATGACGATTCGCGGGACGTCGTGTGTGAGCGCGGTCAAATCGATATTATTGTAACTCGGAACGTGGCCTAAAAGAATGACGTTTCTTTTTTTTATGCTTTTCGCGGATAGGGCTTTAGACACGTACAAAATGGGAAATTCCAAGTTATCTTTTTTACAGAAAATAACAAAAGTTATATTTGAGTGAAAGTTTTATTTATTATAAACGTACTCCAATAGGTTTATTAATTTATTTGTACTATTGAGCACGGCCTTTTTTGTATCGAAACTTTTTAAGAACAAAGCAACTCAACCAATAAAAAAAAAGCTATAACTCACTAGTGAATAATAGTGATGAAAAAGTCATAGTTTGATAATAGGCGTCATTATGTGCCTAATTGCGGTGAAATTAGAGCCATTTTATGAGCAAGTGTTTTGAAAAATAACTTTAAATTCAAGTCTGTGTCTTTGTTGGTTATGTTGTTTTTTTTTGTGAAAAAGCTTTAATTTTTCACTTTTTAGCTATATTTCACCATCCTTGGGATGAAAACAATGCATATTTATGCGATAGCAGCAATCGCGGTTGATTTGCTGCCATTTTTTTAAGAGTTCCGTTGCCTGTCTCCGAAACGCATCATCAGATCTATATGAAATTTTTATGGGACCATTTCATATCATATTTTGCAAATCCGTCTATATATGACGGAGTTATGCCCGAAAATACATAAAAAAGAACGAAATGATAACCTCCTTCTTTTTGAAGCCGGTTAATAAAGTAAAACCGAATGCAGACGAATAGTTTGCTTTAAAACTCAAAATAAACTGCATAGGTGCATGCTGACATGGGAAATGAAAGCAAAGTTCCAAGTAACAAGACGCGAGCGTCATTTGAGAGAAAGCGTTATAGTGCAGCTCATAACGTAAGTAACGACCTATCAACCTGTCGGGAACTGCTATGAACTTACGGCACTTGCGCGTACGCATGTTTGTTACAAGGGAAACTGGGCGAAACGAGGGAAAATCTTCATCAGAACAAATTACCTAAGTATATTTATGTAGTAGGTATTTTTGCCCTAGGCACTTTTGAACGTCAACATTTCAAAACAAAAAAGGAATTAATTCTATTTGCCCTTCCAAAAGGTGGTTTCGTAATACATAAGAGAATGATGGGCAAGAAACGGCCAGTACTCTTTGTTTTACAATCTTATGTTAAAGTTAATTATATGAGAAGCCGATGGACCTACCTAGAATAAAATTAATATTTCATAGATAGAAACATGATACTCACATATTTACAAATTATTGGAACGTATATCCCAAGTAACAAAAGCTTCTATAACCAAGGCGTTTTGTCACCAAACAGTGATATAGAAGACCTATAATGGTAACCATTGTGACTGCTTGAACTATAAAAGTTTTAAACAGAGCGTTTTGGTTCTATAAGATTAAAGAGCATTTAAGTTCTATAATTTAGCTCTTAAAACGCTTACAAGACCATACAAAAGAGTCTTTAAAGTGTTGGACTGTAATAGATATGAAAAAAGCGATTATGGTACTATTTAGTACTATAGACGATCTTACTGACACTTTTATGTAACTATTTTGCACTAATAATGCGTCAAAATAACTTTTACAGTACTGGTATTGTAGCAGTATCGAAAACACAATTACAGCATCAATCTGCACTATAAAAGTAACTTGTACAACCATTAGGTAACCTTTTAGCTTCTTAAAAACTCCTTCAACATCGCTATGGGGCTAGTTCTGTAAAAATTATGAAAACTCTACTGTAGTACTCAATTGTACCATAGCGACTCCTGGCGCAGTTTTTAAATAACTTAAATCCTAAATAGTTATAAATGAGTTTAAATGGCTGCTGTTTTCTGCCATGATAGCACATTAGCAGCACGGCTGGAGCCAATGTGTATTATAGCACATAGTCGAGACAATTCCTTATTTTGTAAATTTAAATTTAATTAAAACACGAAAATTATGAGGGCGCATTGTCAAATTTGAAATCAGCGTAATGATTTTATCGATGCAATAATTTTCGCAAGTGTAAGTTATGGCAGAGTTACGGTTCATGAATGTTTTGTAGTATGTCCATTTTATTAGGTACATGTTACGTTAGGCAACAATGGCAAATGACATAAAGCATAATTTACCGATATATTTTTTATTGGGGAACACTCACGACGAGACGATCACAACACGAATAAAATGGTGAACAAGTGTGATAAAAAAGATCACTGGAATCGTTTACGGTGCAAAATAGCACTATAAACATGTTTTGGTTACTTTTATAGTGGAAATTTGTGACATAAACTTTGGAGACAGCACTATTTTAGTACTAAAAAGCGTTTCTCGACACTTTTACTTTTCAATTATAGAGCTGATTTATCACCATGAGAGCCTTTATAAAATGTTTATAGAATAAATCAGTGATAAAACTAGGGCCTTTTTGGGGTTTTGTAAACGTTTACAACACCACTATAGTACTAATCATGAACACTAATTAGCACGTTCTAAAACGTTCTCAGGACTTTTATAGTACCAAATTTTGTTTGTTCGAGCCGTTTGGGGTTGAAACTCTAGGGCCATGGGGTCCGAGTGCCCACTTAGTTTTCCGAGACATTTCCAAGCGGTTGGTCGACTCTTCACGTGACCAAAGGGCTGCCCTATTTTTCGGCCAAAGACTCAGCATTGCCATACAACGTGGCAATGCTGCCAGCCTTTTGGGCACTTTTCTCATTGACAACGATGCGGATGTATTTTTTTGATGCCTTATGATTATTTTATTTTTATATGCCTGTAATTTGAAATAAATACTCAACCAATAAAAAAATCCTTGATGTACTTAGATGATTTTCCACAAATTTAAAAAAAGCTCTAATTTTGTGAGTTATTTATCTAAGTAATCACAGAATACAAAATATTGTCGAAACTGCTGATTTAAGTAATATCTGAGGAAAAGCGGTGCACTTACGTGACAATTAGCGCGTCAATGTCCCTGTATAATTACTTCTAGGTACACACTAGCACATCAAGCTACCCCCCAATCTATCAAAATTCTTTGATATATTTTCAACTTTATGACTCACAAATAAGGTTCATGTTCAATTGGGAAAAAATTATAATTTGCTGTAGCTTGATGTGCTGGCGTCTGTACCTAGAAGTTTCGCCCAAATCGATGTCTCTTACACTGTGTGATTTTCTACCCGATAACAGCAGGGGTTTTTCTGCTGTGTGGGAGCAGTGTTGGCCCAGTAATATCGTTCCAGACTTACGAGTTGTAGGTGGAGGGTTCAAACGTGTTTCCCCGAAACGTTACGCAGAGGTAATGTACCCATAGTACACCTCACATTTCGCCAGTTATGTTTAAGTCCCATGTAATAGGGGTGAGCCTATTGCCATCAACTGGGTACAAATCCAGACTC
The DNA here is from genome assembly GCA_949987655.1 of Polymixis flavicincta. Lineage (NCBI taxonomy): Eukaryota > Metazoa > Arthropoda > Insecta > Lepidoptera > Noctuidae > Polymixis > Polymixis flavicincta. The sequence continues at coordinate 14,786,621 of OX465188.1, read as the reverse complement.
AGGGTTGCTACTAGGAAAATCCAGAAAGAAAACGCCCCAATAACACTTTGCCCGAACTGGGAATCGAATCCAGAACCTCATGGTCAGCGCTTCCGACCACTTGTCACTAACGAGGCAGTCGAATAATTTAGCCAACTGAAAAACCATTAACTACCTACCTACAAAAACATCAGAAAAATCTAAATAGACCCTTAAAACCTTGCAATTTAACTGTTAGGCAATTCACGAGTGTGCCGGTACTCGGTTGCCATGATGGCGGCTTTCCCGCCGGAAGTCAATTATGCAATAAATCTGCTAGGAACGGCGCGCGCGCATATATCTCCGCACATTTACATAGAGCTGGGTGCAAGACGTACATGGTATCTTTGTGGTGACGAGATCATTGTGGGCTGATCGATATATTGGTGGAGATTTGACTTTGAGTTTGGACTTGTGAAGAAGGTTGGGTTCATGGAATGTATTGATTTAGAAATGGCTATGATTTGCTCAGAAATTATGATTGATGCCTGATGATTTGATGAAGAGATTCGCAGGAGAACGCAGGTAACGGACATAGCTCGAAGAATTGCCTTACTTAAGTGATAGTGGGCAAGGCACATTGCTTGCAGAACAGATGGCCGATGGATCCGAAAGGTTCTGGAGTTGCGACCGCGTACCGAAATATATAGAGCTGGAAGGCCTCACCCACAAGGTGGACCTATGACCTTGTGAAGGGCGCAGGAATCCGTTGGATGCGGGAAGCACAGAACCGGTCGAAGTGGCGGAGCTTGGGGGAGGCCTATGTCCAGCAGTGGACGTCTTTCGGCTGAAAAGATGATAATGGTGATTTCCTGTAGCTATAAAAGGGTTGGTTACTTCAAAAATTGAGAATAGTGGTGGTGGAATTATATATGGAATTTATGGTTACAGTTTGAGCACTAGTTAAAAATTTACCCTGTATTGCTATTCCATTGCTATCAAAGTACGAAAAATGTGTCTGCTCGACAATAACGCAATGAATGTTATTGAATTGTCAAAATGAAAGCCATTCTTATTGTATGTGTGTTCGCAATTACCTTGCTGTGTAATTTGAGTTATGTTTTTATTGAAGACTAGCAGCACTCCGCGGTTTCACCCGCGTAGTTCCCGTTCCCGTGGGAATACGGGGATAAAATATAGCCTGTAACCCGGGAATAGTGTAGCATCCCAACAGTGAAATATTTTTTCTAATCGGTTCAGTCGTTTTGGAGCCTATTCAATACAAACAAATTAACAAACAATCAAATCTTTCCTCTTTAAAATATTAGTATAGATGTATCTTAATTTATAGAATAAATTTACTTTGGAAGCCATCAACCGAACTCAACAATCCTTCAAGTAGCCGACGATTAATTTAATCTAAGCCCATAGCATTTTAAGTCTAGTGCTTTAGATAATGAATACTTTTATTCAGCCGTGGGCTAGTGGGAGTAGTCCGTAAATCACGTTGCACAGGGGGCAGTAGAGGTGTCTCGCGGCCTCATTTACCTGGCTGGTACCGCGGTATCGAAGAGCCGATATCGCAGATACCGACCATCGATAAATAAAATATTGACGTGTATACGCACAGGTTAGGTGGGACAGTGGTGCGTTAATAGACAAGATTTTATAGTTTTGTTTTGTTTGCTGCGGTTTTTTTTGGGTTGTGTGTGTTTTTGGTACATTTTATTGGTCTTTGTCGGTATGTTTGATCGTTTCTCTTATACCTACTTATTATAGTATCAACGATAAAGTATTGTATCGATCTCCTAAATAGCGCCGGTGGAAATTTCAAATGTTCTAAGGGACGTTTAGTCCCCTGCCCTTTTCGATATTTGAAATTTCACCGTCGATTTGTTTCTTAAATAGGTACTAAACAATAATATTTATGAAAATATTATTAATCAGTACAGTATTTCAGAACTTGTCTCTCTTTGTCACTGGTCGGAAATCTTTAAATCAAACAGATGACCGTGAAACGAACAAAAATATGGTATTAAAACTTTTTTCAAAAATATATTGCAAAATAACAAACCACAATGTTCTGCCCCTATACAGCGTAGCATCCAGTTTAAATTAGCGTTTGCCGTACGCACAGGAATCTACCAGTGACCATTAACATAGGAGGGATGCCCTCGGAACCGGCGCATTTTTAGCTAAAAGCCTACATCGCCCCGCACCGGTAGTGGATTCCGAACGCACTCTCAACATTGATAGACCATAGATAATTGGAGAGGTATTCTTTAAGTAATGTGTTGTTTATGGTGTGTGAAATTGAGTTATTTTTTTCTATTTGTAATTTGTTGTTGTAGTAAATAAAGTAAAAGTAAATGAAGATCTAGATAATGAACATGAGGTATTTTAATTGGTGCCAATGATATTATATTTCAAAGTGAACGTACGTGGAGGTGTACATAGATAAAAAAAGTAAATTAGGTAAGTACCCTTAAATTACAGACCTACCCACTTACCCAGCAATAGAATATTTAAGAACGGAAATTAATACGCATTTTCAGTACACTCAAGAATGTCACTTATTCCACTGGGAGCGCTTTAAAGAATGTGGATATTACGCCTCCTTACACTTTATTTTTATAAGCTTTTTTTTATGGCCAGTGTGATAATGTGGCTATAAAATGTACACAATTGTCTCGATGTCTACTAAGTGGCGGCCATTGATGCAAGGCAATTAAATTGATTATAATTGCCGTTTGATCGGTTGCTCATCAATGGCTCGCCTTTGATTCACGACTGTCACTTTCATTATGTGTATCGTGAAGGTATTTGCATTCTTATTCATGTGTATGAAGAAGTTTGAGGGGCAACAAATACTAAGAGACTGGAGCAGCTGTGTTATGGAGGGAAATCTAAGAGCCGGAGTTACAGAATACTCTGTTAGTTATAAACGGCTACCTACTTCCTTAAACGAAAATTATTGCAACACTAGCTGCCCCGATAGACGTTGTTCTGTCTTAAACTATGAATATAATTATGTTTCGCGCTTTCTTATTTTTTTCTTTCCGAACCTCCTGACAATAAGAAACACAACAAAAAAGAATGAGCAAAATTGGTCCAGCCTTTCACGTGTGAGAGCAGTGGTGGCCCTGTGGTAACGGCTGCGAGTTACGAGTTGTGTCGTGCGTTCGAACCCAGACAGGCGCATTACTTTGTGTAAATAATTTCATCACCACTGCTCTCAAACGGTGAAGGAAAACATCGTGAGGAAACCGGCATGTCTTAGAACAAAAGAATCGAAGACATGTGACATCTACCAAACCGCACTGGGCCCGCGTGGTGGATTACGGCCCACTTCCTCTCACGGAGAGGATGCCTGTGTCCCAGCAGTGGGAACGTAATAGGCTGAGTATGACGATGTATGATGTTCATGTGTGATGCTGTGACCGAGGGAAATAGGGATTCGTTTTCATATAAAAGAAGAAGATTAAGGTTTTTTTTTTTTTACTGATGATTTCCCACCCAAAAAAAAGAAAAAGAAAAAAAAAGAAGGTTAAGGTAAAGGTGGAAGAAAATTATAATTTCAAAGTTCAAAGATTACGTTTTTAGGTAAGTCTCTCAGGTTTTATGTTGATTAAAATATGATTGTCGATCGTAACACGTTTAAGTATGTATTTAAAAAATAGTAATTATTAAAATCATCATCACAACCCTGTAAGTTAGTTTAAACCCACAGATATGTTACAGTCTCGAAACACATTTTACACAAATTCATCATCTGCCTGCCTAGTCTTTTCCCAACTATGTTGGGGTCGGCTTCCAGTCTAACCGGATGCAGCTGAATACCAGTATTTTACATGGAGCGACTGCCTATCTGACCTCCACAACCCAGTTACTAACACAAATTATTTACGGTTAAAGAGATACACTGGTTTAAAAAAAAACACATTTTTGGGCGTTTTCAAGAAATCTTCGCCTTAAATCAACATACAACCTGACACTGACAAGCAAATTGTAAAAAAAAGGAAGAAAATTTTGCACTAGAGTCCGTGCCACCACTGAAGTCCTTTTAATGCGGCGCTAGTGTCTATGTCATTACATCACATTGCATTTAAAAAAATGCAGGTCCACAATTTTCCGCAGGCTTTCTTTCGTGGCGCACACTCTAACACTTTCCCATAGGCCGCTTTCCGAATTACAAAAATAGCGCTGACATAAATAATTTGCGTTCCGATATAAGATATCACCAATATGACAACTGAGAATTGTAATTTTTATAAACAATGCGGAACGCTCGTGAACGCGTTAACAGTGCTCACTCAATGTTATAACCTATTTACACCGTATGAAACTTGTTTACACCACAAATTTCGTCTTCTTATTTGGTTTGGTTTTTTTTTTTTTTTTTTTTTTTTGGGTGGGAAATCATCAAATAACTTCTCCCGCTCTGGGTGGAGCAGGAGGGCGTGTCAGACTTTTACTGACTAAAACCCACCCGTGTTCCTTCAGTAGCCCTTAAGCCAGGGGCTGTGGTGTCTCTTTCGAACAAACCCGCACCCCTGGCAGGCATCGACCCTTGCGGGCCCCATCATTTTTTGTGCTGACATCTCTTTGAGGCGCGCGTGGAACACAACGCGCCGTCGACTTGGTCTTGGTCCTTACCGGACAGCGAGCTACCCATTACTCGCCGTCCGCAAGCCCATGCCTACGGTGGCCGGAAATCGGCTTGGGATTCCCGACGCCCAGGGCGTCTCCGTATCCTGCGGCGGCTGGGGTCGCGAGGGCGCATATGCTGCCTCTCCCTCACGTGCGCCGCCTGCCTCTTCGCGAGCATCACTGCTTCGCTGAAGGAGGTTACGGCTCCCCATGCCCTCTCGCTCCGTACCATGGCCTGGACCAGGGCCGGACGCGAGAGATCGCCGCCGCCGATCGCCTCCACGAGGACACGGCGGTGCTCTGCCCAAGCAGGGCAGACCGCCACCGTGTGCTCCACCGTGTCCTCAGGGCGATCTTCGCAGTGGAAACACCCGGGCGTTTCCTCCCGCCCTATCCGAAACAGGAACCTCCCGAAACAACCGTGTCCGGTGAGGACCTGCGTCAGGCGGAAGGTGATGAGGACGCCATGCCGCCTCTCAAATCACTCCTCAAAGAGGGGACTTACCGCCGCAATCGTGGCGTGCCCAAAGGGTGCCATGCTGAAGTAGCTCGCGATCACTATCTGGCAGTGCGACCACGTCGGTTCAGTTCAGTCGTACGGTCGTACGGTCGCACCTGAAAGTTCAGTTGGTTTGGTTAGGTGGCGATTCTAGCCAAAAGCACTGTTTCTAATAAATCTAAGTTAAGCTAAAGATATGATACGACTCAAAAAAAAAACAGCACATCTGTCATTTTTGACAGAGCTCATGTGTTAGTAATTTTTCATGGGACATCGATAACGCGCTCACGCCGCTAATTCGGATTGTCAAGCGCGCGTAAACTGCTGTGATTGGTTGAATTATTATCAACAGCCAATCGCAGCTTGTTACGCACGCTTGACAATTTGGCTCATTAATTTAACGGCAAGTTTCGGTTGAGAAACTGTTCTTAAATGTCCTGGTGCGACATTCCCTTAAAATGCTTACCATAGTTTCAAAGCAAACCATTAACTTACCATCACTTCTTCAAATTAATTATCATTCGTCTTCATTTTCGGTCGACTTCTCTTCTTTAGCCAAAGAATTAGCATTTCCATTCAATATGGCAATGTTGCCAGACTCCTGGGTACGTTTCCGGGTGAAATAAAATTGTATTTAATTCCTCAATCAAGCTCTATGTGACAGTAACTTTACTGTTTACAAATTGTTAAAAAAAATCAATGGCCAATAAATACAGTTTAACAATGTTATAAAAACAAAATATGATCAGTCATTTCCGAATCATATCTCAATGCAAATCAAGGAAATGTCGTCTGGCTGTAAAATTACGATATCATGGCACGTGGCCCACAGACCTACAGAAAAAAAGTTTTTTATTTTTATTTTATTTCATACAGAATTTATTTTTATATTGGCAAAGGTATGCTTGCGTTCGGAGATTCAAATATCGAATAGTGTGTCGTTCCAATAAGGTTTGAATTCGTTCCAAAGGAGGTTTTAAAACTGTATTCGAAAATAGAAATGAGTCGTGATAGTGTATGAATACCGCATGTAAAGCTAGGGGTGGTCCCAACCAGTTTTTTTTTCAAATGAATTTCTAATTTATTTATGAGTATGACGCGACATGTCGATTTATGAATATTAAATGTGTGTTCCTGTGACTGACAGGCGTCAGACGATAGTTTTTCTGAAGATTTGTAAAATTATGATTAATTTATGAGGTTATTCTGGTTGTAGAAGGCAGCATATCTTCGATATTTCGAGAGAAATTCTAGTAACACAAAATAATTAACGACGAATATAGGTGTGATAGTTCCACAGGTATTGATGAGTTCTCTATTATTGAGAATGTACCTACTTATACGTAATAGTTCAGTAAGTATAGCTAGTTATAAAGTAGAAAAAATACATTATAAAGAATCAATTAAAACTGTAAGTTTGTCCAGCAGGCAATTGCGTAGCACACTAAACATAGCAGCTATGGCTTATATTTTGACAGATCAACCACTTTCGTAGCGATATTTTGACGTGACCGCGTTGTTGACCTGATAACATTTTCGAACAAATGAGGCAATGGATGAGAAATTCATTAAAATAATTCAGATTATGACAATGAGTTACGCAACCATGGTGCGCGTTAGGCAGTATATGCGCCCTCACGGCCCTAGCCTCCTCAGGAGACGCCCTGGGCGTCGGGAATCCCAGGCTGATTCCCGGCCACCGTAGGCGCGGGGTTGTGGACGACGAGTAATGGGTAGCTCGCTGTCCTGGAAGGACCAAGCCCGGGATAAGGAAATACCATGGCCCCTGGTACACAGGCAACTGGGAACACGGGTGGGTTTTAGTCAGTCAAAAGTCTGACACGCTCTCCTGCTCCATCCAGAGCGGGAGAAGTTATTTGAAGATTCCCCAACCTCAAAAAAAAGAACATGGTGCGCGTTTCTGCTAGCCTCTCTACTTTAACCTGTTATTAAAAATCTCATGTTAACCGATTTGATTGAAAGTATTATTTTATTATTATCTTATTTTATTATCTAAGGTTTAGCGGTCATCATCATCTGCCTAGCGTTTTCCAACTTCCTTTTGGGTCGGCTTCCAGTCTTACTGGATGCAATTGAACACCAGTATTTTACATAGATGAAAAGTATTTTACAAGGTTATCTAATGGTGTGTGAATTAATCTTGTTGTTTTTTTTTTTGGGTGGGAAATCATCAAATAACTTCTCCCGCTCTGGGTGGAGCAGGAGGACGTGTCAGACTTTTACTGACTAAAACCCACCCGTGTTCCCTCAGTAGCCTGTATGCCAGGGGCTGCGGTATCTCTTTCGAACAAACCCGCACCCCTGGCAGATTAATATTGTTGTTGATCAGTCTTTCAAAAATCGAATGTCATTTGTGGAATTTGAGTAATCCTGGAACGTACCTACTTCACCTACCTACCTTTACCTACCTACCTTCACTTACCTACTTCATAATATCAAATCAAAAGTCATTTATTCAAATTAGGCTGAGAATCAGCACTTTTCGAACGTCAAAATTACGTAAGACAGTCCCCCAAAACGCCCACCCTTCACCACAGTTGTAATAATATCAGTCTATTGCTGTCTCACTGCAAGGTAAAGCCTTCTTTTCAGGGAGAAGGCTTGAGCATCGATCACCACGCTTGCTCAAGACGTATTGGCAATTTCAGTCTTGAACATAATATTATTATTCTCTTGCGTCGTTAATTTATTCCACCATCAACTAGCAAGTGTCTAAGATAATCATTAATAATAATAACCTATAAAAGAAAAAAAGCTAAAACAGTATGTAAATGTGTCGTGTGACGGACGGAATACATTGAGGGGCAGGATGTGGCGATGACGAAGCGAAACTGTGCTGTTCTGGTAGCTGGGCTGTTGCTGGTTAAATAATAATGAATAAATTATTTAATACCTTGGAGTTTGATGAGTACAGAAAAAGAAAAAATATCCAAAAACAAAACGCACATTACAAAAAAAATAAGTTCACATTTTTAGAAGCCAAAAGCCTCGTATTCAACCAATTAAAGTTTGTCAATTTTGACCATTGCTTGATGTCAAGGCGTGTCAGGGCCAGGGACTTTCAGTATATTATAACGTACTCTGTGCCAGGGACCAAAGACAATTAAATTGCGTAAATGTTGTGATGTGTGTTGTTGTTGATGTATAGATAAGTAAATCAGTAAATGAAATGTATAGATATGTAAGAACATACAGAGCAAATAAGAATCTTCGAACTATATTTATTAACTATATTTATTTATTTTTCAGGCTAGAGCATTCATTAGACAAAGATTATTTCGGCCCGGAATTATTTGTTTTACCCTTAAATTATTTTATTGAGGCTTTAATTTTTGGGAATGACTGATAAGGGACACTATCAGCAGGCCTAGCATGAGTCATGACGCTTTCTATTTCTACTCTAGTATAGAATAGGTATCGCTTATCGCGAAACGTCATTTTTGTCTACTCTTCCGACGAAAAAACGCCTGAAGATCACAGATTAAAACTGGTTAAGATTCCGTAATACATCAAAATCGGTTCCAATGATTGCTCGTTTTTATGCAACCATTAGGCTAAGCAATAACAGCCGAACGGGTCAATCGATTAGGTTGACCTACGCTTGCCGCGGTTGGTCCGTAGATGGGTGACCATCTTAACATACCAAGATCCCTCCATGCCTCGGAAAGCACGTTAAGCCGTTGGTCCCGGCTGTCATTTGTGGATCTTTGACAGTCATTACGGGTCGTCAGAAGCCCGAAAGTCTGACAACTAGTCTTACCAAGGAGTATGAGTTTTACCCAGTAACTGGATTGTGGAGGTCAGATAGGCAGTCGCTCCATGTAAAATACTGGTATTCTGCTGCATCCGGTTAGACTGGAAGCCGACCCCAACATAGTTGGCTATGAAGTTGTGATTAGGTCGTAAATATCCTTCAAAATATATTGAGAAGACCAATGTAGATGTCCAGTAGACGAAAATACTAACCATGTGCTATTAATTTTGCGTCTATCGATTAAAAATAATAAAAATACTGAAAATCATTCAGTAGGTTACTCCGACTGCAGGCAGCAAGATAAGGTTTTTTAATAAAAGAAGTAAGTAACAACACTGTAGTAATAACACTGGAAACGTTCAACATCTTGTGTGAGACGGCAACATCCGGCATACCTACTGAATCTCGGATTTCAGCTGCACAAACCATCCATCTATGATGATAAAGACTTTCACGAAAAATGGTACAGACGCCAGCAGGTCAACCTATCCCAAACTGTCAAATTTTCTCAATTGAACATGAACCTTAAAATTATGTTATAAAGTTGAAAATCTATCAAATAAATGTGACAGATTGGAGTAGCTTGATGTGCTGGCGTCTGTACTGAAAATCAATGGCCAATGGGAATACCAGAACTTCAAGCTACAAAGTTGTCTCATCATTTCAGCCGAAAGACGTCCACTGCTTGACGTAGGCCTCCCACAGGCTCCTCCACTTCGACCGGTCTTGTGCTTCCCACATCCACTGGATTCCCGCGGCCTCCAAAGTTGTCTCATCCCTACGTAATATTATAAATACAAATTAACTCTTCTGTCCGTCTGTTACACTTTCACGCCTAAACCGCTGAACCTGTCGTCATGAAATTTGGCAGAGATATAGTCTAGGATATGGAGAAGGACATAGACTACTTTTTTACGCGATTACTGACATCCATACTCGCGGAGCCGGGGGAAAAAGCTAGTCATTAATAAAGTAATTATTTGATATGACTGAATCTGAATTAAAAGATTATCGTGTACGAGTAGGTCTATTTCTATACGATACTAAAAATGTATATAAATGTAGATGCGACGTATAGTATCATTAAAAAAACAAAGATTGATATTAGTCGATTTTATTGTGTTATGAAATATCCCGTCTGAATCTGTAATCTGATTAATTTCTGTTTTTTTATTTATTTATGAATTTTACTCTGACTGTATCTTGTAGTTCCAGGTCAACATAATCTTTGCCTAATAAATGCTTAAGCCTGAAAAAACAAGTTTGATTCTTATTCGCTCTTTACCTATCTACATTTCGTTTACATAAACGACAACAACGTATAAACAGGTAGTACAGCACATTTTTAAGTCATGGTGAGTTTGAGATGTTTTAATTGACTATTCTGTCGAGAATCTTGTGCCATACTCCAGGGCCCAGAGACAAAATACATTTCTGTTAGCGTTCACGCCAAACGCTACGCCAAAATGTATGGTAAAGACATTACCTGCGGAAATAACACGACGTAACCTTTCCGCAGGTAATGTCATTCCCATACATTTTGGCATGAAGTTTGGCGTGAACGCTAACAGAAATGTGTTTTGTCTAGGTCTGCTGGTATCGGTGTGTGCTGTCGTTTTAGCGCTCAATACTGTATGCCATTCCGAATGCCTTTGAATTCTAACATAGACACCAAAAAAACTAAAACCCCGACTACTGAAAAATTTGGCTTTAAAAAGTATTAGTCAAGAAAATATTCTCATTTGAAAGCCGTGCTCGTATGCCACTTTTATGCTTATGCATGCTCGCTTACTATTAGGCTGTATAGATTTTTTTAGGGCAGATATCCATTGAAAGATTTTTTGGTCATGATTTCATGTCCTCTAGAGGGCGCCATATTTAATGTGATGTCACAAAGCCTTTAACCAGCAAACAATGAAGACGCTTCCAATCCAACGACACCACATTTGTCAAATTATGACCAGCAGTTTAGAAGTTATGAGGGAACAGATGTAGATGCACATACTTATCCACATACATACATATACCTACTTTGCTTGACCGTAGTCGGGTAAAAAATTATAATTATAGCTTAAACATCTTCATAACCCGTTCCATTACCTTTCACATCGAATGAACTTAGCTTTCTAATAAAACTGTCGCGTGCGAGACCTTCATTTTATAACCTCACTCAAATTCGACATAACCTACCTCAAAATTGACCAAAGAACCGTACCAAATTAACAGTCATTTAGCATTTACAAAATAGGTGAATAGGGAAGCGTGTACAACTATGTAAGCCTACTATGATCTTATCGTGTGTTATCGGCCGATCTCTTTTTATTTCTCCCAGTGTTTGAAAACTGGGTAGCATTACGTGTGGTACAATGGATCATTAAGTGCAGTGTTTTGGTTTAGATTCGAAAGTAGGTAAAAAGGACATCGAGTGATAATGTGCACGTGGCTAACTGGGCTGCCTGATAGTGGACTGTTTTTAGTTGATATTCTGTTTGGTTTAATTTTTAAGTGCGTCGTTGATGTTGGCTAAGCTTCATCACATCTACCCCCACTAGCCCGACTTTACCAACGTTGAGCATAGGCCTCTCTTTTCTTGTGCCTATTTGCACGTTCCTGTGCCAGCCTCATCCAGATTCTACCCGCGATGGTAACAATGTCGTCCAACGCCGGACAACCAACACTTCGTTTTCCAGTTCTTGGACGCAACCTGTCACTGCGCCTTGTCCGGTGTCCTGCCCAACTCCATTTGAGTTCCATTATTAATTTTCCTGTAAAGAAAACCTGCACCCTAATTGCATAACACACGATTAATCATAATCTGTTTCAATTTTTGAAACACAACGTAAATAGCGCAATCAACAGTATTGATTGCGTTATTTACGTTGTCGAGCAGACACATTTTCGTACATATGAAGCAATGGTTTAACAATCTGTTTCAAAACGAAACAGATTATGTTTAATCGTGAGTTACGCAATTAGGGTGCTGAATGTCATCCGTGTCAAATTCAGAAGATTTTTAAATCCGGATTTCAGATTCAGATAGGATGCAGTGCGCAAACGAGTTTAGGTTCAGTGGAGCTTTTACGATTTCGCCTGGAAAATGTACAGAAGCGCAGTTTTCAGCATAATGCATATGCTGAAAACTGTGAATTTTCTGTCTAAAAACTCGAAACAGTTTGTGAGTGCGTAATTAAAAAGGCGTAATTAAAAAGTCACATGTGTAAGAACGTGTTGGACATGTAACTGGTTTCACGTGAATATCACGTAGCATAATCAGTTTCAGTTACACAACGCGGGCCCAGTGCGTGTTGGTATCACGTGGGGCTAAATATTTGGATAAAGAATCATCTGAAAGGAAAGGTCGAAGGTTCAGGTATAGTAGCAGATTTGAGTTCCATATAACATACACTAGAATTTAAGCTTTCAGTCGAGATATACACAGGGTAAGTTTTCTATGAAACAGTTGTTTTTTTTTTGTATAACCGACAGTAAAATTTTGAATTCATGGTTACAGTTTCCGCACTGGTTAAAAACTTATCCTGTATATGAAAACTTAACTTTCATGACCGACCTTAGGTAATTCTAGAATATGAACGAGCCTTTCTTTTATGGTCTTACCCTAACTAAAAGAGCCGTAATACCCATCTTTTACAAGCAATTAAACGTACCTCCACATAATCATTCGCTATTCGACGCAAAACTTTTATACTAGTCAAAAAGCACAATTCAAAATAACTCAACGGGGAACCGAACCTTATTCAGGCTGGCGGGCGGCGGCTGATGGCGGTATGCAAACCTGGCTAATAAATGTATCGGCGCTATCTTCAAAGGCGCATCGCTTTGGAGCGGTGCGCTTGCGCCGCTGCCGTCCTGCGTGTGCGCAATGTAGTGGGAGATACGCGATGGTGAAGATTTTATTTTGATTCTGGTATAGTGCTGTTTGGAGGGTGATGTAGGCTGTCTAATGATGCTTGAGATTAAAAGGTGGACGCTCCAGGGTTTTTTGTGGGTAGGAAAACAATCAAATAACTTCTCCCGCTCTAGCTGGAGTAGGAGGGCGTGTTAGACTTTTACTGACTAAAATCCACCCGTGTTCCTTCGGTTGCCTGTGTGCCAGGGGCCACAGTATCTCTTTCGAACATCCCGCACTGGCAGAAGCTCCACGATAGCCATCAAAATACGACGTTTTTATGTAATTTGCAGGTCATTGCGAAGTTGTATGATGATTTAAATATGATTCGCAATCGTAACAAATATGGCTTTAGGTACATAATTCTAATTATTTCAGTCATAAATATATGCCTCTCTGTTCAGTGAATTCCATTGAATGACTTTTTCATCAAACAGTAATTTCAGAAACGTAGGAAATTTGAATTTTAGGAGGCCACCCAGGCGCTTTCACCTTAATTAAGTTCCTTAAAGTGAATCTAGTCCACATTTTTGTCATCGGGAGTGTATTAGTCCATTGTTCGACAATCTGCATCAAAAATTAAACATGGTATGGTTTTGTCTTATTATAAATATTGTCTGTACGGAAACAGAATTCTAAAATTAAAAACCATTAAAAAGTTAGGAGTCAACAAAGTTTCGTTTTTCTTGCTAATTTAACCTAACTTTGGGCGTGTTTAAGTAATAAAAGAAGTGTGAAATCTCCAAAACGAAGTCGGTACCGACAAAGCTCAATTTTCGAAAAGTTTAATAAAGTTTATTGGTCATTGATTTATGCAGTGGTTTTTTCATAAAGCCCGATCTTCCGAAGGACTTTTCTCATTATTTGACGCGCCTATTTTACTATAACTGATCCTGCAGCTCACTCGATAATGTTGTGCGTGTAGGCTAGCGTCTAACTGCTTATTACGGTTACTACCTCCGTCGGACACGAAGCCTGGTGAAACAGCGTGCTATTCAGCCAGGCCCACCAGTGAGTTCGAGCCCACAACTAGGTTCCCCTTAAGTTCTGAGTAGTACTAAACGGTTACTGAGAAATACCTGCATTGACTAGACAGGTCCACTCGAAGCTGTGTGGTTTGTTCCTTTCTTTTAAAGACTATTTCAGACATTAATTAGCATGACCCCTCATATGGCCTGACCAAGATTATGTCTGGATTTTAAAAGAGACTGAGAGACACTGAGTTTGTTTCGGCTTTTCCTCTATGAGTAGTTAGATAGGAAACACCGACCACATCTTCATAATCCCGGACTTAAGGGGACACTTTGCGCGGGCTCGAACTCACTGGTGGGCCTGGCTAAAAATCACGTTGTCTCACCAGGCTTCGTATCCGACAGAGATAGTATCAGTGGTGAGCAGTTAGACGCTAGTCTACATGCACAACGTTATTGAGTGAGATGCAGGAGCATTTTTGGAAAAAAAATCGCGAAAAAATTAAGAAAAGTCCTTCAGAAGATCGGGTTTTATGAAAAAACCACTGCATAAATCAATGACGAATAAAGTTTATTGAATTTATTGTTAATTGAACTTTGTCGGTACTGTCTTGGTTTTTGAGATTTTACACCCCTTTTATTACTTAAACACGCTCAAAGTTAGGTTAAATTAGCAAGAAAAACGAATCTTTGCTGGCTCATAACTTTTTAATGGCTTTTTATTTTAGTATTCTGTTTCCGTACAGACAATAATAATAACGAGACAAAACCATACCATGTTTTATTTTTGATTTACATAGTCAAACAGTGGAGTAAAACCCTCCCGAAGTTTGTATGGAAAAAATGTGGACAAGTGTCACCTTAAGTCGCTTTTCTGTGACATAAGTAGTGAAAAAATGGGATATTTAAGTCACGGAATAAAGTGACTTAAGGTGCGAGCTTAGGTGACACAGCTATAAATGATATTATTGTGTAAATTTGTTTAAAAAAAAACCTTTTACATGTCAATATAAAATTATGTTTAAGGGGCTTAGATGAGCTAAACGCAGGTTTTGTAATGCCTAAAAGATTATGATCCACTGCAGTAAACAAAATCAGAAAAATATATGATAATCTTCAGGATATATGCTAGTTAGATAGTGTGTTGAAAACATAATACAACTAATTTCATACGATAGAAAAAAATCACGAACTTACCTCTAAACATTTCTTTTAACGATTAAAAACCATACTAATAATATTGCAATCATTCTGATTTTTTGTCAGATTATTCTACAAGCAAAATACTAGCATAATAGTGTTTCAATTTTTTAGTCCGATCAATGGATTTTTCGTAAATCGCATTTTCCTATTTTCGAACATAATACGTATACATGTGTGCGTAAACGCCCGTGTACCGACAGTGCCGGCCGATGCCTGATGCTAGTAGGACGTGTCGCGCTTTTCGCCGCATTATTTCCGTTGAGATTGTTTACTGTTTTCGTAGGCTATTTTGTAAATTATTTGATTCTTATATTCTTTCCTTAAAAATTCTTCATTCTTGTAATTATAAAATACTTTTAGTTCAATAGCGTAAAAAACCTTGTACTTAGTTTTAAATCATTATCATTTGTAAATATGGGAAATAAAGTTAAACCCGTTACGAGAAGTAAAAAACGTTCATATAAATCAAATGCCGAACATAATATGAACAATATTAAAAGGTGAGAGCATTTTATGATTACAAATTTTTTATCAAGATATTTAAGAATTTGGAAATGTACTGCACAGCCAGTTCGCATACCATCAGTTTTTTCAACGTGATGCTTAACTGTTACAGTAGCGTATTAGGTTGAAGTCTAGACTAGCATTGAAGAGTACTCGGGTTCAAACCCCAGGACATGTCGGTATAATTTTTTCTTTTTATTTTTATCTAAAGTACTACTATATTAGGATATATTTAATAAATACTTTTATAGATAACGAGAAAAACATTGAAAATTTAATATTTTTTATAGGAGCAAGAAAATTGAAAACATCAACAGAAGTTATTTCCAATGCGTAAGACTTTAATTTATTGATTTTGTTTTTAGTAAATAGGAGTTATAATTATGTATGAATGTTAGGTATATAAAGAATTTGGAAATGTCGTAATCTTTACGAACTGACTGTACAGACAGTTCGCATACCATCCGTTTTTTCAACATTGTGTTTAGCTGTTACAGTAGCGTATTAGGTATAAGTCTAGGCTTGCAATGAAGAGTGCTCGCGTTCGAATCCCAGGACATATCGATAAAAATTTTTCTTTTTCTTTTTTATTTAAAGAACTACTATATTTAGATATATTTATTAAATACTTTTATAGATAACTAGAAAAAACATTGAAAATGTAATTGTTTTTATAGGAGCAAGAAAGTTGATAATATCAACACAGAAGTTATTTCCAATGTGTAAGACTTTAATTTATTGATTTTGTTTTTAGTAAATAGGAATTATAATTATGTATGAATGTTAGGTATCTATACTCCATTTGAAATAAAACATTTAAGTACACAGCATTTTTACAGTCCATTCAACCGATTATGGCTTTTATACCTTATGCATAAGCACTACTTGCGCGCCGTTGCCGCGCCATTTATTAAAATACTCCCGAGTATTCCAATAGATGGCGCGGCAACGTAATCTCCCTTTACCGCTAGTGTTAAACTTCGTATTTGTTTTGTGATACTTGTTATGGCCGTCGTCGTTAGATGGCATACACGACGATTATGTAAATGTGTGCGTGCGTTTTTCAAGGCCACATTAGGTCTTGTAGTCGTCTTAAAAACCATGTAGGATCACTATCCATTATTGAACTACTTAAGTCACAGAAAAGCGTGACTTAAGTAAGTACTATTTTCATTTGAATGTGTGAGTGTCCTCAGTCCTCACTGTCCTGAACTGTAACTACTCATTACTTGCAGGAACAACAAATTAACGGGAGTGCAATACGAAACAAAACTTCAAAGGCTTCGTACAACATGGACGCTAATGTCAATGATGTACTTACTATTAAGCGTATTATTAACAAAAAATCGACAGGTAAATCTATAAATAGTTGCAAATAAAGCGTGGCCTTCACAATTTCATGTCTGGTTTGCCTGGATAAAAGTAATCTGTATTGGTCTAGGTTAAAAACGACCTGTGTGCCAAATTTCATCCAAATCCGTTCAACCACCTTTGCGTGATTGAGTACCAAACATACAAACTTTCGTATTAATAATATAAGCCATTATAATAGAATAAAGTTTCCGTACCAAAATCAATCACTGAGCTTTAACATTGATCATTAACAACTTTGCTTAAAGTTAAGTAGTAATTAGCGTCTGTTTAACCATACATTTTGACGTTTAAACATCTCTTAACTTTAAGCAATGTTTCTACAGGATAAGTTTTTAATCAGTGTGCAAACTTTAACCATGAATACAGCACTAGACTCAAAAAATCTGCTGTTTCATAGAAAAAAACAATACCTACGCGGTCAAAATGTATGGAACAGCAGGTCTAGAATAATTTGCTGAATTCTTGGTTACAGTTTGCGCACTGGTTAAAAACTTGCCCTGTAAGAGGAAAAGTCTTTAGCTTTTCGCATCCTCGCAAGCCTCGCATATCTTCCACAGGCTCACCAGCACGAAACCGTGGTCAGTGCGCAAACGCATATATTTTATTGGTCCTCTATCGGCCATTACGTCGCAAACTGTTTTTATGTTCATTCAATTTGAGAAGCTGCCACGCGACATCCAATGGTCTAGCTTTGTGACTTTAATTGTTACTAATTAGCTTATTAATTACGTTTATTGGTTTTAGAATTATGTCTTTATATTGTGGGTGGGAGCGAGAATTCCTTCAGTGAGTGTAGGTAGTTATTTCTTTAAATAAATTATGAATTAGGTACTATTAATTGGTGGCCAGGGGAACGGACTACCGGGATGAAAGTATCCGAGGCGGTAATCTCGGTTATGATCTATCCGTGTGCCAAATTACATACAAATCCATTCTGCTGTTTTTGCGTGATTGAGTAACACATCCATATCTATAGGTACATCCATGATCTTTCAAATCAATCATATTAGTAGGATTAGTAGGACAAATGATTAGATGAAATCTGTTTTTCCTATCGAACTACTTCTGCGAAGAAATAATATTAAAAGCATAACAATAAGGTTCGTTCGACTTTTTTTTTTTCAAATTGAAAATTATCATTCGAAATAAATTATGATTAAACAAATAAAATAACATCAGATAGACGTGACGGGGTCGAGATGTCCCCGAGGATTAAAATGTAAAACAGCTAATAAAAACTTAATTATCACGTATTATAACAGCCTCGCGCACATTGTGAAACTGTATGTAACTCCGGGAATTTAATTTTTCGTGCTGTTCTTTTTAGTTATTAAGTAATGAACTAAATCTCAGTTAAATCATGTTTTTTTTTAAATTATCATCGAGAATTGTTCCTTTTCACAAACCAGCTAGAATTTTTGAGCCAGATTTTGATGCTTTACCCACACACAATGCAAGGATTCGAATTTTATTTTTCTATTCCTATGATTAATAATTTTGTATTAATATATAACCATGTACTTACCTACCTAACTTTTAGTTTTCTTTATTTATCGAGTACTTATAGAATGCTAAGTGACAATCTAGCTGTTCTCAATAACTGTAAATATGTTTCAGTAATCTGTTTACTAAGTATTGTAACCTTCGTAAATATGTGGATCGGGAAATTTCGTCAAATTTTAATCCCATAAAATTAATATTATAATATAAATTTTATGGGATTAAAGTTTTAGCCCTCGAGCTGTTGGCAGATACGAACCATATCCCATAAATATGATTTGCATAAAAATCAATAGCTTGCAATGAAAAATAACTCAATTAAACCTCCCAAAAATTCCTCGAAATCATACTGCACAAACTCAAATCTTCATTTCTGTACTTATATCTGTGTTTTCTCCAAAACGTCAATACATCAATAGCCGTGGTTCTCTCTGCAGGGGCGTGATACCGCGGCCCGCTTCGTAATTACAGGCGCAAGCGCCCGCGGGCCGCACGGGCACACCCCTGCCTTCGCAAATTATTTAGTAATTTTAATTTTATTTGGACTTATGCCGCTTTCGTTTTGTTTTTATTGTGTTTAGCGTTTGGCAAGTGTAGTGATGGTAATGTATCATTAAATGAGTCATTAATTTGAATCGATGGCTATCGGACAGGGATAAAATAAATATGCGATCCTTTTGAATGCAAGGAATGAGTGACTGTAGTATTATGCAAGGTGATTTTGGTGGGAGATTGGTTCAGATATTGAATGAAATGAATTTGTCAAGTTGTGTCTGCGTGTCAGGGAATTTTATCAGTTGAGATTTTATTCCTTTTTTGAATATATTCAGTAATGTGATATTATCATCACGTAGTTTATTCTGAATTCTTACTGCATACAGGATGTGAGGAAAATAATGAGTCAAAAATGCATATGAATAAAATTTTATTGTTCCTTATAAATTTTCTTACAATTAGGAAGAACTTAGTTTCGCAGTGCGAGTGTCTCATTACTAAACTAAAGAATTGCAGCGTAAACTAAAAACAATTTAACTAAGCATAGTTTTAGTACAAATAATTATAACCTATGAGATATTTCTTTATTAAAATATTCTAACAGTTTATACAGAAACAGTATTTCTATTCTATAAATTTTATTAACTAAAACAATATAAAAATACGACTTAAAATATATATCTACAGGCTTATTGGAAGAACTATATTTCATTTAATTCAACGCTCTTTTTATTTTTTACTTTTATCTACGAAATATACAAAAATAGTTACAAATAAATAATCTTTTACATAGGAATCGCATTATTCGCTACCTCTATGGTATACGGATTTGGACGTATAAAAAATATTTTAGGACCTTTTCACATAGCACCAATTCACATTAACATTAGTTATTTAATATATTTTCAACTCTTAATAGTTATAACAGTCACTGTTACAAATTGCTGCCGCTAATATCTCATACATTTTATACAAACTCTACAAGGCACAGACAATTTTGGAACTTAAAACGTGAGTACAAGCCGTTTCACTTTAATAATTATAATTATTTTTTATTGTCCTAAAAATCGTTTAAATTCACTTAAAATACACTACTCTCCTTTTTAATTTATTCACAGTGTAATAAATAATTGAAAAGTTTTACAAATTACAAAAAAATCGCTAAGGTTGCGAGCTAGTTAACAATATATTTATATCTGAGTTACATCACTTTTTCAACGCAGTATACAAATTTTGTGATTTCATTATGTAAGGTTATATAACATTTTGTGTCTAATTAGTAGAACAAATTCTTACAATATCACTATATCCGCTGTGCAAACATTTTCATCGTACATTTCACAATACATTTGGAAGGAAATCAACTCTTTGGGTTACAATTTAGGAAGAGTCCATTTACTACCCCGTATCAGTCCTTTCTAGTCAATTGCTGTAACAAGTCTGTCGCACTCCGGCTAGAATGACGCTGAACTCATCCTCGGGTCTGGCGTCAGAGCCGGGAGCGCTGGGAGCGTAGTTAGTAGGAGGGGCTCCAGCGATCACAGAGGCGTAAGGAGACGGGTACATCCTCTCGGAGCAGTACTCTGGGCCGGGCGCCTGCTCCGGGCAGTATGGGGGGCGGAAATTTTGCTGCTGCTCGTACCGGTACTGCTGCTGCTGCTGATGCTGCTCCATCGGCCCCTCTGCTCCATAATCCAAGTATTTATCAAACTCCCGCGCGTCCACATCAGACTCGGGAGAGCCTGTCCTTATCTCCGGGCGAGGATTCATATAGTTTTGTTCTCCATCCTGCTGCTGGTTCGACGGTGGCTCCTCGGAGAAGTAGCTGCCGCCCGTGTCGTACTCAGTTTTTGGCTGATCAGGATAATGATAGTCCTCAGTTTTATACATCTGTTCGTATTGCTCGAATGGATGATACTGGATAGTGTATTCCGTTGGCATTGGGCCACTGGGGGCATTCGAAACCCTTGGTGTAGACGTGCCAAGAGTTTGCTGGTCCTGCGAGGTTGCGACCGGAGGGAAGAAAGTCCCTGTCACCAGCGGTGGCTGCTCAGTCAAAGTCCTCTGCGTGCACATGACGTACATTCCGTTAGCCATGCCCATGGCGGCTACGGGCGCTGGCGAGAAGGATCCTGGTGTTCTATAAGTTTTATAGGGCGAGTATGAGTCAGACATCGAGGAGGCATTGATCGCTCGCCTCCTCTCTTCATACTGAAAATTTTCCTTTTCATTTTCGACTGGAGATGCATCAGGTGTAGGCAGAGGAGCTTCAGCGGGGGCGCTCCTCCTTCCCTGGGGTTCAGGAGACCTCGCGGGGGAAGATTCCGGGGTCTGGACGTGGCCGTTGAATTGCTGGTTGTTTTGGAAGTCAGAGGCGAGGGGCGAGGTTCGGTAGGGGGAGAAGCCGGCTCCGGGGTTGTGGCTAAAGCGAGGGTCGGGCGAGTCGGTGCCGGCGGCGTAGGGCGAGCCGAGTGCTGCCGAGGTGGCGGGTGGCGCGCTGACTGGGGTCGAGGGCTGGTTGGGCCGCGTCTTGTTCTGCTTCCGTCGCCGAGGCCGGTACTTGTAGTTGGGGTGCTCAGTCATATGGATGACCCGGAGACGCTCCGCTTCCTCTACGAACGGCCGCCTGTCTTGCGGTGTGAGCGAACGCCACTTTTTACCTGGAAAATAAAAAAATGAAAATGAGCCGATTGTGTTCGTCAGTATACAATGTTGCTACACGTTTTTACAGAGCGGAGAAAATTGACGTGCCATGACTTGTCGTGGTGATATTACAATATTATTTACGATACTTTTTATCCGCCATGTAACAGAGGTTTATGCGTTTAGCGTGAAAAGTTGTCACTGTTTTTCTGCAAAACTGCGTATCCAAGTTTGTTGCGAGTTTTTGCAAATCTTTTATGACATACTCGAATATTTGCTCCAGGCACATGGAGCAATATTTTTGTTGAAAATATGTATTCTTCCATAACATTATTAAACTTATTAGCTATTAATCACAGTAAGACAGCTGTAACATTATACTCGTTGTTTATTAGTATTACCTTTCGTATATGTAGATAAAATCCAAGAATAATATTAGTGGTATGTTAAATAAACAAAATAGATTCAGCCAGTCACAAAGTCAAGCTAAATAATCACGATAGTGTTTTATCAAATAACTATAAAACACGTACTATGAGGGTATCATAAATAACTTCATATATCTTTGACCAAGAAATGAGACTTTGCTACACAATTTTAAGCTTTATTTTTGTGTGATAAAGTAAGAATTACATTGTGGGCTAAAGTGTGAGGTTCCGAGAGAAATTATCGAGGAGTCCGAACAATCTTTAAGGATATTTATCAAGGCGACACTACTTGCTACCGGCAAAACAAACAACTTCACTTTTAGTGATGCGGCGTGTCGATATAAAAAATGGTAATTTATCATCCGAGAATTTAAATAGAAGGTTCATTTATTTACGTTTAATGGAATGGAACGAAGATTTTATTTTTATGTGGTTTAGTATTTTTTGTGCGATTTGAATGATTAATTCAGGGTTATGACTTTAGTTTCTCAAAAACTACCGTATTAAATTTTTGTTTCTCCTACTTTACACTCCTACTTTATTTTACCATTTTTTTTATATTCGCACTACTTATACTTTTTATGTTCTTCAAAAACCTACACTAATTCAAAAAAATCTGTACCTACCTACCAACACAAATAAGAAACAACTAAAAAAGAACTTCGTATCAACTACTCGGTTGACTGATGTCAAATGTCATGAAGACAAATGACGGGAAAAGGCTTCCTGTAGTGCAGGTCTTACTCCATTAGTCGTCTAATACTTATCGATGTTTTTTCTATCGATAATTAATGACGAGTTGTATCGTGGAGATTAAGAGCACTTGTCAGCGGTCTGGGTGTGTCCTTTTTATTAATTCATTGGCAAACATGTTTTGATGTGACGTTAATTTTATGTATATTTAAATGTTTATAACATTACATTCGTCACGTGCGTGGCACTGTAAAGTTTTTCGTTGCCCTTGTGAATAATATGAATTAAATTAAATTAAATTGTTTAAACTGGCATATTAATTTGTGTTTGTAATAAACATAACCGATAAAACTAACTTAAAGGGGGTTTATGTATAATTATACAGCCTGCTATGGCAGGCTTTATAATTGTGGACGGTGATGAACGAAGGTTCGATTTTGTTGAAGAAACAATTTAAAAAGACCACCTTGCAAAATAAATTGCAAAAATCATCGGAATTCATCGTGCAAAGTTTAAATAAATATTATTATATTATGTAGTAAAGTGGTTTGTCTTGTCGATCGCCTAACTAATCACCTAATGAATACGCGGCATGCGCAAATTGACAAACTAAAACACAATACATCATTTCTCTAGTTCCCAGCATCACGCTACACATTAATTTCTAAACATCTCTTATAACCACATAATTCACATCCTACACACATAAAACAAAATCTATATCATTATTTAAAACACATTTACTGTCGCTCGCGACATTTTTCCTATTAGTCATTTGTCGAGATTTGCGATAAGCATCGACTACTGGATTCCGTGGTGTCACCTCACTACGCTTTGTCGAGAAATATTTCTTTGTAACAACATCTAATAAAGCTTTTAGTGGGCACTTTATTACTGAGGTAATGACCTGAATGGCTTGGCACCTGGCTAAACACTTGGGAGTTTAAGACCTAGATTATTAGCGAGCTAGATTTATGTATTATATTGTGAATGTTACGTAAATATTTTGATTTAGAGTTTACGGAGGATGCGGTAAGGTAGCACGAGAAATTCAAACTTTCTGACGTTTATTGCAATTTGTTTAAGTCAGTGTCAGTTTGTAGGTATGATTATTAAAATGTGATACTTAAGATTATTAAAATATGGACTTTGTCTGAAATAAAAATATCTTATTCTTTGATTCACGGCAGAATTGTAATCATTTAAATCATTAGTTAATACAACCCTTTAAGTTCATTTATGATCTAATTGAACGATTTTTTCATAAAATATTCATTTGAATGCAGCTGAATACCAGTATTTTACATGGAGCAACTGTCATATCTGACTTCCACAAGGCAGTTATTGGGTAACACGATACTCCTTGGTGAGACAGGTTGTCAGATATTCTGGCTTCTGGCGACCCGTAAGACTGACTAAGATCCAAGAATGACTGCCGGGACCAACGGCTTAAGGTGACACTTGTCCACATTTTTTCCATACAAACTTCGGGAGGGTTTTACTCCACTGTTTGACATGGTACATCAAAAATTAAACATGGTATGGTTTTGTCTCGTTATTATTATTGTCTGTACGGAAACAGAATACTAAAATAAAAAGCTATTAAAAAGTTATGAGCCAACAAAGATTAGTTTTTCTTGCTAATTTAACCTAACTTTGAGCGTGTTTAAGTAATAAAAGGAGTGTAAAATCTCGAAAACCAAGACGGTACCGACAAAGTTCAATTAACAATAAATTCAATAAACTTTATTGGTCTTTGATTTATGCAGTGGTTTTTTCATAAAACCCGATCTTCTGAAGGACTTTTCTTAATTTTTTCGCGAATTTTTTGCCAATGATACTATCTCTGTCGGATACGAAGCCTGGTGAGACAGCGTGATTTTTAGCCAGGCCCACCAGTGAGTTCGAGCCCGCGCAAAGTGTCCCCTTAACGTGCTTACCGAGGCACTGAATGGTCTCGATGTATCCATGTAGAGATGATCACGCACACATGGACATATCCAGGCAGACGTAACTTAACTTGATCGATTGATACGTGCGGCTGTTAAAGCTTTTATCTTGAAGAATAACTAAGGCGGTTTAACATTACATCTTTCCTACAAAACATCTGTCAAAACGCGAAATTCAATCCAAAAAAAAAAATCGGCCCTTAGACGATAAACCGATTAAAAACAATCACGTCTCCATACAATTAGTTGTATCATACACAGTGCAGACCACCGGTGTCGGTAACCGGAGCCGCGCGTTATCGTAGTGTAATTGAGTGGCGGCGATAAGCGATGCGCGTGCGACGGACGGAAGCCACGGCGTCAAGTGCTTGTAGTGATAGGTGGAGAAAAATGGGATAGTCTTTTCTGCGTTTTTTATGTTACGCTTTCTATTTCTATTCTACCGTAGAATAGAAATCGCTTGTCTACATTTCTCGGTACAAAACTGTCAACTGTCTACACGGAAACGTCATCTGTGTCTACTTTTCCGTCAACAAAACGCTTCTCTACGGTTCTTATGCTAAGCCTACTTGTTGGTCTATTTTATTATAGAATTAAAAGTTACTCTTGGCAAGGTTGAAAAAAAAAGCTTGGTTTTGGAGCGGCTAGATAGGTTTCAGGCACCTATCATAATTTATTTATTTATTTATCCGGGAAAAAAAAACAGTTACATGCTACAAAATACAGAGAAATTATTTACAAACATGTAACCCACACTATTATCCACGATTTTACTAAAGGTTAAAAGAAGTGCTGAAGACAAGTGGTTAAAAAAAAGAACATAAAACAATAGTCGCTGCTACAATATTGCTGTGTTACTTAGCTTAAATTTAGTTACTCGCTGAATTACTCGCTATACAAAATATCTAGAGCCATTTTCTTAAATAATTGCTTAGCTTGTAAGTCCGCTAAAAATAAAAAGTGTATTCAAATTAGGCTGAGAATCAGCACTTTATGAGATAGTCCCCCAAAACGCCCACCCTTCACCACTTCCTTGTGCTTTAGCTGGGAAGAAGTGGCGCAATAAACTCCCCAACAGCATAGTTGTTTGTTGTATGTGGTTTATAGCAAGAAGTTTGTGTCTATAATATGTAAGCGTATTAATCACATAATTTTTGCCTTCAACTTTTTATTAAGAAATATACTTAAAAAAACAAGGTATAAAAGCTTATTATTGTAACAAAAAACTACATATCAATCAAAATCCAAAAATATTTTAGTAAATCTTGATTTCCACCACTTAATTCTCGAAATATTCGTAGAAACCCACCCAAGGAAACGGAATATCTCTCAATCGTAATAAATGGATGCCCATTAACTTAAAGTTGAGGTATAGAACCGTCCCAAATATTGAATGACAGGAATCAATCAACGTGAAAGACATTTTTTTGTAATTCTTGGGTTAGACCACTTTGTGCGTAAGATGATAATTTGGTTAAAACTTTTTCATATTGACGTTCTAATTTTGAAAAACATGTTGTCTTCATTATCTTTTTTTTTGGTCAAAACATTTTAATCGTGGAGGAGGCAGAGATCACATTTTTTATTTAATTAAAGATTAACAGTAAAAACTTGACGCAATGTATTAGTAAAGATTTACTACTGATTTTCTTCAGCCTCCGTCTTTGTTTATGAGCTTAACTGTCCAATTACTTTAATTTTCCATCGAATATAATCTATTAATATTGTTAAAAGAAAAATGTTTTTACGATCTCTGTGAATACATGACAGATCGCAGAGAACGAAACTGAAATGTATAAATTGGTATATACCATTATTGTATAAATTAATTATCTAATGTTGCAAATTTTACTCAATCAACAGTTTCACATTATAATAAGCATGATATTTACAATCATGATTTACTATTATTACATTCTTTCTGACAATATATTTATCTTTTAAACTGACACTTTGACATCTATTAATTAATTTGTTTCCTACAATCCTAATGCATTCAATTAAATACTTATTTACACAACATTCGTAATGGTAGAATGTAAAGGGGCCATTATAGTTTTAAGATCATACACTGCCACGCTTGTAAACCTATATTCTGGCAAATAAATGAATTTGAATTTGATAATTAATAACTCTAATAAAACATATCAAACAAACCATAGGAATTCCTAACACAACCCATACTCATCCCAAAAGATTGAATAAAACAGATCATTCATTAATATCAACAGATCATTAGGCCTATACGACGGCGATCTAATTAATGACGTGCGCAGGAGTGGACCACCGCGTCATAACAAGCATGATCGATTGGCTCATTACGGCGTTATCATTTATTTATTTTTTATGTCTTGTTATGGTACATTGCTTCTGGATCCTGGTTGGTTACTGTTAGATGTGGTGGCTACTGTTTTAGAAGAAATAAAATCTTAGGATAATGATAATTATAATGATAAATTGTAACGATAATACCATATTTTTTTATTGTTGTGGTTTTCAAAATGTAAGTACAACTTACATACATAATGTAAATGTTTGCATGCCGAATGGTACCTAAAATATGGCTGACCTTTGATGTATCTTAACAATTATTGTGTATTACCCATATTTGCAAAAAAAAAATGTTCTATTCTAGGTCTTAATTAATTAAATTAACATCTTCTCTAGGTCTTCCTGCCCTTATATTATGTTGCTTAAGTTTGGTGCGTCACTCTTTCTTCTTCCATTCTCCCTTGTCAACAGTCATTCGTTCACGCCCTGCTCTTCCATATCATTCCTCACACGATTCATCCACCTTTTCTTTGACCTTCCTTTCCCTCTTTCTCCATAAATTATATTCATCGCTCATTTAGTCACGAAGACATCTTGTCTAGCCCCTTGAAACATTTAAGGCAGTAAAACGAGACAAATAGTGAGCTTGACTCCCTCCGCAAAACCTTGGTCTGAGCAGTAAAATAAATAGATAAAAAAGTGCACAGATATAGACTCCTGTGCCTTTATCATGTTAACGTATCAGAATATACCAGTACGTGGTCAACTGACGTAACAAACGATTGCACAGATTGTGTGTTCGGAATCGACAAATATATTAAATTTTACAAAGTCCAGTTATGACAAAGTTTTATATTCAAAACCAGGAACTACCAAAACCTGCAACCTAAAAAAAATGCCCCCAATCAATCGTTGAACCCGCCGCAGTGTCGCTAACAACCGATAGATGGCAGCATCGATTTTTTGCGCCGACGGATGTTGAAGAGCATGCGATGCATTCTAAATTTATATTCCCTCTCCCTTTCTATCACGTCCAACTTTAATACCGCCATCTCTTTCTAGCAAAATATTTTTTTAGCATTTCGATTCCAAGTGCGTGGTCAATTTTGTCGTTTTTTTTTTAAAGTCTTGTCTCATAGTCTCCGGACAGTGGCCAGTTCGTTTTATTGTCGTGCGTATTGTCGACTTTTATTTCGGATCGCGATACAGGGTCATGTAGGAATTATTGGCTGAATTTAAATCATACGGCTGTTCGGGGTAAAGTATGTTCTGTTTGTAAGTCTGATACGATTGCTGATAGTGGATATTGCACTTTTATTGAGCGTAAACCGTATGTTTGTAACGGGGACTTTTAAGAAGTTATGAACGTAAAAAAGTGTACCTAAGTAGTCTCACAAAAAAGGATATTCCTAATTGTTCGGTGGTCGAGTCTGATATATGATAATATTAATAACTATATTCCCGACTGTTAGTTAGTTGTATGTTAATTCAAATATGATTCGCAACCATAGCAAATATGGCTTTTACAAAATTATAATCATTAAAATCATTAATACAAACTGATGGTAATGACTGACCCTCTTATAAATCAATGATTTATATCCTGCAAATTGCAAAAAACGTCAGAAAATTTGAATTTCGCGGGCTCTTCTAGCGCATCAACCTGTCCATTCTTAGTTCATTTAAGGTACCATTGACTATGACAATGAAAGTCACCATCGAAATTCGACTTTAATAATTTAACATCACTGACACGTACTGACCAAGCTGATCTAACGTTCATCCTTTCTACGAATGATAATAGCGAGCCTCCTATCCATAGATATACCTACCTCAAAACAGTTCGGCACACTTCAAAGGCTGACTAACATCGAGCTATTCCATGTTCTGCCACAATCGGAAGCCTACAAGCTCTCGGGTCTCCAGCGTGTCTGCGAAAGGCATTTTTTCCCTCAGTTCTGAGAAACGCCGCGAAATAAAACAGCAAAGCTGCCGAAATGCATAAACTGACGCTTTATTCGGCCGAGCTATGTTGGCGGAAACGAAAGCTGAAGAGTGGTGCGAGATGGAAGCGGTAGCGGGGTTTGAGAAGGTGTTTTGAGGTCTGTATTTCGCTACTCATCATTATTTTGAAGCGTTCAAAAAAAGGTTGTTTTTAACACACCGTTGATCGTTGTTATCAAGAAATTTCGTTCCGTTCCAAAACTAATGTTGGTCAAGTTAGCAAATGCATTTGGAACAACTGCTGTTAAAAATCATGTTTCTGCCATCAGTCGAAACTGCGTTCGAATTGTGATTATTTTCAGTTTTGATTATTTCAGTCCTTTGTTTTATACTGACGGATCTGTCTGTTTTTTGGGAATGATATCTCGCTGGTCAACTTAGGAGGTTGTCGGCTACTTAACAGGACTAGCCTTTGGCTGCCTCAATAAATGAAGGCCTTAAAACTAAGCGATTACAGGCTAAGGGCACCCCCTGTGGGGTACGGACCTCGGCTTAGAGCTTCGCTGGAAGAGAGCAGCAAGGGACGGACTGGATTGGAGGGCAAAGGGTCAATGAAGAAAGTCCCTTATTAAATAAATAAAATACAATTGTGACAGCTTTCACTAGCGGAAAAGTCTCGATGTTACCAATCCGTTGCCCGCTGTCAGTCCATCCCTCGCACCGTTCCTTACAAACCAACGCATATGTTCATGTTTCAGTGTGTAATAAACTTTAGTATCTTGCAGTAAAAGCTGCCCGACGGCGACGCATTGTGCGTTGCGTTCCGAACGCATCGACAACGCCTCTCCGACCAGCTTTATAATCTATTTTATGTAGAAAGCTATGATGTGCACTAAAACTTGCAAAACCAACAGTTTACGGAATTCTTTAAGAGGAATGTCGTGGAGCGCTGTTTCTATGGCGGCTCAGTAAGGAAGTTATATACGCACAATATTTACAGCAAGAACCGTGGATTTTCCTTAGAGCTGCATGATAACTGATAAATGCGTGCACGGTTGGACAGGTCCACACAATCTGTGTGGTTCTATTCTCAAAAGGCCATTTCAAACACCAATCCACATGGTCTTCACACGATCTGGCCATGATTATGTCAGGACTTTAAAAGAGGCTGTGACTTCTGAGTTTATTTCGGCTTTTCTTCTCAGAGTAGTCAGAAAGAAAACGCCAACCTCATCTAGTTTAAAAAATATAATTGACGCGTAAAAGTGTTTGTACAGACGCCACATCAAGCGACCCCTAGCTATCTTTCTTTGATCGATTTTCAATTTTATAACATAAGCTTATGATTCATGTTCAATTGACAGTTTGGGGTAGCTTCATGTGTTGGCGTACAAACCTACCATATGAAATATTTTTTATTATTAAATATTTAATTTTCGTTTTTCGAATTCTCTTCTATTTTCAGCCAGTAATAGTTTTTGGCAGGTTGTTCTTTCTTCAAATGATACAGAAAAAACCGTTATTATATATACTTAATCCGAAGAAGATGTTAAAATGTTCCTCTATCTATAGCTCTTTTTATTATATTGCAATACGCGAGAATACAATTTACAGTACAGGCACATCTATGAAACCTATATGGAATATATTTTTCACGCTTCCTGTTTATATCAGAATCCTGACTGACATATTAAACGACACACGACAACAGTATACCAAGAAACATACTGCTTACCACCACATTACCACATAAAACCGTTTTCATACAAAATCACATATTTTTAAAGCATCAACTCCAATATTTATTTCTCCTAATTTGACTGCATTTCTTGGTTACGGGTCGTACTCATTAATCATATGGCTGTCTCGTTCCGTCTCGTGACGTTGTAGTATTGTTGTTTCTTTCTAGCGCGTTAAGATGCGATGCGCGTACGCAAACGGCGAGCTCGCGCGTGCCGAGACACAGTTGTTTTTTTCGATTACGAGAAAAAGCATAAAATGAAGTGATTGTTAAAGGCTGGTCTATTGGATTAGTTTCCGTTCGGTGAGGGGCATTGGTGCGGATGAGTGACTGGTGTTGGGGGCGATTGAGCTGTATCATACTAATAGTTTATTTTTTATATGTAGGTAGGTGTAACATTAAGGGGTTTAGTAAAAATTTACGGTTGATTTGGTTAAAAATAGCGAGGATTAAGGTAAAAGGTTGACATAGATTTTTTTTAATATACAGGATAAGTTTTTATCCAGTACGCAAACTGTAACTATGAATGCAGCATATCATTCTAGTCCCCAGCGCAGACATTTTTCGCCGGATACATAAAAATATCACTTTGCTATGAAACAGCTGATTTTTTTGTCGACGAAAAATTTCTGCGGTGGGGGTCTAGAATGATATGCTACCGAAGTGAAGTGTTTGAGTCCTTCCCAGCTATTGCATTACTAAACTTTATTTGGGCCGTTAACTAAGACTAAGATTTGACAACTGTATTTACTCCTGAGCCGTTTTTACCCGTCCTAAAAAGTTAATAAATCAGGACTAGGGATTCATTCTGAAGCCATCATCATCATCATCTGCTTAGCCTTTTCCCAACTCTGTTGGGGTCAGCTTCCAGTCTAACCGGATGCAGCTGAATACCAGTATTTACATGGAGCCACTGCCCATTTAACCTCCACAAGCCAGTTATTGGGTAACCCCTTGGTAAGATTGGTTGTCAGACTTTCGGGCTTCTGACGACCCGTAACGACTGTCAAAGCTCTACGAATGACAACCGGGACTAACAGCTTAGCACGCTTTGCGAGGCACGGAGAGTTGTTAATATGTGAAGATGGTCACCCATCCACGGACCAACTGCGGTAAGTGTAGCTTAACCTGATAGTTCGACCTGTAGGATAGTTATTACTTAGCCTCAAGCCGATTCATTCCGCAGTGTCGAGCAATTTTCAGACAGGCCCGTATCTTCGTCGCTCCCTGACTTTAGCACTTCACTATCGATATGAACTAATAAAAAACCATCACGTTATACATTTTCGTAGTAACATCATCGTCTCGTTGAAGGTTACGTAAGGGCGGCTCCACACTGCACGTGCTCATTAGCCGCGCGGTTATTCGCGCCGCGTGTGACGCGCGGTCACGTCGCCAGCACGCGCCGCTGCGTGCCTCCATTGTTGTACGACACGATTTTATCTATGTTTGTTGTAGTTTGTAGTACACGGTATTGTAGCGCACTTTGGATGGTTACGTCTATATTGTGTGGTCTTAAGTTGGTTGTTTCTAGGGTTTATATGTAGCTCATTAAGGTGCTCAATGTACCCTTAAGGGAGGGTAGCATGAGTTTAATTAAGGTAAGATATTGTTTAAGGAACTGTTGTTGTAATTATACATAAATGTATCTACTCATGTACCTACCCATATTGAAACAAATAAATGATTACATTTGATTTGAATTTTAGTGCCATTGAGCATTTTCGTTTTAATTTGAAAGTGTCTGAAAATGTTAAGTATAACTGAATATTTCTTCCCATTACTTATTAGGGTTATGCATTATTAAACCATTATCATACCATTTTCCTTTGTTTTTCATTACCTCTTTCTATTTTTTGGGAAAACTACACAATGATTACAGATCATCTCTTGAGGTGTTATTCTTATAGCCAACAATAGTTTTTACACTTGTAAAAATCTATTTCCACAATTTATTCCTAAAACAATGGAACTCTTCATCCCACAGCGGCATTGCACAGGTTTGCGCTAACTCCTATGGCTATTATTATTATCGTCGTGACAACGTGGCCGGGCGGCGCGGCTCGTTCGCCGAAACGCGCGTCTCCGCGGCAGGAAGTCGCGTCACGTGGAGTGGGTACTTATTGATACATACATACTATTTGGTTATTTTTTTAAATCTATTTTTCTATTAGGAATTTTGGAATGGAATGTGTAGTGTGATATATTGGTTACAAATGTAGATGGATTATTATTATTCGATAAGTTTACGAATATTTTAATTTATGGCTAGATGTTGCTTTGCATGTAAGGAAGTATGTTCAGATACCACTACAACCAGTAAATAGAATTTTGTTCTGTTGATTTTTGTCTTTGAAAAGAATAAAATTTCGTCTGATCGAGCAGACATTTCCATTTTAACTTTATCTAATCATCTTCCTGCTCTTGCCCCATGTATTACTTGTTAATATTCTATTTAACAATGTTTGTAAATATGTGAGTATCATTTTTCTATCATATAATTAAAATTATCTGTAATTGTTTCATTTTAATTCATTTTACCTACTTTGGTATGGTAATTTTATTCTAGGTGCATCGTTTTCACATAATTATAATTGTATAATGAATGTATGTAAAATACTGTAAAACATTTTAAAAGACTTACGGTGGAGTTTCTTGCCCAAACTTCTCCATACGAAACTACATTTTGGAAGCAAGGGGCAACTAGAATCAATTTTATTTAATGTTAATTTTGACGTTCAAAAGTGCCTTCTATATGCCTATCTATATAAATTAAAATAAAAGTCCTGACTGACTGACTCATCAACACCCAGCTCAAACCATTGGACCTAGAAATCTGAAATTTTGCACAGAGATTCTCTTTATAATATAGACAAGGAACAAGTAAGGATTTTTCGGAATTCAACCCCTAAGGGAGTTAAATAGGGGATGAAAGTTCCGCGCGGGTGAAGCCGTTGGCAAAAGCTAGTTTGAAACAAACGTTTTGACTTTGACATGTTACTTGGGGTCGGCGCAAAACATTGACTTCTTCCATTCTACCGTGTCAATAGTCACGCTATCATTCACTCTCTTCTCTTTCATTCATTTCATTCATCACACAAAATTCATCCATCTTTTCTTCGGCTTTCCTTTCCCTCTCTGTGACACAACTTCCACTGTTGAAGATAAACAGAGAAAACTACAACTGCGTATATAAGCACAACCTAAATCAGAAAAAACATAGTGGAACCATTGATATAAATAATTAAATCAATGAATGGAACATACAAATGTGACTTTTAAACTGTCAGCGCGTTGATGTCTTTTATTTGGCAACTGAGTGTTTCAATAGCATGCTGCATTCAGCATTGCATGTTACGATCGGTCGCGTCCGCAAAAATATGTGGATCATTGGGGGACTTGAAGACTACCAACACTTATAAAAAGACACAGGAAAAGTTTTTATCCAGTGCGCAAATTGTAACCATGAATTCACCATATCATTCTAGAACCCCTAGCGCCTTAATTTTTCGCCGGATACACAAAAAAAATCTGCTGTTCCATACAATTTGACCGCGTAGGTATTGCACTTTTCTATGAAACAGCTGATTTTTTTTGAACAACCGGCGAAAAATTTCTGCGCTAGGGGTTCTAGAATGATATGCTGAATTCATGGTTACAATTTGCGCACTGGATAAAAACTTACCCTGTATGTCATCAGGTTTCACATAAGTTCATGAAATCAATAACAAATCAATTTTTTTTTTATATTTTCGGAATTTTTCTCGAAGTAACACGTTAATTTTGTATGCAAGTTTTTACATACATATGTCTGAAAATCTAACCCACCCTGAAAGTGCTCGCTATGTTCCACACGGGAACATACATTGTAGGTACAGCCGATTAGTTCCGCGCGTGAATCAACAACGTCTATAGACGGACACTTATTCTAGCTAATACCTAGCTCTGCTTTATATTCAATCCGTCATATATTAGCCGTGGCAGTCACTCGACCGGCGGCACCGTCTCGTCGGCTCCACAAAGCCGCGGTGCGTCGCCGACACACGTCTGCAGCACGCGGCGAATTAGCATGCGCGGGCGCACCACTAACGGTAGCCACCTTACGTTAAACTGTACGAAGTGAGCCGTTAATAGCTTACTTTATCGGCGAATTATTGGGGTATAGGTGTTGGAAAGGTCTTTATTGATATAAATTGAATGACTTGTCAAAAAAGTTTGAAAATTCTGCCATCTAGTCTTATATGCTTATGTGTCAATGGATGCCTCAGCTTGTGTGGTCTATCGTAGTTTTATCAAAGAGGTAGGTTACGAGACGGAATTTAGTACCTCCTGGCACGGGCGTAGCCGGGGGGGGGGGGGGGGTTGTGGGTAAACCTCTCCCGAAAAGTTCAGATATTAACATTCATAGAATTAAACAGGCGTGCGGCATATCTCATTGATTACTAACTACTATTACCTACATTAAAATATACAGTGTTTTGGATTTTTGGAACAATTTTTTTTTTATTTAGCTTATAGTTTATATTGTCCCACTGCTCTAAAAAGGACTTCCCTAATTCCTTCAAGGAGATTTTTTTCTGTAGGTATGTATTTTTCACATCTTTAATATTTTTCTTATAAAAGGGTTTATTTTATGTACTTTTAGTCGTTTTATTTTCTTGAACCCTCCCCGAAACTAAAACCTGGCTACGCCCGTACCTCCTGGACAGGGTGTTTCAAATACAAGAGGGCCTAGACAAAGTGACATTCTATCTACATATATTATATATATTATCAAACAATTCAAGACTATTTTGGTACCACCACTGACTTATATTTTCCGAATGTGCCTGTCCTTGGGTATTTTTCCCGAGTGCCTCAAAAAAGCAGTTATTGTCCCTGTATACAAAACAGGCAGTAAACAGGAAGTAACAAATTATAGACCAATTTCTTTACTGTGTTCTATGTCAAAAATTTTAGAAAAAATCATAAATAAAAGATTGTTTAGATATCTGGAGGATAAATCAATTTTGTCGGACCGTCAATATGGATTTAGACCTAAAATTTCAACTGCCGATGCCGTACATCATCTAACTGACTATCTAGCCCAAGAACTTGACAAGGGTAACCACACAGTTGGAGTTTTCCTGGACCTCGCCAAAGCTTTTGACACAGTCTCCATTCCTATTCTGTTGCGCAAGCTTGAGACAATGGGCATAAGAGGCATTCAACTGAAACTTCTCAAAAGTTACTTAGAAGACCGAACCCAGTGCGTTAAAATTGGCAATGTTCTCAGTGCAGACGAAAAAAACACGTCTTTTGGTGTGCCCCAAGGAAGTATTTTAGGGCCTACTCTATTTTTGATATACATAAATGACCTCTGTAATCTAAACCTAGAGCACGGCACTATAATATCTTACGCTGATGACACTGCCCTCCTTTTTTCTGCTGAATCGGAACATGAAGTCTACAAGTTTGCGCAACACGGTTTTAATATTGTAAATAAGTGGCTTCAGCATAACTCACTAACACTAAATGCGGCTAAGACAAATTATATTAAGTTTTCAATGCGCAAACAAACATCTGTTTTGCCCTCGACGATGTATGCTCACTGTTGTATGGCCCCGGCAGATTGCCTCCTTACGTGTCTTAATATTAATATAACTAATCAAATAAAATATCTGGGTATTATAATAGATGAAACCTTATCTTTTAAACAACACATAGAAGCCTTAAATAATAGAATGCGTAAGCTTATATTCATTTTCAAAAAACTACGTTATATTGCAGACCCAAAATTAATTAGGCGAGTTTATCTTGCTCTCTGCCAGTCAATTTTGACGTACTGCATCACCTCTTGGGGTGGAGCAGGTAAAAGTTTGCTACTACCTATCGAGAGAGCTCAAAGAGCGATTCTCAAGGTGTCTACTCGCCGCCCTTTCCTTTTTCCTACTAACCTACTCTATAAATCCTGTGAAGTACTAACAGCTCGACAGTTATTCATAATGAGCATCGTATTAAAACAGCACGCAGCCCTCCCATATAGCACTGAATTTACTAAAAAGAGACGGAAAGATATAGTTTGCCCTACAAAAAGTACAAAACATGCTTTCGCAGCCAAATTTTTTGTCTTCCTAGGACCACTACTTTATAACAGACTAAATGCTAGAACCAACATTTATTCTCTTAATTATATAAATTGCAAAAGAACTCTCAAGAAAGCTCTCCAAAGTATGTCCTATGAAGATACAGAGAAATTATTAGTTGTACTTAAATAAAAAATTGTATTTGTACTAATTAATTTTAGCTAGGTTAGGATAGGTACTAAGATTTTTAGTTTTATTGTACTATTTACACCATTTTACATACCTACTAGATTTTATAATTAATGTGATTATTTAGAAATATGATACCTTGCCACGCCTGAAACACAGGATGACCTAGTTCAGGCACATAACACAACTGAATTTTTCGTAGATTTAAGCAAATTTGTATTTAGTGTTTTACCTTTTTACCTCAATAAACTTTTTTTTTTTTTATTTTTTTTTTTTATTAATAATAATAAAGCTGAAGAGCAAGTTTTTTTTTTTGATGAACAGAACAGAACAGATTTGAAAAAATCTTTTTGCATTTGAGAGATATAGCCTCTTTTTTGAGAGAGTTTGTACTGTGATATACTTCTGTACCAGAAAAAAAAAAATCTGCTGTTTTATAGATTTTGACCGCATATTCGCGGTTCCACCTTTCTGTGAAACAGCAGATTTTTTTGTATAACCGTCGAAAAATTTCTGGGCTGGGGCGTCTAGAATTATATGCTGAATTTATGGTTACAGTTTGCGCACTGGTTAACAATTTATCCTGTGTAACACCGCGCCAAAACCCTAAACCAAATAATGAAAAAGATCGCTTTGCGAAACAGCGCGGGTAGGCGATGAGATGCGACGGGGTAGAACCGTAGGACCGGGGAACATCCAAGGCAGAAATCACTCAATGAAAATGATGGGAAGTCAAATATGGCACTAACATAAGCAACTGCAAAGCTTTATGTCAATCTTGTAGAAACTCAGAGGAAAATTAGAAGTAATGCAAAATTGTAAGCGGGCACGCCCAATACGCCTGGAGGCTTTTATTTAGATTGTAAGTTTTGTTTACGTTTTTTTACTACTTTTTATTGTACAGACGCCAGCACATCAAGCTACTCCAATCTGTCAAATTTATTTGATAGATTTTCAACTTTATACCGTAAGCATAAGGTTCATGTTCAATTGGGAAAATTTGACAGTTTGGGGTAGGTTGACCTGCTGGCGACTGTACTTATAGTTTTCTATGTTTTGTTGGTATATTGGCGAGTGCTAGCTGACATATGGCAAATTTAATGGTTTTTGTGTTTCGTAATTTTAATTAACTATTATTATAAAAAATCAAGTTCTTCTAACTTAACAGACAGCTGTGCTGCTGGGGAGTTTGTTGCGCCACTTCTTCTTCCCAGCTAAAGCACTAGGAAGTGGTGAAGGGCGGGCGTTTTGGGGGACTGTCTTATGTAATTTTGACGTTCAAAAAGAGCTGATTCTCAGCCTAGTTTAAATAAATGACTTTGAATTGATTTTGAGTCGTTGTAGACATACGAAACGCTTTAAAACTAATGAGATGCGTGATGAGAAACTGATTCCAGACAAAGAATCAAGCCTGGTACAGAAACATAACACAGGAGTTTAGCAAAAATATATGCAGCATGTAAAATAGAATAGTAATAGATAGACAAGACGTTTTGTGAATGTCTAACAAGGCAACAGGGAAGGTGGTTGTGACTCATCGTGGAGAACAAACGTTAGAACAAGAATAAGTTTCAATCGGTGATTTTGTAATCTTCGGATGGAAT
Organism: Polymixis flavicincta; assembly: GCA_949987655.1. Lineage (NCBI taxonomy): Eukaryota > Metazoa > Arthropoda > Insecta > Lepidoptera > Noctuidae > Polymixis > Polymixis flavicincta. The sequence continues at coordinate 14,748,258 of OX465188.1, read as the reverse complement.
AAAATAATATACGTACGTAGTATAAGTAGTTACTTGTATAATAATCTCCATTGCCTAGCTTTTTCCCAACTATGTTGAGGTTTTTTTTTTTTTTTTTTGGGTGGGAAATCATCAAATATCTTCTCCCGCTCTGGGTGGAGCAGGAGGGCGTGTCAGACTTTTACTGACTAAAACCCACCCGTGTTCCTTCAGTAGCCCTTAAGCCAGGGGCTGTGGTGTCTCTTTCGAACAAACCCGCACCCCTGGCAGGCATCGACCCTTGCGGGTCCCATCACTTTTTGTGCTGACATCTCTTTGAGGCGTTCGTGGAACACAACGCGCCGTCGACTTGGGCTTGGTCCTTACCGGACAGCGAGCTACCCATTACTCGCCGTCCGCAAGCCCATGCCTACGGTGGCCGGAAATCGGCCTGGGATTCCCGACGCCCAGGGATACGGAGACGTATCCTGCGGCGGCTGGGGTCGCGAGGGCGCATATGCTGCCTCTCCCTCACGTGCGCCGCCTCCCTCTTCGCGAGCATTACTGCTTCGCTGAAGGAGGTGACGGCTCCCCATGCCCTCTCGCTCCGTACCATGGCTTGGACCAGGGCCGGACGCGAGAGATCGCCGCCGCCGATCGCCTCCACGAGGACACGGCGGTGCTCCGCCCAAGCTGGGCAGACCGCCACCGTGTGCTCCACCGTGTCCTCAGGGCGATCTTCGCAGTGGAAACACCCGGGCGTTTCCTCCCGCCCTATCCGAAACAGGAACCTCCCGAAACAACCGTGTCCGGTGAGGACCTGCGTCAGGCGGAAGGTGAGGTCGCCATGCCGCCTCTCAAACCACTCCTCAAAGAGGGGACTTACCGCCGCAATTGTGGCGTGCCCAAACTATGTTGAGGTTGGCTTCCAGTCTAACCGTATATTTTACATGGAGCAACTGTCTATCTGACCTCCACGACCCAGTTACTGGGTAACACGATACCCCTTGGTAAGGCTGGTTGTCAGACTTTCGGGCTACTGACGACCCGTAATGACTATCAAAGATCTATAAATGACAGGTGGAACCAACGGCTTAACGTACTTTCCGAGGCATGCAGAGCAAGAGGTACGTAAAGATAGCCACCCATCTCCGGACCAACCGCGAAAAGCGTAGTTTTACCTGATGGTTCTTCCCGTGAGGCTGTTATTGCTTGGCCACAAGCATTAAAGGTGTTTACGTTAAATCTTTAAACCATCGCAATTAAAACCAATCCAATTATATCGATACCACTATCTAACATCTACACAAAACCCACCTGTCACCACGTTTTCCTATAAAAGTGTATAATATTTTGACACAGCGCCTCCAGCTCATATATAATGCATGGAGACAGGTGGCGCGCCAGTCACGACCTATTGCAACGATACTGAATTTCCTACAGCCGGGAAATTGGTTACACGTAGTTGAAACATTCATGTTACTAGAGAGATTTGTTTAGATTTTGTACACTTTCAAATGTGGTCGGGTGTTGGTTTTGTAAAGTTTGAAGATTATGTGAATTATGTAAACGATGAATAACTCATAACGGTTTTTTTTCGGTATCATTCGAAGAAAGAACAACCTGTAAAAATGTCACTGGCTGGAAATAGAAGAGGATTCGAAAAACGAAAATTAGAATGAGTGCCTACACTATGATAAATGATTTTATTTCTGTAAGTAGATTTGTACAAACAGTTTTTTACGTCAATCATATTTTAAAAACTAGATGAGTGGACTACTGAAAAGAAAGGCCGAAACAAACTCAGAGGTCACAGTCTCTTTTAAAGTCCAGACATAATCTTGGTCCAACCATGTTAAGACTATGTAAATTGGCGTCTAAAATGGCATTTTGAGGAAAGAACCACACGGATTGAGTGGACCTGTCCTGTCAGTGAGCGCATTTATCAGTAATCATGCAGCTCAACTCAGAACTTAAGGAGCTCAACGATTCGACGAACAATATCATAGAAAGGACATTTTAATAGGCTCTAGTAGTAAGACTTGACATGATTTAGTCAACATTTAGAAGGCAGTTGTTAATAAAAAGGACTTGCTACTTGTCTTAATTTTCTCCAAAAGTATTGTTAGTCCAATTATTTCAATGGAACAGTTCTACAATTTACTTTAGAAGCAAACCTTTTCCCAAAACACAAAATTGAGGATGAAGTGATGGCCAAGATTATCTGTTACCAAAATCAGTTGTTTAGCTGTCATTATGAACTTAATTCCATCAATTAAAGCGACAGTCCGTTGAATCATCCCTTCACCTTGTTTCTCACAGCCCAGATGTTCCCATACATCATATTATAACGCAAAGTCAACGACCTTAAAAATTCCACAATTCCAAACAAAATTACAGGGGCCACAATCGTTCGTCGCCCAAATGACACGCCCGTGACGGCCAAATGACATAATTGTCAAAATAGTCACTGCACTGACAGCCGCACGTGACATCCACAACAGACAGAGACAAACATACACCAACCCCACAACTTTGACCGAGACAGAGAATGGCGCGTCGGTGTCAATTATAGGCGGGGAAAGAGAATTAGAGAGGAGAACACGCCGGTTTCAAATTTGGAACCGTTTTGTTTTAAATCGATAAATCGTTCGATTTCGTGTTCGATTGCGTGTGGTCGACATTTCTAAGAATAATTGAATATCAATATTAAGTTATGATTCTATACTATTAAGATGATTACCGTGGAGTGAATGAATTCTGATTCATTCATCGCTCAAATGCAAAAATATTTCACGGCGATATTTCATAATAAAGACCATTCTATTAAAGGGACATTATTATTAAATACGGGCCACGGTTTTATGTGCACATTTATTAGTACCTGTGGTATAAGAAAAATCGGTCATATATTTGCGGGTCGCAGTCCTGCCCTTTCGACGCCTGTCGTGCATAAAGTCCGTGATCATTTCTCCTAATTATACGTGTGGCGAAGAGGGCAGGGACTTTTGGTTCGATGTGGGTGTTCGAAATATGAAATTACGAGTTGGCGCGAACGTGTGACAATGTTTTCTTTTTTAATAATAAATGGAAACATTGATTGCTGTTATTATGCCTAATGTGCCTACGTAGGAACTATAAATGTTTTTAATCACCAAAGAGATGAAGATTTTTTGTAATAAAATTTACAACGATAAACGGGGAATATTTATGGGTTTTAAAATAAGTGTAACGTAAGGAGATGTCACGCATTCAACGGTGTGTCATGAAAGGGCGATAATTTTATTTATCGCTTTATAATGAGCATGTTTACACACAGTGTTAAAAAGCGGAGTCATTTATTTTGTCATATAAATAATATGAATCATTTTGAAAGATGAGAAAGATGTATTTTATTTTTTATTTTTTATGTCGATTGCGAATTCAGAATTGAATAAAATCGGAAAGTTTTTTTTGCAGATTAAGAAGTATGACTATGTAAGTTAACAAAACTTATCGTTTGACTAACTACCTACATGTAAGGTTAATTAGTCCAAATGGAATACGGATGTATATTTCATCCACGCTTCAATTCTTGCTTAAATAGCGCTCCAAGGTGTGTGAAATGACGTCAAAATGTACCGTCTAATGAACTTTGGCATGGAGGATACATTTTTGACATTCAGCTGGAAAAGAGTTTAGCAGTCTTAAGTGTTTATTGCAAATTAATAATTGAGTATAAAAATGAGAAGGACTAATTTATATGTATGTATGCGGGAAAAGGACAATTTAACATTGCGTATTACGTTTATTTTCATAGTATGTTGCGTTTTTGCTAGTAGATATCTAAGGAGATCCCGTGGTAACGGCTGTCACTTACAGATCACTGCTGCTCTCAAAACTGTGAAGGAAAACATCGTGAGACATATCCTAGAACCAATAATTCGAAGACATGTGACATCTACCAACCCGCACCGGGCTCGCATACTGGATTACGTCTCACTCTCTCCTCTCTGTTAGAAGAGAGGAGGTCTGTGTCCCAGCAGTGGGAACGTTATAGGCTGATTATGAATGTGATTATGTTAGTAGGTATCTGGTCAAGCATATTGTGATTACTAGGCAAGTAGAAGAAGACTTGGGAGAGAAGCTGGTACCACGCAAACTTTAGATACGCAATTCAATCATTCTGCCACAAGACTTCTAAGTCTTGGAATGAGAGAGATAAATTCTGCAAAACTCTTCACCCATAAAACCAGGAGCATGTTGTTTACTTAACAAACATACCTAATTAAACCGATTAAATCACCGCTGACCCGCAATTAATCGATTCAACGAATTATCGTTATTAGAATCAATTATTTCATAATTGATAAAAAAAAACGAGACACACGGAAGCTACACTACGTCCAATTATCGAGAGACAAAAAATCGATTGGATACGATTATGACGGATCGTTTAATCGATTTATGCTTTCGACGTAAGTAAGGGAGGTATGGGAAAATTGCTTACAGGTCAACTTTCTTAATCACAATGTGTAATGTTGGTGGTTTTTGTGTGTGTGCGTGATTTCAAGTGTGTGTGCGTGGTTTTATGCCGTGGACCTTGTTGGAAAGAGGTGAAGTGCTGTGATTACGAGAAAAATGGTGTTTGCTTACTCCAGTTGAGGCCAACTTGGGAATAATTGCGTGCACTACAAAAGTCATTTATTTGAATGTAAAATGGATGATAGATTCTTAGTTCCTAATAATTTTATTTTCTTTCTAGTTTTTAATCTCCATTTTTGTAATTGTTTTTGTAATCACAATATACATATGAACTTATGCACCTGTGGATCTTGATATCTGAACTAAAATTATTTATCTTATTTTATATTTAGTACCTAGTTTCTTTAGGTAATCATTCATACATTTCGATGGTAAAAAACTGCTAATTAAGTTTTATTATATTGACTAACTTCAAGGTTAACTATAAAATCCTTAGCTCACCCCAAAACTCAAAGAAAAACAACACCCAAACGGCTCAACCGTAAAATAACCTTCGATTGTCCCCAAAAATACGTCCAATCAATTTCCTGTGCCGACCATTAACTCAAAAAAAAAAAACATGTATAAAAAGGCAAAGTTCGCCGCGTATAGACCATTTCTTCGGGGTCATAGCACCCAACAGGAAGTGGCGTTGCGGGTCGGCGCGCGCGCAGTCGCCTCTTACGAAAAATAATACTCTTCTAGGTATAACACATAGCCAGTCAGTCGTGTAACTGTACGGTTAAGGAGTTTTTATACTTTGAATCTTATTATTTTATACCAAACTACGTGATTTCATTCCGTCCGCAAATCTTCAAGCAAAATTACATATCTTTTTACCCTACTACGCAACTGCAAAGACAAGGTTATGTTTTTACTGAGCCCATAAGTAGGGTCTTTAAATGAATGGGCTTAATGAAGATGAAGGAGATGTATTTTGATTGATAAAATTGTGTTATACTTCTATATCGGTGTTGTGTAAAAACAATAATAACTTCTCCGTTGGCAGATGTTGTTTTTTATTCGTTTTCTGTTCCTTGTGTGTTGAATGAGATCATTTGTTGAAAAACGTTGTAATTCCGTGTTGTCGAGATGCGAATGTGACGTTTACACCACCGTTCAACTACTTATCAGATTTAATTGAAATGATTAAGTTGGTTTTATTTTTCTGCCATGTTGAGAGCTTCAATTATTTATATCTTAAGATTCGTGTCCGTTGGGATCCTATTTTTACGTTAAATAATATGTTAACAATCGTTCCCTGAAGACTTATCTTATTTATTTATTTACAAAGACACCAAGATTTGATGATCTTAGCGTCAGTAAACGGAGTTCGCGCAGCAGAATTTTGGGCCAAAATGTTAGAACTTTTTGCCATCGATACGCTAAGAAGAAGGCACCAAATCCCACAATACAGATCACAAATACATAAAATTCATACCATCATTACAAACAAAAATCATTACAATCAATCATTCATTTTAATCTAAGCTTTTTCCCCATTAATCGTTAAGTAATAAAACGTAATGTGCAGTCTTTCAAGACAAAATAATTTTGAGCATAATATTCCACAAGACCTTTTCAACGCCCAGAATTTGGCTGTAACTATTTCTTTCTGCAAATCTTTACCGATCCTCAAAATTTTCTCTTTCTCTCTCTCCACAATACAAAAAAGTGAAACGCTCCCAGCCTTGAACCATCAGCAGAGGTCCACACGCGTGTGAACCCAGGGCACACGGAAGTTCACGCTCCGAGGGTCACAATCCTACCTTGTGTTTACTTCGGTTGTGACCCGCCTTCAGCGCTAATTGCAAACCCTTTGACAATTATTAGGAGATTTTCTTGTTGCGTACGTACAATCTGCGTAATTGGGTTTAATTGATTGAAATGTAACTTTGTTGTCATGTTGTGAGAAGCTTTGAAAAGTATAAGACCTCTCCATAACCTCTCCATAACTTTTGGCTCAGCTAAAAATGACGCGTGAATTGTACCTATAATGAAACACTGGGCTGATCAAAAGCCATATTTAGTTTCAAGATCAAATAGAGAAGGCGTGTCTTCGTGGCGTGAAGGGAATTCTAGAATAAGTTTTAAAAAAAAGGCTCGTTAGTTTATTCGCACAAAACTCGCCAATAAGATATCATTATTTTCTGTAGGCTATTCGAAAGTTAAGATTAAAAGTACACTAATTTTATTGTATCTACAAACTGCCAAACGTACCAATTGCCAGATACGTATTTCTGGAGTTCTCGATGCGCACACAATTGAATTAACTTCGTACGAATCACCTACGGAAAGTAAAATATTTTTTAAAGTGTCGCCAAAATTGAATTTGTTGAATTCATGTTGCCAAAAATAATAGCAAATATACAAATTGGAAAGGCTAGATAACACAATAAAGTAACCTTAGAAACCAATGATGGTATGTAAAAACTGTCACACTACTGTCTAAACTGAAAAACCCTGTTCCAAAATCCGTAACATCCGTAATCATTTTAGCCTTTTACACTTCACAGTTCGACATACTGCGATTCTTTTAAAGGTCCTTTAGACCTATATTTCGTAAAACTAGGAAGAACATCTCAGGTCAAAGTCCACTGACCTTGCAATCACTTAAAACCATATAAATATGTAACTCAATCAGAGAGTACCGTTAGTGTCCGTCATGGGAAGCCGCGCCTCATACATATTGCACTACTTCGCGATAAAAATTATGTTTTACTGTAGTAATTATACATCGGGTTACAATTAGCAATGCTGGGGGTAGCGATGCGTTAAAAATCTCTGTTCATGAGATATTCTTATTTATTAATATAACCATTTATGCACACACCTACGGGAATAAATTGTTACCAGTGCGCCAACTGTACCCATGAATTTGGTATTGCACTTTTCAATGAATCAGCATACATGATTAGATATTTTAAGGGGTCTAGAATCACATGCTGAACTCATGGTTACAGTTTGCGAACTGATTGAAAATTCCTCATGTATGATGAGTATGTCTGATAAAAAATAAAGGCTTTACAAACAGTTGTGATTATTGATCCCTTTTGAAAACTTCTGTTGAAAGAAAGAAAGATATGGTCCTGGCAAATTGAAGGTATTTTTTAATGTAGATGAATGAATGGGTGACCGCATGCTAGACCCCTCGAATAGATGAACCGATGCCTATCACCGGTATGCAAAACTATTGTAGACTAACTTCAGCCAGCGACTTTGTTCACATGTTTCTTGATTGAACATAAAATTTATCCTACTAGCTTATGCCCGCGGCTCCGCCCGCGTAGATGTCGGTTATCGCGTAAAAAAATAGCCGATGTCCTTCTCCATATCTCAAGCTATATCTCTGCCAAAGTTCATGACGATCGGCTCAGCTGTTTACGCGTGAAAGCGTAACAGACAGACTAACCAATCAATCAATCAATAACAATATTTTTATTTCATATAAACCTGCATGGGCACTTATGAAACGTCAGAAGCTAGGTGCACGGTTCCAAAATGTTGTTTCCTATGGAGAAGAGCCGGCAAGAAACTCCACGGTTACTCTTTTAAAAATGATTGGCTTTAACAGTGTTTTCAGAGATAAAATGTATGGGAGGACAGTGCAGGCCTGTCAATAAGTACCAGGTACTTAGACGAATACAGAATAGAAAATCGTCTACAAATCTACACTCTGTAAGGCCTACAACGTTCTCCCATTCACAATATGTAAAATAATCTACATAAATAAAATAAACCTAATTAAACATAGTGACATGATTAACATGGCAATCACTAAAAAATAGTTGATAATAAAATTGATGTATAATGTCAAATAATGACGAGAATATGTCAGCATTGTAAAAATAAAAAGAGACAGAGTTACTTTCTCATTTATAATATTTGAGGGATGGGATGTCACGCAATACTGCAGCTTCCTATTAGTGAAAGAACTTTCAGAATTTGTAGTAGTAGAATTTTTTTTCATGGTATACTTAGATGAAAAAGATAGCTCGCAGAATAAGCAAGCTGAAATGGCAATGGGCCGGCCAGATTAGCTGTAGAACCAATGGCCGTTGGGGTAGACGTGTTCTTGAGTAGAGACTGTGAATCGGCAAACGTAAGGTAGGACGCCCCCAAGCTAGGTGGAGCGAAGATCTTCGCAGAGTGGCTGGTAGCAGCCAGATGAGAGTATGTCGAGGGTCGAGGCGTGCAATTGGAGAGGCCTATGTCTAGCAGTGGACTGCTGCAAGCTGATGATGATGATGGAATAGATAGACCCTTTAAGATTACAGATAGGAGTGACGTCATATAATTTTCGTGCTAGTAAAAAGCAGGAATAATTTTAAATGGAAATATCCAAGTTTATTTTCATTAAAAAAAACTGAGGGTCTATGACTGCCATACACATAAGTTGAAACATGTTTTGATATCGTCCATTAAAGACATGCACAAGGCAAGGAATTAAGTAAGATCATTCTTACAATTAAAGTGACATTTGGGAATAAGCCGTGATAAAATCAAAAGATAGAAGCATAAAATTTTACCTACGAGGTAAAACTGACAGGAACCTTCACTAACCTACTATTTCACTTAGAAAAATTATTAAAAGCAAACAAACAACAAGCAAATATATATATAATATAATAATAGATAGAACATCAAACGAATACAAAAAGTAATGATTCAACAAACAATTAATACCTTGTCTAATTAACATAAGCTACATATCAACTGTTTAACGCCAGAACACTAATTTTGTTTGCCTATCGCCCCTTGCACCTATACTACACTCAAAAAGTAATATTATTTTCTTAACGATAGAGTCCACAATTATTTGAGAACTGCGGAGATATATGGATTTTTATGGTTGGTCATTTATGACTATGATGTCAAAGGAATTGCAACTTAGACCTGACCGCATTAGGGTAGTTTTCAGATTGTTTTTATTATCTTATGGGTGGTTATGGTCAGTTAAATTAATAGATGCAATTAATAAAAATAAAAACTGGTGTAAAATACAACGCGATCATATCACACGATGTTTGTTCGTTGTTTTGTAAATAGCTGTGTTTAGACGTGTTAGATTATCATAATATTTTGTTTGTAATTTGTAAACTTTCGGCCAGACATGTTTATCATATCTTACTGATAGGTGCAATAGTTTATGTGTCGTCACTAGTTTTATATTAAACATTTAAGACGACATGATTTTCAATTTATTTAGAAGTTATACTGGGGTGTCCCGTATGTGTCGCCGGGCGTAAAAGAATAGCACCATCCCATCTCTTCCCGTGGGTGTCGTAGAAGGCGACTAAGGGACTTACTAGAGAATGGGCAGCAGCCTTTTCTATGCATTTTACCACCATACTGCGATCGTCACCCCGCCTGCCAAGCGTGGCGATTATGGCAAATCCCCCCATTACCTGGGTGAGGCCTATGTCCAGCAGTGGACGTCTTTCGGCTGAAATGATGATGGTGATGACACTGGGTGATTTTTAGACACCGTCGAAATTTTTCAGGTTGCTATCACCCTAACAAATTTTGAAATTCAAAATAAATCCGGACCTCCCATACAAAATCGATCAGCTGACATTTTGCATGGGAGGTCAGATTTATTTTCATATTTCGACCCATGCTCCTTGAAGAAAGTTTCAATTTCACGGGTACCAACTATCACCTTGAAAAATTTCGACGGTAACTAAAAAATTACACAGTAGGTATATAAGCCTCGATTGCCTCGTTTTTCGTCTAGTGGTCGCAAACGCCAGGGTTCGATTCCCACGTCGAGCTGTGTTGTTGGGTTTTCTTTCTCTAATTTCTCGGTAGCAGCCCAGAGTCTGGATTTGTGCCCAACTGATGGCAATAGGCTCGCCCCTATTACCTACATGGGATTTAAACATAACTGGTGAATTGTGGATGTACAGTCGCCAGCAGGTCAAGCTATCCCAAACTGTCAAATTTTCCCAATTGAACATAAACCTTATTCCTTTGTTATAAAGTCGAAAAACTATCAAAGAAATTTGACAGATTGGGGTAGCTTGATGTGCTGGCCTCTGTACTATAGCTAGATCTCTGCCCAACCCTTAGGGGAAACTAGGGCTGTTAAATATATGTTGAATATAGCTTGTTCCGTACGTATTCTTTCGTTAGTAGTCGTATACTTAAGGAAATCCAAAAAGCTTATTTTAATGATCTATTATGTAAGTAATTTTTCACTTTATCTTATCTATAATTATAAGGGAAAACGTGAAATTATCAATATTGGAAGCGAATTGTGCGAGACCATGCGTTCCAAAATTAAATTGGAATCTTCATTGCACTGCACATGAGACGCATGGATATCTTGTCGGGATCGCGTTGGAACATGTCGCATGTATTTTCATTTTCATGAAATTTTGTGAAATAGCGAATTATTATTATTAAATTAGTGAATTATTCAATTTAGTTACGTGTGAGTGCACAATGTAGTGAAGATGAAAATAAGTGACTGACGTGGACTTTTCGTGTTCCCCCCAAAAACACCTAATAGGTTGTTGTAAAGTTACTACCGCTTTACAAATAACTTTGACTTAACTGACTAAAGACGACTATGACTTTTAAAAAAAGTGAGACGCTTAAGAAATTACGATATCTCCGTCTTCCGCCTTCCATAACCTCAAAGCATCTGATTAACCAACTTCATAGTTGAACTGTAATATTACAATTAATTTAATTTAAATTGGCGACACCACAATTAAGATGGTCGTGAAAGTCAGAGACAATGGCAGAACGCTCCCACGGAACGTCTTGCCGTGTCACCTACATACTCAGAATGTAGATCATGGTTATAGACTACATTTTTGGTGCAAGCTTCTATAGTTGATGCTTTTTTGTTTCGTATGTGAGTAGCACTAAAGAGGTTACATAGCCAAACAGCCTATTATGTGCGTGCTGCAAGGACACAAGACTCTTCTCTTCGAGGGGTTTGGGCTGTAATCCACCACGCGGGCTCAGTGCGAGTTGGTAGATGTCACATGTTTTCGAATTTTTGGTTCCAAGGCATGCCGGTTTCCTCACGATGTTTTCCTTTACCGTTTTGAGAGCAGTGGTGATGAAATTATTTACACAAAGTAAAGCGCCTGTCTGGATTTGAATCCACCACTCGTAACGCTGTGTCGTTACCACTGGGCGACCACTGCTCCCTTGGCTACGTAACTAAAGTTACACCAGAAAATTTTGGCGCTTCGGTAATCTTCGTGTTTCCGAATTAGCACGAACGTCGTGAACCTCGTCATCTGTCAGTAAAAAGTTTTGTAACGATTTCTGTAATTGCTCAGAATCTATAGTTTGCTAACCATGGTTGTAACAGTCACAAACACCCGTCTGGTCTGAGGATCCTGTATTTTCCATAGAATATGAGTGAACTTTACACCCAGTTCCTCATATACCTGTGAAAACTTCTTTAGGCGCGTTGGGTATTTTTTGAGATGGGAAAAAAACAATTGAACTCGCGACACTGTTACCGACACCTCTTTTTAAAATTATGTACATAGTATTGTGTATGTACGTATATAGATATTATAGATACATATGCATGTACAATAGCGCATTAAATGAAAATTGTAAGTTTAATAGGTTTAATTACAATTAGTTCATTTAAGTTTTCACTTCTGTCGGTGCTCCCGGAGTTATTTCCATCGTACCCCCTGATAAGGAAACTTATCAGAGGATGGTTGATGAATGTGTCTAGAATTTAACTAATTCTCACAAGTCTAGCCCTCTGATTTACTTTATAATGTTATTTCAGATTTGCATATTCTCACGCTCGTCCCTTCCGAGGTAAGCAAAAAGAACGGTTAACGGCTACTAGTAACGGTTTGTACAATCTACATAAATATTATTATGCGAGATGAGGGGCTTGTGGTTAAGTTATAAGAGCTGCACGGGTCGATCAATCCGGTTAAGCTACGCTTGCCGCGGTTGGTTCATAGATGGGTGACCATTTTCACGTGCCAAGAACTCCGTACCTCACGCTGCGTGAGGCATGCATGACAGTCGCGACCAACGGCTTAACGTGCGAAAGCTCGTTAAGCCGTTGGTCGCGACTGTCATTCGTAGATCTTCATTACGGGTCGTCAAAAGGTAGTCAGTCTTACCAAGGGGTATCGTATTACCCAGAAATTGGGTTGTAGAGGTCAGATAGTCAGTCACTCCACACAAAAAACCTGGTATTCATTTGCATCCGGTTACACTGGAAGCCAACTCAACATAGTTGGGAAAAGGCTAGGTAGATGATGATGCGTGTGAAATCGGCATAAAATCGAGACGTTTATCATAATCTACATTCGTCTGTACCTACGCAGTATCGTGCGTATGACCCGTAACGTGTGAAGTTGGGTTACAGTTAGGTTCTACAACACAGCTTGATGCGAATTGACATAACAGTTGCAAGTTTCTGTAATTTACGGACCATCCCTGGCTAGAAAACGATGGTTGATTTATTAATTTATTTGACCAACACATACAGGATTTAAAAAAATCTGTTGTTTCATAGAAAATTGGAATACCGACGCGGTCAAAATGGATGGAACAGCTGATTTTTTTTGAATAACCGACGAAAAATTTTTGCGCTAGGGGGTTTAGAATGATATGCTGAATTCATGGTTACAGTTTGCGCACTGGATAAAAACTTATATGGTTTGGCTATTGGACCTAGAAAGCTTAAATTTTGCACAGAGGTTCGCTATACAGGAAAAGTTTTTATCCAGTGCGCAAATTGTAACCATGAATTCAGCATATCATTCTAAACCCCCTAGCGCAGAAATTTTTCGCCGGATACACAGAAAAAAATCAGCTGTTCCGTACATTTTGACTGCGTAGGTATTGCACTTTTCTATGAAACAGATTTTTTTTGTACAACCGGCGAAAAATTTCTACGCTAGGGGTTCTAGAATGATACTCGTATGCTGAATTCTTAGTTACAATTTGCGCACTGGATAAAAACTTACCCTGTATAATGTAGATAAGGAATAAGGATTTTTTGAAATTCAACCCCTAAGGATGATAGTTCCGCGAGGGCGAAGCCGCAAGCAAAAGCTAGTTTTAAATAATTATACCATATATCTTCAAAGAGATCTTTACAGGTATGTTAACCGATTGATTTAGATGTTAGTGTAATTGCAACCTTCATTATTTTTAGTCATAAGAGTAGAATGACAAGATTCAGTTTTGTAGAAGTTACAAACAACATCTGCACGATCAATCATAATTAGATTTTGAAACAGCTAATCCATTGCTTCATATGTTCGAAAAATGTGTCTGCTAAACAACGTAAATAACGCAATGAAATATTGTTGAACTGTCAAAATGAAACAGATTATGATTGGTCGTGAGTTATGCAATTAGGGTGCTGGTTCAGCTGACAATGCATAATCAGCCTATAATGTCCCCACTGCTGGAACACCGGCCTCCTCTCTGTGTGAAGGAGTGTTGGTAGATTGTCAAATGTTTTCGAATTTTTGATTCTCGGACATGCCGGTTTCCTCACGATGTTTTCCTTCAACGTTTTGATAGTAAAACGAATCTACGATCGACAACGCGTAAGTCGCGGCCGTTTCCACTGCCCCATGAACTGCTTTCTGAGGATCACGACAGGTTAAATCATTGGGCATTTTCTCATTACCTACTAGATTATTTCGTTTAAAAATATAGGAACTAGACACCTACAATTGCCCAAGAACAATTACTACATATACACGCCAGTGAATGATCACGCAGCAAATTAGAAACACTAGCGGAACGCAATTTCTTTACCATCTACATTTACCTCTGAACCGTTCATTAGAACACAAAAGGAAGCCATAATAATAAGTCATAGTATCTCAATCACTGCTGAATCCACTCCGGCGCAGCGCGATGGCGCGTCCCGTCGCGGGTGGCTGCGTTCACAAGTGGAGCAAAGGTGAAAGAACAAACTGAACGGCGCGGACGGTGAAACTCGAGGTAACGTATGTAGGCGGGACTACCTATGATTTGTGTAGTTTGTTTTCTTTAATTTAACGTTGTAAGAGGGAGCTGTGATGCATATTCAACGGTACAAGGATCAATTGGCGTCGGACAACACGCCGCCGTTTTGTTTTTAAATGCAATTTCAGTGACAATTTCTCAATTGTTTACCAAAAAAACCGTGGCATGTGGCAATGTCATCCAGGCCACTATAATGTGTCTGAAACTGTAGACAACGTGGAGATTTCACATAATCAGCTGATTTTTTTGCACGCGTAATAAAAACAAAAGACAAAATGGCAGATTGTAGAAAGATTTCTAAGGCGCGATGTCAAAAAAGGAAAAGGAATGTCATTTTATAGAAATATATGTCGATAATTGACAAGAAGGGTAACATAACCAAACCATCTGCAATTTTAACGGATATAGTGGTAAGTGAACGTGGCAAATATTATTATTTTTGCTACAAAAACGACAAAAAGGAGGGAGCTAGAGAGATTGTGACTCAAATCATCATACCCAAAAATTGCTCTGTTTGAATTACCTATATCAAGCTTCTGACAAATGAACGATGTGTCTAGGCATAGTATAAAATGTATAGTATAGTAGGTAGAGATAGTAGTAGTCATGCTATGGATAATCAGAAGCGTGTAAGTAGAAGTATTTTAAAAGAGATAAACGGAAGTTATCAATAGTTTGACAACAGATTAAAATAATAGGTTTTCAGAAACCGCAGGTGCTAGATTTTGTAAGAAAATATTCCCTAGCAAAGCTAAAGAACCAAACAACTGTGGTGAAGCCGCAATAGCTCATGAGCTAAGTAACGATCTACTCGTCACGTGGGCGTCCTAACATCGTACCAATTATATACAGTATAAGTATTCAATTTTGAAGATAGATTTTCAAACTGTTGAGCACTTGGAGATTCAGCTTCTCAGAATCAAGGCTTGAGGTGAGTATATACATGATATAATCAAGATTCGAAGGGGTGGTATGAAACATTGATTAAGATTAACAGAGTAAATGGTATTTAAAGAACACACAACTTCTCTATTCTTTGATCTATAAAAATCAAAGAATAGAGAAGAGGCATAATAAAAGACAAAAAGACACAAATAAAAATCACTGTAGAAGGCGCGTCCCCATCATCGGGGGTATTCGTTTACGTGGTATTAAAAAATCCATAGCGATCAAAATGGTTTGAAAACAATTAATGTTATTTCCAAAGGCAATGCTCGTTGGACGATGGTCCAAGGAGATGTCCTTATCATATTCGCGTACGAATACTCAGTAACAAATGAAACGATATGCCCAGAGTTTAGTGAAACTGGCTAGGAAGCGGCACGTAGTAAATGGAGACTCGTTGGTACTCGTAGATTTTCTTACGTGGGCGGAGTTACAATATGGTGAGAGTATGATTTGTAAATAATTTCCTTGTACCCATACATCTGCAGGAAATTGACGGGTTTTTATAGTACAAGTGTCTACATTTGACTCATCAGTGTTCCATTTCTCTCATTGTCTCATTTTCATTCTTATTATTAACTCAAGCCGCTGTTCTTTAGCATTTTGATTTCTTACTTACTGGCATCATTATCATCATCGTCATTTCAGCCGGAAGACGTCCACTGCTGGACATAGGCCTCCCCTAATTTGGGGGAGCTTGCCATAATCGCCACGCTTGGCAGGCGGGTTGGCGAATGCAGTATGGTGGTAAAATGCATAGAGAACGCTGCTGCCCATACTCGAGTTAGTCCCTTAGTCGCCTCCGACGACACCCACGGGAAGAGATGGGATAATGCACTGCTTACTGGCATAACCTTTGACAAATAAGTACAGTCTGGCACAGCAGCCGGCCGTTCATGTGTCAAATTGATGTAGTTGAAAAAGGTACAGTTTTTTGGGTTTTTGTCTCTGGCACTGGCACTCATGTTTTGTCTGTGGAACTGACTTATTCTAAACCTGTGTCATTATCGCCTGGGTAATGTCACGTTTCTGGTTCTATACGTTGATGGAGAGTTTCAAAGTTCCTTAGTAGTTACTCGTTTGTATACAATAGTAGAGCTGCTAGAAAATAGGTCATTTGGCAGTCTATCAGGCTTGAATCCAGACCTGGTTTCAGCATAGAATACTAATACATTTTTCTTGGAGTTAATGATTGACTTCTAACATGTATTGTTTAGTTATTACATTGATGGCCTATTTGGCACAGTGCCAGAGGCTTCCCCGCTACGGAGCGGGATTGATTCGCGCGTCGTGACAATGGGTGCTTTCGTTATTTTGCATGATAGGACGCGCGATGTGTTTATTGTGATGTGTGGACAGTGGACATCTGTATTAATGTTTTGCCAATATTTCTATGGTATTGTTATTCATGAAGACTTCATTCATGCAGCTGTCAACAAATTAGTTTAAACTTGCACTGTGATCATTTTTTCTCCCAATTTGCCTATATTATCTGAATTTCAATTTTCCTCCAGGCACATCATCTTTTTAATGTACGTTTAACGTTAATCTTAATAGGGAAATAAAAACACGTAAATCCCCAAATAGTGCTTGCTGCCTCAGGTGTATCCTTATTTTTTTGAAAATGTTTTAATTTTTTACTTTTTAGTTATGGTACACTGTCGTCTTTGACAGTCGTTATGGGTCGTCAGAAACCCGAAAGTCTGACTACCAGTCTTACCAAGGGGTATCGTATTACCCAGTAACTGAGTTATGGAGGTCAGATAGGCAGTCGCTCCATGAAAAATACTGGTATTCAGGTACGTCCGGTTAGACTGGATGCCGACACCAACATAGTTGGGAAAAGGCTAGGCAGATGATGAGTTATGGTACCTACCCCACACCAATTCGAATCAAATAAAATAAAAACAATGCATATTTATGCTATAGCAGCAATCGCGGTTGATTTGCTGTAATTTTTCCGTTGTCTGTCTCCGAAACGCATCATTAGATCTATATGAAATTTAAATGGGACCATTTCGGAATAAACCCCTTTCGAACAAAAAAAATCCGTCTATATATGGCGGAGTTATGCCCAAACATACATTTTCAAAAAACATGTCAAATTGATAACCTCCTTCTTTTTGAAGTCGGTTAAAAAGACCAACCAAGTCACTTTATTGACGATTCGCTGCATAAATGACTGACGTGTGAGATTTTACTAAAACTCAACATTTCATCGTTTACAGTACTAAATCTAATTAAAAATCGAAGTGGACACACCTTAGCAGTAAGTTTGTGTGAGTAAAATGTAAAGCAACCGTCGCGTCGGAATCAGTCCAGGAGGTCGGGTGGCGACACTGTCCACTCGTTGCCCAACGTCCAGTAATCGTATTCATTGAAGCGACCCCTGGCTCTGTTGAATGCTGATTCATATTTATGAACATCTTCTTTTATTGCCTATGTGTACGTTTGTGTAAGGTTCTGTAATGGCTGTGAAAGAAGGCTATATTGGTAGTTGGTACAAACTTTTTGGTACGTTGTCTTCTTTTTTTGAAACCTGCGCTGGAGTTTGTCAATTTTGCTTTTTAAATATAGAAATGTAAAAGCGTTTAAAGTAGCTTGATTTGGCCCACGGAGCAAATTTGGCCCTTTAGCTGAAATGAAGCTTCAGTTTTTAAACTGCAATCAAAATTTAACTTGGACTATTGCGGATCCATAGTCGGCTAAAACTCATACCTAACTCTACAGCCCGTGTGTCGACTGCTACAGCAGCAGTATGCTATGCTAATAAACATGACTAATTACATAAAACCGTGTGTTTTATGTAAGCACCAATAGGCACAAAATTAGAATGGTCCGCTCCCAATTGTTCGTCAAATTCGGCCAAGGGTTACTAGAATACGAACTACGTAAAAACAAACCAATTCTAGCATAATGACACTCGACAAAGCACTTCACACAACGCAAAACATAAGGCTAGGTGCACAATAACGCCCTTCTGGCGCAATATGCACTTTTTGCACAATTCCTACGCTGCAATGATCGTGCGAAAAATGCTTCTTGTTCACCAGTTTCATTGTCATGTACCAACGATTTATGAATGTGTGTGAGCTCGCCTAAATTGAGATTGGGTGGAGATAATACGTTGCGAAACAAAACGCTTAATTTGTGTGATAACTCTGTAAGGTCTGACCACTATATCGGTCGATGACTGGCTAGTTATAGACGTCATCGCTAAATTCTCACGGCTATTATTATATTTATTTTCAGGCTACTTGCTTGGTCTACAGGTGGTAGCAAATTGGATGATTTTATAATTTGTTGTATTATAAATATAATTTATTGTAAGGCATAATTTGTGCTGGGGAAACGGATAACTCGCGAAATTCTAATTGTCTTACGATTTTTGCGTTAAGTTCATTTAATTCCATTGAATGACTATTTCATGAAACAGCTTAATTGAACTAAGAGGGTTGTATTGATTTCATCAATATACAACCTGACACTGATTTGCAAATTATTACAAAAAAATGGGAGAAAATATGAATTTCGCTGGCAGCCCTGGCGCTTTTCCCCCTTATTAAGTTCTAGTATAATATATTATTTTTCACTTTTCATAACTAAAATTCGCTAAAGCATCCATTATCATAAAACAGACTCAGTCACCGAACAGTTCAGAATATATCCTTTTTGGTGAGACTACATAAATACACTTTTCTACGTTCATAATGTTCGAAATTTGAATTGCGCGGGCTACTTAGCGCATCCTCCTTAAACGCACTCATTGCATTTTGTGTCTTGTCATGATCAGTTGGTTAGCATTCGTTCAGTGCAACATGTAGTGTAGAAGCATTCTTATAATTGTATCAGCCCTCAGTACTATCAGGGACATCCATATCTATACACCTTAAGGTCTATTTTTGCTTGCAGCGCTCGGCCGCTATAGAAATCTCATCAACCAATAGCATCGCAGCATCGGCTTTAATAAAGTCCTGAAAAAAATTCATACCAATTTTTTCACACGACTAAAAAACGCTAAGAGATGTCACATCAGAGTTAGCGCAGGTTTACTTTTTTAAAGTTTTCGTTATGACTCCACTGGAAACGACCATTTGGAACCGTGTGCCTAGCTTCTGACGTTTCATACGTGTACTTATAGGTTTCATCATCATCATCATTTCAGCCGAAAGACGTCCACAGGTGGACATAAGCCTCTCCCAAAAGGGGGGCATTTGCTATAATTCCCACGCTTGGCAGGCGGGTTGGCGAAGGCGATCGCAGTATGGTGGTCAAATGCATAGAGAATGCTGCTGCCCATTCTCTAGTAAGTCCCTTAGTCGCCGTCTACGACATTTCATTTTATGTGAAATTAAATGTTTTGATTTTGTTATACTATCGTGTATTCCTGAAGGGTTAGGCAGAGGTACATACATTTTCTCATATAAATTTAAGTCCCATGTGATCGCCCTCATTACGTGTGGTCCCGGACGTAAAGAATAGCACCACCCGAATTCGTCCCGTGGGTGTCGTAAAAAGCTAATATGGGACTTACTAGAGAATGGGCAGCAGCGTTCTCTATTAATTTTAACACCATACTGCGATTGCCAACCCACTTGCCAAGCGTGGTGGTTATGACAAACCCGTCCTGTTTGGGGGAGGCCAATGTCCAGCAGTGGGGCGTCTTTTGGCTGAAATGATGATAATGATGATCGCCCTCGGTTGATGGCAATAGGAACGCCAATTGTCATCAACCGCTGCTACTGAGAAATTCCTAATAGAATGAATGAAATTAGTAAAAATGAGTAATTTCATATTTAAACGAAATTAATTCAACATGAAATTTTTCGCAGCTACAAGAAGAACCAAAAATTAAAATGAAACTCAACTAATCGGATTACAGCGCTGACCTCAACTTTAGAAAGGTAAATTACTGCGGTAATTAAGAAAAAAACGGTCGGTACATATGGTCGTGCTCTAACGGCTATTGTCTCGGGAAAAATATTCTTTATACGTAGGTACATAGAATCGTTTTTATCAGATTTTCGCACGGTCCGACACTTAACTGTTCATATATACAGTGTGCTCGGCTAACGCGGTAAATTTACGGGTAATATGGCGAAAATATCGCTGGAATTACGCAGTTAGTTATTCTTAATTAACTGCTACTTAAAGTAAATAGCGTCATGTATGGAGGTAAGTTTTAACAGTGAGGTGGCAATGGTTTATTTTTACTTTAATAATGATAATGAGAGACGTTTTGTCGCAGATTTATTTTAATTTTAAGTTTTGATTTCAAGATTTTAGTAACCGTTTATGCAATTCTTAAATCTAGTTTTAGTATTAAATTGTATTTTATTGTTTTTTATTACGTATACAGTTTGTTAATTACGCTCCACACTGCTTCAAATAAAAACGAATTGCACATGTAAATTTTAAGCAAAATATATGTAGATTAATACGTCTACCACATCCATTACCAAACAACTTAATCACCCTGTATACATTTCAGTGTGGCAATTAATACGTTTTGCGCCACTTCAGTTGCGCCATAGTTGCGCAACCATCCTTGACAGGCGGGCGGCTCCCGAAATATGCCCCAAATGGAATGACCTTGCACCTATTTATTTTTATGTTGTCTGAATTAAGTTTGATTGTGAAATGTTGGAGCTTTGAATTTAATTCTATGACATAATGTTATTTTGGCCAGAAGGCTAGCACGAGAACCGTAGACAAACGGTTTGTCATCGGAAGAGTAGACAAAAATGACGTTCCCGTATATGTAGTCGACAGTTTTGAACCGATAAGTGTAGATAAGCGATTTCTATTCTACAGTAGAGTAGAAATAGAAAGCGTCATGCTAAACCTGCAGGGTTGCTGACTGTGAAAAAGAACGAATGAATCCTCACTAATATAAATGCGAAAGTAACTCTGTATGTTTATCTGTTACAATTTCACGCCTAAACCGCTGAACTGATCGTCATGAAATTTGGCAGAGATATACCCTGGGATATAAGGCTACTTTTTTAAGCGATAACCGACATCCACGCGGTCGGAGCCGCGGAAAAAAGCTAGCTATTATAAATGAGAAAGTAAGTTTGTTTGTTACGCTTTCACTTAAAAACGGCTGAACGGATTTAGTTGAAATTCAACATTCAGGTACATACATAGGACTACTGTTCATCCCGAATCGTAGAAGTTAGTAAGTAAGAACGTGACATCCACTGCGAAAATCAACGCTTCGTTTGATTATTATTATAATTATATATTTTATTTATGTAGATTATTTTACATATTGTGAATGAGAGAACGTTGTAGGCCTTACAGACTGTAGATTTGTAGACGATTTTCTATTATGTATTCGTCTAAGTACTTGGTACTTATTGACAGGCCTGCGCTGTCCTCCCATACATTTTATCTCTGTAATCTGAAAACATTGTTAAAGCCAATTATTTTTAAAAGAGTAACCGTGGAGTTTCTCGCCGGCTCTTCGCCATAGGAAAGAACAATTTGGAATCGTGCAGGCCTAGCTTCTGACGTTTCATAAGTGCCCATGCAGGTTTAAATGAAATAAATATATTTTGATTTTTGATTGATTACTAGGCACGACTGGTGGTCCGAAAATATTTACAAAATTGTATAGTTGCTCGTTTTATAAATAACTAAATATTTTCATCTGCAGTTGTGCAGTAGAATTGGAACTGGTGATATCATATCTTTGCCTATGTTTACCTATAATAAGTATCTCTTCTGTAAGGACTAAATAACTGAACGTGGATAGTGCTCGCCAGTTTGAGCAAGTCAAAGTCAAAGCATTTATTTCAAATAGGCATTTAAAACGCACTTTTGAGCGTCAAAATTTACATTAAAATATAATTGATTCTAATCGCCCCTTCCAAAATGTAGTTTCGTATGGAGAAGAATGGGCAAGAAACTCCACCGTTACTCTTTTAAAAATGTTTTAGCTACAATATTTAACATACATTCATTATATAATTATGTATGAAAACGATGCACCCAGAATAAAATTACTATACCAAAATAGGTAAAAAGAATGAAATTGAAGCAATTACAGATAAATTAATTTTATGATAGATACATGGTGCTCACGTATTTACAAACATTGTAAGAGTAAGTATACAATTATCCTAGAATATTAAGCAAACATTTCAAAAGGTCATAATCCGGAATCGTAGAAAAGCGTTTTGTCATTGGAAGAGTAGACAAAAATGACGTTTCCATATTGACAGTTGACAGTTTTTCACGGAGAAATGTAGACAAGCGATTTCTATTCTACAGTAGAGTAGAAATAAAAAGCGTCATATTAAGCCTGCTTGTCCATTCTTTCACATGTTAAAAAAAAAAAAATGTCTGCTTAGCAACGTAAACAACGCCATGAATGTTGTGGAAATGACAAACTGAAAGCGATTCCTACTGATATGGAGTGTATTACGCAATTACCCCGCTGAATTAAAAGTTAATTTGATTTGATAGTAAGATAAATAGGTAGGTTTTCCACGAATGCTGTTTTGTACAAACATTTCAAGCAGTTTTAAAACGTCCCGTTACGAAAGATGTCTAGAATTTTATCTTTTTTTTTTTATATCCTTCTTTGTTCATAGACTAAATTCGAAGTACCGGCCATAAAGGCAGGCACATACTGCCCATGCATACCAAGTAAGGCGGAGAGCACACGTGACGCGACTTCCGTTCGGCTGGCTATCAGCTGATGCATTCCATTGGCGTTCGCTTGATGAGTGGGACTTATGAACTAGCGTATTTATTTGTAGCGGCACTACAAATAAAAAATGCTTCGCAACAAAATCTAAAACACAAAAAGAAAAGTGGCGCCATCTACAATGCCACAGGCGAACTATATGAGCAATTCTGCATCGCGCAATCAGAGTTTTCGACGGCACTCGAACATATACAAAAATCCCGACATCAACTGTTGGGCAGTTGCCCGGACCAGACACAATACCCGTCTGGTCGGAGGATCCTCCTTTACCATTATAGGTATGAGTGAACTTTCCATCCTGTTCCTCATACCTCTATACTGGTGACCCCGTGAAAGAACGTCAGCGCAGCCTTCGTGCAACACTTCAGCGTGACGTCATCATCAACATCAAGATCACTTCCTCAAGCTTTCGAGCGGCGAGTCACACAGCCAGCCAGCACCCTACGGCTTCAACGGGTATCCTGACCACCTGCATGCAGCGAGCCGCATGCCTGGTCATCACCCACAGCCTCATCAGCAGCCATGGCCCAGCACACTGCACTTTCGGCCGGTCGAGAGCCCAATCTCCCGGTCGACGCCAGCAGTCAGCCTCAACCTCTCAACCCAGCGCTGTACCAGATCCGACTCACTGGAGCATAACGCAGCGCAACCCCGACTCACTGGGGAATCGTCGCAGACAGTTCCGACTCACCGCGAACTATGTGACACCCGGTTCCGACCCACTGGAACCACAACTGGCACTGGCAAGCATGCATAACATGCACTGACTCAGCCCACTATCGACCTCCGGTCTCCGGGGGGGAGTGATGTAGCGGCACTACAAATAAAAAATGCTTCGCAACAAAATCTAAAACACAAAAAGAAAAGTGGCGCCATCTACAATGCCACAGGCGAACTATATGAGCAATTCTGCATCGCGCAATCAGAGTTTTCGACGGCACTCGAACATATACAAAAATCCCGACATCAACTGTTGGGCAGTTGCCCGGACCAGACACAATACCCGTCTGGTCGGAGGATCCTCCTTTACCATTATAGGTATGAGTGAACTTTCCATCCTGTTCCTCATACCTCTATATATTTTTAAAATTGAATTTGGAATACGTAGACTTTTTCATTTGTTTTACGTTACTGACATTTTCAAAAATATTTTGTCGTGCATGGAATCAGTAAGTACTATAAATAAGGCAAATTATAAGAAATTA
Organism: Polymixis flavicincta; assembly: GCA_949987655.1. Taxonomy (NCBI): domain Eukaryota; kingdom Metazoa; phylum Arthropoda; class Insecta; order Lepidoptera; family Noctuidae; genus Polymixis; species Polymixis flavicincta. The sequence goes on along the minus strand of OX465188.1, from coordinate 14,723,940 downwards.
TGACAGGTTTTGTGAAAAATAAAATGCAGATTTTTGTTTTGTTTTGCCAAGTTTAGAATTTTAAATTGTTAATTAAGAACCCTCTGTGCGTCATTTCGTGCCGTTTTTCTCGTGCTTGTATAAAATTAGCATTTTTCTAGAGAAGTTGTACATAGGTTTTCATTTTATGCATGTGCCAATTTACAAAATGTTGACAACTGTAGGTCACTAGAGGTTAAGCGAAAATTCCGGTGCCTCTGAAAATGTTAGCATACCTATTCTAGTACAAAAAATAGTAGAATTTTCATCAATCATGCGTTAGTTAATTAATTTGCTTAAATATGTACCTACTGCGATCAGTTGTTGGCCCTTGTAATGGCTGCCAAAGAATACTACTTTCCATTTAACAAGTCTCAGTATCAAGAGTAAGCTTGCTGGACCTAATAAAATGATGTTCTCGTAAATTCCCTAAGAATATAAGAAAAATAAATAATTTTATGAGGTACAAGCACAGTATGGTGCAGTATAATACCCTATTCAATTTGATCTCTATTATTCAACTTCACCGTTTTTAGATACACAAAGTGCCCGCTTGGGTGAACTCACGACCTCAAAATGGTGAAGGAAAATATCGTGAGGAAACCGGCATGTCCTACAATCAAAAATTTGAAGACATGTGACATCTACCAATCCGCACTGGGCCCGCGTTGTGGATCACATCTCACTCCCTCTCACAGAGATATTGGCATGTGTCCCAGGTTCCCAGCAGTGGGGTGTTGGGCATATTGGATTGGCTGTACCGAGTTACTTTTGTCAATCAATCACAATAACAGCTGTCACGCGATTTGACAGTTAGTTTCTTGGTAAGATTTGATCGGGCTTTCAGTATCATTGTACATATAACGAGGAGCTTGTGGCTAAGTAATAACATATGCACGGGTTGATCGATCAGGTTAAGCTCCGCTTGCCGCGGTTGGTACGTGGATGGGTGATCATCTTTACATATCAAGACCCCTCGGTGTTTCGGAAAGCATACGTTACGCCCTTGGTCCCGGCTGTCATTCGTGGATCTTTGACAGTCGTTTCGGGTCTTCAGAAACCCGAAAGTCTGACAGCCAATCTTACGTTGTGGAGGTCAGATAGGCAGTCGTTCCATGTAAAAAACTGGCACTAAGCGGCATCCGGTAAGACAGGAAGCTGACCCCTACAAAGTTAGGAAAAGGCTACGCAGATGATGATGTACATGTAACGAATATTTAAAACAAGCAGATCAATAATATTTCTAAATAACCGTGTTTAACAGTGGTGGTAAAAAGGCAGATAAAACGTGTGTAAAATGATTTTAGAACCATGTAAAGCGGTTTCTAGTCATAAATGCTTTTAAACGAAGTTATAAACTAACATTTTCGCTTGATTATCATAAATTACATACCGTTAATAAACGATAACTGTTCCGTACAAAAACATTGCAAAACCAACTTTAGCTTCATCCAAATAGAGTCCACACCGAGTGCAAAATGTAAATTGGTAGTTTTCTACACATTAAGTTCATTGTGTATAGTGAAAAGATTTTCCCACGAAAAAAGGAAAACGTGTGTTGAAACTAGTTGCGACACTGTGTTGCGTGTTCTATGGCACAGTGAATGGCAGGCTGTAAGGTCATAGTGCGTTGACATATGAATAAATGTGATAAATAATACGCTTAAATAAGGTTTTAGTCGATTTTCAAGTGGCTTGTCTGTGGTTTGAGAAGGTGGTGGTCAAAAGGAAATAAATAAATCAGCCTATAATGTGTCCACTGCTGAGACACAGAGTTCCTCTCTATGAGATGGAGTGGGCCATAATCCACCACGCGGACCCAGTGCGAATTGGTAGATGTCACATTTTTTCGAACTTTTGTTTCTGAGTCCCGGTTTCCTCACGATGTTTTCCTTCACCGTTTTGAGAGCAGTGGTGATGACATTAAATACACAAATAGTGCCTGTCTGGGTACGAACTTACGACCTACAACTCGTAACTCGGAGCCAATATCACCAGTCCACCACTGCACCAAAAAAAAGACATGAATTTGTTTAAAATGAGGGTGTTCTTGAATATTCAAATCACCATTTGGCGCCACTTTGACAAGACGTCTTCCAGTTCGACAATGAACTTAAAATATTTGATGTCATTCGTTTCATTCATTCGTTCACCATTCAGTCCGTAGGCGCTTTGACACTTGACAGGTGCCCGGACTTGATGTCTCAGTGTTACCAGAAAACCCTCATTGGAACCCTTAAGCTGGTTGCAGAGGTAAGCTAAGCTGAGTTAGTTTCGGTTAGCTCGCATATCTGAGGAAAATTTTCATACAAGTGTTCATAATTTGCGGTCTGTCACAAAAATATGCTAAATGACCTCAGCGATTATCGGGATATAAGAACTGAGGACCCTTGTCTGCATAAATGGACGAATTAAAAAAAAAACATGACAAACATCATCATCAAACCGAGAAACGGAGTTTTTGGCGGGATCGCGTTGGAACATGTCGCACGATTTTTCATTTTCATGAAATTTCGTGAAATTGCGAATTTAATTGTATAATTTTGTTAGTGAATTATTCAATTTAGTTACGTGTGAGTGCACAAGTGTTGTGAAGGTGAAAATAGGTGACTAACGTGGACTTTTCGTGTTCCCCCCAAAAACTCCTAATAGGTTGTTGTAAAGTTAAGACTATTCGTGCCTGATATCGGGCCATTAACTTAATTGAAAAGTAAAATTACTTGACACTGGCTAAATGCACAAACCATGCGAAGCCAAAACGCAAAAAAAAAGAAACAGTGAGAATCGTGTATAACCGAAGTCCAGCTTCGGTTTTGAACGATTACACGGTAGTGTAAATAAGTGCTATATAAGAAAACAAATGAAGCGGTGTTTGTTCCTTAATAAAACTTTTTTCAAAAAAATAACCACCGACTTCCAAAAAAACTGTACAAAGTGCAAAATAACTTTAATTTCGGAAGTCGGTGACTTTGGATGTGTATTTTAATTATTTGTCACCGCCTCCCGAAATAAAAGTTATTTTGCAATTTGTAGTGTTTTTTTGGAAGTCAGTTGTTATTTTTTTGAAAAAAGTTTTTATTTTTCTCTTTTTAGTTACCTACCCCACACCAATTCGAAATGTAATCATCCTTGGCGTCAAAACAATGCATATTTATGCGATAGCAACATTCGCGGTTGATTTGCTGTAATTTTTTGAAGAGTTCCGTTGTCTGTCTCCGAAACGCATCATCAGATCCATACCATTTCGGAGTAAAATCCTTACGAACAAAAATTTGCAAATCCGTCTATATACGACGGAGTTACGCCCGAACATACATAAAAAAAAATATATAAACATGTCGAATTGAAAACCTCCTTTTTGAATTCGGTTAAAAACGAGGTATTCCACTCGGAGTACTGTTTTCCACAGCACTTGCCCGAACCGCACCTGGGCACTTCCGCTAACGGCACTGAAACAGAATTTTGTAACGTCCGGTTTTGTGGAACAGTTTATTTATTTATATTAAAGAAAATTAATTTGCCAATCAAAACATGTACAATGAATTTTCTATTAATTAAAAGTATTTACTTTAGAAATAAAGTCGTATTTTTTTATGACTAACAGTTGTAGAAAAAAATCTGATTAATTAATCTTGCATGACATTGAGCGATAATTGCGCCTGCGCTGAAGGGCAGTGGGCTTGAAAAAACCTGCCTCCGAGGCATCTAAACCGTAGTAATTTTCCAGTTTTCCTTATATAATTAATTGTTGTTTTACTCAGTAATTTTCTTGTTATGCTAATTATATGTTCACTAAGTATGCTTGTTAATTTAAAGTTTATATATTATTGTATTTTTTCAGTGTTAAAAGGTTCGTGACTTTATTTTGATTTGACCGGACAATGGACATACTGATGAATATATATTTTTTATATTTTTTGCGTAGCTTTTTATATTTTTGTTGAATTGCGTAACAAACAACGATGTAATTTTAGTTAAGATCATTTTTCTGTTTACTACTGAGCTTAGCTTTTAGTTTTCAGTTAAAAGCGAGCTTGGAAAGAATGGAACGGAGACAGTGAGAGAAAGAGAGAGAGAGAGAACATATTCCGTTTATTCTTTAATTTAGCTTTTCAGCAAAAAGCGAGCTTGAAAGAGAGAGAGCGAGCAATCCATAGCTTACAATTACGGTGTGTCTTGACTCCTTGGAGTGGGCGACTAAGTATAGGCTGAATTTATCCAAGTATGACTAAAACTTTTGACTAACAGCTCAGTCAAAATAAAATATAGAAAATCTCCGAATATACTTATTGCAAATCAGGTCAACTGTGCCAGTACCAACCAGATTAAAACATTGTTGCCGATTCTTTTGTTCACCACCTAAACTAAAATAAGAGTATTGCTACCTCTTACTTATAGATCGCGATAGAAAAAGACAAGTGATGCTTTAGAACTATCAAACTAAATTACATCTAGAATTTGGCATGAGTTTAAGCATGCTGAATTTCCCCCCCGAGTGGGTTCCCGCATTGTCGTTGCGGGGGGGCTTAGTAACCGTGGTCTCCCATCCACGGTGAAGCCAAGAGGAACCCAACGGTGGGGCCGCTCGTCAGGGCTTTTGCCTCAAAGCCATTGACGTAGCGGCCAAAAAGTAGGTTGCGGTGAGGTGCACCGCAACTGAGGTGGGCCGCGATGTCGAATGGGAGGCATCGCGGCTGAGGGTTACAGGCTGCGGTAGAGGAGGAGTGCCGGTGCTTCTGAGCAGCGCTCTTCCCTTCCGTGGCCTGGACGGGGCCGCCACCGTTTGATGGCGGACGCGGTGGGGCCGCAGGGGAAGAGGAGTGTCGGTATAGCGTCAGCCGCTCTCCCTATCCTCTGCGGCCGAAAAGTGGTAGACGGGACGGCGCGTTGTGTTCCTCACGCGCGCCGTCAAAGATGTCAGCAACCACTGGTGGGGTCCGCAAGGGCCGATGCCTGCCAGGGGTGCGGGTTTGTTCGAAAGAGATACCACGGCCCCTGGCATACGGGCTACTGAGGGAACACGGGTGGGTTTTAGTCAGTAAAAGTCTGACACGCCCTCCTGCTCTACTCAGCAGGAGAAGTCATTTGATGATTTCCCACCCAAAAAAAAAAAAAAAAAAAAAAGCATGCTGAATTTAGTTTATCGTAGTTGCGTCGAAGAAAATCATAGCTCAACTGAATTTGACTGCGCTTATTTATTTCCGTCTCTTTCTTGTTTCAGTAGAAGGAAAAAGATAGCGTTAGTCTAAATTAAGTTACGTTGGTGCACAACAGAATCAACACTATTGACGTGACGACACCGAATTGTCTTGAAAGATGTATCTACGTATTTTAGATAGAATACTTTCTTTATTTTAGTTCTTAAAGTACTATCTACGTAAACGCAGCACTACAGATTAACATCGCTCAAACACACGTATAAATATACATAACTACATAATGTATGTATCGTGAAGAAACTCTATAGTCTATACGTATCATTGTGAAATATTCGTAGGCGGTACTTACGGGTATATGTATGTATGTACGGCACGGCTATTAATCATAGTCTGAGTTTAATTCAAGATGATACGATTTTTCAAGGCGAATGTATGGAAAATAATTATTAGTGTCCGCGCCTAACGAGCGGTAAGATTTTGAAACGGTACGCCTACTGAACTAACTATACTGTGGTTTTAAAGTTGGTAATTGCTTCAGGTATAGCTGGTGCAATATTCAGTTTCAGTAAAGCTATTGAATTGCACATGCAATTGAAGTGGAGACCGCGTATCGGTATGCGTAGCGTGGGATGCCCCCCAGCCATTATTGATGTACCGACGACCTAAAGAAAATGGCTGGGATAGACTGGATGCGGAAAGCGGAGGATAGGGTATTGTGGTGTAGCCTAGGAGAGGCCTATGTCCAGCAGTGGACTGTGATAGGCTTAGCTAATTTAATAATGAATTGCATGGTGTCGTGGTCAGTCTTAGAATTATACAGGATAAGTTGTTAACTAGTGCGCAAACTGTAACTCATGGTTACAGTTTCAGCATATAGCATAGCGCAGAAATTTTTCGTCAGTTATTTAAATAAAAATCAGCTGTTCCATACATTTTGACCGCGTAGGTATTGCACTTTTCTATGAAACAGCAGATTTTTTTGGAAACCGACGAAAAATTTCTGCGCTGGGGTTTCTAGAATGATATGCTAAATTCATGGTTACAGTTTTCGCACTGGTAAAAAATGTATGCTATCATAAGAATAGATTTGTATTGGTTAACGAGTTGACAGCAACTAAATGAAACAAAAATTCGTAGATAATAATCGATTTCCTAAACTCTCTTAGTTTTAGTCATTCTTAGAGAGCTACGGGTGTTAGAAAAGTTCATATTATATCGATATTATATTTCAGGAATCTGCTGCTAAGCGTCAAGCTGTGTAGACCTATAAGAGATCATCCATTTTTCATTTAGGTATTTGATGCAAAGGCAGACTAATACGGATTTATAAATGAAACCTAATGATTTTAACCAAAGTCAAAGCATTTATTTCTAGACACATAAAAGGCACTTTTGAACACGAACTTTTACATTAAAATAGAATTGATTCTAGTCGCCCCTTCCAAAAGGTTGTTTCGTATGGAGAAGACTGGGCAAGAAACTCCGCCGTTACTCTTTTAAAATATTATACATAATTGCATATATGGAATGGAATAAAATTACCACAATAGGTAAAAAGATTTAAAAATAAAGCAAAGACAGAACAATAGCAAAATACAGGAAAAGCTTTAATCCAGTGCGCAAATTATAACCATGAATTCAGCAAATCATTCTAGACCCCCTAGCGCAGACATTTTTCGCCGGATATACAAAAAATAAATCAGCTGTTCCATACATTTTGACCACGCAGGTCACTTTTCTATGAAACAGCAGATTTTTTTGGCTAACCGGCGAAATATTTCTGAGCTAGGGTTTCTAGAATGATATGCTGAATTCATGGTTACAATTTGCGCACTGTTTAAAAACTTACACTGTATACAGGGTAAGTTTTTATCCAGTGTGCAAAATATAAATATGTGAACACCATGTATCTATCATATACAGTGTAAGTTTTTAAACAGTGCGCAAATTCTAACCATGAATTCAGCATATCATTCTAGAAACCCTAGCGCAGACATTTTTCGCCGGATATGCAAAAAATAAATCAGCTGTTCCATACATTTTGACACATTTTCAGTCACTTTTCTTTGAAACAGCAGATTTTTTTTGGCTAACCGCCGAAAAATTTCTGAGCTAGGGGTTCTAGAATGATATGCTGAATTCATGGTTACAATTTGCGCACTGTTTAAAAACTTACACTGTATATGATAGATACATGGTGTTCACATATTTACAAAATTTTAAAAAAGTAAGTGTAACCTCAAGTTATGTCGCAAACAGGATCATTAAAGATTACGAAAAGGATATCAACGATTTTTGTAAGAGATGAAAATGTGCCGAAAGATTTCCCCTCGACCGGCCACGTAGCCATGCGTACAAACGTTTGCTCACAGTACACAGCCGGACGGATCTTGCCACAGCCTCATTAAAGATTCTAGGTCGTTCTGCAATCGTTAATTAGCGAGATAAGTACTGTATTAATTGTGTACGCCATTGGAGCGACTATCGCGCCATCTAGTGAATGGCGTTAGGTTGCTTACAGATGGTGAGGCTTTTCGTTTTGGGTTGAAGGTTTTGTTAAAAAGTTTGTGTTCCCTTTATGTTGTAAGGTGTTGAAAAAAAAAAAACAGGAATTATTCAGAAGAATTCCTACTATTGTTGATGTCTCACAGTTTTCAAAAGGTGATTGAAGAAAACGTTTCGTACCAATTTAACTGACTTATGGGAATTGCAGAAAATTGGATTTTTATTGTCATCATCATTTCAGCCGAAAGACGTCCACTGCTAGATTTTTATTTCTATCAAAATTTAAAGCTGAAATGGCATTTGACTAAAATTAAGTCTAAATCGATTTCTATTGTGACTATTGATTTTCACGCTATACAGGGTTATTGGAAAAACACCAACAACCTCTAAGAGGTCATTGTACTCATCATTATGAACAACTTTTACTATGGGACCAAACCTGAAATAGCGAAAAAAAAAACAGCTGTTCCTTACGTAAAACTCATCAAAATGTAGGGAAGTTGTTCATTATGATGAGTACAATGACCTCTTAAGAGGTTGTTAGTGTTTTTCCAATAACCCTTGGCAGTCAGTGTTTGAATGGATGCTATATAATTTAGGTACCTATTAACCATTTTTCTTACACTACATCGGACGAGTTGCGCCGTCTGAACATCGCCTTACCAGGATGATTTTCGTAAATTTGCATAAATCTGTTTATTTCACTTCTTTACTTCGAGGTCACTATATACACAGTCGTACAGTCTCAAGCCGCAATTCTGAATTAATTAGATGTAATTAGTCTAATTTTATAAAGTTCAACATAATGTTTTTTTTTTTACTATGTGGATTGAATGGATTTTTAGTTTGTTTAAGTTAATGTTTTTTTGTTATGTTTATTTTGTCCTGAAACAGGATATAAAATTATTCTTTTAGTTTTAATTAAAACTTAACATCGTTTAGTGACTAGAAAAAATAAACGAAAGAAGTTTTAATTGTGAAGTAGGTAGTTCTTGGGTTTTTAGTTAGGTAATTAGTTAATGAGTTTAAAGTTTTGAACATTGCATAGAGTATTTCTGTGTTGATATCTACACCTTTTTATTTTAACTTGGCTTACAACAATAATTAAAATGAATTAATTATTCTTGTTGATAATAAATAAATGGTTAGAGCTGTCTTACTGTGATGATTGATGATTGGACGCAGTTCCTTAAAGAAGACGTCACCTTACCTGAAAAAAAGTGTATGTTGAAAATAAGCAACAAATTAAAATAATCTATTTTTATGTAATACAGGTGAAATCCTTAACAACATTATACAACTAGATAAGTAGTATTACTTAGAAAATAAATTTTGTATTTTTATAAATACAAATTTTATTTTCTAAGTAATAGTCATCCTTTTAAAAAAGTTTCTTGTTTCCATCTTTTTAATTACCTAAGTAAAAAAAAAAGACAAAACAAAAGAAAGAAAAAAAGATGGTAACAAGAAACTTGTTTTAAAAGGATGACTATTAGGCTGAATACTATATGCAATAGCATGCAATCGGAGGCAATAAGTCGGAGATCGGGGGGGGGGGGGGGTTGACATAATCGCCACACTTGGCAGGCGGGTTGGCGATCGCAGTATGGTGGTAAAAATGTATAGAGAACGCTGCTGCCCATTCTGTAGTAAGTTCCTTAGTCGCTTCCTACGACACCCACTGGAAGAAATGGGATGGTGCTATTCTTTTACGACCGGCTACCACACGGGACTTAATGTAATTAATGAATAATAATGTAGTTTATGTTGTAACGTTGACTATTTTGTTTCTTTTTTTATTATTTTAGGTTTTTTCATTCCAAATTATATGTAAACATACAAGGTTGCACTAATTTTTGCAAGCTATTTATAAAACACTTTATTTTGATACTCCATTCAATAGGTTTTGAGAAAAAAAAATGTTTTTTTCGAAAACATAACATGGCGCCAAAAATCGGGCATTTTTTATCAAATTTTGGTATACCCAGTGTCACTCTCACAATTAAGACGAATCTAATGACACCTCTCAAGCTGAAATCGATCAAGCCGTTTAGGCTACAGAGCGTGCCAAAGAAATATACACATACATTACATACATACACACATACATACACTCGAAAAACATAACCCTCCTTCTGGCGCAGTCGGGTAAAAATAATGTTTGTACCTATTTAGTAGCACGAAAATAAATAATACAAGCATATAAAATTTGCTATTGTAACTGCAGATTACGGGCTGATTAGTCAGACAGCTTTTATTTGAGGAATAAATGTGTCGGTTTGACAGCTTTTGTGGAGAAAAAATGCCAAACTGTCAGTTATAAGTCATCCCACTATTGAAAAATCAGCCCTTAGGCATATTCATTTCAACCTAGCACTTTCCATTACATTACGGAAATTTTTACAAAAAAGCTGTTTAAAACATATTTTTTTCGCACTAAAGGATATCCTGTCAAAAGAAATAAAAACGCAAAAGTTACAAACACAAGCTTTGGCATAGATATTGTTTATGGCAGCCTTTCGCAGTTTTGATATTAGAGGAAAAAACTTTACATTTACCTACCTTTATTTCACGATTTTCAGAAACCTTGTTAAAAGTCAGTTTTGCCGTCTAAACATTTATTATGTCAGCTGTTTTTATTTAATGACCAAAATAACAACAACCAACCAATCAAAATCATTTATGTTGACATGACATTACAATGACAGCTAGAATTGAAAACACTCGCAAAACCGGGTTTTTGAAAGGCTTTTCAATTTAATGGCTAGTCCAACTGCTACATAGAAATAACCACAAAGTAAAATCAAAACTACAAAATATTCTTGCTCTCTATTAGGTTTTGACGCAGAGACAAACATTATTATCTTCAGGACGAAAGCTTCAAACAAATAAGTAATAAATTATTTGAAGTACGTTATTATTGGTTTTTGAAATGAGGTCTGCATTATTTCTAATTTGAAAATGGGCACAGAATAAATATTAAAGAAACTTAAATCACAGAAAAGCGAAAATAACTTAAGATTTGCAAAAAAATAATTAATATTTATGACCACGGCAGTATAACTTGAAGCATGTTTGTTTCCTCTGCAATTCCCATGTCATTATAGAAAATATGTTACTGGCCAGTTCACATAAAAAAGAGAGAAAAACAGCAAAGAGGTCAGTTATCGGGTGATTAATTTTCAAACCGTGTATCCTATTCGAATCGCGTTCGGAAACGCACCAACGGTTACCATTTCGGATGTGTAGTGTTGCGAAATTGGAACGGATATTGCTCGTTCCTCTCGGCGGCTATTCTGATAGAAATTTGAATTTTGCCGGTTAACTGCCGCCGTCCGGCCTCGTTACACCTCTTTGTTATTTGGACATGTATCCGAACGGTTTGGCGGGAGGTGACGAAGCGTTAAGACGCCATTTTGTTTCGACAGATTAGACGCTAAATGTCTAAATTAACTGATTACGTAAGAAATTTATACTTGACAAAAAGTTTTTCTTTTCAGCAATTTCTGCTTGAGCTTGAATTTCGTAGAATGTGTTGGATATAGTTTCCGAATCCTAAGTTTCGTTGAAGGGGGAGGAGCTTTAAAAATAGGTGATTGTTACTATTTTAGGAAAGTTCTTCAGACAGACATTTTTACATACATAGTTGTAACCATAATCTAACGACTCTGGTGAGTCGATGATACCGACAACCCGCTCTGTTTGCCCAACTTTGTCAAAGGCCTCCTCCATCTCTTTCCAATCTGTTCTATATTTATTTTTCGCTTTCCTAGTCCATGTTTTCCCTGCTATAATAATCTTTATTTCGTCTTCCCATCTTCGAAATTGTCTATCTCGATTTAGTTTTCTGTTTCTTGGGTACCAAAATAATATGTTTTTGCTCCACTTTGCAATGTTTCTTATTATATGACCAGTCCACACAGACCAGTTCAGAAGTATTATTGACTACTCATTCCTAATTTTCAGGAAGATTTCACACATATTTACCAAAATGTATAATTTCCGAAAACCCTTGTAGGTATACAGACAACATTTAATATGACAAGTGAGGCGGGTTTGACGGAAATTAAATGTGCATTAGCTGCGCCTCCAAGCGTAGCGTCGTCTTGTTTGAAGCTCAGTGGACTGATCCTTGCCCACTTTTCTACTATCAGTGACTATTACTTTCACTAAAGTTACATTTTGGGAACAACGGTCAAATCAAAATCAAAATTTTATATTTCACATACCCCATGTATGTGAAATATAAAATTAACAACAACTTAACTTAACAACACTTAAGAAACGTCAGAAGCTAAGGTGCACGGTTGAAATTTGTCGTTTCCTATGGAGGCGGCAAGAAACTGCACAGTTACTCTTTAAAAAATAATGTTTTAAAAGTTACTGAGTTGAAAGGTTTGGGAGGACAGTGTAGGCCTGTCAACAAGTACAAGATATATTTAATAAAATAGAAAATGGTCTGAAAATCTACAGTCTACAAGCCCTACAACATTCTCACATTCACAAAATATAAAGTAATCCACATGACATAAAAATAAATAAAATATTAAAACCTTATCTATTTAAATCAAATGACATGATTGCACAACAACGACAACATAGAACATTCGGTTTAACTTGCGAAGCCGTATTGTCAGTTCTTGAGCTGTGATAGGTAATTCTGAAATCTATACGAAAACTATCTTTTGAATTCGGCTTTATTGTGTCGGGCTAGCGTTGCGTTGCGTTCTTAGAGCAGCGTCCCGAATAAAATGGCAGTAGGTACTAAACGTAAACCAATAAAGAGAAGGTCAGGTCACCTTGAGTGAAGTCGACAAGGATTTTGATTCACCATCGTCATCATCATAGCTGGACCTAGGTCTCTCCAAAGCTCCGCCACTTCGCTTCCCGCATCCAACGGAATCCTGCGGCCTTCACACGGTCATATTTTGAGTACCGTAAAAAAATAAGGAAAATATCTGAAGTTCTCGGTGAAAGAGTGTCGTGGATGGCATAGTATGCCGATGACAGAGGTTAAATTCAAACTGTTAAAACTGTAGTGTTTTTGAAGTGAAAACTTCTTTAGGCGCGTTGAGCACTTTTTGGGTGAGCAAAAATCATGGAACTCTCGTCATCGTCACCAAAACGCTTTCCATGAGCTATATGTATACTGTGTATATATGGGTGAACGAGCAAACGGATGAGTCGCAAGTTGATGTCTTTGGAAAAGACCTTTTCTTTCAATAGGAAATTCTAATTCTTTTATCGCTTTATTTGCCTTTGTATTTTTATCGTAAAAATCTATGCTGTTACCTTTAATGGCTGAAGTAGATCGCTCGTTTATTATTTTTTACCGAAAGCAATCAAGACCCGGATACCAATGTGAAATCCTATATTGACGATAAAAAAAATACACACGTAATTGTTAAAGTTTTCACTTCTGTCGGCATTCCCGGAGTGCGACTATTTTTCGAAATGAAGAGTCTTGTAAGTTTACTTCCACAGCTAAATTGCAGTGAAGAAGCACCTGCAATTCATTATCATCATCATCTGCTTTGCCTTTTTCCGACTATGTCGGAATCGACATCATTCTTATTTGATGCAGTACCAGCATTTTACATGGAGAGACTGCCGTTTTGACCTCCACAACCTGTTACTGGGCAATACGATACCCTTTAGTAAGATTGGTTATCAGACTTTCGGCCTTCTGACGATCCGTAACGACTGTCAAAGATCCACGAATGACAGGCGGGATCAACGGCTCAACGTGCTTTCCGAGGCACGGAGGGGTCTTGGTCAACACCTGCAATTACTTTTTCAAAAGTGTGCTATTTAACATTCCGAGCAGCACTCTTCTACCCTCTACTATCCACAGAGCGTGTCATTCCAAAATAAATCATATTACTCAATCTGCATAAAGAAAAACGGTACCCTCTACGATACCAATACGTGGGTTATCACACGGCCGGGGCGCTCCCGCGTCTAACTGTAGACGAAGTCACGGGTCGCGGCGCAGGCAATTAGCGGAGCCGCCCACCCGTGACGCCACTTCGGACCAGCTCGGGCCACTTCGGGTTACCTCGGTTTTGGTGTTTGAGATTTTTATTAGAGTTTACAACATATTTGTTTGACCAACAGATAGTTGATTGTGGTCTGATTGTATATGAAAAACGCGATAAAGACATTTTCCTAGGAAATTTTCTTTTGACAGTTTTTTAAGGATTTCAGGCAGGAGCAAAAGGATGAATCAAGGTAAATATATGGGGTACCTAGAACTCTTTGTGAGGTATGCGTCTGGGGAATGCCGTACTTGTTCCCTGCGCTGGAATACAGCTGTTCCAGCTTTAACAGTGTCGTCACCGGCGCGGCGAACACATTTAGACATTTTAGCTTTGTCTCTGGTATGTGATTACAATGCCTCTGGTATTGCAGATTTCGTATAAGCGGCGGTGACCTCTTATCATCAGGTCTGTCCAAGGCGTCAGCGTCGATTTGTTTCCCATCCAGTCTATTTAATAAAAATCTTAAATTCGCAACTAAACTGCGGGGTCCTGAACTTGGAATTTTGAGCAAGAGTTATTTTTGTAACGGTAAAAAAAGTGATCAATAGGGAAGGTATTAAAAAAAAAAAAAACCTAATGGGTTTAAATAGTGGACCAATGTGGAACTTCGTAATTTTTTCATACTGCTTGCAACAATATAAAAGCTAACAAATGACATTAGGAAAAAGTATCATCAGATACGTTTAGTTTATTATACGTTTATTACCGGCGGCGGCGTTAGATATCAGAATATTTTGGGGCCATCATCTGCTGTTGACGTATTACGTTCAGACGCACATTCGAAGGTCACCCTTCGACATGGGTCACCGCAGCCGCGCCCTGCTGCGTCACATCGAAGTACAGGATGAGTTTTAATGTAAATAAAAATATTTTGACATCATGCATGAGAAAATGTAGATAGGTCCGGTTGATCATCAATTATTAAGTTGCGAGTAGGTACTACGTCTAAAACTTTTAAGAAATTTTATTTATCTTGAAGTTTTTCTTTGCCTGAAACAGTTTTACTGTTACCAGTCATTGACAAATTAAAACAACAGGCCTAGAACTACTCCTACAGCACTACTACAGTAACCGTGGAGTTTCTTGCCGGCTCTTCTCCATAGGAAGCGACAATTTGGAACCGTGCACCTAGCTTCTGACGTTTCATAAATGCCCATGCAGGTTTATATGAATTAAAATATTTTGATTTTGATTTGAGATTGACTCGGATAAAAAATCAGAGCAAACTATGAAAAATAAAGGTAAGATTCTGTTCAGTCTTAAACAGACTGAATAGAATTTAGCAAAGCGCAAAGAATGGAAACAATAAGAACAATTATGTCTAAGTATTAGATCGCTAAGCGAGCAAGCTTACATACATATACTTAGCTGCCTTTTAGTACAAAAAACCTCATTACCTAATTAAGCCTCTTCCAATTACAGTGTAATGGAAACTTCCTGTATATCGCCATGGTCTGTACTCCACGATATGTGAAATCAACCGCGACACCGAAAACATGTAGCTATTATATTATTTATTGAAAAAATAACGAGTGTTTCCCACTAAACAGAATGTTATGACTTGGCTGTTTTTAGGGCTCTAGGGCTCCGTACCCAAAGACTGCTAAGGGCCCTATTACTAAGTGCGAATTTCACCAATGAAAACTAACGCAATCATCACATCTAAACCGCTTTCAAGAGCTGTCACATTATTGAATTCAATTTTGATTTCAGAGAAAAGAATAAAAGCAGACAGCTCTTAAACGTGGTTTAGGTGCTCATAGCGTTCAGTTCCTTTGGTGAAATTCACCCTAAGGCTCCGCTGCCGTCCATCAGTAATGTCCGTAAATCAGTAAAATAATTTCAACATAATGATGTAACCAACTTTTTATAACAATATCATGATTTTAAAAGAGTGTCCATGGAGTTTCTTGCCCGTTCTTCTCCATAGGTACCTACGCTTTGGAATGGGCAACTAGCTTCATCTTCCTAACTCACCGACCTTGACAATTTAAAAGTGCTTGTAATTGGTTTATTTGAAATAATTTGTTTTGAGTTTTGGGTTAGAGTTTGAGTTCGTTTGTTACAGGGCTGTCTTTTGAACTGTTATAGGTAAACACTTGGAATGTTCATAGAGTACTACTGGTTTCATAGTGCACTTACTACTATAACCGCTATACCAGCAAAGATTGAAGAGTAAAGTCGAAATTTAAATGGGGTCCTACTCGCACTTGGTTCCTTTTTTGTATTTTGTAATTCTGGGATCAAGAACTAGTGCAGATCTCGGCGTTCATACGATTAATCGAGTCTGTTTAAACCACGCTGGGGGGGTTAGGGCATTTCATTCATTCATTCGTTCTCAATTCCTTCTGTCAAGTCTTGGCTAATGAGGCATTATTAACTGTAACTTTAATCCGAGGGGCTCATAAGCATCAATAACTAGGATTGCTATCCCATTTAGGCTTGCCTTATTCTTCTATCAAAAAGTCCGTTGAGTGTTAAGTTTATAACTCGCTACCTAATCTTTATCATCTGCCTAGCCTTTTCCCAACTATGTTGGGGTCAGCTTCCAGTCAAACCGGATGCAGCTGGATACCAATATTTTACATGGAGCGACTGCCTATCTGACCTCCTACTACCCAGTAACTGGGTAAAACAATACTCCTCGGTAAGATTGGTTTTCAGGCTTTCGGGGATCTGACGACCGTAACGACTGTCAAGGAACCACGAATGGCACCCGGGACCAACGACTTAACGTGCTTTCCGAGGCACGGAGGGGTCTTGATATGTAAAGATGGTCACCCATCCACGAACCAACCGCGGCAAGTGTAGCTTAACCTGATCGAACGACACGTGCAGCTGTTATGTATATGACTTAGCCACAAGCCAATTCCACAAAAAAAAACCGCTACCACAAACACTATTAACAAAAATAATAATACGAGTACCTACCAACTAATAATACGAAACCATATTTCAATACCAATCTATCTGGTAAGATGGTGAATGAACCGATCATTTGACTTTTTAAAACTAGTTGGTGTGGTCACCGACACCGCGGCTGACGTGACATCATTTATCATATCGACGTGTGATCGACTGGCGCGCGATAAATAACAATATTATATTTACACTTGGAACTTGTGCACGGGTCGATCGATTAGGTAAAGCTACAGTGGATGGGTGACCATCTTTACATACCCTTCGTACCTCGAAAAACACGTTTAGCTCCTGGCTGTTTGACATTTCAATTCGTGAATCTTTGACAGTTGTTACGGGTCGTCAGAAGCCCGAAAGTCTGACAACCAGTCTTACCAGGGAGTATCGTGTTACCCAGTAACTGGGTTGTGGAGGTCAGATAGGCAGTCGGTCCATATAAAACACTGATATTTAGCTGCATCCGGTTGGATTGAAAATATTGCCGATGATAACTTGGCACTTGATATTTGCACTTAGGTACTTTGTTTTGGGGCTCAACTAATAAGTTTGTTTGGATAGGAAAGACGTTAATTTAATTTTGTCCGTTTAAGAACGACTTTAGATGACAGATAATGTAGAAAGTGTCTCCTAGAAATGTTCAAATAATAGTTAAAATTAATTTAGTGATGTGTTTCTTTTATACAATTATAAGATTAAGCTATAGTTTCTACACCCACACTTCGCCAGTTATGTAAAAAACAAATCATGTTTTTATTATTAAATACCTAATCGTTGAAGAAATGTAAAGAACATTATTTTGTAATAAAAGTCTTTTAAAAGGAAATTTAGTGTGTTTCGGTTCGTTTCCTTTTAAACTTCCCATATAACGACTAATGGTTTTTTTTTACTTTATTTTCTTTAGGAATGATAGATAATTAAATCTTGTTATGATGATATCGTTTGCTTATTTTCTAGCGGCACTACCGATAAGGAACTAAAGTTCAATCAACGGCAAAGTTAAGTTGGTACTAAAAAGTACCGGTTCGTTTCATTCACATTGTCTCCGCGTGTGCTCGCTGATAATTTGATTGATTGCACCGTATTCTGACCTTTATGACTTATGCAATAGAGGTTATGTCGAAACATCTGATTCATTCAGCTGTTTCGATATCAGTTTAAGTTTATATCTTGATTGTAGTGTGACTAATCTTTGTGGTTTAAAATAAGCCTCTTCATCTATATTCCCGTTGTATGACCTATCTTCATGTACGCTAAACCTTTACATTGGAATATACTTTGTATTTAGCGGTTAGTTCCTAAGTCCTGTTGGCACTTTATTTAGTGGCCTATTCTGTCGTATTACAAAACGCGATCTAATTTTAGTTCTATCCTAAAGCCGTGAGCCAGTTATTGCATTACAACTTTATTTCGATTTGGGTAAAGTTCTTAAAACAAAAATGACAACTTAGTACTGACGGACTAAGTTGTCAGTTTTGTAAAAAGAACAGCATTTATATACATATTGGGTTTTTAATTAAAAAACTTGCTTGGTGGTTTAAACCTGATCTAAATAAAAACTTTGTATTGTAATAAATCGAAATCGCATAATCGGATGCATATTTACCTAAAGTTAATTTTTAGTTATGAAAGTATGGAAGTGGCTTCTTAATTTCTTTTTTAATATCCCGGGATTCTAGTACTGTCCTCGCCGCCGCGGCCATCGCGACGGCCCGTTCAATATTCGTCCCGTCCTGGAACCTGGTCGTAGACAGCCTCATCAAATCACTAAATGACAAAGGTTACTTCACCGTAGGCTACGCCGATGATTTAACCATAATAATAAATGGCACCCATGAAAATACCCTATGCAACCTCATGCGCCAAGCCTTGAAAATAGTCGAAGACTGGTGCAACGAACACCAACTATCAGTAAATCCCACGAAAACCGAACTGATTCTCTTCACAAAAAAGAGGAAACTCCCGGAATTACAACTTCCACGTCTGTTTGGCACTACCCTAAGCCTATCAACTGAAACCAAATACCTGGGTATCTTTTTGGACAAACAGCTGAACTGGGCAAAACATATCAATTACATCACTACAAAAGCCAGCATATCCCTGTGGCAGTGCAAGCGAATGCTGGGCAGGAACTGGGGGATTAGCCCCAGAGTCACGTACTGGCTATACACCACAGTTATTCGACCAATTATCACATATGGCTCAATAGTCTGGTGGCCCAGGACAGACCTGAGCACAGCCCAAAAAGACCTTGAAAAACTGCAGCGGTACGCCTGTGTAGCAATCACTAGCTGCATGAGAACTACACCCACCGCTGCCCTACAGGCAATGTTGGGGTTGCCCCCCCTACACCTCATCGTGCGGGAGGAGGCGGCCCTGGCTGCCTTCAGGCTCAACACAGCAGGAACCCTAGGCAAAGACTCTAGAGTCAAGCATACACGCATTAAGGAAGATGCTATCAAACGACAACCAATGATGGCATCATCCTGCGATAAAACCCCGAAACTGCACTGCTTTCAGAAGCACTATAACGTGGCACTGACAGAAGAACAGAATGATCATTCAGGCCCGGAAGAGCTAAGAGTCTATACAGACGGATCAAAGACTGACTCCGGAACCGGAGTCGGAGTCTTCTCACACGACCTTAACATAAACATATCCAGCCCGCTGGGAATGTTCAACACCGTCTACCAGGCGGAATGTGTGGGCATTATACAAGCGGCTTACGCGATAGAAGCCAGGAGAGTCACAGACACCCACATACGGATACTCTCCGATAGTGCTTCAGTTCTCCAATCCCTAGGGAAAAAATACATAACATCGAGTTTAATACTAGAATGTCACAATGCACTTGAACGAGTAACAGTTTCTCACCGCAACACTGTGACACTGCAATGGATAAAAGGACATAGCGGATCACTAGGCAACGATGCTGCTGACGAACTAGCTAGGAGGGCATCCAGCGCATCAGTCTATGGACCCGAACCACTCGTGCCCATACCATTTAACCAGATACGCAGGTGGCTTCAGGACTACACACACACACAAGCAGAGAGCTGGTGGACCTCGACACCAGGCTGCAGGCAATCTAGGGAAGCAATGCCATCTTTGAATGGCAAGCTAAGCAGACGTCTGTTACGCCTGGACAGAAAGGACCTGCGTCTGGTGACTGGGACCATCACGGGACACTGCCCGCTAAACAAACACTTCCACACAATAGGCTTAACGGACAGCCCCCTGTGCAGGGCCTGCATGGAGGCTGATGAGACCGTCGCGCATGTGCTTTTCGAATGTACAGGCGTAGCCCAGATTAGAACAGAAACCCTCGGGGCACCCAAATCTTACACGGATGTTCTCAACAAACCAGGAGTTATAGCTAACTTCTGGAGGGAGGTGGGCTGGTTGGAATAACCACTGACGGCCGCCATGGCTCACGCACAATGGTCCACTTAAAGGACTAAGTGCGGAAACCAAATCGTATAACATAGAACATCCGTCCCGTCCTTTGCTCGAGCTAGCCCGCGCCGCTGAGCCTGTAGTGTTAAGTACGTCCCCTAACAATAATCAATCCGATTCAGTTTGTCCCTTGCTGCCCTCTCCCAGCGATGCCCTAAACCGAGGTCCGTACCTCACAGGGGGTGCCCTTAGCGAGCAGTCGCTCTAGTTTTAAGTTTGTTTTGAAGCCCTGACTGGTAATCTTAATTTATTAATATTATCACAGGCAAGCCCGGTTAAGCAGACGACAACCTCATAGGTTGAACTGCAAGATGTTATATACAAAAAAAAAAAAAAAATGGGCAGTTGCGTACCAAACGCAACACCCGTCAGCAGGCCTAGACAAAACACATTATCTTTAGCGTTCATGCCAAACGCTACGCCAAAATGTATGGGAATGACATTACCTGCGGAAAGAACACGACGTACTCGTAACCTTTCCGCAGGTAATGTCATCCCCATACATTTTGGCGTAGTGTTTGAAACAGAAATGTATTTTGTCTCTAGGCCCTGGTCGGAGGATCCTCCCTTTTCTTTGGAGGATGAGTGAACTTTACACCATGTTCCTCATACCTCTAAATACTCGTGAGCTTAGTTCAGTGCATAGAACCGCGTACTTATGGCCTTATAATACATCATAGAAGTAAGAACAAGTCCTGTTCTTGTTAATTAGCGTACGACCTAATACGTTTAACCCCAAAGTCAGTTCGTGTAGTATTTGCGTACCATTGACGCAAAACAGTTCCTCCCTATGTAATTAATTTAAATGGTGCTTAACGGCTGATTTATAGTTGTATATTAGTTCCACGGACAAACTCTTTCACATGTAGCACTTCTAGTAGCTCTCCCTATTCAAATCAAATCAAAATATTTTATTTCACATACTCCAACATGGGCACTTATAAAACGTCAGAAGCTAGCACGGTTCCAATAATTCGTTTCCTATGGAGAAGAGCCGGTAAGAAATTCCACGGTTATTCTTTAAAAAATAATTGGATTAACACTGTTTTCAATTCACTGTTTTTTTTTTAATATTCGGTCCTACTCGCGGACCGAGCCGAGGTGGAGTTCGGTTATTTCCGGTTTCCCATTTATACTTTAATCCAATATTTTACGCCCTTAGGGGCTGATTTCCCATAAACACAGAAACACGTGATTTTTAATTTTTAATCAGAATGATTAACACCAATTTTCATGGTTTAAACTTCAAAAATGACGACTTTCCATACGAACTTTCATCCCCTATTTAACTCCCTTAACCTAGTCGCGGGCTCGAACTCACTGGTGGGCCTGGCTGAAAAGCACGCTGTCTCACCAAGATTCGTGTTCGACAGAGGTAGTACCCGTGATAAGCAGTTAGACGCTAGTCTACACGCATAACATTATTGAGTGAGCTGCAGGATCACCACCCTAATTGCGTAACTTACGATTAATCATAATCGGTTTCGTTTTCACAGTTCAACAATATTCATTGCGTTATTTACGTTGTTGAGCAGACAGTTTTTTCGAACATATGAAGCAATGGTTTAACAATCTGTTTCAAAACGATACAGATTATGATGAATCGGGAGTTACGCAATTAGGGTGCTGATAAAGCAAAACAGGCGTGTAAAAAATTAAGAAAAGTCCTTCAGAAGATTGGGTTCTCTGAAAAAACCCCTGCATAAATAAATAACCAATAAAGTTCATTGAACTTTTCGATATTTGAGCTTTGTCGGTACTGACTTAGTTTTAGAGATTTTACATTTATTTTTACTTAAACACGCCCAAAGTTAGGATAAGTTAGCAAGAAAAACGATTCTTTGTTGTCTCCTAACTTTTTAATGGTTTTTAATTTTAGCATTCCGTTTCCGTACAGACAATAATAATAATAAGGCAAAAACATCCATGTTTAATATTTGATGTGCACTGTCAAACAGTGGAGTTTAACACTCCCGAAGTTTTTATGAGAAAACGTGGAATAGATTCACTTTAGGGTTTGAATTTCGAAAAATCCTTCATCAATCCTTGTCTACATTATATTTTAGCTTTCTAGGTTCAAAGTTTTGGGCTAGGCGTTGATGATGAGTCAGTCAATCAGTCAGGACTTTTATTTTACTTATTACATTACATAAAATCTTATGGTTCTCAGCAAAAATTAGGTAGAACTTAGAAGTAGGAAGAAAATTTTCTTCTAAACTTAACTCTTCGTAGGCCCTAGGAAACCTAACGTTGAGATCTAAGTATTTCCTCAAACGTTGCATAATTCTGTGGTATTAACTTACGTAAAGGCAATAATTGTAACGTTTGTGAGTGTAGCCCCAATTTCCTGCGACTATCGATTATCATTCGAGAGAAACCACGAATCATCTCCGACTGTGGGCGGCTCTGGCGACGTACCTACCTTGAGTACTGTCGCGGTTACAAGTATAGCGTGCCTTGAAGATTTTTAGTACTTTTTTTTTTCTATAGGACTGTCAAATAAATGAAACCTACACTGAAAAATCGAATAGGTTGTTTTAACCTTTTTCAACCTTTATTTTAGGTTAACATAGCACCTACCGACATGATTTGTTGAATTAACAAAATAAAAATAGTTGAACTATAAAGGTAAATTTAACCTGTGTTCAGTTTGGTTTAAACTGATTAGGTATATATATTTAACTTAGTTATTTTGTTGACTCTACTTCGTTAATATGTTGACTTGACTATATTATCAGTTAGACTTACTTAGATTCGTATATTGTGTCGTTTTAACCTCTTTTAGTGGTTGGTTTAACCTATTAATTTTTAACAATTTTATTTTTGTAGAAATAAATGTCATATAATAGTTGTTTAAACATAATATTAGGTTAACGCAACTTACATGAAATCAACATTATGGAATTCAACCTATTCGGTTTTTCAGTGTAAGGAAGATCAATCACAAAGCGATTTTTGTTTTTCTTGCCGTGAAAATCAACAGTTGATTCGACATGTGTAGTGCACGGCCTTCAGTGTCGTACGGTTCACTATGGAAGCTTGTTAACAGACACGTTTTTTCTACGGCGCGATTGGACCATGCCCTGGAAAGGGTCTTCAGGTATTATGCTATGCGAAATGTTGGTGCTACTAAAAAACATCTGCCGAAGCCTTCAGAGAAAATAGGCGTATTGCTAATTATGTGTTGATATAGAACCTCATTCAAAACCTACTATGTACGTAGAAGGTGAAGCGAGTTTATTGGCAAATTTAAGTAGGGGGCAAATTAGCTCTGCCATACATTTTGACCGCGTAGGTAGGTGTTGCAATTTTACATGAAACAGCGGAGTATCGTTATAATCGACTAAAAATTGATTCGGTAGGAGGTGAGTCTAGAATCTTATGCTGAATTAATGGTTCCAGTTTACGCGTCCATGTCCCCCCTGGTTATACAGTCATGATAACTGAACTGAAACCTCAAACTACGCCATAATCTTGGTCATCTAGTACATTAAGTTCCTGAGAATGTACTATTAGCTTTTTCCAGCAAAATTATCCCACGGGAACGTACTAGATGGATAAAACGTATCTTATATGTTAATCCAGGTTATAAACTATCTCTGTGCCAAATTTCATCCAAATCCGTTCGGCCGTTTTTGAGTGATTGAGTAACAAACATCCATCCATCCTCACAAACTTTTACATTTATAATAGTAGTGGGATAAATAGGATTTTCGTTAAAGAACATATTTCATCCAAAATACATTAATTTAATAACCGAGCCATCAAACCTTCGTCGTCAACAGTACAGTCGTAACAAAAAACGTTTTAACATATTCAATTTACGAAGAGGCGCGGCGTCCGGCCCGACTGCCCCGAACTGTCACGTTGCTCAGCGCACGCGCTAGCGACGCAAATGTATGACGATGTTTAGGCTTAGTTTGCTTGATTTTGACGAGTACACATTGAATATGATTTAACTTCGAATTGAATTGCGAATACATGACGAAAACATTGGAAATACATGAATCTGCCTAGCCTACTCCCAACTATGTTGGGTTTGCTTCCAGTCTAATTGGATGCAACTGAATACCAGTATTATACATGAAGCGACTGCCTGTCTGACCTCCACAGGGTGAGACTTTCGGGCTTCTGTCGACCCGTAACGACTGTCAAAGATCCACGAATGAAAGCCGAGACCAACAGCTTAACGTACTTTCCGAAGTACGGGACGTTCTTGGTATGTAAAGATAGTCACCCATCCACAGACCAACTGGGGTAAGCGTAGCTTAACGTGCAGTGGCGAAGCTACAATTTTCGAGGGAAGCCGAAGTTAAAATTGTTCATTTCTTATAAACTCTAGATAACATCAAAGTTCAGTAATTCACTTCCTTTTTCTGAATTTAACGGCAGCTATGGTCGGAATTCTTGGTTTAGACATAGAAAAAATGCCATTTTTGTAATGCTTTTTAATCCTAAATGATGTTTTAAGCTAGTATGAAATATCTGTAATGTGATTTGATACACACACAACATGTGTTACATATTGTTTGGCAATAGTAGACACTAAGGAGAGTGTTTATTCCAAAGGGAAGCCGATAGGAATCGGGTTGTATAGAGGCTGCGCCCCTGTTAATCTGTTCGATCGACCCGTACGTTTTGATCAGCGGGGTAATTGCGTAACACTATCTGCTATCAGTAGCAATTGCTTTCATTTGACAGTTCAACAATATTATTTGCGTCATTTACGTTGTTTGCAAGCACCACAATTAGCAGCGGATTGTTAATAACAATACATAATGTAATATAATATTTTAGCTACATTTATGACACCGATGGAGAGAGTTCAAAATCTATGCTTTGTCAAAAACTAGATGGAAAATTCAACCTTATAGAAATTTCTAAGCATTTGAAAGTCAATTTCCACAACAAGTTGGAATTTCCAACCAATTATGATGGCAAAGTTATGTTAGCTATAACAACTTAATAGTTCCCAAGCGAAAATCAAAATTGTGTATTTCTTGAAAATTTGATCTCCAGTCACATGTACGCAAGAGCGTTTGGTCGTATTAAGTACATAGTAAATCACATAAAGGTTTTATGCGACTTCACTCAACTTTATTGCTTGGGTACCGACAGCAGATGAAGCTGTGTGAAGAATTGCAATTTTATTTTTGTATTTTGTGCTGAATTGGTGGGTTTATTTTTGGCAAAATAAAATAATGTTAGCTTGAGTAACGGCCTCTTCTTGGAACTAGATATACAGAAGATGACAAGAAATACATATATAGCAGTATAGATTTATTCGCAGAAAAGATTTTGTTGGTATTCTTCCAAGTTGTTAAGAAATAAATCGATGAAAGTAATATCTTATCTAGGAAAAGTATCTAGAAAATATTCTTATAATTGTTGTCCTTGTTTCCACGAAGGGCAGAGGTACCTATAGTACACCCACATTTCGCCAGTAAAAAATTCAATTTTATTAAAATAAGTAACATAAGATTATTCTGCTATCGCGCCCTGCGCTTGCGCTTGCTTGCGGTTACGTGCGAGGCTAACGATTTTTCCACCACCATAGCACCCGGCCAGCCTTATGAGGTACATACGAACACAAACTAATATAATTTCTCAAATATTTCAGTATTATTCAAGCGAGAGAATAGAGGCAGTATATAAGGCAATGGCTTGGTAATATTCTGTCTATCTATGTATTTAGCCCGTAAGGTGCCAGAAGTGGGAACTTCTGGCACCTTACGGGCAAAGACTACCCTTTCCCACACACGTCTATAGACTGCCATTGCGAGCCAGTTCTGTCAGTAGGAGTAAAGTTCGTCAATCCATCTTTATCTTGGTCTATCGTGATGTCATCTAGCATTCAATGCAAAATTGCATTACAGAATATTTCATTTTACACCCTTGAAAATAAGGTTTTCTTTTCTTTACCTTCAAGGTTATTGATAATGGTACCTAAGTGTTTATCCACCAAAACAACTGTTGAATGACAAATAAATCATTTGTAAAAACTGTTTTGCCATCTTTCAAATGGAAGAGAGGTCATAAGACAGTTTTTTTGCATATACTCAATCATATAGGTATTCATCCACATCTGATGTGGTACTTACAAGCGAACGCTCACAAAGTTGTAAATGGTTAAGTTAATGAATAAGAACGAGGTCAGAAATCATCAAAGTGTGACGAACGGATTGCATGACACACTCATTGAAACAAGACTATACTGCAGTCAAGTCTCCTCTTGAAGAGATGAGACTATCTTACTAGTCCCTAGTCTTCTTTTTCAACTCCTACGGATATGGCACTATCACTATCTCTTGCATGTTTTTACTGTTTTGTATTTTTAACTTTCGGAGATGTGGCGAGCGTTGAAAATCGAACAGCGCGCTCTTATTTAGGTGGCTCGCCTAATGTGTGGGCATTAGCATCTATTCATTTATATTATACTAGCTTTTGCCAGCCGTTTCACCCGCGTGGAGGTCGAAAATTATCCCACGGGAAAGTTCTACCGGGATTAATAGTATCTTTTGTGTTAATCCAGGTCTATCTGTTTGCCAAATTTCGTGCCAATCTGTTCAGCTGTTTTTGCGTGATTTTTGAGTAATAAACCACTAAATATCTAAATAATATAATAAATACACACTTTAATATTTTTAATATTAGTAAAATTCCTGACTAAATTCATGCTAAAAGGTTAATCTCATCAAAGTTTGTCATCGATTGTACCCCACAAGTGAAATGCAAGTAAAACAGTACTGTAACTGGAGCTCGGCTCGATCTCAATGCATACCCAACGCCGTATTTTTTGTACATGTTCCATGTATATACGTACACACTGGCTGCTTAAAACGTTACACCTGATTTCAAAGCCGTAGGTACTGAATTAAGTCCTCCTTTTAAATATTTGTTGGAAGTATGCAAAGTGAACTGAATGTTTTAAAATTTTAAGTCGTTTCGTCGGGCCTAACCTAAATTATGCATGTTTTCAACTAACGGAATGATGATTATTTTGGGTGTTTTAAAAATTGGATTTTCACTACGTAACTTGGGCAGAGCTTATAGATATCGATACTAATAAAATAAAGTTTGTTTTTAACGCGCTAATCTCTAGAACTACCAGCCCGATTTGAACATTTAATTTTAAATTTGATAGTCAAATTTTTGAAGAAGGTTATAAAGTAATAAACATCCTACGACTCAGAAGCCGAACAAAATGAAAAAAGTCTGAAGGAACGCTAAGCGGAAACTAAGTGATAAACATATAATTCCTATAACATGCGATGATATAAGATATATTTTAAGTTTAAACTTTTTCGGAAGTCGGTTGTTTTTCGTTTTGGTGCAACATCCTTGGGGTTAAAACAATGCATATTTATGCGACAGCAGCAATCGCCGTTGATTTACTGTAATTTTTTGAAGAGTTCCGTTGTCTGTTTTCGAACCGAATCATCAGATCTATATCAAATTTAAATGGGACCATTTCAGAATAAATTCATTTACAACAAATAATAATTTTGCAAATCCATCTATCTATGACGGAGTTAACAGACATTACACTACATTATACTACACTACACCACACCACACCACACGACACCACACCACACCACGCCACACCACGCCACACCTCAACACGCTACATTACACTATACCACACCACACAGTATTATTACGCAAACACAATATTAACTTTTAATTTTGTATCGTTTTTCTTTCTTTTTTTTTAGTTTCGCTAATGCGTTACCTACCTAGAGGTTAAAAATTTGTTATTATCTTTAAGATTTAACTAATATTCAAACACAGTTTTTTTTTTGGGGTGGGGGGGGGCTGGTAATCTGTGTGACAGGTTTTTCCTAGTGCAGATACCAGTCTCCCACAAAGGATTTACTCGTATGTTGTAATCTTAATTTAGTTAATTAAGGTGCCTTTGTGGAAGAGAAATAAACGTTCATTTATTATTATTATTAAAAAAAAAACATGTCGAATTGATAACCTCCTTCTTTTTTAAGTTGGTTAAAAATAAGAAACATTTCGCGGATATTACATAACATCACGCCTTGTTACCCCCGAACGGTTGGGCAGAGGAGTACCTGTAATAGACTCACATTTCGCTAAGTATGTTTAAGTCCCAAATAAAAGGGGGCGCGCCTATTACCAAATTGCGAGCAAAAGCGAATGTAGATATACAAATTGCTTTATGTACACAGGATAAGTTTTTAACCAGTGCGCAAACTGTAAGCATGAATTCTACATATCATTCTAGACCCCCAGCGCAGAAATTTTTCGTAGGTTATACAAAAAAAAAAAAAATCTGCTGTTTATAGAAAAGTACCTAAGTACTATATGGTCAAAGTTTATGGAATAGCTGATTTGTTTTTGTAAAACCGAGGAAAATTTTCTGCGCTGGGGGGTCTAGAATGATATGCTGAATTCATGGTTACAGTCTGCGCACTGGATAAAAACGTATCCTGTGTAGCAGCTAGTAGCTACCTATATGTATAAAATCGCTAAAAGAAAAGGATTAATTCGATATCCCAGCCATTATTTTAAACTAAGAAATCAAAACATACGGTAAAGTTAATATTATTCTCCATTTTAATAATAACGTAAGTATCCTTCAGTAGTCACAGATGCGTCATAGATATTGGTTTTCCTCAATTTTATTTTATTAAAATACATTGATTTGCACGTTGTTTTACTTTGTTCTTTTATTCAATTGCGTTATATAATACAATAGCAGACAATTGCAGGATGATTTAATGTTAATTAAAAAGTAGATGATCTAGTAGGTTTAGTTTAAAGTTAGCCAACAATAATACCTCTAGATTGAAAACTTGGATCTTCATCCTCTTCCCAGCCTTTTCCTGACAATGTTGGGGTCAGCTTCCAGTCTAAACGCATGCTGCTGAATACCAGTATTTTATATGGAGCGACTGCTTACCTGATTTCCACAACCCAGTTATTAGTTAATACGATATGCCTTTGTGGGATTGGTTGCCAGACTTTCGGGCTTCTGACTACACCGGTCGGTCAAAGATGTAAAAACAGCTGGGACCAACCAACGGCTTCCGAGGCACGGAGGAGTCTCAATATGTTATGGATGGACACCCATCCACGTTACTCAATCGGTATTCCCTAAAAATATATTGTTTTTTTTTTAGTTCAAAATGAACTGAGTTGCTGAATGAACTACGGTGGAATGGTGGAGCCATTCCAGTTTACGCTCAAATATCGAACGCGACAGGAAAACGGTGACTGCATTTTTTTACTACGCGTTCTAAATTGCGGAACTTTGTCTAAAATTATATTCAATGTGTCACATTTACTGACGGGTTTTTTTTTTGATGTTGGGAAATCATCAAATAACTTCTCCCGCTCTGGATGGAGCAGGAGGGTAGGTCAGACTTTTACTGACTGAAATCCACCCGTGTTCCTTCAGTTGCCTGTGTGCCAGGAGCCATGGTACCACCGGCAGGCATCGGCCCTTGCGGACCCCAAGGTACCTACTGTACAGTCGCTCCATGTAAAAAAAACTGGTACCTATTTAGCAGTATTCAGTTAGACTAAAGGAAGATCCCAACATAGTGAGAAAAGACTACATCGGCAGATGATGAGGTACGTACTGTACTTTGGCTCTAAGGTAGAGGTGCCGTTGCCATGATAACGCATAAAACCAAAATTTAATAAAAACACATTAGATATTCCGATCTTCTAAGAAGAGAGACGAACGTTCTTTCTTTTATATTTCATTAACATTTTCACTAGATTACCATAACAAAAAAGATAAAGAAAAAAAGTTAATTCATATTATCGATACGTCAGCGTAAAAGCGCTTCGTAATGCTGGCTTGACGTGTTGGGCCAATCCGGCAAACGTTGGGCCAGTGCCAGAATCTAGTTTAAAGCCTACTGAGAGGGTTCATCTGAGTTTGGTCCAATGTCGGGCATCGTTCAGCGCTTATCGATCGAATACTAAGTACTTAGGTGGATCTCGTTTATTCATGTGTTTATTATACTTACATTTAAGATAATACAAAAATAATCAGTAGTGTCGTTTCTCGTTCATAGAGATTTCCTCGTAATCCGGGTAAACTACACAAAAAATTAAAAAGAACAGCAGTTTCCTCATTTCTAGTACATACATGATTACCATCACGAATGTGCTCATCACAGAGTAGTGGTGTTCAAATGATTTTGACAGACGCTTTACTTTGTGTAAATTATTTCATCACCACTGCTCTCAAACGGTGAAGGAAAACAGAGCCAGTAATAGTAGTGACCAAAAAGACAAACTACATTCAAATCTAAGCACTTTAAAACTCTGAACAATTAATGGCTGAGTCGATTGATTTATTGGAACTTTTGTTACTGATCGCGGATTTCTTAACCACGGTTCATTCGTAGCCCGTGAAATTCTTGAATAACTATCTTACGAAATAGTCCTTCAGTGGGAATATAGCTTAGAGGGATGTATTGGTCATAAAGGTTATGAATTCGACATGTTATTATAAACATAGGTACAACCGGCCAATGGCGTACAAATTGCAAAAAAAGCGTTAGTAAATTTGAATTTCGAGGGTTGCCATAACACGTCCTCCTTAAAAACAAACCGAATTCTTTAGCTTATGGTAATTCAACATCTTCACTAGTTTGCAATGGCCCATCGTCCTCGTAATCATGGCCCAGTGTGTACACGTCCCGGGGGTCGGCAGAAATCGAGAGTCATGCTCAGGTGTGCTCCAACTAATGGATTTATTGGCGGGATACTGTCAGATTCCTATCGATTTTATTTAAGTCGATTTAGTTCTGATATTGATACGCTGTTTGTTGATCTGGTTAGGATGATAGTGTTTTGTGAATTTTTGAAAAAATAATTAATAAAAATGGCGTACCAGACAAAGAATTGTGCGAAGGGCTTTTCGCTAAGTAATTACAGGGTCGATCAATATGGTTAAGCTACGCTTGCCGCGGTTGATTCGTGGATGGGTGACCGTCTTTACATAGCAAGAACCCTCGAAAGCACGCTAAGCCGTTGGTACCGGCTTAGCGTGCTTCATCTTTGACAGTCGTTACGAGTCGTCAGAGGCCCAAAAGACTGACAGCCAGTCTTACCAAGTACCATCGTATTACCAAGTAACTGGATAGTAGAGGTCAGATAGGCAGTCTAAATAAAAAATACTGTTACTACAGCTGCATCCGGTTAGACTGGAAGCCAACCCCAACTATGATGCGAAAAAAGCTAGGCAGATTATAAGTCAAACAATTGTCTGGGTTTTATAATTTACAGACTGATAAAGTATTCTTTGGAATGGATATTAGTAATGTTACCTAAATTAAATTGTAAGAAATTTATAAGACATACCGCAAGGCAAACATTTTCCTTTTATTTCTATGAAACGAATGAATACGTACTTACAATAAATTCTCCAAGCAAGAAAATATCTAGTCAATAAAAAAAACTATAAACAGCAAACACTCATAGGAAAACTGTTCTAAACATCGCTTGACGCACTTTCACGCGCGCTGATTGGCCGGTATTCGCGTGACGTAACGAGGGGCGCGCGACCCATGTCGTCATTGGCTGATAAGTGACCGCTGCTGTTGAATCATGCGACAGTGGCAATGAGAACGCAGGGTGTGTATTGACGTCAGTGATAAGGCGGGAATACTGCATCGTTTCTATTTTAATGCAAAAGTGGGAATAAGGGGAAATACAGTGTGATTACTCAGAATTTGTTACTAAGGCCGCTCTTGTTGTGGTGTAGACGGCGTGGCACGTGTTTTTAAATCAGAAACACATATTTGACAGATTTGTCATAAAGAGTTGTCTTAGATCAAACTTAAAGGAAATACATGCAGCCCTTTCACAGTTTTACCTCTAATTTAGTATAAAAACACAATGGTCTTTATTTTCCTTGCAATTAGGTTGATGTTGGATTGCTGTCACATGTTAAATAACTGTGAAAAGATACACTATGCGACTATACCTACATGTCATGCCTAAATATTATTTACATTTATCCTAATATGTAAGCATAATAAGTTATCCTAATTACGTCATACACCCATTAAACTAATGACGACCTATAATCATTAATTACGTCACGATTAACAGTTTTTTAATCAATAACAGATCTACAGAACCTAATTTTAAATAATGATAGCCATAGACAAAAATCAATACAAGGAGTACCAACCTCTCAACACAAAAATGGCAACACTGTAATCGATTACAATATAGTCGAGTAACAAATCACATTCTTCTATTACAAATGATCGAACGGCACAGTTAATAAGGTAGCGCGTTTATCTTATTAAACGTCTCTAGAGAGGCTGTGTAGTGATGGATACGCGGGAGGCGAGCGATACCGTCGACAAATAACGATTGGGGATGGTAACAGCCGATGGATTTGTATCGATAGTTTTGCTTGTTTAAGTAGCTGTTGAATTGTGATAGTCGCACCTTATGTATATTGTTCTTAAACGGATCTTCAAGAGTAGCAGATGGTTAACAATAATTGAGGAGTTGTATGAAAAAAATCAGTAGGTAGACATACTTAATTCTTTGCGGTTGGAATGCTCAAAGTAAAAGGTTCTTATTCTAAACAGATTTAGAACCTTTTACTTTCGGCATTGTCTATCCTGTAAACACAGGAAGTTCATGGGAAATAATAATGAAGTATAAATTTGGCGTTCACATGCTAAGGGCACCCCCTGTGGGGTACGGACCTCGGCTTAGGGAGTCGCTGGAAGAGAGCAGCAAGGTACGGGTAAGATCGGAATGAGATCACAGTTTTAGTGAAGCGCATCTACTTGTAGTGAGTTCATATTGTACCAACTCCGTATCGACATCCAGTACATCACTAGTGTCCGAGCAAGCACACATACCGACACAATTAGTCGATATCGGAACATCGGTGGCTGGGCGCGCTAACTCAACGTTTACTACATTTGTCATAGCCTACCCGCAACCATAGAGCTGCCTGTATCAATCATTTTTTAAGTTGGCAATATTGGTCTACAGAGTTCCAACACGGATAGTTCGAAAAAAATTAAAAATTGGTAGCACATCACAAGTATTGAAGGACAGTGTGATTAGGTAAAAAGCAAAATCTAGTAAAATTGGTCAAGCAATGAATTAATACTAGACCACTTGTTTCTTTTTAATTTGTATGAAAAAACAATTATTGAGGAAGGAAACCGTGAAAAGGTATAGGAAAATACATGTATCTACAACAAAGACTTGCTAAGAATTTAACACCGAATTTTGGATTTAGATAAAAATACATAAAAACCATAATCAGCCTATAATGTGGGAACATTGCTGAACTTGCTTGAACCCATTTCGGGTTGGTGGATGTCACATGTCTTCGAATTTTTGGTTCTGGGACATGCTGGTTTCCTTACGAGGTTAAGTAACACAAAATGTCATTATTATGCCTTCACCACAC
Organism: Polymixis flavicincta; assembly: GCA_949987655.1. NCBI lineage: Eukaryota > Metazoa > Arthropoda > Insecta > Lepidoptera > Noctuidae > Polymixis > Polymixis flavicincta. Next base: position 14,690,404 of record OX465188.1, on the reverse strand, counting down.
TTCACAAGTAATACCAAACAAAAAAATCGTTGCACGCTTAACTCCCAATATTACCAATGTCATATTATTTATAATACCTAATGTTAAACCACTCTACTGTCTAGAAAGCCATTACTGAGAAGTGTTATCTGTACTAGCCGCTCCATCTCTCATTTTTGGACCGCACGGGACGAAGCCATGAGGCGATAAGAGCGGATTAACTACAACTATTTATCATTTCATTCCACTTTTTTGTTCACTACCGTTCTAGGATGGATGAGGTTCGACCTCCTCGGATTGCGAGTAGGCTGTGTGTTTGAGTGCCACTGACAGGTTCATTTTTATTTTTGGAGTTTTTTTTTAAAGCTGTGGTCGTAATCGGAGTTTGAAATTCGCGCGTTTTGCTTTTATTGGGTCGGGAGTTTGAAAGACTTTTGTAAAAAGCGTACCTTACTATGTTTTATTGCATTGCTTAAGAACTTGAACGAAACAAAGCTTAAAGCAAAAGTAAGGAGTAATTGATGAGGTAATTTGCATAACCTAATTCCTTGGAAAGGAAGTGAAGCAATCAATGCGTGGTATCTTCAAACTATAGTTGCAGCATTCACTTGTAACATACCGTCTTGATTGAATAGAATGTTGTAAGGATTTTGAAAATATTGTTGAACACCTGTTAACATGCTCGCCTATCAGTCTCACAGCACAGACCTTGACATTGAAACACACAACAATAAGACAACAGTTCAACAAATAATCTACAAATACAAACGTCAAATGAACGACAGTTGAACTAAAGACATTCATTACATCACAGACTAGAAACAATAAGATTTAACCAGACGACGTCACAGCAAACAATAATAACACAATACGTACAACTAAGTTCATTGTTACCATCTTTCACCTATCAACGGAGATATAATCTCGTGAAAACAGCTGATCGGAACAATGACGAAAACCAAATGAACCTATTTAAATGAAAGCTACATAGATGTGAATGAACTGCCTTGAGGAACTCCTGATGTTGGCGCAAATATAAAAGAACAATGCCCTATTGTTGTCGGGCTACGTCATAGGTCGGAATATAGGTCAGTAGAGGTCCAAATGTGGCGATCAGCTGATCCCACGATCGGCCACTTTGATACTTTGAATGGATCAACACTCCCGTTCTATAAAAAAGAATCTTTTTGTGGCAACACCTAATTGTGAACTTTTGTTTTTTGTTGTATTTTTTTCTTGGTAACATTAACTTACGGTGTTTCTACTATGATATGGGAACGGAGAACAATGCGTTTTATCAGACGCACAGGTTGTAAATTGTGGGGAGAAAATATGAGCAGAATAGGTTCCGACAGTTGATCGTTTAAAGCCTCCTATAAACGCTGGTGTAAACTCTCTCTTTTTCTTAACACTTCTTGGCTACTAAACTGAATTTCGAATGGTGACTTTAGGTCCTGTACACACTGGCTTTAAATTTCTAATACCTTTGCATGAAATTAAGCGTCCAGAGATGAATCATAGCTGTCTTGACATTTGGCTTTTGGTAGTGGCTGGGTACAATACCGAAGAGACTGTCATCACTTTTAATTTCGAAAGGGTGATCAAAGTTCAAGCTATTTCATCAATGGATGGCGAAATTAGGTCGAATGTTAAGTATTTAGATTTCGTTACGATATCAATTAAAGTACTGACGGAACTTCCATGAAGATCTTAAAGCCTAATGGTAAACGTGGGTGGGCACCCACGTTTACCATTAGGCTTTAAGATCTTCATGGAAGTTCCTTTCGTAGCATTAATATTTGGCATAGTACTATCTCATCATCATCATCATTTTTTCCCAACGATGTTGAGGTCAGCTACCAGTCTAACCGGATGCAGCTGAACACTAGTATTTTACATGGAGTGACTGCCTATCTGGCTGCCACAATTCCCTCGGTAAAACTGGTTGCCAACATTCGGGTTTCTGACGACCGTCAAAGATCCACGAATGACAGTTGGGACCAACAGCTTAACGTACTTTCCGAGGCACGGAGGGGTCTTAGTACGTAAAGATGATCAACCATCCATGGATCAACCGCGGCAAGTGTAGCTAAACCTGATCGATCGAACTGCACGGATGTTATTAGTTACTTAGCCACAAGCCCCATAGTGATATCTATGTGGAAAAGCAACTTAGAATGTGGAATGGACTCTTGGAAAAATGTAAGAAAGTTAAAGTTCATAGAAGCTTGGTAATACTAATGAACCAACCTGGCTGTGACGTCGTTACAAGGTGCCATAGAAAAATATCATCCGTCTCTCCACTAATCCAATGCCTACTCTAGGATGCATATCCGATACGGCTGGCAATGCTTCCCTATCCTAAGGCACGTCTTCCCTGCCATTACTGCGCCACCGATCTACTCCTGTAGCACCATGGAACATGAGGCTTCAAGTGCTGAAAATTTTGGGGTTCATTCGATTCATCGAGTCTGGGGAACAAACCACGCTAGAGTCGATGCATTTCATTGCTATTCAGGGATAAATAATTACAAATTACAGCACCCATGAACTACATCAATTGACCTCCGAACCAAACCCGTAGAACTAGAAAATCAAGATCGATCCACACTCGTCGAAAAAACCGCGCAACCAATTATCATTTCTCCTATGAGAGCACAATGTGAACGGCCCGTAGGAATCCGTACCGCGACAAAAGACAATGGTACATTGTTTGTTTTCGCCGGTCGAAGCAATTATGTCGACCACGTGCGCAACTTTGTTTACCATTTGTTATCTGCCATCTAGCCCGTCCTTGAAATTTCATTGTTCTTACATCTGGTGACAAGTTTCCGACGCGATTTTCGTGTTGAACTTTCGATTAGTGTGTATTGATGTTTTGGTTCGCTGGTTTTGAGTGACGAGGAGTAAAAGTCGTAAGCTACTTAAGGTAGGCGGTGAAATTTACATTTTCTTGCGTTTTTTTTTTTGCAATTTGTAGAGCAGAGCATCATTCATTTCATCCTCTTCCTTAGTCATTAGCTTCTTCCCTCATAGCATTCACACTATCAACTGTTTTTGCTAACTTGCTTATATTCTCCCGCATATCGAGTTCATACCACGTCAGTTGCTACCCAGACTTTCCGTCACACTCGTATATAGTTTCCGTCTGCCTGATATATAGGATCTTATCTAAAAATAAATGAACGGTAATCCCAACTCCATCGAATGGGGATTACCCTTCAATTATTTTGATGAACTGCGGACCCGTGAAACAACTAATACCTATACAGGATAAATTTTTAATCAGTGCGCAAACTGTAACCATGAATTTCAGCATATCATTCTAGACCCCCACCGCAGCAACTTTTCGTCGGTTATGCAAAAAAATCTGCTGTTTCTAATGTTTGTTTTCTGGTCTAGAATGATATCCTGAACACAGTTTGCGCACTGGTTAAAAATGTATCCTGTATAAGTATATCTAGATATATCTATATATGGCACGGGTTATTCACCGAATTTTCCCAAAATTCCTTCCTCAAATACAATAGACAAATGCGTATAGGTAAATGAGGTGTGTGCACCGTTAGTCGGTCGGGGCAGTTAGGAGATAGTTGGTGTTGCGACCTGACAGGGACAATTGATAGGTAATGAGTGAATGAGTTGTGTTTGAGGTCTTGAGGTAAGCATTAGTGATGGGTGGCAGAAGGTATGCGCTGTAGCGGGGCATGGTAAAATATTGGACTAAAACCGATTACCTATGTAATTTGAAGATAAGTTATCTAATTTTTTAATTAGTGTATCATTAATTTTAATTCCATTTTCGGGAACAATGTCAAAAAATTTATTTAATGTAATTGAATATTGGCGTTTATTGCTAAGTAAGTTAGTTTATTTTTCTAATTTATTATTCGTTCAATGTTGCGCTGTAATATAATTTTAAGAATGTATTTTGTTACTGTATTCAGTGTGAGCAATTGTTGGTGAACCGAATAAAAATAAATTAACGAATAAACTGAATAAATATTATTATTCAATTTTAGCAACTGTCTACATATTTAGAAAATATTTTTAATAGTAGACGAATAGTTGGTTATTTTGCTTTTAATTTGTACAAGTACCAATTCTTGACAAACGCAGCTTTACAAAAAAGCTGCAACAGCGTGTCTTAAAATGCCAATTTTCATTTGCAAAGTGTGGAAAGCGAGCAAAGTCTATGGGCAAAATTAAAATTTCGTCTTAATGACAATGGGGATAAAAGTATGATCTTTATTGATATGTACGGTTTTATTAAACCAGAGTTGGTTGTTTTCAATATTACGAGTCAAGTCTGTAGGTAACTAACTAACTTACATAATAACTAGTTGCATACTAGCTCGCTCGCCTTTTCCTTTGCATTATTTTGACTGTAAGAACGTACACGCTATTCTTATTTCCGAGTCATGGCTTAAACCTTGTCTCCCTTCAACAAGTTACTCTCTTCCTGGCTTCCAGCTTATAAGAAACGACCGCTCGGTTGGTGCTGGTGGTGGTGTTGCCATATATCTTCGCACAAATATTCCCTACTCTGTTGTCAATGTGTCAGCGCAGCCACCGCCGTCGAATGCTGGTGAACATCTCTTCATTGAAGTTGAACTACACCATTCAAAATTACTTCTTGGCGTCTATTATTGTCCTTCTTTACGCGTTAGTTTCTTTTCATCTTTTGAAAATCTACTAGAAATGCTGATACCTTCTTACAGTCATAGTATAGTCATGGGTGACTTTAATACTTGTCTTCTGAAAAAAGACCATCGCTCTTCTTCTCTGACTAATATTTTGTCTTCTAGTAATCTTTACATTCTTCCTCTGAGTGCCACTCATCATTTTCCTAACTCTACTCCTTCACTTCTTGATTTAATTTTTGTCTCGTCTCTTGATCACGTCGCCAAGCATGGTCAGTGTTCAGCTGATGCCTTTTCCTATCATGACCTGATTTTTCTGTCATACAAAGTTCGTCCACCTAAGGCTAAAGCTAAGATACTCATGCAGCGCAATTTTGGTGCAATGAACGTTGACAATCTTTGCAAGGACGCCAAAAATATAGATTGGTCTGATCTGTTTGCCGCTGCATCAGTCGATGAGCAAGTTAATATTTTTACGGCTAAACTTATCGAGCTTTACGATCATCACGCACCTGTTCGAGCAGTTAAGGTTAGACATTTGCCGGCACCGTGGCTCACAAATGAGATTAAAACGCTAATGCAGAAAAAAGTTACGGCAAAGTCTAAATTTAAGCATAGGGCTAATGACGCTAACAGGGAAAGATATCTCTCAATCCGTAATCACTGCAATAAGGTGTGTAGGAACGCGAATCGCCACCACATTCATACTTCTGTCCAAAATGGGGACCCATCAAAAGTTTGGAAATTTCTCAGATCATTGGGGGTCGGTAAAACCCGACAAGAGACAATCCCAAAAGATATCGACATTGATGCAATGAATCATCATTTTACTGCTTCGTCCAATTTTGATAGGACTATAAAACTGAATACACTTAATTATCTCTCTTCTCTTCCGACTCCCAGTTTTTCTCCATTTGTTTTTGGTCAATTCTCCGCATGTGATGTTAAGAAGAGCATACTATCGATTACCTCCAATGCGGTAGGAAGTGACTGTATCAGCCGTAATATGTTGGTCCCTGTGCTGGATGTTATCCTTCCCGTCCTTTGTCACATTCTCAATTTTTCTGCGTCTAGTGGTGTCTTTCCATGCTCATGGAAAGATGCTCAAATAATTCCGTTACCTAAAAAGTCAAATCCCAAATCTTTTTCAGAATATCGTCCAATTTCCGTTTTACCATTCCTATCCAAAGTCCTTGAACGGTTGATTCACAATCAAATTAGCAGTTTCCTTACTAAAAATAATCTCCTCAACCCCTTCCAGTCTGGCTTCCGTCCTGGTCATAGCACCACCACAGCGCTTCTGAACATTACGGATGATATCAGGTCAGCGATGGAAAGTGGTAATCTTACAGTTTTAGCTTTACTTGATTTCAGTAATGCTTTTAATACTGTTGATTTTGATGTGTTGCTTGCGATTCTATGCTCTCTTAATATATCTCCATCGGTAGTTGACTGGTTTCGCAGTTATCTGTTTGGTCGCCGGCAACGTATTTGCCTTGGAGAGACCTTGTCTTCCTGGAGTAATACTTCTGCCGGTGTGCCTCAGGGTGGTGTTTTATCTCCTTTACTTTTCGCAGTTTTTATAAACTCCATCTCCGACAAACTAATTTCTTCCTACCATCTTTATGCAGATGATTTACAAATTTACTCGCGAGCTCCTCTGGGAAATCTTTCCGAGGCTATCTTAACGATTAATCGTGATCTGGCCCGTATATGCGACTGGAGCAAGAGATATGGGCTTATGGTTAACCCTATAAAGACGCAAGTTGTGGTGGTGGGCAGTTCAAGGACGGTCTCAAGGATTGACTGGACGACTCTTCCCCAAGTTTCTTTTGACAACTCAGTTGTTCCTTTCAGTGAGAAAGTTAAAAATTTGGGGATATTTTTTGATAAAAACTTCGCTTGGACTGCCCAGCTACAGGAAGTTAGCCGCAAGCTATTTGCATCCGCCGCGTCATTAAAGAGATTGCGCAATTTTCTTCCGATTGCCACCAAAATTGCGCTTGCACAATCACTTCTTCTACCCATCCTTGACTATGCTGATGCCAGCTATCTTGATCTTACCCAAGACCAACTCGACAAACTTGAGCGCCTTCAAAATTTTTGTATAAGGTTTATATTTGGCTTGCGCAAATATGACCATGTTTCCGAATTTCGAGTGAAGCTCAAGTGGTTACCAATTCGCCTTCGCCGGAATGCTCACATTCTTTCCATTTTGTATAATGTGCTTTTCTCCCCTTCCACCCCTCTCTATCTCAAAAATCGTTTTCAGTTTCTTTGTGACTCCCACACTAGATTCTTAAGGTCATCAGATAACTTGAAGCTTAAAATGCCTATGCATTCCACAACTTTCCTCGACCATTCCTTCACTGTCCAGGCCGCTCGTTTATGGAATGCATTGCCTATCGAAATCAAACGTGCTCAGTCTATAAATGTGTTTAAAAAACTCGTCAAGGATCATTACCTGTCGTTGTAATATAGTTCTCATACTTTACTGTAATTTTCGATGTAAAGTCTTCATTTATTTTCGTTCCTTATATATTTAGTATGTATGTATCTATTATATAGGATAGGATATGTTTATATCTATTTTAGTATATTGTATATTTATTAGTTGCGCCAACAACATCCCCATTTTAGATCCAGACCAATCGCTGTCCATGCCAAGGTTGCCTGGAAGAGATCGCGGAAAGCGATAAGGCCGCCCATTGTATATTTTGTAGTGTACCTTGTTTTTTTGTAATGTATTTTTTGTGGTGTACAATAAAGTATATATAAATAAATAAATATTAACTAACGGTTGGCTTTGCATGCAGGTGCCGACGCTTACGGGATGAGTCGTCAGTCACTCAGTTTTATTGTTCCCGTAGTTATAACTCCAACTGCAATGCTGTGTTCTGTACACCTACCTATGTACCCTGTACAGACGCCAGCACATCAAGTTACCCCAAACTGCCAAATTTTCCCAATTGAATATGAACCTTATGCTTATTTAACTTGAAAATCTATCAAAGAAGTTTGACAGGTAGCCACGTAGCTTCTGTGCTTAGGTCCATATTTACATAAGTCTGGCACCTAGTTACCAAACATGTAGGGGTTCATTTATAAACGATGATTAAAGTTAAGAGACGTTCAAACGTCAAAAATGTATGGTTAAATAGGCGCTAATCATTACTTAACTTTAAACAACGTTTATAAATAAAGGAGGTAATCTTTAAATTATGAAAAGACTAGCTTTTGCCAGCGGCTTCGCCCGCATGGAGGTCGGAAATTATCCCTGCGGGAACGTAGGTACCATCGGAAAAAAGTATCCTATGTGTTATTCCAGGTTTCAAACTATCTGTGTGCCAAATTTCATTCAAATCTATTCAGTGGTTTTTGCGTGATTGAAGGACAAACATATAAACATGCAAACATTCGCATTTATAATAATAAGTAGGATGTATATTGTATAGAATTTGAAATATGCCAATTGCCTCATACGTATTTCTGAAGTTCGTATTCGAATTGCCTAGAGAAAATAATACATTATTTCAAACTGTCGATTCGCCCGTTTCAGGCGAGTGAATTCGTGCAAATCGACTACAAGTCCACATTTTTTCCATACAACCTTCGGGAGGGTTTTACTCCACTGTTTGACAACGTACAGACGCCAGCAGGTCAACCTACCCGAAACTGTCAAATTTTCCCAATTGAACATGAACCTTATGCTTATGGTATAAAGTTGAAAATCTATCAAATAAATTTGACAGATTGGAGTAGCTTGATGTGCTGGCGTCTGTACATCAAAACTTAAACATGGTATGGTTTTGTCTCATTATTAATATTGTCAGTACGGAAACAGAATACTAAATTAAAAAGCCATTAAAAAGTTTTGAGCCAGCAAAGATTCGTTTTTCTTACTAATTTAACCTAACTTCGGGCGTGTTTAAGTAATAAAAGAAGTGTAAAATCTCCAAAACCAAGTCGGTACCGACAAAGTTTAACTATCGATAGGTTCAATAAACTTTATTGGTCATTGATTTATGCAGTGGTTTCATAAAACCCGATCTTCCGAAAGACTTTTCTAATTTTTTTCGCAAATGTTTTGCTATAAATGTTCATGCATCACACTCAATAACGTTGGGCGTGTAGACTAGCGTCTAACTGCTCAACACTGATACTATCTCTGTCGGATACGAAGCCTGGTGAGGCAGCGTGATTTTTAGCCAGGCCCACCAGTGAGTTCGAGCCCGCGAAAAGTGTCCCCCTTAAGCCATCTAAATGACATGTCAGTACGTACGCCTTTCAGTCTACGATGGCATTGAAAAGTCTTGATTGTCTGCTTCCACGGTCCTTCAAAATAAAACAACTTTTATCCTGCGTTTGCAAATTATTTTCCAAAAATGTAAACAAATATGTAAAAAAAAAATATGTACCTATCAGTTCGTGCTAAAACTTCAATAATATTTAAGACTTTTTCAATACTACTAGCTATTTTAAAATTCGGTTCCGTGTGGTGCCGGACGTAAAAGGATGTCACCATCCCATTTCTTCTCGTGGTTGTCGTCATTTTACCACACCTGCTAAGCATGGCGATTATGGCAAATCCCCCCTTTTGGGAGAGGCCTATGTCCAGCAGTGGACGTCTTTCAGCTGAAATAATGAGGATGATGATTCTAAAATCAACATTAACATAAAGTTAATACATATTAATTGAATTGTTTAAATTTTATGAGTGTGGAATATATTCCGTAGGCGTTCACAATTAAAAAACGTTTAAAGGATTTAACCGCAAAACGGTTTCAGGCAACTTTAATAGTTAATTGTACTTGGAAAACGGTAAAATTATGAATATTACGTGTCCGTGTGATTTAGCGGGGAAAAAACGCACTCAAAAACCGCAGTTTATAATGTTGGTTGGTTGGCAGGCTGTACGTCAATGCCAAACACATCACTAGTCATTCATTTTGACAGTTCAACAACATTCATTGCGTCTTTTACGTTGTTGAGCAGATTAAGTTGAGTTAATTTCTGGAACATATGATGCAATGGATTAGCAAAAACTTTCAAAATTGTTTAGATTGTGATTGAAATTGTTATACGCAATTAGGGTGCAGTATGTTTTTTTTTTTTTTTTTTGGGTGGGAAATCATCAAATAACTTCTCCCGCTCTGGGGGGAGCAGGAGGGCGTGTCAGACTTTTACTGACTAAAACCCACCCGTGTTCCTTCAGTAGCCCGTATGCCAGGGGCTGTGGTATCTCTTTCAAACGAACCCGCACCCCTGACAGGCATCGGCCCTTGCAGGCCCCATCATTTTTGTGCTGACATCTCTTTGAGGTGCGCGTGGAACACAACGCGCCGTCGACTTGGGCTTGGTCCTTACCGGTCAGCGAGCTACCCATTACTCGCCGTCCGCAAGCCCATGCCTACGGTGGCCGGAAATCGGCCTGGGATTCCCGACGCCCAGGGCGTCTCCGTATCCTGCGGCGGCTGGGGTCGCGAGGGCGCATATTCTGCCTCTCCCTCACGTGCGCCGCCTCCCTCTTCGCGAGCATCACTGCTTCGCTGAAGGAGGTGACGGCTCCCCATGCCCTCTCGCTCCGTACCATGGCCTGGACCAGGGCCGGACGCGAGAGATCGCCGCCGCTGATCGCCTCCACGAGGACACGGCGGTGCTCCGCCCAAGCAGGGCAGACCGCCACCGTGTGCTCCACCGTGTCCTCAGGGCGATCTTCGCAGTGGAAACACCCGGGCGTTTCCTCCCGCCCTATCCGAAACAGGAACCTCCCGAAACATCCGTGTCCGGTGAGGACCTGCGTCAGGCGGAAGGTGAGGACGCCATGCCGCCTCTCAAACCACTCCTCAAAGAGGGGACTTACCGCCGCAATCGTGGCGTGCCCAGGGTGCAGTATGTTGGAGTCTTATTCTATTCAAACTCCGGACTATACAAAGTGTTACCATCGACGTGCGCTTAACTGTACGCACGACATCATGCATATACCCGTCTATCAATAATTAACATTGAAGAGTCTGTCTCTAATGTCAAAAAAAAAAAAAAACATTTATTTTTTGTCCGTCTGCAATCTGTTTGTTCCAGCTAATCTCCGAAACAGCTCAACAGTTTTTGACGGGACTTCCACAGGCAGATAGGTGAGTGCCTATAGCATGACATTAACGCGGAAGAAACTACGAGAAGCAGAAAGTATAATAAATGTAGATCTACATAATTGTATGAAAAGGAAAAGAGAACTACCTACTTACGTTAAAAAAAAAAATACCCAGTAGGCATGATAAGGGGCAACTTATCGTCCACACTTATTAATAAAAGTATTATTTGTATTAAAACGGGGGATACCCGTGACGCCATTGAGATGTAATGGCTGACCGCTGTTCTTGATACAGATAAAATACTTGTGTATACTTTGTATAATGAAACGTAGGGAGTCTTGAAGCAAACGTTATGCGAAAATCTTAATTTGAATAGACTGTCACCTGATTGGAAGCTAGCTCGGTCTTTTGCGAAAGAATTAGCATTGCCATTCAACGTGGCAAGGCAATGCTGTCAGTTTTCGCACGTTACGCACAAGTGTCCTTTTGTTTTTACATTTATTTGTTAACTAGCTTTTGCCCGCGGCTTCACTCGCGTTATTTAAAATTTGACAGTCAATTCGGTTGTACTCAGCTTGTAATAATATAATTCAATAATGATTCGAAACGCACGTGGCGCCATCTATTATCATAAGAACGTTAATGTCGTTTTCCTCGGAAACAGTACATTTTTTCAGGATGAAAGGTACACTGTACACCTGACAATGTATATGCAAAATTTCAGGATGATCGGTTCAGTGGTTTTTTTTTTTTTTTTTTTGGGTGGGAAATCATCAAATGACTTCTCCTGCTGAGTAGAGCAGGAGGGCGTGTCAGACTTTTACTGACTAAAACCCACCCGTGTTCCCTCAGTAGCCCGTATGCCAGGGGCCGTGGTATCTCTTTCGAACAAACCCGCACCCCTGGCAGGCATCGGCCCTTGCGGACCCCACCAGTGGTTGCTGACATCTTTGACGGCGCGCGTGAGGAACACAACGCGCCGTCCCGTCTACCACTTTTCGGCCGCAGAGGATAGGGAGAGCGGCTGACGCTATACCGACACTCCTCTTCCCCTGCGGCCCCACCGCATCCGCCATCAAACGGTGGCGGCCCCGTCCAGGGCACGGAAGGGAAGAGCGCTGCTCAGAAGCACCGGCACTCCTCCTCTACCGCAGCCCGTAACCCTCAGCCGCGATGCCTCCCATTCGACATCGCGGCCCACCTCAGTTGCGGTGCACCTCACCGCAACCTACTTTTTGGCCGCTACGTTAATGGCTTTGAGGCAAAAGCCCTGACGAGCGGCCCCACCGTTGGGTTCCTCTTGGCTTCACCGTGGATGGGAGACCACGGTTACTAAGCCCCCCCGCAACGACAATGCGGGAACCCACTCGGGGGGGATCGGTTCAGTGGTTTAGGTGTGAAAAGGTAACAAACAAACTTACTTTCGCATTTATAATACCTATTAATTAGGATTATGTAAGTTTAACCATAAAATGGAATGAGTCCTTGATCAACATTTAAAAATAGAATTACACTTGCAAATCTGGCTGGCTACAAAATACCGGCTCAGTCATACACGTCATTCTAATTGTGACATTTAAATCTTTCACGTACGTTCGTAGTTTGATTTTTGAAAATTCTGAAGCTGAACTAAATCATCGGATTCCCTTTTACGATCGGGGAGTGAACGTAAGTTAGCCAAGAAGGTTATAGCTGTACGCACAAATTGGAGATTATACTTTAAAAAAAATCAAAATGATGTATAGAGGTGTAGTTCAAGGAAGGTGCGTTTTATGACATGAGAAAAAGTGAGGGAACATTTTGTATGAGTAACGTTGACGTCTGGAACACGTTAAGCAAAATGGCTGTGTATGGTGGGAGAGTTGTGTCCAACAAACCCAGGAGTGGATTTGGTTTGGTAGGAATTTTAACTCTTTTTGCCTTTGATTTGTTACTGGTCGCATTATGAAGTTTCTGTAAAATCAAATAGACTGAAATGAAAGAATAAAAAGATAAAAAATTAAACTTTTTAGAATGTTGCCCGTTCAAGCATAGTTCCTTCCTGTGGACGAAGATAAATGGTCCAATACCTACCTATATTTAATTATTTATTTAGTCTACAGAAAAGACAGCATTTTTCTCTACAAACAGCATAACAAATATCGCTAGCAAACCAACTTCGAAATCATTCGGGGAAGCGATCGAATTATCTGCGGGACGATTTTATGTGTCTCATCCGAGTTTACGATCACAACACTGTTGCGTGAGGACCTCAAGTGATTTATTAGGAGCTGCGCAGACGCACGGGTTACGCGCAGCGAAAATTGCAACTCATTTCGATCCTCGCTTTTAGACATTGTTGCTAATATGATTGATGTACCTTTTTAATGTTGGTCTAATGTGTGAAAGGGGCGGCCATTTTTATGTGGTTATGTTGTCAAAATTGGTAAAGTTATAGCTTCTGAGAGGAGCAGTGGGGTGAACAAGTTGCTTTGAGTCCTACTAAACTGAGAAAAGGATATTATGTTGCTTGAAGCAACAATACCTGGGCTAATTTAAGTAACAAAAAATACTCGTATAAATTAGGCTGTGGTTGTATACATAATGTTGGCATACAAAATAGTAGTACAGGGTGGCAGGAACATCGTCGTGCATCTTTTTACCAGAGATTCAGTATATGATTCTGAAGCACCTGCGTTCTGCCAGGAGTGGGGGCTCTTCGAAAGAGATACCGTGGCCCCTGGCACACAGGCAACTGAGGGGGCATACGGGTGAATTTTGGTCAGTAAAGACACGCCCTCCTATTCTACTCAGACCGGGAGAAGATTAATTAAAAAAAAAAAAAAAATTGGTAGGTTTTTTTTAATTATTAGCTGTTTTGTACATTTTGACCGCGAAGGTATTGCACTTTAGTACGAAAAAGCGTTTTTTTTAAAGTCTATGTAAAATTTCTACGCTAGGTCTATAATGATGTGCTGAGTTTTAGGTTACAGTTTGTGCATGGATGACCCCTGGCATTACAGGCACAGATGATAATAAAATTAAACTTTCGTAGAATTAAATGAATAATGTTGCAAAAATACTGCAAGATTATTTGCTGAAGGAAATTTCTCCAAAGAGCGCGGAAATCAAGCTCGCATAAAGCTAAAGCATATAGAATAGTGTACACTGGAGCTTGGGTTCAAAGTAATTTCTTCAGTTAAGGGGTCCGTGCCTAATCCGTGCACCAGTGAAAGGTGAGCGTTCACTGTATCGCTGATAACATACGGAGGATAATTCGGTCCAGCATGTTGAAGAGCATTTTTTGATAATAAAGTTAGTGGCTTTATCAATTTATTTATATTATGATACGAACACCAACAGTACTGTCACTTATGTTTCAAATAAACTTACATCTAAGATTGGTATTTTATTAACCGTGCAAATAACAGGTATGCATGACATGGGCATAACGAAAATTAGAGACAAGAGATTATGGGAATAGATAGATAGATAGATAGATAGATAAATCGTTTATTTGGTGCATATAAAAGACACAACACAACAAACAAAGCACAATGAGAATAAAATTAATTACACGAAAATAACAAGGTGCCAATACACTAAGAAAAAAAAGAAAACAGGTTGACATAATTATAGTGATGACACTTTAGGCTATGACACAGTGATTTAAACTTTAACATTCAAATGAAATAACGTGCGGTGGGAGTGCAAAAGCGAGGTGTGTGTCTCAAAGTTACACCAAATGGGAGTCCAGCTCAGCACGTGTCAGGCAAATATACCTGACGCTGATATTCTGCTGGATCCCTGTAGTGACCTACGGACATCGAGCAGATGAGATTACTACGCGAGTTATTATTATTGGTGTTGTGAATACCAATAATATATATTATATTATTTTCTATTTATATTTCCACTTTATCGTTAGATTTGACTACAGCATGCTGAAAAGCATGAAAAGCTCGTATTTAATAAACCCAGGTTTTCCAGTTCATCTGAAATTATTAATTTGCAGGAAATACTCGTAGGTTCTGTACTTATCCTACAACAGTACGATGACGTTCGTATAAAGGAATATTTTTTATTTCATCTACTAATAAGTGCAGTATTCTAAAATCTGTTTGTTTTTTCCTTGACACAAATACACAATGAATATAATGATGTTTACTTGTTTATAATAGGTTTTTTTCCTCCCTATTATGATTCAGAGTATTGAAAAATATGCGTTGTTTCGTGAAAAAATCAACTGATCATTATTTTTATAATGATCTGTCATCGCAAATACTATGAAATATATTATTGAAACAGTCTTTGTACCTTAGGTCGGTTTATGTTTTTTTTTCCTGATTAGCAATCTAGCACAATTAACTTCTACTTGTCTGAAAAAATCCATGCGTCTAATAATAAAAAAAAAAAAATCACGTGCTAATAGTATTTAAAGAGAAATATAAAATATTAAAGGCAGCGTTTGAACGACTCAATTTTTTATACACTTGACAATAACTACAGAAAACTCACGCTTAAATCCTGCCTAAATGGTTTTATAGTTCAACATATTTTGTTAAGACTAGGTAATACCAAATCTGTCCAAACTACAGGTAGTACCTCGCGAAAGACGACGATGGATATTGTTAGGGGAGGCCTATGCCATGCCAGGCACACCGAAATACGAGACATTTTGTGATTTTTGTTGTAACCATTATTGGAAATATATAAAAAAATGCTTTATTATTATTATAATACTTACCAAATCGTAGAATTTTTCAGAAATATTATGTAAGTTCTGTATAATAAATATTTATTATATTATTTTGGTCGGTTATTAAGCCGGTCCGAACGCGTGCCCGTATGTGGTCGTCATAAACAGCGTGAAACATGACGCTTGCCGCCGTTTTTGAGCAAAATATTGCACGTTAATTTAACACAGTCCAGTCGGTCATTTGCGGCCAGCCGGCCTCATTTCACTCTTTTTACTTATTGCATCTCGCGTTTGCGACGATTCGTCTCGATTTGACGATGAAATTCTCTTTATTTTTGAAGAATTCGCTCCGGAGTCAGTGGAAATGTTGTTCGCATTTTAGGGTCTTCGGTCGCTCTTTATGTTTTCGGAGGTAGTAAAATATTGACGAATAAGTCAGACTCCAAATTTAAAATTTCGTTAAAATATGCCCTAAATTATGTGGAGTTCATGCCTACAGTAAATGTTTTAGTGGCAGTTCGTACGGGAAACGCTGACTTATTTATTTGCGTTGTACTTCGATCTTTAACCTTTCGACCTCTGCATATTAAACGGCCACCAGACACGTCGATGTACATTAAAATACTCCAAACTTTCGTAAATAAACATGACATGTGCGAGGAGTAATTTGTATTAGGCTTAAGGCTTAATAATATATAGGGCGGCGACTTAATCACCTGCATCCGTCGTGGGTATGATTTGATTGATTCCACCTATCATATCAGCTTCCTTTTTTCGTGAAGAAGTGGACTGCGATCTACCATGTCTTTGTTGTAGGACATGCCGGTTTCCTCACGATGTTTTGCTTTACCATTTTGAGAGCAGTGGTGTTTAAATTATTTACACAAAGTAGTAGCTGCCTGAGTCCAAACCCATGACTCGGAAGTTGGGATCAATAGGCAACTACTGCCCCCCACTGGGACACCACTGCACAAATTTTATTTTTCACGTCACTGCACAATTCGCTTCTGATCGAAAAGAAAATCCTATAGAACAGTAAACAGAGTATTTCTAATCAGGTTTGAGTTTAATAGAGAAACTTGTGTAGTGTGACGGGTAGAGTCACCATCTTGACAGGAGCCCACCTCGACAGATGCAGGTAACTAAACCACCATCCCATATAGCCTGGTGAACCTGCAGTAGAAAAAAATATGGAGCCAGTAAATCGTTTAAACTTTAGGTAGCTTCGTGTATCACCAATCAAGGTAGACAGAACTGTGGATTTCATCTTCTTAAATAATCTGTACCAATTAGGCCATGATCTTCAAACATTCCGGTCTCCATCTTGCTTTTGTAGTTTGACAGTTGAGTGACAGTGACATGAATAACACTGAGCCATAGAGCCTCAGAGGTTCTGAACTTTGTGGCAAAATCATATTCCAGCCATAAAAAAACCCAAATGGTTTCATTAACACACTTGCCCGTCAGTTGAATCATCCGTTAATTTATATATACCCCGTCACTTCCTTAGAATAATAAAACATGGACTGAAAGTTGTATAACACCGCACCAATCAGCGTGGGGCTACATACTTCTCACGGCCATATTTAAATATCAACGGATTTGTTTATAGCGCTTAAGTATAACAAGAACGAACCCGAGCCATGTTTAGACTGATCTTCGATGAATGAGTGTAATATGATCGATTATTGTATTCGATTTTCGTTCGAATCGATTGAATGGGTTCGTGTTGTTGGAGTGTTTTCTTTTTTGTTTCTATGGTAGTTGGTGTAGTAAGTGCATACTAGGTGAATATAAAAAGGTTAAAAGAAAAGCTAAAATACATAAGTACAGCCGAAATGCACAAGCCTTGGAAGAGTTTCATTCTTCCTAAATATTTTCGTATTTCCCTTGAATTTTTATAGATTACAATTTACAACCTGTGGAGAAATTGTTTAATACACTATCAGGATTTTGACAGGTAACAACAATGATTGCGTTATTTACGTTGTTGATCGAGCAAATTTTTCGAACATATGAAGCAATGGACTAGCCTCTTCATCATCTGCCTAGCCTTTTCCCAAATATGTTGAGGTCGGCTTCCAGTCTAACCGGATGCAGCTGAATACCAGTATTTTACATGGATCGACTGCATATCTGACCTCCACAACCCAGTTTTTTTTTAAACAAATATTTGTCCCGTGCGGGAATCGAACCCGCGACACGCCGCGCTGCACACTACAATCGCTTAACCACTACGCCAACTCGTGTTACTGGGTAATACGATACCATTTGGTAAGACTGGTTGTCAGACTTTCGGGCTTCTGACGACCCGTAACGACTGTCAAAGATCCACAAATGACAGCCGGAACCAACGGCTTAACCTGCTTTCCGAGACACGGAGGGGTCTTGGTATGTAAAGATGGTCACCCATCCACGGACCAACCGCGGCAAGCGTAGCTTAACCTGGTCGATCGACCCGTGCAGCTATTGTTATTTAGCCACAAGCAATGGACTAGCCTACCATTAGCTTATTCTTTAAAAATGGTTTAGATTCTGACTGATAGTATCTTTACGTAATTTGTGTGCTTTTTTTGGGTGGGAAATCATTAAATAACTTCTCCCACTCTGGGTGGAGCAGGAGGGCGTGTCAAACTTTTACTGACTAAAACCCACCCGTGTTCCTTCAGTTGCCTGTGTGCCAGGGACCAGGGTATCTCTTTCGAACAACCCGCACCCTTAGATTAGTGTGCTGCTTACGTTTGCTTTACATTTACTTAAAATAATTGAAAAATAATTATTCATGGATTCATTAGGCATCAAGTAATGTAAATTGTAGCAATTGGGTGAGAAAACTTCAAGATTATAAAGAAAATCATCTCATTGGGGTCGGCTTCCAGTCAGACCAGATGCATTTAAATACCAGTATCTTACACCGGTCCGACTGCCTATCTGACGTTCACAACCCAGTTGCTGGGTATATGCGATGCCTTTGGTAAGCCTGGTTGTCAGACTGTCAGGCTTTTGATGAACCGAAACGACCGTTCAAGATCCACGAATGACAGCTGGGACCAACAGGATAACGTGCTTATCAGAGTCACGGAGGGTCCTTGGTATTTAAAGTAGATCACCCACCCACGGGCGAACTGCACCAAGCGTAGCTTAACCAGCACCCTAATTGCGTAACACACGATTAATCATAATCGGTTTCATTTTGACAGTTCAACAACATTCATTGCGTTATTTACGTTGTTGAGTAGACACATTTTTCGAACATATGGAGCAATGGTTTAGCAATCTGTTTCAAAACGAAACAGATTGTGATTAATCGTGAGTTACGCAATTAGGGTGCTGATCAACCAGTGTGGCTATTACTTAGCCACAAGAAAAAGAGAAAGAAACTTCAATAAAATATAAAACTGCAATCAAGCCAGCTGTCATGAAGTATAAAATATAATCCGCTAAGTAGCCACGTTAATTATACAGTGAATTAAGATAAAGACATCGAGCTCCGGCCGAGCAATCGATTGGACGTGGTCGCGGATTGCGTGTTATGTACCGTTTTATTACATACAAGCTGTTTATACCGACTTTATGTGTAGAAATGATAAGCTAAAAATGAAAGCTCCGGTACTTTACCTACTTTGTACTCAGGAAAAAAAGAGTTTTTAGCCCTGAAGTGGGACAACATCAAAATAAAACTATTTTTTTGTGCTTTCCCACTGCTGAGCAAAAGCCTCCCCCAAATCCTCCAGGCATCTTTTTCCAGGGCCTCCTCGATCCAGCCCTTGCAATACGCGTCTAGGTCATCACGCCACCTTTTCTTGGCCAAATAAAACTATATAAATGATTAATACCCTTACCATGTCCAATCGCTAAGATAGACAGTCATAATAACCTCAAAATACTTAATTATTTATTTATTTATTTTTTTCATTTATATTCCATAATCATACCATAGGTATACAAAAATGGAATGTGTATTAAATAATAATAGATTTGTTCTGTAATCGCTGGGTGGTAAGTGGTCAGCCTCCTTGTTGTCTCGTTAACATTTTCAACCCGGCACGACCTCTCTTTGCTAAGTTCGTGTCAATGTGGTTTTGCAATTTTCTATCAGCCAATAAAAATATTTGTGAATGGTGACGAAGCGGTGTGTCTCGAAATTAGGATGCAGAATATGTCGATATTTACTCGAACATTTTCAGACAAATGTAGATTGACATCAAAAAGTTCTACAGGAGAGACGAAAATGATTTATTTTATCATTTCTGTGGACTAAACAGGAATAAAACTATACTTACGTGTACGCGTTTAACATGTTTAGGTATGATTTAAATAAGTAACGGCAATGTTGCAAATGCTGGTTAAATTTTAAAGCAAAATGTTCCCAATAAATTGTATGATATTTATTTAAATCGCCAACATAATATATTAAATGTAATATTTTATTTCAATTTATTTTCTCTTGTATTTATATCGATAACACTACATCATTAAGTACTTTATGAGACATGTTATAAGTTTGGAAGTTAAAAAATAAATAATTCATTCGACATGGCTTGAGAAATGGCTGATAAGAATGGGTACTTACCTAAGCCAGGGACGGTTTGCTTGGTAAAGTTATCTAGTTATGGGAACTCAGTACCACATACTCTTCTAGGAGTTGTAAACCAACGTACTATGTACTGTCTATACAGGGTTTGTTTTCATAGAGCTCCGAAAAGACATCATTCAGGTTTCGAATATTTTGTACCCAATATTTAAAGAGAAAAAAGTTGTGCCAGAAAAAAATACTATGGTTTTCTTTTCGGAAATAACACTCAACATTTTTTACCATAGCGAGAATTAAACAATAAAACATTCGGGGCTATTTAAGTGGGAAATACTAAAAATATTATTTGAATAAAAATACAATCATGTCCTCTATAAACGCATTAATGTTATAATGCCTCAATAAATAAAAATAAAAATTAAAAGTACCTCTTTAATGTTATAAACATACAAACAGATTTTTCTTTCCATTAATGAACTGTTATACTTTATTATCGTTGTAACAACGGCTCTGTTGCTAATCACGCGTGCGCGCAATTATTTAAATTATTTACTTTAATTACGAAATTTTAAATTAAAGGCAATTTAGATTCGTAATCAGGAACCGTAACAACCAGATTAGTGATATAATATCGTTTTCGTATAGGCCACTTTTAAGCCCAAAAACAAAAAATAATAATGTAAACACATAAACACGTAAACACGTCACCACAGATCAAGTATTATGTTTACTTATAACATTTGTCTAATTAAATTATTTTCTCTTGTAAAGAATACAACTTAAGGGCAACATAGTAGAGGGCTCGAACTCACTGATGGGCCTGGCTAAAAAATCACGCTGTCTCACCAGGCTTCGTGTCCGACAGAGGTAGTAGGTACCCGTGATGAGCAGTAAGACGCCAGTCTACACACACAACATTATTGAGTGACCTGTAGGATCAGTTATAGTAAAACAGGCGCGTAAAATTAAGAAAAGTCCTTCGGAAGATCGGGTTTTCTGAAAAAAAACACTGCATAAATCAATGACCAATAAAGTTTATTGAACTTTTCGATAATTGAGCTTTGTCGGTACTTACTTAGTTTTGGAGATTTTACACTTATTTTATCACATAAACACGCCCAAAGTTAGGTTTAATTAGCAAGAAAAACGAATCTTTGTTGGCTCCTAACTTTTTAATGGTTTTTAATTTTAGTATTCTGTTTCCGTGAAGACTATGTTAATAATAAGACAAAACCATACCATGTTTAATTTTTGATGTACATTGACAAACAGTGGAGTAATACACCCCCGAAGTTTGTTTGAGAAAAATGTGGACTAGGTTCACCTTAAGGTACGAGTACCAACATTAAATTTAAAAAAAATGTATATGAAAACTGCCTTTTACTCAATCTGACGAAGATAATACGATACTGCACGTCAAAGTCCACCACGCTCCTGAAGAATAAAGTGTAAAGAGGCCTACACAGTCTCAGGTAGACCAATGACCATCAATATCTCATAAACTAAGTAAATGGAACACAAACGGAGGAAACCCGCTCATTAACAGTCAAGTTGTTAATGAACATGTAACTTAACACACTTCAGTCATATGCTGTCAATCGACACGATTGGTTTCAGTTTTAGTTCAATGGCCAATTACAAGCAAATTTATTTAGTATATGAATGACTATATGATTGACATTCCGTTGTCATTAAGAATCCGATATCCTTGCTAGTAGCCAGGTTCAATGGAATGACAGTCTGGAAAAAACCTATGGGTACTTGACATCATACAAAATTCAACGACAATTTTTGAAAATATTGGGTAGGAAATATTTTAGAGTTGTGCTACAATATAATTAAATCTCAATACTGTTAATACCAAGCTATCAATCGAGACATTCATCGAATAAGTCATAAATCGAATAAACAGAATCGTTTAAAACTTTATACAAGAACATTAACGCTATATCTATGTCAATAAAATACGTTAAAAGTGCATTAATGAGGTGCATCAAAGCCACCGTATTGGTTCGACTAATCGAGGCGGTAGTCCATAGTACTATGATTTGTATGCGTTTCACACCTTTGGTATGTGCACTACGGCTATCGGATTAAAACGGCTTAGCCGCCAAATTATAGAACAACAATTAGTGCTTAAAGAGACGTGTTATTCGATTTAAATTGAGTGTTATGCGAGAGGATGATACTGTTTTTTTAATTAATCGATTTATCGGCGTTGACATGATATTAAATGTATCAATGGAATACCATATGTCAATGAACGGTGTTTGGTATTATTGCAGGTAGTTGTTTTCTTTTTTTTAATGCAGTCAAATTTAATATGCCACAATTTAACGTACTCGGGTTATGGACATTACAATACCCTTTTTAAACCTCCAAAAAACCTACAACCTCCAACCTTCAACTTTCCATCGACTACGATCATCTTGTAGCACGTCAAAATGACGTGTTGTACGTCAAGTTGACGCGCGGACACTCGCGTCTCTTTGTGTTCCTACTATAGTGACAAGCCTTTTGTATCGAGTATGACTTGTGTGTTAATTGTGCCGATCGGATCGCTCAGACATTCTGATAATCGATAATAATCGACTAAAATTGTTTATCGATTCGGGGTGTGGCTCTATTGTGATCTAACTGGTTTAATAGGCAAGCTAGCCACCGCTGGTGTTCATAATTTATTGAATTGGTCTATCAGAGCGACACTTCTGGTATGTTTTCGTTTGATATTGGGTCATAAATTATTCCATTCATCGAATAAATCGCTAGAATGTCAACTTTTCCACTGTATAGAAAACACAAGTAGTCGTAACTAGACTGATTTTCATTTGAGAACCAGTCTTTTGCTGAAAATGGTTAACACTTTTCGATCTTTCATACATTCGTGACGATTTCTAAAACCTTCTATAATTTACTACATGTGCTGCCAGTAATATCTCGATCTTCACATATTTTCTTGTAATTTATCTTATGATGCCGTTGATCTTATAAACCCGAGTAAAAAGCCTGAATCAGTTTTATCTGTTCAAATCTCGTGTCAGGTAATTGATCATTGGTCGAGCAATCACAACAGTTAAAGTTTCCGCAGACAGACGTGACGCGACAATGCGACTCGATTCTATTAGAACTTTTTCTATGAAAACTTCATGGACATTGTTCTATCAGAATCGGGTGCACCACCTCGTTGCGTCTGTGTGCCTGTGGAGCTTTTATCGTGAGATTTAAATTCAGAGATTTGATGTTGAGAAACGGTACACCAGCAAATCTCATAAGAATGTAGCTGACTTCAAATTCAATTGCTTCTAAAAGTTTTGAACCAACCGTTTTATTTGATACAGTAACATAACTATGCCGAATCTAGAGGACTCTCTACAAAAGTACGAGGTCTGAGCCCGAGAAAAAGAAAAAACAATTGCGAGTGCAGCACCTTACACGTGACAGAAGTAAAACTTCTTTACAAAAAGGAGTACCTACGAGAGTTTTTGTGTGAGAGCGAGAGATAGTAATATGTTTCTTCTCTTTCATGTAACGAAATGTGCCTAAACGGGACGCGTCCTTGAAAATTTATTTCTAAATTGTTGTCCAATTATTTAATAAGAACGAAGTTGCGCTCCTAGAATAAAAAAAATATACTTTCCGAGTTCGGTCTTTGTTTTTACGTCATTAAAATAATTTGTGATTGTGTCAGTCAAAATTTCGTATTTTCAATGTTACTCAGTTCAATAACCTTAGGTCGTCATTTTAATATTTAAATTACCTGTGGTTTTCGCACAGCACTAATATGGGCTAGTGTAGGTCCAAAATAATGTTTTATGTGCAGACCTAAATAAGCATAGCGAAATTATATATTGTATGTATATCTAATGTAATTAGTTGATTATTAAGTACTTCGGTTATATTTTGTAACGGTAAAATTCCATGAAGTTATACTTATTTTCAACGGTTGAATGACACGTAGCAAAAAACGTTTTTAACGTTACTATATTCTAAGTTCAAAGTTCAGGTAGGTTCGTCATTTGTTTATGATGTTCTTTTTTTGATCGTGTAGGTATTTGCACTTTTTTTAATAACCCACGACAAGACAACGTAAACTGAACCTTTACATAGTTGTGGAGGGTTTAATTTCCACTGCAGTTATACCCAAATGCACAAGGCTTGTAGTTGTAGGTCTAGAATCATGTATTGGACACATGGCAACAGTTTTCACGTCGATGTCCCTTGCAACCTGTAAATTTTTGACAGTTGTCTCATGCATGATCAATTTAAGCGTGCATCGGATATTATCCCACGGAAACGTACTACCGTAATAAAAAGAGTTGTAATCCTATGTGTTAATCCAGGTTATAACCTATCTGTGTGCCAAATTTCATCCAAATCCGTTCAGTAGTTTTTGCGTGAAAGAGTAACAAACATCCATCTATCAATCCTCAAAAACTAACATTTATAATTCGTAAGATAAGTAGGAAATTAATTTCGGGTAGAAACAAGAACGGGAGAGTCAGTATTAACCCCTCTTTTCAGTTGGGTAAGTTCGTCTGACGACTTAACCCTTAATTGACCATGTTATTTCATTCGCAACTATATTATGTCAACAAAGCACTCTGTTTAAACTAAGTTACCGTAACAATAACATGTGACACACGAGTTTCAAGGGAAAAGAAGATAATTATACTAAAACAAGTTGCCCTTCTTTCATATGTGACAAGATTTTTAATCACCTATTTATACTCGTTAAATGATAATTCCGTGTGGTGCCGGACGTAAAGAATAACACCATCCCATCTCTTCCCGTAGGTGTCGTAGGAGGCGACTTACTAGAGAATGGGCAGCAGCGTTCTCTATGCATTTTACCACCAAACGGCGATCGCCAACCCGCCTACCAAGCGTGGCGACTATGGCAAGCACCCCAAATTGGGGGAGGGCTATGTCCAGCAGTGGACGTCTCCCGGCTGAAATGATGATGATGATGAAATGATTAATGATTTTATTTTTGTAAGTACCTAGGTTTGTACAAACACTTTTACAGGTCAAGAATATTGCCCAGGACGGCAGTTTCAAGGGGCGCCAAAATCATAATATAGTATGATAAAAACTAAAAAACATGCTCAACAAAGCGCCTAGCAAACGGAAGCCTAATCAGGGTCGCCTTTGACTTGCAAGATAAAGGCGCCACTCAGGCCCACACCTAACTAATTTTATCTCAAACGCTGGAGAGAGGGGCGCCACTATCAAGTTTCTGCCCGGTTCGAAAAAATCGTAGATCGTAGGTCTTAGTATGTAAAAATGGTCACCCATCCATGATCCAATCACGGCAAGCGTAGCTTAATTGATCGATCTACTCGTGTAGCTGTTATTACATAGCATCAAGCCTCTTACTAACACTGTGCCAATCTGCACGCTCGAGCTCCTGTGATAGCCTCATTCAGGTTCTAACCGCAATGGTAACCATGTCGTCCACCATCTCGCCACCGAATGACCGACACGATCTTACCTACACCTAAACTGCACAGTATTGAAGTCTGAACCCACTTAAAGGGCGTTTAAAGGGAATCTAGTCGCGGGTTCGAACTCACTGGTGGGCCTCGCTAAAAAGCACGTTGTCCCACCAGGTATCATGTCTCACAGAGGTAGTATCTGACGAGCAGTTAGACGCTAATCTATACGTAAGTACAACATTATTGAGTGAGCTGCAGGATCAGGTATAGTAAAACAGGCGCGTAAAAAATTAAGAAAAGTCCTCCGGAAGATCGGGTTTTATGAAAAAACCACTGCATAAATCAATGATCATTAAAGTTTATTGAACTTTCTGATATTTGAGCTTTGTCGGTACCGACTTGGTTTGGTAGATTTCACAAGTTTTTAATACTTAAACACGCCCAAAGTTAGGTAGAATTAGCAAGAAAAACGAATCTTGGTTGGCTCATAACTTTTTAATCGCTTTTTATATTAGTACTCTGTTTCCGTACAGACAATATTAATAATGAGACAAAACTATACCATGTTTAATTTTTGATGTACTTACATAGTCGAACAGTGGAGTAATACCCTCCCCAAGTTTGTATGGAAAAAATGTCGACAAGATCTACCTAAAGAGCGTAATACACCATCCAATTTGTGGAAACTGTAACTACGAACACTCTAATTAGAAAATTGGAATCTAGTGATCACACTGGAGCTAAATCAAATTCTAAATTGGACAGATGACTCTTATGCGCTTCTGAAGTAGCACTACATTGGGATGCAACAGTTTTGTAAAAGTAGTGCAGTCGGGACCTAAATCGGATCCAACTGTTCTAACTTCCATTACATCATCCGATTTCTTTGAGTTTCTACAAATTGGATAGTGTAATACGCACTTTAAGTCCACTAATAGCTGACCACGAGCCAATAAAACGACCTAGCTACACGTAACTATAACCATCAATTATCTGAAGAAGTCTTAATAGAAATAACTGGTTAGACCACTGTTCTATCAGCAAAGGCATCAGTAATAGTAATAACGGTCTGGCGTCAGACCCTGTCATTGCTAAGACGTTTAATATCCGTTATTTATTAGCAAAACGTTCTGACCTTGTTGCAAGTTACTTTTCGACCCTTGCACGCTATAAAATGGATGAAAAATTGCAAGGATTTTACGCTATTTTTTTTAATTGTAATCTCATAATTTTATCGCGTATTTATAGGTTTTTGCTGTAGTTTTTCCAAGGAAAATCTGCAGCAAAACTTCAAAACATCAAAATGTTGCATTATACATATTCTAATGATAATTATTTATAATTGCGAGTCTATATAGTAGGTAGTATTAATTAGATAAACACGTGCATGTTAAGTTAAAGATCCGTTTACGTCGAGATAATAATTAAGATAATAATTATAATAGTTGACGTAGGTAAATGAATTCAAATACGTACTTTGCTTATTCAAATAATACATTGTCTCTGAAATATCGTATTTTTTGTATCTTTTATGTATTTACAATAAAAAATATCTGAAAAACATACCACTATAGACACCAAAAGCTGTTTGAAGTAACTTACCTGTAAGAGAGAAGACACAAAATTAATACACGAGACATTAAAATAATTAAGTAACTTAAGAATATATTTATTCAAATTACTAGCTTCAGCTAGATGTTTCCCACAAGTGAAGGTCGGAAATTATCCCACGAGAACGTACTACCGGGATAAAAAGTATTCTATGAGTTAACCCAGGTTATAAACTATCTGTGTGCTAAATTTCATCCGGATCTTTTTGGCCGTTTTTGCGTGATTGAGTAACAAACATACATACATCCTTCCATCTTCACAAACTTTCACATTTATAATATTAAGTAGGAAAGTGGGGTTATAGCCCTAACACCCTGTTGTTGAGAGGAGTTTTAAAAACAAAGATCCGTTTGAAGTTTGAACAGATCTGTGTTGCTACCCTTTTTTTTTTGGAGGGTGGGAAATCATCAAATGAGTTCTCCCGCTCTGGGTAGAGAGCATGAGGGCGTGTCAGACTTTTACTGACTAAAACCCACCCGTGTTCCCTCAGTTGCCTGTGTGCCAGGGGCGACGTCGTCTCTTACGTTTGGCAGTAACTTCCACCACACAAAAAACCGGTTCTTCTCACTCCATTAATTCCATTCTATAAATATCCCATCACTGCTAACCTTTAAAACCAGCAAAATTATTAAAGCAACAATAGATCACACACAAAAAGTCGATCAAAATATATATCGTATGCCATTCATTCATGCCTCCCACTGCATAACGGTGAATTTTTTCATCGTGACATACTCGTACACCTACGCACACAAGTAATACACTTATAACAACGATTAGCATATTGTATTTTGTACAAACTTTTTCGGTTTGCTATATTTGGTTGTTTGATTTGTGTTAGGTCAAATGAGGTTGGTAGCTCATGTTGGACTTGGTTTTAGTTCATTTGTGTTGGGGTCGCTTTTAGTCTAATCGGAATCTGCTGAATACCAGTATTTTACATGGAACGACTGCCAATATATCTGAACTCCACAACCCAGATTAACTGGGTAGTCCCTGGCAAATGACAGCCGGGTTAGCGTGCTTTCCGTGGAACGGAGGGTCGTTGTGTGTAAAGACGTTCACCCATCCACGGACCAACCACGGTAAGCGAATCTTAACCTAATCGGTCGTACCGTGCGGCATAATATTAATTATTTGAAAAAAAAAAGTCTATGCCTACACCTTGGCATAACATTGTGCTTGAATTCCTTAAAGTGTACGCAGAAGCCTAAAACTTAGTGCCAGTTATTGGCATCAGGCTCAAAACCACTCCGAGGTACTCCGGCTACTGTAGAATTAATGATCGGAAAACCCAATACTGCTCAACCTTGAGATCGAATCCTAGAACTATTATAGAAAAACAATTCTGCGTAAATTCGACGATTTGACCGATAGCGACCGCATTCGCCAAGTCAAAAAAAAAAACACGTTTTATCAACCCTATTAAATTAGCGCGAGGTGTTATTGTCAGTATGAAAATGTCTGCCGCAAGACGGAGTCCTTTAAAAATTTTCACTCAAGATATAATTTATGATCCTGACTGATTGCAATCTATGTATGGTCGAGGCATAAAATTATGTGATGAATTATGTATATCTGTGTGTTTGAAGAATGTTGTTATACCTATTACGACGCAACATCTAGACTTACATGTATTAGTGGCCATTTTTGTGGTTTTAAACTATAAAGTTGTATTGTAGTGCTCAAAACAATCCGAAAAAAAATTATTGCCATTTTGACGCCTTAAGCAAGAAAAACGATTAAGAAGAGCTGCTTTAAAGTAGTACTAAATGAAGAGATAGGAACAAGACATCTTTAGTATGCAGTTTTTAAGTCACTTCTGTATCAAAGAATCTTAAAGACATACTCTAGGACGCTTTCCAAGGCAAAGAACCTCTCGTAATGTGTATTAAAAAAGCAATTAAATTTCTTAAACATGGTGATGTAACCATACGAACATAATTGCTGGTCCATGGAGTCACAGAACAAAAACCTGGTCCTCGTCCAGACGAGTAGTAAAAAGGGTACTAGATTGACTAGTAGGATAACTATACTAATGAAGACTCCATATTAATTAATAATGGCCGTGCCTAAAGTAATAAAACATCGGAAGGCTGTAAAAAGGTAGAGATCTGAAGAAAAGGTTAAGCAAATGAGGTTGTGAGGCGAGAATTATTTTTGTAATTGCATTGTGGCTAATAACAACACATTGCTTGCATCAATTCTTAAGTATAATGTCAATTTAATAGTTTTAATTAGTAGCAATTACTGAAGAACTAGTTACGACGGGGCAGGACCTCAAACGATTATTATAGTAAGAGATATTGTAGTAGATCCAAATGGCCAGAACTGTATCTATGATGATAATTTAGACGCTTATCAAAGCATTTGTTGTTTTCAAATGAACCGTACAGCTTATATGCAGTCAAATGGCCAAATGAGCCAAATGATGGTAATGTAGCTGCATATCAAAGTATACTTATGGTTGTTTACAAATTAACCGTGCTCTTGGAAAACATAGGATAGCGGCATTATTCCATCACGAGAATGCTAAAAACTAGCCCAGATAGACCTATAGAAACCTTTCCTAAAAGTTTATTTTCCTATAGGCAGAAACCACCACCCACTCGTCCTTTTCGATTCTATCAGGTTCAGTCCCTCTTTTGCAACCAACTACCTATATATAACACGGCACGACATGTCTAGAGAGCTTAGAAGCACCCAGTGGCATTTGAACCAGCAACCACTCTAAAAAAGTAATTAGACCCCCGACCATCTCACTATGAACCCTCCACTCGTTGCTTTTGAACTTTGTCCGGTTCAGTCCCACTTTAGCAACTAACTCTGACACGAGGCGACATCTCTCGGAAAGTTTGAAGTACACAGTGGCATTTGAACCAGCACCAAAAAAACTAATTAGGGAGCAGACCATCTTAGTATGAACCATGGTTACAAGCTCCGCGGTACGCCCACGCTGCGTTCCGTGTTAAATCCGAGCCTATTTGCAAGTCAAAGCAACTGGATGACGTAGCAGGAAGTTGGGACCTACCTAAATATTACCATGTACGGAAGAATATATTAAATGTCGTAGGAAGGTAACACTGATTCTATATTTATTTTAATATTAGGTCTTTACCTATGAAATTGCCGTTCTGCAGTACTGGCCATTTCAAATCAAAATAATTTTTGTTTGGCTAAGAATTCTAATTTCAAATTTATTTTATTTTAAAAACATGGTTTTTTTTTTCTAAAAGTAGTCATTTCTTTATTGATTAGTGTTACATTTTCATCGCATTTCAATCTTTTTCGTCATCATGGATACGTTAAAAATTCGAGTAATTATGGAATATGAGTACCGTCGTGGCAGCAACGCGGCACAAGCGGCACGCAACATCAACGACGTTTACGGAGCTAACACTACAAACCAACGCACCACCTGTTATTGGTTTGCTCGCTTCCGTTCTGGAAATTTCGACCTGAAAAATGAACCTCGCGGTCGTCCGAAGACTTTGGTCGACAATGACGAATTAAAGGCGATTGTGGAAGCTGATGATACACAATCTACGGCTGAATTAGCAGCAGCTTTCGACGTTAGCGTCAAAACAATATTGGTCCATTTGCGTCAAATTGACAAGGTAAAAAAGCTTGACAAATGGGTGCCCCACGAACTCAATGATCGCCAGCGCGAAGTACGCGTCGAGACGTGCCTTGCACTGCTCAACAGACACACAAATGAAGGAATTTTGAACCGCATTGTTACCTGCGATGAAAAATGGATTCTGTTTGATAACCGTAAGCGCTCAGCAAGTTGGTTGGATCCTGGTTCAGCACCTAAACAATGCCCTAAACGAAAACTTACCCCTAGAAAAGTGATGGTCACTGTTTGGTGGTCTAGCGCCGGTGTGATTCATCACAGCTTCTTACCAAACGGGGTGAGCATTACTGCAGATGTGTACTGTGAAGAACTGAACACAATGATGGAGAAGCTGGCGCATCTCCAACCAGCATTGGTCAATCGCTCGTCTCCGCTGCTCCTGCACGACAACGCGCGACCTCATACTGCACAGCAGACGGTCTCCAAGTTGCAAGAACTGGGGTTGGAAGCTCTCCGTCATCCGCCCTACTCACCAGACCTTGCGCCTACAGACTACTACTTTTTCCAGAATTTGGATAACTTCTTGGCGGGAAAAAAATTTAATACCCGAGAGGCAGTACAAAATGCCTTTGAAGAATTTGTTGCCTCCCGTCCAGCTGATTTCTTTAAGAAGGGCATCAATAAACTGCCACTGCGATGGCAAAGATGCATTGATTGCATGGGTGATTACTTCGATTAATACAAATAAAAAATTCATGAAAAAAATTCGTTTAAATTTTTTCATACAAAACGGCAATTTCATAGGTAAAGACCTATTATAAATGTGTTTCTACATGTGTGTGACTGCCGAATACAACAAGGTTGCTGTAGTAAGGGTTTTTTTCGTAACGATTCGAAATTAAATGAAACTGATGAAATTATAGTTATAGATAAGTCGATACATGTTAACGTAGCCGAAATAATTTACTCGTAAAAGGTGCATGTTTTGACGTTTAGGATGATCTCATAAAAATAAACAAGATAGAAGTTAATCAATGGTCAAGGAATCACTCGACAAGACTAATTTGATTAGGAAAAGTTCTACAGCTTCAGGATCATATTATTGAAATCATCTACATTTTTGAAAGGTCGAAGCCATTTCAAGTATTGTTTAAGGAAAACGAAGCACTAGCACAAACTTCAAAAAGCTTACACAGCATACCTGTGGAACACATTCCACATCACAAACTATTTAAACAAAACAAAACTGCATCAACCGGCAAACAAAACACGGATCACCTTGCACAAAAAGTACCTAATTTGCATGATTCAAGTGGCACTTTTTCGTTTTAGACTGTCGATAGCACACAATTAGTGTCGGACGAGTCAAAGTCGCCGATGTCGATAAGGGAACGACATTCAGAGACAAAACGCGATCGTATCGCGAGCAGTTGATTCATGTAGGGCTGGTTTTTAGGGAGACTGTAAAATGTTAAGAGAGAACCCTATTGATTGAAGAAGGGAATTGTAAATTGTGGTGTCGGGTTTGAAGGTCTGTAATTTGGTGATTGTATTTTGGGTGCATAACATAAACATAATAAGCCTTTTTGGTTTCGAATGCTGGGACATAGGCCTCCTCTTTTTGAGTAGGAGTGGGTTGTAATCCACCACGCGGACTTAGTGCGGGTTGGTAGATGTCATAATATATGTCTTCGATTGATTGATTCTAAGACATGCCGGTTTCTTCGCAATGTTTTCCGTTATCGTTTTTGAGAGCATTGGTTATGAAATAACTTACACAAAGTAAAGCGTCTATCAGGGTGCGAACCTAAGACCTACAATTCGTAAGTCGTGGCCGTTACCGCTGGGTCAACCCCCGCCGGGCTACAAATTTTTGGGTTAAAAATGGTAAAAATTATTGAAAAGTCGAAACTAAAAGTTAGTCTAGACGTTTTATATGCTGCATTTCATATTCATATTTGCTACTTTTTCTACGTTGTATCGTTGATTCCATATTATATAAGTTTCGACAAGAACTCAGCCATGTCGAAAGCCTTAGCATTGGCTTCGCTCATCTTTGTTGCGTGCCTTGTGTTAGACCACAAGGCACTTTAAGCACGACGATGGAGATTAGGAGAGTGAAAAGTGACGTATAACGTTAGATTTTCTTTTTGATTTGGCATAGACCTTCCATTGCTGTTACGAACAGAGTTCTTCATTTGGTAGGTATGTCCCTATTATTAACGACTAAATATACCTATGTGTTTCATCGCACTTTATTTTGATAATCTTCGGCCGTTTTAGTAGGTCACGTATGTTTTTAGTTTGTGCGAATAACATCTAGCTGACTGATGTCATGGTGTTAGAACAGTGTGATTTTTGTTGGAGGAGACTCACAGAAGACTCCGCCCTGAAGTGTAAATGTGGTGCTGTCACACAAATAATGGAGTACTTGGACGCTGATGGACGCTACTGAAGGTGCAAAGTTCGCAGCCAAATTCTGGGCTAACTTTATAGTTTGCCATCGACACGCTTAGAAGAAGAAGCCTGATTTTTCAGTCGCTTTAAAAATCTTTATGCCATTTCTCGAAAATCAAGCATGTGATTGACACTTGAATACTAAACAATGGTGTGATGGTGTGGTTTCCGTCAACGGGACAATATTCACGGCACAATCAAACTACACGTGGAAAAAAAACAAGGAATTTCCAAATAGCAAAATTTTTGTTTTGGTTATAATAAACTTAGAGGTTTTCCTTCCGGAAAGACTATGCCAATACCAGTTAATTAATATTTTAAAATGAAGAATTGTATTTGTTATTTTATACTCCCATTTATTGACACGCCCATTGAAAGCGGTGACATAATCATAACCAATCGAATCTTAACATTACTAGCTTTTGTCAGCGGCTTCGCCTTATCCCACGGGAACGTACTCGTATTACCGGGATGAAAAGTATTCTATGTGTTAATCCAGGTTATGAACTATCTGTGTGCCGAATTACATCCAAGTCCGTTCAGCTGTTTTGCGTGATTGAGTAACAAACGTCCAAACATCTAAACTTTCACGTTTATAATATTAGTAGGATGATCTACTTAAAATTACAAAGCAATTGCAAACAAAAATCTCCCTAATCCGCAAAATGAAGGTAAAAGAAAATGGGTTTTAGTAAGGAAACATCTAAAATCAGTATCGTACACCTCTCAACCCTATCAATAAACAGTTTAAATGGTTTAATTCTTGCGCGCACGCACCTCGGCCATTGGTCGGCGGGGCGCGTCGCTATTGGCCGCGCGGCCGGCGGCGACTACAAAGCGCGGGAGAGGCGGGCTGTCCACGGTACAGCGGCTGTGCTGTCGGCTGTCCGAGCCACTATGAATATGGATCGAGCGTATTTATGTGGTCGATAGTAGATGTGGACAATCGTACGCAGGGCTGCAAATGAATTGCTTCTGGTTAAAGTTGCGTGTGATGTTGGGTTTTCGGCGAGATTCATTATTCTGACGATTAGATAGTGGTAGATGTTCAAGTTCTCAAAGAATTGAAAGAAATTACGATTGAGGTTTTCTTTCATTTGATAGATTCTAACTGTTGGGACCACGTTGGCACCCATGGGGAGATCAAAATTACAACTATTTCCGTTCTTTCATATACCAAAGATTTACCAACTAGTTTTCGTGTCAATTAACAAAATCAATTCATGTTGACGAAGTTATTCCGAATATAATGTGACTTGACTTTCTGCCATTAACTCATACATAATCAATAAAATACACAATATACCTACCTACGAGAGCGACGCCGTGGTACAGCTAGTAGGTACTACGTAGACTTGCCAAAAAGATCTCAGTTCTAAAAAGAAGTCTTTAGAGGTGTTAGCAGCTGTTAGAATTGGCACTTTTTAACAAAAAATTTAACTTTTTAAGAAAAGGCTAAAAAAAAGGTTAATATTTTTCTTTTTCAGTTTTTTCGGCGGTTTAATTTTTTGTTAAAAAGTTTTTATTTCATAATTTCTTGTGGCTATGTAATCTACTAATGACTACATCCTTAATTTTTGATTACTTTTTGTAATACACAACTCAGTATTCAAAAATCTGTGAGTGAACAATCAATCATCCCCTGTTTTCCTACCCTTAGGGTTGGTTTATACGAAATGTATACGGTACTAACTTCGGGGTCTACCCTTTCCAATAAAAAAATCATTATCAAAATAGGACTACTCTGAAAAAAGTTATGCGTGTTCATACATAAAAAAAAAATATACGCGTCGACTTGAGAACCTCCTCCGTTTTTTTTTCGTTTTTCGTTTATAGAATGAATCTAGTGACACTGTGTCTCTCTGTTTGGGGTTGCATGAAGATAATGTGTATTTAAGTACCTACTTATAATTGCCATTTACACAAAAACACAATTTTTGAAAATCGTTTGTAAACATCTTAATATCATAACTAAATAGCAGGAAAAAGTTATTAAAAAAGCCTTTTAACTTCAAACGTTTCACAGAGATACTTTTAATGATTGTAATAATTGCGTTTAGTGTTAATTGTATTTAGTAAATTACCGTGACAGTGGCGTTTTTAAAAGTGCCAAATCTTTTTAATAAGAAAAAGAAATTCCAACTAAAGATATGTTGGTCCATAATTCTGTTCACTGTTCTCCACTGCTGTTTTGCGAGCTCTAAATCCATATTATCTGTCCCTTGATAAATATTGATAGCCTCATTATCAGATTTGCGTATTGCTTCTAATTTGCAAATTAATTTGTTTTAAACAATGCAAAAATCTGGAGAGTTCAGTTTTAATCATGCCAGTTAGATTTAGAAAGAAAAACGTGTAGATGTAGTAGGTATACTAAGGCTATGAAAGTCCTTCGTTTAACCAGTATCTTACCTAGTGAAAAGCGGCTATGCAGTCGACTATCGCGCACGATTGCCGAGACTAGGAGTACCTAAAGTAAGAATTCAGAACATGTTAAGAGACGTAGATTCCCAGGACCTTACAGAAGAAAGGCCCCAGTCCCTAGTTCCCTACTTACGTCAATAGTTCAATTTCCAAACCCAGAATGGATTCTTTAGCTAGCACAAGCCGACATTTGGAGCTTATATATATATAAATAGCATAATCAGCCTATAATGTTCCCACTGCTGGGACACGGGACCGTAATTCATCCAAGCAGGCCCAGTGCGCGTTTGTAGAAGTCCAAGATGTCACATGTTCGTATTTTTGGTTCTAAGACGTTTTCTCTACGTTCCCATGCGATGTTTTCCTTTACCGTTTTGGGAGCAGCGATGATGACATTGCACAAAGTTAAGTGCCTGTCAGGGGACGTACCTACCGACGACATACAACTCGAAAGCCGCGGCTGTTACCCCTGGGCCACCACCACAGCTCTCCTAAACCTATTAGTAGACATATCCGCTCTTCCTTCTAAGTATAGACTAACAGTCCATTCAAATGCCTGCACAAGTGCCATTTTGTATATTCTGTTTTGAGTTTTTCTAGCGCTCTCACCTAAATAATTCCCCAAATTCTTAAAGTCATATCATTTATTTCAAATAGGGATATAAAAGGCACTTTCGAATGTCCAAGTTTACAAAAAAAAAAAAAAGATTCTGGTTGCTCCTTCCAAAAGGTGGTTAAATCTCAAAGTGTAGTAGAGTTTCGTATGTAGAAGAAAGGGCAAGAAACTCCACCGTTACTCTTTCAAAATGTTTAGGAATATATTGTTATATCATTAAATGTCTTTACTAGAGGTAGAAACAATTTAGGTTAAAGCTGCAATATTTTAAGTTAAAACCATATAAAGCACACCTCATTTATGTCACACCCAGAGCCCAGAGCCGTCACTGACGTAACGCAGCAGGAAGCTTTTCGCTATAATTTCTTAGAGTTTCTAGTCAATTAGTAATTAATTATCTCAACGGAGATAAGAGTGATCTACAAACATGATCTGGGCGAGTGCATTTTGCTGTAGTCTGTAATTATAGCGCTGGGACGATTAATTGCAGATTGATCAATGAATTATACATATTTCATGAATAGGTGCAGGCGCTTTGATGTTTGTTTGTGGATTAATAGAGAATTTTCTATTTGCAGAAGTAAGATCTGTCGTTAATTGAGGTCTTGGCAATATTGTAAACGAATTGGTCTCATGCAGTGACTAAGTATTGAAATTTTTGTATTGTGGTAATTAAATGTTTTTCTTGATGTGACCTTGTAAATTTAGAAAATAGAAGACAGCAAAGATTCCTCTAAAAGTTGCTAACAGTGTCAAACATATTAAGGTCTTTTAGATTTAGACGGCGGGCTTTTGCCAACAGCTTCCCCTGTTTGGAGGTCGGAAATTATCCCACATGAGCGTACTACCGATATAAAAGTATCATATGTGTTATTCCCTGTTAAAAACCATCTGTGTGCCTAATTTCATCCAATCCGCCATGTTTGCATAATTTAGTAACAAACATTCAAACATTTAAGCATACAAACTTTCACATTTATATATATTCATGCTGACTGTAGGTGATGCAAGTCATAAACTGAATTTTGCAAACAATATGCGCAAGATTCGTTACTAGTGTGAAAGCCGACAATGAAGAAAGGGTCTAATCTGAACTTTAACAAAAATATTAGCGTTGTAAGTGAATATTTAAAACAAATATTTGTTGTGTTCAAGCAGGGAGGTACCAGGAAATCATAAAGCCAGAAGGAAAATCCTGTGCCATCGGCAGCAGGACGTGACTCATTCCTCCACCGCTGTAGGTAGCCGCACGTGCAATGTTAATACAACGAACAGTATTCACATATAATTGTACGACTGACAAGGGTGACGGATAACTGATGAGTGGATGCTAGAACACCGTTTGCGAAAGACGGTAAACCGTCTTTTGTTTCTTGTTCTTATGTTAAAAGACAGAATAAGAAAAGAGATCCTCAAGAAGAAGTTCTTAAGCAAAGGCGGTGTAGGCTGACTGCCTCGTTTTTCCTGAACGTCGGAGCACGAGGTTCTGAGTTCGATTCCTAGGTCGGGCAAAGTGTTATTGGGTTTTTTTGTAACTGGGATTTCTCAGCCCCTCTTATATGGGACTTGAACATAACTAGCGAAATATGGATGTAGGTACTATCTATTCCCACTAATGGGACACAGGCCTCCTCTCAGTGAGAGAGAGTGGGCTGTAATCTACCACGCGGGCCCAGTCCGGATTGGTAGACGTCACGTCTTCGAATTTTTGGTTCTTGTATTCCTCACGATGTTTTTCGTGCACTTTTAACTGTCTGCATGTTCAGAGGTCAATTGGTCGATAACTCACATACCGAATATCGAGAATTTGAGACCACGGACATTCGAGAAGCCTTTAGTTGTCATTCGAGAAACAGTTGACAATCGACCTTCAGGAAATACCTTATTCGAGTAGGTGTAAGTCTGGTTACTATACTACATTTGGTTAGTCCAGAAGTCACCATTAAAAATTGAAAATAATGTTGAAGGTAGGTAGATGAATATAGGCAGAATTTTGTACATCAATTTGCTTAGCAATTCTCCATTTACTTGTAAGACTAGTTTCTTTCTGCCCGTGTTGACCGATTTCCGGCCACCGTAGGCATGGGCTTGCGGACGGCGAGTAATGGGTAGCTCGCTGTCCGGTAACGACCAAGCCCAAGTCGACGGCGCGTTGTGTTCCACGCGCGCCTCAAAGAGATGTCAGCACAAAAAAGTAATGGGACCCGCAAGGGTCGATGCCTGCCAGGGATGCGGGTTTGTTCGAAAGAGACACCACAGCCCCTGGCTTAAGGGCTACTGAAGGAACACGGGTGGGTTTTAGTCAGTAAAAGTCAAGTGACACGCCCTCCTGCTCCACCCAGAGCGGGAGAAGTTATTTGATGACTTCCCAACCAAAAAAAAAAAAACCCCCACCCGCTGTGTCGTATCCTATCGCTCGCGCGCGCTAATACTTTTGTTCGGCTTTTAAGGGTCGTAGCGTGATGTTATATAGCCTATAATCATCCTTAAAAATTGGGCTATCAAATACAAAAATATGTTTCCAAATACGATTAGTAGTTCCAGAGATAATCGCGTCCAAACAACTAAACTCTTTGTTTTATTATTTAAAAAAAACGTAGAAGAAATATGCAAACGCAGAAGTACCGTATGTAGTGAGTAAGGATCTATATTAGGGAATGAGCAACCACCTATGTATTGGCGTACTATGCCAAACCGCTTGCCAAATGTGCCAGATCGTTCGCTGTAATAGATAATGGAGGTTGTATTCATCACTGCACATAAATACATATCTACACAGACTCAGACACACAGGCCGAAGACTTTGGCATAAGTTTTTCAGGGTGGTCCTAGCGTCAAATGAAAAAGCACTAAGTTTACTAACATC
Organism: Polymixis flavicincta; assembly: GCA_949987655.1. Lineage (NCBI taxonomy): Eukaryota > Metazoa > Arthropoda > Insecta > Lepidoptera > Noctuidae > Polymixis > Polymixis flavicincta. The sequence continues at coordinate 14,651,492 of OX465188.1, read as the reverse complement.
ATATAGTATACTAACATCATCCACCTAAAAGATTCAGCAGGGGTACACCCACAGTTCGCCAGTTATGTATAATTCCCATGTAAAGGGGTTGAGCCCATTGCTATCAACTGGACAAAAAATTCAGACTTCAGGCTTATACTGACAAATTCCAGATGGAAAACTCAACAACACTTTTCCCGATTCAGAAATCGGACCAACGAGTCTTTGTTGCCATGGTTTGGTTGGTACCTACAGCATCAAAACCTAGGTGGGGGCTCGCCATAATAGTGGCGGTAAGGCCTGTTATGGGGGCCTGGGTAGTTATATATTTTATAGTTTTTATTTATCACTGTTCCTTTCCTTCAAAGCACCTGCCATCTAATCTCTTCACCACCCATGGTTGACTGGTAGAGAATGCCTGATGCATTAAGTCCGCCTTTGTACCTTTTTGTGTGCGAGAAGTATACCTCTCATTCCACCCGCACCACAACAGAAGCCAAGCGTCGAAGGGCGCATTATCTCGGGCCACCATGACGGCACGGTTGGCGCAGTGGTTAAGCGATTGACTGCTGCGCTGCGTGTCGCGGGTTCGATTCCCGCACGGAACAAATATTTGTATGATCTATAAGTAGTTGTTCCGGGTCTGGCTGTTTGTGTATGTGAATTTAAATGTTTGTAAACGCACCCACAATACAGGAGAAATTCCTAGTGTGAGGCAACGTTTCTAAAAAATAAAAAAATAAAAAAGGAGGATCCTGCGGGCGGCGAATTTGGGGCTGTGTCGTCACTCGAGCAGTCAGGCTCAAAGAGTTGGCACGCAGTAGATGTGCGGTCATGGGATCGGCTTCACTTGGTGATGGGGCTCGCTAGGCATGGCGAGCTGATACCAGTCGCGGGTGCGGCGAATGTACTAGTATCTACCGGGCCGGACACATGGTATTAGATGGAACAGTGGGGGTTTTAGTCGGTAGGAGTTCGACATAACCCTCCATTCATCCATGAAGATTTCCCCATGGAGAAAAAAGGTACAGCGTTAAGCACTTCCAATCTTATCAACTGTTTTTCCCATTATAGGAGACTGTAAGCTACAAGGTAAGTTAGATTTATTCTTAGCAAATTACCAATTGACAAGAAACTGCTCATCATCTGCCTAGCCTTTTCCCAACTATGTTGGGGTCGGCTTCCAGTCTAACCGGATGCAGCTGAATACCAGTATTTTACATGGAGCGACTGCCTATCTGACCTCCACAACCCAGTTACTGGGTAATACGATACCCCTTGGTAAGACTGGTTGTCAGACTTTCGGGCTTCTGACGACCCGTAACGACTGTCAAAGATCCACAAATGACAGCCGGGACCGACGGCTTAACATGCTTTCCGAGGCGGGTCTTGGTATGTAAAGATGGTCACCCATCCACGGACCAACCGCGGCAAGCGTAGCTTAATCTGCATGCATCTGTTGTTATTTAGCCACAAGCCCCTCGACAAGAAACTGCTGTTACAATAATACCAAAATCCAGTTTCAAGATTGAAATGTCTATGATAATCAAACGTGTAAAACTGAATGATAGATAATAATGAATAAAGGTTATCGGTGCTACATCAATGTCGCTTGACTATTGATTGAACGTCTAAATTGCTTTGCTGAAAGTTGTGAACGAGTAATGGCCGGTATCTATAACTTAAATGCAGCTATTTGATATAAATTGTTAGGTCTACACCTAACCTGTTACTAAGGTACTAATAACAAAACTTCTAACTGTTTCTATCCTTTTCACTATAGATTAACACCAAAGATAGATCTAAAAGTGTTATTGAGACGCAAAATCGTGTCGCAATAATGAGACCCTACGAGAGCCTATGAGACCCTACGAGAGCCTATGAGACCCTACGAGAGCCTATGAGACCCTACAAGAACCTATGAGGCCCTACGAGAGCCTATGAGACCCTATCATTTGGTCCCATAGATAAGTTAAAGTAACTAACAGTAGGAACGGCTTACATTTTGACTGATCCTTTAATTTTGATGACATCCTTTCTGTTATTTATGTGTACGTTGTTTAGCAGACCATTTTTCTGAAGATAAGAAGTACTTAATGGATTAGCTGTAGGCTTTCAAATGATTATGTATATGACGATGATGTAAAAGTGACTGTTGCTGACCAACACCCGAATTGCGTAACAGACTATCTCTATACAGGGTAATATTTTAACCAGTGCGCAAACTGTAACCAGCATATCATTCTAGACCCCTAGCATAGAAATTTTTCGTCGGTTATACAAAAAAAAACATCTGTTTCATACAAAAGTTCAATATGTACGCGGTCAAAACGTATGGAACGCCATATTTTTATTTTTCACCGACCGAAAATTTCTAGAATGATATATTATGCTGAATTCATGGTAACAGTTTACGCACTGGTTAAAAATGTATCCTGTGTATTGATCTAAATAATTTTATTTATTTATTTAAGAGCATGGAGGACTTACAGCTATTAAAAACAGATCATCTATTGCTTCATCTATTCGAAAAATTTGTCTGCTCAACAATGTAAGTAACGCAATGAATATTGTTGAACTGTCAAAAGGAAAGCGACTGTACCTACAGGTGTTTTACAGAAAAACCGTGTGCAGTTACAGTAAATTATGAACAGTTGTGCCAAGGAATCTGTTTTGAAATAAAACAGTAACTTATTTTGAAACAAAACTAAGTTTGTGTATAATTTTATAACGCGTTAATGAATGATGCATAAAATGTTTTTGAATAAGTGCGTTTAGTTCAAGTACGTTTCACTTTTGTGAAACTGCAGTGTGATGATTTGTCACGTAATGTGTATTTATCCTTTGGAATTCCACTTGATTCGAATGAAAAACCCATGTTAGATAACAACAGGCTTAGCATGCATAGCACTTTCTATTTCTACGAAGAATAGACAGTGCTTTTTCAATACAAAAAGACATTTCGTTGCTCCATTTTTAGCATCGCATCGTAGATATCCTTCAACAATCTGTCATTTTGTCTTTATAATTAATAGAAAAACAGCCATCTTCTCCTATTGTACATCATTTAGTTAATAGTCATGTCTATTCTGCCGTCGACAAATCGGTGCTCGTGCTAAGCCTGCAGCCGATGGGGCCGAAAGGGTTTGTAGTTGCGACCGCGTATTGGAAGACATAGCGATAGAAAACAACAAAGTGGACCGATGACCTGGTGAAGGCTGCAGTAATCTGCTAGATGTGAGAAGCACACCAAAAACCAACAACCGGCACTGGTCAAAGTGGCGGTGCTTTGGGGAGGCCTATGCCCAATAGTGGACGTATTTCGGCTGATATGATAATGACCCATGGTACCATTGTTCGGTCATTTTTGGGGAAATCGTAATCAGAAGACTTTATAGTTTTATGGTACCCGTAATCATCAAAACCCAGTCTTACGGACACGCTTTTAGAAAAAAAAAAAACGTAAGTATCTGGTAAAATCTATTTAACAAATTGGGTACCAACCTAAATTGTCCAAATATTCAAATCACACCTGCCATTGTTTGACTATTGTATGAAGTAGCTATAACACGGCAAATTTACGTAGTAAGTATCCATTTAATTAACAATTAATAATAAAATTTCCCTAACTACCTCGTTGGTGTAGTGGTCGCAAGCGCTACTACTGAGCATGAGATGAGATCCTAGGTTCAATTCCCAGGTCGGGCAAAGTGTTATTAGGTTTTTCTATCTTAAATTTTGCCCGGTTGATGGCAATAGGCTCGCCCCTTATTAAATGGGACTTAAACATATCTAACTGGCGAAATGTCGGTGAACTATAGGTAGATAAACCTCTGCCTGACCCTTCAGGGAAGCAAGGCGTGATGTTACGTTATATAATTTCGCTAACTGTACGTAAAATAGGCAAAAAGAATGTGTAAACTAGAAAACATAAAGTGATAGTACAGACGCCAGCATATCAAGCTACCCCAAACTCAAATTTTCCCAATTGAACATGAACCTTAGCTTTATGTTTTAAAGTTGCAAATCTATCAAAGAAATTTGACAGATTGGGGTGGCTAGATCTGCTGGCGTCTGTACATTTGCACTGATTAAGAAGTTTCCTCATAAATTGATACAGCCAATCAGAACTCTAAAACCTATTGTGTAGGTAAAATATCGCAGAAAGTGCGTCGGTAATTTTATACCAAACAGCTTGTACCTACACCCAGTAACATAATATTTAAAAAAGGAGCTGTCAAAAACCACATGAAGGAAAGTCCCCACATGCTTATCAAAAATAGTCCAAATAGAGATGAATATTTGTGTATTTACTGACTGATTGCGTAAGAATTTAATGTGAACAGGGTTTTTTAGACTTCCATCAGCAATACATTTGGAACAGACATTCCCACTTATTACAAGACAGTCAAGATTTTGTTTAGATCAGTAATTTTAAGAACATTCACAGTCTCAATCTGTCAGAAATACTTCGAGTTTCTACACATTTTTGACAAGTTTTTGACATTTTATTGTAGCCGAGGTGAGACTGCGACTAAATTTTGAACATTTTTCATTACGAGAATTGGGCCTTCAGGTTCAAACCACCAAGCCAGTTTTTGAATTAAGAACCCAATAGTTCAATGCAGTTCTATAAACAAAACTGGTGGGCCTGGCTGAAAAGCACGCTGTCTCACCAGGCTTCGTGTCCGACAGAGGTAGTACCCGTGATGAGCAGTTAGACGATAGTCTACACGCACAACATTATTGAGTGAGCTGCAGGATCAGTTATAGTAAAACAGGCAAGTAAAAAAATTAGAATAGTCCTCCGGAAGATCGGGTTTTATGAAAAAACCGCAGCATAAATCAATGACAATAAAGTTTATTCAACTTTTCGATAATCGAACTTTGACGGTACCGACTTGGTTTTCGAGATTTTACACTGTTTTATTACTTAAACACGCCCAAAGTAGGTTAAATTAGCAAGAAAAACGATTTTTTGTTGGCTCCTCACTTTTAAATGGTTTTTTATTTTAGTATTCTATTTCCGTGCAGACAATATTAATAATGAGACAAAACCATATCATGTTTAATTTTTCATGTACATTGTCACACAGTGGAGTAATACAATCCCGAAGTTTTTTTGGGAAAAATGTGGACTAGATTCATCTTAAAAATTTAAATCGAAATAAGTAAAGTTGGAAATGCAAAAACTGTCTCAGTGCTCTAGGCCAGAATTAAAGTTAGATTGCGTTTTGTAATAAGAAGGTAGGTATATAATATATAGGGTGACTGGTAATTAGTGACCCACATTTAAACACATGATTGTACTCATCATTATGAACAACTTTTACTATGGGACCAAACATGAAATCGTGAAAAAAAAATCAGCTGTTCCCTACATGTATGTTCGCTTATCTCGTCAAAATGTAGGGACCAGCTGATATTTTTTTTTGCGATTTCGGGTTTGGTCCCATAGTAAAAGTTGTTCATAATGATGAGTACAATCATGTGTTTAAATGTCGGTCACTAATTACCAGTCACCCTATATTTGTTTTGCCCGTACCCGCCCTCCTCTGCGGAAAACAGTTTTCCCAGTTGACTCATACAATTTTCGCAGAAAGATGAGTAATTTCACTGGTATATAAGTTTTTCTTTGAATTCTTTCAAAACAGGACAAAAAACTGTTTGTGGTCGCGTGCTATATTGTGACATAGGACACTGTTAATAACCATTCAAGAAAATTATAAGTAGATCGTGACTGTCGGCAGTAGTTACCTACCTCATTAATAGTTTCTGTGTACGCTCGCCTAATGAATATAAATATTTAATAAATATAACCACGTGTAACTATAGACCGACACGAAGTTAGAAAACAACATTCCCCTAAACAAATATAAAACAAACTGCGTGATTTAAAGTATATGACGCATTTATTATTATAATAAACTGTATTTATAAATAAACGATGAGCGAATGACATAACCCAAACACATTAAAACAACCATAAAACTACCCTAATACGGCGTTACATTTCGGCATTCTTTTAGTATCAATTTCCCTATGAATTTAATTAGCTTTTTATCTTCCCAGAAATCTATGACACCGCCATTACATACGTCAATTGTCGCCATAAACTGCCGACGGGAGCCGAAGACGACCGAATATAGACGAACGGAATCAAGTATGGCCGCACGCATTCCGATTGCATCTAATAACCTCAAAATCGAATGCAAAATGGCGTATTGAATAAATGACGCCGCTCCGTTTAGCATTCCGACATGCCATATGTGTGTACGCATTTTCATTTGGGGCCATTGTCTTGGCAGATATTAGTATTGATTTCAATAAATAAATTAATCGTATGGGTTCGCGAATAGCATTGGTTTGGCACGCGACGCGGGACCGACTATGAATCGATAAGTTCTCGATTGTGTGGCTATGGTCCGTCTGGTTATTACTGAGTTTATATCGTTTGACTCATGTAGCGTACGTGAGTCCGGCCGTTAACATCTATGTAATTTTCATTGTTAACAAACTAAGCAAATAGCTTGCAATTGTCTTCTTGGCTACGTTACATGCGTGTGGACCACACACGGCAAAAAGTCCTTTTACACGCTCGCTTTGGTCTATATCGATGCGACGACAACAGTACCAACTTACGTCGAGTCTCCTGTTGATCCTAAGATGCACAACATTGGTGTGATTATTGAAAGCATAGCAATCATCAAAGAAAACCCGTAAAAGCATAATCATCATCTGCTTAGCCTTATCAATTTATTATGTTGGGGTCGTCTTTAAGTCTAACCAGATACAGTTGAATACCAGTATTTACCATAATATCATGCTAAATACTTGGCGACGACAGCGAATTAATGATCTCGTTGTAAGCAAGCATAACATTGTTAATGCTTATTGTGTCTGTGAAGACACCCAAAATCTTATAAACATCTACAACGCCCACATCTCCTTGCAAACTTTCTGATTGCCAAATAGTTAGCTAATATTTCGAAAACCACTATTTACAAAAGCCACGACACATTAATAAGAACATTATCAAGACTTCATTAGACAATGCGCTGAATATTGTCACAAGTAATTTTTCGAAAACTCTCTCAATGTCAGCTGTATCTTCATCCACACATAGATATTTTGTGAACAGAAATTTTAGACTAGGTTCCTGTACCACAATTCTCACCATCTACAAAATTATCAGATTTGAAGTAAATCCTCGAATAAACATGATCACTAATAGGTACTTGTTATAACAAGTGATACGGTTAGCACAACCTACTTGTTACCACTTGATCACTAGGTCAAGAACACTTGATCTGGGCGATTTATCTAAAGACTGAATCCTTTACAAACACCCACGATACGTCAACACTTAGGAATTAATGCTAAATGGGGATTTTCCTGCATTATAGCTGAATTAAGGTCTTAACTCGTAATGCACATAAAGTTACCCCAAACTGTCAAATTTTCCCAATTGAACATAAATCTTATACTTATGTAATAAAGATGAAAACCTCTCAAAGAAATTTGACAGCTATGGTAGCTTGATGTGCTGGCGTCTGTACAACAAAGTTTGTGGGTGCAATAATGTTGATAGAAACCTGGAAGGAGTGAAACCTGGAAGGAGTAGTTAGCTTGTTAAAAAATTAAGGCTACAGTCTAGAGATAGAAAAAAATCATTGAGCATGGCAATGAGAATAGCATTGGCTTTCTTGGGTATCATAAGTTTAGCCCAAGGGATTCAGTGACAACGAAGTTTGAAGAAGAACCCTGAACCAAAAAAGAATTCCCCTTTTAAACCAAGGGTCATGGCCCTAATCTTGCAAATAGTAATAACATGAAATGCAGAACTTACTAATTAAAATACAGACAACTCATCATCCATCGACAACGATTATATCCGAATTTGTCAAAAACAACATCGCCAGAGACCACACAGGCTATCTTTTTAAAACATCAACAAAAAGTCAAACAGCCGTTTCGCATTCAGCCTGCAATGACAGCTGTCAATTGCAATTTTAACATGGAATATTGGCGGGAATGCGGAAACTCGCCTTTGGATTTATCGAGTTTCGAAAATACTTGAAAGACTTTTAAATAAACCGCGCGAGATCGAAATACGGACGCTGTCACCTTTACGAGAGAAAACACAATGTTCGCCAATATACTGAAAATAAAAAAAAAAGATGGCGAAAGAGAAAATAATATTACTTACCGTAAAAGCAATGGTTTCCCTCAAGATAAAGATTTTCAGTGTGAAAAATGGTAGTTTGTGGGACATGATTGCGATCCTTGTAACCAACTCGAAAGTTTTCACGCTGATAACCCCGATGACACTGGCCGTCAAGAAATTAGAAGCGATAGTGTTTTGAAGTAGAGATAATGGAACAAGGAACCATGATGGTTTTCGTTTTTCAAAATCGAATAAAGGTAGTTTCGTAACTTTTCTTATACTGGCAGCCCGAATTTATAGGCTTATCATCGTCAACAGTACCTACATATTTTTCCAACGAATTCAGATTCTGATTAAAACAAGCTTAAAGATTTTATCGATTAGGAGATTGCCTGTTGCTAAGAGCCCATTACCGCACAACAGACCACATCTGTCTCAAAATCAGCATACAACGACCACATGTCTACCAGCCATAAATCACTATACTAAATTAATATCAACCGATTACTCGATCTCTTGATTGCGGGGAATCGATTAATTCGTAATAACAATTTGTCGTCGCCAGTCATATCTATCGAGCACTCGCCTACTTACAATAAAATAATGTATTCGTCGCTCGATCCTACGTAGCGGCGAAGCGTAGGCGCTTGCTGTGATTGACACGTCTTGATACTTGAACTGTCAAATTTAACATGTGTTTAAATTGACAGTGATGGGTACACGATTCGGTTATGGTAAAAAGTGGTTTTGTTGATTAAAATGTTGGTGTTATTTGCACGTGTAAAGATGAGATTGGTAGAAGGTCGTCGTTCTTTTGTTGAGGTTGGGACTTTCCTGCCTGAGGTACTGTACTGTATAAATTTTTATACAGATAGGTTTTAATAAATATAATTAATGATTGGTTAAGTTGCTAACTATTATGTACTTGTATAGGTATTAATTTTGAAGAAGTTTCTACAAACCACTGATGTTTATTTTGATGCATTACTAACCACGATCTCCAAATCTGCATTGGAAAGGAAAAGCTGGCGACAAAATTGTCACCTGCCATTAATTCGCTTTTGCAATTAAGAAGACCTTTTCTTAAACAAACTATCAAAACTTTTTATCCACAAATAACGAAACGCAATCAAAACTTGGTAAGCGGCATTTATATAGTTTCATACAAACTACATACTATAGTTAACTATAGTAGGACTGAGTGTCGTGACCCTATTGCGTGTGTGAGTCATGTTAGCGGCGCGTGCGCAAGACTTTGAGGTTTTAAATTTCGAATATTCGAATTTGCATTAAGTTGGAACGATAAGGCACGCAGTGATTGTATTAGATTATAAAATATGTATACTGTAGGTAAGTACATGGCGATGAAATCGGCACCGTGAATCAGAAGTTATACCTGTGTAGTGTACCTATCCAACCGCGGTTGTTGAAATAATCGTGAGCTTTTATTTTTGACCTCATTGGAAAGTTGAATTTTTTTATGCCTTGCAAGTCAATTGCATGTGAATTACTAAGTATTTGCTTTTTGTTCTGGATAAATTCAAATAAACTTTTTTTATATATTCAAAAGCAACAATATCAGAAAGTATTCGACTTGCAAAATAGAATATGCAAGTATAGCAATGGAATGGATATCAATTTTAAAAACGATTAGAATAAAAATGTTTAGTCTATGGTTTAGGTATAATGAAAAATGACTTATTTTTTTTAAATGAGAAAGGCTATCCACAGACTGCCAAAAACAATCATAATGATGTGTCTTTTTCCTTCAAAATCCTTTACAAATCATAGACAAAATATAGGTGGTACGGAGTAACGAGTCTATTATGCGCTGCGTGGGCTCTATAAGTGTTCGAAGCTAGTTGTTTCAGTAATTACATAGCACTAATTGAAGTCTACTTAGACCGGTTAGGGAATACATTTGAATAATTTGACAATCTTATTTATATTTTAGACGGTTCAAGGGTATTTTGTGATGGGTGATATCATGTGAATACCATCAACTCGGCCTTCGACGTGAACTAAGGCCCACTCCTCTGCAAGGACAGGAAGCCTGAGTCCGACCAGTGGGAACATTATAGAATGATTATTGTGTATACCAATCAATTTAAGTCTTTTTTTATTAAGAGGCAACCATGTAGACTATTTGGGTGTTCTGATGATTGGTAGTACGAAAACTAGAAAAAAATCTAGAAAATTGGTAAAACATTCTAAGCCCAAACAAGAAGAAATAGAGAAGACCTTTTAGTATTATGAATGCGAAAGATAATTCAGTTTAGTATCGACGGTCCCTTCGTATAATCCCTTTACTACAAATGACAAATTTTACAGGAGAGCGCTTCAAAGTTTCGAACACGTGTATATCATGTTCTGGTTAATGTAATGTCATAATGGATTTTAAAGTGAATTTTGCCATCTTAGACTTATTTTTGTCAAACTAAACGATTGTACAGGCTGGCCTGAAGGTGAAGAAAACAAAACATGCAAATCACGTATCTACCACTTAGGGCATTGTACGTAGGGACCATCGGAATATAAGTGGATATTATTTCAACCATTTTAATTAAAACTTTAAATTATAATATGTACAGGTATATAAAAAGAAAATAATCATAAGAAGAAGCAGCATTGCCATACAACGTGGCAATGCTGCCAGCCTTTTGGGCACTTTTCCCATTGACAACGACGCGGACGTATTTTTTGGTGCCTTATGATTAGAGAGAGAGAGAGAAGAATCGCATTTGCTACTAGCTTCTGAGCCCCTGACTTCGTTCGCGTGGAAGTCCTAAGAAATCACTATCATCATTTTCATTATTATTTCTCTGACCTTATTGATTTGAGATCGGGGCCTAGAGACAAAACACATTTCTGTTACCGTTCACGCCAAACGCTACGTCAAAATGTATGGGAATGACATTACCTGCGGAAAGGTTATGTCGTGTCCTTTCCGCAGGTAATGTCATTCCCATACATTTTGGCGTGGCGTTTAGCGTGTTCAATCTTTTTTCTTCCATAACTAAATTTTTTTTTGGTGGGACATCGTCAAATAACTTCTTTAGCTCTGGGTGGAGCAGGAGGGCGCGTCAGAGTTTTACTGACTAAAAACTCATCCGTGTTCCTTCACTTGCCTATGTGCCAGGGGCCACAGTATCTCTTTCGAACAACCCGCATCCCTGGCAGAACAACCCGCACCCCTGGCAGAAAATGTGGAACGGTTAACGATTTTGCGTGTCTTCCTTGCGCAGGGGTCATGCTAATCTTCTCTGTATCGTTCTAATTTTAGTACCTATAGGTATGTACTGCCGAGGCAAGTACAACTAGTCGTCATTTCGAAAGACACCCATATTCTAACCATCATTCACACAGTCCATCCATCGTTTCTTTGGTTTGAGTAGGGACTTCTATAAGCACCGACATCTAACTTGTTGTTAATGTACCTTTCTACTCTAATCGGCAAAGCTTTTTTTTTTAGGTCAACCTATAAGTACAGACGCCAGCACATCAAGCTACTCTAATCTGTCAAATTTCTTTGATAGATTTTCAACTTTATAATATAAGTTTAGGGCTCATATCGAATTGGTAAAATTTGACAGTTTTGGGGTAGCTTTATGTGCTGGCGTCTGGACATACAAAAAATGAAATCTTATGTCTTCATAATATTTATTAGTTCAGACAAATCCTCCTAATGAAACTAGAATTCCCGCTTGTTAACAACCTAACAATCCACATACGGTAAACTAAATTACACTTAACATACGGCACACGCATTCGCGAATTCTAATTACTTGAAACTAAACTCAGGGTCACCACGCCATTTTTGACCGCGGCAAGCGTTGCTTAACCTCAGTAAATCAAACCCATGTAGCAACTCATACAGCTGGGAAGCGTCAAAATTGTCTATCTTAACAACATTTAATTTTAATTGTTTTTGACGTGGGTGTAATTGATAGATATTATCACACTATTTCGTTTTGTAGAACTTATGTTTTGGAGGTTCTATAAGAACTATGTTACAAACAAAATGAACACCATGGTCTGAAATAAAGTATTTTATTTATTATTTATTTAAATAGTATATCAACAAAATTCATACCCTTACATTTTATAAAACAAAGCCGCTTTTCGTGTTTGTACGCTTAGATTTGAAACTGTGCAACGAATTTTTATGTGGTTTTCATCAATACACACATTGATTCAACAGGAAAGTTTTTTTAACCAGTGTGCAAGCTGAAACAATGAATTCAAAATATAAGTCTAGACTCCCTAGCGTAGACATTTTTCGCCGGTTATCCAAAAAAAATCTGCTGTTCCATACATTTTCACCGCGTAGGTATTGCACTTTTCTATGAAACAGCTAATAATGTGAACAGCTGAAAAAGTGGCACGCGCAGTTTTCGTCGGTTATAAAATAACCGACGAAAACTGCGCATGCCACTTTTTCTTGTGACACTAAACTTTGACCCCCATGTTACTAAACAAGGTTTTTATTTAGATCAGTTTTAAACCACCAAGCCAGTTTTTGAACTAAGAACTAGGGATGTCTCGATACACCTTTTTGCCGATACGATACCGATACCGATGCTCTTATAAAAATATCGGCGATACCGATACCGATACCAATACGATTATTGAATTCAAAAATGAAGGTAAAATAAATAATACATAAGTCAGTTTTTTTTTTTAATTAGCATAAAAATTACAAATAACAGGACAAACTAAATAAACCGTTTAAAACTATAGACAGGTGATTCGTTAATAGTATATTTTAGTATGGTTGCCTCGTTTGCAACGAAATAGACGAGACAACACGCGCGTTTAAAACGCGATATTTGAAAAGTATCGTTGAATCGGCCATAAAAATATCGCCGATGCCGATATTTCGGCAAACTTCGAGTATCGCCGATATATCGGCATCGGTATCGGTATCGGATGCATCCCTACTAAGAACATATAGGTAAAAAAGTGCAATTCCTTTTACAAAACTGACAACTTAGTCCACTGCTAAGTTGTCATTTTTGTATTAAGAACTTTACCCAAATCGGAATAAAGTTGGAAATGCAAATACGCGCTCAGAGCTTTAGGCCAGAACATAAGTTAGATCGCGTTTTGTAATATGACAGTGGACGTTTGCCGTCGCTACTGTGAACACTACTGTCTAAAACTCAGGACTAATTACAAGAATAAGCACTGAAAGAATCATGTGTTTGTCTTAAAAATTGAACTTCCCAGAAAGCTTTATTATTTTAAAGTCGATTCATAGAATTGATATGATACCTTGCAAACATTGCAACCAGACAGACAGACTCACTCTTAGATAAATCAACTTGGAAGATGGAGGATTCCTGCAAAAACGAAGGAATATTATTCAAGTGGGTGTCAGCTACTGTGATGCCGTCGCCAGTTCCAAAAACGCAGAACACAAAATACGAAAAACATCTACGCAATTTTTAATAAATGTAACTTCTGTGTCCTGCAATTCTTTGTGTCAAAATAAAATAAACAATAATTGAACTTATTTCTAAGTAGGAAATCATACATGCGCAGAACCAATTTTCCCAATGGTCTACCTCCCATAACGCAGAGACCCTTTTAAGATTTTCTTTATAGCCGCATCAATTTACTAACATACACTTTGACCACAAGAAAATCACCCTTAGTGTTAGCAAATAAGAATCAACACATCAGCAAATAGAACGTGGTAAGTTGGTTATCAGATGTGACAAACGGAATTAATTGTATTATTATAGTTGACGTGTGTAGAATGCTAATAATTGTAAGTCGGTTCGCTTTTTGTTCGTGTTTCCTGGAATAGTTTCGTGTTATTCCGTCAGTGTTCGGCCATCGTTCGGAGAATTCGGCACGGCATGAATATGTCTAGGTTTCGAGTTAACGCGAAACGCTATCCAACTATATCTGTTACTAGTGTGATTTTGGGAGCTTTGAATTTTGGGTTGTCACGTTTTCATTGAAGAGGCCGCAACAGCTCGACACAACAGTACATTTGCGTAATAGATTCGAAATTCGAACTCACAATAGTTTGGTCTATGGTCAATCATTAATATTGTTTACACCATCAACCACCCGCTGTTTTAAGGTAACTGTCCCTATTGTGACACACAGACTAAGTGCAAATAGCAGTAAATGCGATAGATAATGTTCCCACTGCTGGGACACAGACCTCCTTTTTGTGAGAGGGAATGGGCCGTAATCCACAGCGTAGGCACAGTGCGAGTTAATAGGATGTCATCCGTCTTCGATTTTTTTTGTTTTTTGGTTCGTCATTTCCAATGACGTCTACTGCTGAACATAGGCCTCCCCCAATAGGGGGTATTTGCCATAATAACAACGCTTGAAAGGCGGGTTGGTGCTCGCAGGATGGTGGTAAAATGCATAGAGAACGCTGCTGCCCATCTGGTAAGTCCCTTAGTCAACAGCACGCACCACGGGAAAAAATGGGATGGTTTACGCCCGGCATCACACGGAACCGTAAGGAACTTATCTGACACTAACTCAAAGCATGTGGTATCCATCTACAAGGCACAAGCTACAATAGTATCAACACATAAAAAATAACCCTCTATCTCATTCAACCAAATTATCACCACAACAGATCATAAACGTCACAAAACAAAGCGATAAAGCCTCGAAACCCTTCATTAAATTCATATTTAATGGCGTCCACAAAAATATATTTATACATCAAGATTAATATTACCATTAGCAAGACCTAACCTTATTTAGACGAGTGTAAAAACTTGTCTCTGGTCCAAAAATGGCGGCTGGACGAGATAACTCCAAAAACAGTAGAGTAGGATTTGTTGGAAATTTCCAAGATATGCCTTTTGAGGTACTCTTCAAGTGTTTTAATTATAAACATTCTAAGATATACGGACTTGGATTAGGAATGAAAGGTGTGCGGGACCCAAACGTCATTTATTTATGTCTGTATTTCCTTACGAGGTGTGGGATATATGCGTGTGTCACTGCTGCAGATGCAAAATAAAGAATGGTCAATGAAGTTGGGTCAAAGTTAAGGCATAATTTTGACTGAGCTCTATGCTTTTATCATAATTCAAAAGATTTGTCAAATAGTCGTGATGTATAAAGACGATGTGTTTGCATAGGAAATTCCATTTAAATGGTGGGTTTTTGGTACATTACATTAATTTCTTGTACAGAGGCCAGCACATCAAGCTACCCCAATCTGTCAAATTTCTTTGATAGTTTTTCAACTTTATTACAAATGAATAAGGTGCATGTTCAATTGGGAAAATTTGACAGTTTGGGATAGGTTGACCTGCTGGCGCTTGTACCTGAATCGCTTCCATTCTGACAGTTCCACAACATTCATAGCATTGTTTACGTTGCTAAGTAGATTTTTTTTCGAACTTAAGAAAGAATGGATTGGCAAAAACCTTCAAAGGGTTTAAAATTCTTATTAATAGTGTGTTAGGTACGCAATTAGGATGCTGGTAGTGAGAGTGAAAGTGTATCTCAGTAAAAAGCAATGCAGTATTTTATAGGTTAACTAGTCATATCTAGCTATAACCTGAAGTTATAACCTGTTACATTGGTAACAAAAACGATCGGTATTTTGGAAATAATAACCCAGAATTACTCGTGCAAGAATCTATCCTCAGATTACCAGATAAAACAAAACCTATAGAAACAACTAAACGCTCTCCGTATTGACAAATACCGTACCATAGATACCGATTTGTTTTCCCCCATAAATAGTAAAAGTTGAAGTGACCACACCGGTAGCCTTGGCAACCGGTAGGTAACCAATCACTCGCACATTCTATGCATCGATATTTTAGGCCAATTTATAGGTAAGACAATAACTGCAATGAACAACTCAGTTTGAACTGCTGCATGTAAAAGTCATACATTAACACCGTCATTTGTTTCATTTGACAATTTGCCAGTACCCATCGCTGCATATGTTTGGAAAATTGGTCTTCACGACAACTAAAGCAAGGCAATGTATATTGTTGATGTGTCAAAATGAATACTGTCAATAATACGACAGCGTTACGTCAAGTCGTTGCCGGGAAAAAATTACATAAGGAAAGTCTTGAGATATGATTGTGAATGAGGGAAATATCAAAGAAACGATGGATGGACTGTGTGAAAGATGATATGGTTAGAGTAGAGGTGACTTCCGAGATGAAGACTAATACTGAAGTATGGAAGAGGAAGACATATTGCGCTGGCCCCAAATAAATTAGGATAGAGGGAATAGAATAATAGGTGTCTAATGACATACCATTGCTGCAATTTATTTCTTCCAGATACTGAACTCACAATAATATGCATATTTAAAATAAAATGCAATTACACAAAGAATGCTTTATGAGGTCATTAATAAAAACGCAATCTCTATAAGGATTTCTATAATTCATGTTATGTATAGAGGAAGTATTCTCCATAATAATTGTGATACATAATAGAGACATCAGCTGTCTCATTTATGTGTAGAAAAATGTCTTATGACGTCAGTTTGCATGCTGTGAAGAAAAAGTTGATAAATATATTACGTACAGTCTAGTGAAGTCGTTATAGTATCACAAAATTGTAAAGATGTGTTCAGTCACCAGAATGATACGATGCACTAATACGAAAGAGACTAATAATAATCTGTAGACTGCCTCGTTAGTATTCTTCTTAGCGCAACGATGGGAAAAAGTTCGAACATCTTTGGCCCAAAATTCAGCTGCGTGAACTCTGCTCATTGACGCAGTCCTAACATCATCAAATGTACAGGTGACAGGACATCAGGATGGAAGGTTGGCCATTGTCTGAGGAGAGGTGCAGCATACGAACTTGAGATCGGAGCTGTCCGTAAACCCCCATCTGTGGAGATTGTCCTTGCTCCTGCCGAATTGGGTTCGAAGTCTATTTAGAGATTTCCAAGTCGGCCACGGTAACGCGTGCAAAGGCAGATGGCCCTGCCAGGGTTGCGGGTTGTTCGAAAGAGATACCGTGGCCCTTGGCACATAGGCAACTGAAGGAACACGGGTTGGTTTTAGTCAGTAAAAGTCTGACACGCCCTCCCGCTCCACACAGAGCGGGCAAAGTTATTTGATGACTTCCCATCTTCAAAAATGGTTTTTACAGCTCCCGCCATTGATTACATCTTGCTGTGAAGGCGTTACTATTTGTTGGTATAGTAGTCACAAATGCTACTGCTGAACATGACGTCTTGGGTTCGATTCCTTGGTTGGGCAAAGTGTTACTGGGTTAAACCGTCAGGAATTTATCAGCAGCAGCCTGCAGTTTGGATTTATGGTTGATGGCAATGGGGCGCGGCTCGCTCCCTATTACATGGGACTTAAAAATAACTGGTGAAATGTTAGTGTTACTATTGTATACCTCTGCCTCCTAACCCTTCATGGATTACACGCAGGATGTTATGTGGACCTTGATAGGTCTATCAAAAAATACCCTATCAGCCTGTAACGTTCCCACTACTGGGACACAGGCCACCTCTCTGTGGGAAGGACTGGGCCGTAATCCACCACGCGGGCCCAGTGTGGATTGGTAGATGTCACATATCTTCGAATTTTTGGTTCTAGGACATGCCGGTTTCCTCACGATGTTTTGTTTCACCGTTTTGAGAGCAGTGGTGATGAAATAATTTACACGAAGTAAAGCGCCTGTCTGGATTCGAACCTACGACCTTACAACTCGTAAGTCGCGGTTGTTACCACTGGGCCACCACTGCTCCCTAGCCTACCCTATACCTCAGCACATTTTAGTATTGAAGCGCTTTTTCCGAATTATAACCACGCTTTTCCTCATTTTGTTTCAAACAAATGCAAACCCTCCATTTCGCCAAACAAAAGGCCACTCCAACACAAAACCTTATCACCATGACCTTATTGGCGAACCAAAAAATGGCGGCCCTTAGCATAAGCGCGTCAATAAAAAAGCAATTTCAATAACATAAAGCTTCCTGCACATTCAAATCATAACAACATTACTCACTACTGACTCAAGTGAAGCCTCCGCTTAAGGTCTTCATTTAATTAAGTACACTAAGTATGTACGGCAACGCGTATTGATACAAGGATGTCATTATCGCAGTGTGGTGCCACCTTAAAAGGCATGCAATTTAGCCAATTAACGATGGCAGGCTCAAGGTCGGAGCTGTTATTGAGAAAACGTGGTGTAACATAACCTTAAGTGTGTTAGACTGCCTACTCTAGGAGAGTGAGGAGTTTGATTGACGATGTGAAAACTTGTTTGAGGTAGCCCTGGGTGCTTACTCTGGAATATAATTCCGATAGATCGACATTGGAATTATCAGTTAAACGTCAGGGATTGGCTAGACTCAGTGAGTCCGGCCAATCCCTGACGTTTAACTGATAATTCCAATGACGATCTATCGGAATTATATTCGAGAGTAAGCACCCTGGACTGTTTTAGTATTGGTATCTACTTTTAACTGAATCAAGTATTATTTACTAAACACTTCAATAGATAAGTACATATTTTTTTACATTGTTCTCACATACAGGATAAGTTTTTAACCAATGCGTAAACTGTAACAATGAATTCAGCGTATCATTCTAGAAGCCCCAGCGCAGAAATTTTCGTCGGTTATACACAAAAAAGTCAGCTGTTTCATAGAAAAGTGCAATACCTGCGCAGTCAAAATTTATGGAACAGCTGTTTTTTTTTTTTTAACTGTCATTTTTTTCCAATCGAACACGAACCTTATGATTATGTGATCAAGATGAAAATCTATCAAAGAAATTTGACAGATTGGGGTAGCTTGATGTTCTGGCGTCTGTACCTACCCAGGATTTTGTAATATCTTGATTTAAAAGAGTGTCCATGAATTTTCTTGCCCGTTCTTCTCCATAGAGATCTACGTTTTGAATTAGGCAACTAGCTTAACTTGCTGACTAACTGATCGACTTTTTGACAGTTCAAAAGTGGCTGTAAATGGTGTAATTGAAATAAATGGTTTGGGTTTGAGTTTGGGTATCTCAATGTGAAGTGAAGGTTCCGTGTGGTTCCGGACGTAAAGAATTACACCATCCCATTTCTTCTCGTGGTTGTCGTGGAAGGCGACTAAGAGACTCACTAGAGAATGGGCAGCAGCGTTCTCTATGCATTTTACCACCATACTGCAATCGCCAACCTGCCTGCCAAGCGTGGCGATTATGGAAAACCACTCCAGTTTTTTGGGGGAGGCCTATGTCCAACAGTGGACATCTCTCGGCTGAAATGATGACGATATAATAATAATAATTTATCATTTATTCTCTCTTCACAAAGCTGACTTAAATTTAAAGTGTACAAATAATGTCCCAGCTGTATGCCATCCTTGTGAGAGACTGGTGCCTGATATAGGTTTTTGGAAAAAACCTGTGATT
Organism: Polymixis flavicincta; assembly: GCA_949987655.1. Classification (NCBI taxonomy): domain Eukaryota; kingdom Metazoa; phylum Arthropoda; class Insecta; order Lepidoptera; family Noctuidae; genus Polymixis; species Polymixis flavicincta. Next base: position 14,631,959 of record OX465188.1, on the reverse strand, counting down.
CAGGTCACCAGGCCCCTTCCACGGCTAGCATTAGCTTTACAAAGATACCGACGATGAATATGAAGTGTATTTGTTGAAGATACTGAACATACGCAAAAACTTTCCTTAAAAGATTCTATGCTGAAGATGGATCTTTAAATCATTGGCTATACATACGTATTGTCATAGAACTTATTGCCAAAAATACTGACTTTGGTAGACCTACACAGACATCATCATCATCATCAATTCAGCCGAAATGATGATGATGCTGGACATAAGCCTCCCCCCAAAAGGGGGTTTTGCCGTAATCGCCACGCTTGGCAGGCGGGTTGGCGATCACAGTATGGTGGTAAAATGCATAGAGAACGCTGCTGCCCATTCTCTAGTAAGTCCCTTAGTCGCCTCCTACGACACCCACGGGAAGAGATTATGATGCTATTCTTTACGTCCGGCACCACACGGTACACACACGTCCGGCACTACACACACAGACATGAGTATTGTTAATATATGTAAATGCAAGGATCCCAACTCGTTGGACAAACGTATAGGTAGTTTTATGTGCCCATGTTCTAGTTTCTTCGACAGACAAGTTTTCAAATCAATTCATGATAAAAAATATTCCCACACAATTTTATTGGTACTTTTAATTTTCAGAATTCGATCACTGATCACTGGTTGGTTCCTAAGAAAACTGCCCTATATGGTGCGCCAGTTTTTGGTCGTCTGTGCACGCAATCACAGATAGCAAAACTTTGGAGATCAAGATGTTTTCGTTATTTCGTATAACAAGGTAAGGAGCATTATTGGATTTTTTTGTGACTTCTGTTTCAAGAAATGTCCCGATTCTTGAGAGTAGACAGTCAGGTAGAATGTGGTAAAACTTTGACCTTGAGCTCACCTAGCGTAGTACGAAGTTTCAATAGAATAGGAGGCCAGATAAGTTTTGTTACCACTGACATACTATTGTACATCAATGAATCAATGTGCCAAACCTTTTCCCGATTATGTTGAGGTCAGCTTCCAGTCTAACTGGATGCAGCGGAAAACCAGTATCGACTGACAAAGATCAACGAATGATAGCCGGGACCAACGGCTTAACGTGCTTTCCGAGGCACGGAGGGGTCTCGGTATGTAAAGATGCTCACCCATCCTAGGACTGGTCACGGCAAGTGTACAAACAAACTACGAACCCCTACATTGGATTATCTTTTACTAAAAAAAATTAAATTAAAAATTTAAAAAACCCCCGACCCAAACAAAAACTCAAAAAAGTAAAAAATAATATTTATAGGCCTTTTAATTTTAACGTAATATTTTGATCAGGGCATTGTCAAGTCGGGGGACGGCTAGGCCTCTGTTTGGCGTTTTCATTGACCGTCCCCCGACTTGACAATGCCCTGATGAAAATATTACGTTAAAATTAAAAGGCCTATAAATATTATTTTTTACTTTTTGGAGTTTTTGTTTGGGTCGGGGGTTTTTTAAATTTTTAATTTAATTTTTATTTCTTGCTTTTTAAACTTAATATCTCCCATAAATCACCATTTATCTATAATCTATTCATTGAGACCTTTTCAATGAGCCCAAACACGATACTTCTGCTGTTTGTTGGTGAATAACTTGGGTTTCCTGGAAATTCCAGGTGTTGCTCCAGCATCAGTTCAAGGTTATTTTATTCGTCTAATATCATTGAAGTAATAGAATCCCAAATTTTGAGTTGATCAGAGGCTAAAATCCGTTTTTCAACCAGAAAAGAGCTGATAATCTTCAAACGGCTGAACCGATTTTGATGAAACATGTCTAAGAACACTCCCGACTAATACACCTTTCAAACAAAAAAAACTAAATCAAAATCGGTTCATCCGTTCGGGAGCTACGTTGCCTCAGACAGACACACACACACACACACACACACACACACACACACACACACACGCACAGACACGTCAAACTTATAACACCCCGTCGTTTTTGCGTCGGGGGTTAAAAATAGGTACATATTCAGAAAATAATATTAGTTAAACTTTTTGACTTCACTTTTGGTAAAATCCAACTTATGCGGAGCCAGTTGCGTTAGAACACAATTAGTTACTCTTAAATTTAGGTACTGCTAACGAAGACTATGCCATCAATCAAAAATACCCTGTAACACAACCACTTAGGAAACATTTTAGCTCACATCTCAGTGAAGGTACAACTTTGAACTATAACCTCCTGTAGGCATGCATGATATGATTGGGGAAACCCATGGTTTGTTTACACTTACAGTCGATATTAATTAATGAACTGACGTCAGAGAATGGTGATATTGTACCAAAATAGAAATCATTACCTATTTATAATGACGTCGACCAAAAGATACTGAATGGGAAGACGTCAGAGACATGCATAAGAAATTATGACGTTTGTTGCATGCATTTAATAAATCTGGAGACGTCACAAATAATCCGATCAGCAGGCCTAGATAAAACACATTTCTGTAAGCGTTCACGCCAAACGCTACGCCAAAATTTATGGGAATGACATTGCCTGCGGAAAAGTTACGTCGTGTTCTTTCCGCAGGTAATGTCATTCCCATACATTGTGGCGTAGCGTTTGGCATGAACGCAAACAAATGTATTTTGTCTCTATGCCCAGATCGATTTTCTGGCGTTTAGTAGTTGAAATATCTACCTATATCTACATATAATAAAATAGTAACAAAGAATTTTTGTCCGTTTGATGTATATTGGCGCAAAAACGGTCGAACGAATTTGGATTTTTGACACACAGATAGTTCATAGCCTGAATTAGCACCCCCCCGAGTGGGTTTCCCGCATTGTCGTTGCGGGGGGGCTCAGTAACCGTGGATTCCGGCCACGGCGAAGCCAAGAGGAACCCAAAGGTAGGGCCGCTCGTCAGGGCTTTTGCCTTCAAGCCATTGACGTAGCGGCCAAAAAGTAGGTTGCGGTGAGGTGCACCACAACTGAGGTGGGCCGCGATGTCGAATGGGAGGCATCGCGGCTGAGGGTTACGGGCTGCGGTAGAGGAGGAGTGCCGGTGCTTCTGAGCAGCGCTCTTCCCTTCCGTGCCCTGGACGGGGCCGCCACCGTTTGATGGCGGATGCGGTGGGGCCGCAGGAGAAGAGGAGTGTCGGTATAGCGTCAGCCGCTCTCCCTATCCCCTGCGGCCGAAAAGTGGTAGACGGGACCGTCAAAGATGTCAGCAACCACTGGTGGGGTCCGCAAGGGCCGATGCCTGCCAGGGGTGCGGGTTTGTTCAAAAGAGATACCACAGCCCCTGGCATACGGGCTACTGAGGGAACACGGGTGGGTTTTAGTCAGTAAAAGTCTGACACACCCTCCTGCTCTACTCAGCTGGAGAAGTCATTTGACGAATTCCCACCCAAAAAAAAAAGCCTGCATTAGCACAGGGTTTTATTAAATCCTAGTACATTCCCTCGAGGTATTTCTCGACACACATGCGGGCAAAGGCGCGGGCATATAAGCGATTAAAATGGATAAAAAAAAATACATGAAAATGGCCTTTACAAACTGACAAAGGTGACGAAACTTTGGTAGAATATGATTTAGTCAAATATGGCTATGCTACAAATCATACAGATAACAAACTCTTGGCATCATAAAATTTGCTATCCCTCTAGAAACCTTTAGAAGGAAAAAACTGTTAAAACTCGAGTCGCAATTTCACCATCATCATCTGCCTAGCCTTTTCCCAACTATGTTGGGGTCGGCTTCCAGTCTAACCGGATGCAGCTGAATACCAGTATTTTACATGGAACGATTGCCTATCTGACCTCCACAACCCAGTTACTGGGTAATACGATACCCCTTGGTAAGACTGGTTGTCAGACTTTCGGGCTTCTGACGACCCGTAACGACTGTCAAAGATCCACAAATGACAGCCGGGACCAAGGGCTTAACGTGCTTTCCGAGGCACGGAGGGGTATTGGTATGTAAAGATGGTCACCCATCCACGGACCAACCGCGGCAAGCGTAGCTTATCCTGGTCGATCGACCCGTGCAGCTATTGTTATTTAGCCACAAGCCCCTCGAGTCGCAATTTCATCTGAACTATAATCAACGTCAAAAACTTGTCAAAGACTTAAGTAACAGTAGATTTTTTTGACAGATTGGAACTGACATTATAATGCGACACAGAAACGGCCCATGGTATTTATAAATGGGAAAATCTGACCGTTCCTGGGATGCTAACCGCAATCAGAATGTAGCACTGCCAAAACAAGGAAACTGTAATGTCGATTACATTTGTACAACTATCCTTATTACTATAGCATTGACTGGCCAAAAGTTATTTTGTTCAAGGAGCCAGCTCTCGGCGGCGATCTCTCGCGTCCGGTCCTGGTCCAGGCTATGGTACGGAGCGAGAATGCATGGGTAGCCGTCACCTCCTTCTGCGAAGCAGTAATGCTCGCGAAGAGGGAGGCGGCGCACGTGAGAGTGAGGTAGGATATGCGCCCTCACGGCCCTAGCCTCCGCAGGAGATGCCCTGGGCGTCAGGAATCCCAGGCTGATTCCGGGCCTTGTAGGCGCGGCGAGTAATGAGTAGCTCGCTGTCCGGTAAGGACCAAGCCCGGATCGACGGTGCGTTGTGCTCCACGCGCGCCTCAAAGAGATGTCAGCAACAACTAGTGGGGTCCGCAAGGGCCGATGCCTGCCAGGAGTGCAGGTTGTTCGAAAGATATACCGTCGCTACTTGCACATAGGCAACTGAGGGAACACGGGTGGGCTTTAGTCAGTAAAAGTCTGACACGCCCTCCTGCTCTACCCAGAGCGGGAGAATTAATTGATGATTTCACAAACTCAACAAAAAATAAAGGCGCTAGCTCCCTGAAGAAAAACAAACAGTTTAGAGCAATGTATTGCTTTAAGTATCGTTTCACAAGTCATAAACATCATCTACATTCTCTCATATAGGGTCGGATTCCAGTCTTACCAGATGCAATCGAATACCAATATTTTATGTGGAGCGACTACCTTTCTGACCGCCACAAAGCAGTTAATGGGTAACACGGTGTCCCTTGGTGAGACTGGTTGTCAGAATTACGGGCTCAAACAAGTACTAACTCAACTAAAATTTGAGCATGGGACACGATATCTCGTAGTAACACTGGTTGTCAGAATTACGTACTGAAGTCCTAACAACCGAAAATGTTAATACATGTTATACATAAACTCAGAACACCGGCGCCGGCGCCGCCTACTGCGATCCTTACTTGCTTCTTTTTCTTTGAGGATAGTTGAGTGCTTGTAAATTCTACGTACTAACGAACCAACAATTTGAGCAAGTAACACGATATCCTTTAGTAACACTGGTTGTCAGCATTACGGGCTGGTTACAGGTCAGTTCGTGTTCACAACGAAGAACAGGGAGGTTCAAGAATGTTATAATATTCTAGTTTCGGGACATAACATTCGGAATAACCTACAACATTAAGGAAGTTCGTGTCCCATAATATGGTTAATAGATACGTATACACAACTCAACTGCAACCACAAAACACATTGCACTATCAGAGCACACACTATTTAATTAAATATAGGGTGACTGGTAATTAGTGACCGACATTTAAACACATGAATGTACTCATCATTATGAACAACTTTTAATATGGGACCAAACCCGAAATCGCGAAAAAAAAAATCATCTGTTCCTTAAATTTTGACGAGTTCTGCGAACATAAATGTAGGGAACAGCTGATTTTTTTTTTCGCGATTTCAAAAAAAATGTTCAAAATGATGAGTACAATCACGTGTTAAAATGTCGGTAACTAACGTATGTCAATTTATCTTTATTTTGTTTCACGAACAAATACATATTATAACGGCTTATGTGGTTTTAAAACAAATATACAAAACCTGGAATTGAAAAGGGAAAACCAAAATTAAGCTAGTACATAATTAATTTACTTCCTCTAGCTCTGTTTTCCCTTAGCGAATTTGGTAAGGTTGCGATAGCCTTCTAGGTAAGGATGTCTGTGGCTCAGTAGGTTATTTGGAAACCACAATATCCTTAACAGCCAGCGGTGTTCCTGGAAGAACAAGATTACGCCAAAGCAAAATTTTATTAGATCATTGCATCAGGCTTTGTTTCCTGATCTTCCAGAGGTGTACACATAGTACTTGCATATAAGAGGATAATGGAGCTCCTTTACAATAACAAGGTAACCTGAATAATCCTCAGAACCATAATAAATGGTTACAAACCATAAAAAAAGAAAATACAAGTGTAGGACCGCATTACTTCACACATAATTATGTAGCGATGGTTTTTGTTCCAGGTCAGGCATCTGGGAATTGTCCCAGGTCGGCCAAAATAGGTTTTTCTATTTAGAATTTTTCAATAGCCGCCTGGAGGGTAGATTTGTGCCTGGTTGATGGCAATAGAGTCGCCCCTTACAGTAGCGAGGGGTCAATACAACCCGATTCCCAACGGCTTACCTTTAAGAACTACCACTTCCCACCGTACGGGTTGTTCGAAAGAGATACCGCCGCCCCTGGTACACAGGCTACAGAGGGAACACGGGTGGGTTTTATTCAGTAAAAGTCTGACACGCCCTCCTGCTCCACCCAGAGCGGGAGAAGAAGAAGAAGAAAAAGCGTTTAAATTAAATTAAATAGTGGATCGCTTTTTTTTGGGTTGGGAAATCATCAAATAACTTCTCCCGCTCTGGGTGGTAGTATTATTATTCAGATGAAAAACGCATGCGCGCAAAGAAAAGCAAATCTTCCGTACAAAAATTCTCTAATTCCAACTTAGTGAAAATGGGCTTTATCTTCTGATTAAAGTTGGGCAAGCAAAGGAACAAAGAAACCAATCCGCACTGGGCCCGCGTGGTGGATTACGGCCCAATCCCTCTCACAGAGAGGAGGCCTGCGTCCCAGCAGTGGGAACATTATAGGCTGATGATGATGATGATGATGATGAAGCAAAGGAAAGCATGGGTATTTTATTAAACCGCTTATCCTAGCCATAATTCCACCCCTTGCCTCTGGCCCCCTAATACGAAACTTAAGGTGACACTTGTCCATATTTTTTCCATATAAACTTCGGGAGGGTTTTACTCCACTGTTTGACTATGTAAATCAAAAATAAAACATGGTGTGGTTTTGTCTCATTATTATTATTGTCTGTACGGAAACAGAATACTAAAATAAAAAGCCGTTAAAAAGTTATGAGCCAACAAAGATTCGTTTTTCTTGCTAATTTAACCTAACTTTGAGCGTGTTTAAGTATTAAAAGGAGTGTAAAATCTCGAAAACCAAGACGGTACCGACAAAGTTAAATTAACAATAAATTCAATAAACTTTATTCGTCATTGATTTATGCAGTGGTTTTTTCATAAAACCCGATCTTCTGAAGGACTTTTCTTAATTTCTTCGCGATTTTTTTTCCAAAACTGCTCCTGCATCTCACTCAATAACGTTGTGCATGTTAGACTAGCGTCTAACTGCTCACCACTGATACTATCTCTGTCGGATACGAAGCCTGGGTCAAAATGTATGGAAAAGCTGATTTTTTTTTTTGTATAACCGACGAAATATTTCTGCGCTGGGGTCTAGAATGATATGCTGAATTCATGGTCACAGTTTGCGCACTGGTTAAAAACTTATCCTATTAAATTAAAAATTAAAACTCAGTACTCATGTTTTGCAACATTGCTAATGAGATGATGTTTTCATTATTAGCAGGACACCGGATTTCCCTCATCTACGTCATATTACTAATGGTTTATTAATAATATTCCTTTATAACGTAAGCAACTCTGTTATAACTTATAAACATCTTCCTCAATAAGTACCTAACCGAAAAATTCTCATCCTTCATCCACATTCGCTTAGAAACTGTTCAAAATTATCGAATTTACGTTAATTATTATCGCGGTACCTACTGGGGATTCCTGTCAAGTGGTAATCCCATATTTGACCGATAAAAATATATACCATTACTCATCAAACCAGTGAATAATAGCTTTAAGAAGTACAAACTTACTTTTGCGTTTAGTAAAAGAAATCCCAATCGATATTGGGCTCTGTCACCTTGCAATAAGCTCGCTAATTTGTTTTGATGGGTACGTGTTAAAAGTTGTAAAACTGCTTACTATTTACTAGTACATGTTGGCTGGTTTTTTTTTTTCGAGCTTTATTTCATTAAGAGCGATACCATCGCGCCACCCACGCTTAAGGCATAATGACTTGCCATAATATCTAACTCGCCCAGTAAGACGGTACAGTCGTGAACACATGCCGTACCGTTAATTTTGACCTATTTTCAAGTCTTAGTCACATGTGGTTGTATCAAGCGGAAGTTATTATAAGTTTGCGTTAATTGTTTAAGTTGAAAAGTTATAACAATGTCATCAGAGTTTATTAAACTATGTTTAATAGCAATAGCTGAGGATATAAATTGTAGAATAGTTATGGTTTTATTATCTAGTTTAGTTAAATATTTTCTGACTAGCTTCTACCTGCGATTTCGTTAGCGTAAAATGTCTTGCTGTAACATAAAATAGGTATGTCCTTTGCCACTCGGCAATACAGGATAAGTTTTTATCCAGTGCGCAAATTTTAACCACGAGTTCAGCATATCATTCTAGACCAGACAGCAGAATTTTTTCGCCGGTTATACAAAAAATCAGCTGTTCCATACATTTTGACCGCGTAGGTAAAGCACTTTTCTATGAAACAGCTGTTTTTTTTTTTTAATAACCGGCGAAAAATTTGCACACTGGATAAAAACTTTTCCTGTATTGTGGTTTCACATTGATTAGTGCAATTTTTTTTCGGAATCGATTTATTAGTTAAATATTTATTTATTCGTTCTGAAGTTAACCTGCTATATGCAAACTCGCAAGTGAATATTGAGGATTGTTTTTCTTTTTATAACGCTTTTATTAGCTCGGGTTGTATGTATGTATGTATCTATTTATGTAACGGAATCTTTGAGCCTAATTTTCACTGGTTTCTAGACGTCTGATCAACTTGAAACTTTGCACACGTCTTAAGGGCCGATGACAATGCAATAACCCGATAAAAAATTTCAAAATCAAAAAAAAAATTAATTAATTTAAAAAAAAAAAAAAAAAATCCCGAAAAAAATTTGATCGAACAAAAAAATGGAAAATAAATAATAGTTTAAAAAAAACTAAAAAAACACGCTTTTATTGCTGACCGAACTAAAAAGTAGAAAATAATTTTTAATTACAAAGAGTTTATAGAGGACAGACATTTAGAATAAAAATAAAATAAAAATTAATTACTTTCTTTTCATGTTTACGTCTTTCACTTTATCATTAAGTGCTATCTTGGCGGGAATTTAGTCAATAGACATTATCAAGGTACTTACGTCTGTCTTCTGATAAGCGTTGTATCTACCTACAGATCTAGGATACATTACCAACTGTTTTCATGTTCCGAGCCCTGCACTATGTTATGATTTACAGCTGTATTTTAATTTTGTTTTACTTTGAATATACGTAGGTCTCTGACAGTCGTTACGGGTAGTCAGAAGCCAAAAGTCTGACAGTCTTACAAAGGGGTATCGTGTTACTCAGTAACTGGGTTGTAGCGGTCAGATAGCCAATCATTCTATCTAAAATACTGATTTTAAGCTGGATCCGGTTAGAATCTCGAAGTTAACCCGTAACATGAATGACTTTGAATTTGTTGTTTTTTTTTTTATTCAAGCTCCGACTCCCGTTTTATGAATAGGTACAGCTACCTACCTGCTATTTCAGGAAAATGAAAAATGTTGCACAAAATTAAACAAGAGGAAAACCACAGAAATAATTACGGTAGGTATAATGACAATATTTTTTTTCTGAAATAATAGTTACCCGTTAGCGAATAAAATATAAAAATAACACCAACCCATTACTATACTGTTATAAATTCGCTCAAAAATCTCCTAGATAGATGGGTCCATTCATTTATGAAAAACGAAATATAATTCTGGACATAGTAGGTTGCCAAAAGGGCACTTGTAAAATTAAAGTTATTAAGAGGCTATCAGCTCAGGACTATGCAAGGACTGAAGCTCTCCTGACTCACTTACTTTATATCCTTCAGAAATGCTCACCCAGGCGTACCATATCCCTTTAACACACATACATACACTACATTACACACTACACAAACCTTATAATTGTAATTTCGCATATATCTCATAAAGATATGTAAGTCTAAATGTTGTTTAGAGTACGCAACCAAATTATTACTGAACTACCAACTAGTGCACTTGTAATAGGTCTATTTACTTCGAAATAACTAGATCCCACGACACAAGATATCCTAGTGTGGGATCTAGGGTCACTTCACTGCAGCTTTTCTTTACAATTTTTTTCATTTTATTTTGTTGTATTTTACTTGTTGTGCCAAAGTGCCAAAAAATGTGTCTTAATAAATTTACTTTACTTTATTCTACCTGCGGGACTAATGTCTCTTCTCATTCAGAGAAGGCACCAGCATGGATCACCGCGCTTGCTCAAGATGGGTTGGCGATTTGAAACTGAGGTTTACCTTCAACTTCAGGCCATGTTAACTTTAAATAATGTCGTCATGAGCGATACTAGTTCTTATTGCAATCGGATACGTGTTAAAATCTGTTGTAATAAATTCGAATAATAAATGAGCAAGCGTATGTCGTAAAAATGCAAACAAAATCGTGTAAAATTAGATATTATCAATTTAATGATAAATAATAATCTATCACTGAATGCAGTTTGGCATTTGATATTTTATGGTATATTTTTAATAGTAAAATAAAATAAACTGCTTTTAAAGATAATTAAGAGGCGACTTTGGTGATTTTTTTGATGCATTAAAGTATTTTTAATTATGTTTCGATTTCCATCACTGTATGTAAAAAAGACTTGAAAATATCGTTTATTTTTTTGCTTTCAAAATTATATATGATGAAAGAGATACACTGCTTTAAAAAAAAACACATTTTTGACAGGCGCATTGACTGAACGAATGAATGAATGAAATATTTATTTTCGAGAATATAGATAGCTAACATAAGTTCTGAAGATCTACGGGTTTCAGTATACTCGGCATTTCAGCCGTGCTTACCTATAATTAGATTTTACATCTTGGTTATACTTATACCATACAAATCCTATGCTTGTTCATGATGTGTGGGACTCCGCGAATTTCTTATTTTCTTACGTTTTTTACTGCAAGTCACTGTCAGACTGTCGGTCGTAACACGTAAGTATGTATTTACAGAATTCTAATTTTCTTACGTTTTTGGCTGCAAGTCAGTGTTAGAGAGTCGGTCGTCACACGTAAATATGTATTTACAGAAATATAATCATCAGTACAACCTCCTAATTTCATATCCCATTGAATAACTTTTCCATGTGTATTTTGAGAGCTACCTTAACGCATCCTCCTTAATGCAAGTGACCTTCTTTGTTTAAGAAGAGTTACAGGACGGTTTTATTTGTGTGTATTTCAAAGACTTTACTTCGAAAGTGTTTTTTTTTTTAATACGGACTTATTCCCGTTAATCAGTTCTTTGGTATTTTTAATGTTACTACTTACTGATTGAAAAATGATAACACTTGTTGAACCGACTATACTCAGTTATACTACGCTCATTGCGTCGTGGCGCAGAGTTCACGTCCTCGCCTCCTGTGTTTTATCTCTGACAGAGAAAGTTACGCGAGGTCACCGTGATTATTAGTCAGATAATATAACAACAATTGAAAAGAGCCAAATGTACCATATTTTTAATTTAAATACTACTACTGCCGTAAATCTACCGAGGAGCCTGTACGAAAAGGTGCATAAATGAATATGGAAGAAAATAGGTATAAACTGTCCTAGAATCCCTGCTCTCTGAAACTTGATTAGTTTAGTTGTAATAATATTCATAGATAAAGAAGATCGTCTATTTGAATCATGCAAATGCTCATTATAGCCGTCGTCATCTTCTGCCTGCTCCGAGGTCCCAGAAAACTGGCAATCGCTATCAAAGCGTTTCTTATTTCGTATACGATTGACTGCGGATTGACGAAAGCTATCGAAAAGATACATTTTTGAGCTTTCTGTATCTGTGGAAATAGTCAAGTTTTGGGTGTTATTGATCTGAGGAACATTCGTGCCAGTATATAGAATCAGGTGGCTTTAGTTCAAACATAGGCGTATTTATTTTCTGCATATGACTTCCTTCCTGTTGTGATGTTTATTTGGCCTTACAAACGCGGAATTTTAACAACTCTGCACAAAGCCAGGGTCAGAATCCCCCCCGAGTGGGTTCCCGCATTGTCGTTGCGGGGGGGGATCAGTAACCGTGGATTCCGGCCACGGTGAAGCCAAGAGGAACCCAAAGGTGGGGCCGCTCGTCAGGGCTTTTGCCTTCAAGCCATTGACGTAGCGGCCAAAAAGTAGGTTGCGGTGAGGTGCACCGCTACTGAGGTGGGCCGCGATGTCGAATGGGAGGCATTGCGGCTGAGGGTTATGGGCTGCGGTAGAGGAGGAGTGCCGGTGCTTCTGAGCAGCGCTCTTCCTTCCGTGGCCTGGACGGGGCCGCCACCGTTTGATGGCGGACGCGGTGGGGCCGCAGGGGAAGAGGAGTGTCGGTATAGCGTCAGGCGCTCTCCCTATCCCCTGCGGCCGAAATGTGGTAGACGGGACGGCGCGTTGTGTTCCACACGCGCGCCGTCAAAGATGTCAGCAACCACCGGTGGGGTCCGCAAGGGCCGATGCCTGCCAGGGGTGCGGGTTTGTTCGAAAGAGATACCACAGCCCCTGGCATACGGGCTACTGAGGGAACACGGGTGGGTTTTAGTCAGTAAAAGTCTGACACGCCCTCCTGCTCTACTCAGCAGGAGAAGTCATTGGATGATTTCCCACCCAAAAAAAAAAAAAAAAGCCATGGTCAGAATAATGTACTGAATTCGTAATTTCAGTTTGGGCGTCGATGTCTCTCTCTACCACCCTGTATAAACAATACAAAAACCTTACCGGCAGTACAATATTCACTCAAGGTAAAATGCTCTATATTTTTTTAAATGTTTGTTCTATTTTTGTCCAAATAAGGAAAAAAAAAAGGCTTATAAAATACATTTTAATGTAGTTTGGAAAAAAAAAAAAACAAATGTTCGAAGAAACATGGGACCAAAGGGAAAACTGACACTATCAGTGATCCCCCCCGAGTGGGTTCCCGCATTGTCGTTGCGGGGGGGCTCAGTAACCGTGGATGCCGGCCACGGTGAAGCCAAGAGGAACCCAAAGGTGGGGCCGCTCGTCAGGGCTTTTGCCTCAAAGCCGACGACGTAGCGGCCAAAAAGTAGGTTGCGGTGAGGTGCACCGCAACTGAGGTGGGCCGCGATGTCGAATGGGAGGCATCGCGGCTGAGGGTTACGGGCTGCGGTAGAGGAGGGGTGCCGGTGCTTCTGAGCAGCGCTCTTCCCTTCCGTGGCCTGGACGGGGCCGCCACCGTTTGATGGCGGACGCGGTGGGGCCGCAGGGGAAGAGGAGTGTCGGTATAGCGTTAGCCGCTCTCCCTATCCTCTGCGGCCAAAAAGTGGTAGACGGGACGGCGCGTTGTGTTCCACACGCGCGCCGTCAAAGATGTCAGCAACCACCGATGGGGTCCGCAAGGGCCGTTGCCTGCCAGGGGTGCGGGTTTGTTCGAAAGAGATACCACGGCCCCTGGCATACGGGCTACTGAGGGAACACGGGTGGGTTTTAGTCAGTAAAAGTCTGACACGCCCTCCTGCTCTACTCAGCAGGAGAAGTCATTTGATGATTTCCCACCCAAAAAAAAAAAAAAAAAAAAAACTATCAGTGATAACGACGATGCAGAAGTCAAAAATGTATGGGACTGACATAAGCTACCGAAAAGCTTATGTCAGTCCCGTACATTTTTGGTGACGGAAATACGAAACGCTTTGTAAGTAATTGTCACTTATCTAGGCAGGGCAGGCAAAAAATTACAACGCCTCTAATGGGCATTTGTATGACTCAAATAGAAGAGCTTCTTCATTTAAGAATATCATTAAAATATACTAAGTCAGACATGCTAATTAAGGCAACTCACAGAACTGTAGAAATCTAAGCTAAAGAAACACACATCGACCTACAGTCAGCAAAAAAGTCCTACCCTAAGTCCTAAAAGTCCTACTATGTCAAAAGTTAATCGGAAGAAATATAACACTACACAACACAACATATGCAGGTAATATCAAACTATATAATTATTTGGGTTCATAAAAGTTATTAGTCTCGGCTGTCATTTGTAGATCTTTGACAGTAGTTACGGGTAGTCAGAAGTCCGAATGTCTGCCAAACAGTCTTACCAAAGGTATTGTGCTATCCAGTAACTGGGTTGTGGAGGTCAGATAGGCAGTCACTCCATATTAAATACTGATATTCAGCTGCATCAGGTTACACTGGAAACCGACCCAAAAAATAGTTGATTAAACGCTAAATAGATTGATCGATAGATATTGACAGACTTTCGTTGCTGACCTTACGTACATACAAGTAAGTAAGTTCAAGTAATCATCGTGATAGCTTAATTAACTTGCTTTACTTACTAAGTATCGCCTTTTACAAGCAAGAATGTAACATTACTTATAAGGAACAATATTGCAAGTTCCGAACGACATAGTTTTTTTTATTGTATATTTCCACTCACATTTATGTATTCCAAGTTTTTTATTTGTTTCACTAATGAATCTTTGTGGTATTAATTGAATTCTTATTATGTGTTGGTAAAGACATTACAATATTTACAATAATACTAGGGACACGCACTGGCTTCGCACTGCTATTATGACTTAATAAAAAAGATATTTATTTATAATATGTAAGATTAATATTCATGTTTTGTATTCATACATCTTTCGGAATAAATTGTTTAAATGATGGTGAAAACCGCATCTAAATCTGTTGCGTAGTTTAGAAGAACAACGCGATTACACACAGACAGTCACGTAAAGTGACTTTAATTAATAATATGTATACAGGATAAGTTTTTAACCAGTGCGCAAACTGTAACCACGATTTCGGCTTACCATTCTAGAAAAAAAAAAACTTTTGTTTTATAGAAAATTTCAATACCTACGCGGACAAAATGTATGGAACAGCTGATATTTTTTTGTATAACCGACGAAAAATTTCTACGCTAGGGGGTCTATAATAATATGCTGAATTTATGGTCACAGTTTGCGCACTGGATAAAAAATTATCCTGTGTAGATATAGATTAATATGGCTAAGTGACCGATTATTTATTGTTGAGAGACCTTTTAGTGGTAATGAAGTTATTATAGAGGTATGAGGCGAGATCTTGTAGTAGAATAACGTAACTTATACTTTGTGACGTTTATGTAATTGTTAGAAAAATAGCCGCTAAAAAACACATGCTATGGGTCCTGGGACATTATTTTCTAAGCAAGTTTTTTTATTCAATAACAAGGCAATGTTGTCTTTTGTGTAGTGATAAAACAAGGTAAAATAAGATAAACCTAAGGTAATATTATTACCGTTTTAAGACTGAGAATAAACTATCATACCTACAGAAAATCTTTATAATAACTTTCACCTAAAACATAATCTTCCATAAAATATAAAATTTACAAAAACCATAATGAAAAGAAACACAATTTTGTGATTTATAAGCAAATGCCTACAAACGGTTATAAGAAACGGTTTGTAAGTCATTGTCGTCCAGAAATTATTTATTGTTTAAAACAAAATTATTCGTGTATCCTTAGGAATGGCACTGGCCACTATTCATATTATTTTCAACGAGTGTTGGCTTAAATGTTAGCAGATCCAAAACTGATATAATAATAAGTTCTGCGTTTATAATAAGATCTGGCAGATGACGCGCTTTTCCCAGTATGCTCCGACTCTTGGCATCTCGATTCACTCATGTAAAGCCATAGCGAAGTAGATCGGATGAAGACACACATAATTATCACTGGATCGATAAAATCGCAGGGGAATGAGGAAAATGTCGTGAAGTAATTTTTGAGTGTGAATGTCGATGGCTATATGAGAAGGGGAACACCAAAAATCGATGGATGGACTATGGTGTGAAAGATTATATGGCTAGAAAGGGGTGACTACCGAAATGACGAGTAACAGAAAGATATATATATGTAGAAGAACAGGACATGTTGCCCCGACCCCAAATAAATTGGAATAATGGCAAGATAAAAGCGTTTATTCTGAAAGTTGGCCACGTCGCAAATTGCTGTCAAATATTTAGGTACTGTTTTGATTAATTTGACAATATTACTTTATGGAAATATGAAATATCGCTAACTACTAGAAAAGGTGAATGTCTACCTACTTCTATAAATATTAATTTCATGGTGTATTATTTTTCACTAAGTCATAAGATCATGGTTTGATGTAGCTTAGAAACCAGTCACGTCAGATGTAATTTATTTGCATGCATAATAAATAACTTAAATTGTAAAAATACTTGAACCTTCATTTAATTTGAATACATTAATTAGTACTTACCTACTTTGTATTTTGTTTTTAACGATATTCATTATTATTTTATTGTTTGAATACGTCTGTAATAATTATTTTATTTCATTTGTTAAGTCGAAATTAATCTTGTGTAGATCGTGTTAATAAACAATTTTGACCAAGGTAAGTCATTAATCTTACAAATAATCGTTATTATAAAGAAACAAAATGTGTGACCTCAAAATTGTATCTGAAAAAATATCGTGGGTACGTAGGACAAAAAAAAAAACATTTCCGACGACTGAAAAACTTTGTTCAGAACTGTGCGCACTCTACCTGGTACACTAATACACAACAGAAATAAAATAAAAACTACAAAAAAAGAAAATAGGACTTTCCATTTATAAAATTCAAAATCACTTACCTAGCATTTTACTCAAATCAGCATTATGCAGATCGGGATTCTCGTCAGCCAGCTTCTTTCTCTCAACCTTCGCCCACACCATGAACGCATTCATCGGCCTCCTTATTCTAGCCTCCTTTAGAGCCTTAGCCTGGCCCATCTTGGTCGTGAATGGGGCCCTAGCGTACTGCTGTGTGGAATAGTCCCTGCCAGTATCGTAAGGGCTTCTATAATCATATTGCGCTCTATAGTCCAGGCCATAAGGCAGGGTAGACCATACTACAAGTTCAGGGCTCGTTTGTTCTTGCACTGAGTCGGTACTGTTCTCGACGGCTCCTTGCACGTATTGTTCGTAGGTACGATGGTACGTAGGGGGGGATTCTGCTATGCCTGCTCCTCCGGAATCCATCATGCTGGAAAGAGAAGATTTGGATAAGTAAGAGAGTTGATACCTATATGTAACTATACAGTCTATACATATACAGTTAGGGACATCGACGAGAAAACTGTTGATGTGCTTTCATTTTAATTGGGGGGCTTGTGGCTGAGTTATATCAGCTGCACGAGTCGATTAGGTTTTGTCTCGGTTGGTCCGTGGATGGGTGACCATCTTTACATACCAAGACCCTCCATTTTTTTTAGACGCTAGGTATATGTCTAAATTATGACACCATATTTAACATCATCATTTCAGCCGAAAGACGTCCACTGCTGGACATACGCCTCCCCCAAAGGGGGGGGGGAGGGGTTGCCATAATCGCCACGCTTGGCAGGCGGCTTGGCGATCGCAGTGTGTTGGTAAAATGCATAGAGAACGCTGCTGCCCATTCTCTAGTAAGTCCCTTAGTCGCCTCCTACGACACCCACTGGAAGAAATGGGATGGTGCTATTCTTTTACGCCCGGACACCACACGGGACCGGGATATTTAATTATTATTTCCTCTAGAAATATGTCATGAACATAAATAGAAGCCTATGTATTACAGCACATTATGAAATTCTCGATGAATTGAATTAGTTACAGTACCTACCTGCTTGTTTTGTACGTACTAAATACAAAAATAAATAAAATGGCAACCACTAAATAGGTAAACGTAATAATATAATGTACACAGCGCACAGAAGATGTCCTCATCCGTTCATCTAAAAACCCAATGCTATTTATTTATTGTCAATAAATAACATGATTTAGAAATATCCTGCTACAGAACGTTTATTTGTTTCTAGTTTTATTTTCATGTTCTTTTTTTTTTTTGTAGTTATTTTTAGGAGTTTTCGGCGCCTTAAAAACAGTTAATTGGAAGTTTGATCACACACACACAATATTGATATTTTATAAATATTAACTCTAATTTTACATTAATAAGTATTTAGTTAGGCTCCATGTTAGGCGGATTTTATAAAAAAAAAAAACTAGCAGACTACTGATCTGTAAAAAGATGAAGTGACCTTTCAATTGTGTTAACATCTAGCATAAATTAGAATGACAGCTCACTTCACAAAACATTTCAAGTTGAGATTTTGACAGAATACACCGACTGGTATTCAGCTGCACCTGGTAAGACTGGAAGCCAACCCCAACATAGATGGACAAAGGCTGGAAGGATGGATGAAAGGACCTATGTCCCAGAGATTTCAAGTTACCTCTGGGACGCTATCCTATTATCAGCTTGTAAACATGGGTCTTCCAATGACGAGTAGGGAAAATTCGGGGAAAATTAGTACGTACAAACGTATGTTGTTACCTACTATCTAAAAGGAGGACGCTGCCCGGCAGGTGATGTTTTTTTTTTTTTTTTGGGATAACCTATAATAATGGAAATCCAATGATTTTATTTAATCAACATATTGAAGGTAAAATAAGCACAGCAGTGTTATTTTGTAAAAAAAATATCAGGGTGAAAATCTACAAAAGTGAGCCTGAAGTAAGCTGTCAAAAGTATCAACCCAGAATGACAGCTCACTTCGCCTAAGTTTTCACGGGGGGGAAATTTTAAAGAGTAGATAGCGAGGTATTTTGGCTACAAATAATCTTGTGACAAGATTGTATCGATTACATTCTCCTAGAATTTTATACTTTTTAATTTCCATATCAATACGTCATAGCAACTTATTTATTTTAAATAAATACATTGTTTCTTTTTTATAAATCATTGATTTCCCTGAATATTTACAATTTCAGGAACTAGAGAACTAAATTACTGATCTTTTACATAGTTAGTCAGTTTTGTTGCCATGACGTTTGGAATAGTC
This sequence comes from Polymixis flavicincta, assembly GCA_949987655.1. Taxonomy (NCBI): domain Eukaryota; kingdom Metazoa; phylum Arthropoda; class Insecta; order Lepidoptera; family Noctuidae; genus Polymixis; species Polymixis flavicincta. Next base: position 14,612,856 of record OX465188.1, on the reverse strand, counting down.
TCGTCTTCGCTCCTCATATAGGCCTCCCACATCGCACATAGGTTTCAGGTAAAGTCTCGAACCAAGCTATGGAATCTGAAAAATCCACCCGTTGCCGTGGTGTCGTGTGCTTCGATATTGCTTACCGTTAACATACCGCTATTGCAGGAAGCGCGGTAAGAAGAGCCGGCAAGCGATAGTGATCGTGCTAATCAATCGACACCCGTAATGTGATTCAACTCGTCTAGCGGTAGACTGTTGCTAACTCTATGGCTGAAGGGAAGCGAGAAGTCGATACCTCGATTTAAAAAAAATTAAAATGTTTAAAAAAAAGAACAACTTTTTTTAAGGAACGGATGTGAGCTGTACCGACTGTTGCGAACTCTATGGCTAAAGAGAAGAAAGTCAATACGTCAAAAACAAAAAAAAAATGGTTTGAAAACAGAACAAGTTTAGTGGAACGTTTTGTGGATACAAACCATTGAATGAAGATCTAGCGGGATTATAAAATTATCGTTTTGGAATAGAACAGAACAGAAATAAAAACCACACAAAAAAAAAAACACTGTTGAGGTAAGTGATAGCATTAGAACTAAATATAACTTTATTGAAAAACGTATGGGATAGCTAGAGAGAAACAAACCGCATACACGTATCTTGAAAATTTAATGGAAATGACTGGCGCGTAACAACGTACATACACACTAAACTTTATACTAATATTATTATGTTCACGTTTTGTTTCTGTGTAAGGACACTTTTGTATGCACACTGAAAATTTTACAATTGGAACTTTAAATTCGTTAGGTTTTACGGTATTCGGTTTGATTAATTACGTTAATTCAAACAATTAATATCAGTCAGTCTAAGGTGTTATTAGAATCATTCAAATGGTGTGTTTACTGACTCACGCAAATTATTCTGTTGACGACACTCAATCAAGGTAAGCACTGATTAATTAGACAACGTGATCATTGGCACTTTATAGAAAAACGAGAAACGAGGATTTTTCTGCCGTTTTCTCATGAACCAAAAAAGTGAGAAAAAAAGGACGGGATGACTGAGACACAAAAATTCAAAGGCATGAGACATGATGTGACTTCCACCAGCAACGTAAATACTTTTCTCATGAACCATAAAAATTTAAAAAAAATAAAGGGGTGACTGAGACACAAAAATACAAAGGCATGAGACATGATGTGACTTCTACCAGCAACGTAAATACTTTTCTCATGAACCATAAAAATTTGAAAAGAAGGGGGATGACTGAGATACAAAAATTCGAAGGCATGAGACACGATGTGACTACTACCAGCAACGTAGACAACCCCATGAATGTTGTTGAACTGTCAAAATGACGGACATTCCTACTGTAACTGTGTTACGCAATTTCCCTAAGGAATTTCTGCTGTCTATACCAGCAGTCTTAGCACGACGCTTTCTATTTCTACTCTACCGTAGAATAGAAATCGCTTGTCTACATTTCTTGTTACAAAACTGTCAATTGTGTACACGGAAACGTCATTTTTGTCTACTCTTCCGTCGACAGAACGCTTCTCTACGGTTGCTAAAGCCTGCTGGAGGTGATCATTACGATTTTAGTTCAGACGCTGTGCGAAGTTATTCTGCACTAGCTTTTTCCAGCGGTTTCGCCCGCGCAGAACTTTCATCCCCTATTTAACTACTTCAGGGGTTGAATTTCGGAAAATCCTTACTTATTCCTTGTATACATTATAAAGGGAACCTCTGTGCAAAATTTCAGCTTTCTAGGTCCAAGTGTTTGGGCTGAGCGTTGATGAGTCAGTCAGGACTTTTCTTTCTATCTATAAAGATTGGGTGCGCTCTGCAAGTTTTTTTTATTACCGTTTTGATCAGCAAGATTGAAAGGGATAAAAAGTTACCCGGACCCAAACAAATACCTCTAGTAAAAAGTAAAAAAAATGATATTGATTGGCTTTTTAAAACGTAGGTAATATTTGATCAAAGCATTCTCACGTCGACGTCTAATGAAAATGTTATCCTTTCTAAAATAGCATAGTTACATTCATTATTGCTTGGCACCGTCTGTTTTGCATCTCCCGACTAATTCACCTTTCAAATAAAAAAAAAAACAAAATCTAAATCGGCTCATCCATTCGGGAGCTACGATGCCATAGACAGACATACACACAGACACGTCAAACATATAACACCCCGTCTTTTTTACGTCGATGGTTAAAAACTAACTTTTCTTTTAAGATACCCAAGCAAAAGTTAATCGGAAAATCTTGATACTTACTAGACTTTTAGCTCTACAGAAGACCCCAGCTATGTTCTATGTTAGTGGGCTTGGTTTCCATACTAAGTCCTTCAGGTGGACCATTGTGCGTGACCCATGGCGGCCATCGGTGGTTATTGTTATTTATCATTGCAAAATATGGAGTTTAAACAAAAACCCAATGTAATGGAAGCCTTTAACAGAAGCTCTTATCTGTTCCTACAAGACGTAAGTGCACGCAGTACCCACAAGTGCGATAAAGACACTATTTGTCAACACGACGGTAACACGATACAAATAATGAGTAATTCCAAATTTAAAGGAAAGCGCGGGCGCCGACTACTCGACACCGGAGTTTCTCGGAACGCCAGTAGAGGCGCCACCGTGTGGGAACCAAGTAGCATTGTTCCTCTGATTTCACTTGTGTCTCATCCGACGTATGTATGTACCTATTTTAGTAACAGTTCATTAAGAGAGTACGGCAAATTGTCACGATCAAGTGATGTGTAAGATGTTCTAGAAACGTCAAGAAGGTTGTCAAATTTTTCAATCGAATCTGTTGTTTGAAATAAGAATAATCTTGATGTAAGTAACAATTCCTATTAAATTCGAGCAGAAAAATCTAATTACCAATCACTTTATAAATAATCCACGCACACCGAAAGAATTCCTACAAAACTTGACAGTTCTTACAACTCATGTAAAGTCAACGAAATTGGACAGGTTCGGGACAGCTGGCCATATATGGGACAGTTTTTAATTGTTGCGCGTTTACCCAATAAGGGAATAAAGTGTGGCGGCAATACTGATGAAGTCTCGCTCGTTTGGTAATGGGAAACATGTTTTTAAGACTGTGATTTAGGAAGGTTTTAATCTAATATTGAAGGTAGGAAAAACAAAAGTGAGCTTGGTTTTTGATGCTACCTTGGAGTGCTAAAATGTAGGTTTTTGTGATAGGGTTTGTAGCAGGGGATATTTAAGGCAGAACAGATATTTAGATAGATATATTAATGAAATTAAATCGTTAATTCTGTAAAAAGGATATCGGAATCACTTTCATACGTTATATTATTTAAAAAAAAGCTAGATAGAGTTGACATTTCCTATCTATCTAACCCTGAGAAGAAATGGCGAAACAAACGCAATTGGGTCAAAGTCTCATTTAAAGACCAGACAAAATCTTGGACAGATCATGTCAAGACAGTGTAGATGCCTGAAATGGTGTTTTGAGTAAATAACCACACAGATTTGAGTAGACCTGACCAGTCTGTGCAAGCATTGGTCAGTACCTAAACGTGAAGCTCATTTGAGCATTTGAATATAAATAGATAAACCATTTATTTAGTGCATACAAAAGACAGAGCACAACGCACAACGAAATGATGGCAAATGACATGATTAAACAAAATACTAGCTGAGCCTATTCAATGCAAACAAACAAACAATCAAATCTTACCTCTTTATTGATAGTATAGAGATAGACAAGGTGCCAAATGCCAATACACAAAAAAAGAAAAACATACTAAAAGAAATAAAGTGATACTATGACATTCTTTAAATCAAATATCGAATATACAAAACAGCGTGCGTCTCAACTCTCAAGGTTGCAGCCAATGAGAGTCCAGCTAATTTCAACATGGTCACTGAAGTTCGCAACTATTTGTCAGACTCTGACGTGACGAGTTTCAAATAAAGAACAAGTTGAATATTGTACAGGAGAAACTGGTAGTTTGCCTGCATCTGCTTGTTTGAATAACCCTGAAAAGTCTGACTGCATTCAAGTAATTATTATTATATCCAATTAATCAGACCTTGATATCCTCGGGTAACCACCGTTGATAGGTTAATTTGTAGTTTCAATGTCACACGCAACTTTACAGGTGAAAATGACGTCATAAACTGACTGCAAAGCAACGAAGCTTTAATCAACCAACAATTAGGAAGGTACCTTGATAGTTTGCACGAATTTTAGAATCAATAAGGTCGAGAATAAAAATCCTTGTTGGACACCTATTTCCAAGACAGTCAAAAGATGCTATAGCGTCAAAATACTAAGCCAAATAGTGTACAGATTATGTGCTATGATATCTATGACTTGTAACACATTGTGACAGCTTAAGTTTAATACCACGGCTCTGGAGGAGAGCAGAAATATTTAAACGTCGGTATTCAGTCATTGTACTGCTCATGTCAACTCCGTAAGCAAAGAAATTCCTGTACCTACCTACAATAAGCATTACTATACAACAAGTCACATAGACTTGTTATGATCGTGTAAACTATAGTTTTATTCTATGTCAATCAATGATTCATTGAAAAATAAGCGAGTAAGCAATACTCACACAAACTATTTTACACACCGTTGCAATACAGACTAAGCTGAAAGATAACTTGTCTATGCCCTTGCCAAAGATACCAAAGACAGCCCAACGGTACCATCGACACTTAATATTTCCAAGTCCCGCAATCACAATTAGCACCACAATAACTAACACACTTACGATGTAACGGAAATTATCTATTGCGAATATTTAACTAACCCATTTACTAAACGATAAAATAAATATTTAATTGTCAACGCAAAATCGTATGTGCAAACGTCAAATATTTCGCGCGTATTATTTGACAGCTGTCAAAGCGAAATGTCACCTGGGATGCCAGTTATTCATGATCTTGCACACGTCGGTAAAGTTAGGTTGTCGATTTGAATAATGGGTAAAGGAATATTTGATTAGCTTGGTATAGGAAAGACAAAATGTTTAAATTAAAGTTGCAATGGACGAATGTAACGACTAGCAAGTTTCAAGATGACTTAACAGAGGAGTAAGACATAACATCGCATGATGTCTGTTATCCCTGAAGGGTAATACAGAGGTATACCTGTTTTAAGTCTTAGGAAGCATAGTCATAGGTAAGCAGCCTATAATGTTCCCAATGCTAGGACACAGACCTCTATGTGAGAAGGAGTTGGCTGTAATCTACGTGTGCGGGTTTGTAGATATCACATCACATGTCTTCGGATTTTGATGTCGAATTGTCTTAGAAAGAGCCACGATTATTTTTATTCGGTAGAAGCAGTGAATGCTATACAGAATACAGTCTGTTGACAATTTATTTCACATTTATTTTCATAATACTATTCTGTTAGTGTGTACATTCTAGAATTTACATAAAAATAATGACAGAACACAAAACCTTGGCACTCGATGATCCAATCACATTTGTTTACGAACTAAACACACTTTCCATTAGAAATGTTTCACAAACTGATTCCATTCTATCATCGTATTATTTCTAGCGAAAACGTAAATATAATACGCTTGTACGCATTTCTATTGTTTTTCTCGGTTTTATTGTGTAAATATAAATAAAAACTGATTGACACAATCGATCGCGTCTCCGTTAGAAATCTCGCATTCCGTCCGATCTAAACAAATGCTTTAAGAATGAGAAATAACATTTAATGTTTTCACTATAACCATTGTGAGGTGGATTCTTGATTCGTAATGCGTTTAGGAATCTAAAACTGGGGTCAGATTATACTTTGACTCATTTAAGGCGTGTGATGTCAGACTCATCAGTAGACTGTCGATTTTGTCCTTACAGTGATCTATTCTGTAAAAAAATCTCCGTGAGAAGTAAGCTGTCAATATTGTCAATTCCTCCGTGAAAACTTAGGTGAAGAGCTTGAAGTAAGTTGTCAGTGTCATCCCACCTGATGCTAAGGATTGACCAAGCATTACATTTATAATCATAATCAAAAAATTAAAGAAAGAAATAAGTTGAGTTTCTGACTGAATTTCTGTTTTGCTGTTATATTTGAAACAACTTTATATAATCATATACCTAATGTAAAAAACACCTACTACTAGCATAAAAACTATGATTAAAATCTCAATTATGATTGTAAATGTAATATTTGATCAATCCCTAGCACCACTGGGATCAGGGATGACAGCTCAGTCCACGCAAGTTTTCACGGTGAGATTTTTACAGAATCGACATAATGACAGCTCACTTCACCTTAGTTTTCACGGTGACAATGCAAAACCTACGCGGTCAAAACGTATGGAACAGCATTTTTTTTTTTAAACGACGAATTATTTCAACGCGGGTTCAAAATCACGTTCTGAATCATGTTTAACAATACAGATTGTGGAACAAAAAATGAGTCTATGTGTGATTATGAGCAACAAAGGATTCAGCTTACTAATTCCACTAGAAAATACAATTCTCCAGATTAAATCCACATTTTTGAAGTGGAAACTTCTTTAGGTGCGATGGGCATTTTTTGAGATGGGAAAAAACAATTGAACTCGCGACACTGTTACCGACAACGCTGAAAACACTAACGTACGAACGAACAACGTTGAACTTACGTTGAACGTTGTTTAATCTGACGATTCAAAAAATATTTCCTGACGATTCAAAAAATACACACGTATTATTGTTCAAGTTTTAACTTCACCGCCACTGTTTTTTTTTTTTTTTGAATAAGACAGCTATTATTCATATTTTATCAGAATATAATTAACCCAAGAAAGATAATTATCATAGCGACAATGAAATAAAATAACCATTTAATATGTGCAGCAAAAAATTCAAACCGGCTGTCATAATTCAACCACTTTTTGAGTGACGTCATTCAAGAAATTAATGTCATCAACATTATTTATTAAGTATGTCTATGTATTATCTTTGTAATTATTACGTTATTTTTTTTTTTCTTTTTTTTTCTGGGTGGGAAATCATCAAATGACTTCTCCTGCTGAGTAGAGCAGGAGGGCGTGTCAGACTTTTACTGACTAAAACCCACCCGTGCTCCCTCAGTAGCCCGTATGCCAGGGGCCGTGGTATCTCTTTCGAACAAACCCGCACCCCTGGCAGGCATCGGCCCTTGCGGACCCCACCGGTGGTTGCTGACATCATTGACGCCGCGCGTGTGGAACACAACGCGCCGTCCCGTCTACCACTTTTCGGCCGCAGGGGATAGGGAGAGCGGCTGACGCTATACCGACACTCCTCTTCCCCTGCGGCCCCACCGCGTCCGCCATCAAACGGTGGCCCTTTTTACGAAAATTATGCGGACGGAGGAGTATGAAATTTTGCTTCTTTACAGTTTATTTTATATGGAGGAGTGTGGAAAAATAATATTTTTATATAACAATTAGTTTCTGCTCGCAACTTCGTCTGCGTCAAATTTCTTGCTCCCCGACAGACCCCGTCGCATCGAATCGCCTGGCTGTGCGAGTACTTTGTATTCGTGACTTTTTTTCGTTTTGCTCGGCTCCTAAGGGCCCTGGCGTGATGTTATATAGCCTATAGCCTTCCTCGATAAATGGGCTATCTAACACTGAAAGAATTTATCAAATCGGACCAGTACTTCCTGAGATTAGCGCGTTCAAGCAAACAAACAAACAAACCGCCATTTTATTACAAAACAATTGCCATACGGTTAGGTACCTACTGCCTAGTTATTATCAATGAGCACAAACCACGCTGGACGCGCGGGCGGCGCGTGTGGCCTATGGTAACCATGTTTGTGTAGACAACTAGGTAACTTAACAAGCTTATAACTTTGTGATTTTTCATGATACAGCTTTGAAATTTTGTACATAGATTCTTTACATAAGAATACTAGACACGTGTTTCAGGTTTCGCATATACTAAAAATAAGGTTGTATATTTAAATTAATTAATAATAATGAATAGTTCGGTATTAAGTATGGATGCATTAGAAATACATTAAGCTTTAAATGGATTATGGCCGAATTCGATTACTGGGCGTCCACTAATTAACATAAAAACAAGACTTCGTTAAAGTTCACATATTATTATATTACAGGTATGTTACGTTTTTTAATGCAGATATTATTTAAATTATAATCAAGATAATTTTAATGTAGAATTTTGCCAGAAATCGTTATGTCATTTGGGTTTTCCAAATGAAAACTTTACGCTTACACAATACTTATAGGATAAGTAATTAATGAGCTAGAACCTTATACAATAGATTTATTATGCTAGAATAATATTAAAATCATACGATCACATTTGTCCTTACATTACCTATATTAGAACGCACCTTTGCTTTCAGTGTTCCAGTATTTTCCTTTTCAGAAAAGTACCAAATAACAAAAGCTTGTTTACATAAATTATCATTATCATTCGCCGGTCCATAGCCCAACAACTGTATTTATTTAAAGTTCACTCAATCAATCAATTTGCCCAGCCTTTTCCCAATTATGTTGGGGTCGGCTTCCAGTCTAACCGGATGCTGCTGAATACCAGTATTTCACATGGAGCGACTGCCTATCTGATCTCCACAACCCAGTTACTGGGTAACACGATAAGACTGGTTGTCCGACTTTCGGGCTTCTGACGACCCGTAACGAATGTCAAAGATCCACGAAAGACTGCCGGGACCAACTGCTTAACGTACTTTCCGAGGCACGGAGGAGTCTCGGGATGTAAAGATGGTCACCCATCCACATACCAACCTCGGCAAGCGTAGCTTAACCTAATGGGTCGACCCGTGTGGCTGTTTACTCAGCCACGTGCCACTTATTTATAGTTCACCATAAGTTAATTTTACCGCTTCTATAAATACCAACATATAAATTCCTTCTAATTAAATGCATTGATGATGCTATATAATTTCCTTTTTCAGATCGTTATGTCAGAACTACATTATAGATACTTATTATTACTTTTAAAAATGTTTACTTTTTCTTGACTGTCATATTTATACAGGTCACTATCCCAATAGTTAAATTAATAAATTAGAAATCTAGTCTTACCTATTTTCACTGGAAAAATATAGAGTAAGAACGTCGACGTGCGAACTCAAACTATAAATTCAGCATATGATTCTATATGACACTACATTTACGTACGGGACAGCTTATTTTTTAATTAAAACCCGCTTAGTGATACTCTGCTGTGCGAAGTCGAAGGAGATTGGATTCAGCTGGCCTGCCCCTGGTGAGTGCTGCATGTCCCTTCTCTTCCTCTCTTTCCCGCCTCGACTTTTGTCACGGCCGATTCACTGTAATTTACACGTCCGCTCGTATCGAAGGTTTGTTCTGATACTATTCAGCACTGAATTATTGTTGACGTGACCATATTAGTGGCGTGGCGTGAGTTTGAGTTTATGGAAATGTCATTACATTTCAATAAACTCACGGTTTTTCCCATAGGCAGAAACTACAAAACGCTGCTGGCGTTCTGTAGTTGCTACGACTCTTACTCGTACATAGGTACCTACTGTAAAACAGCCATCGTCTACCTAGCTTTTTCCATATTATGCTAGGGCCGGCTTCTAGTCTCATCAAATGCAGATGAATACCAGTATTTACATGGAACGACTCCTATCTTACTTCCACAACCCAGTTACTGGGTAACACCGTACCACTTGGTAAGACTAGTTGTCAGACTTTCGGGCTTCTGACGACCCGTAATGACTGTTACTGTTACATACTGTTAAACAGTGTTATCTATTTATATAAAAAGAACCGTCTTGACTGACTGACTAACTCATCAACGCTCAGCCCATACCCTTGGACCTAGAAACCTGAAATTTTGCACAGAGGTTCCCTTTCTAATGTAGACAAGGAATAAGAAAGGATTTTTCGAAATTCAACCCCTAAGGGAGTTAAATAGGGGATGAAAGATCCGCGCGGGCGAAGCCGCTGGCAAAATCTAGTCTAATAATAAAAGCGAGAGATATTTCATTTTTGCCATCCTATACGGTACACAAAATATGCTTTCTATGACTAGATAAAAAGCCGCCCCGACCCTTGCTCGACCCCCCCGGGCCGCTGAGTCTGCAGCTTTAAATTCGTCCCCAAATAATAATCATTCCGATCTAGCCCGTCCCATGCCCTCTTTCCGCGACGCCCTAAGTCGAGATCCGTACCCCACAGGGGTCCCCAATAGCGTGTAGCCCTGGCCGGAAGCCTTAATTTATTAATGTAGCCACAGGCAAGTCCGGTAATGGAGCTGACAACCTCCTAGGTTGACCTGCGAGATAGAAAACATTGCAAAAAAAAAAACAGATAAAAACGTACATCAGAATATTTTGAATCCGTCGAAACGTGTCGCAAGCCTCATCAACGCCCTGACGCGTCGATCTTGAAAATTTCCTGCACTTCGGAAGGGTGATGTCCATATATTATTTTCAAACATCGGCCAAGACAATAGCGATTGTTGACAAAACGATCCGTCAGCGTCAGGGGACCCCGCACCGAGATATCGACGAAAACTGCACACGGTAGCACTCGATTCTTCTCTCGATTCAATCGATTTTGATGAGCGAGTGAATTTTTCGCGTCCGCCTCAGATAAAGTTTTCGCAGTTTGGGGTTTTCGGAAATGATGGTTGAGGAAATGTGCTTAATTGCAAGAAGTCTTCTCTATATGGAGTATCTTGCCCGTTATTCTCCAAAGCTACCTACTAGGCTTTGGAATGGGCAACTAGCTCCATATTTCTGACTGACGGACTCCTCGACACTTAAATAATGCCTGTCAATGGTTTATTTATAATAAATGCTTTGAGTTTGAGTCTGTAAATGGAATAATTGTTTTCGCAAGACTTGCTAATCTCCATTGAATGTGAATGAAAGGTTGGATATTAGTTCATAGCATGAAATTTACAGAACATGCCCAAACACTGACAAACTCTAAACATTCTGAAGAGGTGCTCTAGATTGAAGAAATGCAATATATCAATTTGCAACTTATAGAAACTAGCAAATAGTGACGTTAGTGTAACTAATCAGAATTAGGCTTCAGCTGTGTTAACCAGATTAGTATTCAAATCCGCAATAAACACAAAGTTATGACTAATCCAATTAAATATTCCCATGCGACTCAATTATGTAGCACGAAGCAAAATCCTTTTACTCCGACCAAGTTACAGTTTAACAGAATTTCGGTTATGTCTTCAAGAAGTTTGTGAGTCATTAATGTATTGTATGGGTCATGAAACGCGACATGTCGTTGTTAAGTATGATTCATTGACAATAATACTTGGGACTCCTGTATTTGTATGCTTAGGTATCTAAAAAACCCGATGATATCGGTTAGGAATCGTGCTAAGTCATGGTATAGGCCTGAGATCTAATGTATGTTTGGAACTGCCCTTGCTTCGTACATAACATTTAACATCATATCATACTTCCCCGAAAAATTTGGCAGACGTTAATAATACAACCACATTTCGAGAGTTATGCTTATGCCTCTGAGTTTGTTATGGCTTTTCTTCTCAGAGTAGTCAGCTAGGAAAAAAATACGTGTAAAAGTGTTTGTACAAAACTACTAAAAGAAATATTTATCGTTAAGTCCAAAGGAACAGGGGCAAGCCTATTGTCACTAACTACATCCTAAGTACCGGAGTCTAGATTCGTTCCCGGTTGATGGCAATTATCTACATCACAACCACGATTTCCGTATTTCCTGCCGAAGTTACGGGCGTCTTCTATACCGTTAAACTTACGGACAAAAGATTAGTTCAGGGCCGGAACTAAGAACGAATGATAACATGATTTGACAGCTGTCCCTAATCCCGATGTGGCCCGTCCGAAAAATTGAATTTGACACTTGTTTTGACGGATTAACTTCTTTCAAACGGCCACTATCTTTGTTGACGTAAGGCTCCCATAATTTACGGACCGTTATTAGTTAAAATTAAGGTATCAATAATGAAGCAAATACCAAATACCTTCGCTTATTAGACCCTCCCATACGGAAGTAGCTATCACAGGTGAAATAAGCATACGAATATATTTATATGCCCAGTAAGACAATAAAAAATGCTACTATGGTAAGCAAAGGACTCGTTTTTTTTTAATAGTAACTGAGCATTTGAGAGTAGAAGCCATGCTCGCCCCGTCATATATGGTACTCAAACATAACTGGGCCCCAAATATGTATCGTTACAATGATTCCCCGCGGAATTATACTACGTTCAAACTACGTCAATATCGTTTTTAGAAACCAATGTAACGAATCAAAATGTCATATTCTGTACCTACGTTTCAAGACAATTATTCATACGATATTAGCAGAATCCGTGTATTATTAACGTGGTTACGAGTAAGGAATCGATAAGTGGTCATAGTGAATTCATGCCCTGGTGAAATGTGAATGTACTTTAAGTACACATCTGCTTAACCCTGGGAGAAAAACAGTCGTGATATTATGTTAAAGTAACTTAATAACCAATCCACGTGCAATATTTAATAACATCAGTTTCGTGATTAGTGCAACACACGTAATATCAAATATATGTTAGTTGCTTACTGAAACAATTTGATTGTGGAGCGGTCGCGGTCTGTTGCGTCCAAGATAACAGAGATCGCATATCACTGATAAGTTATCAGTAATGCACATTGCAGTGCGACTGATATGCGCGTGCGCATGTGTGGGGTAAACGTTCTGACGAGATGTAGGGAATGGGACTTAGAATACATTGAGATACCGTACTGAAAACTAGACAGACGCACTGTTGGCTAAGTTTTAGAAAAAAATTACTTCTAAAAAGACTTATTGTAAACCAATTAACACAGACTTTCAAAGTCGAATTAAAAAAATGGCCAATTATTTATACAAAAAGCCATTTGAAAAGTGTATTTTTCGAAAAGCTGTTGGTTTTTGGTATCAGAAAAGCTTTCCAAATACCAGCCATTGCTCAAAAACTCCTACTTTTTTTTGTGTGCTTCACTGAAAGACTAGACTGAAACATACTGTCATAAAATATTGCAAAGGATCGGTAACCACTTCCACAGTATTTAGCAGGATTGTACGAATAAGAATTTTCCTAACACTGGTTTCTACAAATCAGTTTTGGATAGAAACTGTTTTGCAAATACTTCTGGCTCACCTTTAAAAAAACACACGAGAACTGCCAGATGAAGCAGTGAAGTATTTTTCTTAACGTCACAACGAATACTAAATTTTCCGCAACTTCTAACACATATTTATCTGTTAAACACAGCGTCATAAGAAATTCTCGCGGATCAAAATGAAAAATACCGTTTTAGTTTACAGAGCCGATCGTGTAGGAGAAACATACGGCATTGTGATCGTCCACATAACACAACACACTTCGTAAACACACAGTACTCGGAGGTGGGAGTACAACAAACACTTCGGGGAAAGCCGACGGACGAGGCTAGTTCATGGCTACCTAGAGCCGAGGGGAGGAGGATAGGAATTTGTTTCAGAGGTAGTTGTAGCTATTAGCTGTTCTGATATCCTGGTACCTATGACTTGTGAGATGAAGATCATAGAAAAGACAGAACAAGATTTGGAATTATTGGGCTTAAAAATGATGACATCCTATGGCCTCTGCAACACCATGAAGCATGATGCTCCAAGGCTAGTGCAAATCTTGGGGTTCATTCGATTAATCGAGTCTGGTCAAGCCACGCTGGGATCGGTGCATTTCATTCATTTATTCATTAAAAACGATGAAGATGATAAATGTGGAAAATTAATGTTGAAGTAGTGATGGCTGGCAATTGGCCGATGGTAGGTGGAGCAGACGAGGTCTGGAGTGGAGACCGAGTATCATCAAGCGTAGCGTGTCCCAGCTAGATGGACCGAAGACTTTAAAAACGTGACTGGGGCAGAGTGGGTGCGGAAGGCGGAGGATAGAGTGTCGTAGCGCAGCCTGGGAGAGGCTTATGTCCAGCAGTGGACTAGGATAGGCTGAGTTGATTGAAATAGATAATGAAGTGCCATTAGCACAATAAGATTTCACTACTTGTCATCAATTGATCTGACTATTATCACGGAGGTATTAATTAACATTTGAACCAAAGGGCGTATATGATTCTGTCGCACTTGAAATAAATAAGACAAGATAACGATGAAGACGATCTAAAATCATCCCAATTTGTTGAATTATATAAAACGGTGTACCACAACCAAGAACTAGATAGTATCCTCCAAAGGACACCTGAAATGGGAAGCATTTGCTTAGCACAGGCTGATGCAGAAAATCTTCAACAGCTGCAGAATCTAACACGTATAACATGGAAACCTCAGAATCAACTTCAACCGAACAAACAAACGTCATCAGGACAATACTAGATATTGATAAGAATGATAAGGGCGATGCACGTGCCTGCCCAATGCTAGCATCTAGAGAGGTTAATAGTACAATTGTACTCGCATGATACTAGTTCAGCAAGTTCCGAAGATTTATGTACCGGTATATGTATGCACATACATTATGTCAGGTTTGAAATAGCTGGATCTGGGCTTTTTTAAGGCTTTCAATAATGTTGGTTGGGCTTTGACGAAAGATCAGGAAATATTAAAGAGACATATGACACTTTAGCACCCTATCATACGAGGATTCTGAAAGTGCCAAACTTAGACGTAAATATTTCGAGGTGGGATTTTATCACGCACCGAATTTTCAACTTTATGTGTTGAACCGACGATTGAGAATCTAACAGAGTGCATCCTAGCGCGTCGCAAAACTCACTGTTCGATTTTCAAGTCTAGGCACTAAGAAGTCCGTTGAAGATCCAGCAGGATTACCATGACGCTTTCTATTTCTACTCTACCGTAGAATAGAAATAGCTTGTATACATTTCTCGGTAAAAAACTGTCAAATGTCTACACGGAAACGTCATATTTGTCTACTCTTCCGTCGACAAAACGCATCTCTACGGTTCTCGTGCTAAGGCTGCTGAGCTCGAAAAAATACCGTCGCAAAAAAAAAAAAGCAATGCATGTAAGTACATTATTTTAAGTTCAATCATTCTTACGACCCCTCACTATCTTTTTTTTTTGTCATAATCTGACCCTTCAACTGTCAAGTTACTGAATACGATTATGAGTCCAAGTATAGATATTCATATTCATTCATTTATTGCATTCCATATAATTGATGTTGTTGTAAATAATACGTTAGAAATATTTTACTAAAACACAACAATAGGTAACAGGTTGCTCAGACCATCGCTGTTGACCGTAACCGACAATATTTATAAATAAACAGTCGATCAATATTTTCCTATCCAGCCCGGGGCGACGGTCAGCACGCGTTAACTATAGTTAATTAAATAACTACTGTTTAACTTTCTATGAGTGTGGCTCACGATTTAGACCGGTTCCAAATGTCACGACACTAGAGTCGCCGAATCTAATTTAGAGAGATGGTTCCGTATTTACATATTTGGGAGCCTCGAGGAAAAGGTATCCTATACCTGAATAAAAGTGGTTGCCATCATCTAAAAACACTTGGAGCCTCGTGTTCTTTAAAGTTGTTTCGCACCTAAACATATTTTTAAACAATTCTCTGTCTCTCATCTACCAACATTTCACTGAAATAAAATGATGATTTTTATTTAGCGCTAAACGTGTTTAGTGATTTGTGGAGTGAGAATTTCAATAATGATACTGAACGCGATCACCACATCTAAACCACAATCAAGAGGTGTCAGTGTCAATATTCCACAGAAAATAATGACACTAAACGTAGTTCATGTTCTGATCACGGTGAGTTTCATCGGTGAATTTCGCTCTAAATGAGTAGTAGTTTAGCAAGACTTCTAAGGATTTCCACGTGATCGTCTCTTCAAGTCTTGAGTATCCACTTTGCATTAGATGCCTAGTGCTAACATCTCAAGAACAACATACCGTCGTAAGAGGATTACAATTGTTATAACTGTGCTAGACCTGACATAAATTCTGGAGTCACATTTGCCTTACACCATATCAAAGCATTGGGAGCAACACCCTCAGTGCGTAACGCCCTTTCCATCACAATCACAAGGGCGTTGTAGAATATTTGTAATACATTGCTTCACACGTTTGCACAATCCGTTTGCTCGACAGTGTAAATAGCGCAATGAATATCGTTGAATTGACAAAATGAAGTGGAATATTATAGTACTACACAGTAAACAAGGTAGTCATTTTTCACAAATCATAGCAGCGAAAATTGGAATTTACAATTCGCAAAACAGGGAAGTTAACATATTTCAACATAATTAGAAGCCAAAAATTACCATAGGGAAAATAGTCAAAGAAAATATCTGGAGTAGTGTTATCTCAAATAACTGCTCAACCAGTCAAAACCGACATAATTTTGGAACTAATAACTCTGTCTCCCAATACAAAAAACCTACGGCGATGCTGGGTTTTTCGTGGTTTAGGTGTTACAGACTATCCTTCTAAAAAACCCAAAAATATATACGTATATATATATAACTGCCAACACTAATGTTAATGATAGTCAACGTAAAGAGGTAATTGGTCATTTCATCAAAAACATATCTCACGCAGAACAGTAACATACGGGTTGGCATAATGAGGGTTATCTGAAATGACGTTCACTAGGTGGCAGCACTGAGACGTCAGGTCCGGGCGCCTGTCAAAAGTGTCAAAGCGGACTGAATGGTGAACGAATGAATGAAACGAATGACATCAAATATTTTAAGTTCATTGGCGAACTGGAAGACCTCTTGTCAAAGTGGCTCCAACTGCTGGCTTGAATATTCAAGAGAACCCTCATTGAACAGAGTTTTGTTGACCGCAATAAGCAGCCTATAATGTTCCCACTACTGGGACACAGGCCTCCTCTCTGTGAGAGGGAGTGGGCCATAATCCACCACGTTGGCCCAGTGTGGATTGGCAGATGTCACATGTTACTGGACCACCACTGCACTTTAAAATAATAGATACTCCTACATAAACTCATGGGATATAATAATACTTTGTGAAAAATGAAAGTGTTTTGTTTTGAAAAGACCTCATTTTAAATAGGTAGGTACTTTTTCCGGGGTCCCAGGATTTTGTTCTGCGACAGTAGTGACGCAAACTTCCCCTAACCACAGATAATAGTGAAAAAGGAAAAATTTCACCAATGAAACGAAACGTGACCAGCACATCTAAACCGCGTTCAAGAGTTATCAGTGTCTTAATTGTTGTATTGATAATGACAGTTCTTGAACGCGGTTACGAATTTTTTCCTAAGACCACATGATTTTAATGTAGGTAACCTATCCAAATACATCGAGAAACAGGAATTTCCTAACAGGAAATCCAATGAAGGAACGTTAACATGAAATGATAACCTACAACAACATAAAAATTAACAAACCAACATTTGGATGTAGGTAAGACATCGAAAACTGTGTGATTTTATTTCAGCATACAGGGTAAAATTTTAACCAGTGCGCAAACTGTAACCCTGAATTCAGCATATCATTTTAGACTGTTCATAGACAGATTCTAGATTTTGACCGCGTAGGTATTGAACTTTTCTATAAAACAGTTGTTTTTTTTTTGTATAATGACGAAAAATGTTTACGCTGGGGATCATAATTATACTGAATTCATGGTTACAGTTTGCGCACTGGTTAAAATTTTACCCTGTATTTTTTAAATATTTACATAGAATGATTACTATTATTCATAATAATTATTTGAAGGCTTTTTATCTCAGCGTACGGTATCCTAAAACCAAAGCACAACGTTCGCCATCGAGGCCACAAAGCTAGGCTGGCGATTTTGACAAATCGTTATTGATGCGTCGTGATCTACTCTGACATTATGCCACCAATTATATTATTTAAACTAGCAACACCAATTACCAAAGGACTTTTTTAGTTCATAAATGATAAATGATTTTATTTGAGTAAGATGGTTTATACAAACACTTTTACACATCAATCAGATTTTTTTAAACTAGGTGAGGGTGGCGTTTCCTATGTGACAGAATAGATATATTAGAATCAGATGCCACAGAACTAAGGAAACCACAAATTTGTCTATAGGAAAAGTTTTTATCCAGTGCGCAAATTGTAACCATGAATTCAGCATATCATTCTAGAACCCCTAGCGTAAAAATTTTTCGCCGGTTGTACAAAAAAAAAAATTTGCTGTTTCATAGAAAAGTGCAATACCTACGCAGTCAAAATGTATGGAACATCTGATTTTTTTTGTGTATCCGGCGAAAAATTTCTGCGCTAGGGGGTCTGGAACTTACCCTGTATAAGTACCAAAGGACCATAAATTACGCACGAGGGAATGCAACAATTGGTAGATAGAAGAACGACTCGCTTATTAAAAAACTAGCTTTTACCAGCCGTTTCGCCTGCTTGGAGGTCGAAAATTTTAGTATCCCATGGAAACGTATTACCGGGATAAAAAATCTAGGTGTGTATCCATGTTATAATCTATCTATGTGCCAAATTTCATCTAAATCTGTTCGGCTGTTGTTACGTGATTGAGTAACAAACGTCCAAATTTTAACATTTATAATATTATGTTATATTAGAATAAGAAGGAAAGAAAGAAGGAGAAATAAGATATAGAAATCGATCATTATTTAAGTTTTCAAGATTCTGATAAGAAACTGAATTCTCCCAACAGCAAAACGTGCAACTTATGGAGGGTATTAAGAAAAAGAAGGAAATATAGAATCTGTTGAGTACGCTTTGAGTAAATGAATATGCGTAGCAGTCACCTGAGATAGCAGTCTGTCGCTATAGCAACAATGTTAATAGCTTGTGTTTCGGCAGTTATGGTTAAGACAGCCTCCTCATTTCCTCTGTCAAATCTACGGTCAAATGAAATCAAATCATTTTTTTTTATTTCATATAAACCTGCATGGGCACTTAAGAAACGTCAGAAGCTAGGTGCACGGTTCCAAATTGTCGCTTCCTATGGAGAAGAGCCGGCAAGAAACTCCACGGTTACTCTTTTAAAAATAATTGGCTTTAACAATGTTTTCAAATTGTGTACAGTGATAATAGGTATGGGAGGACAGTGCAGTGTGTGGTTGAGAATTCCGGGTGAAGCTCGATTCCGACTTCGGCTGATCATCACATTACCACCAGGTGAGACGAAAGCCAAGAGCATCCCCGTTATGGTTAAAAAAATACCTGCGTCCTGATTTGTGAAACATTATTAATTTATATTGTATTTAAAGATTTCGTTTAAAATCGTTTAAGTTAAGATGCGGCTGTCTTGCCACTGTGTATAATAGCCACTTATAATAAGAACAAACTTTTATCTGAAATCTCATTTTCAGACCCAATATTATTAAGCATCTAGTCGTTGTACAATAAAAGACTAATAATAAAAAATACTTTGATTAACCCAGCGAACGTTTTCTCAATACAAACAAGTTACAAAAAACTCCATAATCGGATTACCGAGCTTCTGACAGTAGATTAATCAAATTAAAACGACCTATCAAAACATTTTGATGCGATCTTATCAAGTTGGGCTATTGAACTCATTAATGTGGTAACTGAAGATGATTCTACATAAGGTACTTGAAGCTGCAGAAGTTCCGTGTGGTCCTAAGATCTTTGACAGTCGTTATGGGTAGTCAGAAGCCCAAACATACAGAAAACACAAACAAGAACCAGTGTTACCAAGGGGTCTCGTGGTGAAGCTGGAAGCCGCCCCCAACATAGTCGGGAAAAGGCTACGCAGATTTATTGATTGATCAAGGGAGTAATTTTAACTGACGACAATTTACAATTGAAGAAAATCCAGGGGGCCCGATTAACAAGACTGTCGAATCAGATCAAGAACCTAAACATATCAAAGATGGATAAGTTGATCTAAAAACTGAAAAACGTTTCTTTACAAAACAAAAAGAAACACTGAACAGTATAGACTCCAACAGTTCACAAATTCTAAATTTTAAAGATATATTTCGAGTTATTATAACACATAATTTTGAGCACGTGCTAACCATAGACGCGACAGATATGGAGCTACATTAGTCATTGGCTCATAAGGTTTGATCATGTTACGTAATAGCTCAGTTAGTAGGCTTAGTATTTAACTATTTAGCGAGAGGAAACAGCAACTAATGAGTTCTAAGGCAAGAGGTTAGTAGGAATTGATAAATTTCTAAATGTTACCAAGATTTGCTAATCGCCCTCAGTGTACGAAAAGACCATTAAATCTAGGACCAAATATTATTTCTTATATATATCTCGTTTCAAATCGCGTTCTGATCAAACCATGGTGACTGTTAAAGGTAATATTATTTTGTAGATTTGTATTTTACATATTCCTAAGTATGCCCATTAATTTTGAGATTTGCTTAAAGGATGACTATCAAAACATGTACCATAATATAATCATGTACGTAGTTAATAAAATCTACGTCATTAAATCATTCTTCATTGTAGTATTGTATAATTTAATCTCTAGAGACGTAAGTATGTACGACCCAAAGGACCTTGAGTGACAAGCAGCGCCATTGATCTGCTTAAATTACAAGGGACTATTTCAATGAGTATTTCAGACCGAAACGCAGATACATTGAAAGGCAAAAAGTCAAAGCGCAATTCGCTGCCTCAGTGGCAGCTCGATCTACAAGCCTAGCACAAAATAAACTCAACTAATGTACCGCGACTCCACAAGGACCATAACTCCACATTGCGACAAAACAAAAACGCAAATTTGCAAACGTATAAAGAAATTGAAAGGTACCGGCGTGCGCGATGTTATCGCGAAATTATTCCAAATTTCACCGTTTTGCCTCTCTGGCTGTATAGCGTTTTTTACTTTTTTCAGACGATGGCAGTCGCGGGCCAACTCCCATAAATTATAGTTCGGTAGCTCTGTTAAAGGGGTTTTTGAGTATTTTTTTATTTTTGTTTAGCCCTTTGAAGAATTTATGTCCCCGTCTTACTTAGTAGCGGCGGTCAGCGGAGTTGCCGACTTGACCGGCTCCGAGAAATGTTCGGGCCTTTCGATACGCGACGCTATAAGTATTTTGTACTTGCAGTTTTGTTTGTGAGCTTGTGGTACGGCTTTCGGGTTATTTTATTTTAGTTTCACTGAAGCCTACTTAAAGTTGGGAGTTGAAGCACCTTAATGACTATCGTGCGACGATCAGGGTTAAAGAAAGCCGCCAAAACCATCTTAAGTTTTCCTCGACTTAAAATTTTAACGCACACAAAATTGCCTAACACACTATCAATCGATTTTGAAGGATACTGCTAATCCATTGCTTCATAATATGTTCGAAAAAATTGTCTGCTCAACAGCGTAAAGTGTCGTGGGGCTTTTGGGACCGGGACCGCGGTCCCGAATGCCACCTTTAAATACAATAATTAATTTTAGTAGTCTTTTGGGACCACAAATGAAATCAACAAAGTTAAGTCTTGGTCAAGTACGGTCAACCAAAAATTTTGAAATTATACAAATAAAACTATTTTTATAAAACGATTTTTTTTTTTCAAAAATTAATGCCTCTTAAAAATTAAATTACCACTGTTTAATTGAAAAAATTTTTGCTTCTTTGTTAATTGTACTTTAACTTCTTTTTTCTTGTGGTCCCAAAACACTACTAAAAATAATTATTGTATTTAAAGGTGGCATCCGGGACCGCGGTCCCGGTCCCAAAATCCTCACGAGCCCAGCGTAAATGACGCAATGACTGTTGTTGAACTGTCAAAATTAAAATCATTCCTACTGTCAGTGTAATATTTTGGTCCTTTAACGTTCAAAATGATCCTTTGATCATCAATCCTTTCTAATTCTACTATAAATTGCACCTCTCGCGAACTATCACTCACTATTCTATGAACCAGATCGAAGTGCTAACATCCAACGCACAACATTACGTAAGGTGTGGTGACGTCACGTGAACAATGGCCATCGGAAGCAGGCACGTGTCTCCAAGTCGTGACAGACCAGAGTCACTTGCAATTGTTGGGCTCTCATATTACTATAATATGGTGAATGGGGGGACGGTAATTTGTGAAGATACTACTTAAATTGTAGGATGTGCATTGTGCAGATGTATTTTTGATAGAAAAAATGTGTATGATATAAAATATAGGATAAGTTTTTATTCAGTGCGCGAACTTTAACCATGAATTTAGCATATCATCCTAGACCCTCAAGCGCAGAAATTGTTCGTCGATTTTACAAAAAAAAAAACAGCTGTTTTATAGAAAAGTGCAATATTTACGCGGTAAAAATGTATGGAACAGCAGATTTTTTCTTTTGTAGAACCGGCGAAAAATAACTGTCCTGTATATATTTGGTCGGTCCTAAAATAAATGCGATATAACTTTAGTTCTAGCCTAAAGCTCTGATCCAGTTGTTACATATCAATTTTATTTCCGTTTGGGAGACATAGCAAAGAACCAAGTTGTCAGTTTTGGAAAAAGAAAGAACTGCGATTCTATACGTACCTATTGGGTTCTTAATTCAAAAAAGGCTTGGTGGTTTGAACCTGACCGAAATAAAAACTGTTTTTGTAATATTGGGGGATCGTTTTGCAACAATAATGGGTGTCTATAGACCTAAAAAATATATACTATTAAGGCGTTTAGGCTTCACACTTATCTTATCACCAGATTCGCAACAAATTCTACTATTATTAGTTGTTTTTTTTTATATACTAATCAGGTTTTGTTAAAGTCAATGCCACCATGCAAAAATGCAATATGAATACATTAAAAGCAAGAAAGGACTTTATGAAAGTTTGTAATGAAAAATCGTAAGAAGCAAATGATGTAAGAAGACAATTTGTTAAAGGTCATTCGGGACTCATTGAAAGCCCACCGTTTGCAGTTCGAGTTAACAAAATTAAGTACAAATTACATAAAGTCGTAAAGTAAAATCTTCAAAAACAAACAAATAATCGTTTGTGATTTGGATAATCGAAAGAAACTCGGATCAATGTCACAAATCTGGATCACATGCGTAAGAAATGAAAAGGGACATTATGACGCGCAAAAAGCAAAAATTACAAATATTCCGTAACCGAAATAGCCTTAAAACGCGATAGCAGACAAAACGGATTCCAAATACTGGCAATTGGAATAGTTTTCAGTTTTTTTTTTTTTCTCCGTTTTAAGTTTCGAAGGCATCCTAACGGTATTCGGGAGACATAGCATCGGGACGGACGCGACAACGCTTTTTATGTTATTTTTCTACTGGCCTTAGTCGTTTGCGATCGATTTAGAATCTTTTTAATCGGTCCTCCTTAAAAATAAATATGAAAGTTCCACTTTTGTTTTGTTTTCAGCCTGAGTTATGACTGAAATGCCGGTTTCTTGAATTTTATTTATAGTTTCACGAAGATATGGACGCCGCGCCGTTGTAATTTAAATTGAAAATCAAATTCCTTTTGCTGCTAAAATCTACACTACAGATAATTTAACCAGAAGAATGGTAATAAATCATAGAAGTGTTACCGGATGGAGACGTCAATAAAATATTAATTAGCATCGTAGAATTAAGATTGCCTGATTAATTATCTTAAGTAGTATTTAAAACTATCGCCGCGCGGTGATTATGACACAAAAAGCTATACTGCCAGCTCTAATTGCGTTCAACGCCGGCCAAAATTAAAAAGAAAAGTCGCACAGCAAGAATCCCGCCTATTTTTTAAAATGGAACCCGACGATGATTCGCCTAATTAATAAACCAATCACGTACAGTCGAGACGCGGCGTCGAGGCGCGGCGGACGTGCGGGCGCGGGGGATGAACGCTCGGAAATTCGAATACTATATTTTTTCTGCACTCAAAGCATCGCAATGTAACTTGTAATTGGCTTGACGGCCAATGATAACGAATTTAGAATGCAATCAAATATTTATGAGTTATAACTTTGGCTAACAAGAAATTAGCACTTTATGTGAAAAATGTAAAACTAGTTATTGTTAATCATTAAGAAATATTTGCGAACGCCAGATGTTATCTGTCTTAAGTATTCAACATGCCCACTAGTTAGAATGTGTCGATACAAAAAACTTCGGCTCAGTTAATCTTTTCAAATCAATATGAGAAGTATAAAATTAAAACTTCTGATCGTATTCTCAGAACATTGTTATGAGAACGTATCGGATTATATGACAAAGCATTATGTTTTCTCTTTTGATTGAATGAACATGAATGGAGCACACATTATCAACAAAAGAATATGTCCTCCAATATTGACACCGAAAAATTAGCTTAAAAAATCTCCAGTTTGGGGTTTTAGGAAAAAAAATATCATTTATCAAATAAATGCATTCCCTGTTATGTCTTTGCGCAGCGTGACTGTAAAAACTAGTTGAATAATAAATGCGTTGGTTGGCAACACTGGGCCCGAGGAAGCCCGAAGCTCGGCGAAAAAGGGCGAAGATTAGCGAGCGCGCGCTTTTTGTTTGCATCAATCGATGCGCTCGCGCATTCGCACGATGAATAATTCAAAAATTGACATGAAATGGCGTATGGTTCTTTTTTTAAATGAAAGGTGCCCGATTGAGGACTGTAACCGCCTGACGAATTCATTGGTCAACGGCTTTTTACGTTCGGTAATTGCTGTATTTACTTTATAGGTTATGAAATGAAATTAATGCAAGTGAACGATCTCGCCCTGATGTTGTTCCAATGCTAATAGCATTGTTTTTACTATACTTAGATTATGAATCCATTTGGAGCACGGCAACAGTTTATACAACTGGCAATAAAATATGAATTTATAGTCAAACCGCAAATAAAGACTCGCCTTGGCGTGCGTAAAAAATGATATGTCATAGGGTACTTCACAAAGTGTTACACAACCGCTCAGAGAAAGAAGTTTAAAACGTTTACGCGTCTGTCTCTTCGTATATCTAGAAATTGGCTGTCATTCAAGCAAAAAATGTATAATTAATTCGAGTAATGCTGTTAATGATGCATCGAAAACTTGTGTCGATTTCCAAGTATAAGTAATCTTGTCATCTGAATTCTGGCTGCGATTGGTCGAGAAATCCCCGGTGCAGTTTTTGGATAAATGGCTTCATCCCGCACTACGGGATGCTGTCAAGACCTCTTCGAGTTATGGTTATGACGGCTTTTTACGTGTTTCATGACGATAATTTCATTATGTCGTTACAAAAAGTATGCGGTAATTTGCCTGTCTTGCTGTAGCTAACGTTATTTGTAAGGCTGGATCGATGTCATTGTGCATTGTGGGAGAAAACTCGGTTTCTACTTGATTTTTTTGCTGAAATACTTAGCCGTATAACGGTGGACATGTAGGCACTTAGCTACAAGACATTTTAAAATGAAATAATAAAATTAAAGCTTTGTTTAGACGGATGTTTTGCTAGATAGAAATCGTGTGTCAAAAGTCAACCATAAATTTGTTTCGCTAACGAAGGATTTACAGTTTGTTGACACCAGTGACTTCTGTTGTCATCATTGTTAAGTGCTATATTGTTACTAATTGCAAATATATCTGATAAAGTAAAGATTTTTTTGTTGTATCATCTTATAGTACCTATTGGCAGACTTCAAAAGCCTCGATAAACTTTTGTTTCTATATTATGAAACGTCTCCCAACATTCCTCAATAATCCAGGCCACTTAGACTAGAATACATTTGTTCTATACTCACTTATAAGAAGAAAACGCCATATTGTTGTCTACACAGGGTTGGTCGTCCACCGTTCCACCGGTTGTGAGCATCAGGGTGTTCATTCGTGTTCAAATCTCACAAGGATATCGATTACTTTATCGACTGAAATCTATCGGTACACGCACTTCACTATTGGTTCTTCAAAGTCCGCGCGTGCGTCACTGTGACGCGTTCGCACATTATGTACGTCACATCACTAGTGTTTGTGGCATAATCTGGAAATAAAATGACACCATTATTAGAAAATCGTTTAAACTACTTAAAATACAAAAATTAATGACTAAAGTTCCGTGTGGTGCCGGACGTAAAAGAATAGCACCATCCCATTTCATCTCGTGGGTGTCGTAGAAGACGCCTAAGGGACTTACTAGAGAATGGGCAGCAGTGTTCTCTATGCATTTTACCACCATATTGCGATCGCCAACCCGCCTGCCAAGCGTGGCCATTATGGCAAAACCTCCCTTTTAGGCTTAGGTCCAGCAGTGGACGTATTTTGGCTGAAATCATGATTGAATAAAATTATTTATAACAAAAACGTGATTGCCCTAAAGACTAAAGTATATCTAAATTCTTTAGTTCCTTTATGTAGCATCTTAAATGGATAGCATTTGTTCGTATTAAACCTTGTAAGCTGTCACCTATTTGCGGGTACACACACTAGTGACTACCCGCAAATAGGTGTACAGAAGTAGTATACCTAATTAGTGCTTTACCGTCTGTAAATTACACATAAACAGTTTGCAACCGATTTCGGCTAATCGTGATAGTTTAATAGACTCATTAGATTTATCATTAAAATCATCAGGTACTCCAACAGAAAGTGAATTTACTTGTGTTAATGAAAGCAATTGCCATCGCGTGACATTTCAACTGCACAGTTGAACTGATTAAAGAGGTCACAGTTTGTTGTATAAAAACTTTTCTAATCTCATGAGAGCCCTGCGTCAGATTTGACGGAGATAGCGACATGCGGTTGTACCGACGGAACCGGCCGGCCGCCATCTTGGCCCTGATTGACAGCTGTCAATGTTGGCGGCACTGCGACGCGTCGCCGCGCCTGCGCACTACGGTACAACGCGCGTCACTATTTCGTTTTGAAAATAATGTTCTTTTTTAAATGTTTTTTTTTGACGTTTAATTGTTTAGCTAGATTTTTTGCTGGTGTGTGTGTTTGTTTAATTGTTGAGTTGTGACGTAGACGTATTAAGATTTAATTTAACCTTCTTTACCGTCGCATTTTTTGTAAGAAACTTCGTTTTTTATTGATACATCTACACTATAATGAAACAGTAGTCGTGAATAAAGCTGCTCCGGTATATATTACTTCCTCATTACATAGGCCCGTGCTGCTAATTATTCAACAGGCAGGAAAGTCGTAGAAATTCTAAGTCTCACTGTAGGTATGCGGGGTAGAAACATAACTTCTGCATTTAATTTTCCAGTTCCTTCTATTATGATTGTCAAGGGACTACCTACCTGCTTATTTTAAGACTTCTACTTTCACTTCTTGAAGTTTTAGGGTTCAAATGATTGTTTTTCAGAAAAAAAGAAAATAGTCTACCGTGGATTTTTACACAATTACCCCGCAGGTTGCCTTACCTACGTTAATACATACACAAATTGGGGTAACATTAATTACCTATTATGTATTTCTCACGTAGTTATTTACTAAATTAGTATGTGAAAACTTTACAAACGGAGAATGGTACAGTCTTCTCTAATCTATGTGTAGGCAAAATAATGTTCTATTTTAAAAGTCATTTGATTCGCTAAGTACAACAATGGCTGAAAACGAATGTTAATAAAATCCTGAACATGCCAAAGTAGGTAAGGACTAAAATTTAAAAGTAAGTAAGTATATATTTAAATTTTATTCAAGTACTTAATTTTCATTTATTTTAAATATTATGACGACTTTGATTAGATTAACTTTTACATTTGATAATCTAACAAACTTATATGCATGGAAACACGAGGAAAACCACTACATAAATCATTAAAATGGCATCGTACAGTAAATCTTATTTTATAATGCACTGACGTCACAGTCTTGTCGTAAAATGGCAACATTATGCAGAGGAGACGTAATTGTTGAAACTCGTTGCATTCCTACATTAATCGGTTTTAGTTTTACTTATTTAGTTTTAGTATACTTATTTACATTTTAATGCGACGCATTACAGATTTTAACAAACATATTATAATTATTATCGCAATATCTTTAGTTTTTGTCTAGTCTTCAATCATCCTATGTTAATAAGTATATCAGATACCTAATATATTATTACCTCTATGCTGACTTTAACATTCATAAATAGAACGATTCCTGAGGGGTAATTCTGCTAATTTTAAGAACGTTCACAGTCTGATCTCAGTGTCAATCTGTCAAAAATTTCCTCGAGCTTCCATACATTTCTGACAAATTTTTGAAATTCGATTGTCGCTGAGATGACACTGCGAACGTTTTTAATTACGAGAATTGGCCTTCAGATGTCGCCTTTTTTTTGGGTTTTGGCTTCGCACGGTTTGTGCATTTAGCCAGTGTCAAGTAATTTTACTTTTCAATCAATTAAATGTCCCGATATCAGGCACGAAGTTACAAAAAAGTCATAGTCAGTCAAGTCAAAATTATTGTAAAGCGGTAGTAACGTTACAACAACCTATTAGGAGTTTTTGGGGAGAACACGAAAAGTCTACGTTAGTCACTTATTTTCACCGTCACTACACTTGTGTACTCACATGAAACTAAATTGAATAATTCACTACTAAAATTATACAGTTTAATTCGCAATTTCACGAAATTTCATGAAAATGGAAATTCGTGAGACATGTTCCAACGCGATCACGCCAAAACAAAACGATGTCGCCTTTAATACGGACGGCATTTAAAAAATAGAACGTGATTTTATTTCTTTTTTATAAAATAAATCTAATCGCAGTACTGACCTTAAGATAAATCCTCTACTAAAGAATTTGACATCACACTATCGACACAGCCAGTCAACTCTAATATTTATAAGTATCAACAATTTATTTCCGCTGCTGAGTCGGTGCGTGTGCGCCCGTGACGTGGCGGAAAAGATTCAGGAATGCTGTCTGGCTCAGCCGGAAAGCAATCTTATTAAAAACCTGCACTGGCGAAGGAAGGAAACTGATGTTGCCAAAATATTATAGATAGCTTTGTTTGATTTTTACAGATGCCTAATTTTATTTAATTAGAACATCAAATTGAAACATATTAGTGCCGTGCTCCAGTTTTAGTAATGTATATTTATAATTCTGAATTTGTAAGATCTATGAAATGAAACTTTACAGAAAGAAGCCATAACGAGCAAAATAAAAGCAATCATGCGCACTTTCTAATTCCAAATACCCGCGCCAAAGCTCAAAAAATCTCGTTTTGACATTTACCAAGACAGTGTCGTTCCAGTTTGGATCAATGTATCGATAAAAATCTCGCTGCCGAACTTATCGATAATCACTGAGTGTCACCGCTCTAGACGTAGATGGTAATCTAAGTGGACGGCTTGACACAACACTGTGTAAGCCGATAAAAAAATAGCAGACTACACGTTGAAAATAATAGCTAGAAAAAGGCTAACAAAAAAGAGGCCCAGCCTACCTTGAAACCTATAAGGGATTAAAAATACTTGGGCCTAGTAAAAAAGTGGAAGACTGCAATATAATTAGTTTTCATTTTGCTTGGAGGCAGATGTAAGAATAATATATTCTATTTTTGCTCTAATGATACAGATAGCCCTAAAAGTATGTATTTCTTAGTGATTAAGTACGATAAATTGCAACTAAAAGGTTTTTAACAAGAACCTGTCTAAACGATAGTAATTAGACAAAAATAACACTTTATTGCACGTTTAAGCCAGTAGGAACATGACATTTGCAAAATAAGCAAAAATTCAAAAAACGAAGAAGAAATTCCTAGTGTTGGGACAACCTTTCCAATCATCGCTTTTCGTTTAAAAATTACAAAAGGAAAGTTTTGAGTCTGAATTTCGATGGCTATAAGAGTAGGAAAAGACCAAAGAAACGATGGATGGACTATGTGATAGATAATGGTCGAGATGACAACTAATAGAGAAGAATGGAAGAAAAATAGGTACAGACGCCAGCACATCAAGCCACCCCTGTCTGCAATCTGTCAAATTTCTTTGATAGATTTTCAACTTTACGACATAAGCATATGATTAATGTTCAATTGGGAAACTTTGACAGTTTGGAGTAGCTTGATGTGCTGGCGTCTGTACATGTTACACCGACCCTAAATAAATTATGATAAGAGCAGGAGAATCTTACTTCCTACTAATATTATAAATCTGAAAGTTTGTAGGTATGTTTCGAAGTTTGGATATTCGTTACTCAATCACGCAAAAACGACCGAACGGATATGGATGGAATTTGGCACACATATAATTTATAACTTGGATTAACACAGGATATTTTAAATATAAATATTTATGCCGCTAGTACGTTTCCCTGAAATAATTTTCTGACCTCCACTGATGAATTAAAAAATAAAATTTATAATATTCTTCCTGCCAGTTTCGTTACCATTTCAGTACGATTCTTCTACCTTGAAAGGTACCCTGAACAGTACACATGACTAGAATGGTTAACGGAACAACTGGTAACTAAAACAGACGCCATGTTTTGGTTAAGTACAGTCCGCATAAAAATAACATCCGCCGACTAAGATATCAATGAACGTATGGCGATTGTACTGTAGGTACCTCGCCATGCGGATATGCCTGTGTTGCAGATGTTAAATAAAATGTATTATTATAAATTATTGGAGTCTGTTATGACGTGATGTTTTGGGTGACAGTTTTATAACGAAGCAAATGTTCAGATATATCTTGATTCTGTTTCGTAGCCCCTTTGCTGCGCCTGATTCAGAATAGTTATTAAAAAACATATTTTTTTGCTTTTAAACTACTTATGGCTTATTGGCTTGGAATTTTAGTTTTTATTGTATTTTTTTTACTTTTAATTGCAACTTATGAAGCTTAAATAAAATATAACTGTTCAAAATTATATTTTTATTTGGGTTTTGGTAGTATCTACCTAAGTACGTAAATAATATGAGCATCCACAAACATCATATTTTTTGTGTTCCATGTTTTCTTAATATTTCAACCACTAACTTAAAAAACACGACTGAAATTTGTATTTTAGCACGCACAGACCATAATTTCAATTATTTTCAGTTTTCAATAATAAATGTCTCACATTAAAAAGTCACTAGCAAGCTCAC
Source organism: Polymixis flavicincta (assembly GCA_949987655.1). NCBI lineage: Eukaryota > Metazoa > Arthropoda > Insecta > Lepidoptera > Noctuidae > Polymixis > Polymixis flavicincta. The sequence continues at coordinate 14,581,957 of OX465188.1, read as the reverse complement.
TCTTTAACCGACTTCTTTTTAATTATAGACTTGAAATGTCATTTACTTAAAGCGTAAGGTGTGTAGAAAACTATTAAAGAAATACCATAGTCACAGATAATAGAGCAAGATATTTTTATAGACATACCGAGAGGCTGAATGATCAGTTACCGTGTACAACTCAGTCTGTGACAGACAAAAGTAGTTACATCGGTATAAAAACTTAATTAGTGCCTAGTACAGTCGCCAGCAGGTCAAGCTATCCCAAACTGTCATATTTTCCCAATTGAACATAAACCTTATTCCTTTGCAATAAAGTTGAAAAACTATCAAAGAAATTTGACAGATTGGGGTAGCTTGATGTGCTGGCCTCTGTACCTTTGGCATGGTAGATGATGAGTAAGGCAAAACTGAATTTAACATTGAAATACGTCATTTTCCGAGCAGCGACGCCATTAACTGAACTATTGAGTAGATACCGACTCATTTATTATGTCTAGTTAATCATTTGACGCGGTTCACACTATCAATCAGAATTTGAAGCGTTTTGAAGGTCACTAGTTAGCTATATTTCATATTTCCATACAGTAATATTGCCGAATTAATCAAAACAGTGAAATACTTGACAGCTATTTGCGACGTTGCCTATTTTCAGAATAAACGCTCTTATATAATTTTCGTCAAGTTCTTGTAAATTGACAAAAATTTAACCGATGATTTTCATCAATATACAGAGGCCAGCACATCAAGCTACCCCAGTCTGTCAAATTTCTTTGATAGTTTTTCAACTTTATTGCAAAGGAATAAGGTTTATGTTCAATTGGGAAAATTTGACAGTTTGGGATAGCTTGACCTGCTGGCGACTGTACATTAAGATTGATAAATGCGCAAAAAGCTTGACTCCTAGTATAAGACGATTGAGAGAGATGTGAAGAATTTTTATATTTCACAAAAGATACTGGCAACAGTTACTGAACGGCATTTTCTTAATTATGCAATTTTTCTTTTAAATATAAGACGATAAGAATATTTTTCTCAAATTAATAGGCAACTTCTAGGACTTAATTAGGTAGAAACACTAATATTTACATTAAAATGATTGGCAATGAGCGCTATTTAACTTTTTGGTCACCTTTTCAATCTGTCAAATTTCTTTGATAGATTTTCAACTTTATAAAATATAAGGTTCATAATCAATTGGGAAAATTTGACAGTTTGGGATAGCTTGATGTGCTGGCGTCTGTACAAACCTGCGTTAGAACACGTAAGCACGGGTGTTTAAAATATCGCGGTGGGATTTTATTTGCGCATTGGATTCTCAACTCTCGGTGTAGAAGCTCTTAGCGTTGAGAATCCAACAGAGTGCATCCTAGCAAAATTTTCGACTTTAACCTCTCGACACTAAGCAGTGCTAAGAAAAATCCCGCCACGATATTTTTACGTCCGTCGGAGCATGGACCTACTTGTTATTGGCGCAAAGTTTTCCTTTAAATTTTTGGGCTCAGCTGTATTTTGTTTTTGTTTAGCCTATGCTGTCCCACTGCTGGACAAAGGCCTTCCAGGAAATCTTTTCCCGCGCCACCTCGAACTAGCCCTCGAAGTACTCATCCAGGTCGTCTCGTTACCGCTTTCTGGGCCGACGTTAGCGGCGTCGTCCATCTTCAGGCACCCATTGTGTAGAGGCCTTTGTCCAGCGGTCATCCTGCATGCGGCTGATGTGTCCCGCACAATCTCATTTGAGCCTGGCAGCCTTCTTGCCTACGTCTTTAATACACGTTCTGGAACGCAGCGTGGTGTTCCGAATGTTGTCCTGTCTTTTTACACCCAGAATGCTGCGTTCCATCGCTCTTTGGCAAACTCCAAGGCGGAACTTTAGCGACTCGGTGAGCGACCAGGGATAGGATGATAGTGCTGTCCTTCCATACAAGTTTGGAATAGGTAAAGAGTTAGACTCTTACCAGTTAAGTCTATGCTGAAAAGTGATTTTAAACGACTGGAGGAGTTTTTCAATTCGATTGTATTTTTTAAGTTTGTTACCTCATAACTCCATCATACAGAAACCGATTTGAACAATTCTTCTCTGGTTTGAAAGGGATATTAACTACCGAGTGGTCCCATATTTTAGCCAAGTTCTGATTAGTTATTTTTGAGTTAACTTCAATAATACGTATTTTTTCATCTTAGTTTTCTTAAAATTATTTAATTATTTCAAAACCTTATTGCTAGCAACATAACAGTAAACTTTTCTAATATCATAATATCAAAGATCACAATACACCGATGCCTTTTAACATAACGCTTCTACAATTCTAATAATCTTGTTTATTCCGATCTTGCGCTACTTAATATCAAATTAACATTGTTACAAGCAATATCTTGTAATGCCGATAACTTAGCTGTAGAATATTCGATGCAAACTAATTGTGCCATTAGATGGAGGCCCCACGCATATTGTTTGTACCTAAAGGTGTACCTAGAGGTGTACCTAGAGGTGTATTGTAAAGCGGCCTGTTTTATGTAGATCCTGGTGGGCTAATGAATTGATATCATTAAGATATCAATTAATATCATACAGATAGCTTTTGCGAGCGGCTATGCCCGCGAGCAGGTCGGAAATTATCCCACGGGAAAGTACAACGGGGATAAAAAGCATCGTAAATGTTAATACAGGTTATAAAATATCTGTTTGTCAAATTTTATTCAAATCTGTTCGGCCGTTTTGGCGTGATTGAGTAACTAACATTTAAACATACAAACGTTCACGTTTATAATATTCTGAGGATCTAGTAACCCCAGATTATTACCCGACCTGACAAATTTATCAAATTCTCAGCCTTCCCCGTTCTATAATATGCATGTATCATACGTACATAATAAACCTATCGGAACAAATTGTAGTGATACAGTAACCGCATCAAAATCCGTTGCATGGTTTAGAAAGAGTAAACGAAGAAACAGACAGACGAAAACAGCGACTTCACTTTATACTATTAAAAGAAGATATAAGTCTGAAATCGCCAATCCATGTTGAACAAGCTTGGCGATCAATGCCTTGTCAGCATCAACTGGTGGGGTCTGCAAGGGCCGATGCCTGCCAGGGGTGCGGGTTGTTGAAAAGAGGTACCGTGGCCCCTAACACACAGGCAACTGAAGGAACAAGGGTGGGTGTTAGTCAATAAAAGTCTGACACGCCCTTCTGCTCCACCCAGAGCAGGAGAAGTTATTTGATGATTTCCCAACTAAAAAAATAAAATGCCTTGCCCCGCAGAGGGACAGTACTAGACTGGTATTTTTACGTAGATATCATACCTTCAACATAATGAAACTGAGTAATTTTTAATCTGTGAGCTCAGTTTTATAACCTGAGTTTCTGTTGTAAAGTTACTACCACTTTACAATAACTTTGACTTTACTTTGACTTGACAGACTATGAAGTTTTTGTAATTTCGTGCCTGTAACGGGCCATTTACCTACTTAATCGAAAGTTTAAAAATGACTTGACACTGGCTAAATGCACAAACCATGCGAAGCCAAAATCCAAAAAAAAAACCGTTTTATTTAAACAAAACACTTTCGGGGGAATCAGTACTACTAACCCAAGAATATAAGTGACTGAATTGGTTACACCGCCCTTTTTTGTCACAAATCTCTTCCACGGAATGTTTTTAGCGATATGTCTATAATTGTTTGCTATCGTAAAGCGAATAGCAAACACGTTGTAGCCCAACTAAAGAAATGTTTCATTTAAGTAATTGTCACCTTTTCACCTCCGCTGACGTGAATAGACGTCAGTGGCCAATATGTCACTACTCTGTTGGGAACAATGTTGGCCAGGGCGTCGTAAGATCAACTAATATATTCTTTTTTCAATATTTAATTACAAATATTGTTTTTCTTCTTGAAAATAAAAAAAAGCAATGTTGTTATATGTCAAGTTCGTTCTTCTTTTCTTTTTTTGATGTAAATAATATGTTATTATAATGTTGCAGTAAAATAATAAATTCAATTTTTTTAAGAAGTTTCAGAACACGATAGCGTGGCTCAGTGCGTTTGAGTTCACAATGCATGCAAAATCATTTGAAATCACATGCAGAGATTGTCAACCCAGCACTTCTAATGCGTAGTTTAATCTTTATTCACATTTATTATATTTGCAGAAGTGACATCTTGTCAAGTCATTCCTTGCTTTATAGTTCCTTAGGCTATTTATTACTCACTGTGGGAAAATCTGGAAAACTGATGAACGATCGATGTTATAAATTGTAGTTTCTTATCATGTTTAGAGTGCGCTTTTCAAATCCCACCATGCTCACAGGCAGCGAACTGGCTGAGTTTGCTGAGTTAAGTACATGATTTATAAAATGTTTTCATGTATTTTATTTTTTATTTGAATAATAACATTTTAACTCCCGATTTTAAAATAATAAGCTGTCAAAAACTTAAATGTATTAGCTTGTGAGTAACTTAAACACAGTTTTTGTGAGAAAACAATATTAAAACATAAGTTATAAGTACAAAGAAGTGAAATCAGATATAAATCTCGATAAGTAAGGCCTCGGATAATTGTCTCTAGTGCTGTGACGTAGTCGCAGTTGGTTTGTTAACTTTATCTTTAATAATGACCAGTCAAAAAGCAAAATAATTAAAATTTATCAAAAAGTTTGTTATTTTGTTATTCTTTACTCATTTCCTTTGGCAGATTTGAACCTTCCTTTTTAAACTTTTTTTTTGAGTTGTTATATTCCGACACCTAAGTAATTAGGTATTCATTTTATTTTTATTTTTTGTGACTGCCATAGAAATATGATGTCTTGTGTATTATTTATTGATTAGATATTACAGCCTTGTTACCTTCAAAAAGACTTATTTTGTTTTTAAGATATTCCACTCAACTCAAAATATGGTTGCCTACTAATGTATATTTAAATTATGTAAGACGGGTCGTACATATTAAAAATTCTTATACCTGCTCATTTATAATGTATTTTTTTAAATCGAAAACAAACTGGTCATGCCAACGATAACTTTATTAAATGATAAATGATTTTATTTCTTTATGTGGGTTTGTATAAACTTTTTTACACGTCGATCATATTTTTTTTAACTAGATGAGATCGGCGTTTCCCATCTGACTAAATGACCGAAACAAACTATCAAATTATATATTTTTAATATTTAACGCAGGTTTTTAACCTTTATAATGTAACATGGCCTTTACGATACACAAGTAATGCAATGGCATTATAAAAATACGTATTGCGTATTTTTCGCACATAGGTAGGTACCTACCTATTAAAGTTGTTTTTGCCTAAAAGTGTAAAAAATCATTGAGAGTACACGTATTCAATATCTGTAATATATAACATGATACGTAAGAAAACAAAACACACAATAAACCTAGATAAGTAAGACATACTCCAGTATTTCCATCAAATATTTATCTAGACTTCAGCAAATAGTACCAATAAATACGCACCATTAACAAACTTGTATGACAAACGTATCGTTTAATAACGTCAATGTATAAAGTTTTCAATGTACATCACTTGCCAAAAACATTTAAAAGCACAAAATTCTTGAAAAATCAGTACATCCAAAAATTCGAACTTTTACCGCAACTTGGCACTATACCTTGATCACATTTGCAAAAAAAAATAACATAAGAACTATGCACTTTGACACTTTCACGTTTCTTTTTTTAAATTTTAATGTCTGCTAAGGTACTCGGAGGTGGTGTGTAAAAAGTTCGTAATAGTTGGAAGTTGACGCGGCGAGGCACTGCGCTGACGGCTGTGCTCGATCGACTGGAGTCGCAAGCGCACATCTACACGGGCCGGCTCTGAATGCAGGGGTAGGCAACATTTTCATAGATTTATACTGCAGGCTTGGAAGTTCATTCTTGAGTTTTAGTTTAAAAAATATTAATAGTGGATTTGTGATAGTATTTTAATAAAACTCGGAAAAAGATTTATCTTTCTACATTATTTATCTTCTTATAAGTGTCTCACTTCACATCTTCTTCTTCGAACAACCATTTCTCATGGTGGAGACCAAAATATTTTTAGTTGTTTCAAAGATCCAGCATAGACTGGTCGATAATCCTATTAAATAGTTTGCTTAGCAACAACATTGTTACAGGTATACATAATAAACTATCTACTTTTAGATTCATATTTCTATTACTTTTCACTTTCAGATGGCCAATACTATCATAATTCAGTTATCAAATCATTTGAAAAATCTGGTTGATATTTATATAATTTAACAAACTGTTGGTTACTCCTCTAAAAACCTGTTAAGTCAGCGTTTGAGAACGCAAAGAGCCGTAAAGTTGCAACGGGGAAAGACATTCGTCTCTTTTTCTCACAGAACAATCGAGCTTACATTAGAAAAGGATGACGCTATTACTATAAGTAAACGCATAGACCTAGCTTAATTGATATTGCTTCAATAAGTTGTAAGTTAAGTTCGTACGAGTCACTTAAGTTCAAACTTTGCACCAGTTGCAATAAGATTTCTTTTCAATAGAATTTATCTCCAATTTCTCAATTTTGGAAAACAAAGAGCTTAATACATGTTAATTTTGGCAATTTAACGCGTTTAACGGTTCAAATGATACCTAAAGAAAGAAGTGAAATTATTGAACGAATAAAAATTATGAAAAGTTCAACTGGGAACTTGAAATTATAATTTCGGCGTGGGATGCGCACGCGCAGCCGGACAGTGGACACGTTTGATTAGTTGCGAGAATACATCTTTTCGTGATGTCTCTTTCGCTCGGCAACTCCGGCAGTAGGTTAGAGAGGGACAATATAATGTTTACATCTATATGGACCGAAGAGACGTGGCTTTAATGGGATCTTCCCAGAATTGGTGATCGGTTAATTTTAGTAGGTAGGAGGAAATCGTCAGTTACAACAGTTTTACATAGCGGCCTGTTTTTTATGTTATTTATTAAGCGCTAAAGACGACTGCATTTTAATAGTCATCAAGTTACATGTGGAGTATTTTAATTTATATCTTTATTTATTGCGCTTTTTGTAACGTGTTTGCAATTGATTTTGTTGCGAACTGTACTTGTTTTTGTTAGTTCTATCTAATGTGAAGCTATTAGTTGCTTATTTATTTGTTTTGTACACATTTATGTTGCAATTATTTTTTTGTTTATTTCTTTTTGGTAATTTATTCGTATGTAGTTATTTCGATAATTACGATGTATTTTACTAGATTTTTGGTAGCTATTCCACATACGTACCGCTGGGCCACCACTGCAATAGTGAAAACTCAGTGATAACGAGTTGTAAGATGTAGGTTCACACCCAGACAGGGGCTTTAATATGTGTAATTATTTCAACACCACTAGTAAAACATCGAGAGGAAACCGGCATGTCCCAGAACCGACAATTCGAAAGACATGAGACATCTAACAACCCAATCAATCAATATTTATTTGTGAACAGAGGTTATTACCTACATTATAGGTCTTATTTAAATAAAAATTCAATTCAATTCAATTCAAATTGTTTTATTCGGGACAACATAGGAACCAATTTTGTTAGTAGATACACACCTTATACACTAGGATTAGTAATATATTACTATTATTTAATTTTCTCAGAACACTTAGTGAGTCATGTACTTGCGAGGCATTTCATTCGCACAATGATTCCGCATGAGATGCCTCAGTACAAGAGCTCTCGGGTCTTCAGCCACGACTCTCATGATGCTGTTGCTACCCCCTCGAATTCTCCTCACAAGCGATGCCACCTTTTTCCTGATGACAGCATGGAAACCATCAGTACGCGATTGGGCAAACATCCCCGAGGCACTACAGAAACGAGGGAGTTTCAACATCATCCTGAAAACATTATTATATTGGACGCGCAAGGCATCTAACGTCCCCCGCGAACAGTTGAACCACAGACTTCCCGTGTAAGTACAACCCTTGACAGTAAGCTTTAAACATGGTGTACATTTTTTTTTTGTGACGGATCTGAATCTATGCAATACAAAGTCATGTCAATTAAATGATTATTATTAATAAATGATTGGCGTGTGTGGTGAATTTCGGCCCTCCCACAGATAGGTCCCAGCAGTGGGAACATTCTAGACTAATTATGTTTATGTAATGTATCAAACAGAGATGATTTTGATTTTAATTGTATTTCATTTTAGCTTACAAAGATTATGTAAAAAAATACAGGTTTTGTCTATAAAATGACCGATTTATTAAACTCTGCATAGGTAATGCATTAGGGAAAAATACATTTATGTCGCCATAGTAAATAGGTGGGGAAATCTATAGTTTTTACACAAATTCCCAGTTTTTTTGTACCATCCTACGTGAACTAAAAAAACCCAAACAAAACATATAAATTTGTACCTGTTGTACTTATATCAGGTTAAAACTAAGATAATCGAACTTTTTCCAAAAGCATTTCATAAATTCCCAGAAATTACAACTAGGTACCTACCTATATTTTTTCCCAACTAGGTACATTTGGACTCAAACATCTAATCTAGATACAGCACTGAAACCACGATCTCCTGTCAGAAACGTTTTTCAAGACATTTTCATGTAAGTAGGTACTAGGATACTTAATCAATTTTTTTTTTCATTATCCTCATTTTTGCGTTATATCTGCTTCATTCCACCTTATTTTTAGTATACCTCTGCGAAACCCGAAACACGTGTCTAGTATTCTTATGTAAAGAATCTATGTACAAAGTTTCAAAGCTATTGGAATCGATTCAGTTCCTTATTCTGAACAAACTTACTACCTTACTAAAATACACTACAATACAATACCTTACTAGATACTAATATTAATTTCATTTCTTCTTCCCTTCCCTTAGAAACCTAACGAAAATTGTTTGATAAATACTTCATCATAATAATTCATCAGAATAATAATTTCAGCCGAAAGACTTCTACTTCTTGACATAGGCCTTTCCCAAAGATCGGCTCTTTGAACGGTTCTGCGCTTTTCGATTCCTGCGGCTTCAACGCTCGTAGCGTTGCTTCTGGTATGCAGTCGCCACTCCAAAACCATTCGGACCCCTCCGCCATCTGAAGGTCAATTCTCGTACCTAAATAAAAATGTTCAAAATCTAGTCGCAGTCTCATCTCGGCGAGAAACAAACGTCAAAAACTTGTCAAAAATTTCTAAAACTCGAGGTATTTTTGACAGATTGAGATGGAGATAAGACTGTGAACGTTCTTAAATTTACGAGAATTACCCTCTGTTCTACGAACCCAGCCTTACTGCCTCTGATACTTACCTACATGTAATGTAAATATGATTCAACATGCCACACAACAAGCACTGTTTAGTGGACACACGCGCTACTGCTGAACATCCTGGGTTCGAATTCCTCCGGGTTAATTGGTTTCTTAGTACCAGCCTAGAGTCTGGTTGTGCCCAGTTGATGGAAGTAGGCTCGCCACCTATTAGTGGATATATAACCACCTAATGTATTAGTTTGTAATTATTGCTTAAGGTGAAACAAGTCCACATTTTTTCCTTACAAACTTCGGGAGGGTTTTACTCCACTGTTTGACAATGTATCAAAACTTAAACATGGTATGGTTTTATCTCATTATTAATATTGTTGGTACACAGAATACTAAAATAAAAAGTTATTAAAAAGTCATGAACCGACAAAAATTAGTTTTTAGGGTTCCGTACCTCTAAAGGAAAAAACGGAACCCTTATAAGATCACTTTGTTGTCCGTCCGTCCGTCCGTCCGTCCGTCCGTCCGTCCGTCCGTCCGTCCGTCCGTCCGTCCGTCCGTCTGTCAAGACCGTTTTTCTCAGGAACGCGTGGAGGTATCAAACTGAAATTTCTATATGATACTTAGTTCTACTGTCCCTGGAAGCTGTAGAAAAATCAACCTTCTAAGTCAACGCAATCAAAAGATACAGCCATTTAGGCCGCAAAATTCCGCAAATTTTCGAAACTCGCACGGGAATCAAAACCTACAGGGTACTTCCCGTGAACTTAGAATCTTGAAATTTTGTACGAGTCACGTCTTATAGTACAGATATAGGAAAAATTACGAAAACCGAAATTTTTTAGTTTCGTCACATAAAAAAAAATATTTTTGACAATTTTGAACTTTTACTTATATACCCACAGGTTTGTACGGAACCCTCGGTGCGCGAGTTCAACTCGCACTTGACCGGTTTTTTCTTACTAATGTAACCTAACTTTGGGCGTGTTTAATTATCCGACAAAGTTTAATTATCGATAAGTTCAATAAACTTTATTGGTAATTTATTTATGCCGTTGTTTTTTCATGAAACCCGATCTTCGGGAGGACTTTTCTTAATTTTTACGCTCCTGTTTTACTATAGATGATCCTGCATCTCACTCAATAAGGTTGTGCGTGTAGACTAACGTCCAACTGCTTATCACTGATACTACTATCGGACGCGAAGCCTGGTGAGACAGCGTGCTTTTTAGCCAGGCTCACCAATGAGTTCGAGCCAGCGACTAGGTTCCTCTTAAGATTATTTTGTGTAAGCATTTTATCTATGGCCTTAGTTGTCTGATATTAAAATGAATATTATTATTTTATTACATACTTAAGTGGCTCAATGTGGGTGGAATGTAGACTGTACCCCTCTACCCGACTCTTATGTGTTGTTACATGAGATGAACGTGGTGAGACTGAAATGGGACTTTAGTTGCGAAAATCCCTTCAAATCTATTCTTAAAATCATAAGCCATCACAATTCAAATCTAAGTACCTATGTATCTAAGCAGTTTCTGAAAATACCTACTATGTATTAAAACCGTGATTAAAACCATTTCTTTTTTAATATTTTTTAAATCTGAATTGTCATCATAATCAGCCCATAATGTTCCCACTGCTGGGACACAGGCCTCCTCTCTGTGAGAGGGAAAGACAAAAAAATAAATAACATCTATTAATTAAGTCAAATGATCTTTATACACATACACAAAACTTAATTTTTATTGTTGATTAAAGTCATCCCAGAGAGTGGACTGGTGGCCCAGTGGTTACTGAAGCGACTTACAAGATGTAAAGTCGTAGGTTTGAGCCCAGACAGGCGCTTTACTCTGTATAAATTATTTCATCACCACTGCTCTCAAAACGGTGTAGGAAAACATCGTGAGGAAACCGCGGCATGTCCTAGAACCAAAAATTCGAAGAAATGTGACGTCAACCAACCCGCACTGGGCCCGCGTGTGGGATTACGACCCACTTCCTCTCACAGAGAGGAGGCCTGTGTCCCAGCAGTGGGAACGTTATTGGCTGACTATGAAAGTGATCCTGACCCTGCGGGGTAAATACATAGGTAACAGTAGAAATGTTATTTTCGACAGTTCAACAACATTCATTGCAATAATTATGTTTGAGCACACAATTTTGAACATACAAGCATTTTTTATATTTTTTATTAGCAATATCTTTCAAAACGATTCAGATTCTGATTGATAGTGTGTAACGCGATTCGGCTTTTTTTTTTTTTTTTTTTTTTTTGGGTGGGAAATCATCAAATGACTTCTCCTGCTGAGTAGAGCAGGAGGGCGTGTCAGACTTTTACTGACTAAAACCCACCCGTGTTCCCTCAGTAGCCCGTATGCCAGGGGCCGTGGTATCTCTTTCGAACAAACCCGCACCCCTGGCAGGCATCGGCCCTTGCGGACCCCACCTGTGGTTGCTGACATCTTTGACGGCGCGCGTGTGGAACACAACGCGCCGTCCCGTCTACCACTTTTCGGCCGCAGAGGATAGGGAGGGCGGCCAACGCTATACCGACACTCCTCTTCCCCTGCGGCCCCACCGCGTCCGCCATCAAACGGTGGCGGCCCCGTCCAGGCCACGGAAGGGAAGAGCGCTGCTCAGAAGCACCGGCACTCCTCCTCTACCGCAGCCCGTAACCCTCAGCCGCGATGCCTCCCATTCGACATCGCGGCCCACCTCAGTTGCGGTGCACCTCACCGCAACCTACTTTTTGGCCGCTACGTCAATGGCTTGAAGGCAAAAGCCCTGACGAGCGGCCCCACCGTTGGGTTCCTCTTGGCTTCACCGTGGATGGGAGACCACGGTTACTAAGCCCCCCCGCAACGACAATGCGGGAACCCACTCGGGGGGGAACGCGATTCGGCTTAGCCCCGTTATTCTTCTCTATCATATTACTTTGGTACTATGATAGTGTTTGATACCGTAACGATGATCAGGCGAGTGACGACGAGTGTGAAACCTGTCGACTCGAGGTGTACGCCCCAGATAACATCTTGATTGTGTCAACTGCCTTGTTGAGTACAGGCGCACGACATACTGGAGACCGCTCAAAAAATAAAAGAAATAAATAAGTATTGTGACGTTAAAATAAAATTCGTTTGTCTAAAGGTCGCAAGCGCTCCTGCTGAGCTAGAGGTTCTGGATTCGCTTCCCAGGACCGACAAAGTGTTATAGGTTTCTATTAGAAATTTCAGAAATTTCTCAGTAGCTGCCTGGAGTCTGCATCTGTGCCCGGTTGATACAACAGGCTCGCCCCCTATTACATGGGACTTAAATATAACTGGCAAAATGTGGGTGCGCATGCGTTTTTTCAAAGTTTTATATCAGCCACTATTCATCAAATACCTAATAATAAGTATTTAGATCCAGTCAAAAAAAACCCACAAAATATGAACTTTTTGTGTCAAAGCAACAGGATCGAATCTCCAGATACTTACAAGTTTATCTGCGTCAAACTCAACCCAAATGCACGCACAATTGGTCCACCTGAAAGAGTTAGTGTGTAAACCAAACCCTATAACATAGAACTCAACCCAATTTTCCAGTTTAATCCTAACCGGATGGTAACCTAGCTGTCCATAAAAAAAAATTAGGTAAGTTTCCAAAGTCAGCCAGTTACAAAAGCCAGCTTTCCCTTCAAGTGTACCCAGAATCGTCCGCATGTTTCGAAGATCATGAAAGTGGAAAATCACCCATAATGGTTGCGCAGTTCTCGGTGAACGTCAGCATACCTCCATAATACTCATGTGAGTGCTTAGGAAAAGAAAAACAACGTGTTCTCATATTGTTTCCGAAATTACAGGAAAGCTCGTGCCGGAGAGGTGAAGATGTTTGTAGACGGTGACATGTCAAGCGAGAAAACGACTGGGTTTGACTTAAAAGAGCGTTGCCCTATGAAATTGATTACATTGTTTAAGTACTATCAGTCGTAATCAGTTTTTTTTTTTTTTTAAGTATTGTGTTCGAAAAGTTTGTCTGATCAACGACGTATGTAAATAACGGAATGAATACTCAATCCTTACTTTCTAAACGTGAAAGTTGGTATGTATAGATGTATGGAGATTTGTTACTCTTTCACGCAAAAACGGCTGAACAGATTTGGATGAAAACTGGCACACAGGTAGATTATAACCTAGATTAACACATAGAATACTTTTTATCCCGGTATTAAGTTCCCGCGGGATAATTTCCGACTTCCACGTGGGCGAAGCTGCGGGCGGAAGCTAGTACTCAATATTTCTGTTACATTCCACATGTAAGTATCCTTAGGTGGTAAACTTATAGTTAAATCATAATTATGCGCACAGCAAAATAAGTGAGTTAGGAGAGGAAGCATTTTTTAAGTATACACATTATTTAATTATTATTTCATTTCATTATTAACTCCGTGTGGTGCCGGACGTAAAAGAATTGCGACTAAGGGACTTACTAGAAAACGGGCAGCAGCGTTCTCTATGCTTTTTACCACCATACTGCGATCGCCAACCCGCCTGCCAAGCGTGGCGATTATGGTAAAAGGGTGAATTTCAAAATTTTTGTACATTTTGGGTGTGAAAACGTCCACGTGAATATTTACGAAGAAAAGTGTATTGAAGTGATCAAACTAGTATTATTATCTTTAGCAACATGTTTCCCAGTTGGGTTTCAACATTTCTGATCATAATAATAGGTAATTAAAACAAAAAAAGAGTTTTACTACTTCAGTCTCATAATATTTTCATACAGCAGTCTCGTGTATCTTAGCAGCAGCGCGTAACAAAAAAAATCATAAAGAAGAAACTACTCACATATATACCTACATGTTTTAGTTGCACAATATCTTTATGGTTCTAATAATGATGTAAATGATATTAAATATAAATAAAAAACCTAGTGCATAATATTAATAATATTGTTTCAACTTATGTCCTACATTTCGTTCATTTTTGTTATTCTTTCTTGTAACACCAATATTAGTAGATTTTTGGGGTTTTTGACCTTCAACATTCTCCATTTTAAACCTTCCAATCAGATGATAACAGAACGTCTGTCCGCCAATTTGACAGCGGGCACCACCAACAAGAAAAGTGTGCTTGTTTCTGTGCAGTGTATTTTCAACAATAAATCTTTCATTTTGGTTGCTCAAATATAAAAACAAGGATGATGCTATCTCTTATTATTTTTGGGTAAATTTAAAGAATAATATTGACCAACTACTCAAGGACCACCCAAGGTGATCTCCAAATTTTGTTTGTAAACGTATCTTCTTTGTAATGGAAATAAATGTTTTTTTTTTTTAACTACTAAAAAGAAGCTAGATAGATTCAACAAGATTCTTTCTAACCTCCAAATGGTTGAGGTTGTAATTAAACTCATTTTTTTATTTCATTTTTGTAACGATTCGTTACGATTTTTTGTTGCGTAATAAAAATGATTAAATCATTTTTTATGTTTTTTTTGTTACGCGTTGCTGCTAAGAGACACGAGACTGCTGTATGAAAATATTAGGTCTTTACCTATGAAATTGCCGTTCTGCAGTACTGGCCATTTCAAATCAAAATAATTTTTGTTTGGCTAAGAATTCTAATTTCAAATTAATTTTATTTTAAAAACATGGATTTTTTTTTCTAAAAGTAGTCATTTCTTTATTGATTAGTGTTACATTTTCATCGCATTTCAATCTTTTTCGTCATCATGGATACGTTAAAAATTCGAGTAATTATGGAATATGAGTACCGTCGTGGCAGCAACGCGGCACAAGCGGCACGCAACATCAACGACGTTTACGGAGCTAACACTACAAACCAACGCACCACCTGTTATTGGTTTGCTCGCTTCCGTTCTGGAAATTTCGACCTGAAAAATGAACCTCGCGGTCGTCCGAAGACTTTGGTCGACAACGGCGAATTAAAGGCGATTGTGGAAGCTGATGATACACAATCTACGGCTGAATTAGCAGCAGCTTTCGACGTTAGCGTCAAAACAATATTGGTCCATTTGCGTCAAATTGGCAAGGTAAAAAAGCTTGACAAATGGGTGCCCCACGAACTCAATGATCGCCAGCGCGAAGTACGCGTCGAGACGTGCCTTGCACTGCTCAACAGACACACAAATGAAGGAATTTTGAACCGCATTGTTACCTGCGATGAAAAATGGATTCTGTTTGATAACCGTAAGCGCTCAGCAAGTTGGTTGGATCCTGGTTCAGCACCTAAACAATGCCCTAAACGAAAACTTACCCCTAGAAAAGTGATGGTCACTGTTTGGTGGTCTAGCGCCGGTGTGATTCATCACAGCTTCTTACCAAACGGGGTGAGCATTACTGCAGATGTGTACTGTGAAGAACTGAACACAATGATGGAGAAGCTGGCGCATCTCCAACCAGCATTGGTCAATCGCTCGTCTCCGCTGCTCCTGCACGACAACGCGCGACCTCATACTGCACAGCAGACGGTCTCCAAGTTGCAAGAACTGGGGTTGGAAGCTCTCCGTCATCCGCCCTACTCACCAGACCTTGCGCCTACAGACTACTACTTTTTCCAGAATTTGGATAACTTCTTGGCGGGAAAAAAATTTAATACCCGAGAGGCAGTACAAAATGCCTTTGAAGAATTTGTTGCCTCCCGTCCAGCTGATTTCTTTAAGAAGGGTATCAATAAACTGCCACTGCGATGGCAAAGATGCATTGATTGCATGGGTGATTACTTCGATTAATACAAATAAAAAATTCATGAAAAAAATTCGTTTAAATTTTTTCATACAAAACGGCAATTTCATAGGTAAAGACCTATTATTATGAGACTGAAGTAGTAAAACTCTTTTTTTGTTTTAATTACCTATTATTATGATCTGAAATGTTGAAACCCAACTGGGAAACATGTTGCTAAAGATAATAATACTAGTTTGATCACTTCAATACACTTTTCTTCGTAAATATTCACGTGGACGTTTTCACACACCAAAATGTACAAAAAAAATTAAAATCACCCAAAAACCCTTTTAGGGGAGGCGTATGTCCGGCAGTGGACATCTTTCGGCTGAAATGATGATGATGATACCTTATTTAAGAAACCTTTATATTATAAAATCATGTAGGCAGGCGCTTTACTTCGTGTGAATTATGTGCGTGAGAGGGTCGTGTGCGGTTAGGACTTATATTTACTGAGATAAGCTAATAGTTAAAGCTACGGTTTACTAGTAGGAGCAGTGCCTGCATTTCCTTAAACTGCAGGCTTAGCACGAGCACCGATTTGTCGACGGAAGAATAGACATGATTATTAACTAAATGATGTACAATAGGAGAAGATAGCTATGTTTTTTCTATTAATTATCAAAGTTATGCGTTTTAAACGAATCATGATTTTGTAGATAATCGTATGTAGGACTTTGTGGCTGTCGAGGAGAAAGTTTGTTGTCGGTGAGATTTTGACAGTTTGGGAAGAAATATTCTTCTGAAATAGTCTACATTTATAAGGACCTAGACAAATATCGTTAGAAACGAAAGACGAAATGACAGATTGTAGAAGGATATCTACGGTGCGATATCAAAAATGTAGGAACAAATGTCACTTTGTATTGAAAAAGCACTGTCTATTCTTCGTAGAAATACAAAGCGTCATGCTAAGGCCCTTTTAGACTGAAAGACATTCCTAGTGTTAGTTTGTACCGCAAACACCCCGCAGCCCTAAGCTATGGTTTCCCAGATGAGCGCTGGCCGCCACATTATGGTCGCAGTGACTACTATAATAAAATGATGGCATAGCGGGGTTAAACTTTACGGTGTCAAAAAATTCTCTCTTGGAAAACACACCAACTTACTTTCAGAAATGACGTTTCAGTGTCGTGTTTGCCGGTAAATTGCGGACGATAGGTGGCGGACACCGCTCCAGCAGGCCTAGACAAAACACATTTCTGTTAGCGTTAACGAAAGAACACGACGTAACCTTTCCGCAGGTAATGTCATTCCCATACATTTTGGCGTAGCGATGGGCGTGAACGCTAACAGAAATGTATTTTGTCCCTAGGCCCTGTTAGGAAACCGCTTAACCTGCTTAACTGAATGTAATTTAGACGGTATGTGAAAAGTAAGTACTGTTGTCTACCTTAAAGATAATACGATAGTATAAAAAGTAAATTAGTGGCCAAAAGCCCGAAAAAAACCCGGACTCCTATAACTATCCTTACTAATTTTATAAATTCGAAAGTAACCATGTCTGTCTGTCTGTTACGCTTTCAATCCTAAACCACTGAACCGATCGTCATACAATTTGGCAGAGACATAGACTGGGATATGGAGCATGGCATATGCTACTTTTTTACGCGATAAATGACATCCACGCGGGCGAAGTAGCGGGCAAAAGCTAGTGTCCTATACTCCTTAAAACCACAGTATATCTGGTGGGTAAAGAGATTAACACTAATATCTAATCTTTAGAGCTGTCAATAACAAAGTTAGATAATGTTAATCGTTTATCTAATTTTTAAAACGTAAACATAAATGGCCGTGTTTGAAATTCAATTCGATTCGACATCACATTCCGATTGCAGATCAATAAATTATTACAAGACTGGTGTCAGTTCTTTGTTAGCTCTACTATCTGTGGTTCCACACTCCGATACTAGGGACTTAGGATCGTGAATATATCTCCATTTAAATGTGGATAGATCTTCACTATTAAACGGACGAAAATGGAAACAGTAAGAAATGAGTATACCTACAGACAGGGTGTTTGGCAGAACGTTGAAAATACGAAAATGGTGGATAGGTGGGGTCATCTGCTACTTACTCAGCCCTAATTTATTTGTTCAACGTTCCGCCAAACACCGTGTATAGGCTCCGCTGAAATTTTTCGTCGATTTTTTTTTTAATCAGCTGTTCTATACATTACGACCACGTACTCGTAATTATTGCACTTTTCTTTCCAGGAGTTTCAGAATCATGTGCTGTCGGATTCTGCTTCCATTCTCCCCTGTCAACCGTCATGCTATCATTCACTCCCTTCTCTTTTATGTTCACTCATACAATCCATATATCAACATTTAGATTCATCATTCTTTTAAGCAAAATGAAAATCTGTTGTTTCGTAGAAAAGTACTAGTTTTGGTCAAAATGTATGGAACCGGAATCATGTACCTTACTTCTATGGTCCCAGCCACCTTATATAAATTGCTGAAAGTCAAGCAAACATATTTAGCACAGTAGCTGCTATAGTGTACAAAGTCAGCCCTATTGGGTCCTATGTGGGTATGTGTTTCAACCATAAAATTACTTTTCCCCATAATAATTGTGACTATTATAGGAAAAAGTAACTCGTAATCAATTACCAGTAAGTAATCAATTCAATAGTTACTGTTTATTTAAACCTATTAAATTAATTTTCTTAATTTTAAATTAATTTTATTAAATAACTAGCTGACCCGACAGACGTTGTCCTGTCTTAGCTATGAATATTGAATTGGCATTAGTTATACAAACCTTGTCCTGACAATAAGAAACACGTAAAAAAAGAATCATTGAATTTGGTGCAGTCGTTCGGAAGTTATGCGCGTGTATACATTTCGGCGATTCATTTTATATATATATATAGGGTGACTGCCAGTGACTGGTAATTAGTTACCCACATTTAAACACATAATTGTACTCATCATTATGAACAACTTTTACTATGGGACCAAACCCGAAATCGCGAAAAAAAAAAAACATCTGTTCCCTACATTTTGACGAGTTATGCGAACATAAATGTAGGGAAAAGGTGATTTTTGTTTTGACAAGTAAATAGGGGTTTCTTTATAAACGTTGCTTAAAGTTTAATTAAACATCTTTTCACTTGAAGCAACGTTTATGAATAAACCCCTTAATGTTACAGTCCTAGCGGTTTGTGAAATAAAACAAAAATATCTGCATAGCTCACAAGAACTTCTGTGCCGGCACAATTATTACAGTTCTCCCTATATTTATTATTTGTTTATTGCTTAAACAATAGCGTATATAATAATATGCATTATAATCAGATCGAGTTGGACCCTTGTGTGTAATTCTTGTTTGGCTTGGGTACCCTTGGGTTTTATTTTATTTGCCATTGTACCTCAATCAATTGTACCTCAAAACAAACATTTTTTTATTGAATGAAAACATATAATAAAGTGGAAACAAATATCCGTGCTGCTACATTACTCATCAATAACAACTAACAACTTTTTTTTAATGATTTGATTTTCCAATTTTACCTAACCAATACTTCGTATATTCGAGAAACTTGTATGCTCAACAATGTAAATAACGCAATGAATTTTGTTTAACTGTCAAAATGGAAGCCATTTCTGCTATTAGTGTGTTACACAATGACCGTTCTGGTCCAAGACAGGATGCTCCAATTCGCCAACTTGCTGCGCTCACTTTTGCATTCTCTTAATAAAATAACAATAACAGTTTCACCTTTCAAGTCGGTAACATATTTTAGTTATTTTTTTTTAACAATACCCTCTTTTGGAACTGACTGCTGCAGTCAGGTAAAAAGGGGCCCCAACATATTTTCATACAGGGGGTCCTGTATGAAAATTTGTTGGGGCCCCTTTAGTACTAGGTACGCCACTGGGCCATGTATAAAGTAGTTTGACAACAATCTCAACAGAAATGACTAAGAAGGGTATAGGTAGACTTTATAGCTATTTATATATATGTATATGTCTATTTCGCTGTCTATGTTTTAAATGAAATTGTTGCCACCTATAACTAGGCTATAATCTGGCCCCGGACTAGCTGGCTGATAATACCTACGATCGTAAATTATAGTTTAAATTCTGATACCGAACTAGACAACTATTGAATCTATTACGATTTATGGCAAAAATAACTATTTTATAAAATGACTAGCTTTAGCCAGCGACATCAACCGTGTGGAGGTCGATAATCATCTCACGAGAACGTACTATCGGGATGAAAAGTATGCTATGTGTTATTCCAGGTTACAACCAATCTGTGTGCCAAATTTCATCCAAAACCGTTCGTCCATTTTTGCGTGATTGAGTAGCAAACATGTAAACATACAAAATTTCACATTTATAATATAATATATATATTTAAGTAGGAAGTAGGGTACTTAAATAACTTCACGCCTGTAATCGCCGAAGGGTGGGGCAGAGGTGTATCATAGTACAGCTACATTTCTCCAGTTATATAACAGGGGCGAGGATGGTATACCACCGTTTACCCGAATTTTATTTGCCCTAATATCATTTGCCATAATAGTCAACAGCCATAATATCATACGACATAATACTCATTTGCCCTACTCTCATTTGCCATATTAGTCACGTGCCAGAATCATTGTTTCCCATAAAGTCACTTACCATAACATCATTTGTCATAATCATTGTAAGCCCTAATTATCACATGCCTTAATTATGATATGCCATAAAATAATTTGCCATCGACATCGGGTGTGTAACGGTTGTTTTTATCAAGAGAAATTGGATGCAATTGGGACTTTAGGGCACCCCGACTCGGACAGGTTAGGTTAGAAGGGTTATTTTTTATAAACTACACAGAAGTAGGAGCCCCGCGAAGCGGGGCTCCGTCGGCCTAGCCCACCATCAACCATGCACAGAAAAAAAAACCATGCACAGAATAAATAAGTTTATTCTTATAAATATTATGCCATTTAAATATTATGTCTTATAATTATTATGGCACATAAAAATAAGGCAAACAATACTTATGGCATTCGTATCTTATGGTATCTAAAATTCGGGCAATTAAAAGTATGTCATATGTCTTTTAGGGCAAATGAAACATTCGGGCAAATGAAATTCGGGTAAATGAAATTCGGGAAAATGATGATTATGGCATATAATCTTCGGGCAAACAATAGACAACCGGCGAGGATATACCATCTTTTTTTAGGTTGGGAAATCCTCAAATAACTTCTCTCGCTCTGGGTGGAGCAGGAGGGTGTGTCAGACTTTTACTGACTCAAACCTACCCGTGTTCCTTCAGTTGCCTGTGTGCCAGGGGCCACGGTATCTCTTTCAAACAACCCGCACCCCTGGGCATCGGCCCTTGCGGACCCCACCAGTTGGTGCTGACATCTCTTTGAGGCGCGTCTGGAAAACAACGCGCCGTCGACCCGTGCTTGGACCTTACCGGTCAGCGAGCTACCCATTACTCGCCGTCCGCAAGCCCGCGCCTGCGGTGGCCCGGAATCAGCCTGGGATTCTTGATGCCCTGGGCGTCTCCTGCGGCGAACGATATACCATCAACCGGGCACAATCTAGACTTACTCCGCTACTGAAAAGTTCTAGACCTTCGAGGCAGTTATAAAATACCTACATAAAGACTGCCTCATTGTTCTAGTGGTCGCAACTTTGCAAGCGCTACTGCTGAGCTGGCGCAGGGCTCGATTCCCAGGTCGAGCCAAGTGTTATAGGGTTTTCCATCTGAAATTTCTCAGTAGAAGCTCCAAGTCTGGTTTTTTTTTCGTTCGATGGCAATAGGCTTGCCTCCTATTCCATGGGATCACTAAAACAATTCGCGAAATGTGAGTGTAATGTTATGTTGTTGTTTATAAAATTAATTGATTTATGACTAGCTGAAAATATAGAATAGCGTTCTTAACGTGAATGTGACGATCGAAACTCAGAACCGGCCCCAGTTTCAAAATAACCACACGGGAACATACAACTGGGATAAGAAAAAACTATCCTTGGTATGTGTCAATCCAGGTTATATAAACTATCTGTGTGCCAAGTTGTATCCAAATCAGTTCAACCGTTTTTGCGTAATTGAAAAACAAACATCTAAACATACAAAATTTCACATTTATAATATAATTAGGATTATCTAGTGGAGGTCAGATAGGCAGTCGCTCCATGTAAAATACTTGTATTCAGCTGCATCCGGTTAGACTGGAAGCTGACCCCAACATAAGAGAAGGTTAGACAGATGATGATCTAAGAATCGTAGCAGGTGGGTTTCTGTAGCTGCTGCCTACCCCACTGACAGTAGACGTGAGTATATGTATGTATATTCTGTCGTCTTTTAACTAGAAAGGAGTTAACCCTCACTTGGTCAATTTTTACTTTTTAATAGAATCTAAGAGAGTTCACAATCCTCTATCTTTCTGTCTAACAAACATTTACAATTCAAATATTTAGTTCCCAAGATGTGAGAGTTTGTAGGCCGTTAACTGGAAAGGATTCTTTAGGATAAACAGAAAGAAATATCAATTGATGTGTCCTACAATCAGTAACGTAAGTATCACAGTTCATCATCATCATCATCATTTCAGCCGAAAGACGTCCACTGCTGGATATAGGCCTCCCCCAGAATGGGGGGTTTTTGCCATAATCGCCACGCTTGGCAGGCGGGTTGGCGATCGCAGTATGGTGGTAAAATGCATAGAGAACGCTGCTGCCCATTCTCTAGTAAGTCCCTTAGTCGCCTTCTACGACACCCACTGGAAGAAATGGGATGGTGCTATTCTTTTACGCCCGGTGACACATACGGGGCGAGTATCACAGTTATTAAGAAAAAACGATTTGCGCGTTTTTTGGCATTTTTTCGGAAACAACTTTTACGGCTTTACGCCTGTCTAGTTAAAGAACGGCAGTATTACCTACATAACACTGCGGTCAGTTCTAGAAAGTTACAAAAGAATTACTACGCCGTAGCAGTCTCGTAGCACGTCACTGCTATCCTCAAATAACCTTTAACCTTTAGAAAATTACATACCTGGTTACTACGTCAGTTAAAACAAGGGATATACCTTATGTAATCATTTAAACCAGATGCATTAATCTTTAAAGCTTAATTATCCATTGTGTAGTAAAGATGGTATACCCTAGTTGACTCTGTAGCCGCGTAGCAATTTCGTAGCAATTGTTACAAACTTTTTAATACTTATAATGGAATATTGAGAAACCACTATTTCATTGTAATTATGGTTGTCAATTAAATATATATTTATTTAAACTTCTCTCACATAATAAGGTACAGACGCCAGCACATCAAGCTACCCCAATCTGTCAAATTTTCCCAATTGAACATGAACGTTATGCTTATGCATAGAGTTGAAAATCTATCGAAGAAATTTGACAGATTAGGGTATAGGGTATATATATTAGGGTTTTTATATTTGATATATTTATTATTTTATTAGATTCTTTTATTTGGTGAATGTGAAAACCTTGTATGCCTGTAGATTTGTAGACCATTTTCTATTTCATTAAGTACCTACCTGGTATCTACATGTTGACAGGCCTGCACAATCTACCCATACAGATTAACACTGTAATTTGAAAACATTGTAAAACCTTATTATGTTTAAAAGAGTAACCGTGGAATTCATTGGTGGCTAGTCTCTATAGGAAACGACCAATAAATTGGAACCGTGCACCTAGCTTCTGACGTTTCATGTAGGTTTATGTGAAATAATAAAAATAAGTCGGGTTTCCTTCCTGACGCTATAACTCCAGAGTAGGTAGGGTAGGTAGGGTAGGTAGGGTAGGTAGGGTAGGTAGGGTAGGTAGGGTAGGTAGGGTAGGTAGGGTAGGTAGGGTAGGTAGGGTAGGTAGGGTAGGTAGGGTAGGTAGGGTAGGTAGGGTAGGTAGGGTAGGTAGGGTAGGTAGGGTAGGTAGGGTAGGTAGGGTAGGTAGGGTAGGTAGGGTAGGTAGGGTAGGTAGGGTAGGTAGGGTAGGTAGGGTAGGTAGGGTAGGTAGGGTAGGTAGGGTAGGTAGGGTAGGTAGGGTAGGTAGGGTAGGTACGGTAGGTAGGGTAGGTACGGTAGGTACGGTAGGTAGGGTAGGTACGGTAGGTAGGGTAGGTACGGTAGGTAGGGTAGGTACGGTAGGTAGGGTAGGTACGGTAGGTAGGGTAGGTACGGTAGGTAGGGTAGGTACGGTAGGTAGGGTAGGTACGGTAGGTAGGGTAGGTACGGTAGGTAGGGTAGGTACGGTAGGTAGGGTAGGTACGGTAGGTAGGGTAGGTACGGTAGGTAGGGTAGGTACGGTAGGTACGGTAGGTAGGGTAGGTAGGGTAGGTACGGTAGGTACGGTAGGTAGGGTAGGTAGGGTAGGTAGGGTAGGTACGGTAGGTACGGTAGGTACGGTAGGTAGGGTAGGTAGGGTAGGTACGGTAGGTACGGTAGGTAGGGTAGGTAGGGTAGGTATTCTGTATGAATGACTATTGGACGGACAGGACAACGTCTGTCAGGTCAGCTAGTGTGAAATAAAATATTAGCATTTTTATTCCATTAAATATTCCTGAAAACATTAACATGTTGTTAGTTCTTCTTAGCGTTTCAATGACAAAAAGTGTTGTTTTTTTTTTTTTCTTTGTCTCCTCTGTCCCACTCCAGGGCAAGGAAACAACATCCAACTTTTAAATGATTTGATTTATTTTGTCAATTTAACTATTACCAAATTTGTGAATGTTTTTATCAATTGTTATCTCCATGTCATTTCGCAGAGTTCTTTTTTCTGCGAAAAATGATTATTATAATTTTCAAGCTACGACATAACACTATATAGAACCGTTAGCCAACGTGACAGTTCAGGGACCTCCTAGTAATGATGATTTGTCGTAATTAAAGCGAAAGGAAGGACGGTCTTGTGCTATCGTGCCATCGAGAAAGTAAGAGTGTGACAATTTCACGCTCGCGACTCACGCGCACTGAACTTGACGTCTAATGCGAGATTGTGTAGCGACAGCAGACGAGGGCTTTCCGTGGTAAAAACGAATATTAAAAAAAAAAACATATTTTTTTCTATGTATTAGAAGTAACGGCGCAGGATAGTCTTTAGCAGTAGTGGTTCAGCAGTTTCAATATCATCAGGATTGTGCTGACATATAGCAGTTCGTCTTACTTGTAGAAATAGCGTATCATGGCATCGCACGTATCGTTGATGTTTAGCAGCCCTAAGTCGGAATTTATGCCCATTTGATGGCAATAGGCTTGCCTCCCGTCACTTGGAATAAAACAAAACTGCCGAAATTTGAGTGTACTATAGGTTGTAGCAATAGGTACGTAAAGAACATTTCAAGTCTAACACCACAACGTCATAATATATGTGCATGTTTTAAATATGTCAAAAGAGTCGCACGTGGCTATATTCTGTCTTTATGTGTACGACATTCTGCACGTCGTCTTCTTAGAAGTATGTGAGTAATGGCGTCATTTATACTTCAAACATTTTTCCTAATAACAATATTCAATTGTTAACACCTGCTATAAGGAGTTCGAGGACAATTTGAGTCGTCCAGTTATGTTGATAATGTAAATTAACAAAATATCAACCCAAGCCTTGCAACAAATTGAATATAATTTCGAATTGAAGACAAAATACGTGAAAAAAAAAACATTGAGGGGGAAAACGATAGGCCGGTCATGTTAGCCATAGAACCTATGACCGCGAATCGGCAAACATACGGTAGGACGCCTTCTGGATAGGTGGAGCGATGATCTTGGTAGATAGTTGACAGCTGAATGAGAGTTGCCGAGAATCGAGCCGAATGGCGTGCAATTGGAGAGGCCTATGTCCAGTAGTGGACTGGTGTAGGCTGATGATGATGAAGAAAAACATTGGAGATACCTTGACGACATATTTAAATGGCAAAACCCGGAACTTTTCTCGAACCTTCCATTTCCTTAAACTACGAATAGAATAAGCAGGCAGCGAAAAGAACAACTTACCATAAAACAAATTGGATAGGATTCGTTCTCCAAATCACTAGGAGGAAGCGATCAAAGATAAAAGGGCACACTTAGAAATACCAACCAAAGACTAATGACCACGATCTCACTGTCAAAAGTGTAGCGGCTACGAAGAAAAAGAAAGAAATTTATATGCAAAAAGACACATTTATTTATTTACTTACATCTACAGGTACATCTACTATTCTCCCAGCGTCGCCTCTGTAGTTATTTAGCGGGTTGAAACACTTGGGCCATGGGGTCTGAGTGCCCACTTGGTTTTCCGAGACATCACCAAGCGGTTAGTCGACTCTTCACGTGAGCAGAGGACTGGCCTATTCTTTGGCCAAAGAATCAGCATTGCCATAAAACGTGGCAATACTGCCAGACACTTCCCATTGACAGCGATGCGGGGGATTTTTTTAATAGCCTGTGTTTCTTTTCTCTGTTTTTAATATATATATGTAGATCATGATGTAAATCAGTATAAAATTAAATGAAGTTGAAGACAGATTATTCCGTCGTATTCCATAAATAATTATTGTTTTTCTGCACCCACTACCTACCCGACTCGAGTCGATGCTTGCACAGACGCAGATCTCGCCGAAATTGTCTCTGCGCAATTTCCCGCCACTTTCCATATTGTCTATGATTGTGTAACGCACACATGTTTGGTAATTCGATTACCTAACAACCAAAGTTTATGAGCACAGAGCATGCTTGTTAAATTACTTGCATTTCTTAATATTGCTTCAGATTTCATCGAGACTAGGTTTACCATGATCGGAATTGGAAAAGACCTGACAAAGAACCGGGAACTTGCAAACACGGGCGTACAAAATCGCGGTAGAATTTTTTCGAGCACTTTACGAGTATTTCCAAGTCTCTGTATTGCATTGACTACACGTTAAAACATTTTAAAAGGGAAACGGTGGAGTTTCTTGCCCATTCTTCTCCATACTGAACTACATTTTGGAAGGGGCGATTAGAATCAATTCTATTTAAATGTAAATTTTGACGTTCAAAAGTGCATTTTATGTGTCTATTTGAAATAAATGCTTTGACTTTGATTTTGAACCGAGCATTGAGGATCCAAAAGAGTGCGCGAGTGAGTCTCAGCGCATCGAAAAAAGTCGGTGTTCGATTTTCAACTCGTGGCGCTAAGGAGTGTGCGAAAAAATCGTGCCGCGATTTTATTACGTCCGAGGAGACGAGGCTAAGTCTGAACACTTTAATTTTTAATGTTCCTTTTTTCATTAATCCTTAAGGTAACTTTTTTCAACAAGTCGAAAAACTACAATACCGGACTAACGGCCAAAAGTCGGCCGCGTCCGGACATATCCATACGGATGGTAACTCTAATCGAGACACAGACAGTGTCAATCAGCTGTTTGTCGTAATCTCAGTTGTAACACAAGACGAATGATTGGCCACACGTCGTTTGTGAGTATGGGTTGCAGGAAAACTGTCCGTCCAAACTCCAAGTGGTTGGACAAAGTGCGATATCGTTATAGTTCTGTCGATCGACGTGGATGAAGGCTTCCGTAATGATTTTAGAGCAGTTTGTTGAATTATTGTAAGTACAGGCCAAGATAATGCTAAAAATAGGTACATTACCTATGATTAAAAACACAAGTTACACAAACATCATCATCATCATCATTTCAGCCGAAAGACATCCACTGCTGGACATAGGCCTCCCCAAGCTCCGCCGTTACACTTTACACAAGTTATACAACCGCTTATATCTATTCCAAAATGTCTTGTTATGGTGAATCTTGACTGGCCTTAAGCCAAGTTATCAAGTAGGTACTTAGCATACCCACAGAAGGTGGATCTTGTCGACATTTTTTCCATACAAACTTCGGGAGAGTATTACTCCACTGTTCGACAATGTACATTAAAAATTAAATATGGTATCGTGTTGTCTCATTATTAATATTGTCGGTACAGAAAAAGAATACTAAAATAAAAGCTATTAAAAAGTTATGAGCCCACAAAAATTCGTTTTTCTTGCTAATTTAACTTAACTTTGGGCTTGTGTAAAATCTCCAAAAACAAGTCGGTACCGACAAAGCTCAAATATCGAAAAGTTGAATCAACCTCATTGGTCATCGAATTATGCAGTGGTTTTTATAAAACCCGATCGTCCTAAGGACTTTTATTAATTTTTTACGCGCCTGTTTTACTATAACTGATCCTGCATCTCACTCAATAATGTTTACGGGTCACGGGTCATCACGGGTACTACTATCTCTGTCGGACATGATGCCTGGGGCCTAAGTCTACTAATTTATAAACGTCACAATGGTCTCTCAATGGTAAGTTTTTGACAGATTTGCCATACAAAAACTGTCAAAAACACACCATTGAGAGACCATTGTAACGTTTATAAATTAGTAGACTTAGGCCCCTGGTGCGACACCGTGCTTTTTAGCCAGGCCCACCAGTGAATTCGAGCCCGCCACTAGGTTACCCTTATAGACTTGTTTAAACCATCCTCAAAAACTTTCACATTTGTAGGTAATATTAGTAGGATTGGTATTGGGTATTGACGTTGTTTCAATGTCTTGTTAACTATTTTGACTAGGCGTACCCAAGTAGGGACAACCAACACGAGTAGGTAGGGGTTCATGGACGGCCCAGACCTCCGGTGTGCATGCGAATGCCCCTTCGTCACCTGCACACGCGAACGGGATTCGAGTTGCTGAATTTCTGGCCAAGCAAATAAAAAAAATTTACGTGGGTAAATACCTATCTATTTATTTTATCTGTTATTTTTGCCATCTACATGGTAAGAAGAATTATTTTGATCACCTTTTTGACTACTTTTGTATACAACCAGTTAAGGTATATAACTAGGTAAACGTTATCACCACATGTTTAATACTTTGCTAAATTCATTAAAATAATTAATATTTTTATGAAAATTAATGAAATGAAAACAATAATTTTGCTGCGACTTTACATAAAACTTTGATTTAAGGGAAGAACCTTGGAAATTGCACCACGAAGAGTTTCTAATTGTCTGTTATTGATTCCACCAATAAAATCTAGCGATTGTGACGACTAAATAAGTAGGTAGGCGTTTGTAACAACTCCATCATTTCGGTACTTAGGTACTTAAAACCGATTCAAAGCCTCTTGTGTATCTGTACCTCATCATTCAAACTCAAACTCAATCAAAGCATTTACGAGTATTTCAATTAAACCTTTTACAGGCACTTTTTAATTGTCAAAAGTGATCTACTGAATTGTGAAAAATTATCTTCCCGGCTCTTGTCCCGTGTTACTTGGGGTCGGCGCAACACG
Organism: Polymixis flavicincta; assembly: GCA_949987655.1. NCBI lineage: Eukaryota > Metazoa > Arthropoda > Insecta > Lepidoptera > Noctuidae > Polymixis > Polymixis flavicincta. Next base: position 14,552,722 of record OX465188.1, on the reverse strand, counting down.
ATTTCTTCTTCCATTCTTTTCCCCTGTCATTCTAGTCAACTGCCACACGCTATCATTCACTCCCTTCTCATATCATTCCTCCACATCCATGCTTTTTTTCTTTGGCCTTCTTCTCTCTCTCCATCCATCAAATCAAATCAAATCAAAGTATTTTATTTCACATAAACCTGCATGGGCACTTATGAAACGTCAGAAGACCTCCATCACTCTTTTAGTCATATGCTTTTCCTCCCTCCTCATCGGATTCCCATAGCAAACCAAACGATCACTGGTGCCACATGGTGTTTTGCGCCGACCGAGGCATACCCTAGACATTCTCTACGATGCTACAACCCTGCTGGCGAATAGCAAGTTCACCAGCACGCTCAAAATACAACGACACAGACCGCAGTTCTTCCGTCCTCGCCACCGAGGCCTGCCGCAAGCGACGTCCCAATCCGAGTCCACCCAGAATCTTAATCGAGCTAAGCCGCGCCGCTGATCCTGTAGCTTTAAATTCGTCCCACAATAATAATCATTCCAATCCAGCCCGTGCCTTGCTGCTCTTTCACAGCTTTGCCGTAAGTCGAGGTCCGTAAGTCCCACAAGGGGGTTACTTACGGACTCTTAGCGTGTAATAGCCTAGTTTTACGTTTTTAAGACCTGGCTGGAAGCCATAATTTATAGAGGCAACCACAGGCAAGTCCGGTTGAGCAGCCGACAATGCCGACAATCTCCTAGTTGACCTGCGAGATGTCATATCTAAAATAATAATTAAGTACAGTCTTTTGCGTCACTCCACAAATCAATCTCAACTTTTTCCTCTGCATGCAAAATTTTTCATTCGTCTGCAAAAATCTTTCTTCCAATCTGTTTATTTGGATTATACTTCACCATCATTCACACTTTCCATTTTCAAAGACAAACCTACTTACTTGTGTATTCTATCGAATCTGGCAACATTACGACACGCTACCAAGTTGGCAACTTTATATAAAAAAACAGTCGCCGGTAGCGTGGGGTCGCCACGGAAGGCAATATCCTGTTTCCTGCTAACCCCTTTTTTATTTAAATGTACAATTATAAAGTTATTCGCTTGATTTCGTCAGCACCACTCCGGCGCATATAAATGGACTTATAAAGGTAGGAGCTGGGGTGGTCCGATATTTGTTTTACTTAATAATGCAGTTTTGTCTAAGTTATTGCTATTGGCTGAAAGTCATAATTTATCACTACATATTATAAAACTAAGTCGCACGCGCGTCTTTCTGTCTGTCTGTTCGCGATAAAATCAAAAACTACTGAACGGATTTTCATGCGGTTTTCACAAATAGACTGAGTGATTCATGACGATAGTTTAGATGTAGAATTTGTTAAGGTTTTATGTGAATTGCTAAACGCAGGCGAAGCCGCTGGCGAAAGCTAGTTGATAATATGAATGGGAATCATTGGAAGCAATATGTCTTTGCTTCGTCGTTGGTCTAGCAGTCGAAAGGGCTACTGCTTAAGTACATTGTCCTGGGTAAGATTCCCATTTCGGACATGGTGTTATTGGGTTTTTCTATCAGGAGTTTCTCAGGTAGCAGCCCGGAATCTGGAATCGTAGTAACATGGAAAGTTATTGCCCTACGTAGTGCGGTGAAACGTTTGTTATGATTTGAATTTAAGAAACATCTTAAATGAAACCGAAAATTTCGTATTCTTAGAGTATTTTATTTTGAGCTGACGCTATGTAGTGATTATATAGCAGCTGTTATATTTAGTGCTTATGGATAGCAATAGGGTTTCCGTTACATACAGGAAAAGTTTTTATCCAGTGTGCAAATTGTAACCATGAATTCAGCATATCATTCTGGAACCCCTACCGCAGAAATTTTTCGCCGGATATACAAAAACAAATCAGCTGTCCCATACATTTTGACCGCGTAGGTACTCGTATTGCACTTTTCTATGAAACAACAGATTTTTTTTTTGTATAACCGGCGAGAAACTGCGCTAGGGGTTCTAGAATGATATGCTGAATTCATGGCTACAATTTGCGCACTGGATAAAAACTTACCCTGTTTAAATGAATGTTTTTATTGTGAAATGAATATCGAGTAGGCAGGCTTCGTCTGACGGTAAAGACTAATCTTCAAGTACCGTATTAAATTGATTCTAAGATAAAATTTACAACTACCCACCTATTGTGACAGTTACCAGAATTAATAATTCCTAATAAAACACCAAATAAGTCTTTATTGCGAAATATCATGATCTTCTAAAATGTCATTCGTTCAATTACAGACAATATCTACGAAAATAATCGAAAAGTATTCGAAATTAATAATATTAAGTTAAAAGAATGCAATAAAATAAGTATTAACAACAATGTTGAGGACGAATGTCGAATTCCTTTAATTAAGTTTTTGTTAACAGCTGACTCTTGTATTTCAAGGAAACAAAGGCAGCTGTTGATTCAAAATACAGGAACATTATACCAACAAAAAATATTTATGTTCCTATACGTGAACTTTGTATCGAGGGTAAAGTTGGATATGACCTACCCACATCAAAATGACGGGAGTGATATGAAGATTCGAATGACGTTATTGCGACGCACGCTATTTCGAAAAACTTTACGAGTGGTAGGTACGCCAGTTCGAAAACACATTGAGTCGAAAACACAGACTACAATATAGTATAGGGTCGAAAACCGCTGTATTGAATGACGTTGTCCCGAACACGCTGATTCGAAAAACTGTTTGAATGGTAGGTACGCCAGTACGAGTCTTGGCAATGAAGTCTACTGTTGGGAATTGCATATCCGATCCGCTATGTGTGTGTCTGTCTGTGGCACTGTAGCGCTTAAACGGGTGTACCGATTTGGATGCGTTTTTTTTTTAAATCGGTGTATGTCCAGAATAATTATTATTTTCGTATTCTCTTAGACGACGCGTAAAGATATCGCGTCGGTATTTTAACGTGCTCTCGCTCCAGGGTAACCCGCGAAAATCAAATTTTCACAAGTTCATGTAGTTCCATTGATGGAATATCTCATGAAAAAATAATTGAATGTCATGAAGAGCGTTCATCCCACGAGGGGCTGGCAACGGCGCATTTTTGCAGTTTTTCGTGATTATTTCAATTGAATGAAAAAAAAGTAAAAAACTTTTGTTTGTATTTAAACAAACAAAAGTTTTTTTTTTTAAGCCAAGCACTAGGACTTACAAGTTTGTATGCATTTTTTACATTTATTTTGTGATTTACTTATAAAAATCGACATACCGTCAGTTTTTTACTATTTCCATTATTTAGTACGATGAAGTGTTTTTATTAAAAACTTAGACCCGTATTACAGAACGTCACTCAATACTCAAGCATTACTTAAAAGTCTTAAAACTAGTTTCAACCAATCAAATGGCTTGAATCTAGTTTTAAGTAATGCTTGCGTATTGAGTGACGTTCTGTAATACAGGCCTAAATGTTAAAAATATATACCAACAATTCACTATGACCACATAACGATTCCTTACCTCGTAACCACGTCAATTCCTTAGATCACACACGACATCTGCTAATATATGTCGACAAATTGTCTTGGAACGCAATTCCCAATCCGAATTTGTCTGGGTATAAAACTCGCGTTCAACAACGTTATTCGATAAAGCGGTTTTCGACTTAATGTATTTTCGAACAGGCGTACCTACCACTCGTAAAGTTTTTCGAAATAGCGTGCGTCGCAATAAAGTCATACCCAAAATGACGCAGTTAATTTAAATTTCCGTGTGGTGCCGGACGTAAATAATAGCACCATCCCATTTCTTCCCGTGGGTGTCGTAGAAGGCGACTAAAGGACTTACGAGAGAATGGGCAGCAGCACACTGCGATCGCCAACCCGCCTGCCAAGCGTGGCGATTATGGCAAACCCCCCATTTCTATTTTTGGGGAGGGTTATGTCCAGCAGTGGACGTCTATCGGCTGAAATTATGATGATGAATTTAAATTTTAAGGTGAAACGCCATGGTGGCCCGCGAAATTCAAATTTTCTTTAGGTTTTTTGCAATTCGCAGGTCAGTGGCTGGCTGTTATGTTGAACAAAGTATGATTTGTGACCGTAACACGTATTGTAGGTATTTCATCATCATTTCAGCCGAAAGACGTCCACTGCTGGACATAGGCCTCCCCGAGTCTAGCAAATCCAGGCTAGCATTTTACTTTGTATAGATAATTTCATCACCACTGCTCTCAAAACGGTGAAGGAAAAATAATATTGTGAGGAAACCGGCATATCCTATAGAACTAAAAATACAAAGACGTGATTTTAAACCAACCCGCACAGTGTATGTATTTACATAATTATAATCATTAAAACCATTAAATACAACCCTCTAAGTTCATTTAATCCAATTGAATCTGTTTCATTAAATAATTTTAATTTCTCGAGCCACCTTACCTAACTATTAGGTCTTTACCTATGAAATTGCCGTTCTGCAGTACTGGCCATTTCAAATCAAAATAATTTTTGTTTGGCTAAGAATTCTAATTTCAAATTAATTTTATTTTAAAAACATGGATTTTTTTTTCTAAAAGTAGTCATTTATTTATTGATTAGTGTTACATTTTCATCGCATTTCAATCTTTTTCGTCATCATGGATACGTTAAAAATTCGAGTAATTATGGAATATGAGTACCGTCGTGGCAGCAACGCGGCACAAGCGGCACGCAACATCAACGACGTTTACGGAGCTAACACTACAAACCAACGCACCACCTGTTATTGGTTTGCTCGCTTCCGTTCTGGAAATTTCGACCTGAAAAATGAACCTCGCGGTCGTCCGAAGACTTTGGTCGACAATGACGAATTAAAGGCGATTGTGGAAGCTGATGATACACAATCTACGGCTGAATTAGCAGCAGCTTTCGACGTTAGCGTCAAAACAATATTGGTCCATTTGCGTCAAATTGGCAAGGTAAAAAAGCTTGACAAATGGGTGCCCCACGAACTCAATGATCGCCAGCGCGAAGTACGCGTCGAGACGTGCCTTGCACTGCTCAACAGACACACAAATGAAGGAATTTTGAACCGCATTGTTACCTGCGATGAAAAATGGATTCTGTTTGATAACCGTAAGCGCTCAGCAAGTTGGTTGGATCCTGGTTCAGCACCTAAACAATGCCCTAAACGAAAACTTACCCCTAGAAAAGTGATGGTCACTGTTTGGTGGTCTAGCGCCGGTGTGATTCATCACAGCTTCTTACCAAACGGGGTGAGCATTACTGCAGATGTGTACTGTGAAGAACTGAACACAATGATGGAGAAGCTGGCGCATCTCCAACCAGCATTGGTCAATCGCTCGTCTCCGCTGCTCCTGCACGACAACGCGCGACCTCATACTGCACAGCAGACGGTCTCCAAGTTGCAAGAACTGGGGTTGGAAGCTCTCCGTCATCCGCCCTACTCACCAGACCTTGCGCCTACAGACTACTACTTTTTCCAGAATTTGGATAACTTCTTGGCGGGAAAAAAATTTAATACCCGAGAGGCAGTACAAAATGCCTTTGAAGAATTTGTTGCCTCCCGTCCAGCTGATTTCTTTAAGAAGGGCATCAATAAACTGCCACTGCGATGGCAAAGATGCATTGATTGCATGGGTGATTACTTCGATTAATACAAATAAAAAATTCATGAAAAAAATTCGTTTAAATTTTTTCATACAAAACGGCAATTTCATAGGTAAAGACCTATTATTTTCAATCTTCCTCTTCGTATCTACAGACGCCAGCACATCAAGCTACCCCTGTCAAGTTTTCCCAATTGAACATGAACCTTACGCTTATGTTATTAAGTTGAAAATAGATGAAAAATCAAATATCGAAATCGAGTAATTGAAATTTCTTTGATACGTCAAAGAAATTTGACAGATTGGGGTAGCTTGAAGTGCTGGCGTCTGTACCTACATGCAATAACTTTTATTTTGCCTACCACGTTACCCATGGCTCCGCAGAATTCGCGTCTGGTGTTGATTGAGGCCCAAAGAGTAGGCCAATCCTCGCAAATAGGTACTACACTGCATCCGCTCTCTGTTTCGTCATTTTAACCCGTTGTTTAATTATTAGGTATTAGAGCAGTAGGTAGTAGCCCAGTTATTAGGACATAGGATTAGGAACCTGTACAAAAGTATAGGAGTTAGGCTGGGCGATATTTTGCAGGTTTATTCTCATCAGTTTCGTCTTAAACTGCACTCAAGCCCCAGCACCACCATTTTATTGTTCACGGAGAGAAGACTTTGATTGATTCGGGTCTAAAATCAAGTGTTCGTTTGGGAACCTACCCCAGACAGACAGAAATATAGATAGGTAGGTACGCGAAGGCTTATGCAGTGGTCAAGAAGCAGAGCCAACCCGCACTGAGCGGCCCTCGTGGTAAATTGTGTCACATTCTAGGAGGAAATGAAGAAAATGAAGAGGATAGGCTAGTTATGCAAAGCAGCAGAGCAATAGCCAGCTTTGTGAGAACGCCTTGCATTATTTTCTTGCTTAGCAGTTGCTTTGTGAACAGTTGTACCGATGCGTGTATTTGTGTGTTATTTTGTTGTAATTATCGGCCTAGCGTTTTCCCCCATGTTGGAGTCGAGAATAGTGGTGATGCCGTGGCTTACGATCTGTAGGTTCAAACCCAGACAGGCGCTTTACGTAAATTATTTCATAACCACTGCTCTCAAAACGGTGAAGGAAAACATCGTGAGTAAAACCGGCATGTCCTAGAACCAAAAAAATCGAAGACTTATGACATCCAATAGACGGGCCAGCGTGGTGGTTTACAAACTACTCCCGTTTACCAAGACAAAGTCTGTGTACCAGCAGTGGGAACTTATGAGCTGATTATGATAATAATGCTAAGCAGCAGAACAAATACCTGGTGTGTGAGAACGCCTCGCATTATTTTCTTGCTAAGCAGTTGCTTTGTCAACAATGTTTTACCTGTGCATGTCGTTGTGTGTAATTTGTTGTCGTCCTCTGCCTAGCCTTTTCACCCCAACTAGGTTTGGGGGCAGCATGCAGCCTAATCGAATGCAGCTGAATAACAGTACACACGGCTATACATTTCCAGTTTACGCTGATGTCGCACTGTACGGACATCCTATACAGGGTAAGTTTTTATCCAGTACGCAAGTTGTAACCATGAATTCATTATATAATTCTAGAACCCCTAGCGCAGAAATTTTTCGCCGGTTGTACAAAAAACAAATCTGCTGTTTCATAGAAAAGTGCAATATCTACGCGGTCAAAATGTATGGAACAGCTGATTATTTTGTGTATCCGGTGAAAAATTTCTGCGCTAGAATTCGTATATAAAAGCGTCTAGAATGATATGCTGAATTCATGGTTACAATTTGCGCACTGGATAAAAACTTTTCCTGTAAATGCGAGATCATACTGGAAATGTATAGCTTGATATGTATCTTCTTTAAATGGAGCGATAATCTATCTAACGTCCACAAACTAGTCACTGGGCAACAGGATACCCCTTGGTAAGACTAATTGTCTTACTTTCAATCTTCTGACTACCCATAACGACTGTCAAAGGTCTTTGAATTACAGCCGGGACCCTCAGTGAGGGCTCTCGATAAGTAATGGAAGGTCACCCATCAGCAGACCTTGGCTAGCGTACCTAAACCTTCGATCGATCGGTGCGCCTGTTAACCACGAGCTCATCTGCCAGGGGTGCGGGTTGTTCGAAAGAGATACCGTGGCCCCTGGCACACGGGCAACTGAAGGAACACGGGTGGGTTTTAGTCAGTAAAAGTCTGACACGCTCTCCTGCTCCACCCAGAGCGGGAGAAGTTATTTGACGATTTCCCAACCTCAAAAAAAAAATAACACGATCCTCTCAATATGATTTATTTGTTTGGTGCAGGATGGGTTTGGTAGGTTAAAAATTAAACAATTCAAACACGCAAATATTCAATAAATACTTTAATTTTAAAACAATTCTGGTTTCATCTTACATTATACATTTTTGAATGTATTATAAACATTTTTTACACTTTTTTTGTTAAGCATTTTTTATATAATTCACATAGAATATCTTAATTTAAGTTTGAGGCACCTATGAATCAAGTAGGTATTCAAAGATTTCAATTTTATAAAAGGGGTATTTTTTGTGTGTGTGTATGTGCATACGTTGACATAATTGAGAGTTAATAAGTGCGTTTCACGCTATCGATTCAATATGCTACAACCTTTTTGGGACATTTGCGCATTTAAATAAAGAATCGCATTGAGGAATGTTGCCATTAAAAAATGGTGTATGCGGTTGGTTAATTAAAATTACTCACTGGATTCATAAATTACAACCATATATGATTTCAAGCATATATTGTCTACTGGCAGTATATCTGAGAAGTATTTATCTAACCCAATCTAAGTAATAACTTTCTATTGACATGTTCAAGCCTTGCATACATTTTTACAGATTAATAATTTCGTCAAAAACCAAAAAAAAAAAATGGCTGTAAGTTTTAAATCTTATTGCCTCAACTTTAAATTTCAAAATTAAGTAACCAATATATAATTGAGATTTCAAATCCGACGTACCTACAGTCAGCTTAATAATTTTGTGACCGTACACACATTCATTTTGCTCTGGTCCGTAATATTTAAGTAACGCTAAAGTAAAACTATGGTTAACTGCATGGAAATACTATTAATTTAACTAAGACTACAATTTATATGTAAGAAAAGTACGAGCAAATTTATAACATTCAGTCTTATCACAAAACACGATCTAACTTTAGTTCTGAGCCAGTTTTTGCAAATGCAACTTTATTTCGATATGGGTAAAGTTCTTAATACAAAAATTACGAATTATTTACTAACTTGTCAGTTTTGAAAAAAGGAACTGTATTTCGAATTCCGTAACATTCTTATTTTAAGAAAACACTCAACTGAAATCATACCTAAATAAAACCTTGTCTTGTAATAAAACCGATTTTGAGTTTTGAGTTAGACACTCAAAATTTGGGTGATGTCAGGTAAAAAATGCAATACATACAAACCGCGCAATCGATCAATGTTGCTTCAACTAAATTGGTAGGCGCTGTTTATAATACTTTTCTTACATACAAAAATGAGTCTAGCTTATATACTTATCACAACTTTGCAAAGTACAGTTTCCTTGTATAGAAAAACATTTTTTATAAGGTAACTATTCAATCGTAATAGTGGTCAACTTGTAAAGAATGACTACTTGACGTTTATAAGCACTCAATTCTTCACAGCCTTTGTTTCTATCAATATCCTCTTCCATCATCTGCCTAGCCATTTCCCAACTATGTTGGGGTCGGCTTCCAGTCTAACCGGATGCAGCTGAATACCAGTATTTTAATACATGGAGCTACTGACTATCGAACCTCTACAACCCAATTACTGGGTAATACGACTCGCCTTGGTAATTACTGTTTGTCACTTTCGAGCTTCTGACTGGTAACGAGAGTCAAAGATCTAGAAATGATAGCCGGGAATGACGTTCTTTCCGAAGCACGGAGGGGTCTTGGTATGGAAAGATGGCCACCCATCCACGAACCTACCGCGGCCTGCGTAGCTTATTAACCATCGATCAACTCGTCCTTGTTATCATTTACACTTTCGTACACTCCACCTACTTTTCATAGAGTTCATACGCCATACCGCTATACATATTGCAAGTGGAAAATCCGCCAGGACTCCCGGCATCCCATATGCGACTAGAGTGAGCACTCCAGGAGGGCTCCTAGAACGGCAAGTGTTAAGCCAAGAACCCCTATTCTGTCTATTAATATTCACCATAATTTTTGTATATAATCATTAGATATTTCCATTATTTTTCAACGGTCATTAAATACAAGTTGACAACTATTAATCGTTAAAACTAATCGTATCGTATGTTTATATTGAAATAACCACAACACCTAACTTGTGCACCGAGTATAATTAAAAATATTTCTTAGACACTGAAGTTGAAAGTGAATGAGTAGAAGATCCATAATTATGTTTAAATCAATCGTAATGCCATGAAATCGATTAAAGAATATTGATATACACACACCTCTAATCGATTAATTGAATTCCAAATTGTAACCACTCTAGAAAGAAAGTAAACGTTCAAATTCAGAAAATTTAAATACTAATGATTGATACTGGTGGGGCTTCCTCGTTTCTGTAGTGCGTCAGGGATGTTCGCAGATGCGCATGTAAATTGCTTTTACGCAACAATGCGTAAAATGTGCGCTTCCCTGGTGCGCAGGGTGTGGGGCAACTCCAAGCATGGTTGTGAATCGCCTGGACTGTGTATACATGGGTCACTGTTGTGCCATCTCTCTTGGGATGTCGCAACGGTGACTAGCCGTTATTTCTTGTATTGTTTTCCTTGTTTTGTGTATAGTTTGTGTTAACTAACATAGTCGTAAGTTTTACTAAAAATCTTGTTGAGTCTTGGTTACTCCAATAAATAAATATTCTATTCTATTCTATTATTTGTCTAAGTCCAAGTACGCACGGTCGTAAAAATATCGTGGCGCCGAGCGTTGCCGAACAGTGTCGAGAGTTGCCGAACAGTGTGTTTTTCAACGCGAAATGCAGTGTAATGGATTCTCAACGCTCGAATCACCACCGAGGGTGGAAAATCCAATGCGAACATGGTGCAACAGATTTTTCAAGCTTTTAAAATATCATAGATTTTAAAAATTTGATCATCTTCAGTGTCTAAAAATGTTAAGTAACAATTTATGTACATACAGCAGTATGTTTACATAGTATATCGAACTATATCACAATTTGTGGCCCCCGCAAACAAGCGCGACGCGACCCAATTTCTATGAAAAGTTGGTGGAAATTATTCAACCAGAATCGCTTTGCACCGTCACGTCGCATCTGTCTGCAGGAGCCTTTACGCTATACAAATGATGAGTCTATGTATCTAAAATGCACTGGTATGGTATCTTAAATAAAATAATTTAAGTTTTAAATTGGCAGAGATAAAATATTGGTTTGAATGAGATGTAAGCACAACAGACTACTTATATTTTTTTTAAAGATTGATAACTTCAGGTAACTAATTGAAAATTAAAATTGGAATTAAAATTTTACTTTAAAATAAATACTTCCTCCCCACCACCCCGTCAACTATGTTGTATCTTTGTCTCCCACTAATGTTGTATCTTACTATTGTTAAGAATAAAGCCAGTATCTGTCTGTGTGGGAAGCCTAAGCAATTTTTCCGCGGAAAAAGTCCATAAATAATATGAAACACCAATGGTAGGTATCAAACCAATAAAATGAACATAATAATCACTTGGGTAACCTGTATGTGCAAAACAACGAAGTGTTGCGCAACTGTGGCGCAACTATAGCGCAACATCTAAGTAAAATGCTTAAATAAATACCTTACTATCAACATGTTCTTAATAAATCACTCTAAATGTTCTCAATCTTTTCAATTTTCTCTGTTTTGTTGCCCAACGTGGCCTTACAGACGTATCCCTTTAGTGCGAGCACGCCCCTACATTTTATGTGAACCTGGTAGCGAGCACACCAGTCTAAGTTGTTACAGCCGACGCCAGCGTCTGAGAGGGTCTTTACTGCGGCTATTGAGAGTAGATCTGTGAACAAGCAAAAGGCTTAAATTAGTTTGAATGTTTTTACATCCAATTGTTAAACGAAGAAGTTTTATGAAGAAGATAGTGGTATTGTTAATGCGCAAATTTATAGCAATAGTATTTTATTTATCATGGTTTTATTTTAAGTTTAGAAGGCAGTGAAATTTTGAGTCGATTAGTCTTGTGTAGTTCGCGAACGATGAACGAATAGGAACCGTTTCTTTGCACTGTGCTAAAAGAAACATTTTCGAATGCTGACTTGTAATCGGTTCTAATAGCTCCTCGTACATTTACAAAAAGCTATACCGTATGACTGAACGAGAACGAGAATGACAGCGACTGATTTGACGCATACGATTTCAATGAGACTTTTTTGCTATGTGATATACGGAAGTACTGACTGAGAGCGAAGACCGAATAGAGCTAATAGAATGAACTAGTTCACTAACAGAAAAGAACTAGTACGGAGCGATCTCAAAAATGACCGAGCAGGCACAAGATCAGAGTCGATCACCTATTTTTCTTCAAAGAAATGAATAGTTTTGCTGATAAAACAAAAATACTCCTTCTTGGTTTTGGGACGCTGCATTTGCAATTTTTTATATCCGTTGCACAGTAGTTGAAGTTCAGGGACCCAAATAAGTGCTTTCCATTGTGTAATTTTTTTCATCAAACGGTATAGGAAGAAAACCGGCATGTCTTAGAACCATAAATTCAAAGACATGTGACGTCTACCAAACCACACTGGACCCGATTACTAGATTACGACTCCCTCCCTCTCACAGAGAGACCTGTGTTCCAGCAGTAGGAATATAATAGGCTGATTGACTACAATCTGGAGCAGGTTTTCTTTACTTCGGCCTAGTCCTAACTGGGCCGAAGTAAAGAAAACCTGCTAAGGTGAAATCTAATTACACACAGATAACAGATGACTCCGCGCTGGAGTGCAAACGTGGTGCTGTCCCGCAAACAATGGGGCGGGTCCAGCGTTTGCTGTCTACACGCTATAGAGGAGTTCACGGATGCTGCTGAAAATGCTCATAGCCAAATTCTGGACTGCGATCAGTCCTTTGCTGGAAATAGGCCTCTCCCAGGCTACGCGACAACACTATCCTCCGCCTTCTGCATTCAGTCTGTCCCAGCCACTTTTTTAATGGCATCGGTCCATCTAGCTGGGGGGCGTCCCACACTACACTTGCCAACACACGGTTTCTACTCCAGGACTCGTCTGCTCCACCGTCCATCGGTCCTTCGACAAACATGGCCAGCCCACTGCCACTTTAGCTAGCCTTCTCTGCAAGCTATGTCGGTGACACCTGTTCTTTTCCGGATATTTTCATTCCTGATTTTATCTTTCAAAGAAACTCCGAGCATAGCCCGCTCCATAGCGCGCTGGCCGACCTTTAACTTGTGGGCAACGTATGACATTACGGGCAGGACGCACTGGTTGAAGATCTTAGTCTTCAAACATTGCGGGATAGACTTGACATAGTTGATGCACTGACTGTATTTACATTCCTATTAACACGCTAAGAAGTAGTTACCGGGTGGGTCGGCATGGGTGAGAAGCTGCACGTCGTTGGCGCGACAGAAGGCGTGCAGGGAAGGTGGGACTACGCAGCACGACGCCAGATTGATCTGTGCGATGGAGGGCCGCACGCGCGCCCACGCATGCAGTTTGCGTAAGCAACCACCGCCCACATCGGCCACGCCTAGTTGGTGGACACGTCCTACAGAAAAAAAAGGAGGTTTTTTTAGAAAGATCTCTTCTTCTATATTAATTTATTTGTAGACTCATAGTAGAACCTCTAGCTCTCAATACTCCAGGAATTAGGGATACATTTTAAATTCAGAACCACAAGCAATAGTAGCAGTTAAAAGAAGAATACCGAAAGCGCACGAATCTCGGTATTCTCTTAGTAAAGGGTTTTTTAATAGCACAAGCAATAGTAGCAGTTAATTTAAAAAAGTTTAAAAAATTGAGTTGAACTATTGAATAAAAAATAAAAATTGCGTTTTCTTTGAAACACAATCAATCTGTGAAATTTCAGCTTGCAAGATTTTATCCGAAAAAAGATAATCACGAAAAATACTGAATAACATAATATTACCTTCTTTAACGTAATCCTCGAGCACGCCCCACAGGATCTTTATGCCAGGCAGGATGGCCTCACACTTGCGCGCGTCGGCCTCGTTGTCGGCCTCCACCTCGGTGCTGGACATGCGCACTGAAACAGAAGCCACGGTGCCTACTATGAATATATTTTTGAAACATTACCGAAATTTCGAATAAGTGGTGTTTAAGGTGGTAAGATAAATCGGGTTTGTATTGCCCAAACAGGTCGGCAGAGACGTTTTGTATATCCATATTTTGCCAGTTTTGGTTCCAGTCCATGTATTTGTATACAAGTTTTCACTTCTGTCGGCACGCCCCGGAGTGTCACTGTTTTTTTTTATTTACTATTCAGTTTCAGTATTCTTCATTTTGGGTCCCTGTGTTATCAACCCATTCTTTCCAGAATGACCAACATATTCTTACGAAAACTACACCTGTCAGTATAAATGAACTCACCATTGCTTCCCATCGAGATGGGTGACGCCTTGGTAGAGTAGTTGCTCTTAAGGTTGTTGTCATCGGTGGCTTCTTCACGGTGCGTGTCGGGGTTGTAGGCAAGGATCACGTTGTCGATGTAATTTGTGTGCAGAGCTGTGAATACTGGAAGCAGAAATAATAATAGTGTTATTAAAACCATTCGGGTAAGACGAAATTATTGAAGGAAATAGATAGACATGATCATTGGCAACTGTACACCCGCGATTAACCAAAAAACTTCTCAGCCTGAGCAGAAATAACCTTAGAATAATAATAGGAACAATTACGGGCCATAACACCCTTAACAAACACCTTTTTAACATAGGCGCCACAGACAGCCCGCTTTGCAGGGGCTGCCTTGACGCCGAGGAATCAGCCGCCCACGTCATCCTGGAATGCGAGGCCGTGGCTTCTCAACGCGAAGAAATCCTCGGAACAGTGAGGTCGCTCCGCGAAGCCTGTGAAGCTCCCAGGAAGCTTCTGTGCTTTTGGGCGGAGCTAGGCTGGCTCTGCTAGCCAGCATCCCCACGCACAACGGACCGAATGGGAGTCTACGTGCGGAAAAGGGAGTCCCATCATCATCATCATCATCATCATCATGATCATTGGCGGTTCGCGCACGAATTTCGGTATTCTCTTAGTAAAGGGTTTTTTAATAGGGACGCGCGAACTTTGACTTCGCATAGCGGCCATCTTGGTAAAGAGATAGCTGTCAAATTTGGCATGAACACATATTTAGTCGTGACATTTCACCATGGAACGCTACACGCTTCAACATCGCGTAGAAATTGTTAAAATTCGGATGAGAAATTCGAGGGCTTCGTTATCTCGCGTGGTGGCGACATCAACTGGCCACCGAGATCGTGTGACTTAACACCGCTCGACTACTTTCTGTGGGGTTACGTGAAATCCCTAGTCTATGCAGACAAACCACAGTCAATTGCCGCCCTGAAGGCCAACTTAACTCGCGGTCTTCGTGAAATTGAGCCCCATTTATGCGCAGATGTCATCCAAATTGGTCCACCAGGATACACCACCTACAGCGGAATAATCCGGCGAACCTTGGGCAGGCAACAGCGTTATCAACAAGTCGATTCGCTAATGTTTTTACCACGACTTTAGACGACTATTTACTGCATCATAAGATGAAACAAAAACAAACCGTCTGAATTATCAGAATGTAAAAAATATACTCTATAAGTACCTTAAAAACCCGTCAAGCTTAAGTGTTAAGCATACCTAGAAGTTGTAATAATATTTAAAGTTAAGCCAGGAAAATCAATAGACAACAAGGAAATTAATCATTTTGCATGTAGGTCTTTCCGTATAACAGGAAACTTAGTGTAAAAATAATCGTAAGAGGTAAGATATTTACACACTTTACTTTGTGTAAATTCCATCACCACTGCTCTCAAAACGGTGAAGAAAATCGTCATGAGGAAACTGACATGTCCTAGAACCAAAAAATCGAAGACATGTGACATCTACCCGCATCACTGGGCTCGGGCGGTGGAGTACGGCTCACTGCTCACCGAGAGAGCCCTGTCCCAGGTAGCGTTGCTAGGCGTCCGGATAAAGCCGGAGACAATCAGGCTTTTCGGTTGCATGTGCGGCCAAATTAGACGATGGCCGGCTTTTGAAATTTTACCATTTTTTTTTTACATTTGTCATAATAATATTAATTTTCGCCCGCCACACCTTGTGTCGCTAGCGAAAGCGAGCGGACTAGCACTGTCCATATCAAGAAGACTGATTCATTAAATATTGTTGTGTCATTATAATTTAAGATTTCATTGTTGTGTCATTCAAATTTAAGATTTCATTGTTGCGTCATTAAAATTTAAGATTTTATTGTTGTGTCATTACAATGTAAGATTTTATGGTAGCTGATAAAAAACGCCAATAAAAAGATCTTTTTACCCAAATGTCCGGCTAAACTGGCTTATCTGTTCGGCTTTTCGGTTTTACGACCTGGCAACCCTAGTCCCAGGAGTGGGAACATTATAGGCTTATGCTAAGGTATTCCATTATTATACGTGCTCAAAGATATTTTGCTTAAAAGAATCCCTTCGACTTCTTCTTCTTTGAGTCTTCTTTTTCTCAAAACCGTAAGATATGTTTGTTGTTTTTGCAATATGGGAATCGGGAAGAAAAGGAATTTTGTTCGAAAAGGTGACCGATATACCTACGATATTTTTACTACCTAACACACTTCTAAACATTACAATGAACGTGACATCCCTAGCATTACTGAGCGTAGTTTTGTGTTCTATATTAAACAGGGTAAAATTAAATTAGCTAACGGAACTTCGCAAATGTTCTCGGCATGGGTATATTATATCTAATAACAGTACCTATTTTACAGTCGAGCGACTGCGTATCTGAAAAAAAAAAAAAAAAAAAAAACCTTTACAACCCAGTTACTGGGTAAAGATACCCCTTGGTAAGGTACTTGGTTGTCAGACTTTCGGGCTTCTGACGAACCGTAACGACTGTCAAAAATCTACGAATGACAGCCGGGACCAACGGCATAACATGCACTTTCCGATACACGGATGGGTCTTGGTATGTGAAGATGGTTCCCCATCCACGGAACTACCGCGACAAGTGTAGCTTAACCTGATTGATTGACCGGTGCGGCTGGTAGGTATTACCTACTTAGCCACGAGCCCATCGAAATATCAAGAAGAATTTTCCATAAAGAAGGTCATCGACACATGTTTTTTTTTATACCCGTCACCGCCAACCATGCGTCCATACCCGATAAGTCAAAGGTTATTTCCAATCCTACAACAGAGAACAGACTTCTAATAATAAACAAAGTTCGCACAACCCGAACATGTTTACTATACGTGGCTCGTTGGTCTACGCATAATTTACATGTTACATAAATAAAATAATAGGTCTTTACCTATGAAATTGCCGTTTTGTATGAAAAAATTTAAACGAATTTTTTTCATGAATTTTTTATTTGTATTAATCGAAGTAATCACCCATGCAATCAATGCATCTTTGCCATCGCAGTGGCAGTTTATTGATGCCCTTCTTAAAGAAATCAGCTGGACGGGAGGCAACAAATTCTTCAAAGGCATTTTGTACTGCCTCTCGGGTATTAAATTTTTTTCCCGCCAAGAAGTTATCCAAATTCTGGAAAAAGTAGTAGTCTGTAGGCGCAAGGTCTGGTGAGTAGGGCGGATGACGGAGAGCTTCCAACCCCAGTTCTTGCAACTTGGAGACCGTCTGCTGTGCAGTATGAGGTCGCGCGTTGTCGTGCAGGAGCAGCGGAGACGAGCGATTGACCAATGCTGGTTGGAGATGCGCCAGCTTCTCCATCATTGTGTTCAGTTCTTCACAGTACACATCTGCAGTAATGCTCACCCCGTTTGGTAAGAAGCTGTGATGAATCACACCGGCGCTAGACCACCAAACAGTGACCATCACTTTTCTAGGGGTAAGTTTTCGTTTAGGGCATTGTTTAGGTGCTGAACCGGGATCCAACCAACTTGCTGAGCGCTTACGGTTATCAAACAGAATCCATTTTTCATCGCAGGTAACAATGCAGTTCAAAATTCCTTCATTTGTGTGTCTGTTGAGCAGTGCAAGGCACGTCTCGACGCGTACTTCGCGCTGGCGATCATTGAGTTCGTGGGGCACCCATTTGTCAAGCTTTTTTACCTTGCCAATTTGACGCAAATGGACCAATATTGTTTTGACGCTAACGTCGAAAGCTGCTGCTAATTCAGCCGTAGATTGTGTATCATCAGCTTCCACAATCGCCTTTAATTCGTCATTGTCGACCAAAGTCTTCGGACGACCGCGAGGTTCATTTTTCAGGTCGAAATTTCCAGAACGGAAGCGAGCAAACCAATAACAGGTGGTGCGTTGGTTTGTAGTGTTAGCTCCGTAAACGTCGTTGATGTTGCGTGCCGCTTGTGCCGCGTTGCTGCCATGACGGTACTCATATTCCATAATTACTCGAATTTTTAACGTATCCATGATGACGAAAAAGATTGAAATGCGATGAAAATGTAACACTAATCAATAAAGAAATGACTACTTTTAGAAAAAAAAATCCATGTTTTTAAAATAAAATTAATTTGAAATTAGAATTCTTAGCCAAACAAAAATTATTTTGATTTGAAATGGCCAGTACTGCAGAACGGCAATTTCATAGGTAAAGACCTAATATAAGATACCTAACTACATGTGTGACGTCATAATTCGTGATTGTATAGTTCTTTATCGTAGGTTGAGTTTAAGTGCAACACACCCATTTTTATCTGAGATTTTTGTTCTTTAAGGACGATGCGCTAAAGTAGCCCGCCAAATTCTAAATTACATCAACGACTTATCCCACTAATATAAAAAATGTGAAGTTTGGATGTTAAGACGTTTGTTACTCATCATCATCATCATCATTTCAGCCGAAAGACGTCCACTGCTGGACATAGGCCTCCCCCAGGCTCCTCCACTTCGACCGGTCTTGTGCTTCCCACATCCAGCGGATACCAGTTTGTTACTCAATCACGCAAAAACGGCTACACGGTTTTGGCTCACAGATCGATTATAACCTGGATTAACACATAGGATACGTTTTATCCCATTAGGAACGTACCTAACGTTCCTGTGGGATAATTTTCGAAATCCACGCAGGCGAAACCGCTGGCAAAAGCTAGTTATAAATAACCGAGTCATACACGAACATTAGAGAACTCAAAAACAGCATACACCATGAATGAGTCCACGAAAAACAGGAAGACCCGTACCGGCTTCTGTTGTTAGAAAGAGACAAACATATATATTTAGTTACGTCAATAGCGTGTCGCGGCGTCACTGGATGGTACGTGACTAATAACACGACAGGCAATTACCCTGCATTTAGCTTGCCAATATTGACGCCGGTAACGCATCTGAAGCTAAATCATTAAAAAAATTACGTTTTTCTTTTTGCAATTTATTCTGTCAGTGTCTGGTTGTATCTTCTTCTAAGAAGGCGTATAAATACAGTATATACCCAACAAACCAAAATACATCAAAAAAGTGTAGATGATCGAAACTATTGTGCAACTAGGCTTGCATGTACTTTTGTGAAGACTGATATGCTAAAACACATCCTGCTAGCTAATGTAGAAAATTTATAATTCTATGATATTTTTCAATGTTTATTACAGAATAAGTTAAACAAGTCCATAAATAAATTATATTTCCGAAAAAAAAAAAAAAAAAAGCTAAAATGTGGACGTCTTTCGGCTGATATGATGATGATCTTTTGTTATAAATTATTTGTCTTTTAGTTAAACCATGAAAAATATATTAAGTTAATTTCGGTATTCCTACTTAAAATTACCAATGAATACGAGCGGCAAAATCCTCCCCACTGACGATATACGAAATAGCGCATCCGCTCACGTTATGTGGAATAGTGCGCTAACTCACGTTATACGGAATAGTGCGCCCATTCACGTTATACTAAATAGTGCACCCACACACTGACGTTATACGGAATAGCGCGGCCACTCTAGGGTTAAGTCAGTAGGTAGTTAAACGTAATAATTTAGATAACGTATCTCACTCGCTATCGTATATCATAGACCTAGTGTTTATACCTTCCCAGTTGATATCGATTGTGTGTACTTTACTAGAGTTGGTAGGTAGTTAAGATTTGTAACCAATTTTTTTTTTATTCGTAGCGTACCGTTTTTTTCCGGAATGGTGTTTACAATCAGAAGGGGCAATTTATTGTGTAATCCGGTGGTTATCCGATAACCATCGGATCGCCGCATAGTTATCATCACAACATATTAAAAGCGTTCTTTTCAGAAATAGGTACTATTGATAAGACTTTATTAAAATCACGCACTAAAAAGTGTGAAACAAGAAAATATTTTCATCTGAAAGCCGTGGCCGTGTTTAGTTCATGACTTTATATCCTCTAGAGGGCGCCATATTCATTTAATGTCACATAGCCTATAACCAGCGGTCGATCAGACGCTTCCAACGATACTTAAGTAACTAGTTTAGAAGTTACGAGAGAACAGATGAACATACTCACATATTGTATGTAGCTATCTGAATGTTCATCTGTTCACATACAGGGTAAATTTTTAAGCAGTGCGCGAACTGTAACCATGAATTCAGCATCTCATTCTAGACCCCCAGCGCAGTTATTTTTCGTTGGTTATACAAAAAATAATCAGCTGTTTCATAGAAAAGTGTAATACCTACGCGGTCAAAACGTATGGAACAGCAGATTTTTTTTGAATTTTGTACCTACATATATATATACATACAAACATACAGATATACCGGTCAAAATCATAACGCGCTTCGCACAAACTGGAGGGTATCGGAAAACAATAACGCAAAGAGCCAGCCCTGAATGACCGTAACTGTCAAAGAATAACTCATGATGTCATCGCCGGAAAAAATACAATTGTATTACGTTACGAACGAAGTAACGTAAGGTATCAATATTACGATGTCGAGTCGGTATACATACCTACATAGACCGAATGTATTATCATAATATTGTATAAGTATGGGTTACGTCGTACGTTGAAATCGATGAAAAACTCTGGCAATTAGTTAATTGAGTAGTAATTTTCAGTCGTCTACAGATAATGTCTGGCAGTCAATGGTGGCAAAGGTCATGGGTCAAATGAATAAGAAACTTGAAGGAATCTTGAATTCTATACTCGGTAAAGTATTTGTATTAGTTCTTACCTATTTTGTGAACTTCTTCTACTTATTTCTTGGTGAAATCTGCGGGGTTATTGTGTCATATACTAAACTAGCAACGCCCTGCGGTGTCACCCGCGTAGTTCCCATTCCCGTGGTAATACGGGGATAAAATATAGCCTATGTCACCCGGGGATAGTGTAATAGCTTCCCAACAGTGAAGTCTGTCTGTTAAGCTTTCACGCCTAAACCGCTAAACCGATCGTCATGAAATTTGGCAGAGATGTAGCCTGGGATACGAAGAAGGACATAGGGTACTTTTTAAAGCGATAACCGACACTCACGCGGGCAGAGACGAGGGAAAAAGCTAGTAATATTCAAATCCCGAAAGTCCACGGACAATGCGACAAATCGAGGTTTATCAACACAACACCTTTATCAAAAGCTTTGAGCAAATACGTGTTATCAAATCACAACATCTTAATTAGCAGCCAGTAATCTACACTGTCGATCACTATACGTGGTGATAATAGAACTTATTTCGTGTTACCTCATTAGGAGTTACAATGAGAGAGGTCATCAGTTGATAAGTACCTAATCCGAATATCACAAGATTCGTAAGTTAAACAATATTTTTAGTTTAGATTTGATTTGATTGTACCGTGTGGTGCCGGATTAAAAGAATAGCACCACCGCATTTCTTCCCGTGGATGTCGTAGAAGGCGACTAAGAGACCTACTTGAGAATGGGCAGCAGCGTTCACTATGCATTTTGCCACCATACTGCGATCGCCAACCCGCCTGCCAAGCGTGGCGATTATGGCAAAAACCCCCCTTTTGGGGGAGGCCTATGTCCAGCAGAGGACGTCTTACGGCTGAAATGATGATGATGATAATGAGATTTGATTTATTTTTAATCTACATGGTATTCACATGATCTTACCAAGATTATGTCTGGACTTTAAAAGAGACTGACATCAGTTTTCTTGGCCTTTCTTCTCAGAGTAGTCAGAAAGGAAACGCCGACCTCATCTAGTTTTTAAAATATGTTTGACGTGTTAAAGCGTTTGTACAAATCTACTTACAAAAACTTTTTAATAAAAAAATTAAACCGCCGAAAAACCGAAAAGTAAAAAATAATAAACTTGCTTTGTCCAACCCCAATAACTAAGTTCGGAAGTCGGTGACTTTGGATATGTATTTAATTATATGTCACCGCCTTCCGAACTTAGTTTGTGTAAAGTTTTTATTTTATAATTTTTTGTGGCTATAATCTACTAATTACTACATGCTTAATTTTTGATTACTTTTTGTAATACACAACTCAGTATTAAAATCTGTGAGTTAACAATCAATCATCCCCGTTTTCTTACCCTTAGGGTTGGAATTTTTCTTCGAATATATGGGACCAACTTCGGGGTATATTAAATATATGGGACCCTTTCTAATAAAAAAAGAATTATCAAAATCGGACTACTCTGGAAAAAGTTATGCGTGGTCATACATAAAAAAAAAAAATACGCGTCGAATTGAGTAACCTCCTCCGTTTTTCGTCGGTAAAAAAATAAAATCATTTATCAAAGCATAAGTATCTATAGGTAATGTATACGTATATCCATGTTTCGCTGTTAATTCCGTATAGAGGCAAATATTTGATCGGCGCGTCTCTATTGACATTTTATCAAGTTCCGTAAGTAAATGTTTGTGTGCCCGACCAATAAACGTAACTACCCTAATTGAAAAGTATTTTACGCCATTTAAGAGTACATCATGCCTTGATCTTAAAAACCGGGAAGGCGCGCGATTGGGGCTAACACATTAATTTGTTTCCAAGGAGACATCTCAAGAAGCAGGATAATACTATGTATTTACTAGTTTTATGCCGTTAAAACAAATACAGAAAACTCACCATTTTCTAAACACTCCGTCAACGCCGACGTACTGTCTTCATTTATGAAAATCTTAACGCCTATCTTCAAATTCTTCCGTTCTTCCTCCGCCATTTTGTTTTGTACGTCATCGTGTGGCCTGGTTATGTTGACGACGGCTTCAGGACTGGTTGCCGCTAGTGCCGATACCACCATGTAGTCAGAATGGTGGCGCGAAGTCTGGGGATGCCCACCTGGGGGACCAACGCCGTTTGTAATGGGGACAATAGCGGGAACACCGTTCTGGGTCCCCCATTCTGTTAGCGTTAACTTGATGCTTTCTGAAAGCTGGAAGAATAAGGTTCGTTAGTAAAGAGTTTATGAAATAATAGTAACGGTTGCAAGGAGTTTTGTTCCTCTTTTCAGAACTCGTCCGGGCGATCACAAATATTTGCATCGGCAAGCAGAATTACAGTGTAAATGGTTCTGAACGATGTGGTTGTCAATGGATCGGCAAACACTTTAACCTTGAGTTGCAGGTGTCTGTTCTCAGTGGCGGGCTACAGAACTTCAGTTTTAACTGAACAATCTAACTTTGCTGTTTTTTTTTGTATCCAATGATATTTTGATTAGATTATCAGTTCAACTGTACAACTCGCAGTTTTGCCTACACACATACGTTTTAACTGAACAGTTCAACTGTGCAGTTAAAACAGCACCCTAATTGCGTAACTCACGATTGATCATAATTGGTTTCGTCTTCACAGTTAAACAATATTAATTGCGTTATTTATGTTGTCGAACAGACACATTTTTCGAACATATGAAGCAATGGTTTAACAATCCGTTTCAAAACGATACAGATTATGATGAATCGTGAGTTACGCAATTAGGGTGCTGATCAGTTAAAACTGAAGGCCTGTAGCCCGCTGTATTTACAGACGCCAGCACATCAAGCTATCCCAAACTGTCAAACCTTTCCAATTGAACATGAACCTTTGTATTAATTAACATGAGCTTTTGTATTAAGTTGAAATTTTACAGATTGGGGAAACTTGATGTGCTGGCCTCTGTACCTACAACACGTTCGAGCAGGATTTAAGACTCATGTAAGGAAGGAAGTCGAACGCGGTAATTACGTCACTAATAATCGAACAGTAACTCATAGGTACATTGTCTTTCTTGTGATGTTTGTAACACATTCATTCAATGAAGGAAGGTGTCCAATACGGCGTTATCTTTCAGCATTCAGCTACTGTGAAACTTGTGCTTGTGTGAGTCAATTGCATTTGTACGAGTGACGATGCAATTATGTTTCAGTAAAGTCATTAGCCAGGTATATAATACATTCGTTCTTTATATATTACGTGCTTGTTGTAGTATAATGATGTACCTTCTAGGGCTTTAAACAAATCATAGTTAATTCTATATAGGTAGAAGTATATGCAATACCAATATGTATAGTAGAAGTAGGTACCTACTCGCAAACGGCGTGCGTGGATGTATGCACGTACCTAAATGAAACAAAAGGAATATGTGAGGATCGTAGCAGGTGGGTTCTGTAATTTCTACATAAGCCTATGGGAAGGTGTGATTTTATGTACCTATGTTACCTATCTAGTAATATTAATAGATCACTTTGGAAATTGATAAGATAGCGATGCGATATTGTTTACCACCAGGTGAGCTCGTTCGATGGTTGCGTAAGTATTATCGATCCTCACAATCGGCGAAAAATAACACGATTCGTAACCATGGCCGAAAAATTGTTTTCACTTTGGTAACCTCTCCATTTCCTCTCATTTTGAACTTGGATAACGTTATTGGAACGTTCAGAGTGTTGCCGGACGTAAAAGAATAGCACTATCCCATTTTCTCTCGTGGGTGTCGTAGAAGGCGACTAAGGACTTACTAGAGAATGGGCAGCAGATTTCTCTATGCATTTACCACCATACTGCGATCGCCAACCCGCCTGCCAAGCGTGGCGATTATGAAAAAACCCCCCTTTTGGGGGAGGTTTATGTCCAGTAGTGGACGTCGTTCGGTTGAAATGATGATGACGATTGGAATACATTTACTGAATTTTCTCTTCTTGGCACTCTTCGTTTTTTTTTTTTTTTAACATTGCGTTTCGTAGGTGGCCACGTTGTTTCTGGCATCAGTGGCATTGTTTAGGTCGTTTGAGGTGCAGGTGAACGGACACATAGGGCACTCCAGCAAGTGGGACATGGTCTGATCAGAAGCAACGCATTCAGACTGCGTGTTGGATGGGTCAGTAATGGACCACTTCGACAGATTGTTTGCAGCGGTCTAATTGGGTTAGGGCACGCAATCGATTAAGAGCTTTCCATATTATACGCCACTGCATGACGCCCGGAGGGCGAATGTGTGTGTGGCAAGTGAAACTGGATTCGATGAGGACATAGCTTTTCGAATCAGCAAGCTAAAGTGATAGTGCGCTAGTCATTATGTATCAATCCAACGACTAATAGCGAGTGGAGGGAGTCTTTGAGCCCGCGGTTCAGTAAAAAGTCGTAGATTAGGAAGGATCAAGAATCTAAAGAAAGAACGAGTATTATTTCGATAATACTAGTTCCTTCTTTAGATATTAGCGACTGAAGTGTTTCGCTACTTAAGTTGACTTAAAAGAGGCTTTAACCCCTCAATGAATTGCGATAAGCTGTTTTTTTATATAATGACGAAGCGTTACTTACGTACCAAGGAAATCAATAATATTATGACTCAGCCCAAACTTTTATGAATACCTAAATAATAATAGGTAGATGGTTGCTTACTTTACGAGTTCTACAAAGATATGAAATGACGCATCGTTCGTTACTGTGCAAATAATTAACAAAGTCATCCGTTGTATTTGAATACTAACTGCTCCTACGGTTCTCCATGAATGTTAAAATAGAATAGTCACCATTACCAGTACGTCATCGATTTTAAAGTTTGTAAAAAAACGCATTGTAAGCGTATAGGAAGTCTTGGAACTAAACATGTATTTTTCTAGACAGCTGTCTGGGCATGACGAGAAGGAAACAAGTTACGTACTATGCAGGTAGACGAATTTTCATGGTCATCATAATCAGCTTAGAACGTTTCTACTGCTGAGACACAGAGGCCTCCTCTCTGTTAGAGGGAGGCGGCCGTAATCCAACACGCGGGCCCAGTGCGGGTTGGTAGATGTCTCTACATGTCTTCAAACTTTTGGTTCTAAGACATGCCAGTTTCCTCACGACGTTTTCCTTCATCGTTTTAAGAGCAATGATAATAAAATAATTTACATAAAGTAAAGCGCCTTAAATTAAATGTATCAAATCTTTGATAAAGATTTGATACATTTAAAAAAAAATATTTGATTGCATTGCAATTGTTTTCGTATAAAATGGTCAACTACCATAGTTATTTTAGACATAAATAGTTCACAAAAAATCTTTATGTAATATAAAACACTAGTCATTCACAAAAACTAGCACAAGGTAAAACAACATAAGTAGGTACCTACAAAAAATATTTCATCATAATAATTTTGCTTGACTAGGCTACTTACTAAAGTTATAATAATAATAAGACAAATATAATCTTTTTTATTTTCAAAATTTTCGACTTTTCCTGCTGAGGAGGAAAATTGGAAAATGTATGATGGATGACATACCTACCTACTTCAGAATCAAGGGTTTTCTGTACACAAATTTAATAATCTTCGACGTCGACTTCTTAATTGTCCACGAATAAGAGAAAGGAGGGAATTTTAAAAGGTTTCCTATATTACTGGAAATTATAGGAATAAGTAATAATTAATTATTACCAGCTGCTATTGTCTGGCATTCATTCAAACAAAGTCACAATTTTGAGCAAAATTTTATTCAAGGAAAAGTATTTGTTTTTACTCATTGTGACTAGATATTGGAAAAACATGAATGGTTTAATCTTTCACCTGTTAAATGTACGTAATAATCATAGTTAACTTATTACCCAACTATATGTACACAAGTGACTGTTCCTAAATTAACCTAGGATAGAGGGCTGGTTGGAATAACTACCGTCAGTCGTCATGGCCCACACAAAATGGTCCATCTGAAGGACTAAGTGCAGAATAATAGGGCAATAGTGCTGCTAACTTAAATTACTGCAATAAAATATCGCGTTATATTGAAATTATTTTCGTTTTTTAATTTAATACTTGACATAAGTTCATGAGTGATATCAAAATTATTTTAGTTATTTAAGATATGAGTTTAAACTCAAAATTGTGGTTAGAGGTATTAAAACAGCCATTTATTAAAAGGATTTAAGTACTTAATAGGTTTTATATTGTCCCTAGAAATTGATTTACTTCAAAATTCTTAGATAAACTCAGGAAGCAACTTCTACCATAGCTATAGATAACATGAGAAGGAAAATGTAAAAGACTTGCCAGTCATGATGATAATCTAGGTATCTATGACATAGTACACAAAAATAGAACATACCACATGAAACTCTTATCTCAACAATTATTAATAAAGGAAGTTCACTGATTATTCTATATCAAATACATATGTTCACCACATGGATGCATGTAAACGAAGCAATAGAAGAAGCTATGGAAGCATTGTAGCAAATGGCGTTCTGTAGTTTATGCCAGCCCCATGGGTAAGAAGGCGTGAATTAATGTTTGTTATACCAGTGATGTCGTCAAAAAGTAGCCGATGTCAGAAAGAGTAACATAGGCTACTTTTTGATCCAATTAAAGTCCCTTCAAAATTATTTTCGTAGATTAGCCGGAACAAAGGGACCAAAATGTAAAAAAATAATGTTTTATGTATCTTAAACTCTGCAAATCTTAAACGTATGCTTACATACCTGCTTTTTGTTAGTTGTTATTTTGACATTACAAACATACACTTTCATTTTATTTATTTGTTTTGTATGTAGGTATAATGTATGAATTGTATTTGTATTGAATATATTAATTTTATAATGATTTAGTAGAAATCTACTTGTTACACTGTTTATGTGACAGTGTGAGGAGAACTTGTTGTTAATGAAGTTTTCATGGACTTTATTGAATGCTAGCTTTTACTCACGGCTTCGCACCCGTAGATGTCAGTTATCGATTGATTTGTCGCATTGTCCGTGGGCTTTCGGGATTTGAATATTACTAGCTTTTTCCCGCGTCTCTGCGTGAGTGTCGGTTATCGCGTTAAAAAGTAGCCTATGTCCTTCTCCATATCCCAGGCTACATCTCTGCCAAATTTTATGATGATCGGTTCAGCGGTTTCGGCGTGAAAGCGTAACACACAGACAGACAGAGTTACTTTCGCATTTATAATATTAGTAGGGATGTGATGATATCCCAATAAGAATGGTATTAGAATGTACCTTGTAAGGAACATTGCCGACGGGCGGCGTTCAGTAGTCTCTGCTTTATCCATGAGAGGAAAGCATGACTCGATGTGTTTGTGTAACACTACATTTAATTTATATGGCGTGCAAATAAAAATAAAGCTAGATTAAATAGTATATGACTCAAGATTTTGGTGCTCAAGCCGCAAAAAACTGGGCAAGCCTGCCCAGTTTGCGGCTAATCCTAAATCTTGAAAAAACCTTGGTAACTTTTTAGCAAAAACAGTTCATTATTATTTAAGACATAAATAATCATTTGATCCTCTT
Source organism: Polymixis flavicincta (assembly GCA_949987655.1). Taxonomy (NCBI): domain Eukaryota; kingdom Metazoa; phylum Arthropoda; class Insecta; order Lepidoptera; family Noctuidae; genus Polymixis; species Polymixis flavicincta. The sequence goes on along the minus strand of OX465188.1, from coordinate 14,524,325 downwards.
TTATCATTAAATTGTCTTCCAAGTTATTGTTTAATCTCTGTTTTTGTGGTTTCTTTAGTTATATGTACTTAGCAAATGTTAATTTACTAAGCATCTTTATTGCATGGCAACTAAGATTATTAGCACTAAAGAAATCATCATTGTGTTAACACTTTATCACCTGCCTAGCCTTTTCCCAAATATGTTGGGGTCGGCTTCCAGTCTAACCAGATGCAGCGAGTACCAGAAATTTATTTTTAATTTTTATTTTTTGTGTTAACTGACAGAATATTTATTAATAGAGTTTATTTGTAAATGGTCTTTTAACAAATTTAATTGAGTATTGATAGTATTGATGATGAGTTGTCCCTTTATTTTTCGGAGGCTGCCAGTCTCAAAAATTGTTTTAAAATTAGAATAAAGCTTATTGAGAATTTCAGAGGTTTTATGCATCGTCAATTGGGAATGGAAGTAGAAATACTCATGAGAAAAAACATGAGTAAGGATATGAATATTGCTGTCAAGTCCAATAGATTATGAGATATAAAGTGTTATCTCAATCTTGATTAAATATAGGTAGGATATTTTGAGGAAAACAACAGTGTACTTGAGTAGCAATTTGATGATGTAAGTAAGAATTTAGTGACAAAAGACTACCTAAACTGCTACACAACCAGCCATACTGTTTCCCTTAAAATTTAAGCAAAGACTTACCTCCTCTGTAACATTTTGCCCTGCCTTCTTCTTGATATCGATCAAGTTCAGCACATTCCCAGTATTAATTGTCACTTTAGACGCACTCTTCAACATCGTGACCAAATAGATTAACTTTTTTAATTGTTCGAGGTAGGTACTCCGCCTCACACTTAGCCAAGGTTACCGGCCAATATCACACACAGAAAAAATACTTAAAGCGCAATATTTGAAATGCGAACGCGCAGCCGACCGCTATCGGCAACTGTGAACGACTGAATACTGGCCTTGCACGCGGAAACTCATAATTTTTATACACAATCAGCTGGAGAAGTTCTATCTGTGACGTATTGAAAATTATGACGAAATCGCTCAATGCGGTTGAGACAACATGTTTGTAAGGTTAGTTTTTGGGCTGCCGAAGATATGGCATTCGAATAATGAGTCGGCAAAACTAGAATTTCAAGGAATTTTCATAATTCTCGGTAATTATTCTATCACGAATGAAATGTCAAAACTTTTTTGAATGACGTTTGACAAGCTAACTGAAGGCTAAGGCATAACTTACACTGCTTTTTTCACACAGCTGTTATAATCAGTCTAGTGATTGTCAGTCAGTGCAACACTAGCTTTACACCGGTTGAGTACCGCATGGCCAAATAGGGAACGTGCACGAAGAAGGGTCTGCCATCTGGTGGCAAACATCCGAAGTTTACTCGGAATCATTACTTACTTGAAATTGACACTTCACGTAATAAAATAATCCCATGTAGGTATGAAGTGAAAAAGACGAAAATGTATTGTTGTTTCTGGATGCAGTTAAAAAAATGTAAGTATGAGTTTCAAAACATTTAGAAATTATTAATTGTTATTTGTAAAAACACTTGAGTTTTGTATGTAGTACGTACTCTAAGTGAACATAACCTGAAATATTTATGGTTAGTTTTCATTATAGCTCTATCTGGAGGTTTTCACTTGAGTAAAAGCACAGATGTGCTTACATTTTTCAGATTGACCTGCCTTACATTTGCAATTTGCTCTTCTAATATTACTATTGCAATCAAGCTGAAAAGAAGGCTACATGAACATAAATAATAATATGCACTGACTATTAACGAGAAAAATGAGTTTAGAAAATATTTTACCTTTATTTTCATATCATACTGGTCTGTCAGTCTGGACTTTAAAAGAGACTGTGACCTCTGAGTTTGTTTCGGCCTTTCTTCTCAGAGTAGTCAGTTAGGAAACGCCGACCTCACCTAGTTTAAAAAATATGATTGACGTGTAAAAGTGTTTGTACAAACCTACTTACAGAAATAAATCATTTATCATTTATCATTTATCATAAACGATAGAAATAGTTGTTCGAGCTACAATTTTGCCAGTTATTACTGCATTTTCAGATTCGTAACTGTTTCTTCTACATCTAAGACATGCCCGGATTCGGAAGAGTTTTTGACCTCTGGACATATTTTGACCTCGCTGACGATCATTATTAATCGGCGTGAACCCATATTTTATATTTTTTATCATTACAAACGATTTAAATATAATCTAAAAAATAACATAAATTTTGGTGGCAACACGATGACTGCTCTCACGTGGCACGTGTCCCGTGTAATGGCACAAATTGACATGAGAGCCACAGTGTGGTCAAAAAGAAACTTTACAGATATGTCACCGTGATAATGTAGTATGTCAATGTAGTAAATTTTTACATTATTGAAATCATTTTTAATGATTTAAATGATAAAATATGGGTTCCGGCCGATTAATGATCGTCAGCGTGGTCAGAATGTGTAAAAAGGCCAAAAACTCTTCGAGTCCAGGCATGTCTTAGATGTAGAAGAAACAGTTAGAAATCATGAAAATGCAGTACCTAATTACTATCAAATTTGTAGCTCAAACGACGATATCTAAAGTTTATGCTGTCAAAATAACGTAAAGTATTCTCTGAACTCATTTATCACGGAAATATTTTGTCTATATTATTATTTACGTACAGTCGCCAGCAGGTCAAGCTATCCCAAACTGTCAAATTTTCCCAATTGAACATAAACCTTATTCCTTTGTGATAAAGTTGAAAAACTATCAAAGTTCGACAGATTGGGGAAGCTTGATGTGCTGGCCTCTGTACGTTTCGCCTTGTTTTCAGCTTGATTGCAATAGAAATAATAGAAGAACAAATTGCAAATGTAATGCAAGGCTATCTGAAAAATGTAAGCACATCTGTGCTTTATTTTATAGATTCTGCAGATAGTGCTGTATTGAAAACTAACTAAATTTTAGGTTATAGTTTCAGGTTTACTTACAGATTTGTTTGTATTGAATAGTAGTATTACATACAAAACTTAGTACTTTTACATGTAACATTAATATGTTATTTCTAAAATGATTTGAAATTCATATTTACGTATACATGTTTTTTTAATACATTTATCCACGAAAGGAAAGTGAGTACCGAGGGAAAGTAATAGAATTTGATTTATTTGTATTTTTCTTTGAAGTGTTCAAGCATCCAGAAACACGACAATACATTTTCAATTATGATTTTTTCTATGCTGTATCTACATTCACATGAAATTATTTATTTTACCAAATTCATACAAGGCGCTTGCCTGTCTTAAACAACTAAAGGGCTGTTAGTGAAGGACGTAGTTGTAACCACATAATTTCAAATCCCGCTCCTTATCTGAATTGATTGTCAATACTCCATCCCATCTCTTAATAGTAGAACTTGTGTTCGTATTTATAAGACGCTTTGTATAGTAATAGAATCTCATCTAAGAAGTAGGAAAAGTGGGCGCCCGCGCTAAACTAAGTTTTTTTATATGACATCTTGCAGTTGACCTTGAGAGGCCGTAACTGCTCAACCGGACTTTCCTGTGAGCAGGCGTGGTCGCAGCCAAAGACTTTGGGGGGGTCACAGATAAAGACTACATATTAATAGGTAAAGAAAAAGCGTAAATTAGACTTTATTGCACAAAAAACTGGTTAACGTTTACAGCTTTGGGTGGGGGGTCATGACTCCTAGGACCGCCTCCCCCCCCTCGGACCGCGCCTGCCTGTGAAGGCAGTTTTAGTGATACTAAAAGTCTCCAGCCAGGGGATAAAACCTACTTAACTAACGCAACTGCACGCTGAGGGCACTCCCTGTGGGGTACGGGCCTCGGCTGCGGGCGGCACTGGTGGGGGGCAGCGTGTGGGGACAGGCTAGATCAAAATATTTTCATTATTAGGGCTGGCGCTTCAACGAGCAAGGGACGGTCGGGGTCTAAACTAAGAATGAAGATATCTCCCTGGGTTTCCAGGAATGTTTAAAATGAATGACGCACAAAACACAAACACGGACACAAGTAGCTCGGTTTAGCTAGCTAGTATAATTTGACGGTGGGGCAAAAATATTAATATGTAAAAATATCAAAGTAAGCAAATTGGTGATCCAAAACCCTATCTATCACGTGAATTTAATTCCACATCAGTAGTAAATAAAATCAACTAAAACTAAAGACGCATTAGAGCGCCTCTATAAAACGAAATTGTCAACAGACTGTAAATTAATAAAGACTTGGCTAAAAGGTCTCTGTAACCAGGCCATAAAACTAATAAAAAAATAAAAAACAGTCTGTGAATTGACAGCTATGACAAAGTCAAAATGACAAGTTCCGAACCCCACAGAAAGGGCGCATTCCTAGACAAATAGTCATAATATCGCGAAGCCAACCAAAATAAAAATCAGTACTAATGATCTGATAGCTCTTAAATTTTTTGACTATTCAATTTGGTCGGGTTCGCGATATTATCACTTTTGTTGCATATCGGAACACGGCTTATGTAGAAACTTGTCAGAAAAATATAGATACTTCAATTCAGCTGACTGATAGCACGTATTGTGTTGATTATAAAATTCAGATTTATTTACTCGAAAAAGAATAATTTTGAAATTGTTTTAAGTTAAACTTAAAAACTACAAAATGGGCATCGATATTTTAAGTTTTGCTTACGCCGCCACCGTTGCTGCCGGTGGAATAATGGGTTATGCTAAAGCAGGTTAGTTATTTTTATATACATTTTTTATTGATTACTTTGCATAAATTGAATAAAAAACATCTAATGTAACCAAAGCAAATAGATTTGCGCAATCATTTGAGAATTTTGGAAATATCGAAATAGCTGTAACATGTGTACCTATTATTATCTTTTATGTAATCAGCTCAAAATCAATTTGATATGAATGTATCTATTTTTTACGTATTTGGGGGCTAGCCAATAGGCGGAAGCGGATAATGTTAACCGAATCATAAGTGGCCAGTCATGCTCTCTTGATACACTTTTTTGCCAGTAATACTTATTTGTAATTATTTTAAAAACATCATTTTATAATGCATGTTTGGTTGCTCAAAATTTATAGATACCTACTTATTGATGACAATCACAGTGTTAATACTGTTATCAAGGATTTTTAAAAGATAAATAATCTATACCTACTTGTAGAGTATGATTTGATTAAAATGCTATTTTCAGCATAGCAATTGCTAGAATGATACCACAGAATAGATATACCTAAACCATGCCTTAGCCTCTATTTAGGAAGCAATTTATACTTACTTACCCAAATTAGAAAACTTTAAATGTTTCTATTTTGAGTTTTCTAAATTGTAAACAACATGATCTTGTTTGTATCACGTTATTTTAATCCTAAAATTTTACATTATACTGCAACATTCCATAACATTAAATTGTGGGTTGGCTCTTCACCTGACCTTGGCTTTCCTATTTCTCGGCCAACGAATAGGCTTTGCCATACGATGTGGCAATGCTGCCAGCCTTTTAGGCACTTTTCGTGTTGAAAATGATGCAGACTATGTTTTTATGCCCCATAATTTGTCTCTTTTTATAATATCAAGCATACATAAGGGCCTGTGGCTAAGTAACAATAGCTGCATGGGTCGATCTATCAGATTAAGCTACACTTGCTGCGGTTGGTACATGGATGGGTGACCATCTTTACATACCAAGACCCGTAAGTGCCTCAGAAAGCATGTTAAGCCGTTGGTCCTGGCTGTCATTTGTGGATCTTTGTCAGTCGTTATGGGTTATCAGAAGCCCAAAAGTCTAACAACCAGACTTACCAAAGGGGTATCTCATCACCCAGTAACTGGGTTGTGGAGGCAGATAGGCCTTCGCTCCTTGTAAAATACTGGTATTCAGTTAGACTGGAAGCCGACCCCAACATAGTTAGGAAAAGGCTAGGCAGATGATGATGACCTATGTACTTGTACATATTACTGTTTTAGGACTGTTAGCTTTTAAATTATGTAAATATTTTAAGATAACTCAATATTGACCTTACAGAATTTGGGCACACCACGATTGCGGCGGTAAGTCCCCTCTTTGAGGAGTGGTTTGAGAGGCGGCATGGCGTCCTCACCTTCCGCCTGACGCAGGTCCTCACCGGACACGGTTGTTTCGGGAGGTTCCTGTTTCGGATAGGGCGGGAGGAAACGCCCGGGTGTTTCCACTGCGAAGATCGCCCTGAGGACACGGTGGAGCACACGGTGGCGGTCTGCCCTGCTTGGGCGGAGCACCGCCGTGTCCTCGTGGAGGCGATCGGCGGCAGCGATCTCTCGCGTCCGGCCCTGGTCCAGGCCATGGTACGGAGCGAGAGGGCATGGGGAGCCGTCACCTCCTTCAGCGAAGCAGTGATGCTCGCGAAGAGGGAGGCGGCGCACGTGACGGAGAGGCAGCATATGCGCCCTCGCGACCCTAGCCGCCGCAGGATACGGAGACGCCCTGGGCGTCGGGAATCCCAGGCCGATTTCCGGCCACCGTAGGCATGGGCTTGCGGACGGCGAGTAATGGGTAGCTCGCTGTCCGGTAAGGACCAAGCCCAAGTCGACGGCGCGTTGTGTTCCACGCGCGCCTCAAAGAGATGTCAGCACAAAAAGTGATGGGACCCGCAAGGGTCGATGCCTGCCAGGGGTGCGGGTTTGTTCGAAAGAGAGACCACCTCCCCTGGCATAGGGGCTACTGAAGGAACACGGGTGGGTTTTAGTCAGTAAAAGTCTGACACGCCCTCCTGCTCCACCCAGAGCGGGAGAAGTTATTTAATGACTTCCAACCCAAAAAAAAAAAAAAAACCTTACAGAATTGCTTTTTAGTTATGTTTTCATTTATATTTTTCCAAACATAAATATAGCATGATTAATAATGTAATTGATCCCCAATTGCACTCAACATTTTAGCAGTGGTGGCCAAGTGGTAACGACCGCGACTTACGAGTTGTAGGTCGTGAGTTCGAACCCAGCCAGGCGCTTTACTTTGTGTAAATTATTTCATCACCATTGCTCTCAAAACGGTGAAGGAAAACATCGTGAGGAAACCGGCATGTCCTAGAACCAAAAATTCGAAGACATGTGACATCTACCAACCCGCACTGGGCCCGCGTGGTGGATTACGGCCCAATCCCTCTCACCGAGAGGAGGCCTGTGTCCCAGCAGTGGGAACATTATAGGCTGATGATGATGACACTCAACATTTTGTTCAATTTTGTTTTATGAGGTTTTTTATTTGGTAACAAGGTCAAAAGATAGCAAATAAACTACAAGATAAGAAATTACAGGCACTCAATAATGTCCAATGTGTAGGTTTAAATTTCGAAAACACTATTGTATTTAAATTGAATAGCCATGTTTACATTACATACAACACCTGCATGTACATGAAGTTTACAATTGTCTGACAAGTATTGTTTGATCATAATTACCATTAGGTATTTATTATTTCCTTGCACTAACTGCGAGTATAACTGTGTTGAAAAATTGTGTAGTTTTCTAGTGATGATGTAATATAGACTAAAATATCTGTTTACTCCACCATCCCCGTGCTTCCCGTGGGTGTCGTAGAAGGCGACTAAGGGACTTACTAGAGAATGGGCAGCAGCGTTCTCTATGCACTTTACACACTGTGATCGCCAACCCGCCTGCTAAGCGTGGCGAATATGGCAAAACCCCCCGTTTTGGGGGAGGCTTATGTCCAGCAGTGGGCGTCTTTCGGCTGAGGTGTGATCTGTTTACTATGGTGGGGTCCGTGTCGTGCCAGACTTAAAAGAATAGCACCATCCCACTTCTTCCCGTGGGTGTCGTAGAAGGCGATTAAGGCCACCATACTGCGATCGTCAAGCCGCCTGCCAAGCGTGGTGATTATGGCAAAACCCCTTAAAGGCCTATGTCCAGCCGTGGACGTCTTGCGGCTGAAATGATGATGATGGTGGGGTATACTCAAAAGAAACAAGATGTACTGTTGATACGAATAGAGGAAGACTCAAAAGAAAGAAAATGTGCTTACTTAGGGACTTAAAAATATGTATGTTTTGATCTTTATGAGAAACTGTCTTTTTTCAGGATCCATACCTTCTTTGGGAGCTGGCCTCATATTCGGTTCAATTTTAGGTAAGAATACTCCTCTATTACAGTAATGCCATAAATTAGCCATGACATGTGATGTTGCCTTTTTGATATAAAGTAATTTGGCACGTGCCTGAGTATTTGACATTAAGGTGTGAGAAGTTTTAAAATTGTTTGGTCAACATCAGTCATTTGGTGCAGTAGAGGCTCAGTGGTAACGGCTCCGACTTACGAGTTGTTGGTCGTAGGTTCGACCTCAGGCGCAGGCGCTTTACTTTGTGTAAATCATTTAATCACTACAGCTTTCAAAACGGTGAAGGAAAACATCGTGAGGAAACCGGCATATCCCAGAACCAAAAAATTCGGAGACATGTTACATCTATCAACCCGCACCGGGCTTGCGTGGTGGATTACGGCCCACTCCCTCTCTCAGTGGGAACATTATACGCTTTATGTAGTCATTTGGTAATCATTCTGTTACTAAATGGTTTATTTCTCATTTTCAGGAGTTGGAGCTTATCAGCTGAGTCAGGACCCCTCAAACTACACACTTATGTTAGGAACTACTTCAGCTCTCGGAGGTCTTATGGGATACAGGTAATAATCCTTAATCATTGCCAGTTGCCAGTCTTACAATTCAGCTAATGGTGCCGATTCTGTTGTCACAAAATTCTCTAAACTAGACTAAAAATCACCAAAAATTGTATATTCCTGTCAAACGACGGTTTCCCATTCTGAAATTGACCAAAGTGACACAATTTAAGTAACTATATTTTAGTTTGACAGCACTAAGATTGCACTGAGTTATTCGTTTCAATTCAATTCAATGGCAATTCTGCTATTCTGTTGTTGTCAATTTCATTATTCTATTCAACCTAAAATTTTGGTTGTCTAACTAAATCTGACTATTTTTAATCGCGATTAAATAGATGTGGAATAAAATTAGCTGTCAAGACCTAAAATTCACACCGAAACCTCGACTTCTGGGGCAAAAATAGTACTGTTTCTTTTTTTTCTTTTCTTTTGCTTTCTCGAAAATGGTGTATCCTATCGCAAAAATAATGAACATTTCGACCCCCTTCATAAAATCCCATGACCTCAAAAACTCAACATGTGGGTAATAATTTTTCATATTTTCCATACCAAAAGTGAAAATTCCATTATAATACACGTCGAGGCTGCCCCCCTGCACACCTCTGGCTCTAAAAAAATCACGGGGTAGGGCAAACAAGTACCACGTTGCGAAGCTAAAACATACCTACCACGTGCGAGTCGCGATTGTCAAATTCGATTTCAGTTGTGTCAAAAATTGTTTTTAAATTTAGAAATATTTTTTTGCAGAATAGCGTTAAGATTCTCATAGTCAAAAGTAAGGAATTTTAGTTATAGTTTAATTAGTTTTGTTCGGTGTACAACAGAATCGGCACCAATAGCTATTTTGTAGTGTAATGAGCATGCGCCATATAAAAATCTGTTTTTCTTTTCATCTATTTCAACTGGATATCGAATAGACTTTGAATGAGAATGCCCTAAAGGTAATACCAGCTTACACTGAGACGAATTTGTACTTTGACGAGTACACTTATCTGGAGGCAGTTTCGTTCTGTAACAATAACTTTTTTTTTGTGAATACCCTGTCTGGGAAGCACGTAGGGTTATGTCGGAATCCTACTGACCAAAAACCCACTGTTCCTTCTATTAACATGCGTCGGGGTACCTACCGGGAAATACTTCTTTTCCGCATGAACTTACAGAAAATGTTGCTAAAGAAAATATGGACTAATATTTTTTTAAAAATTTAATTTCAGGTATTACAACGGCAGGAAGTTCATGCCAGCAGGTCTAGTGTTCTGTATGTCTGTCGGAATGTTGGCCAAGATTGTATTTAAACACGTTGGAGCCACTTCCCCGTCAATGGCCACCAAAGGGTAATTATGGAAAGAACCTTTTTATTTACAAAGTCTTTGGGCGCTAGTTTATAAAAAAATCCAGATTATAAAAAAAAAAAAACGTTCCCCAAGTGAAAATAAATTGGTTCTTAATTTTAAGTGAAACTGTGACATTTAATACTTTAGGTTGAAGGAATGTTATTTTGTTCCATTTTCGTACTATTTTACAATCTGTAATACCTGCTACAGTTTAATTAATTTTCCGATTTACAGTGAAGTAAACAATGAAGTGAAGTTTACAGTGCATTAAGAAGCGTTTATTTAAAAAAGTATGATGTTTTTTTTGTATATTTTGCAGTGTATATAATGTGCCCGCACAATTCTTGGTGCAATAACTGTGTTCATTTGTTTGCGTTGAGAAATTACTTAACTTTTGTAATACTTAGGTACTTAGTTTAAGTTAGGCATGTTTTTTTTTAAATAATGGCAAATAAAAGGTGTTGGGAAGATATAATTGTTTTTTATTATTATTTATAATTATTTTAAATTTAATTTATCAAAAGAAAATTGCATAACCAATGAGCACCATGATATAAATGCAAGTGCTGCCATGTCCAAATAAACAAATATGTCCGTAAGTAGGTAAAATTGAGAATAGGAACAATAAAACAACAAATTCCGTATTCGTTATTTTCTATATTTTTTCCTTAAAATTTAGAAAGTTTTGGAGGAAAAAGGATTTTATACATAAATAGTTTGAATACAATAAATAGTTTTATATCAACGGCAAGTGATGTCAAAGTTACAGTATCACTGATCTCCTAAGGCATGTTCCATACAACCGAAATACATTGTAAAAGATTTTTTACACTATTGGTAACTTTATTATAGATTTAATATCTCTTCATAAATAATTTTAGACATTAAAAACAGCTTAAATTATAACAAAATTGAATTTTCATAAGAACAAAAAAACCAATGGAAGTTTTGTAAAATGTAAAATTTACTTAAAAAATAAGAAAATAAACCTAATTTCAGAAGACCGCGAACCAGTCGCTCTTGAAGTCAGATAATAAAAACAAAAAAATAAAATAAAAAAATAAATCTTATTTTTAACATTTCTTAATAATTACTGTATAAAAGGCACTTCGTGGCAGTTTCTTTTATGTAACATTGATTTTACAACCTTTTTAACTCAAACCTAGAGTATTTATTTCTCATTATCCAAGACCGCAGGACACTTGGACTATTCTGTTCCTAACGTTTCTAATATTCTAGTGTACTTATAAGTTCATTAATAACACAATCACATTGTAATATCACTCACGGAACTGTGTCCGACACTTTCATAAAGCATTGTCTTCGGACACAATTTATTTCACACACAATTCGCACACTCCCGTTTCTATTAATTACAAGTTTCATATTCGGAATAAAATCAAGCAAATAACAGTCTGCTTGCTTTTATTACTATTACTTAAAGATACGATTATTTTTTTAACTATCGAGTATTACACGTTTGATATTTAGAATTATCGGATATTACCGAGGTGATATTCGTTGTCGGGTAGTGTGCGGTTCACAATCTGTAATGTGTTTGAAACTGGAGGGGGACTGCCCTGTACCCGGGCGGTAGTCGCCGTTCGAGGGTCGCGGGGAGAAGTCGCGTCGCTCCAGTGAGACAGTCTTCAATGCTCGGTCCGCTCTAATCGTTAATGGCGGCTGCTAGAAAAAATAACTGATTAAATATGACTGGCTATGTTTTACACGGTGATGTAAGAAGAAAATGATAACGAAAATTGTATACAATAGACAGTAATCAAAATTATATAGGTATGATATTTAGGATTAAATCCTAAATAAAGACTGAAACAAACATGCTCTTGATTATAAGTACATTTGAGAAGACATTACATAACAATAGTAAAGAGTCAGTAATATTATTAACATAAGGTATGGCACAAAAACTTAGAAGTAAGTAGGTATATGTACAATGTAGATGTATAGGTAATGTATCTATAATGTTTGAAGTAGTTTGTGGAAGATATTCGATATGTATATGTAGAAGTATTTATGTACATAATATGATGTCATTCCAGATCATGTTTTAGAGTCAAGACTTAGGAATATGCATTGTTGGTGTAATTTTAGGTGGATTCGTCATGATCGTATTCTATTTTTATTTCTGATGATCATTTTGATATTTGTATTCTCTGTTTCAGTGTCCTAATTGGCACTATCTACCAGATAACTAAAAAATAAAATTATGCTGGGTAAGCTATCCCGAACTAATCTGAAGGTAGCAGTCAATATATACCACCAGTTGTTGAAAATGAATACAATCCATAACAACATTCACAAGTCATGACATGAAATAAGAGATCGATGTCGACGTATGAAAGAGAATGATCGTCCATCGGCCATCCTTACCAATAATTGGCAACCTATTGTCGAACTAACTCGCCGCTCGTCAGATTCCTTCGAAAAGAGAACGTGAACCTCGCTGGCTCAATTTGTACTTGCTGAGAATTCGCATCAGGTCGAATAGAATTGTCGCTCGACTTTGCTTGAGAGTAGTATGTTCCAATCTTAAAGACTGGTTTAATCCCCTTGTCTTGGTAAGGGCTCTTTGTTGTCGACCTTCTAAAGAAGCCTTCGAAGTCGTCTTTGTTATAGAACCCTCTTTTCTCCGTACTCACGGCTGGTGTTGGCGCTTTTGTAGTAAAGTCTTTGAAATCGTAAGGAGATTTCGTCGATGTGACAGAGTATTTGTTTACTGAAGGAGGGTACGTGATGCTCGAACTGGGCGGTGTCGTCGTCGTAGTAGTCTTGTCAGTGAAGAATTGATAAGGTTTTCTTGTTGTAAACTGGAAGTATGGTTTCTCTGTTGTTGTTGTAGTAGTTGTAGTTTTTGTTGTAGTTGTAGTAGTTGATTTTGTAGTGTATGCTGTGCTCTTTTGGTAGTATTTTGGGGTTTGTGCGGGTGGCGCCGATGTACTAGCTACGTACGGCTGTGTCACTCCATCGTTACTACGTGTTAAAGAAATACAGTATTAGTATTGTGTGCCCCTGTATGTACACAAACTGGTTGCAATGAGAATGTGGTGTCCTCTCATTGGCTGGGCCAGTGCTGTGACTATATTGATGTGGTTTGTGCTGTGGTATGGTTTTATAAATATTTCATATTTATGTACCCATTATATTAAGAGTTTGTCTTAATTACAGTTGCTTATTACTAACAAAAGGATTCATAACTTACAGTTAACAAACATATCTATTAAAAAAAAAAAAAACAAAACTGTCTATAAAATAAAATATCACAGTCATGACACACACGATATTTAATCGTTACGACCATCAAATTAACTATCACACTTATAACATCAATTATCACACATATAACAAACTATCAAACTGATAATATCAACTATCAAACTGATAATATCAACTATCAAACTGATAATATCAACTTTCACACATATAACGCTAACATAATGTAGTATCAGTATCATAATGATACACACCTGGTAATGTTTCCGTAGAACGGGCTCGTTTCAGGACGCACGTAGCTCGGCGTGTGTTGCGAATAGTCGGGGATTATGTTCTCGTGTTCGGTTATACACCGACCGTTTATACAATACTGGAATGAAGCAGATTATGATTATTGCAGCTGTAATGCGAGTAAATCATTCATATTGCGACTAGACTGAAATACGCTCCTTTGATGACTGGGTTAGAATTAAGCAATCTTATTTTTCAGATGTTTTTTTTTTTTGTTTCATTATTCCTATTGTGGAATTGGAATAGCTGCTGTCTTCGACCTTACGAAACCTCACCTAATAGCCTCCATGAAACGAACCGTTGGCAACATAGAAGACTTATCTTTCTTCCAATTGTTATTGGTTTATATCTTAAAGCTAGATAGTAGATCTAAGGCAAATTCACTCTAGCTCTCGTCAATTTGAAATCTATCTTTAACAAACGTAATACTCATTTAGGTATTAAATTTTGTATGGTTATATTAAATTGCGCATAAAGTTTTAGCGAACTGGCAGCGCTCCGCGGTTTCACCCGCGTAGTTCCCGTTTCCGTGAGAATAGGGGATAAAATATAACCAATGTCACCCGGCGATAGTGTAGCTCCCTAACAGTGAAAGAATTTTGCAAATCGGTTCAGTAGTTTCGGAGCCCATTCAATGCCAACAAACAATCAAATCTTTCCTCTTTATAATATTATTAAGTATTTAAGTATAGATATATAAAATAAAAGTAAGGTGGGATCTACCTGTCCGTCGCCACAAGGCGATCCTTCAGCGGCTGGTCTGTACGCGACGCAGTACCCGCTCGCCGCGTCGAAACAGAACAGCTGAGCGCACACTCGCTCGTCCTTGAAACATGCGCTGAAAATTGAAGAGTGCGATAAGTATTTAGTTTTCTGAAGTTATTTGTGTTTAAATCCTTGCGTACAAGTGCCTACTTCAATTACTATTTTAGGACAAGCTTCATCGCGGCAGTAACATGTGAGAATGACGTAAATGGCAAGAAAGCCTCCTGCCTTTTATAGACTGGAGTATATTATAGCAGTGATCTGTTGCATAACCATCAGATTCAAAGTCTGTACCTATATTTAATTATATTTTTTCCACTTTGAAGAAGCTAATAAGACTCCAACATCACAACGGTATTTATTTATGTCTAAATATTGTGTTAACATTGACTTACCTCGTCCCTCTATCCTTCCGGCATTGCGCGTCTAACGTCAACAGACGTCCGGGCAGTACTCGCGGTAGAGAGTCGTCTTCGTGCGGCGAGTTGTATAGACATGTCGCTGTGTCACCGCTGTAATGCAAAATATTTGTTAAAGTTTAAGGCTAGGTTGTTCAGGCCTGCGGGCCTTTGAAACGCTACCTCCGCCTCCCCCAAATGCAGCACGACGTATTTATTTACGGTGAACTGTCAACCATTTAGCAGACAATCCATGCCATAGTATAACATATTGCAGTTGATCAACTGAATTATTTTTGCTTAGGTTCGATATTTGTACCTTACTTTTAAGTACGGTATGGTAAAACTAAAAAGTTCCCTGTGTAGGGTAAGTGTCCTGTAAGTTATCTATTGAGCGTTTTCATATCATCAGATTTTGTCACCAACCCGATACCGATATGTCGGCAGCAATACACATACCGATTCGAAACCGATATATTTAGTATCGGCCTGGTGATATTGGTGAATATCGCGACTCACCAAACCTAAGTATCGACGACTCCAAGTCGGCAGTGCGAATAAGTGTGTTCAAGTGAAAGAATGGCCAGTTCTCTCACCTCTATTGTGCTGATATCGGTGTCAGTCACTGTCTACGACGACATAGGTGACAATAACAACTCCATGTAAAAGCGTTTAGTAGGTACTAAATGTATGCAAAATCGCGCATGCGGTGTTGGAATCGGCTAATGTGCTGTGTTGTAATAGAATGTAATTGTAAATGTGATGTAATCAACTAGTTTAGAATGAAAATGCAGAAGTGTATTTTCATTCAAAAATACCTTTGGCTGAGGCTGGAAGTTCCAGAAATAGCCATAAAACCCTTTAGCTTTACTATTATTATAATTGCTACTGGTTTCGACCTCAGGACTAGCTGCTTCTCACACAGACAACTCTAAAAGTCAATTGATCCCGCGATACCAGTCCTGTTCTCTTTGTATATTTAGGCTGTTGAGAGTAATATTACAAATGTGACGTAGTTGTGTACAGGGAAGTTTTATATAGTGTGGCTGTGTGTGTATATGTATTGTACGACAGCAAAATAGTGGTGTCTTACGACTTCCATGCGAACGAAGTCACGAGCAGAAGCTAGTTACAGATACATATGGTTTTGCGGTTGTAAGGTGAAATAAAAAATTGCAATGGTTTCGTTTGGAAATCATACTTCCAGACCTTTCAACCAGAGAATTTCCAGACAAGTTTTAGTTGTCAGTGAACTTAAGAATTTTAATTCGAACTGAAGGAACACGGGTAGGTTTTAGTCAGTAAAAGTCTGACACGCCCTCCCGCTCCGCTCAGAGCTGGAGAAGTCATTTAATGATTGCCCATCCAAATAAAAAAAAACCCTTGTGTAATTTGTTCTTTGAGAAAATAAATGTCTTCAAATCGAAATCATGCTACCAGACCCATAGGTTAAGGCTAAGCGTAAGTTGTCAGGGAATTCAAGAATTTATCAAGTAGACAAGCCTTGTTTCCGACGGTATTTCTCTTCGGCAAAAAGGTAGATTTCCATACAAATTTTCATCCACTATTTTATTTACATCTTTAGTGGCAGAATTTTCAAAAATCCTGATTTTCAGATTTTTATTATGTAGAATACGCTAAACAGGGTCGTACTGTTTCGGTTACACTGTAACCATATTCTTTTGTTTTTGGTGTTTGCCATCGCTCAGAAAGAACCGTAAATATTGTGAGCTACAAATAAAGGAACAATTGCCGTACTTTATGGTCTAGGGACGTACCTACTGCTCCAGTTATAATTTATCGAAACTATTATTTTAGGACATCAACATTAATATTTTAAAATCACGAATTCGAGAACAAAACTTGTATTGCTAGCTCCGCTATTCGAGAAATATCAATAAAGTTGCTATCGTGTTCCTTACATTTGGCTATAGCACTTTTGTCTCAGAATTTTTTTTTTCTCTGTTGGTGTCAGACTGGAAGTTCTATAAATTATTAGTATACAACCGATAACCAGACTTATTGTACAATATGTAATATTAATGTAGGATATGATAGTAGCGAATACAGTTTGGTGGAGAGGAAATATCATAGTTGATATGGATGAAACTGATTAAAAGAATCTTAGAAAACTGTGATTTGTACAAAGTTCTTCATAAACGACGAATACGACTCTCACTTGACTATTATTTCATCGATAATCATTTGTAATGTGTCAACACTATTTTAAGATAACAATTAAATGTCATTATAATGCCTAGAAATAATCGCATTTTGGAAAACAATTTTATGAATTAAAACTATTATATAATTACAAGATATTTTATCGGAGCTATCGCAATTTCATAAATTACTTTATTATTTTATTAGATTTTTTTGTACAGGCGCAGAATGAGCGAGTTTTTGAAAATTTCGACACAGGTCCTCCCTTGATGACGTCCCGCAGGACTCTGAGCGTGAGTCGATTAGGCCGGATTTAGAAATTTTTGAGTTTATTCAAAAAAAATCTACTAAACAAAAAAAAAAAAACCTTTAAATTGCCTCTTGAATACGATTCCCTCACCGTACATGCAATTTTCACATAATTTCGTGCTCTTATTAGGAAATGAGACGGAAACTGGTTTTGAAATCGACCCTGTTTCGGATTTTTTTTTTTCATCGAGCAAATTGCAATTAATCGTGTTTTGAACCATTAATTTCCCTCAAAAAAGCATGTATCTATGACATATTTTTTTTCAGGACCTAAATACACGAATTTGATCATTTAATCTTGATTCTGAAAGAGGCAATTTGGGACAACCCCTCGTTAATTATGGATTTAGTGTGATCATTATTACGGCTGTCTAGGTTGGCCTTGCTCCGTAATAAATTCCTCAAAAGAAAAAAGACCCTTCGACTTGAGAACCCCCTCATTTTTTTTACCGATTACATCATGAATATCACAACTTATTAAAGGAGTGATAGTGATGACTAATATAACAATACAGTTGCGATAGTGACTATCGCTTCTGTAACACCGAGTATCATCATGATAATACGAAAAATCACACCGATAATAATTTTCACAATTTTGTTCCCAAATCTTCTACTTACTTCAAGAAATGATGAAAACTCTGCACACTGCAGGGTGACCACCTGAACCCCTTCTCAGTGTGACGCAAGTCTGACATGATGTAGCCGTCTTCCCACCGACACTTCTCAGCGCCGGGGCCGCCGAGGTACGAGGGCGGGGGACTGCCGTCGTGCACGGCTCCTAGTCTGAAAAAGGATGAGGTAATGACGTAAGTAATTTTCTTGTATGTGTGTAACGTAAGTAATTTTGGTATGGTAAGTATTTTATCTAGCAGCTCGGACGGCTAACGACGTGACGTTTCTGTTTTCGACAGCTATGGGTTACCAGCGTGTGCTCTTATGTGGCTAATGTAGTCTATCTTGGCTAAGAAGGTTGTTACGTGCGCAGTGCGGAAACGTTATATAATACATGTTATGAGTTTTCCCGATAGTCTTCAGTAATTTTTGGGTATTGGCTTCGCACGGGTTGTGCATTTAGCCAGTGTCAAGTATTTTTTCTTTTCGATCAAGTAAATGGCCCGTTATCAGGCACGAAGTTACAAAAAAGTCATGGTCGTCTTTAGTCAGTCAAGTCAAAGTTATTGTAAAGCGGTAGTAACTTTAAAAACCTATTAGGAGTTTTTGGTGGGAACACGAGAAGTCCACGTTAATCACTTATTTTCACCTTCACTACACTTATGCACTCACACGTAACTAAATTGAATAATTCACTACCTACCAAAATTATGCAATTTAATTCGTTATTTCACAAAATATCATGAAAATGAAAATACGTGCGACATGTTCCAACGCGATCCCGCCAAAAACTGGCTTCAGTTATTTGATACGCTTAGAAGTTATTTGGTAGATAAGTACATATTTCAGAAACCAGGGTTGAGAAAATCGATAGGTAAATCCATAAAGTTAATGTCTTAGATATTTAAGAAGTTTTGTTCACATAAGTGACGAGACACTATCAGGTGGATTACTGAATTTTATAATGTACTTAGGGGATGCGCCTTTTCATACGTTTTTTTTTTTTTTTTTATTTTGCATGTCATTCTCAGGCTGCGTGTAAAATAAAATATGATTGTGACCGTAACTCGTATGTATTTTACAGAATTATAATACCTAATTAAAATCATCAATAAAACCTATATGTTAATGTAATCACATTGATGAAAGGGTCATTCAATAGGACGATTTTACCGGCTACTTTAACGCGTTCTCCATAATAAGTCTCCTAATAATATAAATTTAATGATTAGTATAGAATACTTACAAATGTCCAACTTCGTGAGCAGCGACAATGATACCGGAGAAGCCGCCGGTATCCTCAATGATGGCGACCGAGTTCACCTTCTCGAGTCTCTTGTTCACCACGCATGCGCCGCCGACGTACGCGAAACCTTTGCATTGGAATGATGTGTGAGTATTTTGAATTTGGAAGTTACAAATGAATTTGATTGGATAAAATTGAATTACTAAGGAGGGATTTGATTTGATTATCTGCCATATCTTTAGTTAGACCTTTCAAATAAGTATCTTACGAAGAACGTAAGTACAAAATATAGGGTAAAAGGAAAAAAAAAATACAGCACAAAGTAAGAATAGAACTTTTAAAATGAATGCGTGATCGTAGGACTAAGGAGTTTCGGAAAAAGAGGTAATAAATATTCATAAAGCTAACGCTACTTACAGTTCGATGATCGATGCGTGAAATAGGTGAGAAGACACAAAAAATACTTAAATATATGCAAATACACTCACAGTGAAGTGTTGAGGATAAAATGAGACACAAAACATGCATTGCAAACTTAAATAACATGCAAAAGCGTTAAGTCACCGTATAAAACTTTTTATACCTAACCTTTGTTAGTAAATTCTCAATAAAATTAATATTATTTAATATTTTTGTTAGTCAGTGGTTCAATAACCATTTTCAAAAGCATACGTTTAAGATTAGATATTATAGTGCATATTATTAGGGCTCGTATATACCAAGATGCAACTTTTATCCATTTTAGAAAAATATTATTACTAAATAAAGTAGCATCATAAAAGCACAACATTAAAATTTTCCCGCGCCTCACGTATTTTGTACTTCCACAAACTGACATTGACATTTTTTTTTTTAAATTAGTTATAGGGCCTGAAGACATGATTATTTTGACATCAAGTCATCCTAGTGACGTGAAGCAAATATCTTCTGTAATTAGTAAGTCGATTAAAATATGACTAAGTCGATATTTTCATTTCGGTATCACCAAAATATGAACTCACGTATGTAATTTTAACGCATTCACTATTGGACAATAAGAAGATAATAAATGACCAGAAATAAAGAAAACAATTACTACAGTAAATAAAATTTATACATGCTATTAATTGATTTTAGCAAGCAGTTCATGCCTAATTTATAACTTTGTTATATTACGTACTCAGGCGTCATTTTATATGACGATGAAGACAGATAGTATCTAGAAAATAATACATGATGGTGAAAATAAACGCTTAAATATTTTAGTCAAAATTATTAAGAATGAGTAGATAGAGACAACGTAGACATAATAAAATACTATAAAGTTTTTATCATCAAACTACATAAAATAGAAGAAGATTAATATTTACAACGGCATCTAGATATTTCAAATGATGCATTCACCGTACATACATTTACAATGTATCTAGAAGAAAATAATTGCAGAAAAGACAGAATATTATTCACAAGGTGCGAATATGACATTACGGAATTGGGTAAAGGTATATTCAAGTGGAATATGGATCCATAGTGTATAATCGTGAACAAATAGGTGAGGGACTTTGATGAAAAAGGCGTGCTTTTGGAAAATGTAAAATCTTTGTAACACGCCTACCTGCTGTCCCTCTATTGCACGCATCGTTGGGAAATTGTCTTCTGCACATGTCTAGTCTGAAATTGTATGGAAAGAATAAAACTCAATAAGATGCTATATTTTCCTGTTGTTCTACAGAAACCTACGACGATTTGTCGTGGAACTTCTTTGGTTCACCTCATTCCATGTAAGAAATGAAATTAAACTGATTTTTTTCATACAAGAACGTCATCTTGTTCAAGCGACTATTGTATAGTGTTTTTTTACTATTCAGCGCCATTACCAAATCCTTTACCTCATAAATAAAAATAATGAAGCAAGTAATTAATGTTTAACTCTCAAGCCTCTGTTAATGCCGCGCCGTTTGACAACACCATCCTAATGAACGTTTGGTTTAAAATTTAATTTACCAGCGGTGCCTTTTGTACAGCGACCACCCTTGCGACGTCGGCACATGTCATACCTGTTGGTCAAATTAGTTTCGTCGTCTTCATAATAAATCCTTGACCTTCACCTTATCTTGTCTTAAAACTATAAGAAGACCTTAGTCCGAACTTTATACAGTAATTACTTTGAATAATGGCGCTAAATTATGATTTGAAAGCGTTGATTTACCTACTTACCATCTTACCGGTTGTCCTGTAAATGTTGCATGGACAATAAAATAAAAATTATAAAATACTGTTGAGTGTAAATAGAACACCGGGTCTCATAATGACAGTGACATCATTAACACAAACCAATATGAACTCAGCAAATTCAATGATTGCAAAGTATCGAGTTAATGTAACTTTTATGATCATCTCGAAATTAGAAAATTATACAGATTTGTTGTATTCAAATTGAAAACAAAGTAAGTTTGTTTAGTAATATTGTTATCTGCTTTGCATAAAGTTGTAGTCGCATGTGTTAGAATGCAATAACGTTTGAATAGTCTTCTCACGCGATATTGTGATCACACAATTAAGAAATAGCTCTCCATGATAATTGTGTTTCGAAATTAGTACCTAATGCCTTTGACAAGTACATGACTGACTAGGTATTGTTACTAATTTTATGTACAGTTGTGTCTATATATTACAAAAAAAAAAAAAACAAAAAAAAAAATAGACAAAACACAATAAGTTACATAATTTATGTGCAACAAACAGATTATCGCTATGAAATATTAAGAAACACTGTCCATAATAGATGGCTGTCGACATAGTTCAAACATTGCATATTATTATTTTGATTAATTCGATTGCACAGGTTTTAAATATAGACATTCCATAAACTCATTATTGTAAGACACCAGTCACATCGATGACAACACACACTGCAACCACCGATCCTCTGCTACGCGTAGGTACTTACTCATGATGACAGTTGAAATATTTTCACAACCGCCTTTGAGGTAATAATTAAAAGACTGTGCACTATCGGCAATGCTGTTTTCAGCATATGACACAATTATTAATGAAAACCAGTTATGAACTCACTTGGTGATGGCAACAGCAATGTCGTAGACAGGTAATCTTCGCTCCCTGAACAGATACTTGCCCATATCAGTGAGCGCTGCTGCCGAGTCTATTGCGTCTCGACCAACACGATTTCTTTCAAGGTATGGTGTAGCATCCCGACCCTGGAATGTAGAAAATTTACGGATCAGCACTTAGAAGAGCCAAGTTTTACAGTATTCTGAGGACAGATGGTAGTCATGTACGTATTTAAAATTAAGAAATAGGATGCACACAAATAAATTATTACGAGGTCAAATACCAGTCACTGGAGTCTGAATGATCGCCATATTTTGCACTACTTTAGAATAAAAAACCCTTAGAACGTAATTTATAAATATCCGCAGAGTTATATTAATCGAGGAAGCGACGCGACGCTACTTTAAATACCTATCCAAGGAGAATTATTAGTCACAATGTGCTTAAAGGTTTAAAGGTCAGAATCTTGTGTCCAGGTAACTTTCCTAACCTTGAATAATCTTTTTTTTTTTATCGCAAGTTGGTAACAAAACTTGTTCCACTCGATGTTTTTGTTTTCGTTAGGTACCTATTATGAATTCACATGATTTTTTACCATATCAATTAAATAACCACCATTTCATCTCATTAATATTGCAGGTGTTTATAATTTATACAAATTGATTCAGCTTGCCAGTTGACTAATTCAGGCTTGATTGTTCTGACTTAGAAGTACGTATCTACTTTCTTCCTTTAAGTTAAATATAGTTTATATTTATGTTAAGGAGGGCAAATAAGCAGTATTTTTTGTATGTCTATTGACCTTTTGAACAAACATTTTATCTACAAAGTTCAAAAGTGCAGGAAAAAATAAATTAGCACACGACTACAAAAAGGATTATTATTATTTTGAATAATCCAGTAAAAGTTTAAATCCAGTTGCTCAAACACACCAGTGTTTTAACCATAAACGACAGCTCTGGTACGTTAAAAAAAGAACCTGAACATGATATTTATTTAAAACGAGATAACTAAATAAAACAAAATAAACTAAATATTTATTTCCAATGCAAAGGTAACTTTTCTATTCTATTCTATTTTTTATTATGGCAAGCAAAGCCGATGTCGACTATTCTGCCAATGTCTAAAGTGAATTGGAAAAGCATGTGTGCACAAAAAAAAAAAAAAAAACTATGGATAATAATCTTCGATGATACAGTTGGGCTTAATGTTGATCTTGTGTGGTTAGTACTGGACTGAAACAAACAAAAAATAAATACATACTAAAATATAATTGTTAGAACATTAAAAATACATAGTATACCACATAAACACAGATTCAGGGAGTAAATCATAATTTTATATTATTGTGACGGATGAAAATCATCAGCGCCACAAGCAGTTCAGGAGAGGAATGAGTTAAAAGAGAGGGGAAATTTATCGGAAGAGGGATCTTAAATTTGGTGAGACGGTTATACAAATCTAGAGGTGGGACGTTATTGGAACATTCGAAAAATATGTGGTCAAGGGTGCCTTCCGCCAATCCGCATTCGCAGAGCGAGGAATCGCGGACACGGATTTTGTGTAAAAACACAGGAGTGCAACAAAAACCTAAGCGAATTCTACATATAACAGATATGACAGTTTTGGATACTTTTTTATAACCGGAGAACCATGGTTTTGGTTTAACGGTCGGTTGTACGGCATAGAAAAAACTGCCTTTCTTCTTGCTAGAAGCATTCCATTGCTCCTGCCAGGAACACTGCAGATTCCTTTTTGGAATGGACAAAAGATCGTAACCCTGATGAGTGTTGTATGTGAGATCTGACGATAAAGATGAACAGGCATCTTTAGCCAAAGCGTCAACACATTCGTTACCCTTAATGCCACAATGACTAGGTATCCAAACCAGCTGAACATCCTTTTGATTACTAGCGCTGGACTTTAAAGAGTTTTTAATTTTTAAAATAAGGGAGCTGTGTAATTTACTCTTAAACGGATTCTGGGCTAAGGCTTGCAAGCTGCTAAGGGAGTCTGTAAAAATAACGGCTTTCTGAATATTAGGGTGTGACTCAATAAAAAGACAAGCTTCCAGTATAGCTACACATTCACCAGTGAATACAGAAGACTCCTTGGGGCATTTAAATTGTAGGATTATTTTGGAGCTTTGGTAATAGACCGCAGCGCCAGTGTAATTAAGATCGGTTAGTTTTGAGGCATCCGTAAAAAATAATTGAAAACCATTCCATCGCTCGCCCACCACCGCGTTGAAAGCCAAATTCGCTGATGGAGATTTTTTGGATATACCAATATCAAATAAAATTTTTGGGATAAAATTTAAAACTTCATATGGGAAATTAAAAAGGGGTAATCTAGGATACTGGACAATAGGGCATACTAAATTTAGAAATAGTCGAAAGGATTTTAGGATTAAGGGGATTTCTTTATTTTTCCAGTAATTTGAGCTTCTGCATATGGAATCTAATTTGTTCAATCTTCCTATAAGCGGGTGGGAGGATCTACCTATTAATCTAGACACAAAACGGGAGGCCAGATATTGCCGTCTAAGGGCCAGCGGAGGTTCAGCACATTCGACTTGCAACGCGTTAACGGGAGAGGACTTCATGCAACCTGAGATGATCCGAAGGCATTTGGACTGAACTCGATCCAGCCCAGTCAAAGCACCTTTGTTGCAAGGAATTAGAAGATATGTTCCATAGTCCAAAACACTGCGAACTAAAGCATTATAGACTAATTTCATGGTGTAAGGGTGGGCACCCCACCAAACACCCGCAAGAACTTTTAAAACTGAGATGATTCTTTCACATTTTTGGATAAGGAAATTTATGTGATGTTTGCCGGTAAGTTTTGTATCTAAAATAACGCCCAAAAATTTTACTTTACTAACTATAGGGATATTATGGCCTGAAATACTAACTGAAATATGAGGAACGAGTCTTTTGCGAGAGAAAATCACTGTCGAACTTTTCGGTGCAGATAACGACAGCCCATGGCTTAAAAGCCATTGATTCAAAGACTCCAGAGAGAGGCACAACGATGACGCAGCGTCGTCTATGCAAGAATCTGTCACATACAGAACAATGTCATCGGCGTATTGTAACATCTGACAATTATTATTTAAGCAGGATCCAATATCAGCCGTATAAAGATTGTAGAGTATGGGACTGAGAACATAGCCTTGAGGGAGTCCCTTCCATGTCTGTCTTCTATCGAACTCCTCACCCTGGACTCTGAGAACCAATGATCGTGACAACAGGAGCTCACATATGCACTGTATCATCTTAGCCGGGAGACTCAGCTGTTGCAGTTTTTGCCTGAGTACGGGAAGAAGAACATTGTCATATGCAGAGGAGATGTCGAGGAAAGTGGCAACAACGGATTCATTTCGAGAAAAGGCTAAGCGGACATCCGTAACTAATATACCAATACTGTCCATTGTACTAAGCCCTTTCCTGAAACCGAATTGATGATTCGGCAGTAAGTCTCTCGATTCGACTAACCACTCGAGGCGGTTTTTAATGAGGTGTTCCAGTAATTTAGCTAGGACTGAAGAAAGCGCGATTGGCCTAAGGCCATTCGGATCATCAGCATGTTTGCCTGGTTTCAATAGAGGAATAATAATTTGCAACTTCCACTGATCTGGAACCCAACCATGACTATAGCAGTAATTTAAAATATTTAAAAAGAAGATCTTAGCCTTTTCGCCAGAATGGGTTAAGAAAGAGTATGGCACACCATCAATACCAGGAGCTGAGTCCCGGACGTGTTTCAGTACCACATTTAATTCCTCCAATGTGAAAAGTGCATCGAAAGGATCCTCTGTCACATTACGTAGAGGTGCATTTTCACATTCAGATGAGAATGGAACATATGATGGTGCTATCTTGTCAAAAAAAAGTTCAGCAGTTTCCCTAGTTATTGGTGAAGAGATTGATGGAGAACACCCACGTCTAAATCTATTGATATTTTTCCAGACAGCTGAAACTGGAGTCGAGGGAGATAAGGAAGTGCAAAACTTAATCCAACCTGTACGTTTCTTCTTACGAAGAAAACGCTTAGACCTAGCGTTAATCTGTAAATATGCCAATAGATTTTCGGTGCTCATATCCACATTATAACACACCTCCGCCTCATTCCTATCCCTGATTGCCGAAGTGCATTCTGGATCCCACCACGGTGGTGAAGGTATTTTATCTTGGGCACTATTTTTCAATGGGAAGCAGGAGTCTGCACTGGAGGTGATGGCTGAAACATATTCCTCATAACATCTCTTGGCATGGCAGTGACCAGAAGGATTTAATGAACTTGAATTTAAATTTGGAAGAACATCAATTTTATCCTCCAATAATGAAGTAAATTTTGCCCAATCTGGTTTGGACAGGTTATACTTCAAAAGTGGAGGAGAAGTTTTCTCTAAATACGTCTTATTAAGCAAAGATATGACAATGGGGTAGTGGTCACTACCATGCGACAAGGTTGTACATTCCCAATGGGTCGAAGCTGCTAGTTCAACTGAACAAAATGTTAGGTCAACACAGCTCTTTTGTTGACCGGGAAGAGATCTGCGTGTTGGGCAACCATTATTTAAAATGCAGAGATCCAGATCGTCCAATAAATCAACCAAAGCTACGCCAAAGGTATCACAGCGTTCAGACCCCCATCTGTAATGGTGGCAGTTAAAATCGCCCATGACCAGTATCGGACCATGAACATTAGAAAATATATCTCTTAAAATTATTAAAGAATCATGGTGAGGATGAGCGATATAAATGGAAAATACTGTGATACCCTCGGCCTTGCCTGCGGCAATACTCATATCACCTGTAAGTGAAGGCAAAGTATAGGGCAAAAGAGGAACCCGATTGTTGACCAAGAGGGCCGACCCTCCATAGCCATCTGATCTGTCGCATCTTAGGATGTTAAAATGTGGCATACGGAAGCTAAGATTTGGAGTAAGCCAAGTCTCAGCTATAGAACAAGCCAACGGCTTGTATTTATTTAAAAGAAATATGAGGTCGTGCTTTTTATGCCACACGCTCCTCACATTCCACTGAAGAAATACTTGGCGAACCGCCATTTCTAATTTCTGAGAGAAGAGTTATAAGTTGATCGGCAACGTTGGACGGTGATAGAGAATTAGAAGTAGAAGAAGAAATTATGATAGGTAATAGTTTTATTAATAGTTCAATAATAGAAGAAGTGCTATTGATGGAAGAGACATTGTTATTTAGAGCGCAGCCATTAGACTGTGAAAGTTGGGGGGAACTAATTATCTGCTGGTGAGCAGCTATGTCATAAGACGGGGAAAGAGGAGCATGGGATTTAGGCTTTAGGAAAACTGTCTTGCGGTAAGACTGAGAAGTTGGAGTTTTTGCTATGTTGGCATAGTTGCGAGAAGCTGTTGGAACTAATTTGCTAGCCTCAATATAAGGAACGGATTTCTCTGCCATTACTGTCTTGATGGCTTTCTGTCTACCATGCTCAGGGCATGACCTGCTGTTAGCAAAGTGATTACCCGAACATAGAATACAGAAGGCCTCGCCCTCAGAAATGTTGCAACCATCACCTGGGTGATCGTGGCCACATTTGCTGCAGCGTGGTTTAGATCTACATACAGTAGCCACATGTCCAAATCGGCAACACTTTCGACATTGAATGGTGGGAAATATGTACTGTTCTACAGGAAGGGATGTGTAACAGCAGAAGATTCTTTTAGGTAAAACTTGTCCATCAAATGTGATCACACAAGTTTCAGTTGGTTTCCACTCATTAATCCCGTCTCTCTGAACTTTCCTATTAAGTCGACGCACTTTAATGATTTGCCCACAACCTGAGGGCACAGACAAATAAGTTATAGCCTCTTCTTCTGAGATATCAGAGGGAACACCCGTGACTACTCCTAACCTTGTGATGTTAAATGAAGGGATAGAGGCAATATAGCTGTATTTGGATAACAGAGTGTTAGCCAAGAATGAGTTGGCATCCTGAGGGGAAGCAAACTCCACAGATACTCGGTTTCTACCGACCCTGTTAACACCACCACGAACTATGTTCGCAATGTTGTTGTTAATTAAAAACTTTCCAAAATTAACTGGATGTAAGGTGGTGCCTGAGTTAGGTTCGGACTCTATACGGGAGACGTGAACGATGTAAGGACCCTTATCCATTGCCGAGTATTTGTCACGACCAACTTGGCTTTTCTTTTGTTTACTTGGCGGGGAAGGTGTCAAGATGTCTTCGTTACCGGGGCGTTTACGGGAAGGTTGGTTGAATTGGGATGGTGATAAATCCATACCTGTAACACTACAAACAACATCCGCAAATTGCGAGAGTGGGTTCGGGGACAGAGGTAACGTAGGACCTGAAATGTCAGGAGGATCAGGATCGGGAGGTTTATTTTTGTCCATCTTGGGTAAAACGGTTTTCAAATACGACAATCACAATACAAACCTGTTTACAAACACAAGGACAACACACTTAGAAACTAACAAGTCACAGAAATATCAACAATCACTATAAAAACAACAACAAATTCAAAACACACGTGCTAACCAAGAACACTGTGGCGAGAATCAAGGTAACTTTTGTTATTTCTACATAATTTATTGCTCTATCTGTGTCATCACTCATCACTCACCAGAATTTAAAGCTTTAAAGGCCATATATTATTTAAATACTTATCGATTTTACATGTTACTAAATCGAGATTACGCGCATCACTATGATTGTTTTGGCAATAAAAAAAGTAACTGTCAAAATCAACCTATTAGCGGCGGGATTTTAAAATTACAATTCAGAAACTAAAACAATTTCGAGTTTGATTAAAATGGCCAGTGAAGCAGTGTTAAAATACTTAGTAGATACGAATCGCCCGTATTCATGCGCGGACGTAACTGTTAATTTGCGCGGAGCTTTTCCTAAGTCAGCAATCCAAAAAGCGTTGGATGCTTTGAGTGAGGCAGGCAAAATAAAGTGTAAATTGTATGGAAAACAAAAAGTTTTCGCTGCTATACA
This sequence comes from Polymixis flavicincta, assembly GCA_949987655.1. Taxonomy (NCBI): domain Eukaryota; kingdom Metazoa; phylum Arthropoda; class Insecta; order Lepidoptera; family Noctuidae; genus Polymixis; species Polymixis flavicincta. The sequence continues at coordinate 14,495,236 of OX465188.1, read as the reverse complement.
AACAGAAACTGTAGCAGAAGATGGGGATGCAACAGGTTCAGTTTATCGTATTTATGATTTAAGTAGTTTTTCTAAGAAAAGTTGACTTTATAATAAGATTATGTAGTCTAATTGTTTATTGACATTGCTTTTTTTTAGACTATGATGCTCTAACCAAAACTGTCACACAAGAATTAGCAGACAAAACAAATGGCTTGAAAACTATCGAAATAAATCTCAAGAGCTTAATCTCGACACCAACTACTGATTCAGCCAAAACAAAAATAGATGAAATTAAAAAAAGAATAGAAGCCACAGAGAAAAAGTTGGAAGTTTTGAAAACCTCCACAGAGGTCATGAGTGCTGAGGAAAAGAAAATTCTAGTTACTGAGCATGACAAATTGCTGAAAGAATACCGGTAAATGTTTATATAGATTTTGGGTACATAGGTACTAGGTAAACTGTAAGGTACTGTTGCATAATGTTTACCTACTAATAACATTAACATATTTTTGTGAATAGGTACTTACTGTACAGTGTCCACAATGGTATTGGCCCATTCTTTATTTAAATATACCAAATAGTTTTTTTATTTTATTTAAGTGAGTATCCATAGTGAGCAATAGACAACTTTTTCATAGATAGACCTATATTACCTTTTTTTTTCAGAAGACGCAAACGAATCTGCAATGACATGCTGGATGCAATACTAGAAGGCTATCCTAAGTCTAAGAAAACATTACTGGAAGAGCTTTGTGTAGAGACGGATGAAATGGTTGATTTTAAGTTGATGGCAAATTCCTAATTTATTGTTATTGTTATGATTGTATGCTGATGAAAATAAAAATTATATATTTTACTTTGGATCATCTGTATAGTGCTGTTGTTAACGTTATAGAAAAGATTTCTTAAAAAAAAAATATAGAAAGTACCTAAGCATGCTTAGCATGAGGGTCATGCTAAGCCTGCTTAGGTACTTTCTATTTCTACGAAGAATAGACAGCTCTTTTTATGCAAAGTGACATTTCATATCTCCATCTTTGATATCGCACTGTAGAAATCCTTCTACAATCTGGCAATTTTCTTTCGTTTTTAACGACCTTTGTCTAGGTTCTTTTCATGTAGACTATTTCAGAAGAAATTTTCCCTCCCAAACTGTCAAAATCACACTGAAAACCAACTTTTCACTCGGTGGCCACAGAGTAGTTATCTTCAAAATCATGATACGTTTTGAACGCGTGACTGTGATAATTAATAGTAGAACAAAGCTATCTTCTCCTATTTTACATCATTTAGTTAATATATATAGCTAAACACCAAGGAAATAGGTCAATAAAATTGTAAAATTTTTCGTTCCAAAATACGGTACGAGTACTTACCTACTTCGACACAGAAAAATGGTTGTAGTTGTCTCTAAATTATCAGTAAAAATTTCGAATCAAACAGAAAACAAAAATCCTATGCAAAACTAAGAATTCTGAATGTGTGTAAATTTCGTAAAAAGTGCAAATTACTCTTTCAACTGCTGCCGTCGTCGTACTGTCTAAACGGAACGTCCATTGATTTAAATAGTCAATGGGAACGTCATTTTTGTCTATTCTTCCGTCCACAAACCGGTACTCGTGCTATGCCTGCTGGTAAGGGTCTTCTCTAGCACAGTGTTGTATCATAGCAATAACGAATGGTAAAATAGTCACTTATCATCTGCCAAGCCTGTTCCTGACTATGTTGAGGTCAGCTTTAAGTCAAAGTATCCAAAAGAAAACTAATCTTATCACATTCAAATAAGGTGTAACTTTATTAAACATTAAACTCACCCTAGAAATAATGATACCGGCGATGGATATCCGTATTCTGGGTCCTTTTAGCAGTTTGTATCGGAGGTCTACGCCGTTCCAAAACGACACAAAGTAACGTTTGATCTGAACGTTGTCGCCTCCGTGTAACCTGGAACACAAAACATAATTAGGCCTGGATTTCTTGAAAGTAGGAAGAGGTTAAAGCATAGGAACCCGAAACTAAAGATTCTATGGTATGCCCACAATGCATAATTATGTTTTTGAGACTGGGCAGCTATTAAGGATTTCCATGTGGAAAAATCAATCACACTTAGTGACCTGGAGATCGAAATCAGGACCAGAATCCTAGACAACATTTCCCGGGTCCTATGAATGAATATGAAGCGTCGTAGGACTAGAACAAAATGCTAAGTTTTATAAAGATTCGTTCGCCTGCTTTTCTTTTTGACTAAAACCTTACCTATAACCATCATAATCTACGATGACCAGAATCTCCGGGTATATGACGTAGGGTGCTTCTCTTTTCCGCCTGGAGTGCGTCTCCGTCGAGCGTTTCCGCCTGAACCGCTTACCGAGGTGATCTGGCTCCATGAATGCTGTAAATGTTTAAGGAAACATATACATTTGTGGATTGAGGCAGACAGTGACTGGAATGTTTTTTTGTTATTCCAGTCTTAGCGAATAAAAAAACATTACTAATTTATCGCCATCTATTGAGGTATTTAGGTGACTATTTAGTCAATATTCTTATGAAAAACTAGATGGCGCAAGGCTAACCAAAATCTCATTTTATTACATAGAACAGAAACTGAAATGTAAGAATAAGGAAGGTTCCTAGAGTGCTAAATAAAAGTGTCGATTAGTACCTAAGCATATCATATATAGCTAAAACATTTTTCTACTGCAAATCGAAAAAGTATTTCTGTACCATCGCATCTTCATTAATTTAAAATCCATTAATTTATTTTTCATCGCACTTTTCCATCTTTACGAGAGAATTAATTTAAAATGCAAATTGTCTAGGTAGTTATCTAATAATATTGATTTCAACAGAGATTGGTTTTACTATTTACCTAAAATCAAAGCATGAACGATGTGTAATAAATTAGGACCAATAGGTATGTTGTTCTTTGTAAATACGGTCAGATATAGGTACCTATCTACTTTTACTTCCTTCTTTAGACCATAAAGATTGTTTTTCGTCGTCCCATTAATTGTCTACAATGCCTAACTATAAAAGCATAAACAAGTACTGAGATGCTTAAAATAAAAAAAATTGGTGACCTCGTGTGATTTATTGGTTTAGTCGATTTTTTGGCGATTCGATCTGTATCGATTAAAAATGTTGTCGATATTATTAAGTTCGAACGTGCACCTGTGAGGCCTGTATCCAGCAATAACATTTAAATAGGCTGCGGTTTCGTCGGTGTTCCCAAAATAGTGGATTATTCATGAACCGCAGAATTATTATAAACTTTTTCTATCGTGAATTTAAAATAATGGGTGACGTTTGAGTCTGACCTTATGACCCCATCCAAGACGGAATAACGAAAGAACTTATTAGCAAAACGAGATTTGTCTCGGAAATCTGTTAGCATGACATTATACGAGCGATTTTATAATAAAATATAATAGGTATAAATATTAAACTGGACAATTTGTTTTACATGGTTATGCAAAGTTTAATGCTAAAATTAGTCGGGAAGAACAAGAATTTATTGTACGTAGGTATTGTTTAATTTATTTACAATATAAAAACGTCCTAAAGTATTTTCTCTCAAACCTATTGGGACACCAAAAGATACCCATGCAGTCTTCCAAAAATAATTGGTAAAATGGTATCTGAATTTACCTATTTGCCTGTCTATGGATCTTCATTTTGCTGGGATTCTAGCAGTAAGTAGGTGAATTTATTCAAGAGCAGGAACTCAAACAAACATAGTCACGAAGCGTAGCGTGATTAGCACTAACTGCGTCCGGATCATCAAAATTCTTCAGCCATTTAATTAAACAATTAAAAGAAAAAGAATCCGCAAATCATTGAATGTTGGGAAATATAACAAAAGACAATCGAAATGTTTCCATTGATCTTTAACAGTTCATAGTTCAGAGAATGAACAGAGGTAGGTAAATGTTAGCTCTATTATTTTTTAATTAATAGCTAGGTATATCGCTTGATCACATAGCTACAGTCTAGAGGTGACATTTTGTTTCAAACCAGTTCGGTTTCCATCTTGGATACGCCGATAATTATAAATAGAAAATTTTGCTGTCCCATACGTAACGTAAAACGTAGCTAAGTAGATAATAAAACCACCCCAAAGTGGAATTATGAAGTCTAAATACAATGTTGCAAAAGACCATGTAACAGAGATATGGTGGTGACAAATTTTGGCACTTTCTGTCATCGTGGAAGCATAAAGATATAAACAAAGCATAGGTATGTGCCTCAGTCTAGGAAGCAGCGTACTATACGCAGTTTAGTTCATCCCAGTCTTGGATTATGAGGAATGGAACTAGAGGTTTCCTTCAGGGCTTACGTTAGACTGGGATTATCTCGTGCAAGTTTTCACATAGTGCCAACATTAGGTAAAAACTTAAAGAGATAGCGGGTACGATACCCTATCATTAACGTAAGCATCGGTTTTAACCGATGGCCGATGGAGCAGACAACTTTTAAGGAGACCGCGAATCGGCACCGTGGGATGCCCCCAGAGCCAATAGACTAACGACTGTAGAAAGGAGGCTAAGACCCTGAGACTGGCTGGTTTCGGAAGGTGGAGCTGAATGTTGTGGTGTTAATTCCCGCACCAGCAGTGATCTTAGTGGATAGACTAAGTTAAATTGATGGGTTCGGTACCTACTAGTTGGCATGTCCTTCTTTACCAACATTTTACTAGCTAGTTGTAGTATCTATAGATATTTACCTAAATATAGTTTATAACTATATTTAGGTAAATATCTATAGATACTACAAATCTATAGATATTTACCTAAATATAGTTTCGAATTTAACAGGTCACGATTCACGTGTCAAAAGTTCAACAACTAGTTATAAGAAAACGAGGAGTTTATTAAGATTTTAGCGTTGACACTTGGGGTCTACAAATTAATACGTGAAATGGTATAAATATGATAATGTTCGCAACTTAGTACCTATCTGAGATAAGATCCAAAAGATATTTAAATGTTAATTAATCTAATTGTATTTATTGGTCTATTGGTTCTATTTGCCTTTACACCTGCGTAAAATAATGCGATTTATATTAATATATTTTTGCTAATTAGCGCATTTTTGCTAAAAGGAGGAGGGGCTGTTGCCCAGCTGGTACCTATGTAATTATGGGTTATAATTATATCCCCAAGAACCAGTAGCGACTAGACATTATAATTAGTTATTGGAAAAAACTTAATTTGGTACTTAATCAATTTTATCTGGTTTCTTGTTCATGCGGCCATTTAAAATAGGTGAGTAACTACCTCTTTGATTATTGTAGCTTCAATAAATAGTTATTAGTGTTTTGTATAGCATCTGTTAGTGTAATTTGGGACATGACCGAGCTTTGCCCGTTTTTGTAATTGGTGTTATTTGTCAATAATTCCTTTTATTTTTTGAGCGCACCTTTGCATTTGTTTTTTTTTTTTAACTGTTAGTAGGATTTCAAACAAAAGAACGTAAAAATTCTAAAATAAGATTTACGTCACGTTTTCAACAATGTAAACAGCATTATTGTTGATGATATATTAGTGACTAATGTATTATTTTAATTTCCTTCTAGTAACAGATGTTTTGATAGAATCGCGACGAAGTTAAAATTCATTTGTCACTATGATTGGAAACTGATAATGGATAAAATTTATAAGACGGAAGAACAACGATACAAATTAACAATAGGTACAATAATGTTTTGGTATACTAATGAATGTTTAAAACTGATAAAAAATTTAAATAGCGATGACAAAATCTCGTCAGCATTAATAGGCAAACAAGCAATTTATAAGAGTACCTATATACAGCTACTACTTAATTATTATTACAACAATCCCATCGTCATGCGACAGTGAATAAAGTAGGTACAGACGCCAGCAGGTCAAGCTATCCCAAACTGTCAAATTTTCCCAATTGAACATGAACCTTATTCCTTTGTGATAAAGTTGAAAAACTATCAAAGAAATTTGACAGATCATGGTAGCTTGATGTTCTGGCCTCTGTACCTGTACAGCATAGAAGTTTTTTGCATGGTAGGATCATCATGATTTTACGGGCAATTTAGGGTCTTGTTGAAACTGTGGTGTTAAATTGAGAATCACGTTAACACACTGAAGACAATTTTATTATAATACTAGCTTCTGCCCGCAACTTCGTCTGCGTCAAATTTCTTGTTCCCCGACCTACCCCGTCGCATCGAATCGCCTGGCCGTGCGAGTACTTCGTATTCGTGACTTTTTCTTTTTGCTTGGCTACTAAGGGCCCTAGCGTGATGTTATATAGCCTATAGCCTTCTTAGATAAAAGAGCTATCTTACCGAGAAATATTTTTTTAAAATCGGACCAGTAGTTCCTGAGATTAGCGCGTTCAAGCAAACAAACAAACAAACTCTTCAGATTTATATTAGGTCTTTACCTATGAAATTGCCGTTCTGCAGTACTGGCCATTTCAAATCAAAATAATTTTTGTTTGGCTAAGAATTCTAATTTCAAATTAATTTTATTTTAAAAACATGGATTTTTTTTTCTAAAAGTAGTCATTTCTTTATTGATTAGTGTTACATTTTCATCGCATTTCAATCTTTTTCGTCATCATGGATACGTTAAAAATTCGAGTAATTATGGAATATGAGTACCGTCGTAGCAGCAACGCGGCACAAGCGGCACGCAACATCAACGACGTTTACGGAGCTAACACTACAAACCAACGCACCACCTGTTATTGGTTTGCTCGCTTCCGTTCTGGAAATTTCGACCTGAAAAATGAACCTCGCGGTCGTCCGAAGACTTTGGTCGACAATGACGAATTAAAGGCGATTGTGGAAGCTGATGATACACAATCTACGGCTGAATTAGCAGCAGCTTTCGACGTTAGCGTCAAAACAATATTGGTCCATTTGCGTCAAATTGGCAAGGTAAAAAAGCTTGACAAATGGGTGCCCCACGAACTCAATGATCGCCAGCGCGAAGTACGCGTCGAGACGTGCCTTGCACTGCTCAACAGACACACAAATGAAGGAATTTTGAACCGCATTGTTACCTGCGATGAAAAATGGATTCTGTTTGATAACCGTAAGCGCTCAGCAAGTTGGTTGGATCCTGGTTCAGCACCTAAACAATGCCCTAAACGAAAACTTACCCCTAGAAAAGTGATGGTCACTGTTTGGTGGTCTAGCGCCGGTGTGATTCATCACAGCTTCTTACCAAACGGGGTGAGCATTACTGCAGATGTGTACTGTGAAGAACTGAACACAATGATGGAGAAGCTGGCGCATCTCCAACCAGCATTGGTCAATCGCTCGTCTCCGCTGCTCCTGCACGACAACGCGCGACCTCATACTGCACAGCAGACGGTCTCCAAGTTGCAAGAACTGGGGTTGGAAGCTCTCCGTCATCCGCCCTACTCACCAGACCTTGCGCCTACAGACTACTACTTTTTCCAGAATTTGGATAACTTCTTGGCGGGAAAAAAATTTAAAACCCGAGAGGCAGTACAAAATGCCTTTGAAGAATTTGTTGCCTCCCGTCCAGCTGATTTCTTTAAGAAGGGCATCAATAAACTGCCACTGCGATGGCAAAGATGCATTGATTGCATGGGTGATTACTTCGATTAATACAAATAAAAAATTCATGAAAAAAATTCGTTTAAATTTTTTCATACAAAACGGCAATTTCATAGGTAAAGACCTATTATAATAGTAAGTATAGAAGTACATTTATAGATTAGTATTAGTATAGATTTGACTGCAGCTCTCTAAAACGTTAAATCATATCAATTTCATCTGTCCGATAATCAATAAAATACCATTTTGTGACCAGTTATTTTGCGTCTCACAACCTTACGCATGTCTCATTCAAAATAAATAAATAAATACAATTTAATTATTTATACCTAAATAATATTTTGAAATTATTAATAAGTCAACGCCACAAAGCATTTGACGTGACCCCTGACCGAATCGACTAAAATAATCGTAATCGGATAGCGTACACTATAATTTAGTCGAGTTGATCAAGATATCAGATTCCAATGTAACTATACTATGACGTTTTAAAATATAGTCACAGCTGTAGTTATTATATAATTATAGTTGGCCAATTTGGTCTAAAAGTAGGTGACGGTGAAGGTGAGTGTTTTGATTGTTATATATGACTAAGATACATTTTGTGTAACCATTATGGTCAGAAATCTGTTTATTTCAACACAAAAATCACAAAAATAAAATAAAAAAATGTTATCAACCCAGTATAATTTCTTGAAATTACCAAACAAGCTGTTTTTCGAACTTATTCACGATTTTATATAGTCGATACACATGAGCATAATCATTCAAGAAATACAGAGATACGTAGTGGCATTCGAAACCGGTACTATTAACATAATCGATTATCTCGATTATAAAGTTTAAGTAATCGATGGATGCGCAATGCACGTGACATCTCTATGGAGCTGCACGTGTTCACAGATAAATAATAATGGGGAAATATTGTTTGGAGTTGTCGCTACTGTTTTCTGATTTATTATGGTAGAAATGATTTACTGGATAAATAATTTTATGAGGAGTAAATCATGTTTACGACTAAAGAAACTATTGTTCTTTAAGACAAGTCATGAAATGGCACCTCTAGATATATGTTCCTTTTTTAAATGCAAAAGTAAATCCTTAAAAAAGAACAATTTTATTCGAATCACGTTTAGTCGATTATTATTCGGAAAAAGACTATTTGACAAATTGTTTCGTTTTGTAACCTATTAATTTTTAATTTATTTGTAGGTAAATGGTAACTTACCGTAATCTCCTAAATGGTCGTGTTCTGCTTCTGCGGGGTCTCTCTTGATGATTACGTGTTGGGCGCCATTTAGCGCCTGTGATAACCTCCGTTGATCTTCCCTTTTTCTTTTCACTGGAAAATGTTTACGATGACATCAAATTAATTGGGTGGACTATACAAATTGTTCAAGTAACCAGGCTTGCCTAAAGGCAACTTATAACAACTATTGGAGACATTTTGGAGAGAAGACTAATGACGATTTTACCGGATAGTTTGTAATCGTTTAGATTTTAAAACAATGGAGATGGCGCCACTCATCATTGAATTTCCATTTACATTCTAAGCTTAGATTTAGATTTATCATTTCGATTTTTCATTTGTGTTATAGGACATCTCTCTTTTCATGACATCTCTCATCTTTCCATCGTTTTTCTATAAGACTGTTTTAAATTTGACTTTGCCTTAAAATCTTTGCCATAAAAACTTATTTGAAGGAGAATCTGGTTGCATTGTAACTCACCTAAAGGCAATCCAGTGTCGATGGAGACCATGTCAGCCATGCTGGAGGGGTCCATGAACATCTCGTCGTCTTGCGCTGCTGACGTCATGGAGTCTGGGATCGGGCGGATCACCAGGTCGTGACCTATTGAGCCCTCCTGCGCGACAGAAAGAAGGAATGGTATGTTTAGATAGGGCCACATCATAAAACCGGAAGTCAATGTCTTATGTAAGTATACGACAAAATAATGTACTTTGGTATCATGTATTAGGTGTACATGAAACCAAAGTACTTACACCATTATTACATTCAAAGGTTTTTCTAATGAGGAACATAACGTTACACATTGTGACCGCGGAGACTGGCACTGCGCTTTTATGCAGTCCAAGTAGAAGTAGGTATAGTCGGTATGGTTCAAAGGTTATTTTGCTTGCTTAGCTTAAATTGTGTGCTTATCAGTATCGGTTATCACTTTGAACTTCCAAATAAAGTTCAAATTAACGTGTCGGTTCCAGTTCGGTTGGTTTAACTTGGTCACGAAGTGAATTTCATAAGGTATTCATTTACTTAAGGTGCTCTTACACGGGCAATTTTTTGAGTAATTTTTGCTCGGCAACACTAATGGAGCAATCTGGAGCAACATCGTATTGCCTAGTTTTTTCAGTTGCTCCATATTGCCTGACCCGTGTGGCCGTATCTCTGCCAACAGGTTGCTACATGTTGCCATTGCCCTAAATTCCTATATAGATGTCTGACGTCATAGTTGACGAAGATTGAGCAGGATGGAGCAATTTTAGTTGCTCGTGTAAGCGCACCTATAGTGATGTATAATCAGCCTATTGTGTTCCTACTGCTGCGACACATGTCTTTATCTGTTAGAGGAAGTGGGCCGTGAACCTGCAACTTTTAAACGAGCCTTCAATGAGGCAGTAGGTTCTCATCAGGCTTTCACAGTATGCTAAAGTCCCACCGAATTTATTTTTCGTTTTCGTTTTTCCAGGCGAAATATTCATTTCGGGATATATTCACTGTCATCCTAAAAAAAAACACTGAAAATACGGGCGTGTTGTTATACCCATCTTGAGAGTACCCATGACTCACTTGTTGCATTTTTTGGATTGGCATCTTGCAGGTCAACCTAGGAGCTGCTGCGGCTGCTTAGCCAGACTATCCTCTGGGTGCCTTAATAAATTAAGGCCTCTGGGTGCCCTTAAAAATTGGGGAGAGGACAGAATGGGACGGACTAGATCGATTCGTGATTATTTAGGGACGAATGTAAAGCTACAGGCTTATCGGCGCGGTTTGGATTGATCGAGTGTCGGTGATTGTGTGGGATCGTTACTTTGGTTTTCCCTACTCTTATAGCTTATAGTACTGTTTAAAATAACACACCATAAGAAAAAGATTATTATCGTAAAATAATATACTAACTTTACAAGGTGTCTATAAGGAAAACAAGAAGGTAAGGTACCTACCGACCATGCAATCTAAAACTTTATGCCCTTAACAATGTTGCTTCAAAATGCATTTTACGATTCATATTTCACAGTTCATTAATTAATCATTGTGAAGAATGTCTTTAATCAGATAGGTACCTACCAATATTGATTAAAATGCATTAATTTCACGGTTAGATACGCAGCGTTTATATACCTACAGTAAAACGGGGTGAATAGAGACTGCAGGGGTGAATCGAAATGAAACTTTAAAGTGTATTTTACTGTTGAAATTATGATAGTTTTCTGTAGTCTTTTAAATATTCGATCGGTTAGAAATGCAAAACAATTGGATGATTCTTTGAAAAATTCGTCTGCTCGACAAGGATAATTTGGCGCAATGAATGTTGTCAAATACTCAAAATGAATGAATGACATTACAATGTTAGCGGGCGCAATTATCCCGCAGATAATAAAGATAGACTTCTAGAGATTACCTTTTACAAACCACCAGGTTAACATTTTCCTCTTGTTGTTATTATTTTAGGAATTTAGATGAAATTCAAAACAGGACTATTATACGTAGGCAAGAAGGCTACTAAGCTCAAATGAGATTGCGCGGGTCACATCAGCCGCATGCAGGATGACTGCTGGGCTAAAATCTCCACACCATGGGTGCCTGAAAGTGGACGGTGCCGCCGCGGTCAGCCCAGAAAAGGGTGGCCAGGTGTCCAGGTGGACACGTACCGCGAGGGTTGGTTCGAGGTGGCGCGGAAAAAGATTTCCTGGAGGGACTTGGGGAAGGCCTTTTCCCAGGCGTGAGACAATAATGATTAGCAAAAAAAAAAAGATTAAATCCACTAAGAATAATCGGTTACATCGTAATCTCGTCCGAATCGTCTTACAAATCGATACTTTGTAAGTACATGACAGCTAGACACCAAACAGTAGCTTGACAAGTGTTAATGAAGTGGTTAATGTAAAACAAAAAACCTGATAATTATATCTAATACTAATTATCAAACTCGTTAGTTCTCGTGGTTCTGCTCCTTTATACAGATGGAATGGATGGCCTCTATATTTTTTTTTCGGTGTTATTTAGCTGTTTTAAGGCTCCTGGAAACAGGCGCGACACGATATCAAGTCGCGACTGACGTAGAAAAACTTCATGGAAATTGTTCTATAAGTGCCGCGTCTCAATGTACGACTAAATGTCGACAGACTGAACACCGTCAAGACTTTACTTCGACGGGTCTCTTCGCCCACAGGATACTTCGCCGATAGGACTCTTCGCCGACAATGTTCGTCAGGTAGGTAATAGGTTAGGTTAGAATTGCGACAAACCGCGCGCGAGTCGAGCGAGCGAAGCGAGCGGTGCCCGCAGCAGCCGGCGAGTGCTACTTCCATGTTAGTGGCACTAACTTAACTATTTAGTAATAGCACAAGGATGAGCCCTATCGGCGAAGAGTCCTGTCGGCGAAGTGTGCTATCAGCGAAAAGTCCCGTCGAAGTAGTCTTGTCGGTGTTCAGTCTGTCGGCGTTTAGTCGTACGACTCGCTTCGCGCTGTCACGTCGCGCCTGTTTGAAGAAACCTTTAAGATGAATGTGATAAGAGGCATAATCTTGTACCTATTTATGAAAAGTTGGCAGCAATCACGACACTTACCCTCTTATTTATAAACGTTGCTTAAAGTTAAGAGATGTTTAAATGTCAAAAATTATAATGGTTAGGTATATAGTCGATAATCATTACTCAATTTTAAGCAACGTTTAGAAATAAGGGTGATAATGTCGTAGTATTTAATGTGTAGTAAGTTATTAGTAACAGCAGTTGCCTTTGGTGTCTAAAAACTCGATCAAGTCTCTTATTATTGGTGCCTGTATTTATTCGAACGTTTAGGATCTATAGTAAACTGTCATTTCGCTAGATATGTTTAAGTCCAATAATAAATAGGACGCGAGCCTTCAACTGAGCACAATTCATTAGTAAATTGCTGCCAAGTCCCATTTTTTGTTATTTTGTTTAATTATTTCGCAGCTAATGTATCGTGCTCCAGGGCTTCGGATGTTCACTGTTAATGGTGTGGATCGTGGTAAAACAAAGCGTAATGAGCAAACTATTTTTTTTTTTAAACTGTAGGGTTGGACAACAAAATTTTAGGTTAGCAAGCGCGCGCAGTCTCTCGAGTTAGAAATGGCACTGCGTCATCGCAAAATAAAATGGCGGTTCGGGACTCCCCCTCGAACCCTCTCAGACCCCGGGACGGTTGTTGGTATCTAAACATTTGGTGAAATTGTACTGATAAAACAAGATGGCGGCATTCGTTCTGATTTTTGCCACGCTCCAAAAGATTTTTGACCTTTATAAGTCTAAGCAAAAATGCGTCTAAAACATTGCTGCATCTTCATTGCTCCTCTTTGCTTTTTTTAATTCCACGAAGGCTATTCAAAAACCTCACAGCTTATATTCTCGTTCACACCTACGTAGGTACTGCGGGCTGGCTGTTGAGCAATCGACCTTAGTCTGGTTTGTAACGCCATTGTGTCTATGGTATACACAGAGCCGCTAGATGTACACCGTAGATATATGTAAGAGTGGCTTGGACTTTAATATTGTGATTGGTTGATGACTTTATGACAAGTAATAAAAGGTTTTAATGAGGTCTTTCACAGAATCAAGGTGTTTCCTTGCGATTGAGAGTTGTGTCCGAGTGTCGAGTCCAGGAGTGATTCTAGTGAGTTAATTTTTACTTTTGAAGCCCTTGATTGTGTATCTCAGAGGGCTGACATCAAATAATATAAAAAGCTGACCATCATTTGACCAAAATACTATAGATATTAGCTAATAGATAGTTGACGAAATAAACTCTGAAAAAAACACACCTAAAACCAATTATTTAAAGTCATTGAAAAATCAACCTACAGCGGTCATTCAAACTTTTTACAACGCTTTTTCTGTCAATACAATCGACGTTTGTCCTTGACTCAAAAAAGATTAACCATTCGTCTAACAATTTTCGCAGCTTGTCTGATACGCCATTCATGATTAGTTTATTAGTTAGTATGCAAATACAGTCAAACATGTGAATAGTTGTTAGATATAGCCACTTCCTCTCTCAGTATAGTTATTTTCCTGTGTATAAATCTTTGTAATAACGACCATGCCTGCCAGCGACTGTATTGTTGGTCTACTGCTCACAAATGTGACTGCGTGGCTTAGGAAACCTACACTCTAAACAAGTCAGCGAAGCTATGGGCCGGTCCGAAAATAGTCTAAAACTTCGAAGTGAATTCTACAACGTTTTTGGATGGCCAAAAACGCACCGGGAGTAGAGACAACAGTCAAATCGTGTTGTTTTTGTTTCATTCATTATTTGGCTCGAACTAGTTTTATATCTGTAACTGATACGGAGTAAAAAACTCCCGTAATTTCGGCCGAAACTACGAACTTCGTGATTAGGGAGTATGCCTACTGGCCGCCAGGTTGGCTAAAGTTTTTTTGGGTTTTTCTATTAGAAATAACTCAGTAGCAACCCCAAGTCTGGATTTGTATCTACCAATATGATGACAATAGACTCGCTCGCTATTAAATGGGGATATTATAAGTTATCTGGCGGAAAGTGGGTGAAGGTATATACTAGTGTAAACCTTGTATACCATCAAACCTTGAAAAAAAAATATTAGCTTATTGTTATGTTATTAAAGCCACGCCCATAGTAACATGGTTTCTTCCATGTTTCTTCATAATCGTTACTAGTCACGTCTCTAGTTTCTTAGATTATGGTAGCATTGACATTGGAACGTGTCTGAAATCCAGAGATTGTCACATCCTGTTGAATATGTGACGTTTTATGTTAATCGCGTTAAATATTTAGGATCATGGCTCATGTCGGGTTTTCTACATAGTCCAAGGATAGAGCTTAAGTTGTCAATCAAAACCTTTATAAATGTCACATTTCAATTTAGAATAATATCTTTGAAGGCAAAGGGACAGTCAACATTCAGCCTAGGACAGGGCCACGGAATATCGATAACACTATTAATCAGTTTCGATTTCAATAGTTTAGCAGTTATTAATCTTTCAATTTAATATGACGTAGATAAACTGCCGAACTACGATTTATATGTGAACTTTGGCTTCACTAAACGGCAGCACTTTGTATGACGTTTTATGCAAATGGCGCCAAATATTACAACAGCTGCTATAATTATTAATAAATTCATTCTTGACACGCATCGTTTAACAATTGTGTTAAGGCCCTTTAATTAAGTTACCGGTCTCACTGCTTTAATTTTGTTCAGTGAAGTAACTTAGTAACATCATACTTTGGTTTGCAACTCTCAAGTTATAGTACCTTACCTTTTGTGACATATGAAAGCATAGCCGTAGATTGTCGATGTATTCGAATTATGAATTGTTAAATTCATTAGTGGCCAGCATGTAGGCATTGTAATCGACTAAATAGTTTAGTCGAATTTGGCAAAAATCAGCTATAGTCGGTACTACGTCTTACAAAGAGTTTGAAAGTATGATAACTTACCACAACCAGCTTGCCATGTTTGGGGTGTCTTCTAATAAGAAGTGCGGCTCCATTCTCCTCATCTTGGTATAAGTCGCCGACATCTTCTTCATCTTCCTGCAGGCAAAGGACATAGATAAACATCAAGACTTGAACATTACTGAAAATACATTGTTGTATTAGGAAAAATCTCTAGAGAGTCTAGGGTTTATGCCAGAAAAGTTCAGAAATCATAAATTTATGATTCACCTCTGTATTTTATTCTATTAAAATTGTCAGAAAAGTACCAGTTGTTCAAAATCTCTCACAACTTTGTCCTGGAGATATCAAAATTCCTGAGCTATTTGACGCCTGTCCAAACACTACATAAACTTTTAAAAGACCACGATTGTCGTATTAGCTTGTAGAAGTCAATAAATTAATTCCTAAAATTAATATTAATAAGAAAAACTACCAATTCACTGACAAAACTTCAAATTCATCTAGCCAGCCTAAACGTGAAATAGCGTGGGAACTAAGAAATCGTGATCTGAATGCCCGGCGGAGTCTGGGCGTGATATATTTATTTACTTATCTCTACGTATGTGCCTAGTCAAAAACATGCGTTTTAACTTCGTGCTTTTAGTTTAAAACAAAGGATTTCGTATCACTTTTACTTTCATTGTTTTCCTGTTAGCATTTGTGCGATTTCGCATGAGCCTTTGCGAATTGTGAGAGCTCTGTTTTAAATCCATGGCATTGAATTGGTTTGAAATTGCTACCATATTTTTATTGAAATGCTGAAACCCTAAAATTATGGCAACACTTTTGATGCTGTCTACCTCATAGGGCCTTAGTAAAACCAAATTAATGTTATATAATTAATCCGGCTTCAAAAGCTTACACCTCATTTCACTAAATGGAACTTTATCTCAAGATTCTTAACATAATGCAGTTTGCATCATCCTACTTTACCTTCAGCCTAGTCATACATGCTAATTTATGATTGCCAGACCAACAGTCTTGAGGTACAAAATAAATATCGTGAAATAAGGAAATTCCCAACATTGGCCACGAGATTAATAACATCATTCTAAGAAATGATGAAAAAACCTTGCATGTTTTTTTACTTACTACTTGGATGTATCTACTGTCAAGAAGTAATAAATGATCCTCTTCCTTAACCACAAAGAAACAGCAAAGCTAAAAAAACCCTGTAGTAGGTACCTAATCCTCCTAACATAGAAAGTACAACCGATCTTCTAAAACAAAGACAGTTTTAATCTCACTGCTCACTTACATAATACTACAGGCTGGAATCTTCTAATCCACAACTCTTTCCTATTATTATTGCTAAAAGTGTCTACTCTTGACCTCGATTACGCCTAATGGAAGCATATGCGAAGTAGTCTATCTCCAAATTGACGAAATTGGATTTATTTGCAGTTTCAATAATATGACATCTAAAATTGAATGTCAAACAATCCTAGCGTAGATATATTTGATCCACATTACTTAAGCTCACGCATAGAACGTCATGGATTCATTACGTGAATTTGTAGAAAAAGTTATTATACTATACATATGGTAACATTATCGGTACGATCGTTTCTCTTCGGGTGCCCAATTTTAAATGTCAATGTCATGGCGCCTTTAACACCTGTCATTGTTGCTTATTTAATCTGTGCTCATTTCGGCCTTTTCTATTATGCATTCCGTAAAGGCCTGCATTTTCAATTTATATTTCCGTCAACACCATCTGGGGCCATTTATACAAAAAGAAGACTGGCTTTATTCTTCGATGTCGAAACTAAATTTATTTGAACTCCAAATATAAAACCCACATACATACATCGTTTTCATAGATGGTCAATAAAATTAATAAGTTTAAGGATAGGTTTTCTCAATAAACATCAATTAAAACTTATAATTTGCAACGAGGCCGTAATATGCAAAGGATTATTAATAAAAATAATTTATAACTTATGAAGACATAAATAAGAACATGCTTCCGTGGTCCATCTCATGATGAATATCACCTCACGATTCACATATAAAGAATTTTATGCTACAAAACCATGTATCATAAAGTCACAGAGATATTTTTGAATTATTTTCACGATCTCTACATAAAAGGAAGTGTAAGCAAGGAAATAATCATATTTATTGTCTATGACACATTTGTTGGCATAAACTATGGCCCTGTTGTTCTCTAATGATTTCCGCAACCCTTCGATCTGACAATGGCGCGGGAAAACTTGACAGAAAAATTAAGATGGCGGGAATGGAAGATGGCAGCTGAAATTCGATGTAGTTGCACACTTTTGGGAACTAATAATATTACGTTAACACAAAGCTAACAGCAGATGGATTAATAGGCTTTGTGGTGAATTATTTTCATTTTATGCACGCATTTTTTTAAAATGATTTTTGTAAATAAACCTACGATGAAAAAGATGAACGCCCATCATAACTATGCAATATTTTAACAAGGAAGTCACTATTAGTTTCACGGTATCGGCGCATATGTGTTGTTTGCCACTATAACCTCTAGGCAATTATCCATTTTATATGCTGATACGGTAATAAAAGGAATGTGGTAGACGCTTCCTCCTATGTTTATTATATTAGTTGATAATAATTGCAGCTGTAATACACGATGTACGTTCTGCCGTCATCATCTGTACCTACTTTAGCACGTACTTCAAGAAACACTGTAGGTAAGTATTAAAAAGGTGAGTATTAATTGTCACCAATACGGTTCTGCAATCTTTAGATAGGTACTAATATTGTAAAGAGGTAAAATTGTGTGAGTTTGTATGTAGGTTATAATCTTCAGAATTCTTGATCCGATTATGAAAATTCGTTCAGTAATAGGAAGCTACAGTATTGCGCAGTGTCATAAGATGTATTAAATCCGTATGAAGCTTGTGGAGGATTATTTTATTGCACCCTATCGTATTCGCTGAAATTCCAGACTGCTAGAGGCATTCTATACCTTAGTGCGATTATAAATTTTACAATAATGGATTAAACATACGAATGCATTATCTATATATTAATATGTGAAGCAATAACTTTGAACACTTTGTGTTATTAAAAAAAATTACACGATCGGAGGAGTATGAAATTTGGCACAGGTAAAGTTTATAAGGAGAAGAAGAACAGACTTTTTTTATGGTATGGTTTATGGTCGAGTTTCGACCTGAAGGCGAACAATAGTATTATTTAATATGCGTTTATTCAAGTTTGAATTACAACATAATGTTTATTTTATTGTGTGAAGATAATTTATTACAAAAAAAAATGATCGCACATTGCTATGGGTTCGATTATCACGATTACTCTTCATGGGGTACAACACCCAACATTATTCTATTTTTATACATATACATGCCGATTGACTGATACATAATATGTATGCCGTCTGTTGGGACACGTCGGCTTATAGCTGCAACGGCTCTTTCTTCTTATGGCCCTTCCAGAGATAGCCCTGCATTGTTAGACTCACACACATTTCTAATAATATACCGAATGTTTGGACTTTTAAAGGGAAAGGTTGGAATGCCGGCGCCATCTAGTTTTTAAAATGCTGACGTGTTAAGGTGTCATATAAGATGTACTTACATTAACAAACATTTCATTTCATAAAAAGTGAAAATGTGTACAAAGGTACCTAAAATCATGGTTAAGATTTCGATCTAGTTTAGCAAATTTACTATTATTAGTTCCAAAACACTGCTCAAGTCACGCCTGGCATAATTATTTGAATTAAAAGTCTATTGAATTGTTAAAATTGTAACAAATACATACTTAATTGAACCAAATCCATTGTCTATTTAGTGTAGGTCGTAAAATATAGTCAAAATTGAATAAAACATCAGTTTATAATGGACATTATATTCTTCTAGTAGGTATTCAAAGAATAATGTTATTTTATCTGTGGTTTTACTCTAATTCTGTCAGCTTATAATTCAACCTGCTTTGGTACGCAATTACATTAATTCGTATTTTATTGGTTGTCAGTTGTTTGGTTATTTGTGGTTGCGGCTTGAAGTTACCATTTCATAGGGACGTTCCATCATCTCCTTATACTCGTACATCTAGGTATATCTACACCTACGACTTACATATTATAAAGTGAAGTCGTTTTTCGTGTCTGTCTGTGTGAAAGCGTTGTTCTTCTAATCTCCGCAATAATGCAACGGATTTTGATGCGGTTTTCACCATCATTTAAAGAATTCTTTCTGAACAAATCAGTACTAAGGCCCTTAATCATAAAATTTGTCGAACATCTACAGTTGTTTAAAGTCTAGTTTTCAATACAAAACCAGACTTTGGCAACTGTTTAGATGTTCGATAACTTTTTATGAATAAGGCCGTAAATGTTTTGTGAAGTCATGAAAACCATGCAAAACAGAGGTGGGTCGCCAGTACCTAAACAATGATATTTTAAGTACAATGTTTTTACCTTAAAAATAAAAATAAAAAGGTAATTGACCAATTTCGATGCCATCTTTAGGTTTATTATCGTGTCTGACGCTGTTAGTTACCAAAAAAATTGAATAAAATAGGAAGTCTTTGTTTCGCAATCAACTACGAAAGGCATGTAATACCTAGATTAAGTCAATTGACAAGATTTTTGTTTATGTACTCGTATTTTTCAATTTCTATCCATAGTTTCATTCAAACAAGACTTTTGTGTTTTCAAATTCAGAAACACAGGATCATCGTATCATCTGCCTAGCCATTTCCCAAATATGTTGGGGTCAGCTTCCAGTCTAACCGGATGCAGCTGAATATCAGTATTTTACATGGAAAGACTGTCTATCTGACCTCCACGACCCAGTAAGTTAGGGTAATATTATAATAGGTGAGACTGGTTGTCAGACTTTCGGGCTTCTGTTGACCCGTAACGACTGTCAAAGATCCACGAATAACAGCAGACATGGGGTCTTGGTATGTAAAGATCATCCAACTCATCCACATACCAATTGTGGCAAGCGTATCTTAACCAGGGCCTCAAGTCTGCTATTACAATAGTGTCAGAATGGTCTATCATTGATTTCATAATTGTTGATTTTGACAAGTTTGGTAATCTACTAATATAATGGCTTCCTATTGACTTTCCAATGGTCAGCCACTGACACTCCATTGAAATAAATGGCATTTCTTGGTAATCTCGTAGGTACATAATGACAAATGAATGACTGACTTGGCAGTAATTTTTGACAGTTCCTAAAATAATATGTTTAAAAATAATATGTAAAAATATATACTTATAAATGAAATCTGGCTGGAAATATTTATTCATTGTTCCAATTAAGTAGTATTTTTTCGAAAATCATTTTAACTAACGGGTTTTATAATAATGACAATACGACAATGCCATTATAACACAATTCTATTACGAGACCATTCACCGACCACTGATCGATCATTATGAATTTAGCAGATTACGAACTTTTAGCAAAATGACAATAGGATCGTGTTGGAATGACGAATTTATAAAAATAGTAGACTTAGGCCCCTGATCGGTTTAACCGTGAGGCTGTTGTATCTTAGCAATAAGTCAAGTCAATTAATCATCAATAAATCACCCAACTTGAAACTTTTCAAGACAAAGATGAGTAATTCATTATTAAAATTAAATGCATCATATCATTTGCGTATCTCTGAGATCTGTCACCTGACGTCAAACAACACTTGTCGACAGCAAATGACAGGACAATGATCTTAAAAACATCAATAAATCAAAATGGAAGTATCCTCATAAGAAAACCGTGAGAATAACTTGAAACACAAACAATTTGCTAAGAGGATGTTCCTCGTTCGTATGCTAATTGTTTAATGCGGCTTGTTTATTGCTATATTGCAATTATTAATAATAATGTGACGTCAATATTACCTCTTTAAATTACCTTTGATGGAGTACCTTTTATAATGAAGGAAAAATATTGAGATGAATAACTTCTCTATGGTTATTTTGATTTGTATTATCACGTTGAAAGACAAAGAAAATATTTATTTATGCCAATTATAACCGGCGCAAATTATTGTTAGACTTTTAACATGATTGTGTTGTTTTATGGAAGTATTATAAAAATTTAAATATTTGACATTTATTTGTCAGAAACTTGCGCCATTTTAGATTTAATAATATTTGTACATAATAGAGGCTAGATTTGAATCAGCCGCGACGACCTAAGTAACGGTATTGGCTGCATATTTCTAACTCTTAAAGTTACATTAAAAAATGACCGACACAAAGGGCACAAAACATTGTGATGTTTTGCAAAATTGAATTAGGTACAAGTATGTCTGTCCTGTTTTATTAACATTATGTTGTCCCAAATATTTTGCCTTATATGCTGACAAACAAATCATATTCGATTAGATACTTCTACGGAAGACGGAAAATAGCCACGGGTTTAAAAAATAATTGGCAGTCATAGGGACTGCCAACAGAAGTGTAAACTGAAAACTTTGGAAAAACAACACGTTACATTGGCATGTCGGTTACGTGACCCCATAAGTTTTGCCCCTACCAAAAATTTCAACGCGGCTAAAGTAGTTTTCAGCTCAAAAACTTTAGTTTGCACGGTTTTGCACCCTGCCTGTACCTAAGTGTGTCTGTGGCATCATAGCGGGCCCTTTAATACCAGCGCTGTGGAAGTTGTTCTTTTTTAAAAATATTGCAGTATCATGCTGAGATAGGAGCCTTTTTGGCCTCGCACAGGTATTCCTTTTTTAACCCCCGACGCAAAAACGACGGGGTGTTATAAGTTTGACGTGTCTGTGTCTGTGTGTGTGTGTGTGTGTGTGTGTGTGTGTGTGTGTGTGTGTGTGTGTGTGTGTGTGTGTGTGTGTTAAAAACCGATTTTGATTTTGATTTAGTTTTTTTTGTTTGAAAGGTGTATTAGTCGGGAGTGTTCTTAGACATCTTTCATCAAAATCGGTTCAGCCGTTTGAAGATTATCAGCTCTTTTCTGGTTGAAAAACGGATTTTAGCCTCTGATCAACTCAAAAGGGATTCTATTACTTCAATGATATTAGACGAATAAAATAACCTTGAACTGATGCTAGAGCAACACCTGGAATTTCCAGGAAACCCAAGTTATTCACCATCAAACAGCAGAAGTATCGTGTTTGGGCTCATTGAAAAGGTCTCAATGAATAAATTATAGATAAATGGTGATTTAAGGGAGACATTAAGTTTAAAAAGCAAGAAATAAAAATTAAATTAAAAATTTTAAAAACCCCCGACCCAAACAAAAACTCAAAAAAGTAAAAAATAATATTTATAGGCCTTTTAATTTTAACGTAATATTTTGATCAGGGTATTGTCAAGTCGGGGGACGGTCAATGAAAACGCCAAACAGAGGCCTAGCCGTCCTAAGCCTATAAATATTATTATTTACTTTTTTGAGTTTTTGTTTGGGTCGGGGGTTTTTTAAATTTTTAATTTTTTTTTTTTTATTATTATTTTTTGTTTTCTTTATTTTGTAATATTATTGTTTGTATTTCACCTTTATGTTCTTCCTGTTAGTTTGTATTTCAAGTGCGTGCCTCAAATAAAATATTTTTCTTTCTTTCTGCTTCGTTCTCAACTCGGCCCTAATTCCTTGGCTCATTACAGGCTGTTGTCATAAAATGGGCCGTAAAACTGAAATAGCTTTCTGCAAACAATAATCAATTTCTCTGGGTCATAGAGCTATGTAATTGCTCTCGAATTGCATTCATATTCACGTAATTCAATCGTCATTTTGACGCGTAATTTACGCGTCTTTGTGAAAAATCGCAAACATTTGGAATTATGGTGACAACTGCATTAAAATTTGTTGTGTAGTTTAGAAGAACAAAAAAGGAAAAGCTGAGTGACATTTCAATTTGAATGAATGTTTAGTCTCGTTGTTTGACCCTGGTTTGGTGTTAGACCCCATGCTTCATGAAAAGTACGATTGATATATGTTTTATACCAACTTTTAGCGTAAAAAAGTAGCCTATGCGCCATCCAGCCCATATGTCCCCTATTCTGCCAAATTTCATGACGATCAGTTCAGCGGTTTAGGCGTGAAAGCGTAACAGACAGACAGAGTTACTTTCGGATTAATAATATTAGTATTGTACGATCTATATACAATGGTGGTCCAATGGTAACGGCTGCCAATTACGAGTTGTAAGATCGTAGGTTCGAACCCAAACAGGCGCTTTACTTTGTGTAAATTATTTCATCACCACTGCTCTCAAAACGGTGAAGGAAAACATGTTAGGAAACTGGCATGTCCAAGAAGCAAAAATTCGAAGACATGTGACATCTACCAACCCGCACTGTACCCGCGTGGTGGATTATGGCCCACTCCCCGTCACAGAAAGGCCTGTTTCCCAGCAATGGCAATGTTATAGGCTGATTATGTATATATGCACCTTTCTACAAGATATACTTGCTACCGCAAGCAAGTAATTCATTCACGTGATCGAATCAGAAATGAAGAGCAAGTAATTAACTATATTTAATTACGTTTTTAATTAGTTAAAGCTCTTAATAAAATGATGTCTGTAGTACATAATGCTCGCAAATACGCGTAAATCTTAAAATCACGTGGATGACGCATCACACAGCCGGCGCAGGCGCACGTGATCGCTAATGAGTTGACATTATAATTTCTAATCATTACCTTTTTATGCTAATTATAAGACATATTCTTATTTTTACATTTAATCTTTGACCTCTACCTATGAACTCTTTCTTTTTAATAATTTTATTTCCCAAGCGAGCCAAATGTCAATTTTTATTTTTATTTCAGACTGAAGTATTGATTAACTTAAATAACGTATAGGAGCTTAGTTACCGTGAATACAAACATAAATCCTATAAAAAACCACGTCACCACCTTAACCACATTAATGTGGCGGACAAATAATAGACAAGTAGAAAATGTACTGTCAGAATAGATTCTGACAGTACTTCATCTACTTATTATTATGACAGCTTTATTAAGTTAGCTTAAAATCAGCGGTTATCAGACCCAATGTATGGGCCCTTAATATTTTATCTAACTGTTATAATATTTGAATGCGACAGTCTTCGATATCTGACATAAATAGTTATCTACTTTGTTGCTAGGTCAGGTAAAGTCAGCAACTAACTAGGATTGAACATCTTCCATTTTTCATTCAAAAAGTGCTGATGACCTGTTCCTTTAATTTGGTCGGGTTTCACGGCCAAGAGTACAGCGGTTAAAATTGATCTTCCGCTGTACCACCAGGGGTGCAGCTAGGGGTACACAGGAAAACAAGCGGACTCTTAGCCTAATTTGTACAAATGCCGAGATAGCAGCATCTGACTTTCAATAGGTGGAGAGACTTCAGCAGCATTGCATAAGTATTATAAATTAAAGTTACTTTTCATGTCTGTCTCTGTGAGTGCGTTGTTCGCAAAACTACGGAACGGATTTTGACGCGGATTTCGCTATTTATTCCGGAAGATTTATTACTCATTATAGTGTGATATTTTTGTATTAAACTTCCACCGTTTTTTTTTAAACCATGCGAATTAGGGTCGGGTCGCTAGTTAAAAACATAAAAACCATAAACAACATTGCCACGTGCCGATAACACGAAACGCAAATATATGCAAAGATAAAGTAAAATAACCCATCTAAATTGTAAAAATATACATAATGGAGGATAATCGTACACATTATTGGACATAAAAATCTATGGTAATACATAAATAAAATTAACTAACATTTAGTTTCTATAATGGTTTCGGCACAATTTTGATAAAAAATCAAGAAAAAAATATTTTTCGCAAAAATTGTTTCTTAGGAATTTAAAAATGTAATAAATAACCTACATTAATTTAGGCAGATTAGTTTCCATTTGGCGCATGTAGTGCTGTGGATACCTAAATAGGTCGTACATGGCGACAGACATCGCCACGCAAACCGTAACACACATGATTCTAGACCGCCTAGCGTTGACATGTTTAGTCAGTAAAAAAAAACTCCTGTTTCATAGAAAATAGAAGGTATGGAACAACAATGTTTTTTAATAATCAACGAACATTTTCAACGCATTTTAGAATCATGTACTGAAACCATAGTTCAAATCCCACACATCTGACTAAGATTATGTCTGGATTTTAAAAGAGACTGTGACCTCAGAGTTTGTTTCGGCCTTTCTTCTCAGAGTAGTCAGATAGGAAACGCCGACCTCATCTAGTTTAAAATAAAGATATCATTGACGTGTAAAAGTATTTGTACAAATTTAATTACAGAAATAAAATCATCTAACATTTATTTATCACAGGTTGTGCGTCGATGACCCCTACCACCCTATATAAGTTGTTTTAAATAAATGCAACGCAAGTTCAACATTCTTGCTAACATTGCAAGAGAAACCTCTATAAATTCAGGATCAACATCTCAAGAACGGGTACCTACATATTATGGGATCCGGATAACCGATCATAAAGTATGGATTTTGCTCGAAAGTGCTCGATAAACGTTTGAAATGTGGGCCATGTGAACATTGTTGTTGTGAAATCAATTGACCCATAATTTTATGCTTTGGGTATTTCATTGAATTACAAAAGTTGAGACATATTTCGACCAGAGAATAAGATCTTTCGTCAGACGGTACCTACATAAAATCAAAATAGTTGAAAAGTCTACGGATAAATATTTTGATTACCTACTAAAGTTAACTAGACACGAGCCTTACGAATTTTAACGAGAATGAACATACTATATTAGCTAAAAATATAATGACGTGATTTATTTGCCCTTCTTCCAGGATACACATGAGTTCACACATACATGTCTGGGGATTGTTCCGTTTTTATGTAGAAAATAATAATAAGCTGACAACAGCTGCATACTCTATGTAAAGAGTATAATAACTTAGAAAAGTGCAATACCTACGCGGTCATTATGAATGGAACAGCTGATTTTTTTTCTTGTATATCCGGCGAAAAATTTCTGCGCTGGGGGTCTAGAATGATATGCTGAATTTA
The DNA here is from genome assembly GCA_949987655.1 of Polymixis flavicincta. Taxonomy (NCBI): domain Eukaryota; kingdom Metazoa; phylum Arthropoda; class Insecta; order Lepidoptera; family Noctuidae; genus Polymixis; species Polymixis flavicincta. Next base: position 14,469,023 of record OX465188.1, on the reverse strand, counting down.
TGGTTACAATTTGCGCACTGGATAAAAACTTTTCCTGTATACATAGGTACACACCTAATAAGTATGAATATACAACAGAATCGGCTTAGAGTTTCATGAAAAGTTGTGTGGTATCCCAGCCTGGGATACAAGGGGACAATTCCACCTGGGATTCCCAGGTGGAATTGTCCCTTAAAATAGAGACTAAAAAAGCCTGTTTTGTTTTTTAGAACCCGAAATATAGCAACTTAAATCATAAATGCGAAAGTAACTCTGTCTGTCAGTAAAGCTTTCACGCCGAAACCGCTGAACCAATCGTCATGAAATTTGGCAAAGACATAGCAAGGGACATGAAGAAGGACATAGGCTACTTTCTACGCGATAGAAGACATCCACACGGGCGGAGCCACGGTCAAAAGCTAGTTCACAATAAATGCACGATCGGCGTGCAAAATCAAAGTTCCCCATTTCATATTCATCTCATACCTATTCAAGCATATCGTATTTATGTTAATTCATATAAATGTACAAATTCGGTTGTCCCAGCCACGTGTGCGAGTCGACGACGGTGGAATAAAGCAGCCTCATTATAATAACTAGCTGTATTTAAATTACAAATGAGTTTTATGATCGTTCGCAAATTGTGACCAGATTACAAAATCTTTAATTTTCTATGTACCTATAGATAGATAATACCATCGTACATTTTTTTGAGGTTGGTCATGCTATCGGGAATTAGTTATAGAAGAGAGGCACTTAATATCGTGTCCAGCGTGTCTTGTTGACTTCACGCTTTAGTAACTGAAGAACGCTACTGATTTACTGAAGGTGGCAATTAAGACGAATTCTGGGTCGACTCAATTTAGAGTATAATCGACACGCTATGAAGAAGATGTACGACCACATTTTTTCAGGCTTTAAGCTAAACTGAAGAACGTTGAATGCAATGTAGACGCTAATTATGAAATTAAGTTACTGTTACCTATCTTGCCAGTTTTAATAGCGTCCGTTGTTAAGTCCCACATAGAGTAGCCCCAAAACCCTATAGGCATCCTTTAGCAGGGTCACCTCGATTCAGCCCTTGTTATACACGTTATTGATCTTGCCATTAGTGCAGTAGTAAACCGATGACTAAAAAAATCTACCTAATGCTGGAACAAAAAGAAAGTCATTTGACACAGGCAAGCCATTGCCAATTGCGGTTACTAAACTATGGTACCGATGTTCCTATATTCGTAGATGAGCCGCTCTGTTCTATAAAAAACTCATCGTGAAGGCGAAGCGAGTTAGAAGTGAGCTGTCTTTCCACCTTCTGCAAGGGATTGCCACTATTGACAGACCACTTCAAGCTTACTTCACCGTGAAATTGTTACAGAAAACAGCGGCAGCTTGTGAACTCCCGAACTCTTCACCTTGGAAATATTTTACGACTGTTAAATCCTTCCAATACAAACTATTGATAAAATTAGAACAGTTTTCTGGCGGTCGCCTTTATAATGCAAATTAAGTATTCAATAAAAGCGAGTCATCTTCTTTTCAACATAACATAATTTACCAGCAAATATTAAACGAATTAATCAGTAAAATTGTGAAACTGATAAGGTTTTATTTCAATCTATTAGCATACTAGAATAATGAATTGATTTGGAATTATTAAATAATTAGTGATTGATATTATTAATTCGATATATCATAAAGTTCTATGGTTTAGCACATGATCTACAAAGATAAAAATAAAAGTAAAGCTGTAGATAGAATTTCTGCTATAAAATATGAAATTGAAACTAGTTTTAAATTACTCATTACCATAAATTGATTTGAGAACTAGTATTTCTTTTTCCAATTAAAACGTACATTTAAAGAAAGAAACAAAACGCTTGCTTGTACTAATAAAACTGATTTAAAATTAAGTTTTATTAATGATTTAACATTAGTGAACCTTTTTATTTTTGATAAAACAGATCTTATGGAATAATATCGAGCTTTAAACGAAAAACTCAACGTGATGAATCGATGATTATTATTTTGTCACCTGCGCCGATTACCATCTGGGGTCAAATTAATTAATAAAAGTATTCAGTAATAAAAGAATAATTCAATAAATGAGCATTTGAAGAGATTAAATTATTATGCAATTTTTATCTCCTCGGAAAAATAAATGTTAACAAAATTAACTTTTATTTTATATTTATATATACGTTATTGTACACCATACATGTCCTTTGGTGGACTTGTATTGTGTAAACAGGGTTACGAGTCGAATGTTGCTTTATTTCATTTACTTATAGAATCTCTGCGACTTGGCTTCGGCCTCTTGTCGGTCCCGACATATATGAAAATTTCCTTACTTCATGACTTTTTCTGAACGACTAAAAGTTTTAATAAAACCTCTTTCAAATAATAGGTAGCAAGAAACAAATCAAATTGACTATGAATATTATGCAATCGTAAATTCAAACACGCGTTCTATAAATAATGTCAGTTATAGAACCTGGGCGTGGTTTGAATTAAAACAACTACATATCTTGTTGATGGACATTGAGAGGTTTAGGTTAAATATTAGAGTGATTGCTATATATATAGTTATGTAAGTAAACATTCAATCATTCCATAAAACTAGCCTGAGGGCAAATATAACGGATACTGTTTGCCTATACTTTATTCGTCTTCTTCTCCGATTCGGCGGTACATCCATGTTTTAATGTTGTTTGGGCGCAGATGGCGGTCAAGTTTATTACTGCGGCGGCGGCGGTATATTTTTCAGATTGTCAATGGTATGAACGCACATTTGGAATACTCTAAATTGCTATTTCATTCAGTATTGCTGCCTTGATCTTTATAGTATACGTATAGAGTTTGAAGGATACCTAAGAATACTTCTCGTCTGAAGAACGAGTATCCCGGAGAATAAGAATATGACAGCGGATGGACAAAAAATATATATATTTTAGATAATTTAAAGTTATTCGCCCTTTAAATTCGTCAAAAGATATCTCAAGTTTACTGGCCTTTTTTGGGCCAGTCGGTAGCTATATGAACCCACCTTTAGGTAAACGACCTCTTCATCTCATTATACATACTCAGACGTGTAATTCCCCCACTAATTAACGCAGCCCTGCAATTATTGATACAATCAGACAGCTGTAAAAATGTTCTTTGTGAATTACAACAGGTTGTCAAACACGTATTTTGAGGACATCCATCAACTATAATATTAATAACGAACCTTTTGGATTAATCATAAAAACGTTCTAGAATAAAACTGACTAATAATATTAGTATCTTTGTGGATTTAGGATTTATAATTTTATATCGATTGTATAATATGAATTGCTGTCATTCGTGGTTTTTTGACAATCGTTACAGGTCGTCAGAAGCTCGAAAGACTGCCAAGGGGCATGGTGTTACCCAGAACTGGGTTGTGCAGGGCAAATAGGCAGTCGCTCCATTAATATAGGGTGACTGGTTAAAAAAACCGCCAAAAAAAATCATCTGTTCCCTACATTTTGACGAGTTATGCGAACATAAATGTAGGGAACTTGTTTCAGTAATTTTGACACCGTTTTCGGTTGCTGCAGAATACGTTATGTATTTATGGTAATAAGTTTATTAGAACTAGAAATCTAGACCTATGTAGACATCTTAAACGTCAATATCTAGATAATATGGTAATTTTTAGTATGAACTATGATTTTGTTGTCTTTGATTGCTTTTATAGATTTGAACGCATAAGTTGTTGATTTACTGATAAAGAAGTAGGTATGTCTATTTTTTTATGACGAGGCCAAGTACAGACGCCAGTACATCAAACTATCCCAAACTGTCAGATTTTCCCAATTGAACATGAACCTTATCCTTTTGCAATAAAGTGGAAAATCTATCAAAGAAATTTGATAGATTGAGGTAGCTTGATGTGCTGGCCTCTATATATTTTTTAAAGAATCGCCTCGTTTTTTGACTACCTTGTTGGTTTAGAAGTCGCAAGCGCTAAGCTGCGGAGTATGGATTTTGGGTTCGATTCCCGGGTCCGGCAAACAATAATTGGGCTGTTCCATTTGCAATTTTTCAGTAGAATCCCGGAGTCTGGATTTGTTCCCGATTGATGACAATAGGGTTGCCCCTATTACATGGGACTTAAACATAACTGGTGAAATGCGGGTGTACTCTATATATGTTCCTCTGCCTAGCTTTTCGGATAATGCAGGCGTGCTGTTATGTACCTATGTGAAATCAATGTGAATTTTTTGAAGTGATGTTATGAGTGTGTTTTATTTAAGAAATATAAAAGCAGTGTCAGTGTTTAAAGGATAAGATTTTTATCAACTTAAAAAATCAGCTGTTTCATGCATTTTGACCGCGTAGGTTTGCTATGAAACAGCAGATTTTTTTTTTGTATAACTGACGAAAAATTTCTGCGCTAGGGGCAGTCTAGAATGATATGCTGAATTCATGGTTACAGTTTGCGCACTGGATAAAAACTTATCCTGTATTCTCCTGATCCTAAACTAATATGTTTACATACGAAGCGTAAGTAACTGTTTAAAACTTTATAACCAAAGCGGTGTTATAAAACACTTGATAATAATCTCCAGGGTTCATTTTCGAGGACAAACACGCCTCTAAAGTCAACTATATTAAATTAAATGCGTTTTAATAACAAAACTGCTCTAGTTCACAAATTAAACAGCGTTAGAATACAAAACAGTAGCGTTTTGTTTACATTATAAGGTAGGGCGCATATTTTGTGGACTATCTTGGGCGACATTTTGAGACACTACTAAAATCCCTTCAGATCAAGTAATTTTTGTAGACTTATTAAAGCTAAGTAAAGGCCCATTTACACGAATGACAATCACACCAAATTTTTGCGACAAATAGCCATTTTTATTTATAAACTCTGCTTAAAGTTAAGTAATGATTAGCGTCTGTTTATCGATAAATTTTGACGTTTAATTTAAACAACTTAAATCAACGCTTTTAAATAAACGCCAATATGTGCAATAAGTGGTTACGTGTGAAAAGTGTCGCTGCAACTTCTAGCAGTTGCGTTGTCGCTAGTAGCAGCGGCGTGGTTACGTTTTGGCTGCAAACAGACAGATAGTTGTGTTTGTAACGTGGCGTTGACGTAGTCAGTTTCGCCCTCATGGTCGAGTTTTACGGTCAAATGTGGTCCGTGTGCATAAACTATTCATTTTCATATAAAATAGCTGCCGACCACATGTTGTCGTTGTAGTGTGGTTGTGGTACGTGTATTCGGGCCCTTAATGTGATTCTAGTCGACATTTTTTCCATACAAACTTCGGGAGTGTATTACTCCACTGTTCGACAATGTAACATCAAAAATTATGCATGGTATGGTTTTGTCTCATTATTAATATTGTCTGTACGGAAACAGAATACTAAAATAAAAAGGCATTAAAAAGTTATGAGTCATAAGAGCAAACTAAGATTCGTTTTCCTTGCAAATTTAACCTAACTTTGAGCGTGTTTAAGTAATAAAGGAAGTGTAAATTTCCAAAACCAAGTCGGCACCGATAAAGCTCAAATATGGACAATTTCAATAATATTTATTGGCTATTGATTTATGCAGTGGTTTTTTCATAAAACCCGATCTTCAAAAGAACTTTTCTTAATTTTTACGCTTCATTTTTTCATGATCCTGCATCTCACTCAATAACATTGTGCGTGTAGTCTAGCGTCTAACAGTTTATCACTGATACTATCTCTGTCGGACATGATGCCTGGTGAGACAGCGTGCTTTTTAGCCAGGCACACCAGTGAGTTCGAGTCCGCGACTAGGTTCCCCTTAACGTATAATTATTGTTCTGCAATGCTTCTCTTTCATTTTGAAACAGTTTCAGAAAAAAAAACATCCTCCGTGAGTCTCGGTTAATTCAGCTTTATTGTTTGTTTTCCGACAATCCCTTGCGAAAGTTTCGCCAGGAAAGGAACCTGACAGTCACCGGTCGGCAAGTACTTCCCTGATTAACGGATTAAAATATTGAGCAAGTCACGCAATTGTTTGAAGTTATCAAATTGTGTTGCTAATTATAAAGTAACAGATATTGGCATTAGCAAGTTCCTTTCTAACATTTAATTCTGATAAAAAATTTGAACTGAAGTTTGGAGAAAAATGGAACAAAGTTTTGCAAATTTTATTTTTTATGTCTTCTTAGCGTGTCGATCAGCCCAGAATTTGCCCACTTTCAGCAGCGTCCATCAACTCCTGGAGCGTGCAGATAGCAGGACACGTTGGACACGATATTAAGTGCCACATTGTTTGTAGGACAGCACCACATTTACTCTCCCAGACAGAGTCATCTGTGAATCTCCACCTTAGCAGGTTCTCTTTACTTCGGCCTACCTAATTTCTAAGTCCATATTAAAGACTTCCACTTTACTTTGACTTTTTAACCCCCGACGCAAAAACGACGGGGTGTTATAAGTTTGACGTGTCTGTGTGTGTGTGTGTATGTGTGTGTGTGTGTGTCTGTCTGAGGCAACGTAGCTCCCGAACGGATGAACCGATTTTGATTTAGTTTTTTTTTGTTTGAAAGGTGTATTAGTCGGGAGTGTTCTTAGACATGTTTCATCAAAATCGGTTCAGCCGTTTGTAGATTATCAGCTCTTTTCTGGTTGAAAAAGGATTTTAGCCTCTTCCATGGGTCTGATCAACTCAAAACTTGGGATTCTATTACTTCAATGATATTAGACGAAAAAAATAACCTTGAACTGATGCTGGAGCAACACCTGGAATTTCCAGGAAACCCAAGTTATTCACCAACAAACAGCAGAAGTATCGTGTTTGGGCTCATTGAAAAGGTCTCAATGAATAGATTATAGATAAATGGTGATTTAAGGGAGACATTAAGTTTAAAAAGCAAGAAATAAAAATTAAATTTAAATTTAAAAAGCCCCCGACCCAAACAAAACCTCTAAAAAGTAAAAAATAATATTTATAGGCCTTTTAATTTAAACGTAATATTTTGATCAGGGCATTGTCAAGTCGGGGGACGGCTAGGCCTCTGTTTGGCGTTTTCATTGACCGTCCCCCGACTTGACAATGCCCTGATCAAAATATTACGTTTAAATTAAAAGGCCTATAAATATTATTTTTTACTTTTTAGAGGTTTTGTTTGGGTCGGGGGTTTTTTAAATTTTTCATTTAATTTTTTATGTGAACTTAATGTTTTAATATTTTTTCATCTATGTATTAAAAGAGGCCATTATTCTGTGGCAATGGCCCTGTGGCAAAAATAATAGGCTGTTATTATTGTAACTTTTTGCTGTGGAAGTTCAGTGTGCGCCTCATCTTAATACATAAACCACTCGTCACAATTTAAGGCGTAAAACGCAACACGACAAGGTTGTAAAGATCACTTTAGATAGACCCCAGACAAACCAAGACCTAGACTGTATTGTATACAATTTTGACTACAATTATTGTCTAACTTATGTACTCCACCATTAATTTATGTAATCAGCACAAGTTATGTATTTATTACTGTTTGACAAGCCGGTTTGTTTGTAATCATTACAGATTGTGTATTGGTAGAAGATATTTGTAATAAAAGTAGTTTTTTCAAACATCTGTCGGTTGGGTTGGCAATCTGTTTCATAAGTTGTATTGAGGATAATGTTGTCATAGTTGTGTTGTAGAAATGGGTAATCTAGCTTTTACTGATGAGGTCTTTCAACCCATAGGTGTGTTAATTAGCTTCTGCTCGCGGCTTAGTTCACGTGAATTTTCTTTTTAACCGACGAAAAAACGGAGGAGGTTACTCAATTCGACGCGTATATTTTTTTTTTATGTATGAGCACGCATAACTTTTTCCAGAGTAGTCCGATTTTGATATAATTCTTTTTTATTGGAAAGGGTATACCCCGAAGTTGGTCCCATATAAATTTCGAACAAAAATTCCAACCCTAAGGGTAAGAAAACAGGGGATGATTGATTGTTAACTCACAGATTTTAATACTGAGTTGTGTATTACAAAAAGTAATCAAAAATTAATAAGTAGATTATAGCCACAAAAAATTATAAAATAAAAACTTTTTAATAAAAACATTAAACCGCCGAAAAACCGAAAAGTTAAAAATAATAAACTTGCTTTGTCCAACCCCAATAACTAAGTTCGGAAGTCGGTGACTTTCGATATGTATTTAATTATATGTCACCGCCTTCCGAACTTAGTTATTGGGGTTGGACAAAGCAAGTTTATTATTTTTAACCTTTTTGGCCCTATTTAGAATTACCTAGCTAAAACTGCTGTGCTGGTAATGCTTTCTTCCACATTTTCTTTTCCATACTCCATGCTTAAGAAAATGCAAACTAGTTTTTTCATCCCTTAAGCTACTTCTTTGTATGCAGAAGATACGACTTCACGGTTAGATAAGAGTACCGTGGGAAAGCAGCTTTCACCGCCATAGACAAGCAGGTGCCTGCGTTTTTGTATCATCCGCAACAGAACAATTGGTCTGAGCAGGGCTGTAACTGTAACTCATTAATATGTGTGTGGTCTTGGTTGACTTTTAGTTAATGTAAGAAATTAAATTTGAGGATGAATTAACCTTAGTGTTAAGACGGTAGAGATACGCAGAGTTATAGGTGTCTAAACTATGAGAATTATCATTCTACATCTTGGAAAATTGAAAAAAAAAAAAAAAAACACCCAGTATTTTTTTTAGAATGTCCATAAATTTTGACTGCGTAAGTATTGCATGTGTTATGAAACAGCAGCATTTGTTTTTGACAACCGCCATAAAACTTCTAAGCTAGGAGATCTACAATCACGTGCTGTATATTATTTTAACATTCATCGTAAATCTTTAGAACGAAATGCGAATTTTAAACTAATTTTAATATCTGCTACAGTTATCGCTATATCTTGCATTGGCAAAGTTATCTTAATACTATTGCTGCCTAATTCATCATCATAGTCATCTAAGAGCAGGCCCATCTCTACCCCTGGACATAGGCCTCCACCAAGGTAACCACATCGACTATCTCCCCGGTGATTTTCACATCCAGCGGATTCCTACGCCCTTGACAAGCTCATTGGTCCACCTTGGAGGAGAGCTTCCGATGCCTGCCAACTGCCTAATTTACATTTAATTAATTTATTCTGTTATATTATAATCTAGCCTTCACGTATCAACCCTAATTAATCAGACCTCTCATTAGCCGTGTACGTTATAATTAGTGTTGTCACTTCTCCGCATTGTTTACCATTTCCGAACGATACCGATTCGATTTTCGCTTTTCACTCGATTATAACCGTATATGGGTGAACGATTGTTACGTCTTGGGAATGTGAATCGATAATTTGTTGTAATTTTTTAAATGTGATATCGACGGGGAAGTGCTAACAACTCCTAACTTACAAAAACCAAATTTTACAGGAGGCGAAAAAATGGTTTTTTTATTTTTCCCAGAAGTTTAAGAAAAAAATATGTAAATGCAAATTTATACTTAAATGGACCCGCTTGTAAGGCAATAATCAAAATTTGTTTGGAATAAGTATTTGGCGAGATAATGTAAGATAGGAGGTATCACCAAGCTGGTGTGGCTGAAAATTTGAAGATAGGAGTAACTTCCATACTTCAAAAAAGTAACAGAAGTCAGAATGTAGTCTCTTATTTAGTTTCGAACATGTAACGCCTCGTGATGTAGTTAATATTTTTAACACACTTAAGTCTAAAAACACTGGTGATTACTGGGGCATCTCTATTAAACTTTTAAGTAACATAATCGACATCGTAGCCCCCTATCTAGCTATTACTTTTAATAAATGTGTTGATTTAGGAACGTTTCCTGACCTCATGAAGAGTAGTAAAGTCATACCATTATTTAAATCGGGTAATAAAAATAACGTTGGCAATTTTAGGCCCATTTCTATCTTACCTGCATTTAGTAAAATATTTGAAAAGTTAATACTCAAGCAGTTGCTAAGACATTTTAATTTAAATAGCCTCCTTCATGATGAACAATATGGCTTTACAAAAGGTCGTTCGACTACAGACGCGGGTGTTGCCCTGCTGAAACACATATTTAACGCATGGGAGAACTCACAAAATGCTATTGGAGTTTTCTGTGATCTTTCCAAAGCATTTGATTGCGTGCACCATGACACGCTTTTGCGTAAATTACGTCATTACGGTGTTCAAAATGAAGCGCTTAACGTAATAAACTCCTATTTAAATAATAGGCACCAATGTGTAGATATTAATGGTGTGAAATCTTCCGGGCTACCAGTTCAGTTAGGTGTACCTCAAGGCTCAATACTGGGTCCATTCTTATTCTTAGTGTACATTAATGATTTACCATTCTATTTAAAGGGTATCTGTGACGTTGTACTGTTTGCTGATGATACCTCTCTTATCTTTAAAGTAGACAGGAATAGACAAGATTTTGACGACGTAAACAGTGCACTCTCAATGGTTACCGATTGGTTTACCACGAATAATTTAGTTCTCAATGCTAAGAAAACTAAATGTATAAAGTTCGCTTTGCCGAATGTAAAAAATCTGGGACCCAACATCGTCTTAGAAAATGAGGTGCTTGAAACTGTAGACTCGGCAGTTTTTCTGGGCATCACAGTAGATGCCAAACTTCAGTGGGGATCACACATATCAAGCCTAGCGGGAAGGCTCAGTTCGGCTGCCTACGCCGTCAGGAAAGTAAGACAATATACTGACGTTGATACAGCTCGGTTAGTTTATTTTAGTTATTTTCATAGCGTTATGTCCTATGGCATTCTGCTGTGGGGCAAAGCCGCTGACATTCAAAATATTTTTGTTCTGCAAAAACGAGCTGTACGTGCAATTTACCAATTAGGTGCTAGAGTTTCTCTGAGAGATTTTTTTAAAGATATTGGTATTCTCACGGTGGCATCACAATTCATCTTCGCTAACATCTTATATATTAGGCAAAAATACACTTATACACTAAAAACAGTGATATTCATAATATTAATACCAGAAATAAGGACAAACTACGTGGTCCCTTTCACCGGCTTCATAAAGTTCATAACTCATTCGTTGGGCTCGGTATCACCTTTTATAACAAGCTTCCCTCTTCTTTGCTAGATTTACATTTTAATGCGTTTAAAGCTAAAGTAAAATCAAATCTTTGTTCGAAGGCATACTATTCAATCAACGACTACTTAAACGATAAGAATTGTTGGTCGCTGTGATTAACTCAAGACAACGTTTGTGTTCTTTCACCAGAATTAGCTTACCTACTGACAGGTTATATGAGTTACTCCATAGCATTGTTTATTTTATTTGACTGTATAAACCATTTTTTTATTTTTTTTTATTTTTAATATTGAAATTTCCATTTTTTTTGATGAAATTTAATTACTTACCTATTACTGTATAGAATCAAGTTCTTCCAACTTATCAGACAGCTGTGCTGCTGGGGAGTTTGTTGCGCCACTTCTTCTTCCCAGCTAAAGCACTAGGAAGTGTCGAAGGGTGGGCGTTTTTGGGGGACTGTCTTATGTAATTTTGACGTTCGAAAAGTGCTGACTCTCAGCCTAGTTTGAATAAATGACTTTTGATTTTGATTTTGATTGATTGAAAATTATCATTTCTCGTTGAAGTTTTCAACCATATTCGAAGATATACTCGAGATATGCACCGCTTTTGTCTCGCTCTAGAGCGGGAACACGTACTTGCTCATAAAGGTAGGAGATATTAGCTCAAAATTTATTTGAAATGAAGTTACGAGATGTTTCCATTTGTAAGTTAGAATATATTTCCTGCGAAAATTAATCAGGTTGTGAAGGACCTTAATATAGGAGATGTTTCTTCGGTGCCTTGCTACGTCAATTTTGCGAATTTCAACTTAATTCATATATCAGTAGACGCGCAATTCATTCTCTATCGAACTGCAATTATAAGTCGTTTTCGTAAAAAAATGTCAGTTAGGAGTTGTTAGCACTTCCCCGTCGATATGCAAATGTTATGTTATGAAAAGATGAAGGTACTAAATTAAACTTTACTGTGTGAGATTTTGAACTACTATCAAAAAGATTTTTTGTGACATTTATTTTTACTTTTAATCCAGACGTTTCAACAGGAAGCGATATGAAACATTATGCTTTGGCAAATAAAACCTAAATTACTAAATCAATTAACAACAAGTTATGCAGTGCTATTTAAATGTAACTACCAGTATTGCTACACTTCGCAAATAAGATCACAAATATTGATCGAAGTCACAAATAGACAGTTTGTAAAATCACTTACCGAAATTAGTTCTTCATAATCAACCCCATGAGGCTGTGACTCATTCTGATGTGCCTTCCACATCCTCAAGCCATCCTTCTTCAGTAAACCCTCCTGTTTCTTCAGCACCAGTTTCAGCTGCCTCCCAAACGCCTCCAGGTCTATCTTATGCACATCCAACTCCTGGCCTTCCACTAGCCTTTCAAGATCACTCAACACTGCACTGTCACTAATTTCACTAGAATTTGTCACATCAAAATTGACACTCACTGTGTTGTTTAAATCTCCTATAATGTCGACATCTTTAATGTTTTCCTTGGCATTGAAAAACATTTCATCGTTTAGCAAGGAAGGTGGGCTGGTTGCCGTCTTCCAAGGGTTCTTTGACGTCTTCTCGTGGGGGATTTTGGTCTTTCCCTGGGTTAAGGTGTTGGCGTGATGGGTCCCCGCGATGTGCCGTCTGGCTAGGTGGTGGGTGAGTTTGACGAGGTGGTACGATGGCACCACAGAGTTGTGTTCGACGTGGAAGACGCTCCGTAGCTCATCAGGGGTCATGTGCTCATGGATCTGGAAAGATTGAGAAGGTTTCGTTAGTTTTTTGTTTAATACGGCTTACGTTTGAGGTTCTAAGATTTTATGAACCAGTTTATAGCATTAAGATTTTGAGGGTAAACGTCAGAATCAGTTTTCGATTACAGTACAATAATTTTCTTAACGTCCCTAGGTTTCATCAGTCATTGAATTTCTGTCACTTGCCCTTTGCACTTGGTGCAGAACGGACGCTTTTAATCGACATGGAAGTATATAGAGTTGCTAATACTATTTTAACTTAATGTGATTTATTTTAAAATGGGAAGAAAGCTCGTTTGTATTTCGGAAATGCGATGATTTCCGAGAGACAATAAGAAAATAGTTGCAGTATGTAGCTTTATATTCTTGTCCAATCTCATTATTTATGTAACATTAAAGTTCGATGTTGTTGTTCCATTAACAAAGGGATTCATATAATTATAGCACGGGATTATTCTTAATCTTTCTTTGAAACTAAACCTGTTATCAGAGGAATCCAATCAAGGATAATCGTTTCTGCATATCAAAATTCCCCTCTAAGCATTTGGGTCGAGTCGTAATGGCAACATTGTATTAAAAGAGAATATAAGTAAGTATACACATATTTTCTTTGGAAACAAATTTACCGAGGGTCTTGAGGCTAGGTAATAAAAGCCGCATGCGTCCATCGATCACGTTAAGCTACTCCTGCCGCGGTTGGTTCGTGGATGGGTGATCTTTACATACCAAGACCCCTCCGCGCCTCGGACAGCATGTTAAGCCGTTGGTTCAGGTTGTCATTTGTGGATCTTTGACAGTCGCTACGGGTCGTCAGAAGCTTGAAAGTCTGACAACCAATCTTATCAAGAGGTATCGTGATACTCATTTAATGGGTTGTAGAGGTCAGATAGGCAGCGACTCCATGTAAAATACTGGTATTCAGCTGCATGCGATGAAGCATGATTTGCAAAAGTCTATTTGCACTGATTATAATTAAATTAATTTCATATCTTTCATGCTATACGTAATAATATGTAGGCCATTTTTATTCAGTAGTAGACATCGCCTATTCAACAGTAATCACGAGTATCTATGACATGATTATTAAGGCGCAGACAGCCGACTTTTAAGGACTTTTTATTGAAGATCACGCCTAAACGGCTTGTCTTATGTATTTGAAAAAATTATATGTGAAACAAGACAATTTTCTTCGTCATTTGATATGTGAACATTTTAAATAATATTTTAATAACATAATGTAATTAATTGGTAAAGTAATGTCTATCGCGCACATAAAAACGATAATCACGCAAAAACTATCGAGTGTATTTCCATAAAACTTTCACCGTCTAAAAGACAATTTAATCACCCAAAATTTAGTATACGGTTTTTCTTTGATATGTGTTTGATAAATCAACATGGGTTGTTTTTCGAAAAAATTGATGCGCGTTCAGGCGGGGTCTCTTGCGAGCGAGCGACGGACGGGCGGCAGTGCATCGCTGTAGGTAGCTGTCAGCTATCGTCGCCTTAACATATTCCAACTACCCACAACTTCAAACATATTATAACCAACTGCACCTGTACCAAACAATAACTGTAACACAACATCCGTATCGCTGTATGTTTGAATGTCACTGGTGCGAAACTCGAAAACCTTGACAGAGGTCAATAGTACGCGGCTCAGTCCTTTCTCAATAATATTTCCAGATTTATACGGTGAATTGACGATGGTCGCCATGTTTGGGGCAATGGTGTATATGTTGATCGGTTGAGTAGGTGGAGAATATTTAAACTAATGCTTTTTGGTTCTCGTTTTGTTAGAGGATTTGTTTCGATGTTTATTGATATTTTATTATATTATATTGAGTATAGTCCCTAATTTGTGTCTTTTTTTGCTAGAGGATTACGTACTGTTTGTCTTTGTACCTTTCTTTGCTAGGAGATTTTGTAGGTTCACTAGTGTTTTGAAAGCTATGTCAGCAGTATGTCTATTTGTTTGATCCATATTTTATTAATCGCTTATTTTTCATGACAACTGAGGGGCAATTCTGCTAATTTTAAGAACGTTCACAGTCTGATCTGTGTCAATCTGTCAAAAATTCCTCGAGTTTCCATACATTTCTGACACATTTTTGAAATTCGATTGTCGCTGAGATGACACTGCGAACGTTTTTAATTACGAGAATTGGCCTTCAGATGTCTTTTCGTTTCGTTTGTCACTTCATTGTGTTAATTGACTTTTTTCTGTATTTAATACCATGTATCACTGTTCACTGAAGTAAAAAATATTCTAATATTTGCCCTACATTATCAGCCTTTCGCAGCCCACTGCTGGACATAGGGCTCTCGCAGGACGCGCCACAATACTCTATCCTCCACCTACCGTATCCAGTCTGTCCCAGCCACCTTCTTAAGGCTGTCGATCCACACTACGCTCACTCTTAGTTTTCTGCATATTTCCATATCGATGTTACAGTTACGCATTTACCTTTTAACTTTCTTATTCAAAACTCTTACACGCATTATAATAAACTAACTTAACCCACTGAACTACAATCATAAATTAAACTAAAGATTAATTTCTCAACGTTTTAATTAAGGCATAAAAAAAACCTTACTTAATTTTGCTCTAATTTTCATTACGTCACTTGATAAAGCAGTGTGTCAACTGTATCTAATCTAGTTTGTTATTATGTCATCATAACTGGATCAGTGAGTCGAGGTTGACCAGCCGAAAAATAGCCGGACTTTGCCGATGATAGCCGAAGTTGCGTCCCACGTACGAATGCTTCCGATCACTTCCGATTTGGCGGAATGTGGTTGGGTGGTTTGAAGGCGGATAGTTTGATAATCATTTTAATAAGAAGGCTGGAATTCGATTTTTTGAATTTGCAATAGGTTTATTTGTTCTTTTAAGTGCTTGGGAACTAAGAGCATGTTAAAAAAAAAACACTTGTCAAGCAGTCTATTGGAAACTGGCGGCAATTATTTGTCTTTGCTGTTGCGAAGTCGGCTAAAGAAAATGTATATAAAGCAGATTTTGCTCTACTATAAAGATGCCTAAGTAGGTCAAAAACTAATTTATTGACTTCTGTGTCGTTAAAGTTAATTCAAAGTTGAATAAAGGTTTAATTTGCAATTTTCAGTCATACATAATGATCCGCTCTACGTGAACGCCAGTTATTATTTAACCTAATATAAGAAACAATTCTTCCATTCATTATCAGAGAACTAAGGAACTCAACAAAACACACGACTTTGCATTGTTATTATAAACCACAGACCACTCTGTTACATATTTAATTACATTTGTACTGCAATACTAAAATTTGAACCATTTTTCCTTATGCCACTTCTGTTTACGTTCACTTCCATGATAACCTTTAATGAATAACCAACCTTTAGTTAACACAAATAAAGAAGAAATTCCTTTGAGGATTAATTTATGCAACTTCAAATATCATTCAATCAAATACCAACCATAAAGTCGTAAACTCAAAGTTAAAATTCCATTGATGCAAAATTCTTCAGTTTGAACAATTGATATTGAGATCTACTGGTTCAAACACAAGGTCGATATTCAATTGTTTGTATCTAAGGGCATATACAGTGTGTTGCGAAACTGAACCGATGCTGGTTGTAATGAGTCACGGAATGGTAAGACTTAACGTGCAAGGTTACGTTAGAAAGCTTTTGTGTTGTTATGTAAACGGCGCGTGAGCTTTCATTAGTCAACGTTAAAAAAAAAGCTGTCAACTGCGATTTGCGGAGCGAGCCTGGAGTTCCGTAGAATATTTTACATAACGTAAAGCGTTCTTCCTGTGGGGGTTGGTTGACTACATACTTCTTTTGCCTTGGTTAAGCTCATACATCTAGTCATACACGCACACCGGTTGCAAATAGTTAATAGCACAGCACATAAAAGTACCCCAATCTGTCAAATTTTCATGATCGATTTTCATCTTTGTTACTTAAGCGTAAGGTTCATGTTTAATTGAGAAAATTTGATAATTTGAGGTAGCTTGATGTGCTTTTCTTTTTTGGGTGGGAAATCATTAAATAAGTTCTCCCACTCTGGGTGGAGCAGGAGGGCGTGTCAGACTTTTACTGACTAAAACCCACCCGTGTTCCCTCAGTAGCCTGTATGCCAGGGGCGGCGGTATCTCTTTCGAACGAACCCGCACCCCTGACAGGCATCGGCCCTTGTGGGCCCCATAGCTTGATGTACTGGCATCTGTACTACTATAGATTTTTAAAGAACAATAAAATTGAAAGGATGCAGTAATAGTGGTTTGTTTTTTAACCATACTATTTAAATTACATTATATAGTTACTATTTGCGCAGTCACCTCATCAACATTTCTTTGTATTGCAGTCATATGAATGGTACTTGTAATGTCGCGTCTCAAAAATAGTAATTGCAAACAAAAACGTGAGTTCCAGAACATTTTCACCCTGAGATAAGCGTTTTACTCGTCGTTCCGTGGAACCCTAATCTAATAGGTCAAAAGTCACGATTAATTTAGGCTAAAATATGTTAGTTCAGGTCGAAAGTCGCTATTAGTTGTCGTCAAATTAATCCAATAATTAATCCAATGGATTATCTTCTTATGTTAAGAAGAGTTTGCGTAACTTTCTTTCATGTAAAAGTTATGTGTTTGTGACAGTGAACGTATAAGAAGATATTCTTCAGCCTTCAGTATCTTCTTTTTGAAGACATTTATGTTTATTTTTTTACTAACTATATAGAGTCATTTTTTACCCACCGTTTAATTTTTTCAGAGTGATAGTACCCGTGAAATTGAACAACTTTCTCCCAGGAACATGGGTCGCAATTCGATAAAAAATTCACACCTCCCATGAAAAATCATTTAGTCAGCATATATTATAGTCTGCTGATCGATTTTGTATGGGAGGTCCAAAGTTTTTTTCATATGTCGACCCAATGTTCCTTGGAGAGAGTAAAAAAAAAAACAACCAGTACTACCCAACTACCATCATCACCACCTGCTCCCTCCACCTACGTTCTTACTGTATCTTATCTTAGCTGCATATGACAATATAATATTTTGAATATCTAAAAAACAGCAACCTGTATTTTACTATAAACTGATTACCAAGATGGACGACTAATAAAGAAGTATTAAACAAAAGCTCATGTTGCGCTGATCACAAATAAATTTAAATAAGGGAAGGAGAATAATGATTTTGATCTTACTATAAAGTTTTGATTCCATCATACCAAACTCCTTTTACAATTCAACCAAATACAAAAAAAAATCCTTTATAAAAAACTCATTGACTAACAAAACATATCATCTTAGTCATTACCTACAAAATAATTACCGATTTATTTGCTAACGCTACAAGTACATAAGTGCGTTGTATTTGCCGACGCTACGCCACAACGCGTGCACCAAGGTTGAAGTGCGTTTGCGCAGTATTAGCATAACGAAGGACGCTCGTATAGATTTCGTTGTTGATACATAACATTATAAGCTTATAAGCATTGCAATTCTTAGAACCGTACTCTAGAATTAATGTGGGTATGATAAACAAGAGGCAATGATGCTAATTTGTTGTTAGAATTGTATATTTAGGTCATAATTTGTTGTTTAGAAAATTGTTTAAACATAATTTTTATTTTTGGTTCGGTAGAGTAAAAGACATCAACGCGTTCGAAGCTTTCTGTCAATTAGGTGCCATTTTGTTTTGATATGCAATGAGTAAAGTCTATCTGACGTCGGCGCATCCTAAACTTTCAGTCCCTTACCCTGATTATTGCCCTGCCCTACCGACTTGAGCTATACATACCAGCCTGTACTAACTGCCGATATTGGCCGAACAAAATTTGATAAAATATGATATCGTAACGTTTGTAAATTCGTAAACTGAGCCCCCCGAAATTTGGTACAAACTTGGAATTAAGTATGTATTTTTAACTTGAGAGCAGTGGTGGCCAAGTAGTAACGGCCGCGACTTACGAGTTATAGGTCGTGAGTTCGAACCCAGACAGGCGCTTTACTTTGTGTAAATTATTTCATCACCACTCTCTCAAAACGATGAAGGAAAACATCGTGAGGAAACCGGCATGTCCTAGAACCAAAAATTAGAAGACATGTGACATCTACCAACCGCACTGGGCCCGCGTGGTGGATTACGGCCCAACCCCTCTCACCGAGAGGAGGCCTGTGTCCCAGCAGTGGGAACATTATAGGCTGATGATGATGATGATAACTTGAAAACTATTTCCGCAAAACCACAAAAAAAGTCCCAATAATTGACATTACATGACATTAATGTTTGAAAACTAATAATTACTAATTCCACAATATGCAGGTATACAACCTAGATTACTAGAACACGTACCAGATAAAGTAAGAGGCAGATTAACTGAGGAAGCTAATCCTTCGTTAGCATTTACATTAATTACATAACTCCAGTTATAATTAACTGCGTTAGGAAGCGCCGCCTGTCACGTTCATCACGAACTGCCGTAGTTCTGAATCTAAGTTAAATAACCATCTCATTGTAAATTATGTTGGAGACTCACGAAGTTAAGGACGTAATTATAAGTAATAATAACTTAGTTTATGGTATTGCAATCTTGCCGGACATAAGGCTCTCTTAGGATGATATGCAAGACTCGGTTTTTTGTCAAAGTCAAGTCTTAACCTTATTCAGGTGTCAAATTCAAATTCATTTATTTGCCAGAACTGTGGCAGTGTATAATCTTAACTATTATGGCCCCTTTTTTTTGGATGGGAAATCATCAAATACTTCTCCCGCTTTGGGTGGAGCAGGAGGGCGTGTCAGACTTTTACTGACTAAAACCCACCCGTGTTCCCTCAGTAGCCCGTATGCCAGGGGCTGTGGTATCTCTTTCGAACAAACCCGCACCCCTGACAGGCATCGGCCCTTGCGGGCCCCATCAAATTGTGCTGACATCTCTTAGAGGTGCGCGTGGAACACAACGCGCCGTCGACTTGGGCTTGGTCTTTACCGGACAGCGAGCTACCCATTTCTCGCCGTCCGCAAGCTCATGCCTACGGTGGCCGGAAATCGGCCTGGGATTCCCGACGCTCAGGGCGTCTCCGTATCCTGCGGTGGCTAGGGTCGCGAGGGCGCATATGCTGCCTCTCCCTCTTCAACAACATAATATTACATGCATTAGGATTTTTAAGGTACAAATTAATTAAACAAGAGAAAAACAAAACAGAACGGAACAAATAAATAAAAGCAGATAATAATTGTCGTGACGAATTAATGTTCCTTCCACTTATTGTTGTATTGTACTCAGAATTTGATACAAGGACAATCATTACACTTTGTCATTACACACCATCAGTTCAGCCGAAAATCATCCTCTGTTAGAACAAACCTATCCAGACCAGTCCTCCAAACTATTGCCACTTCGACCGGCTCTGTGCTTCTTGTATCCAGCGGACTCCTTCGGCCTTCACAAAATCTTTGGTCCACCTTGTGGGAGCCCTTTTAATGATACGCCTTCCGGTACGCAGTCGCCACCCTATACTCACAGTTATCGCAACATAGTTATGTGTATCAATCAAATAGTCCCGTGACTAACTGACGTTTCAACCTAAACAACGAAAAGTAAGTGAAAAATTAACCAAAATACATTCTAACATAGTTAGCACGTGTAAATCTGATTAAAACACAAGATGCTGATGAAATTCCACAATAGTAGAATTTAATCCCTGACCTTTGCTAAGAATGTCTTGAGTCTTGAGCAACTGTTAATGAGCTAAATGTTACATTAACGATACAGACAGTTGCCATGCGCAACAATGGAAGGTAATTTGTTCACAATCGACACACAATAGCAAAACGATTCGAAATCATTCGATTAATTAAAACATCATTGAATCGATTCCGCTGTCGGTTCGTTTAGAAAGCAGGGAACAATAGACTGTTGATACAATTGGATTTGAACTATGCGTGATAATGTTAGAGTTCAATTTGGCTTGTTCTGATGGTGTTAATGATAAGATTTTTGTTATGTAATGAGTTGAAAGATAGTATTTTGATTGACGAGAGAATAATAGTAAATAATAATGTTATAGTAATGTCTGATATTTAAATGAGAAGTGAGATTCATTGCGATCTACGAATACATAATAATGCTGTTGATAATGTCAGTAATATTTTTGGTATTTTTTAATACTTGAACATAACATAAGGAAAGCCGTGGTGGTATAAGTGCCAGGAGCAATTTTGGTTTCAATTCAAAGTTCAATTATGTGTTGTAAATTAGAAACACAACTTTTTTAATTTGAATGCTAAAGCTACATTCACAAAACTGAAAGCCAATACCGACGTGAAGGACCGAACTTAAAAACCATATGGTACAATGCTTTATATTCTA
Source organism: Polymixis flavicincta (assembly GCA_949987655.1). Classification (NCBI taxonomy): domain Eukaryota; kingdom Metazoa; phylum Arthropoda; class Insecta; order Lepidoptera; family Noctuidae; genus Polymixis; species Polymixis flavicincta. The sequence continues at coordinate 14,447,875 of OX465188.1, read as the reverse complement.
TAAAACTATATCGATAGTTCCTGCCACAATTCCTACAGGAGAGCAGTGGTGGCCCAGAGGGAATAGCCGCGACTTACGAGTTTGTGAGTCGTGCGTTCAAACCCAGTCAGGCGCATTACTTTGTGTAAGTAATTCCATCACCATTGCTTCCAAACGGTGAATGAAAACATCGTGAGGAAACCGGCATGTCCTAGAACCAAAATTCGAAGACATGTAACATCTACCAACCCGCACTGGGCCCGCGTCGTGGATTACTACCCGATCCCTCTCACGGAGAGGAGGCCTGTGTCCCAGCAGTGGGAATATTATAGGCTGAGTATGTATGTATGTACCTACAGTTCCTACAGCTCATTATACGCAAAGATTGCTATCAATTCACACATTCAATTGATTACTAAGGATAGTGTCAATGTCCCAAATTCATTGTAGTGCCAAATATAGATCAATGAATAGGCCTCATGTGGACTTGCGAAGCAGTCACATATTTTAATAATATTTTTTGAAACAGTAAGTAGTTTCTAAGTTATCTTGAACCTTAATGACGTCAGTGAAGGAAAACATCGTGAGGGTACTTGGCCTTATCTAAAGTAATATTATGAAAGAAAGAAAAATAGTTTTATTTGTCACAGAAACACGTGCATATTAAAGATGACTCATTTATATATAGAGAATAATATATAGATAATAATATTCATTTATATAATTTATTTTAAATTTGGCACAAGTGTAGACCATGGCCTAGATTAGGGAAAAGGATACTTTAACTCCCGCAAAATCGAGACTTATGTGGGTGAAACCGCGGCACGCAACTAGTAGTTGATTTAAGTCTGAAATCACCAAACCATCTTGAACTAGCGTGATGATGAATGCTCGAGCCTTCTCTGTGAATCCTATGCCCAATATGGAAATGAAGCAGCTGTGGCTATTTTGTGGGTTTTTTTTTTGTGATTAGGTTCTCGCAATTCAACCTAGAAAGAAGGTTGTAGGCTGTGTAAACGCCCTAACCTGTAGGTGCCTTAATAAAAATGTGTTTCAAATATCGCTGGTAATAATTCCCTTTATAATTAGCATTAGGAGGATTAAGTTACTAATTTCATAGTTTGTTGTGTAGACTCAAATATTTTATGGTTTAATATGTTATTTTGTACGCCATAAATGGCAAAACATGCAGATCTACTTGATATTTTAAGACCTTGCACATTTATTTGATATATACTCATGTTTTACACTAAATTTATTCTATTCTATTCTACAAGCGGGAAAGAGCAAGTTACAAAATGAAAAGACAACATGTCTATTCACCTGATAGCTTTAATGAAATCCTGACAAAGTTACACCTGCCCAATCAAATGGGACATCGCACCATCTAACAAACTTTACATAATGTATCACAAAGCCCCTGAGAATTTCATTTGTATGTAGATGTATGAATTGCATGCAAAAACCTAAGAACAATGACCCCAGAACAATGATACTGCTCACAATGAAAGGAAAACGCCTGCTGGTCCTACCGACGGAATATTAAGGGAATAGGTTCATTGCATTCCTTTGAGTGGACGTGGTTTGAAGTATGCACATCAAAATATTTAGGTATGCAAGAAATAACCGGTCACTTGACCATCCATTACATATTAAGATCCCTCCGTGCCTCGAAAACCACGTTAAGCCGTTGGTCCAAACTGTCATTCGGATCTTTTAGTCGGTATGGGTAGAAGCACAAAAGTCTGGCAATCAATCTTACCAAGGAGTATCGTGTTACCCAGGTTCTATGAGTTACTTCATTTAATTGTTTATTTTAATAAACTGTATAAATCATTTATTTTTATTATTGTACAGAATCAAGTTCTTCTAACTTAACAAACAGCTGTGCTGTTGGGGAGTTTTCTTCTTCCCAGCTAAAGCAATAGGAAGTGCTGACGGGCGGGCGTTTGGGAGGACTGTCTTATGTAATTTTGACGTTGCGGACTGTCAGGTGACAGTCAGCACATTCAAACTAGGCTTAGTTTGAATAAAATGACTTTTGTTTTTTTTTTATTTTAGTAACTGTGTTGTGGAGGTCAGATAGGCAGTCGCTATACGTAAAATACTGGTATTCAGCTGCATCTAGTTAGTAGTACCCCAACATAGTAGGGAAAAGGCTAGGCAGATGATGATGAAGGATTAAATAAGCATATATATGCATTGTACAGTCAATTTTCATTAAAAGAATGTCTGAAATAAATTGGATCAATGCAGGAGGATGATAAAAGAGGCACAAAACGATTATTTATTTTAGTTTTAAACTTTGAAATGATAATAAACATGATGACTTTATCAATGAAAAAGATCCGGCTGCAAACAAAAAATATAAATCTGAATATAGAACGCAGATCAGCGAATATAAACACATCCAATAAATTCACGTCAAATCAAAAACAAGTTGTAAGTCAAATAGCGATTCAACCGCCTAACTCCATTTTTATGTAAAACTTAATTAATAAATGTACGTCATGTAAGTTTCTGGAAGAGTATTCAATTTAATTTGCCGTCAAAACTCATGTTAACGAAAATGATTGACTGTTCCTATTCTGGTTAAACTACGTAACATAATGAATACTTGACGACAGGTCAGAGACATAAAAAAATTCTAAAGAATTACTTTTACTTTTTGGACACCAGTTCAGTAACAAAAAAGGTTTTGTTCAGGACTGCATTGTCCAAAGACAAAGTTGTTATTGTTTACAGTCTTACAAATACAGGATAAGTTTTTTATCCAGTGCACAAATAGTTGTATTCAGCATATCATTCTAGACCCCCTAGCGCAGAAAATTTTCGCCTGTTATACAAAAAAAATCAGCTGTTTCATAGAAAAGTGTAATACCTACGCGGTCAAAATGTATGGAACAGCTGATTTTTTTTGTAAAACCGGCGACAAATGTCTGCGGTAGGGGGGTATTACAAAAGCACCACCAACTTTAAGAACCGCTTATTTCCGTCCTACTAAAGTTAACCTTACTAAAAATTCCTAAATTGGGAGTCGGCTGCAAACTTCGAATTTACAATCTAAATCAAATATTCACAGTAAAATCTTTGTCCTAACATATAGCTCGCTTTATGAAGTATATTTTCCCAGCAAGTTGCGAAACATTCCGTTACTGGAGCAAGGTCGGCTTCGCGGCCATGCGGCTCTCATGTCGAATGTCAGCCGGCTTTCCACTCGCATCGGAACGTTGTACGATTATCGATAATCGGATAACTGTAATCGATTTTAGCGAAAATGCGAGAGGATAATCGGTTTGTTTAATCGATGGTTTCAAGGTTGGAGTCGCATCGTTAGTGTGGTTTGGATTGATGATCTGGACTGGTATTTAGAGGTTTTTTGTTGAATTATTTTATGTCTTGGAGTATAATAACTTCGGTTTTGGAGTTACGGTTAACCACTTGTTAATAGTTACGCTCCTTTATTCATAACCCATGTTTTTGGAACGGTCTCGTCTATGTAGCAATCATGATAACTCGTTAAGGCATCGTTTTATTGTCTTTAAGTCTTCCAGGAATGAAGTCGCGAGTTCTTTGTACTTTATCCTCAAAGACACGATTTATATCTGTGTAAAATCATTTTTGTTTTGTTTGTTTGTCTGTCTGTATGTCGCGGGATATCTCCGAAATGGCAGGACCGATTTTAACGGGACTTGCACTGGCAGATAGCTGATACTAATAACTTTTTTCTTGGTAGCACATTTCCGTACTATAATCATGATAACTCGTTAAGGCATCGTTTTATTGTCTTAAAGTCTTCCAGGAATGAAGTCGCGAGTTCTTTGTACTTTATCCTCAAAGACACGATTTATATCTGTTTAAAATCATTTTTGTTTTGTTTGTTTGTCTGTCTGTATGTCGCGGGTTATCTCCGAAATGGCAGGACCGATTTTAACGGGACTTGCACTGGCAGACAGCTGATACTAATAACTTTTTTTCTTGGTAGCACATTCCCGTACTATAATTTCCTACATACATACACGCGAGTAAAGCCGGTGGCACAACCTAGTTCGAAATAAAACAAAGTGATATTATTTAATGTCTACGTGACTGCTTGATAAATCGTCAGTGGTCTTTCTTATCAATGAATCTAGATCATGGGTTCAATTACACATACATACCACGTACACAAACATCCGGTCTGCTTACAATCTCTAGACCATAAAAAGACCGTCCATAATTTAAAAGACTGCCTCGTTGGTATAGTAGTCGCAACCGCTACTTCTGAACATGAGGTTCTATGTTCGATCCTTGAGTCGGACAAAGCCGTCAAGTTTTAGACTTAAGTACATATAATAATATACTTTATAGTTTAAGTCATTTAAAATTGAATTTGTCATGTATGTGATTTATACGTTTTTACACCAAATTCACTTCGGAATAGCACTGATTTCCAAGATACAGGTTCTTACTAGGGATGCATCCGATACCGATGCCGATATATCGGCAATACTCGAAGTTTGCCGAAATATCGGTATCGGCAATATTTTTATGGCCGATTCAACGAAAGTTTTCAAATATCGCGTTTAAAAAATGTAATGTAAACGCGCGTGTTGTCTCGTCTATTTCGTTGCAAACGAGGCACGAACTAACCATACTAAAATATACTATTAACGAATTTTAAACGGTTTATTTAGTTTGTCCTGTTATTTATTATTTTTATGTTACTTAAAAAAATAACGTGACTTGTGTATTATTTGTTTTACCTTCAGTTTTGAATTAAATAATCGTATCGGTATCGCCGATATTTTTATAAGAGCATCTGTATCGGTATCGTATCGGCAAAAAGGCGTATCGAGGCATCCCTAGTTCTTACCTAGTTTGGAAGTAAGGAGTTCATAATAGTTTTAGCCGTCTACTCACCTACATTATTTGTATCCTAGTTCCTAGGAATATTATTGCATTAGGCTATATTTTTATCGAGTCCAAATAAACGTTATATTATATTATTGTTGTTGTTGTAAAAGGGTTGTTGGTAAAGCAGCCCGGAGTCTGGGTTCGTGCCCGCTTGCTGGCAATAGGCTCGCCCCTATTACATGGGACTTAAACATAAGTGGCGAAATATGGGTACACTTTAGGTACACCTTTGCATAACCCTGCTGGCAATTCTATCGCGATGGTACATTATGTTAATTTAAAAGTACATGCATTTCAATACATTATGAAGAATATGACTTACTCCAGTCAATAATTATTCCTCTCCATTATTGATTGCCGAAATCGAATGAGTGATGCATGAGGCATCGATTACAAATCGATTATGCATCGATATGAGTAATAATGTGAAACGGACACACGAAATTGTAGGAACTCTGATTCCATACATTAATTATATTACGCAGTTTAAATATAAAAGCAGCTATTTAATTCAGAAAATGCAACCGTTAAATTCATAAATTGTAGTAGCTTTTGCCCGCGATTTATTTTGCATGTTTTTTTTGTTCGAGTGCAGTTTCACCCTACTTATTTCCTAAAGGAATGGGTAGTGAAGTAGTTCACACACAATCCAGCAGTAGGTAATTATTAAGACCCATGTCATGTGGGTGCAATGAGCTATTGAAATGTCTATGCACGAACGTATCTTTTGTAGTGCATGTCCGCACCGACTCTTGGCGAACCAGCCCGCGCCGATGAGCCTATAGCTTTAAATTCTTCCCTAAAACCGACCTTCCGATTCAGCACGTCCCTAGCTGCCCTCCCAGTGACACCCTAAGCCGAGGTTGAAGGTCCTTACAACACAGGGGTTGCCCTTAGCGTGTGGTCACTTAGATTTTAAGTTTTGAAGCCCTGGCGGAGACCTTTGTTGAGTAACCACAGGTAAGTCCAATTAACCAGCCGAGAACGAACAATTTGTATTTTGTATCTACTATAGGGATAGCTATCCATATATAAATGACTGTCTATCCTTTAAGTAATACTGGCAAAGTGTGGATGGACCAACACTTATATGTGAGCTATCACGCCCTTTATACCAGGAGGCTTTTATTTTGGTATTATGCTTTTTTTAAATTCTTTATGCTTGAGTAAAAAAAAAAATTAATTCTTTTTGCTTGAATTAAGTTTAATTTCATTTGATTGGCATGTCTACCTGACATATGACTAATTATTTAATTAATGTTCTGTATCTCATAATGTTTATTACTTTGCCTATGAATGTATAGAATCAAGTCTATCCGACTAAACAGACAGCTGTGCTGCTGGGGAGTTTGTTGCGCCACTTCTTCTTCCCAGCTAAAGCACTAGGAAGTGGTGAAGGGTGGGCGTTTTGGGGGACTGTCTTATGTATTTTGATGTTCGTAAAGTGATGATTCTCAGCCTGATTTGAATAAAATAATGACTTTTGATTTTGATTTATAAGTGGTTGATCCATCCACATTTCGCCAGTTGTGTTTAACTCCCGTAATAGGGAGGTAAGTCTTTGAGAAGCTAATATATATAATAGATATAATATATATAATAGCTAATATATCTAAGAACTTATCCTTCATAATCCAAGTCAGTTTCTTTTAATGATTCAGGCTGTAGCATTGTCTGTCAGTGAGTCAGTCACTCCGTTACGGAACCGTTTTTTTTTAAACGAAATCGAAATGACCAACAAACAAATCAAAAAGTAAGAGTTAAAACAATCGATTATTATTATTTTCACGAGCGCTATTTCTCAATAACAGAAGGTCATAAATAACGAGCGGACACAAAGCATTACAGTGTGTTCGTGTGGATAACTGCAGTTCTAAGTAGTTAGCAAGGAAACGATGCATTTGTGGGCTTGAGAAATATAACTGTTGCAACTTGTTATGGTGGAGTAATTTGAAGATGGATCGGGAATTATTTATTGAAACGTTGAATTTGATTTTTGTTAACTCATTCGATAGTGTTTGTGGAAGGGCTTGTGGCTAAGCTAAAACAGCTGCACGGGTCGATCCATAAGGTTAAGCTACGTTTGCCGCGGTTCGCCTGTGGATGGGTGGCCATCTTTACATACCAAGACCCCTCCGTGCCTCTGAAAGCACGTTATTATGTAGGTTCCGGCTGTCATTCGTGGATTTTTGACAATTGTCGTCAGAAGCCTAAAAGTCTGTTAGGCAGTTGATCCATATAAAATACTGGTATCCAACTGTATCCGGTTAGACTGCAAGCGGAGTTCAACGTAGTTGCGAAAAAGCTAGACAGCAGATTCGATAGTGTTTGTATGGATTGATTCTAATAAAGTTACTTTTTTGATTATGGTTGCCTACCGAAAATAAAGGCTAAAAGTGATGACAAAATTAGTATCTACCTACTGAAAATTCAAAGTCAACTTAACGTTGATGAATTAAAAACGAAAATTCCATCATTAATCATCATCATACAACCGTTAGTATGTAAAACCTCCTTTCTCAAAACACAATACAGACTGGCCATATAGAAATCACCTTCAAAGCGAGATCCCATAGCCTTGCCACATTTCACAACAAGCAGATTACTTCACATTATAACATAATAAGTGTAAACAATAGAAAGTACTTATGTAATCTGTGCGAAGTTCGCGCTTGTCTATGCTCTGCTGTCAAAATGTCACTTTTAGGTCTTTTCGACGTTCGTTAATATTAAAAGTGGTTTAAGGATGAATAGGCACTTTCTTTGTAGAATTAAAAGAAGGTGATGAGAGAAGGTTGAATGATTCAACTGAGAGTCGAGATGACGAAATATCTGAGGAAATTGATGACGAGAAGAATCCGTCCATGTTTCGTCGTGTGTAAGAATTATTATGAGTTGCAGTAATAAATAACGTTGAAGAATGTATTAGCTGTAAATAAATGACAAGAAGAAGTGCAAACAAAGTCACGATAGTTACGAAATTTAAGCTGTTTTTAATTAGCAATTTTGGGTTCATGTAATCAAATTAATAACGGACATGATACCTAATATACGTATATAAACTAATACAAAAACAAAAAAATATTCTGCAAAGTGTACCTATTTTTTTTTTTTTGGTTTTGGCTTCGCACGGTTTGTGCATTTAGCCAGTGTCAAGTAATTTTACTTTTCAATCAAGTAAATGGCCCGATATCAGGCACGAAGTTACAAAAAAGTCATAGTCAGTCAAGTCAAAATTAGGTCAAAGTTATTGTAAAGCGGTAGTAACTTTACAACAACCTATTAGGAGTTTTTGGGGGGAACACGAAGAGTCTACGTTAGTCACTTATTTTCACCTTCACTACACTTGTGCACTCACACGTAACTAAATTGAATAATTCACTACCAAAATTATACAATTTAATTCGCTATTTCACGAAATTTCATTAAAATGAAAATTCGTGCGACATGTTCCAACGCGATCCCGCCAAAAACTCCAAGTGTACCTATTATTTAAACTTGAAAGTGCAATATGACAAACAACCTCCATTGTAAATTAAGATTATCAAATTGCAATTCGAAATATTAGTAACGGCTTCCGAAAAAGCCGGAACCCATTGCAATGATTGACTTTTAAAACAAGTATCAAAAAATCTAATTTAAAATTAATGACTGACTAGGACATTATAACGGAACAGAATAACTTCGAAACAATACCTAAATCCGTTTCTTATCACACATAATATAATTGGGCACAGATTATAAAAGGACACTGAACTAATCAAGTAATCTCTCATTCATACATTCATTCGTTCATTTCCTGGTATATTTTTTTAATCACACCAAGGCCGTTGCGACATTCTGCCTTGTTCAATTAGAAAAAAATGCCGTCATATTTGAATCCGGAAGGAAATATATCAACTTTATGGTTAATTGTTGTCGTTTCCGAAAACAATTGAGTTTTTAATGATAGTGTTAATTTTCTTGAGTAACAAAGGAACGTTTAAGATCGCGTGTGAATTGTTTAATCGTCGGTTAAAACCACGATTAGTGTATAGTTAGACTTGGTTTCCGTTAATAAAATTAAATGCACGTGATTTATATGAGTGTACAATTAATTATTCATTGCTTAAATAGCGTTTTATCCATCTATAATTTAATTGGTATGACGAAGAACATACCTACCTAATGTACGATGTTAACTCAAGTACTTAAATGCTAACAATAAAAAACAAATTTTTAGAGTAGATCTCGACAGTTATTCCTACCTATTAGAAATAGTGTAAATCGAATGCAATAATTAAACGTTTGATGAGAACCATTTAAAATTTGCGATACTTCGAAGACTATAATGCAGTTAATAACGAAGGCAGTGTTAAAACCTGCTTTTGGGAAGCATTGAAATTGAAGTAACCTAGAACCCTCTAGCGCTGACGTAGTTGGTAGACGCGACGCTCAAATGAAAACATATTGTAAATAAAAAGAGAACATAATTATATCATAACATTTAACCCGTCTGTCTGCCTTCAAAGCTGGCGTAAACTGGCATTTTCTGGGCACGCTTGGTTCATTATAGATCTCATCTATCGGTTTCCATAAGGCGTGATCGAGGTAGGCCCATTCGGGATATAAAAAATATCTTAAAATATCAAGTTGTTAATCCGCAATGCATATTAAGATACTTGATTATTTTTGAAGCCAACTAGATCTCATAATCATACGAAAATCATGAACCGAAGTTGGCTTTCCGAACCTCGTTAACAATCCCAAATATTTACAGGAAAAAAGCCTGTAAAAGACTTGAAAATTTAACAATTGTAGTCGACTCCAAATATTAACCATAACCATTGATCCAAGTAATCCAAGTAACCACTAAACCAGCTCAAACATCCAGGTCAGCCCGCCACGTAACACCGTATGTAGCGCACGCGCAACGCTCGGCACACTTCGTGCACTTTCGTTCTCCGTCGCACTTTCGTTTTCACTGCGGAGTGTTGTGACGTCACTTGTTAGTAGTGGAGATACGATTTAATTTATAGTAGTCTATTGTTTCATTTGGGAAGTCTAAATATTTTTAAGACCAGAACGATTTTTATATAATTTTTCTCTGAATCATGGTATTCTTTCTTACTCCGGAAGTCATTCATCACATGCCCAGCCTTTTCCCAACTATGTTGGGGTCGGCTTCCAGTCTAACCGAATGCAGCTGAATACCAGTATTTTACATGGAGCGACTACTTATCTGACCTGGAGGTCAGACTGGGTTGTGGACGACCCAGTTACTGGGTAACACGATACCCCTTGGTAAGACTAGTTGTCAGACTTTCGGGCTTCTGATGACCCGTAACGACTGTCAAAGATCCACGAATGACTGCCGGGACCAACGGCTTAAGGTGCTTTCCGAAGCACAAGCATTCTTCGGGAAGTCATTAGTACCTAATATCAAGAGTCTGTTTTTAGACCTGCTAACAGAAGGCTGGTAGTAATTTTACTTATTAACTACTAGGAACCATAAAGAGTCCAGTAATTGCGTGAGCACTGAAACTTTGCATCGTAGGTTTTTGGTTTTGCAGTACTGTCCATCGTCCTTTATTCCCTTAGGAAATATTTAGTTCGTTCTCCATCTCCTTGTGCCTTTCCTTACTAATTACCTTCAGGTTGGGAGCAAAAGTAAGGTAATTAAAATTAATCGTTTATTGTTAATTGAAACAAACCTGTTATACAATCACACCTCTTAATAATTACACCTCGTTACTTAAGACTTAATTAAAAGGAACTTTTTACTTTTTCTGGTTAATATTTATGACTTTTGTGATCGTAAATTTTATATTTATAAATGTTCGGTCAAAATGAAACACGTATCAATTAGTATTTCAATCAGCATCTAGACAATTAAAATATTTTTTTGCTTTAATTTGGGTTTTAAAAGACATTGTAATTATAATAAATAATCGAATGAGCATTTGCTTTTCGTCAAATTTTCCTTTATTAATCATTTATTAATAACTTATAATACCTTATAGGTTACTCATTTGTAAAATAATATGAATAAACGTATAATATTCGTCAAATAATAATAATAATCCATGTCTGAAGTATTCTAGAATCTTTAAATATAGTTATTGCGTTACCAATTTTATTAAGTTTTTACCAAAACTAGATATGGTAATCTTCGGTCTCAATTATAACCATATCGATATAATTATAAACTGTCAACTTATTTAATTTGAAAATAAATATACATATAACCCAAATATGACGAAGTGGTGTGCCAAAAAAAAAAATTAATTACACATTATTTATCTAGTTTTCAAAACATGCCACACCAAAAGGCTCATTCATCACATATCGAATTTTACAATAAAAATAACATAATGATTATATTATATGAATATTTAATTAATTATAGATTGGATTTTAATTAATTTCATAACAACTGAATATTGGCCGAGTTATGCTGGCGCCTTGTTTGTTCATAGTGGGTAATGTGTGATATAATGTTGATACAACGGGTAATATGTATAACAGCTATTATTTAATAAACGGGTTTGTAATTATAAAGTAGTTTACTAGACTTTTTATTCGTTTTGTGATTAATAAGATATAAAAGAGAATCAAGATCATATAAAAACTAGACTGGCAGGCATCCATAAAGGAAGTTTCCTTAAATACGAACTAACTTGGAAATCACCAATTAAAATAAAATAGATCAAGAAATTATCGTAGGTACAATTTATTTATTTTTTGTTTTGTAATGTGAGCATACGTAACACCGGTTAGAGACAAATAGGGAAAACCAATTATGATGATGACCTTTACTCCGGCACTTAATTAATCGCTCATAATTAACCAACTAATAATACCTAGATTAAATTGAAATAGAAAAACAATCAAGACTCCTGATATTAATTTTACTACCGCCATTTTAAGATCTAATGATTAAATCGAACCGAACGAATAAAAAATCAATTTCACAGAATTCAGATTTTTAACACAGCAATAAAAATGTGTCACTATTTCAAAGGGTATTGTGCATAATAACCGGTTGACGGCTAACATAAAAAGTGTGATAATATTAATAATACATCACAAAAAGTGTGTATTATTAATAATACAGTGAAAACAAATTGGTCACTATGAAATTCGATTGTTAACAAAAAAACTTTAACAACGTTATAAATTATAATTTTCGTGTATTTTTCCTATACCGTAAACTAATAAAATACTTTTAATTTATTTGTCATACGTTTTAAAATGTCAAATAAATCTTGTGAGTAAGAAAATAATAAAGTGTGCAGGTGACATAAATGTCTAATATTACGTTGTTTGGTAATAAAAATGTGATATTCTCAGAATTAGAGATTTTTATTACACTGTTTTTATATTTTGATCGAAGAATATTATGATAGTACCTAAGTGAGCCATACTCGTACTGGTATCGATATAAATTTACGTAATATAAATTTTTAATTTGTTTTTACTACCTAGGTATCCAAAACTCAACAATACTGTCTGCGAAGATTTCATTTCATTTCTTTAAAAAAACTCAACACAGTTTAAAAAAAAGAAATAACATGAACTGATCTTATATTAATTTCTGTAAGGGCTTTAATTTTCTACATAATGTGACAGTTTAGGATATTAAATCACTTGACATTTTTGTTTGTCTATGCCCCCTATTCATAATACAGGTATTGTTTTATGATGCCATTTTAAAACATAATCAAAATGGCGAACCGGGACGAGGCCAGTATCCATACAAAAAAGTTTCATCCCCTTTATTAAGACACTTTACACGTACCTACACATCTATTGATCAATATTTTAAAACAAGATGGCGTCTTATTTGAAGATTATTTCACCGCTGACTGTTCTCTACATAAAAACACCAAAATAAAATAATTTCTCATGCACATAACAAAAGGAAATCACATGTCCATGTAGTACATAACATGATTGATATACATAACAATTACGTGCAATTAGAATTGCAAATAATATATTAACCACCACGATAAGTTTTTACTTAGAAATGAATGTTGGAATCCGGTATAGTTTATTTTTCAAACATACTGAGAATATCCGGCTGGAAGGAAAATCCGGATCAAAACACAAATTATGACTATATCCTACAGAACAGTACCACTGTTAATCATGTAGTTGGCTTCTGGATTTATTGAAAATTTACATAATTATGGAGACCTATGGTACTATGGGGGCTATGTACTATGTAGTACTATGGTACTGATGGCCGATGGGGCCGAAAGGTTCTGGAGTGGCGACCGCGTACCGGAAGACGTAGAGTGGGAAGGCCTCCCACAAGGTGACCGATGACCTTGTGAAGGCCGCGGGTATCCGCTGGATGTGGGAAGCACAAGACCGATCGAAGTGGAGGAGCCTGGGGGAGGCCTATGTCCAGCAGTGGACGTCTTTCGGCTGAAATGATGATGATGATGATGATGATGGTACTATGGATGGCTGATGGGGCTGAAAGGCTATAGAGTGGTGACTATATACCAGAAGACGAAGTGTTGGAAGGCCTCAAATAAGGCGGAAAGATACCTTCTTAAGGCCGCAGGAATCCGGTGGATGCTTGAAGCACAAAACTGGTCGAAGTGGCGTTACTTGAGAGAGGCCTATGTCCAGCAGTGGATGTCATTCGGTTAAACGAGGATGGTGAACTACGAGTAGGATACGCTTATTTATTTTTAGCAAGTACTTACAGAATTGTAACGTTAATTAAATCTTGTAACGTAAGCTAACTTCGGCTTAGACCAAATTAACACTCAACTTTTATGCGATCATGCAAGGGTTTCCATGAAGTTTTCATAGATATCGTTCCAACAGAGACGCGTCGCGCCTTTCTGCGGGAGCCTTTACTCAAGATCCTTGCGAAAAGAACAATAAGTGAAATCGTATGATACGTCATACATTCCCATATCTTTTAATTTTCTGTTATCTACATGTCACTGGTTTCATAATACACGTATTCACTAATGACCTCCTGGAAGCCGTTGTCATGGGAACCACAAACGAAAAGTTCCCATAATTATTAAAATGATATTGTTTAAAGTTTTTAAATATTATTTGTGTATGAGAAGATAAGTAGGAAGTAATGAATGAGAGAGTGTGGATTATTGTTTTAGTAATAAAATGTAAATAATCATGGTTAGTTTTTTTTTGTCTTTTTCTGTTTTGGAAAGTTTTAAAATGAGCCTTATTGATTTCGCTTACCGTTCCTACTTTAATATTTTAAATGTAAAAGTTTTTATGTTTGAATTTTTGTGACTCAATCACGCAAAAACGACCCAACGGATTTGTATGAAATTTGGCACTCATATCGTTTATAACCTGGATAAACATACAGGATAGTTTTTATCCCGGTAGTATGTTCCCGTGGGATAATTTCCGACCTCCATGCAGGCGAAGCCGCTGACAAAAGCTAGTCAAATAATAATCATTTAAATACCAATCAAATCGTAGTTGTTACAATGTTAAACAATTTCAAATTTCACAGAAACACGTAAAGTAGCACATACCTATACAAACACATAATATATGCAGTTTACACAGGGGCGTAGCTACCGCTCTATCAGCCGTATCAATGATACGGGGCCCCCAAGCTACAGGGCCCCCTCGAGCCTCGACGTATTATTATAAATAAAATTCATCACCTCAAATACTTGTTGATGAGAGGCCTACAATGAATGAATACCTAATGAAAATTGACGTTATTTGTTTATGGCTTACAAAAGCTTCAAGCTGGACAAATTGAACCTATTCGAGTCAGGATGCCCCAATTTTCAAGGGCAATTCATTCGCTCTTGCATTTTCTTAATAAGGCCACAATGACAGCTAGGTTTTTTCTCCCGAGTCATGGTAGGTACGGTTTTCTTTAATTTGTAAAAAAAAGTTCGTAGTCGGGTTAAAAGGGGCAATAACATATCGTGATACAGGGCCCCTTTAGGACTAGCTACGCCACTGAGTTTACATAAAGGTTGCTAAGCTACATAAAACGTGTACAAAAAGAAAGACAAAAATCGAAAGGGAAATCCAATTCACTTGATATCTTTAAAATCGGTTGAGTGTGTGTAGATTGTGAACATAATTTATAAACCTAACGATTTTGGAATCGGGTTTAGAATGACTCTCGATACGTATAATCTTACATTCTGGTTTGCATCCCTTTTTTTTACTACTGAGCGATTTACTGCCCTTGACTGACTGAAGTGTAACTCGTAGTATGTATTCGTGGAGTCAACTCTCGGCGCAATTTTCCCGAAAACGTTACGGCCGATACCCACACAAATATACACCATCAACCGGGTATATTGTTACGCGTTGTACGGCAATATTTTAGTGTGCGAATGCGTGCGCGCATCGCTCATGCAACTCTTTGTGACGTAAGGGTAATTCCCACTTCCCAACATCCACGCTTACGCACTGAGCGACATCGTAACGAGGGTAAGAATATAAGTGATCATTGAATAAGTAATATGGATAGGTGGACCAAAAACAGATGCAGTAAGAGGAAATGAGGTAAGAGGCTAATAAATTGGATCCCGGCCGCACCCGATAGGGTACGATACAATAGAAAATCAATTGTGTCTCATTAGCCGGACTTAACAGATTAAACGCGTTCTTTTGTTGTTGTCTGTTTCGATAAGGAATCAATCGAGTAAGTTTAGAATAGGCTGCTAGTACTCGTCATTGAAGGAAAGAAGGACCTCAGGATTCTTGGCAATTTAGATAACAATTTCCTAAAAAATGTTGCACAGCGATGTAACTCATGAGAACATTTAATCGAATTTCATTGAAGCCACATATCATCGCATAAATTCAAAAACTGAAGCCCGACTACTGAAAAATCTAGCTCTAGAAAGTATAAAACAAGAAAATATTCTCATCTGAAAGCCGTGCTGAAAGACGTTTCCAACGATAGGTACCTCATTTGTCATTTTATGAAAAGAAGTTTAGAAGTTATGAGGGAACAGATGCACATACATACATACCAGTCAAAATCATAACCTGTTTTTTGCTTCGCCGTAGTCTATACTAAAAATTCTCTACTAATATTATTATAAAGAGGAACGATTTGATTGTTTATTTGTTTGCATTGGATAGGCTCCGAAACTACTGAACCCATTTGAAAAATCATTTCACTGTTGGAAAGCTACACTATCCCCGGGTGACATAGGCTATATTTTATACCCGTATTCCCACGGGAACGGGAACTACGCGGGTGAAACCGCGGAGCGCTGCTAGTCGGTTAATAAAAAAGAGTATGATCATAATCCATTTTCATCTAAAGATTTCATTAAGTCACCCAATCATCACTTCACATAAAAAATCGCACGTAATCACGTTGCTTCCCGTTTCCGAGTGACAGCTGACAGCAGCGCGCGTAGCTGACATGACAATACACCTTACGTCATAATAACGGTGCTAGACGGAGTGGAAGCCTTTCATAGAGTAGAAATTGTGATTTCTTATATATTATTATGTACGAGGCTTATGAGCCGTGACAGTAAGGTAAAGTTGAAAATTAGTGTGCGGCGGCTGCGCAAGTGACGCCTAAGAGACTACTCACACTTATTCAGCTCTGTTCAGCTTTTGTGTGTAGAAAACAACGATTTTATACAGAGGCCGTTCAGCTTTCGGATGCGTACGCATCTCATACAAAATCGGAGTTTATTTTCCGTTCTTTGGCCCAAGGCATTGATATTTGGAACGGGCAACTCCATGGAGTTTCTATCCAATTCTTCCCCATTGGTACCTACTTCGCTTTGCAATCGACAAGTGTGCCTGTAAGTCCTGTAACTGGTTTATTTGAAATAGGTACATGCTTTGAGTTTGAGTAAATTTTTGACATTTAAAAAAATCGATATTTGAATCTGTTTTGTTCAGTTAATGAAATAATACTCAGCCTATAACGTTCCCACTGCTGTGACACATGCCTCCTGTCGATTAGAGGGAGTGGGCCGTAATCCACCACGCGAGCCCAGTGCAGGTGGGTAGATGTTAGATATCTTCGAATTTTTGGTTCTAAAACCAAAGTTTCCTCACCATGATTTTCTTCACCATTTTGAGATGTGGTTTCATTAAACTATTTATTTACTGTAATAAATAGTTTAATTTTGAGACAGACTTCCACACTAGGACGAAGGACTTACTGATTGTTTTCCATGTGTTTGTTTCCACTCATTTTAAGCTAATAGCCTGACCCTGGAAGGGTCAATAAAATAGTCTTACACGGAAGTCAACATTTTGTCCCATTTTGGTCCTAAAAAAACGAATCAAGGTCATTTTCAAATACATAATACCTTTTCTAATCACATAACACAAAAATGAACATCATCAAAACACTAGTTATGTCACCAGGCCTACCGGTTCCGATATAAACTTAGCCAGGGATCAGCTACCTGCGCCCGCGCTTAATGTCAGGCGTCGCGAATCTGTAATAGTGATTGAGAAACGGACACATTTTCACTTTTGTTATTAGATGTTATTAGATTCTAAGCTAGTTAATGTTCATTGCATATACGTTTTTTTATAACACGATCAGCATTATAGAGGTGTTTGTTTACGCAGAAATTCCACCCACCGGTAACTCAGGCACTATTATGGCAGCTACTGAAATCGTAGGATTATCATTTCCTCCAGTACTTAGAATGTGAAACAAAATAAAAAATCATTAATTCAAATTAGGCTGAGAATCAGCAATTTTCGAGCGACAAAATTACATAACACAGTCCGGGACCCTTTTTTTTTTGGTGGGAAATCATCAAATAACTTCTCCCGCTCTGGGTGGAGCAGGAGGGCGTGTCAGACTTTTACTGACTAAAACCCACCCGTGTTCCTTCATTAGCCCGTATGCCAGGGGCTGTGGTATCTCTTTCAAACAAACCCGCACCCCTGGCAGGCATTGACTCTTGCGGGCCCCATCATTTTTTGTGCTGACATCTCTTTGAGGCGCGCGTGGAACACAACGCGCCGTCGACTTGGGCTTGGTCCTTACCGGACAGTGAGCTACCCATTACTCGCCGTCCGCAAGCCCATGCCTACGGTGGCCGGAAGTCCGGGACCCTTGACCACTTCTTAGTGCTCTAGCTGGGAACTCCCCAGCAGCAAAGCTATCTATTCAGTTAGTTATGAATGTCACATAGATGGATGAGGTCCGCCAGATGTGAATAGCAGTCCTTAACATTTGGTCTGATGTTGACATAAACATACCCTTCTTTTTCTGTGTTCGGGTAGAAAGGATAAAAGATTATGTGTTTAAAAATTTTGGTCAAGTCCTACAGCTGTATCCTACATAAACGCTCCATATTCAAAAGTCATAAAACTTTATCTCATATAAAAGAGTAGAAATCAATAAGTTATTTCAAACACAGGGCAGGTCCTAAGGACCCTTTCGTGGCGACGACCTACACCAACAATAAAGTATGTAAACACGGTCTTCAGAAGATTCGCGCATTAAATACAATTTTTACTTGTTGTTTGCGGATCTTAAAATAAGCATTGACGTAAGTGAGACTAAGTTGCAGGCAGATAACAAAAAAGAACTGTTTATTTTGATTATTATACAAGCGTATACCTAGAAAAGTGTATTAAACGTGGTTTTTCAAGCGTTTTCAATTTATTGTGTTGTCAGTCGTTACGGGTCGTAAGCAGCCCGAAACGTCTGACAACCAGTCTTAGGGGTATCGTATTGATTACCCAGTTATTGGATTGTGGAATTCAGACAGACAGTCACGCCATGTAAAATACTGGTTTTCAGCTGCATCCGGTGAGACTGAAAACCCGTCCAAATATAGTTTTTGTTGTCAAAGCTCACGCTGTTTTTTTGAACCAAAGAGAAAACTTAGATTTACTGATTTAAAGTTTACTGTTTCATGTTTCTGTCGGGCTTCAGAAAATGGTGTTGAAAAGCGTTTTCAGGTCAACCTGAGCCTGTGATTTCCATTGATAGATTCAGCTTAAATTAACCCAAATAAAACCAAAACCTAATTCTAATTGAGCGTAAATAACTCCAAAGCTTATTTCGATGTATTGATATTGCGTTTGGATATCATAATATGACAAAGAAGAGCAAACAACTTTACCATATGATAATCAGGCCAAAGACCCGCCCGGCAGGTAAGCCAGGTTAACGTCACACTCCAGATGGCCAACTAAGGGCCTGTGAGTAAGCCCTGCATCGCGCAATATGGCGCCAGGCGACCTGAACCTTATTTCATAAAACAACCAATTATAATAAAGTAAGTCGGCCGAACTGCCTCTCAATGGAGAAGGCTATGTTTGGAGTGTCCCTGCGCGATCGAATCAGGAATGAAGAGATCCGCAGGAGAACCAAGGTAACCGACATAACCCGAAGAATTGCCAAACTTAAGTGGCAGTGGGCAGGGCACATTGCTCGTAGAACAGATGGCCGATGGGGCCAAAAAGCTCTGGAGTGGCGACCGCGTACCGGAAGACGTAAAGTGGGATTAAAGTTATAGAACCTAGACATGCGCTTACACCAACTGTGATCTTAGATTATTTGATCACCACTGCTCTCAAAACGGTGAAGGAAAAAATCGTGAGATAATCGGCCTGTCCTAGAACCAAAAATTCAAAGACATATGACAACTACCAACCCGTACTGGGCCCGCGTGGTAGATTATGGCCCAATCCGTCTTACCGAGAAAAGGGCTGTGTCCTCGATGATTATGATAGAGAAGTCAGTTCATCCATCGATATCATAACTTCTAATGGCCTATGGAGAAATGGATCTGTTCACCTGATGTATACATTACAAAACTTATAACCAACTGCCCACATATTGCTCCAGTGACCTTTACAAAGTAACAAAGATGTATAACATCCAGAACGATGGCCGGCCAGCGATGGAGTAACAGTTCGTGATAGCTTAATGTTCTGTGCAATCATAATGCATGCAGTTTTAATGATTATTTCCTTTCCAAAGATGTTATTGTTATGATTTACAACTGGCTGGATAAAATTGTGAGGTATACGATCGATGTTACGAGATTGGCCGTGAGGTTTTGGATAAATAGTTTTGTGTTGCTACACATAGTTTACAAGTTATTGATTCAAGATCTATGGTCCTTTTTACAAAATGCCAAATCATCATCATCATTTCAGCCGAAAGACGTCCACTACTGGACATAGGGCCTCCCCTAGTGGCGGTCACTGTGACCGGTTCTATGTTTCTCGCCTCCAGCCGATTCCTGCGGCCTTTACCAGGTCATTGGTCCATCTTGTGGGCGGCCTGCCAACGCTACGTCTTTCAGTACGCGGTCGCTAATACCTGTTCTGCGAGCAATGTGCCCTGCCCACTGCCACTTAAGTTTGGCAATTCTTCGGGATATGTCGGTTACCTTGGTTGCATTTCATGTATCCACCAAACCTACATACCTACAGTCTACGATTCCTTTAGTAGCTTTAAGAAGCAAGTCTATGAGAGAAGTCAGTCTAATATCAAAATAATTCTTTAAAATTTTGCTCTACAGTGATTGAGTTACAATACCGGGTAAAACGGGGTGAATAGAGACTGCAGGGATGAATTGAAACGAAACTGTAAAAGTGGATTTTGACAGTAAACACATTAAGAGTTATTTTTGGCTACAGACGATCATAATTTCAACAGTAAAATCAAATTTAAAGTTTCGTCTCGATTCACCCCTGCAGTCTCTATTCATTCCGTTTTACGGTACTGTTTTTCGCACCAAAAGAAAACTTTCCTCATACTGCGTCTTTTCTAAACAGTACAACGTAATGGTATGGAAACATTCAAAGATATGCGAATGCTTCCAAGACCTTTTGCTGTCATCAAAGGCCAATGTCCTACAGTGGGAGCTGGGGTGATGACGACAATGATCAAGACACCAAAAATAGAATTTTGAAAGAAAAAAACGTCGATATGAAAAATGTTGCCATTTCTGTGTTCTAACCCAAGACGAACCCCTCGCGTGACTCATAATCTCACCAAAAAGGCGATATTATACTTTTTTAGGACATAAACCCTAAAATGTGCAGAAAGAACAAAACATTTTAGGTGTCCCTTACATAAAATACGCTCAAATATACACATCACATTCGTTTTCGCTTTAAAAACGCATTCAGTTTATTTTTATTTCAAGTCGAGTAAACGTTGAGGCTACAATCTTCGTTTTTACTCGAGAAACGAAGGTAATGTTTTCGTCAATACGTTCTTATTTTGAATTAGAATTTTAACGTCAACATCATATCAAGTTCCAAAGCTTTTTTTTTTTGTTCAAAACTAAAGCTAGCTCGTATTTTAGAGCCCCCACCTTAGCATTTCCACAGACTATAACATACCTAATTGTCAGACAACTGGTCTTTTGAGTCGCAAGACGATCTTTATTCCGGAAAACGTGTTTTTTTTTCTTTTATGCAAAGTTACTGCTCTTTGACCTGCTATTTTCGCAACGCATAATGGAACAAATTAATGACGTTTCGAAGTAGATTTAAAGTATTATTAAGTTGACATTTTGGAATAAATAAGTAGCCTAATTGCTTGAAAGGACCAAAACATCAATTTAAAATAGAAACTTTCTGCAGATTTGTGAAACAAAAAGCCCCACAGTAGTTTAACTGGTCAGTGACTTAGTTAACAAATGCGTCTCGTTATTGGAGTCTTATGTACCCATAAAAACCGGCCACATCAATTATAATCGCATTAAAGTTACGTGGACAACAAACTTGCAAATCATCATGGCAATCGAGTCGCAAAGGTCCGAAACATCGAGGTCAACCAAAGGTCCCTTGGAATCGATTACTAAGACATTTGTAATCTATAGAAAGCTAGAACCACCCGATATCTTGAGCAAACAATAAAAATTACAGGTTGCGACATCGATTTAATCGAATGCAATTTGAATCAAATCGATTATTGTCTGAACAGTATCGAATCATTTACCATCTTTCAATGTAATGAGAATCGAGGTACCTACCTACGTTCGAAATTTAAACTGTGATAAATTAGAGTTACGACAGAAATCCGTTTTTTTTAAATACATCATTCGTGGGCTCTGCGGCAGCTCCAAAGTGGTTTTTTCGCGGTATCATAATAGATCGTTTTACCCAACACGTCTGCCCTTTACCCAGTAACACAAATAGCGGCGCGTGCGCAAAAACCTTTCATAATCGTGCGGTGCGCTGTCAAACGAAAGACGACACTTGACTGGTGAATTTAAATACCAAATTTGAACGTATCCAAAATGGCGGTTATGTAAAAATCGGTTTTAGAAACATGACATTGGACGCGATCGTCGAGACAATGCGTGGATCGAATTCGAATTAACACTAGTTTTATCAAATTAACTTTAGACGTTCCGGTCATAATCTGTTAGGATATCTTTTGTTTTTAGGTAATTTGATTTGTCTTTACCGTCCAAGGTTGAAGCCATGTCTTTCCGCATTGTAAGGCCACTATAACACATTGTGCTAAATCGAAGAAAGTTGGTTAGACAAACGGAAATAGGAAGTCATATTGTTTGTATTATCTCATTTCCGGTGACATGGTAGGTGGAGGTCAAGTTTAAAGAGCTTTGCGGCCTTGGTAACGACAACAAATGGATCTAATGGTCCTGGATCTTTAAGAATATGCTAAGCTTTTCTTTTGTCTTGGACCTAATGCGACGTAATGATTAAAAAGCAAGGATTGCACAAAAATCTCCGCTTAGTGCAGAAGTGGGGGCACGTAACTTCCGGGTCATTAGCACGTAGGTACATAAGTCAGTTTTGTTTTAAAATCCTACTGTCCTTTATTTCACTTCGTACACATTTATATTACATTTTTAAATATTAATATAAAAAAATTAAAAATATAAACTACTGTTATTATTAATATATAATAATAATAGATAAATACGATTATTTAAAATATATAATTTTGTCTTTTGATGTTTAAGTGTTTGTTACGAAATCACGCAAAAACGACTGAACGGATTTAGATGAAATTTTGCATACAGTTAGTCAGAACCTAGATTAACAAATAGGGTTCTTTTATACCGGTAGTTTGTTTTTTTAGATATTTATTAACAATACAAAAAAAAAATTGTCTGAACAATTTTACACGCCATACTTTGCAGTTTGATGGTGAGAAGCGCTAGTTGACTTATTTTAATAATATTCTAGTGGGATAATTTCTCAAGCAACAGCTGGTTTCTAATAATTAACAATACAAATAAAATAAAAGCAGCCACAGATGATCTTGAAAGCAAACGATCCGTAAAAATTATGCGGAGCGAATTCTCAGTTTACCATTGACACAATTAAACTTAGCCGCAGCTGTTTTTGTATGAAACACTATGGTATTTAATTAAATATGAATTACAGATGCAATAACTAATAAAGTCAATGTTAGGAGTAGAAAAAATATTAACTTTAAATCTAAATGTGGAGTCATTGAATCATTCATCGTTTTATAACTTTTTTTAGAGCTTACTTAGAGCTTTTCATGTCTTAGAGCTTTTCATTATTTGGCTAAAATATGTACGTAAATACATAGGATCACAAAAGAATGCCACCTACAACGATATATGTATACTTACATACATACACTCATACATAAACATGCATACTTCGTTTGCTTCGTCCACGATCTTTCATTTATCATGAATCCTTAGTAGGTACTTATCATTCTTTTGAGAAAACGCCCCACAAGGCCTTTAAGAAAAGCCAAACCAATAGTAAAACTAACAGTTCAAACATCCAACATAAGCAATAAAATCACACAATTCAAAATCCGAACCAAGTCAGTATGTTTGAGATCAATCATCACGGCGCATTCGTGATGCGCACACGCACTCATTCACTCATTTCGCCTTACATAACTCATCTTCACACGAAACGATGGCACGGCTCTATTACACAACTTACTTTAATTGCATATTGTTCTACTGAGCTTCATTTAAAATTAGAAGAACAATGAATTATGGTTGTCAATGGGAAATGACAAATGTGGATCGAGAAGTCACGAAAGAAAAACATGACAAACCACCTAACAAACCTATGCAAATTCTGGATCATTGTGGTAGCTATTGATGACAGGTTACGCTTGCCGCGGTTGGTCCCTGGATGGATGAACATCTTTACATACCAAGACCTCTTGCCTCGGAAAGATACGTTGGGCCGTTTGTCCCGGCTGTCATTCGTAAATCTTTGACAGCCGTAACGGTTTATCAGAAGTCCGAAAGTCTAACCACCCAGTCTTACCGAAGTGTATCGTATTACCGTATTACTAACCGGGTTTTGGAGGTCAGATAGGCAGCCGTTCCATGTAAAATACTAGTACGCAGCTGCATCTAGTTACACTGACCCCAACATAGTTGGGAAAAGGGTATGCATTGGGTTTTGCTTAACACTTGGGGCTTTAGCGCAGAAATTCAAAAACAAAGAGTTTTCTCATGGATGACATCCTAGACGTCACTGCGTCACTAGACATTTGAATATAAAAACTTTTTACCTATAATGGCCAGGAAGTGTTTTAATTTATTATTTGCAAACGATTAAGAAGTATTTGTACTTGTACTGTAATGCGAGCAGGATGTGTGACTGGTCAAGCATGATTTAATAAAATAAACACTCGTTTTCTAAGAAAATTTTACAGGGAAACTGAGTAAAAAGTGATGACTAACTTATTCTTCATATAGGTGTTATACTAATCTAAATAAATAGAGTACTTCCAATATATTCACTGAGTCATTCCAATACGTTACTGATTGTACGTCTGCATGCAATGGATGTACAATTGATGCACAAAAATACAATCAAAAAATATCATAGTGACTTTTCGTAAATCATTCGCGATTTCATGTATTAAAAGAGTCAAGAGAGATACTTGCAACACGCACCCAGAGTAAGTGATGTAAGAATACAGTCAATATGTTTTTTTTTTTTTTTTTGTAATGGTATCTCCCTTGTCAATCTAGGAGGTTGTCGGGTACTTAACCGGACTTTCCTATTGATGCCTTAATAAATTAAGGCCCAGCAGGCTTAGCACGAGCACCGATTTGTCGACCGAAGAATAGACATGACTATTAAATAAATGATGTACAATAGGATAAGATAGCTATGTTTTTCTATTCATTGTCACAGTTATGCGTTCTAAACGTATCATGATTTTGTAGATAATCGTATACACTTTGTGGCCGTCGAGTAGAAAGAAATATTCTTCTGAAATAGTCTACATTTATAAGGACCTAGACAAATATCGTTAGAAACGAAAGACTAAATGACATATTGTAGAAGGATATCTTCGGTGCGAAAATAAAAATGTAGGAACGAAATGTCACTTTGTATTGAAAAAGCACTGTCTATTCTTCGTAGAAATACAAAGCATCATGCTAAGCTCGCAGCTAGGGCATATAACTTATAAACTAAGTATCTACACGCTATAAGCACCCTATGTATGGTACGGATTTAGGGCAGAAAGGGACAGATAGGATCAGCAGGATCAATGACAGTTAGCCAGATGATCGAAAAACCTGGACAATCAACCCTGATAAAAATCTTCCAGGCTTACTTTTCAAACATGGCGACGTTAGTGCAAAAGATCCTATTCACACACCACACATATTACTATTCTTAATTAGCACAAATATCTCAATTTTCAACCAAACCTCACACAAATGTAATTCAACTCACACAATTCGTGGGAGACTCGTTTTATTTCGTAATTCATTCATTGCAATTACTTCCTTGAGGTGGAAATCAAAACCACGACCCACATGCAGCGGTCAGCTTTCTTAACCACTGACCGTAAATGTAGAAAACACATAAATGTGTGATTATTTAGCTAAGGATTTGTATCAAATTATCAGAGCTAGATAGACATACGAATTGAAAAGGGCTACTTACAAAAACGTGACGTAATAAGAATTATTTTCCGATGACTTTCATGAAGGATATATGTACTATATTTGTCTGGAGAGGAGTTGTGTCCACGTCCCGAAAAAAACAGTGTTGGTGGACCCCCACAAAATGAATAGATGATTTTGGACAATGCATGCGAGTAACACAAGACCGGTCGATGTGGCGACGCTTGGAGGCCTATGTCCAGCTGAAATGATGAAGATATCGAGATTCCCCGACTTCTTTCAGAGTCTTTAGAAGTAAGTCTGCCAGAGATCCATTTACAACAACCTTTTGGCGCTTAATATTATTAATACTCTCTGCAATAAACTCGCGGGCTGACGATTTAGACCTAATTTAATTTATCCATTTATCGCCTTTTTATCGTACGCAAAAAGGTTTGTTTATGATGTTGTTCTTTTACAAAAAGGAGGTCACAAGGGTAGTCGACCGAACTGGTTGGTTAAATACCTAAAAGACTTGGACGAAATTAAAGAGTCTTTGTTATTTACCACGACATATTTAGGACTTTATTAGTGTTTTTATTCCGCAACACTGGTGGACACTGACTACTCTTGAACACGTCACCGTAAAAAGTTAGGTAAAACTTGTGGTGAGCTGTCAATCCCTAGCAATGCCTAGCCTAACGTGGAATGACCGCACACTTCATGCTCACTTTCCACGGTGAGATTTTTACAGAGTAGTTCAGCTAAAGTTGCGTTCAATTTCATTGGTGAAATTCGCCCTTAAAACGTGTACCGAAAGGGCAATTTAAAATACAATAACTGAAGTTGCAACATGTATGTATGCGGTGTTTTTTTGCAAAGTAGTCCCAAAAATATTTGCAGAATTCGTCGACAAGCCAGCAATTCGTTCTACCTGCTTATTCTAAAATGAGCGAAATATGAAAAAATGGTGGTTTTGTGTATTTCACCCTACATAATACATGATATGCAATTTATTCCTGTTATTTTAATATCGGATGTGTACCTATATTAAAATATGCTATTATAATTACAGTTAGCAATTAAAAAGGTAATCTCCAAAGGACTTAGTAGTTTTTATAGTGAGCCACTATAAAAACAAAAAACGTGTGTGTTTTATGACTAGGTAAGCATATTTTATAACTAGCCATAAATTTTGACATAAATTATAATACGTTTCTGACCTGAAGGGAAACTGTTGACAGAGGGTTGTGAAAACATCTCCTTTTGGGCAACCTAAATTCCACCAAATCATTTCTCTGTTTTATTTTTCACTAAACAGAATTGACGTAAAAGCTGTTATGCGTAGTTCGAGAAAAAAGAAAACTTATATAGCCAGCCGTTACGCTCTGTTATGCAAAGATTTCTAGACCAGAATAAAAGAACCAATATAACTCTATTTAATTTTCAAATTCCGAATCTTAATTCCGCCGGGAGTTACAACTTCAGGTCATTGATACAACTGTCTATGGTTTATTTTAAAATGCATTTTAGACTCTATGGTGCTAATGACTACGAAGGTCGTACTTTGACTTTTGTTTGTCTATGTTTTTAATATTATTTAGAGTGATACATGTTTTGTGTAAACATGTAATTAGCGGTACCTTAAGTGAGGTCGAATGCGTATTCTAAGGTTAAACGAATTTTCGAAGGGTACTTTAAAATAATCTTTGACAAAATTGTAAAGGACATCGACACATGAATGTGTTAGTCACTTTTTCATCTATGCTAATCTACACTAAAATTATAAAGATAAAAGATTTGTATGCTTGTTTCGAATAAACTCAATAGAATGTGATAATGTAGAATGCTATGTGTGAATGTCTTTAAAAAAATGTCCACCCGTGCGTAGACGGGACGGGCAGCTAGTATTATACAAATGTAAAATTTGTCCCTTCCATGGGACTTTCTCTTTCTATGAGAGATGATGAGAGAGATACCTACTTTTCATGATGAAAAATGTTCAAAATGTTTCATCATGGGTGTCGTTTTCATGGTTTTCGAGGATTCTTAAGTCGACTGTGATGTGCAAAGAAACCCCAAGATGGCGAAAACGTTATGAGAGCTACAAAAACCCTATGCTAGATGGCTTATGCTTAGGCTTTCTCTCGCTATATCTGTCTCTTTCTATTATATGTATACTAGTGTGTGCATACGAGTCTCGTGTAAGGAACTTCGTTCCTGACTGAGACATCCCCCGAACGCACACGTATTTTTTGTGTTAAATACATCAGATACTAAGTAAATACATCTTTCATTCCGTCTCGCAGTCGAGTAAAAATTGAGAGACATTTTACCTTTTTTAATTTTATTCATGTCACGACTTTACACTTATAGCATGAAACGAACAGACTTCAAGGGCAAATAATAACCTTTAGGGTCTTTGGCCTACCTGGTCACTGGTCATTTCTAAAAACCATGGAAAGGTCTCAGTCATACTAAAAAAAGAACTCACATTTAAGGAATGCATTTTTTTGCTAATTTGAACAAGTATTGAAATAGTGCTGTAACTACAACTTAAGTTTAGTCGATTTCTGCAAAAAATCGATTAATTTCAAAACTAATATTGTAAATTTAGTTATGTAATAAAGTTATGTAAATGAAAATTTTGTTGCCAAACCAAAAAAAACAGGCAGGTAATTTGAATACAAAATGAAGTGAGTTTTGCCCGCAAAATAGTTAATATGTACTAAAAGGCTACAACTTTATTTAACACTAAGGTCTGTGAAATCGCAAATACTTTTAAACACCAGTTTATAAACATCTCTGCAGGTCTTCAAGATGAATCACTTTAACTATTAAATATTGAAAAAGGAAAGGTCAACATGTCCTGTTTGTGTGTTTATTTTATGTTTGTTTGTAAACCACTTATTTAAAGAGTCAGAGTCGATACGTCATTACTGAGGCAAATAAAGTTATTATTTCCATTGCAGTTCTTGAATATAAATGAATTATGAATCATTATTAGGCTTCTCTCCTTCTACAACCACCCCATTGAACGAGCTAAGGAAATTAATTTTAAGGCTCACATTATTAAAATATACAGGGTGTTTGGCAGAACGTTGAACATACGAAAATGGTGGATAGGTGGGGTCATCTGCTACTTACTCAGCCCTAATTTATTTGGCCCTGGCCCAATGGATATTTTTTTTAAATGCAAGTTGAAATTAAGATTTAATATTTTTCATATCTTTCTGTAAGTTTGAGGACTCACAACTTTTTTTCTAGCAAACATCTGAATAAAGCAATAATTTTATAAGAATCTGCCAACATAAAAGATTACAAAAAAAAAAAAATGCCTGTTTTACCCATTTTTTAATAAAAAATACACTTTAAAGTTAAGAAAGTGGTGAAACTAGAAGAAAGCAAAAAATATATATTTAAAAATATATCCAGCCAGGGCCAAATAAATTAGGGTTGAGTAAGTAGCAGATGACTCCAACTATCCACCATTTTCGTATGTTCAACGTTCTGCCGAACACCCTGTATACAGGATAAGTTTTTATCCAGTGCGCAAACTGTAACCATGCATTACATGCAACATTGCAAAAAAAAAAATTACTGTTCCATAAATTCTGACCGCGTAGGTATTGCATTTTTCTATGAAACAGCAGATTATATTTTTTGTATTACCAACGAAAAATTTCTGTGCTGGGGTTTTAGAATGACATGCTGAATTCATGGTTACAGTTTGCGCACTGGATAAACACATAGGCGTGTTTTATAACATAAAATAACATCACGCCTGTAGTCCCCAAAGGGCTAGGTAGCAGTGTACCTATCAGAACACCCATATTTCTTCATATGACATAGGGGGCGAGAATATAGCCATTAACCAAACATAAATAAATCCAGACTCCAGTTTGCTACTGAGTTATTTCCGATGTAAGATGGTGGAAGTGAAGATTAATATCAAATCTGTCAGTTATAGATCGAGATTCATAACTTTTCATCGTTTTCGAAGAGGTTTTAGCATCACTAACGTTAGTTAGTTATAATTCATGACGTATTGCAGCCACTTATGGGATGGCTCAGCAAAATACCAGCTTGCTCTGCCCTTGACTCGGTGGAACGCAGAGCAAAAAGGCTCATAGGCGATGAAACGTTGGTGGCTAAGCTTCACAGCTTGGCTCATCGGCGTAATGTTACTTGCTTCTACAGGCTGTACTTCGGAGAGTGTGCGCAAGAGATCCACGACCTGATCCCACCATCGCCCTTTTATTATCGGAGTACCAGACACACTGCAGGATACCATCCGCACTTGGCTGATATCCCGACCAGTCGTACTCAGCGCTTCTCCTCCACATTTATTATGCGCACAGCCAAAGTGTGGAACTCTCTACCTGCGTCTGTGTTCCCTTCCACATTTAACCCATCCACCTTCAAAACAAGAGTGAACAGGCATTTTCTGGGAAGCTCGATCCATCATAGACCTCATTTATCGCTTTCCATCAGGCGTGATAGAGGTCAAGAGCAGGCCCATATAGTCCCAAAAAAAAAAAAAATCTTCAATGAGTAATATTTTTTTCATTTCCCAGTTGGGCAGGGCATCTGGCAAGGCGCAGTGATGACACGTGGAGTAAGGCTTTGACAGAGTGGCGACCAAGGCCTGGAACACGAGATGTCGGTCGTCCGGCGACGAGATGGGCAGATGACATTGTTGCCATCGCGGGCAAAACCTGGATGAGGTTGGCAGTGGAGCGTGGCGATTGGAAAAAGAAAAGAGAAGCGTAGCAGTGCAGTTGGGGAAGACGGGCTGTCGATGAGGATGATGATGATGATAGCGTGCCAATTGTGTTCAACCATTTAATTTATAAAACGGTTTTATTTAGTTTGTCCTGTTTGTTGTTTTGTGTTTGGGTCAAATTTAGTACTTGAAATTTTACCCCTTCCTATAGACAGATTGATCTGATTTTTGGTAAACACCTTTAGTTTTGATAACAATACAATTAAATATATATAAAAAAATATAATGAGAAATATTAACAACAAAATTAAAACTTGAAAATAAAAACAAGTATTTTTTTAAGTAAAACGGTTTTAACTAAGAGCTAAAAATTAATTCGGTAAAATGAAATCGTGGGGCGTAGCGTAACCTGAGTAAATATGTTAATTTTTTTTTTACTCATCAACTTTCAATTATACATGAACAACATCGAAACATAATGTCTCGAGACACAACAGAAGAAAAATCTTTCATTCATGAGTAGAATTTTCTCTCAAATCAGCTGCGTATACCTGACTGGTAAATGTGAACATCCTGTATAACCCCCCGGACGACTTTCGACGCGACCATTAAATACAGGACGTCAAATGACGAAGCGATATTGTGATAAAAACGTGATACTACGATGCTCAGAGGTGGGTACTAAGATGTCTCAATTTACATTTCCTTTCGATGTTTTATGTGTGGTTTTTCTTGGAAGATGTTGTTGTTACAAAGTGTTCGAGAAGCACAAACAAGACTTTGTCTAGGTATTATTTGTTGCACATCATCATCATCTGCCTAGCTTGTTCCCAACTATGATTGGGTCAGTCTCCAGTCTAACCGGATGCAGCTAACTATCAGTATTTGACAAGGACTCAAGGACCGATTGCCTATTAAGTAAATCCCTGCCAGGGGTGCGGGTTGTTCGAAAGAGATACCGTGGCCCTGGCACAGAGGCAACTAGGAGAACACGGGTTGGGTTTTAGTCAGTAAAACTCTGACACCTCCTGCTACACCGAGAGCGGGAGAAGTTTTTTCATGATTCCCCACCCTCAAAAATAAAATAAAAACCGGATGCAGCTGAATACTAGTATTTGACAAGGACTCAAGGACCGACCAGGGGTGCGGGTTTGTCCAGGGTGCGGGTTTGTCCAGGGTGCGGGTTTGTCCAGGGTGCGGGTTTGTCCAGGGGTGCGGGTTTGTTCGAAAGAGATACCACAGCCCCTGGCATACGGGCTACTGAGGGAACACGGGTGGGTTTTAGTCAGTAAAAGTCTGACACGCCCTCCTGCTCCACCCAGAGCGGGAGAAGTTATTTGATGATTTCCCAAACAAAAAAAAAAAAAGGACAGACAGCGTATTATGTGTATCCACAAATCAGTAACTTGGTAATACTATACGCCTTAGTAGGACTCGTTGTCAACAACTGTCAAGGGTCTATAAATTACAGCCGGGACGTACAAGTTAACGTGGTTTAGCCGAGGCACGGAGGAATTTCGATATTTACTGGATGGTAACCAATCCACAGACTGACCTCGGAAAGCGTAGCTTAACCTTCTATCGACCCGTGCGGCTGTTATTATTTAGCCACGAGTCCATCTGTTGATTACTTGTTGTACTTCGCATTGATTTATTAAAAATAAATTAGAATTAGTGACGCACTCCGAAAAGCTTATCGTTCCTTTTTGTAATCGTCTAAACTGCTTTAATAATCGACTAAAAATGCAGTTGGTCGACAAACATAATTGAAAACTTATTTTTGTAAATTAATTATTGATGACCAAAAATAAGTAAATGGAAAATTTCATAATTTGCCACATCATTTTGTAGTAATACGAATTGCCAGGTGCAAAACTAAAAACCTAAATGACATTATAAACGAGAAAAAACAAGCAAGTGTTGTCTTAAGTGTCATCTATAAATCATAAATTTAATAAATAGTTCCCCATCGCATTCTATTTTTAATAATATTTAAAATACCACAAATGATTGAATATGACCAGTAAACAAAAAGTATTATAGTAGCCATTCGGATAATTAAGTCGTGACAGCAAAGTCATTGCCGCGCGCATGGAAAATAAAATAAAATATAGAATCGACCACCAACTTACTGTCGAACTTTTCTTACAAATTTAATTGTAGATACAGCTTATTTATTCTATTCGTACACCACTTACAAAGAACAATACTTAAATAAAATACGACTCAAAAGCATTCGGAAGTAAGACAGGACCGGTTGACCATCGCAGGTTGTAGGCACGAGAATCGATTCACGATATCGATACACTCGATTTCCGATTACCGATACAATCGAATAATGTTGACAGGGGATTAAAATATTTAATTAATTATTGCTATGCTGTTTTGTTTGTAATGTGACATGTTAGACCTTCGCAGGTCTTCCTTGTACGGTAGCTCTAAAAACTGGTAGTTTTTACGTCATAATCAGAGATCGGATATTCGGATGCATATTCACCTAAAGCCGAGGTGTTGGCTAATACAGAACGCGGTTTTTATCGAAAAAATCTTTTTTTTTTATATACGTCATAACTAACTCACACCAGTTCTCTTACAGACTTACACTCTACATACACATAAATATTACTTGCATCGGGGTTAATTTTAAATAAAAAATATGCATTTGAATACAATCCTAATAACTTAGAGGTCGCTTCCATACTATAGACACCTGACTAGAAAGCTTTATGAATTCCCGGTGTTCCTAGAAACCCTATATATTTTACAAAAAATATAGTTTAAGAAGCCACTTCCATACTTTCATAACTAAAAATTAACTTTGGATAAATATGCATCCGATTATCCTATCTCTAGACATAATCAATAAAATGCTTCATAACTAACTAGCTTCGGCCTGCGGCTTCATTCGAGTGGAGGTCGAAAAATATCCCACGGGACTTAGGTCGAAGAGTATCCTATATGTTAATCCAGGTTATAAATTATATGTGCGCCAAATTGATTTCGAATCCGTTCAGCCGTTTCTGCAAGATTGAGTAACAAACATCCAAACATCTAAATGCTGGATGCGGGCAGCACACAACTGGTGGAAGTGGCAGAGCTTCGGTTGAAATGATGATGATGATGAAATATCTAAATATGCAAACTTTCACATTTATAATATTAGTACGACATAGTAGGATACCTTTAAGTATCCCAATCAACTCAGCACATCACTGTCCACTGCTGGACATAGGCTACTCCCACTCTGCGCCAGACAACCCTGTCGTCCGCTTTCCGCATCCTGTCTGGCTCAGACACCTTTTTAAGGACGTCGGTCTATCTAACTGGGGGGCGTCCCACACACTACGCTTGCCGATACACGGTCTCCACTCTACGTCTGTTCAAAAAATAAAATGTCGATATAGATTCCCAAATTGGACTATAAAAATGCTTGATATGGCAGATGTTGACCTATTCCCATTGCTGGGATTCAGGTTTCCTCTCAAAGAAAGGGGTAAGTGCGGGCCTAGTTCGTGTCGGTGGATGTCACATTTCTTCGAATGTTAGGCTCTAAGACATACTGTTTCCTTCACCAATTTTTTAAGTGTCTACTGGCTTTTAAGACCTCATATTTTTATGGGTCTAGTATGCAATATCGCAACATTTACTAAGCCCAAAGGCCCTAATGACCACAAACACGTTAGTCACATGTCATTACCTAAATTATCAAGCAATAACACCAATTTCAAAGCGGAAATTGGCAACCAATCACCAACAGCCAATAGGCCAACATCACGTAACACCAATACACCAACATCAGTTACGAAAACATTATTTTTTTTCACCTAAAAAGCCTTCAAGTTGATCTTGGACTGGATTAGAAACATTTTGTCATTGTAGTTCTCGTGTCACGTGTCTGTTAAGTAATTTTTAGCTGGTATACATAATTCATTGCAAAAACCTTAATACACCTTACTTCATGAGAATAAAGGTGGTTTTCGTTTAGCATTCTCAATGTGTCCGAGTTTAAAGTGTCTAGCTTAATTGCCAAAGCATGTGTGTGCATTTTTTTATTTTGTGTTTCATTACGTAAGTCTGTTTTGTTGTGGTTTATCTGATAACGGTGTCTGAGGCTGTATGAGCGATGAGAGATATGTGTGAAGTTCCGGGTCTGTTATCTTTGAAATTGATTCTATGATCTTTGTGGGAGAGATGAAAAGAAACATGCCGTATTATATTGATGCTTTGATTTCATTAGAGATGGGGGAGTTTTTTTGCATCTTCTTCAATAATCATCGTGCCAGTACATTTTGCATCCAATGGTACCTTAGCATCTTTAAGCTATAATAAAAAGTAATGAATGAATGAATGAAATGCACCGATCCCAGCATGGTTTGACCAGAGTCGATTAATCAACAGATCTCAACAGTATGGAATAAGAAAATATTTCAGACAAAAATCAAGACATATTTGAGAAGTTGAGAACATGGTAAAGGTAAAACCATGGTCGCCATTTAATTTGACGTCACATAACCTGTAACCAGTGAATGATAAAGCCGCTTCCTAACGATGCCTAATCTGTCAAACTATGATAAGAAGTTTAAAAGTTATGAGGGGACAGATGAACATAGTATACAATGTACATACATACCGGGCAAAATCAAAAACTCCGACTTTTTGCTTAACCGTATTCGGATAAAAATTACCGTGTTTCACCACACTAACTCCAAGTAAGTGACTCTTTACTCAGGCAACCTTTTTCGCTTGGCTGATCGAAAAGGGCGGGTCTACAGTGACCAGCAGACTGAGAAGTTGTGTTACTAGCTCAAGGGTTGACAATAGATAATTTCAACCAAATAGACTGTAATTTTTTACAGAAATCGCCTTCTTATGTCCAGTTTATTTATTCTTCAGTGTGATGTGATGTTTGATGTAAAGCATGAAAAAGGATATTTTATACGTATTCAAAGCTATATACAAGCAGGTGGGCCTTATTAAAAGGATAAAAGTCACCCAAGGAGCAATGGAGAGAAATGTTGACCAAGATAACCGACATAGCCCGAAGAATTTCCAAACTTAAGTGGCAGTGGGCAGGGCACATTGCTCGCAGAACAGATGGCAGAAGGGACTGAAGGGTTCTGGAGTAGCGACCGCGTACTAGAAGACAGAGATAGAAGCCTACCACAAGGTGGACCGATGACCTTGTCAAGGCCGCAGGAATCCGCGTGCAGCGGGAAGCACAGCACCGGTCGAAGTGGCGGAGCTTGGGGGAGGCCTATATCCAGCAGTGGACGTCTTTCGGCTGAAATGATGATGAAGCAAGCAGGTCAATGATCTCCAAGCCCATCCGATTCGTGAATTCGTAATAAAACTTTACAGATTATCGAATGAAAGGAAAAAATACTACACCGTACAATGCTGTTAATCAAATCCTTATGCATAGCATACTGCCGCATTCACCACTTATCATACAAATTTATCATTTAATAATAGTTTCTTGTATTTAAACTCAAGCAAGCGTCCATCTTTGTGGTGCTGTTGACGTTTAAGTGTCATGGCGTCGACCGCCATATCGACAAGACATAAAAAGTGCAAATGTACCTGTATATTTATTACTTTTTTGAACCCTACTCGACCTGTCAGGCATTCTATGAATATTGAAGTCTTATAAGATCAGCACTAATTTTATTTTATTGTGTATATCTGTCTGTTTGTAGTTAGCAGCTAAACTGCTGTGCTGATTTCGATAAGATTTGCCATAAAGGGTCTTTTCGCGTTCTTTTCCTCATATCCATATTTTCACCAAATCTGCCGACGGGAGTGACGACAAGGTTCAAAATCTAAATTACATAAGAACATTTGCCCTTTAATTAATTATCTTCGGAACTCTCTATCGGTCGGTCAATCGACTGTCACATCGACCTTCAGACTGACCGTTAATATTTCCATTGTTAGACAAATGGCCACTACATAATTCTATAATTTCGTAAAACATTTTTTTGCGTCTGTGTTTAGCATTGTAGTGTTAGATTTGATGATTTATACTGCAGTGACACGTGTGGCTACGAACTTTGAACAGTGGACTGGTGGACAGTATTCTTATTATTTTTCACTGTTATTTTTAGGAATAATCCTCCTTTTTAAATATTGTATAATCTTGAATAATGTAGTCATGGCTTCTGATCATTCATAATGTAACTGTCCAACGTTGAATAGTTTTATTTTATTAAGTTTAATGGGCTACATGACCACATCCATACCAAAATTATGACTTAAGAAAAAGACTGAAGATGTCTTATTACAAAATGAGGTATTAAGTCTTTAGGTATGGTTTAAACCATCGGGTCTGTTATAATATGTAATAAGAATCTAACACAAATCGAAACGCACACACAGTTCTTTTTACAAAACTGACAGTGACAGTTCGGTGCTAAGTTGTCATTTTTGTATTAAGAACTTTACCCAAATCGAAATAAAGTTGGAAATGCAAAAACTAGCCTCAGAGGTTCAGGCTAGAACTAGAGTTAGATCGCGTTTTGTATTTTTCACTTTTTGCAGAAATGGCATCCTTAGGGCAAACCTATATGGGAAAAATAAAAATATTTGGGTACTGGAAGTACGTTTTTTTTTTTTTGATAACTAGATTCACAGTACTTTAACTATACTTTTCGAAAATTTTACTTTTAGATTTCCGCGTTTTTCTCGAAACCGCTTTTTTGCAACTTGTACTGCATTTACTATTAGCAGGGCAGAGCAAAGCACTAGTACAATACTAGCTTATCAGCATACGAGAGGTTTTAAGCGTGTGGATATTGGGGAAGAAAAACAATCATCTGGTTTAAAACTTCATAAAATTCATATATACGAGTACAAGAGACTGCATAATACACTATCAAACATAATCTGAATCATTTTAAAAGATGTCGCTAATCCATTGATTCATATGCTCTAAAAAAGTGTTTGTTCAACAACATATATAACGCAATGAATGTTGTTGAACTGTCAAAATGAAGCCATTCCTTCTGTTAGTGTGTTATGCAATTACCCCTCTTGAGTCATTTCATTGGAGGTCAAAATAACCCTGCCAGTTGACATATTATTACTGCTAGAGTCTTATCCTTAAATAACTTACCGCTACTTTGTATTTGTAAAATGATGGGTGTCCTTACCTGAAACGACAAAATATCACATTAATATAAACAAACAGGTATGAAGTCCTAGACCTATGAGGATCTAGACACCGTAAGTTGACGCGAAGGTTTACATAAATCATCTTTAGTCCCGAAAACAGGAAAATACATAATAAAATTATGTATTTGGCAAAGGACTAAAATTCATGCTTAAATGTTGAGAACTATTGCTTTCATTTTCGATATAATTTATTAAATGCTATCTATATTATCTTCTCATATTCACTGAGCGAGTTTCCAAGGGTAATGACATGGACATAACGAATTGAATGTAGTTGTGTTAATGAATATTTTTTGAAAATAAATAAATAAAAATAATTTTCAAGGAACACCCAGTCCCTTCTGTAAAAATCTCATCGTGAGAACGTAAATGAAGTGAGCTGTCATAGCAAATACCTACTTCAATTTCACTTCCCCTAACTTTCACGGAGAGATTTGCACATATTTGATTAGCTGGGGTAAAGAGCATCATCTTTAGTGATTGTAATATTATTTAAAGCTATACGGGAAGTCAAACATATTCAATTTTTTTTGAGCGAAGGTCAAAATTCGGCCATTTCCCGACCTTGACCGACCATTTACGAAGCCTGTGAATGATTCAGTCACCAAACACATTATGTAGTGCTCATGCATATTAGCCCAAACAAATTGGCCAGCATTCATATAGAACCTAAACAAATTCATCAAGATCATTAACCCCACAAATAATTCGGTTCTTCCTGCTCATGCGGAGAATTCGGCAATATTCGGCAATGTTCGTGCAATCCGCCATTTTGTTTCATAGCTGTCAATATTGCGCGGTTTACGCAGCGTTGCGAAAAAGTAGTGCAATGTCGGGTAAGGCTGAGTGCTAAATGTTGGAGTTGCAAGTGCCCAGCCACGCGTGTAGTGCCTGATTCACAATAGAGCAAAATAAAAAAAATCGTGAGGTTTGTCTACGTTGATTTCAATAGAGTGCACTAAGAAAGCCGTTTGATGTGATAGTCTGTCCCAAACGAGTTTCTCTAAATCACAAAGTGTGATCTAATATGACCTGTAGTGTGCTCGACGACCCGTAACGTTTACCTATAGGTAGCACCTACCACGCCCACAATTAATGGATTTGTAATGCTACAGTACATAAACCCTTTAAAAAGGTTACTTGTGGGTCGTGCGGCATGTCAATGACAGCGAACATTGTAATATATGCAATTCACAATTCTAGTTCGTATTGACGAAAATAGTGAGAAACTAGACAGTTGTAAATAAAACATTTATTTATTTACACGTTTTTATTGATTATTTTTATTTATTTAAAGCTTACCTAACCTACTTAACTACATACACACAGCATTAACCCACAATCATTGTAAATAATTATAGTTCTTGTATGTTTCTAAATTATAGTACAGCACGGGACTATTAATTATTAGCGTGATAAATATCATTTAAAACTTTACATAACATTTAAAAATTAAATGTTACAAATTTCATACTCCTTCGTTGCCGTAATTTTCTTAAAAAGGGGTACAAAGGTTTTGTATCATATGGATATATGACGTGACAGGTACATTTCAATGGCTACCACAAAAATCAAACCAATAAGGCCAACCTAATTGACTCAAAAGATAGCAATATTCGTCCCAGAAATCGCACCGCACCCCATTTATAAACTCCGAAATACACACCACTCTACCCCTTACACCTTCGACAATAAAGCACATAACAGCCTAAACACCTGTCTGGTCTAGAAAGGTGCAGTTCGAGCCATGACCTGCAGGCCCTAGTTCAATTTCCTCGTTGCGGTCCAGCTCTCTCGGCCTTGCGAAAAGGCCGGGAGGCCGACGACGAGAGATTACTGATAGATTGGGAGTGATGATGATGAATGGTTTTGTTAACAGTACCTACATATGTGTATGTAAATACTTTAATTTAATGAGACTTTGTCAAATCAATAACATATTAACATGCCTGTGTTTTCGAAAGAGAGCCGAGGTGTATACAAAAACCAAAAGATACAGGAAAAGTTTTTATCCAGTGCGCAAATTGTAACCTGTAAATTGTGAGAAATTTTTAGCCGGTTGTACAAAAAATAAACAGCTGTTTCATAGAAAAGTGCAATACCTACGTGGTCAAAATGTATGGAACAGCAGATTTTTATGAATAATATGCTGAATTCATGGTTACAATTTGCGCACTGGATAAAAAACTTACCCTGTATAGGACAGCTATGTTTCATCATCATCATCATCATAATTTCAGCCGAAAGACGTCCACTGCTGGACATAGGCCTCCCCCAAGCCCCGCCACTTCGACCGGTTCTGTGTTTCTCGCATCCAGCGGACTCCGTCTTCCGGAACGCGGTCGCCACTCCAGAACCTTTCGGCCCTTTCTCGTACTTAAAAACATTGAAATTCAAATCGAAATCTCATCTCAGCGACAATCAATGTCAAGACTTTGGCATTTTTGACAGATTGAGACTGAGATTAGAATGCGAACGTTCTTAAATATACGGGAACAGCCCCTCAGATCCGATTACGAAAACTCTTTCAGTAGGAAGCTACAGTATTGTCGACTGCTAGCCTATGACACTAATATAATTATGTTAAAACAAGAAAATTTATGCGGACGAAGCCGCAGGCAAAGTAGAGTAGGTAGAACAATAAAGTATTGTGAGGCTGGCGGCAAAGTTTGAGGAAATACATAGGTATATCAGTTTGGAGTTGTTAGCTTGCCGCGGTTGGGCCGTGGATGGGTGACCATCTTTACATACCAAGACCCCTCCGTGCCTCGGAAAGCACGTTAATCCGTTGGTCCCGA
Source organism: Polymixis flavicincta (assembly GCA_949987655.1). Classification (NCBI taxonomy): domain Eukaryota; kingdom Metazoa; phylum Arthropoda; class Insecta; order Lepidoptera; family Noctuidae; genus Polymixis; species Polymixis flavicincta. The sequence goes on along the minus strand of OX465188.1, from coordinate 14,407,499 downwards.
ATGTCATTTGTGGATTTTTGACAGTCGTTACGGGTCGTCAGAAGCCCGAAAGTCTGACAACCAGTCTTACCAAAGGGTATCGTATTACCCAGTAACTGGGATGTGGAGGTCAGATAGGCAGTCGCTCCATGTAAAATACTGGTATTAGGCTGCGTCCGGTTAGACTGGAAGCCGACCCCAACGTGATTGGGAAAAGGCTAGGCAGATGATGATGATCAGTTTGGAGTTGATCTGCAGGCCTAGACGCTATGCCAAAATGTATGGGAATGACATTACGTCTGCAGAAAGGTTACGTCGTGTTCTTTTCACAGGTAATGTCATTCCCATACATTTTGGCGTAGCGTTTGGCGTGAACGCTAACAGAAATGTATTTTGTCTCTAGGCCCTGACACGACAGACAACACGCTAGCATCGTATAGCTCAGCCTAGATTAGTTTTTACCGATTATACCGGTCCAGCTATTTGTTACGAGGAGCTGTCAACTAGTTATCATAGTTAGATGGTGTTTGATAAGGTGCTGTTAATGGAGTGGGCACGTTTTGTTCAATGGATGAGGAAGTGAATTTGTCTGCGGAAGGGACAAAGAAAATCCGTTTTGTAGTGAGTATCTTTCTAGGATTAGAGTAGCACGAAGTAACAAATAGGTTTCTTGTTTTGTTAGAAATATCGGTCAGTGGGTCATCTTATAGGTGGAGTGGTAAGAGTTGGAGTCCCTTAGAAACGCTATGGGCAGCAAAGAAAAGTAAAGTAAAAAAGTTGTTTGATTAAAAAACATTTTATGGTTTGTTGTTTTTCGGAAAGCTACCATTTTTAATGCAATATCGGGTTAACCTTGACCATGGAAAACATTTAGGTCCTCAGAAGCATGTCCCTACGACGTAACATTTCCGAATTAGGTTTTTTTTAAATAAAGTTAATAGATTTTTTCGATAGCGAATTCAAATTGACTGAACCATTTGCTTGAAATAATGACTCTTAGACATGTGACATCTATCCACCCATACTGGATTACGGCCCCGTCAAAATAAACACGGATATTGTCAAGCTTTCTTTTGCAACTCCCTTTTCGCACTACTCCCGTCCAAATAGTTCCGACACCACTAATGATGTCACTTTGCACTTTAAAAAAATACACACTTACACAAACATCGCACACACACCATGCACACGCCAAACACATTCACCACACACTTTACACATACACTCATACCATACCATACCTGCAATCACGTCACTAGTCTCCACTCTGTCTGGTTTGGAGCTCACTGGCAAATATGTAATTTTCTTTATCCTAGCTGTAGGTAATATTTTAAGCTACTCATGCCGTCTCAATTTCTGTGAACCTACTTAATATTTTACCTGAACAGTAAATATGTTCTATTCTATTTATATATTTCATTAAATTTATGCCTATCAGTTCAACGAAAGACATTCCTATAATTGAAACAGCTAAGCGTTGGACCTTGCATATCAAAGGTAAGGCTAGGTACGCATTCCTGCGCGTAGACATTTGTGCAAAACCTCATTACGGGCTAGACGTGTCAGACATCTTAATAACTAGACAGACACATGTAGTTACTAGGTAAAATATACCGAAACTATGTGGTGAATGATAGTCGAGATATCCAGGACAAATATTTAAGACTCCCGAAGTCAAGCACGACGCAATAGCGCGACGAGACTATAAAACTGTAGCGGCACTACAAAAATAAATACTTCGCAACAAATATCGAAAAACGCAAAAAGAAAATTGGCGCCATCTACAATGCCACAGGCGAACTATCATAGCAATTCTACATCACGCAATCAGAGTTTACCACGCCACTCAGATAGGTACAAAATCCCGACATCAACTGTCGGGCAGTTGCCCGGACCAGACACAATACCCGTCTGGTCGGAGGATCCTCCTTTACCATCATAAGTATGAGTGAACTTTACACCCTGTTCCTCATACCCCTAAAAAACAATTCCTACGCAAACTTTGTGGAAATGGTTCTACTAGAGCGTGGCGCCTTTGAAAGGTACAGATGAAGTACGAGAGTCATTAACATATTTAGCTTCTGTCCTTCAAAGGTAAAAAAATGCTCTGTAGGTTTGTCCTCCAAAAATAAAGAAATAGTTGTTTAGTGGATGTTCAGAATGTTCAAAATGAAACATCTTTGGTTGTTCTATATTGAACAACTTTTATTTCTATAGGTAAGGGTCTGCGGTGTTGTTTGATTTATGTAGTTAAAGCTCTTCGGGGTACACTTACATACAGTAAGAATGGCTTTAATTTTGACTCGAACAGTCAACATTCATTGCATTATTTAAGTTGTTGATCGTACATATTTTTCCAACTTGCGTACTAGTTATAGCAATATCCATAAAAAATTACTCACATTCTGATTAATTACATAACACACTATTCGATTCTGGTTGGACTATCATCTGACTAACTTCCTTAAGGAATCGATTAGTTATTAGAATTTTAAATATACGTGTCCTTCTATTGAAGTAAAGATAATTCCAACTCTATGAAAGAATTCTAACTTCTTAACACATAAATATTATTAGCAAGGTATTTAGACCAACTCATCAAAAAAAATATGTACTAATTAAACACAGATGAACCAAAAACGTAATATGATAGACACAAAAAAATCGTTCTATTCACCTACATACACTGACATAACATCTTATCGTAGCTCCAATACATGTAATTTGATGCATGATACATCACTGACTGAACTAGAACTGTCAGTTTGAAAGTAATAAAACGTCAGAACGAGCCATGACCCACGCATGTTTGCGCAAACTTATGAATATGCAAAATCACGAAAGTTTATGATTTTATACTTGATACACATGCTATGTAGTGAGAAAAAAGAACTTGCGGCTAAGTAATAAGTCGCACGGGTCGACCGATCAGGTTAAGCTACGCTTGCCGAGGTTGGTCCGTGGATGGGTGACCATCTTTTCATGCCTCGGAAAGCACGTTAAGCCGTTGGTCCCGGCTGCATTCGTGCGTCTTTGACAGTTGTTACAGGTAGACAGAAGCCCGAAAGTCTGACAACCAGTCTCACCAAGGGGTATCGTATTACCCAGATACTGGAGTGGAGGTCAGATAGACAGTCGCTCCATGTAAAATACTGGTACTAAACTGCATCCGGTTAGACTGGAAGCCAACCTCAACATAGTTGGGAAAAGGCTAGGCAGATGACACATGCTGTGAATTGTGATCAATTTGGGAGAATTATTTTTAAACTGTCATCACTAAAAAATCTAGGCACAAAATCTCAAAGACTATTCCAAATAAAAGAAGTCAAAGAAGAAGTATAGTAATATTATAAAAAATCAAGATTAAACAATCTCACCTGGGACCCATACAAAGTTTATCGCAAACGAGATTGACAAAATTGACATTCCGACATGAAAACATGCAAAGGTAATAAACAGAGGAACAATAAATCTTTTTTACACTTCCAGAAAAAGATAAGCACTTAGGGCGTCCTTTCACATAACTGAATTGGATTCGTGGATGAACATAAGGAAGTATTACCTATATATTTCTGAAACAGATTCCAATGCGAGTTATTGTAGGTACTTTCATATAAATTGCTACTGGTTTGAAAGGGTTTTCCAAAAACAACAAAAAGATAAGTTGCCAGCACCAACTTGGTTTAAAATTTTAACCAGAAAATGACGTGTAAAAGTATAACTAAACGAAATTCTTACAGAAACTTTTATTATATTTCATTTCATCATCAATTAATACTGCGCTTGGTAATCATATCTTTTTGTTATCATATTCAGCATAAATAAAGTAGGTACGACCCTTAAAAGTAAAAATAATAAAGTGATCTTCCATAGGGTTTTCTAGTTTTGTTAAAGAAATATCATATTATCATAGACTGGACCAAATTTTTTAAGACATGTAACATCCTCAACCCGAGTTGTGCGGTAATCCAGTGCGGATTACCGCACAATCTCGCTCACACGGAGAAGTGTGTCCCAGCGATACCTACATCGTAAAATTCAGTTGGTAACCCGGATGTGTACAACCGCCCTTACCAAACTTATGTCCACATTTTTGGCATAAACAGATCAATTCTCCGAAACAATTTTATTGAGCAATTATTATTTCGAACACCTTCGAATGAAACGGATCCTCTGCGGTCAATATAATCGTCATTACCTTTTATATTTAAACATTTATATTCATTTGTAGTTCAAAGGATTTCGCGAACTTATAAATTACGTTAGAATAGATTCTCAGAAGACTAAAGTGTGAAACTGGTTTAATAGATAAGCAAATGATAGAGCGACTAATAAGCTGGGGCCTAAGTCTACTAATTTATAAACGTTACAATGGTCTCTCAATGGTGTGTTTTTGACAGTTTTTGTATGGCAAATCTGTCAAAAACTTACCATTGAGAGACCATTGTGACGTTTATAAATTAGTAGACTTAGGCCCCTGGTGGTGGCTTATTAGTCAATTCGCACGAATTTACTCTCCAGAAACGGGCGAATCGATTAGCACGAAGGAAATGTATTTATGGGCGAATCGATTAGCACGACGGAAATGTATTTATGGGCGAATCGATTAGCACGAAAGAAATGTATTTATGGGCGAATCGATTAGCACGAAGGAAATGTATTTATGGGCGAATCGATTAGCATGAAGGAAATGTATTTATGGGCGAATCGATAACTCTAGAAATACGTATTAGGCACGTTTTGATTTTTATGCACTCTATTGCATGTACTTACAGTGAGTTATTTTCATATTTATTGCATAAAAATCAAAACGTGGCATTTGCCTAATACGTATTTCTTGAATTGTCGATTCGCCCACAAATAAACTAACTTCGTACGAGTCGCCTATAGAAAATAAAACATTAGTAAAAACTGTCGATTCACCCGATTCGGGCGAGTTAATTCGTGCGAATGGACCAATAAGCTAGATATATGAATGCTAGAGGTGATATTAATTACTCCACTTCGAACACCTGTGTTTGTGGGAAATTAACTCATTTGTTAATTATGTGGTCGTCATTGGCGGGTCAGTAACACTTTAACATGTTTTAGCTAATGCGGTTTCAATAGCAGTCATCCATCTCTGCCTTACCTTTTCCGAACTAGAGGATCGGCTTCTGGTTTGACTAGATGAGAACTGCATTTCAATATTTTACATTGAGACTGCTTAGAAGCACTTACTGGTATTATATCAGGTACCCATAGAAGACCTATGCTTAAAGCTGATAATAATTTTAAAGCACATAAGGCAAAGCCAAGATACTATCATTCAGCACCCTTATTGCACACTATTATTTCTAATCCATTGCTTCATATGTTCGACAAAATTGTCTGTTCAGCAAAGTTAATAACGCAATGAAAGTTGTTAATCTGTCAAAAAGTTTATCATTAGTGATTCTGCCACTATCAGGCTTCAGTTTGTTAGGAGTTAGGAATTTCCTTTTGTATTGGAATTGCTTCTTGACAGACGCGTATATATTTACGCATCTCCTAATATACATCGATCAAGATCAAGGCCGATTCAAAATCGGCCTATCCTTTTGCTTTACTCACGTTATAAATATAAAGAATAGCATCTGCCACTATATATCAATTTATTTCCACTAACATTTCACAACCCACCAACAACTCTAAAATACAGCCAACACCTAAATAAGCTACTTAAAGCTCCAACATTTACGATGCGCAAGAGTTGATTGATTCGCGTCTTTATTACCCAACGTGTCGTTACCTCTTTCAGCCCGATTTACGAGGTGACTCGTAAAATTATATATTTTAGGTTTTTTAACACCTTAAAAATGTTGCATTTTGTGTTATACTTTTTTATTTATGCCAGTGTTTTTCCTTTTTGAGGAATCAGGAACCACGTGAGTTTATTCATCCTCCTTAGAGAAAATGAAGGATCCCTCGATAAGACGGATGTTGAGTTTTTTTTTTTTTTGGAAATGACATCGCAGGTCAAGCTAGGATGTCGTACGGCTGCTCAAATGAACTTGCCTGTAGGTCAATAATGGCCTCGATACACGCTCAAGGCACCCACTGAGGCTAGGAGAGGACAGCAAGGGTTGGATCGGAACCCGGGAATTAATAGGATCCGAGGCATTAGGACGTTGTCCATACTAATAATCTATACTAATATTATAAAAAGGAAACTTTTTATCATTTGTTTGTTTGCATTGAAAGGCTCCGAAACTACTGAACCGATTTCAAAAATTCATTCACTGTTGACAAGCTACACTATCCCCGGGTGACATAGGCTATATTTTATCCCCGTATTCTCACGGGAACGGAAACTACGCGGGTGAAACTACGCAGCGCTGCTAGTATATTACATGCTTATCATGCGGAATACTTTGATTGCGCGATGCAGGATATTTGTATGACGTTAAGTGTGCGTAGTTAGTACCTATTGGGCTTGTAGTTGTCGCCACCTCCATAACTTCTTTCTGGCTATATCTGCCTCATCTAGCCATTTAAGCTCATTACTATTCGCGGTGACATTTTCCTAATTAATAGAATGAATTAGTGTATCATTTTACGTCATGATAAAAATGGGGATTTTTATCAACGGATTTATGTAAATGAAATAGTTTTCCGGTCGTATCTTAGTTACTGGTTTCCCCTACAGTTAAAAACATTTATGTCTCATACTAATTTCGTGAATAAAGACTATTCTTCCTTCCATTTTTACACGACAAGCTATTTAGACTCATCTTTACCAATGGCTAAAGATATACATGGGTGCCTGTATCATTAGGTGGTTCTATTAAGAATTTTACCAGTAGCAGCCCAGACTCAGTTGATAGGAATGATTGAAATGTCAAGGAGACGATCTGTCAGAAATATGAAGCTAGTTGCCCATTCCAAACCGTACAAAATACACATATGGAGAAGAACGGGACAGAAACTCCAAGGATACTCTTTTAAATTATACTGTCACAAAAATATTAGGCAGGACGGTGTTTAGATATCATCATCATCATCATCAGCCTATAATGTTCCCACTGCTGGGACACAGGCCTCCTCTCGGTGAGAGGGATTGGGTCGTAATCCACCACGCGGGCCCAGTGCGGGTTGGTAGATGTCACATGTCTTCGAATTTTTGTTCTAGGACATGCCGGTTTCCTCACGATGTTTTCCTTCACCGTTTTGAGAGCAGTGGTGATGAAATAATTTACACAAAGTAAAGCGCCTGTCTGGGTTCGAACTCACGACCTACAACTCGTAAGTCGCGGCCGTTACCACTTGGCCACCACTGCTCTAGATAGACCCCACTGCTAGATATCATCATCAATTCTAATTGATCATCAGAGAGTAGACATCAAACTGTGATGATCATTAATCCAAAGTAAATAAACCATAATCCAACATTGACAAATAGTAACATTAACAACAACAGTTACAAAAAATTACCACGGTCAGTGGAACTTTACATAATAACTGTTAGTCCTGCATCTAAATGGCTAAAAATAGTCACCAAAAGTCCCAGGTCAATATCCTATACGAGTATTAGAGACCTAGTTGCATTACATTAGAATTATAAGTACCAAACAAATAGTATTTATTTGATTAATGTTTTTTTAAACCACAATAACGGTTTCTTAAGTTATCCTCTTGAACGCCAGGTAAAAAGGTCAATATACTGGACAAAACTCTTTGATATATTGTTGTGGTAAATCTATGATCTATGGTGCGAAGTTTTAAAAACACGGATGCGTCATAATGGTCAACAAAAAATAAGCGACGTTAAGCCAATTGTTCCACCGCCGGCGATTAACGAGAAGCGAGAGAAACGTAGATACTCGCGGTACGGCTGGCCCATGAATTCAAGGTTGCTTAGAGAGCTATGGAAAGAGCTATGCTAGGAGGGTCTCTAAGGGATAGAATTCGGAATGAAGTAATCCGGCAGAAAACCAAACTTGTCGCCAAAGCTCACAGAAAGAGCAAGCTGAAGTGGCAATGGGCCAGCCACATTAGCCGTAGAACCGATGACCGTTGTGGTAGACGTGTTCTTGAGTGGAGACCGCGCATCAGTCAACGTAAGGTAGGACGCCCCCAGGCTAGGTGGAACGACGATCTTCGCAGGGTGGCTGGTAGCAGCTGGATGAGATTTGCCGAGAATAGAGCTGAATGGAGCGGAATTTGAGAAGCCTAAGTCCAGCAGTGGAGTGCTATAGATTTATGATGATGATGAATAGAGCCATCAACTAAAATGCGAGCTTTTATTCGCTGATATGCCTATGTAAGCACCAAGCATTAATTTCTCAACGAGTATTTTGCCCGCCAAGCGAGCGTCACTGAGCGAGTATTCTCTTTGATAGCTCTTGTCGCTGTGACACACGAGTTCTCGCGGTGGTGTGAACAGTGAGCAATCAAGTATTAGTATTCGTTTCTCTTTACTTACACGGGACCTGGAATCTTTTGTACGTTTCATGAGCGAGAAAAAAGTTGATAGCTAGTCACTTCCTAGTCGGCGGTGGGACAGGGACCTTAACAGTTGTTCCATTGATCGAAGATAATACACGTGTACCCATGCATTTCTTTATTAATAAGTTCTGTGATGAAATTACTTTCAACCTGAAATTCAGTTCCATTATTGGATGCTAATTTGGATTTTGAAAGTTATATTCAAATTTGTATTTTATATTTTTTACAATCAGGTAGGCAGTCGCTTCATGTGAAATACTGCTATAATTCAGCTGCATCCGGTAAGACTGGAAGCTGATCCCAAGGTAGTTAAGAAAAGGCTTAGCAGTTGATGATGATGATTTTATATTTTTTACGATGTCATAACTTTATAATCTAATCGTTAACTTCAAAGCAAAACTGTGCTTGGCTTTCGACCAATTACCTATTAATGATGATTTAATGACAGATTAAAGTTAACGGCATTTTTTCCCATTATTATGGGATGATAAAAATCACATTAAAAACTATATGACAGGTCATTATTGGGTTCATATGTCAACGAACTAATATTTTATTAGCCAATATTAACGGCATGGTAACTGAACATAGTCTAATGATGATTTGTGACTTAAGAACTGCCCATAAAATTATGTCTCGGGAAAGAAACGAAATATATGAATGGAGTTCAGTGTCAGCTTAGCGATTTACTGGAACTAGGCCGAGAATCAGCACTTTTCGAACGTCAGAATTACTTCAGACGGTCCTCCAAAACACCCGACCTTAAAACACCTGCATTCTATACAAATTAAGAAATTATTTATTTTTATTTTATTTATTTTTCCTTAGCAGCATTGGCTTTTCAGTTAGAACGAGGAAGGCCCAACTTTATAAGTGGACGCACAGCATTGCCCTTGAATTTAAACGAGGGAAGGACAACAGACGAAGAAAAGGACAATTTGGTTTACCCGTTACTAACGTACAATACATAATACATTGTGTAAATTATTTTATCAACACAGCTATTAAAACGATGAAGGCAAAACATCAAGAGGAAACCGGCATGTCTTAGAACCGAAGACATGTGACATCCACCGACCCATACTGGCCCCATGTGGTAGATTATGGCCCACCGCCTCTCACAGAGAGGAGGCATAGTGGTCCAACAGTGGGAAAACTACAGGCTATTAAATGCTATACGTATCACATCGGAATCTTTAGATTTCCTGCTCTTAAATTTGACAAACATACATTAAGAAGATACACCATCTTTTCAACGATTAATATTCTCAGGTTCACACTAACGACCCGCCGATATTGACCCCACTGTTACCGCTGCCATAAATTTGAAAACCCAAGTCCTGACGTATGAGATACACATTAATTTGATGTAATTTAGAACGATACTCCTGTTATTAACATTACTGAAGATTTATTTGAGGGTGTTAGTATATTCGTAGAAATAAACGGGGAAATACATGTTGAACAAATCATTGTGTTGGCAGATGACGATGACGATATTTCGGGTTATATGTGTTGAAGTGTACGTAAACATAACATATGAAGTTAGGGACAAAGACCATGAGAAGATGTTACATGAAGATCCGAAAACAAGGATATTTAAATACGTGTAATGAGAAATTATTTGGAAAATTAATTAATTAAAAAAAGAAACACGTTGTAAAGTAACAAGATTTTTTACTTGTAGTTCCACAAACAACTTCTTCAGCTTTATTATAATTACTAAGCATGAAATAAGTACCCATAAAAATGTAAAGTTTTCACATTCTCTGATCTACAAAGAGTCACCATTTTAATGCCACACACTTCTCACTAGTGAATATTCCCGGGAAATCCCGGAACCGAAAGTACCGGGAAATCCCGGAAATTTTCGTCGTTTTAGGAACCGGGATTTTCAAAACAAAATCCCGGTTCTTTCGGTACTTTCGGGACAAGATACTATGCGTTTAGAATACATAAATACAGACAACATCAACTGCCGGACACATCAATATTTGCAAAACCCTAAAATGTGCTTCTGTAACGCACATGAAGAAGATTCGTTAGCGTTTACCCGGCCAAGTAGTGACGAAATGTGCAGGAAGATAGTGACACTGCTAAGGCGTCCTTTAGGACTTTACTGTACTTTTTCGGAAACAGCTCAATTACCGCCAGATTCAGATGAAGACACAGAAAGTGAAGCTTAATCAAAAAAAGAAGAGCTTAATACAGAGCTTAAAAAAAAACTGCTGCTTGTAAAACAACAAGAATGACACAGTGAAGATCTTAATACGAATGTTAGGATCGAAATGGCCCCTTTTAAGAACGTATGGGATCGTGGCTGTTATTCGTCACAGGTTTTCGACTATCTTTTATCAATTCCGCTGAAAAGTGTAGAGCCGGAAAGAGTTTTTCATCTGCTGGGTATCTTTGGAATAAAATAAGATCACGTTTAAGTGATAAGAGTTTAAACGCTCTTATATTTTTGAGATCATTAAGTAGGCAGGAGAGAATGGCTCTAAAAATAAATAAAGAGGAACCTAGGTTATTAATCGTTTAAATTGTAACTGTAAGTATCTCACCAATATTAGTATGAGCAAATATTCCAAATTGTAATCATGTTAGAGGATGAATATTTTCATTTATACTATTGTAAGGATGAATATCTATGTTTAAGTTTTGTAAAATTGAAGTTTAAAGTAATATTTTTGTTCTATTTCTTCGAAAATGTAAAATTAGAGACGAGTTGGTCAAATCATTTCTCGAAACTATTTATTTATTGTTGATTTAAGTATATGCTATATGCTGCTGTACTTATTTACCATTATTGCTCTTACTTCCTCCGTTTCAACACTTTCAACTCTTCTACCTTATAGGCTTACTTAAAGTATCGAAAGTACCGGGAATCCCGGTTCTTTAGCCCGAAGATCCCGAAAATCCCGGTTCTTTAAAACAGAACCGGTTCTGCATTCCCTACTTCTCACACAGGTCACTGAACGATCTCAGGTACATATCAAAATTGAATATATCACATTATTCAAAAGGCAGCTCGCTTTGCTTCTAATTTAGTATTAAATCAGTTATAATCTCATTGGACTCATTCATATCAGAATCTACTCCCATTATAGTAAGAACCTCATTAACAATTCAACTACATTTGTTATTATTTTTTGTTCATACGCATCGGTGTTTAGCATATTAACTTTAGTTGCCATAGCAACAAATGTAAATAGGACACTATTATTAAGTGAGGCAGGTCCCGTTTTTCAGACCATACAAATTTATGTTTCTTTTTTTTTTCTAGAGAGATATAGAGTTGGTTGAATAGCAATATTAATGGCAAATGCTACTTCAACGCTCATTAACATATATTACATCAATTTTGTAAGCCTCTAAGTTGCTAGGCCAGTTTTTAGAGAGACTATTAAATATAAGATTTCAGATGATATAATTTCACTTCGCTCAGAAATTTGACCAACATATTGTGTATCTATTAACTAACCACTCACCACTTACTAGGGAGACACAGTAAGGACAAATACTTGTACATGTTAGAAAGAACTTCGACGCGAAAACTGTTACAATGATTTTGATAAACAACGAAAAAGTTCAGAGCGGGGTTCCAGAATGTTCTGATCTATGGTAAAAGCATGCGCCTCAATGTCCCTGCCACCTTGTAGAAAACCTACATTTTAAGCACAACGATAAGTTTTTGTATAGCTGCATACTTACATTTTAAAAGTACCTACGTAATGAATTTTAGTTCCACAAGTTTCGAGGTATTCATGAATGGAAATTCAATAAGACCAGTGTTGAAGCAATAACTTATTGAAAGCCTTAATAAGTCTCATGAGAATGGTTTCGCACAAACAAAAGTCAAGGAAAGTATTGTCCTTCAACTTTATGATCCTGCCCTTTGGTTCGTGTGTGGCAAGACCTGATTCATAAGCCCTTATCACAAAGAATCAAGGTTCAATTTGCAATGGTATAATTGAAACAGCTCCTGCAATATTTTCTGCGGGCATTGGGCTGTCAATATTTAAGTGAATTATTGCACTGGACTTATAAGTTATCGAGGTGTAACCACAGCAATTATGTATGAAAGTGTTTTTGTTATTACTCACAGATTCAATTTAAACCGAGCTATAAGGAAGTGTGCATTTTAATTCGACGCAATTTTTTTCACTGTCATTGCGATTTGGGTAAGGTGGAATTAATCTTTAAATGTGATGTCCATAACTGCCAAAATTTAAGGTTATGGCCAACGCTTACCTGCTATACAATACGATATTTAGCACTGTCAAACTATCTGACTAGGCAATACATTTACACACCTTTTTCGTCGAATCTTTGAGCTCCATAATGTCTGAGATGAGCTGCATGATTACTGATAAATGCGTGCACTGACTGGATTGGTCCATTCAATCTGTGTGGTTCTTTCCTCAAAATACCATTTCAGACACCAATCTACATGGTCTTCATATGATCCGACCAAGATTATGACTGGACTTTAAAAGAAACTGTGACCTCTGAGTTTGTATCAGCCTTTCTTCTCAGAGAAGTTATATAGGAAACACCGAGCTTATTTCGTTTTTTAAATGTGCTAAGTGTTTGCAAAAACCTACTTACAGGAATAATTAAATCATCATCTCTCGAACATACTTATTCATTAGGTAGTCAATGGCCACTCTAAACTAAATTCCTTTCGAATCCAAATCGAGATACATCTCAAAATTGACACGAGAATCTCACTGCACCCAATAACATCACACATGTGGCCTTTAGCAACCCAATAAGGCCACGATGTACGATGAGTATGTTACGTAAACGATACAAAAAGTTGTACAGAACTGGGTCACCATACGACATCTCGATTGATTTAAAACCTACAATGCAGCGATTTTTTCAAATTAATCGAAAGCACTTGCCAATTATCGACGGAAAATGTCAAGATGAACTTGTGGTTTCGAAAAAGAGGTACGCCTTGGTTATGGTATTGTTTTTGATGAGTAAGCTGTTGGCTTTTGTGCAAAAAGGTTGAAGTTCCATGAGCTGGATTTTTCGACAGATAGTATACTCTTTTTACATGGGTGCTACAGAATGTATGAAGTAATTACAGCTTATATTAAGAAACTTCGTGAAAATGAATACCTAACCTTCAATAACAAAACAAAAACCTGTGACCATATCAACCTTGCATAGTTGTCATGACAACCAGACCAATAAAATTCAACTTCCCAATTTTAATAGTAAACCTTCAAAATATTGATTAGTCTCAAAATGACATTCCAATAAGTCGTACACGCATAAGTACAGGCAATTTAGTAATAACAGCAAAATTACTGAGCAAAGTCAACAAAATTAATATCCACAGACTTCCGATCACTGCAACTCCGCCATTACTAATAACAGGCGCTAATCGATTCGGTTATAAAATCGTATAGATTTGATCGATTGTTGAGATATTTCAAAGGAACAAGAAAATTGCATGAGCAATCTGTGCAGTTTCTGTAGTTTGGATAACTATTATAAATGCTTGTCATTTCCAGCATGACATAATAACTTCTAGTTTCGAATCCTGTGAAATAACTTTGATATGACCTAAGACTCTTTCTCAAACATGGCTTAGAATCGTTCCTTGTGGCATTCTTTAAGTTTCTTATTTTTTAAATAATTTTATTTGTTTTCTGTAGCTATTTCCGTATAATTAGCCGGTAATCAACAAATAGCAAAGGAATTGTGGTCCAAAAAAAACAAGAAAATTGCTATTAAAATCAGAGTGCTCTTAGATATCGAAAGCCATTTTTAAATCTGCAACGCAATACAGAGAAACATGGCACGTTTAGGAATTCTCTTCGAATACGTGAACTACATTATTATACCGTTGATATCGTCTCCTCAGTTCAATTTCCCTGATCTCAAGCCAAAAACGAGGTAAATCATCAACTCCTACACGGAATCACTTTCCTATTCGTCTCACGTTAGACTTATGTACCGCCAATAAATCTATTCTAATGTCAGTGAAAAATGGAGTCCAATTGCTATTCCATTCAGACGGACATCTTATTTAAACTCATCTTGTTTAAACAATGCTGATCTTTTTATTGTTCGTCTCATTATATAAATGTAAGTAGAAACCAATTTATTACTGTTTTAATAATTGAATCCATTTACATAGTTTTAGGCTTTAGTTAGATTCAAATTTTAGCTTCCTGGATGAAGGTATCATGATTAGTGTTTTTCCCTTCTAATAGTGCATTTAACAGAACACATGATTCAGTGGTCTGGAACATGACAGATCATCTTACGAATAATGTAGCATGCCAGGATGAGAATTTAACTAAATTCGTGTCGCATAGTCGCATATACCTTTGTTACTGAAATTCCTGTTTGGTCACCTGCATGTATGCAAGATCCATCAGATACATTTTTAACTCATCCAAAACCGCCCGTCACAATATTTCTAAACCCATTTCCCAAATGTGCTGACTCAACCACATTAAAAGGCGTGAACACACGAGTAACAATAAGTGTGCCGTAAGCTTGTCACATTACTAGCATAGCAACCGGTTACTTATGAAATCGATCGCGGGCGTGGCTACGACTGCCACAACCAAGTTTATACCGACTGGCGCTTGGTTCTTGATATTATGTCTTATGATGACTGTTATGTGTTTACGACTCAGTACGATTTTGTGCAGATTATCTCGGTTCTGTTGGCGGTGACATAATCTGTAGGTGTGTTCATGTCTGTGCGAAATTCGGTGTTTGCTAAATTAAGACTTGAGAGGTGCAAAACCTCTGCGAAATAAAGTGTTAAGACATATATATGGCTCCAAAAGAGTAGGTATATAGTTTGAAATTGCCAACATTAGTGTTAATATCTAATTAGTGAAACGTTTTTTTGCTAATTGGATATTAAAATTGCCACTTTTGCAGAAGATGAAAAAGAAACAACTAGGAAAGTCTAGATAGGAGACCCTCATTATAAAATTACTAAAGCAACAAAAAATATTATTGAAGATGAATGAAATATATTTCTAGAGTCTAGACGAATCGCATTCATAAAGATGCGAATTAAAAATCGATCACATAACACATCGCATCGATAGGTATTAATTTAATCGAGAGATTTACCAAGACTGGAGGCTGATATCAAATGAAAGAAGGTTATACCTACATAAGTACTGCCGAATCATTGTGTTCCCAGCAAAATTTATGAAGACTTTTGAACGAATTACGTATTGGACTCGTATTATAGGTAGACGCGTGAGACTGGTTGAAACCAATGAAATAACGGTACTAGCGAGTATTTCTCATATAAAGGGGATGTTTTTACTCGATCGCATTAAAAAAAAAACTGGTCAATCAATCATAAGGTGTACGATCGATGATAAACGTCCAAAGATCTTAAAAAGACAAAAATGTTGTGTGTATAGGTTTTTCAACTGCCCAAACGTGCGTCAGAAACATCAGTTTGAGTTAACGACTCATTGATGCCCGCTCAAATGTCAAAAGGCCAACAGAAAGTATCGCCATATAGAAATGAACTCATCTATTACCACAGCTTTGCGGTTTGTGGTCATTTAAACTCACAAACTAAACGATTCTCATTTATTCTGTAATAAAATATTGAAGATTTGCATTCATTTTGTTGTTGTATTGAAAATAGTTTGGCAAAACATCTCGCAAACTAACATTTAATATCGCAGATAGAGTGAAAGTAATGCGGTAACTACATGAATTATGTATGTACTTACGTGCGAGCTACTGGAATGCCGTATAACTTCCGAAAAAAAAAACCGTATTACGCGAACAACTGCACGGCAACCGATAACGATAAGTCACGTGTTTGAACAATATTACAAACATGGCCGCCGTCTTTTGACAGCTGTCAAATATTCCCGCGGTTTTTGGTACATTGGTTTAATTAGTAAAATGTTGTCCAAGGTAACAACGGACACAGCACGTGGTAGACATTGCAGGGAGTCAATCAGTTTTTATGACACATAAAATTTTTAGTGGACAGGTGTCCGTTAAAAAAATATCGTATATTTATAGATTGTATCTATAAAATAAGATGTTTAATTAACACGTCGCGCTATGTAACTTGCGAGTAATCAAATAAAATCTCGATTTTAATCATATTTTTTTAGAATACACAAAACTTGATCAGACATTATTATATATATACCTAATGCGAATTTTGTATTTGGCTTTAAACTTGTTTCGGGCTCATCAGGCGACTAATAATTTTACATGACATTTGCATGTATAATGAGATAATACAGAGAAAGAAATCCGGTTTTTGCTAAAATTTCGTGCAAAATAAACTGTAGATCACGCTTTAAGTACTCAGAATGTCAAGCGTCGATTTCGTTAAGATTTTATGACTTTTCATAATATTTTTAAATGTAATTTATTGTCTAATTTCTGTTAAACCGGAGATAATAGCAATTTATTTCATCATACAACTATTCATGCTCAATGAATTGTAAAAGGTACCTACCGAGTGGCCGTTACGTAGTCAAATAGGTGATCTGATGTTCAAAAGCAAGTAGGTGATCTGCTGTTCAAATCTTATTTTAAAAAGTTGTTTTTTATTTCGTAAATTGATATTTAAGTGACATAAATTGTGTTATGAAGTTCATCTCGTGAATAAATAAACATTAAAAAGTCTTCTTTAGTCTTGATCTTTGTGTAGCCAAGTCGCATACAGCTTGTATTTTTCAGCCTACGAGTATATTTCGATTCCATATTTCCAGTAACAGGGTTGTGGAAGTAAGACAGGCAGTTACAAATACTGGTATTCAGCTGCATCAAGTTAGACTGGTAGCCGACCCTAACACAGAAAACACTAGGCAGATTGATTGACTTCGATTCCATATAATTCTGACAGCTGTCACTTTGACATTACTTGTCACACATCACAATTTCGCTAAAGTACATTCATATACGTCTAAGTGTATAATGTTTACTACCAAAATTGCTCATTTCTGTACAGCCCATTTATTCTACTTTCTAAATAAACTATGCAAAAGGTGACTTACCTTAGTATGAAGTGTGTGTGTGGAGAAGAAGGAGCAGAGAAGAACAATTGTGGACAGCCAATGGGCCGACACAAACGGCGTCGACTCCATAGTGAATCTGTAACAAAAGAGGATACACGTTTAATTATTAAAGCAATTAAACAAGAAAAGGAACTTTACTCCTGCGTAACAATAGACATTAGGGAAGTCCCAAGAATAACCAGAGAATACTAATTAACGCAGGCCAATGTCCAGCAATCGGATTTAATAGTCGGCTGAAGATTAAATTGAATAGATTTAAACATAGTTTTAATTCAAGCAATGCTTTGAATGCCAGTAGAGAGCGGTAAAAGGAAAGATTTCAACACTGTTTGCTAAATACATAATATTTTAGAAAGAAATTTGAAAATGAAGAGAAGATTGTATGAACATTATAAATATTGCTCAAAATCTTTTTGTTGACCTTCGAATGAAGTATTTATCTACGTTATAATCTTTAGTAAACACTAAAACATTACATAATTACAATAACTTCAACCACAAACAAGGACCTCAGTGTTGCCATTCAAATAAATTTCCTTGGGCCGGGGTTACCACTTTTCCCTGCAGAAATTCTCGGTACCAACCGAGCTTAGATCAAGAGATAGCACGTTATCTTGTGATCGCAAATTCTGTTGCAAATTACACTTGGTGTAAGGAATTGTGTCCTTATTACGTGTAGCGTTATCTTGTTTCGAGTACAAGATACTTATTGTTGGTATGTGCTGAGGTTTTTGGAGATTCCTATCGTTACATTTTATTATGTACAAGATTCTCGGTCGCGTCTACCTGTCTGGCTTTGCTGGCGTTGCTTGATAGCAGGACCTTTAGGTGGGCTTTTTTTTTAGCTACTTTTCGGACATTATGAAGCGAATGAATGGGGTGACTCAAAAAAGACATCGCCTAGCTTTCTGTCCTACAATGTTAAAGACAGTTTGCAGAATAAAATCCTCAAGTACCTACTCTCATATTAAGGTATTGTAGTTTTTTTTTTTTACATTGCAAGCATGTTGCTACCTGGAACATCTTAATTATGTTTCTTTATATTCGCCAATCGTATTTTTTCGAAAAAATCCTGACTCTCAAAAGTCCCGTGCGTGAATAAGGTTGATACAAACTCTCCATTTGCAAGCTGCCACTTAATTTCTTTTTTTTATTTTGGTTTCGATACTTACTAAAAAAAGATTTATTAAAACTGTTTTTGCTGCAAACCAGCCAGCACTAAAGTCAACCAGATTGACACATCAAGTGTCGTCGTATCGGAAGTGAGTGGCGATTGTGCGCAACGATTGAGGCGACCTTAGCATCATCTGATAGCTTTCAAGTGTTGCCACTATTATGCTTTGCTTGAGATTTTTATTAAGATTGTGGAGGATTATTTAATTTTGTGTTGTAGACTTGAAGTGGTCTTGGACGAAGGCTTCTGATCAGTTACTATGTACTTAATATTCAATGTGATTTTTTTTACCCAAATATGTTAATAATAATATAATATCTTTATTGGAACAAAAACACATTTTACACATTGATTTCGTACGTAAATAGCTGCATTAGTTACAAAACTGTGTCGCAGCTATTAAATATTGGCTAAGGAAAAATTCAAATAGTAATATGAAAGAACGTCAGCAAAACAAACAGTAATATTTGAGAACCTCCTCCTTATTTAATTCGGTAAATCAAAAATATGCAAACGTTTGTTTATGGGATTAAAATTATACTAGGTTGGTACATCATAGAGGCCAATACCTATGAATGCATAACTGTCAATACCTACCTTATTAAAATTAAATAATGTGCAAATAAACACAACATAAGGTGTTATTTATCCTTTAATTCAGTTCTCTGTAATAATTTTTGGCCACAAACAAAAATAAAGAATGAGAAGTTGAATGAAATGTCCTTTATTTTTTATAATACCCTACCCCTAAACAAATATTTTTAGTTGTCCCAAATAAATTATAGGAAGATCTTAAAAATGTATTAGAAAAGTAAAAACCAAATTCAGTAAATTGCTCTATTATTTACACAGGAATAAATTAGTGCCTTTTCGACTGCAAAGCCTCTATAATAGGCCGTCATACATAAATAATAAAAGATGGCAGTTACATTAGTGGCAGTGTAGAAATGGGTCCTCCTTTATGCCAATCAAACTTCATAGATTAGTAACACCTGTGGAGTGTAGCCAATAAACGGCCCATTATAAAGCCATATAAACATTATAACGATAAGTAAAACATTAATTAATTCGTGTGAACATTATGGTAATTTGTCCCCATAGGAAATGTTAATGGTGATGGCACTAATAATCGCTGTTCCAGAGATAATTTTCAAGGACAACGAGTTTATTATGGTCTTCATTAATTCCATCTTTATATGAATACTTTCATCCTAACCAGACTAGTTTCACACCCAATCATAGCTATGAACCCCACGAGTCTCGAAAAAACTCCAAAATACAAAATAACGAATCAAAACAGTACTTTCCATTGCTTAATTAATAAAAAAAGAACAACACCAGAAAAAAATAAAAACCATAGACTAAAAATTTCCTTTTGCCGCCAACAGAGCGGACCATAAACAAACAAAAAATCTTTGAGGTCGACGCTCGCGCTCAGAAGGACAATGTCTTTTCTCAGAAACGGACGCCCGCCGCCTCGAAATATTAATAAAGCTCCGTTTGCGGCCGGGACATGTTTCCGCATTGGTTTACAGACCGGTCCGGGACAGGTGAAAATAAAGTACTAATGGGTACTGTGGTCGGTATGGGTAATTAAATCATGTTTAGTCTATTAATTTTGAGAAATTTAAATAGAAAATATTGCTTGTGTTTGTAACTATTATTTTTTATAACCTAAAATTTTCCGTGAAAATTCTTTGATTTTCGGTTGTTTTGTTTTTCTATTTTTCCATTACAAAACTGTAATAACTTAATTTTTTTCAAAAGAAATATGATAGGCTAAAGTGACCTGCGAACTCCTCCTACCTACTCCACCTCCACCTCTATAAGATAGAAATCCTAAAGACAAATGCTACAAATTTTAGCAAACAGACCGATGTCATACAAATCCATCACGAAGAAGTAGGCATTTTCAACTTGGGGCCTTCCCTTTATAAAAGGCTGAAATCCTAAAGAATAATTCCAGCAGACAGAATGGGATCCACAGTATGATGTCATCCACACCCTAATTTAATCACCTTTTAAAAAGCGTCTCTCTTGAACTGGTTAATTAGTGCTAAAACTGATACTAAAGTTTAAAGCCACTTTTAATGACCTGCATTTTTTTTGCATTAGCAGTCTACCTAATTACGATGTTTTGTGCGCATTTAAGTAACACTTGAAATTAGTTTAAAAGGGTTTCCTTGCTTCCCTCTCTTTATTGGTTGTTTTGTTGTCACTCTACAGGCAACTGAAGGAACACGGGTGGGTTTTAATCAGTAAAAGTCTGACGTTCCCACTCAGAACGGGAGAAGTTATTAGAAGATTTCCCATCCCAAAAAAAACCCTAATTGCGGAACACACTATTAATCAAAATCTAAATTATTTTGAACGTTATTGCTTAACCATTCTTTCATATGTTCGTATGTACAAATTGTCTGCTCAGCAACGCCATGAATGTTGTGGAACTCTCAAAATGTAAGCGATTCCTACTGATAATGTTTGATGGATGGATGGCTGGATAGAATCATGAATTTTAAGATTATTATATTGTACTTACCTAAAATATTTCTCATTAAGTGAAATTTGTAGTGAATTTCTTTTGAGTAAATAAAGATTCTTTAACCACAATTTCAGAAATCATCTTTCTAAGGATAAATTAGGGAAGAATTGTTCGTTTACCTGTAATAAAAAAGGATATTTCGTAACTGAACAGAGCAAAACAGGAGGTTATAAGCTTACAACGTCGAGGAACCGTAAGTAAATCAATTGTGACAAAATATTAGTAAACTTTAAAAAAAAAACAATTTGGACTCCTCTTAAACCATCGCTGATGACAACATCCAAGAAATATGGCCATTAATTTTAAAATGATTTACGTCATCGAGCTGGCCTTTTATCACATTCATTCACCTTTATAAATTTCACAAGAGTCGCTTTACAGAACACAAAAACTAAAATACTTTAATATGACATACGCACGTCGTAAATTAATTTATAATGGTGGCTTTTATCATAAAAATCAGAAATCTAAACGGGTGTCAGGTGCTTGCGCAAAACATTTTTTTTTTTTTGTATTTACTTTTACTAACAAAAATTAGCTACTCTGCCTCTCTAATGATGTTGATGTTATAATGGGTTTATCTATGAAAACTTACTTTATACACCGCAATTGCTATATTTTTGATATAATTCGTCATAATGATTTTCCTAACCACAGACTGTTTAGAAAAGTGTCAAAGTCATTATTGTTACAATTAGCATAAAAGTTTTTTACGAAAAAGCAAAACTTCTTTTTAATAGTTTTTCAAATTTTTG
This sequence comes from Polymixis flavicincta, assembly GCA_949987655.1. Taxonomy (NCBI): domain Eukaryota; kingdom Metazoa; phylum Arthropoda; class Insecta; order Lepidoptera; family Noctuidae; genus Polymixis; species Polymixis flavicincta. The sequence goes on along the minus strand of OX465188.1, from coordinate 14,385,533 downwards.
GGACCAAGAAAAACCGTTGTTTTTGACATAGCCTAAGTAACGTAAACCGGCCATAACATTTAAAAAAGGTCGTAATGAAGAATGGCGTAAGGGACAAGTAGCATCATAAATAAAAACAAAATGGCTGCCTCAACTAAATAAATCACGCGAAGACCGTTTGTCCAATTACGTGCGTGTTTAGGACCGAAAAATATTGCATCAAATCTCAATGGGCGTAAATTATTGCATTTTTATTGTATTCTCGTAATAACATTTATTAATGTGCTGTGCAAGTACGATTCGGTTAATTTTTTATGTTTATTAATTGAGAACGGTGTTTCGTTTGTTATGGAGTACTTATTGTGTTCTTTTTTCGAACTGTTTTGTGGACTTTGTTTTCAATGTAAAGGGTTCAGATCAACAAAATATATGGGCTTTTAAAGAGACTGTGTGGCTTCTGACTTTGCTTCGTTATTTCTTCTCAGAGTCGTCAAATTATAGGAAACACTGAACTCATCTAGTTTTCAAAACATATTTTATTTATGACGTCTAAAAATGTTTGTAAAGATCATTTATCATAAATATAGCTACAGATTTCGGATACAAATAAATAATAGACTGGGTTTCTGTATTTTCGACGCCTGAACTAGAGTTGGTTTATTAGACTATATAGTATCCAAACAGGACCGTACACGAAACCAGTGTGTCATAGAAGAAGTGACCCAGCCTCACCCACTTTACATTATATATTCTAACACATACAAAACATAATCAATTTAAATTTATACACCAAGAAATTACTTTAAATCCAAACCCACCAGCACAAACCACTTACGTTTTATCGTAAAGCAGTAACATTTTGACACAGATGTGTATGTGCAAGTAACAAGTAACCATCGAGTTTTATCTCTACGCTGCATTGTCTACGCGTTGCGAAACTTAAGTGTTTATGGGTACTTACTATTCGCTAAGATTGTTCTGTGTTCAACACAGTAAATCGCGTGTGTTTTTATGCAAGTGGCAAAGGTAAGTGCGATCTGCCTGTGGAAGTTTCTTTTAGAAGAGATTCGAATGTACTCTGTTCTTTTGAGAGTAAGAGAGTTTACGCACTGCATCCGTCCCGAATCCGAATCCCATCCAACTTTGATAATGACGTCTCAAATAAAAACGAAAGCGATCACCACTTTTAAACCGCGTTGAAGAACTGTCAGTGTCAATATTCCAAAACAATTTTGACAATGACAGCTCTTCAAAGCAGGTGGGATGTGCTAAAAGCAGTTTCATTGGTGAAATTTGCCCTGAACTCGATTGGGAGGACCACAGGAGAAGGATTCAGTTGATAATAAAAAAAAAATACACATCTTTACTACAAATAATTTCATCGGTTATTAAAACACAAATTAGGTGTTCCAAATATTTGAAACAGCTAATTTATTTTTAAAACGAAATATATTCTTTGCAGGGGCTTCGGAATCATATGCTGATTAATGGTTACAGTGTGTGCGTCGATGTATTCCTATTGTAAAAACTTTTTATAACATAACTAGGAGGTTACCTATTCAGCATTCTGGTAGAGCTTGGGATCAGAATCTCGTGGATTTTCATTGATCATTTCAGCCGAAAGTCATCCACTGCTGGACATAGGCCTCCCCCAAGCTCCGCCACTTCAACCGATTTTGTGCTTCCCACATCGGGCGGACTCCTGCGGCCCTCACAAGGTCATCGGATTTTCTATTACAATAAGTTTTTAATTTTTATAGCTTCCATCAGTCTCATTCAAATTGAGCAGGATGTTGTAGTTGACACAATACATGTTCGTCTATTATTAACATATCAACGTGGCAATCTATTTGATTTACAGCATTTTATAATTTGTTTTTTTATTATGTATATCTAAACATGCATACTTAGCACTGTTATTAGCGATGGTTATTAATATATATTTTATTACAAAATCTATGATGCTATGCAAATTGTAGACAAGCGTATCTTTACTAATATTGTAAAGCTGTAGACTTTGTTTGTATGTTTGAACGAGCTAGTCTTTGGAACTCATCATCATCTGTGTGGCCTTTTTCTAACTAAATTAGAGTCGGCTTCCAGTCTAACCGGATGCAGCTGAATACCAGTATTTTATATGGAGTGACTGCCTATCTGACCTCCAAAACTCAATTACTGCGTAATACGATACCCCTTGGTAAGACTGGTTGTCAGACTTTTAAGCTTCTGACGACCCTAAAGACTGTCAAAGATACACGAATGACAGCCGGGACCAACAGCTTAACGTGTTTAGGCACGGAGGGGTCTTGGTATGTAAAGATGGTCACCCATCCACGAACCAACCGCAGTAAGCGTAGCTTAACCTGGTCGATCGACTCGTGCGGCTATTATTACTTAACCAGAAGGTTTGGAACTAGTAGTAGGATTTGCATAAGATTGATTGAAATCCCTTTTATATTTGATGGCCAAATTCTTGAGGAAGCTACACCGTTCTATGTTATTAGGTTTGGTTTCCGCACTTAGTCCTTCTGGTGGACCATTGTGCGTGGGCTATGGCGGCCGTCAGTTGTTATTCCAGCCAGCCCACCTCCCTCCAGAAGTTGGCTATAACTCCTGGTCTGTTGAGAAAGCTACGACTCTTAGGAGTCGGGCAAAAGGATAAAAATCTGAAAGAACGATAAGCGAAAACGAAGTAAGTAACAGCGTGCGTGGGCGATGCGATACGACCGCGACGCTTTGGTCTGGACGAACATGAAATTTAACGCGAACGAAGTTACGGGCAGCAGAAGTCTTAAGATACAACAATATATTTCGTTACAGCTATTCCAAATAAACCAGTTGCGTTTTTAACGCAATCGCCACTAAGAATTGAGGAAATCGTGTCTCCGATAATTACATAATTATTTTATGTTTGTTTTGTTTTAATTAATTAACTGAACCGCCTTGAGGTTGTGGAGAATCGAAATAATGTTAGTTATTTATTGATATCGATATTTCTTAATACATATTTCTACTCACTGCAGAAAATTCTGTTAGAAATAGTGTGGCGTTTGTTACGCCACTTCTTCTTCCTAGCTACGACACTAGGGTGGTGAATGGCGGGCGTTTCTGGGAGACTGGCTTATGCAATTTTGACGTCCAAGAAATGCCCTCAGTCTAGTTTCAATAAATGAATTTTGATTATGATTTGGAGTACAACTGGTATTTATTAATCTTATTTAATTGCTTACCTACGTTATTTTCTGGCGAGATTCCCTCTAAAAGTCTTTAAATATTTCTTGCAGGTACTCAAAGATACTGTCAAGTTTCCCCAATTGGTCCTTGGGTACTTACAGACCTAGTTTATACGAAGAAAAAATATCATGGGACGGTTCAAATTTTATGAGTTGTCACATTTTGAATAAACGTATCACTTTCTGCCACAATTCGATATTTTTGCTTCTCAGCCTTCGGAATCGTATCAGTAGTCCCAAAGATTACCCCTACGTGCAAACTTATAAATTTTAACTCTTTATCATAATTATGACTTGAAGATTATGACATAAATGCTAGGAAATCATATATTTTTATACAGGGTAAGTTTTTATCCAGTGCGCAAACTGTAACCATGAATTCAGCATACCATTCTAGAACCCCTACCGCAGAAATTTTTCGCCGGTAATAAAAATAAAAATCAGCTGTTTCATAGAAAAGTGCAATACCTACGCCGTCAAAATGTATGGAATAGCAGATTTTTTTTAATATAACACAGTTTGACAGTTCAACAGTATTCATTGCGTTATTTACGTTGTTGAACAGACACATTTTTCGACCAAATGGAGCAATGGTTTAACAATCGGTCTCAAAACGAAACAGATTATGATGAATCGTGAGTTACGCAATTAGGGTGCTGGTCTGTAAGCCATTTCTACTGATAGTTTTACGCTAATACCACGCAGTTCCTACAGGATAAAATTTTAACCAGTGCGCAAACTGTAGCCTATCATTATAGACACCCAAGCGTAAAAAAAATGCAGTACTCGTATCTGCGTACTTTTCCAAAAATGCGATCGTCTATTCTACGTTATACGTTTGGCAATAAAGTTTTAGATAAAAGTTTTCTGATCTTTTTTTGTTCTATTTTTGCGTGTCAAAAAACGCGTCGCCGCGCGTAATACTAGCGAACTATGGAGTTACTGAAATTAAAACTCATAAAAGTCACTAGGTTACGAGGTACTCATTAATCCAGTGCATAATTGCCAAACATTCAATTTTCTTGAGATCTAAGGGGCTAAACTATTGCAAATTTCCATCGATTAGCGTTCCATATGACGCGCTCATTCTCAAATGACACGCTCTATATAATAATACTTAAACTAAACCATTTAGTTTCCCAAATAGTCGTAAAATTAGAGACCTACAAAAAAAAAGAAACCGCGTTATAATATTACAAAATACGATTGCATGGAGCGTGTGAACGGTAGTTACGACATTACACCCAAAATGTCCGATTTTACGAAATATCTCCAATTTGGTTGGGAGACGAGGCAATTGTGGTGACTTATAACATAGAAGCAACGAGATAATTACCTGATGAAAATAAAGGCTGTGAATGACACAAATTAAATATTGAATTAATACGTTCATGCATTATTGTAAAGAATTATTAAATTAAATTAGATAAATTAATTCGCCATTATTACTTGATTACGTCATAGTCAATGCTGAGATTGAACAATTCGGTTCTAGTCACAAAAATTGTGCGGAATACAGTGGTTACAATATTATTTTCACAGTTCAGCAATCGTGTTCGAAATGAAGCTCTTGTCCTTCTCAGAACGGAAAAGAAGTCATGCACTCTGTTATCAAATAGGATTAGATTCATTAATAGATAACTTTGTTAGTTAGTTTGGATATCAGGTCGAAATAGAATATTTAGGAGTAGATAGCGTAGTGTACAACTTATCATAGTTTACATAACATCTACGCGGACATTCGTATTTTTTTTTTCTAACAATTTTTGCAATAAAAATAACTACATTTAATTATAAAGCGTGTATGGAATCGTGAAGTCTGTGAATTGTTTTAAAGAATGTTTTACACAAGAGGAAATATCTTAATTGCAGTAATTAAGCATAGTCGCCATTGCTGAGAAAGGTATTTTCTTGTCAGACTTATTTTTTGTTTGTTACAGTTAGTAGGCAGCAATGTTTACCAAAAGTGATCTAAATATAAGTAGGTAGATAAAAACCTTATTTTTTTCTACGTCATACTTATACTTACATGGAGGCGCAAACTAAATCCAGGAATTCATCACATGATTTTGATCCCCTAGAAGCGTATAAATTTTTCGTCGGTAAAAAATATATATATCTCTGCCATAGAATTTAGCCGCATCGGTATTGCCCTTTCTATGTGTTTTTTTTTTTTCATTATAAATAACTGTCGAGAAATTTCCAAGCAGGGGTCTTCAGAGTCGGCTCTGCCACCTTTAATGCTTAGGTATAATTAGGCCTTTGCCCCCTAATTTAGTCAAACAAGATACGACGTTTATAATGATTATTCGGTTAAAAAAGCTCCTATCGTCGACAAATTAACACACTAAAAACCGATCCTCTAAGACACTACTCACACTTATTCAGCTCTGTTCAGCTTTTGTCCATAGAAAACAAAGATTTTGTATAGAGTCCGTTCAGCTTTCCGTGGCTGAACGGATGCGTTCGCATCTCATACAAAATCGTTTTTTAATACACCGCAACATCATCGTCATAAGACTGCGCCCACGCATCAAATTCAACACCTTCATTAAGTTAAGACATAGTGAACGGTCAACAGACTCGATGTAGGTATGGGCCCATAATATTTTGTAACACTGTTATAAAAGATGAGAGTCTTAAATAACTGGCATTTAGTAAGTCATCTACTTAGTTGCTGTTTCGTTAGATAAGACTAATTAGGATTGAGCATCTTCCATAAAGGCTACATAAAACAGAAGCAACGGGACACTTGTAGAACAATTTCCATTGAGTTTTTATGGAAAATGTTCTACGAGAGTCGCGAGTCGGAGCCTTCAAAGAGGTAGGTAGTACTTATCAAATTGTTATTAACTGAATGGATAGTGACATCCCAAATCAAGTCTCCGGTTCAACTCAGCCTATCCTAGTCCACTGCTGGACATGGGTCTCTACCAGGCTGCGCCACAACACTCTATCCTCCGCCTTCCGCATTCGGTCTATCCCAGCCACCTTCTTAAGGTCGTCGGTCGATCTAGCTGGGGGCATCCCACACTACGCTTGCTGATACGCAAAATTTCCGTTTGCTGTGGTCAAAAAAGATTATTTGCTTTCTCTATATTCAAGAATAATCTTGCTGCCAAGGTGTGGAGAGTCCCTGTTCGATGTCTGAGTTTCCTAATTAAAGCTTGGGAGTATTCACTTCTAGAACGGTTACTATCGTCGATCGAAGTAAAATTATTGGGTAATTGTGTAATACACGAACATAAGGCTTTCATTTTTATTCATTGCGTTATTTACGTCGCTGAGCATTTAAATGTTTCGCAAATATGAAGCAATGGCTTCTTCAAAATGATTCAGATAGATGATTCGATAGTGTGTTACACTATTGGGATGCTGGGGTTAGCAGTCCAAATGCTATAGGAAAAGCCTTAAAGACCAGGCTAAAGCCAACTTCTGTAGTATTTCAACTTGAATTCGATAATTCCAGTACCTACCTACCAATTTTTTGCTCTTTCGGCATGATACACAGTTACTGTTAAATCATACAGGAATGAACTCATTGTGATCAGTTAAGTAATATGTTTATTACGTTAATACAAGTGGAAAGTTGTGCTTAATTTAGTTTTGTTCTTAGAACGCGTTTAGATGATAGATGGCGCTGTTGACGTACGGTGTAAAATGACGTATCTTTCTGCGTTGGTGTGTGTGTTTGTGTGAAAATTAACAGTAACTCATTTAGTCAGATGATAGATGGCGTTGTTGATGTACGTTGTAAAATGATGTATATTTTTGCGTTGGTGTGTGTGTTTGTGTGTGTGTGAAAATTTGTACGTTGGGCAAGTATTGATTATACTTATTAGAGGAGGTGTTTTCCCAGCAGTTTTTAGTGTGTGTGTGTGTGTGTGAAAATTAATACGTTGGGCAAGTAAGTATTTGATTTTTTTCATTTAGTCTACACTGTCCTTCTCCTGAGCAAAGGCCTCCCCAAATCCTTCCAGGCATAGTTTTCCAGGGCCTCCTCGATCCTGCACAGTGGGTGCCCGAAGATGGACGGCGCCGCCGAGGCCGGCCCAAGAAAAGGTGGCGTGACAACCTAGATGCTTATTATAGTTATTAGAGAAGGTGTTTTCCCAGCAGTTTTTAGTAATATAACAAAGACTTTGGCCTACTAAGGTTTTATTTTATAGTTATTGTATCAACTCGTATGGATTACCTCATTTCCTCTTGAGATGGAAGTTCTAAGGTAGACCGAGAAAATACAATTTTATTATGTGTTTTTGCAATTTGCAGGTCTGTGTCAAGTTGTACTCGTATATTGATTAAAATATGATTCACGACTGCAACACCAATTCACAGAACACAACCCTCTAAGTTCGTCTAATCTAAATCTAACTACGCATTCAACAAATAGTTTAATACGCACCAACTTTTCTCACCCTCATTCACACACTCACACACTTACACTCGCTCACACTTACACAACCACTCACCAGTTTCACCACACGAACACTCATAAACCTATGTCAAATGTAAATTTTATTATTATTAATATTATTTTAGTTGTAGTTTACGGGAAACCATAATTATGTACTTGGGGCGGAGACCAGCACCCTAATTGCGTAACTCACGATTAATCATAATCTGTTTCTGAAACAGGTTGTTAAACCATTGCTTCAAATGTTCGAAAAATGTGTCTGCTCAACAACGTGATTATCGCAATGAATATTGTTGAAGTGTCAAATTGAAACAGATGATGATTAATCGTGAGTTACGCAACGGTGCTGGTGTCCTGAAATACAGGCTTCGGCTTAGTAAGCTAAGCACCAGTCTCTCACAATATTATTCTATGAGCCCATAACTGGACAATATTGTTCTATGTAACTCTTTTATAAATAAATTATATAATATTTAAAAAAAAAAACATTGAATGAATATTTCAAGAAAAAGTCATTCAATGATGAATGAAATGAACTTATGAGGGTTGTCTTGATTATTTTAATGAATGTAATTACTTATAGCCATATTTTTTACGGTCGTGAAAATATTTTGTTCAACATTCAGCTTGCTAAGTTGCCCGATTCCTAGTAAACGCTTCCTGCCTTTTCCATTTTTTTTATTTACAGTAAAAAATCGTTTTTCAGTATCCCAAAACGCCGTCATCTGATTAAGAATAAAACACATCACAAAATAACCGTCCTCAGTACATTTCATGCTTCTCGCGCCGAAACATTTTCTGCTAATTGGACTCCAAGATAAAAACCCTTTGGCGGTCAGCTGAACGACAGCCAGCATTAAGTATGTACTTTCCTTGTGACGATTATTTATTCGAGATTTAAACAAAATACAGGACATTGAACTTTCAAGGAAGCGTAAGTCCCGATATCCCGAGGATTGAATTTATTGCAAATTAAAAGACGATGTCATTGTTTAAGGGCAATTAGCGATACATTTTATCGTTGTAGCGTGTGATCAAACGTTATTGCAACGGTATTTATACGTGTTTGGTAAAAGGGTTTTTGTAATGAGTATTTGCTTGGAAGTATAACTACTTAAACAACCCTTTTATCTGCTGATGCTAGATTGATCGTCTAAGGTCCCCCTAAGTGTGAAATCGTAGTGATGTGCTAATCATATATCACCTTACAATACGTGAGAATGTTCTGATGATAGATTAGAACCTTAAGTATAAAGAAAAATACTATAATTTCAAATGAAATCAAAATCAGAAACAGCAATTACATTCCAGTAGTTGAAACCTAATCACTATGTTTACTATGAAATCAAATAAGATTTTGCAACTAAACCTACTCTCATGCTCTACCGTAACATGAAATAACACGAAACAGAAGGTTTACTTAAGGCAATGCGAAAAAGTCTTTCCTTGTGGCATTACGTCCAGATTAATAGCATTGTCATCATTCTCCTGTATTTATGCCAATCTGCAGCTTATTGCGATAGGAATGGACGCAGATTGCTCCCTCATGGAGCATTGGACAAAACTACATGTACGAGCAGCGCGGTCCTGATCCAATATTTATGTTTCTATTATTCTGTGTTTATTTTTGTATTATTTTTGTTATTATATTATTTAAAAAAAAAGACCTATGGTGATTATAATAGCTACTAACAATATTATTGTAATTTACCTGAAATAAATGAATTGAACGTCTTTTTCTCCCATACTTCTCTATTTAGTCATCATCTCGGTAAGCACCCAGGGTTCCCAACTTTTTGTACGAGAAATGAAGTATATTAAGATTGGAGAAATAGAATGAACAGTATTTTACATAAGAAAACAGTATTTTATTTTTACACGAAAATGACGAAAAGAAATGACAATAAAAACGGTTATGTTTCGTATGCATTCTGCGCTGCGCATGCGTGGCATTACAGACTTTACGTATGGCTTCGCATACCAGCGGATAATAAACAGTATTTTGTATATTTCTTTCATACAGTCTATCCATCGTTTCATTGATCTTCCCCTATCCACATTTATACTCAAAACTTTCCTTACGTTATTTTCCTCGTTCCTCCGCTACACATGATGACAACCGATTACCACACGAATTTTCAGTGCCCGCTACCACTTTCAGACTTTGTCTTAAATACTTATTACTAGATATTATCGATAATTATATGAACCTTCTGCAACTACACACACCACTGCCGTCCCGACCTCTGCCCTCTTGATCAACACAGAAAGACTTTTAGAAGTGATTGACGTCCAAATTAGTTAAGCTAGTAAATAATAAATAACTAACACAAAGTATATTGCATTACGGCTTAGGTAATCCGCAATAGATTCTGTTGATTGCGATTACACTTGCATAGTTTGAAACCGGTTCATTAGCATGAAAGGAACTTAAAGAAAGCAGTCGGCTGGAGCGAGCGTGGTTTATGTCAGTGGCTTAGCATAACAAGTACCGGATGGCAGTAATGTAAATGCCATATTAATGATATAAAAAGCAATAGGTTAGTATATACCGACACGATTTTCAGCTTTGCCAATGCGTGGTATTTTTTAAGTTTCTGAAAATAGATGTCGATTTTGATCGGAAGATTTCTTTTCTTTTGTAGTTGACAAATGCTGCTCTTTAACTCTGGTACTGTCACCAAAACTTACGTAAGTAAGTAAGGTAAGTCACTATGTTGTCAACATTTTTTTTTTCTTCAAAATTTTATTCGAAAGCATCCATTCGGTTTCTTACTAAAATTCTACTACACCCGGCGACCCTGGTCACTTATCTTTTTTGGTGAAGTACACGGTGTATTTTTTCTATGCACTGCGCTGATTTACTAGATAATTATGTAGTTTGCGATGATACACCCTATTACCTTCAGATGCGTTACCGGTGCTCAATATAGTGAATATAAATGCAAGGTAATTGCCTGTCGTGTTATTAGTCACGCACCATCCAGTGACGCTGCGACATGCTGGTGACGTAACTGAGTATATATATATATGGCTTTCCAACAACAGGAATCGATATGGGTCTTTCCTGTACTTCGCGCACTGTATGGTTGTATGTACTAGTAGGTAGATACATTCATGGTTTATGCTGTTTTTAAGTGCTCAATGTTCGTGTATGACGCGTCTTTTTAAAATACGACATTGTTAATTTGTATGATTGTGTCATAATTATAACTTCGAACAAAATATGACGAGGTCTTAAAACACAGATTACAAAATCGATTCCCAGCACTAATCTCAGTCATACTTATTTAAATGTACAGACGCCAGCACAGCACAGCACAGCAGATTGGAATAGCTTGTAATGTGCTGGCGTCTGTACATTCATCGAAATATCCCACCACAAAGCCCAAAAAGGAATTTCTGAGAGCACTTTCACACAGATTCGAATCGGACTAAATAGACGACAAAAGTGGATGAAAGTGAACTTGTTACCAAATGGCTATTAAGGATTCATCACACGGACATGTTTTCACATGTCCGAGCATCGAATATTATAAATTCTGTTGCCTTGCTCGCCTTGTGAGGGGAATCTAAAAGTTTTCTTGCACTTTCTTTATTTTATTCTTCTTTGAAAGTTTGTTTATTTGTAAACACCTTTTTTCCTTGAGTAAATAGTTTATAGGAAATCCTTAGATACCTAATGGATTTTCACTAGGTAATTTATTTTAAGTAGGTAATGAAACAGTTTGGTTCCAAAAATAATAAATAATTTTGAACAAGTAATCTTGGAAAATCCCTGACTCACTGTAAAAGCCGGCGTAACATCCAACAGTGAATGTAAGTAAGTATCATAAAATACGTTATTATAAAAAAATATTAACATATCCACAAGATAACGTCCCTCCTTCGACAAAATCCTCACCATTCAAGATAACAGTTTAAAAACGCGGCAACACTCTGTAATATCACACACAGCATTACATTTTGTGTAGGTACCAATCATAAATTCATATCATCATATTGCTATAAAGTATCAAATTTAAATTAAGCTGTACGAGCGTTTGCCTTTGCCTCTCTGCCGCTCAAAAAAAAAAAGAAGAATCAAAATGGAGCGGAATAAAGTAAATATGGCGAAAGCGTTTAATGAATTTCGTGTCACCTCCATTATTGCATAACGGGATGAACAGTTTTCTGTTAAGCAAACTCATTGGGGATTTTATCAAAGGGTCAAGAAACCTATAATGAGTATCCGAACAGTGGGGGGCGCAAGAGTGTTGATTCGATTCGGTATTTTGACAGTAAAAAATGTGCGGGCCAACGGCCAGGGTCACGGTAGCTATGGCTCTCGATATAATAACATCTGGGAGCTCGGATTTAGAATCGATAATCGGTATTAATCGAGATGATTTCATAAATCGAGATGCGTGACTCAGTTTGAAAAAAGAAATATTGATTTGCATTTATTTTGAAGGAGTTGGGAGCTGTATTTATCTCGAACGATGTACAACGTATACTACCTACCTACTTATGTAAATTATGGAAAAAAATCGTACTGTTTGAAAAATATTGTTACATAACATGACATTGTGGTTTTATAGCAGTCTTGGATAACGAAAATGTTCTATGAAATACATTTCATAGAACATTTTACACTAGGTACAGTGTTTTATGCTAAATATATGTAACAACAGTAAGTCAGGTATCTATTATGTATGTGGAAGCAATAAAGTTAAAATACACACCTAATATTGAAAAACTAGTGCAAGCCTGTACACACGGATACACATCAAGCTATACATTTCCAGTATAAGCTGATCTCGCATTGTAAAGCATTTCCGTACAGTGCGAGATCAGCGTAAACTGGAAATGTATAGCTTGATGTGTATCCGTGCGTACAAGTGAAAGTGATCAACGTTACACTATAATACTAAAAGTTAATGACTAAAATTACTTGAATTTAAGGTTGACATTCGACCTTAAGTTCTACTGATTTTGCCTTTGTCTATCGTCACCATAACTTAGGATTGACGAAATATTTATTTCAAGTGTTTTTTTAAACGACTCATAGACAACTATTTGACATTTTCAAACGTGTTCCTCGTAGTGACATAATTTTACAGGAAGTAACGAAATTAAACACAACCAAACCGGCTATTGTCAAGCTTTTAGTTAATTTTAATAATAATAAACATCTTGATTTCCTTAAATATGGCAAAAAACACTACAAGAAATTTTCATTAGGTCGTTCTGTTATTAACATTTTGATTGGATATCCTTGAATTTTCCTATCAGCTGTTAAAATTATCATGTTGTTGTAAATGGCTTATTGTCTATGTTGTAGACGAATGACGCGGAACAGAGTCGATGAGCCATAAACAAATCGAATGAAATGGACCTTAAAATGAATGAAATAAAGCGTGAATGAGAATGAAAGGAAAACTTATCGTCTGTTCCGCACGAATCTTAGCATTTATTGAGGGGAACGGTTACTTCATTTAGTTGCCGATGGATTTTTTAAACTGTTAAAATTTAGTTTAAAATTTTAGATATTGATTTATGTGGAAACCTCTTATTATCCCTCCATTATTTTCCAAGAATTAATTCTAATTTGTATGGTAGAAATGGATTTTAAATGACTAGGTTCTGCCCGCGGCTTCGTCCGCGTGGTAAGTAAATTGGAGCCTATGTGTTATTCTGATGTCTAAACTACATTACTGGAAAATTTTCATCCAAATCCGTTCAGTAGTTTTTGCGTGAAAGAGTAACAAACATCCATCCAGCCAAACTTTCACATTTATAGTATTAGTGGATTAGTGGATATTAGTGGATGGATAGTAGGATTGATGTGATGAAAGGTATGATAATTTAATCTTATTTCAATTAAGTATATTATGCAATTGGGGCTGAATTGTTATTGCATGTATTTTTATGTGTTTAGTAATTTATAAGAAATTAATATGTATTTTTTTTATTAAGCTATCAATTTAGAAATATAAGTTGAAATGTTTTTGTTGTTGTAGAGAATATAATTATTACTATGTCAACATCTTGGACCTCAAAACACGTAGGTACCTAATTACTGTTAAATGATAATGTCCCTTAAGGTCTAAGGTTTATTTATTCTCATTGCGACTGTTGATGGTTTTTCTAAGCCTTTCAATCGCTATAATTAGCCACTTTGACTGTTTTTTTTAATGAAGATTACTATTATCATAGACAATGCACCAACAGCTGCCAGAGACATCAATAATTAATCACACTTGTCAAAGTCTGACAGGCCATTGTGATAAAATTGCCAACTACCTATTTTGTTAGATATTCATTAAAGGTTACTTTTTTGTCCCAACTCGGATATCACTTTTCGTCATTTTTCAATTTACAAAAATCGTTAAAATCTCAAATTGAAAAACGTCTTATCTTTGACATTTTATCTTTAATATTAATGGCGGTTAACTCTTAAAATTGTGGACTTTTTGACGTAACGTGAGAAGACGCCATTTATATTATAATAATAAAAATGAAATGCTGAACGTTGGTAAGCGCAACACTTGTGAACCACTGGTCATAAATTCAGAATTGGCTATTTCTTCTTTTAAAATGTTCGTAATAGTCCGAATGAGGTTCTAATGGACAGAATAATTGGAAATCTTCGTTTGTTGTATAAATGATTGAATTTTGGGCAGGACAACGAGTGTCGGGTTAGCTATATTGGTAAAGCTTATGACAGATGTCAGAGGATTTGGGCACGTATTTTAATACCTGTTACTCTTGGTTTAGTAATTAACTTTGAAACTGCTACTTGTTTTACCGGAAAAATACTGTCGCAATTAAAATTGTCCTTGCGCGCCTCCTGTGTGGCACTTAAATTAATTATTTAATTCAGAAACGCGAGCAATGTGTGTAAAAACTTATCATTTTTCAATACGGACTAAAAAGCTTAAATTTTTTCTCAAATTTCCATAAGCATTGTTGGATATTGAGCAACCCTAGATAAACATTAACTTGGCAGAATAAGATCAACTTTTTGACGTGAATACGGCCAAGAGCAAATGAAGAATGACCTTTCAACACGTCAAATGCTTCTAATCTCAAGCTGTCATGGAAATTCTGACTCACTTACATAAAATTATATAAAATAAAGGACCCCCACACAGAAAGAGATAATAAGAATGCAACATATTCTAATTATTTAACAGTACAGACGATAAAACGCGTCCTGCAGAATAAATTCAAGTAATTAAGAATACAGAATTTGCATTTAGTGAATGATAAAATTCTCGACGACTTAATAAACTTGTAACATTCTAACGAAGGACCTACAGCGAAGTGAACCCTTTGGATTTAAAACGCAAATCGGGTCCTTTTTGGAATTTCAAACGTTGCCAGAAAAGGGACGCAATTTTACCAAATAAATGTCTTTTACGATTAGAGTTTACCAAAAATTCAAATTGACACGTTATTTTCTGGGAGAGTTAAATTAGAGATGTAAGTTTGACCACACACTAAGAACACAAAAATGCATGTAGTGTGCAAGCTTTAAATTGTGGCAACATTGTTTTTTTTTTTATAAATGCAGATAAAAAAATCAAACCAGCCAACATATTACATAACTGACCAGGTTTATCCCTATCATCAAGTCTCCTAAGTTTTATAATACCTAACTATCTAGTCTTTAGCTTATCTACCACTGCCACCCATCGTCTCAACTAAAACCAATCTATCTGTTAAGTCATGCAGAACAAAGCATAAACAACTTCCTTATTGAATTTGTTCATTGTTGCTGGTGCCACACACAAGCTGTATTAATAATCGTTATTTTAAATTGAAAATAATAATTTATTGTCTATGATTATTGATTTTGCACATTCTATGCACATTTTTATGCTCAACAATGAGGTTGGATTAAAAACGAAACAAATACTTGAAATATGTAATCAAATTGGTTTTCCTGAATGACCATAAGTTATTGAATGCTCTTGGATGTCAGAAGGCCAGCAGGCTTAGCATTGACGCTTTCTTTTTCTACTCTATTGTAGAATATAAATCGTTTGTCTACATTTCTCGGTGAAAAACTGTCAACTGTCTATACGGAAACGTCATTTTTGTCTACTTTTCCGACGGCAAAACTTGTCTTCGGTTCTCGTGCGAAGCCTGCTGATTAAATATAGCTGCATGTGCAAGTAGCCATGAAGACGAATAAATCTTGCTTTACAGCTAAATTGGGGCAGGTGAATGATGAAGTGTTCTTCATAATTGTCTTACCCTTGTATTTATCTTCCACACTTCTCTATTAGCCGTCATCTCGGCAGTCAACCCTTTTGATCTATATAATGTTTCACACAATCCATCCATCGTTCCTTTGGTCTTCCCTACTCTTACAGTCATCAACAGTAATCGGATGATTGGGCGCTAATATACTTACACTTCAGTTTTATTCCCACGAAAGAATAATGCGGACATGCCTTTGAGAATTCCGGATACCGGAAATTTTAAAAATATTAATATTTTAAGTCTCCTGTTCGTATAAAATACAATAAATTAGTCGATTCGATCACTAATCTGTTATATAGATAAATCAATTTCCACTACTTGACCACATTGTTCACATAATCATTTTTTTATTGATATTCCATTTGTATTGAATAAAATATAAAGATACTAAATCAGAATAACCACTGCTATAATTTCATTAAGTTTCTTGTACCTAGTTGTTTTTAGAAAATTGTTCAATCCCGGGAACCCGGGATTACTTATTTATTCAGAAAGGAATATTCATATTATTCTTTCTTCTATAAGCGCCCGATTATCCGACCATTGGTCACCACGCTACATCCAATACTTACGATACAAAAATTTAAAACATTTCAGGTAACGACAACAATATACAAAACTGCTGAGCTGCATTTGATGGCTTCAATCAGATAAGCCAAATGAAATCACTCTGTACGAATGTAAAATGGGAATTCAGATGTTAGAGAAGGACCATTAAAAAGAACTAACTTTTGAATGTCTTAATAAAATGTGAATATAAACGTACTTTTAGTGCATTTCGAACTAAAAATAAAGTTGTTGGTATTTATGATATAAAAATAACTTTATGATCATGTCTACAATTCTGTGAATAATATTTGTGTACAGAGGCCAGCACATCAAGCTACGCCAATCTGTCAAATTTCTTTGATCGTTTTTCAACTTTATCACAAAGGAATAAGGTTCATGTTCTATTGGAAAAATTTGACAGTTTGGGATAGCTTGACCTGCTGGCGTCTGTACATCTTTACCTAGCCTGGAATTTTCTTCCAAATGACTGCTATAGAAGCGATCCAGTTGAAATAGTTGAGACGGAACTTACCTGGAAAAAAGAAAAGGTTACTAAGTATGACATACTAATATTATAAATGTGAAAGTTTGTACCTACCTTTAGATGATGCATATTTAGATGTTTGTATGTTTGTTACTCAATCACGCAAAAACAACTGAACGGATTTGGCATACAGATAGTTTGTAGCTTGGAATAACACATAGGGTACTTTTTATCTCGATAGTACGTTTACGTGTGATAATTTTCGAATTTCACACGCGTGAAGGCACTGGCAAAAGTTAGTTATTTATGAATTCTCTGAAGTCATCATCATCATCATTTCAGCCAAAAGACGTCCACTGCTGGACATAAGTCTCCCCCAAAAGGGGTGCTTTGCCATCATCGCCATACGCTTCGCAGGCGGGTTCGCGATCGCAGTATGGTGGTAAAATGCATAGAGAACGCTGCTGCCCATTCTCTAGTAAGTCCCTTAGTCGTCTTCTATGACACCCACTGGAAGAAATGAGATGATGCTATTCTTTTACGTCCGGCACGACACGGAACAATTTTCTGAAGTAATGCAATTAAATATAACATACTGAGTGGAAAATGTGGAAAAACTTAAAATCTTCACATAGAAATGGGAAAACTTCTGACATAACCTTCAGTGCCAAGTTTCAGCTGAAAGCGCTTCCGTAATATTACAAAAGCTTTCCTAAGTTATCTCAAAGAGTTTTTAAACCAGCTTTATCTCGCTTCAAGCTCTTTTCATCACTTAATTACTTAATAATCCAACGAAATGCATCGCGGAAGTCACACAGAACCACAAGGATTTCAACATTTAATTATTATATTTATTTTAATTTCTCTACCAATTAATTATCAGAAATTATGAAATATCAGAATATTAATTTTATAGTTGAAACTTAACACCCGTTATTTAATATGTATTTGTAGTTTAGGAGGTCACTGCCCTCTAAACATAGATACCTACAAAATAATAAGCTATTACGTCAGTAATTGTGCAAGTTAATTTTATTTTTATTGTTACTATGTACAAATATTATGGTGACATTAACGCCTTAGGCAGAATAGTAAATTAGGAATGTGCAATGCATGTTTAAAAATTGCGTAAATTATCTATGACTTTTCCTTTGTGAAATGAGTGGACTGTCAAGCAGTGTGAGTGTGACTGCGCCCTACGGAGCCCTTGTGTATTGGTCACGAAATAAATGACTACATAACCTAAGTAGAAATTCAACGGATATTTCATTCAATTTAGAAAAGATTCCGAAAGTTTACTTCAAGCAAATTCTGTTCCATTTATGTACGATTAAATATAGTGTCATTCGGGAACACTGAAAGATGCTCCTAAACTTTTCGCAAATCTTTACTCTAATAAAACACTAAAAGGTTCTTCAAACAGGCGCGACGCGACACTTGTACAATTGTCATGTCATTTATTCAAACTAGGCTGACAGTCAGCACTTTTCGAACGTCAAAATACATAAGACAGTCTCCCAAAAACGCCCACCCTTCGACACTTCCTAGTGCTTTAGCTGGGAAGAAGAAGTGGCGCAACAACCTCCCCAGCAGCACAGCTGTCTGATAAGTTGGAAGAACTTGATTCTACAGGAAAAGTTTTTATCCAGTGCGCAAATTGTAACCATGAATTCAGCATATCATTCTAGACCCCCTAGCGCAGACATTTTTCGCCGGATACATAATCAGTTGTTCCATACATTTTGACCGCGTAGGTATTGCACTTTTCTATGAAACAGCTGATTTTTTTTTGTACAACCGGCGAAAACTTTCTGCGCTAGGGGTTCTAGAATAATATGCTGAATTCATGGTTACAATTTGCGCACTGGATAAAAACTTACCCTGTATAGGTAAGTAATTAAATTTC
This sequence comes from Polymixis flavicincta, assembly GCA_949987655.1. Taxonomy (NCBI): domain Eukaryota; kingdom Metazoa; phylum Arthropoda; class Insecta; order Lepidoptera; family Noctuidae; genus Polymixis; species Polymixis flavicincta. The sequence goes on along the minus strand of OX465188.1, from coordinate 14,366,712 downwards.
ATTAAAAATAAAATTTTAATTAATAAAAATAAAATATGTTGTACATGAGTCGCGTGGCCCTGTTTGCAGAAGCCTTAAAACGTTATTGTAACTAAGTTCATGGTAGGTTATGAGTTTAAAATGTAAACACAATTAATTCTACAATCTAATCTACCTACAGTCCAGTTCATTCACACTCACACAAAGGCAAACTCCACAACAACGTAAACACTTACAAAGATTCTAAGAAAAACTGAATCGTTCTATAATACCTATCATAACATTATGATTACCTGCGTCAATCATAGACAAAACAATTATACTTCGGACCAAAACATTGAGACGAGCGACTCAATACGTCAATCAAACCGAAGCTAAAATGTTTTAGTTTGACAGAACAACAAATAAAGATTTGTACGACAAACATTACAAGGCAAGTTGTGTCAGTTTTCTCAGAAAAGATGTATTTAGTAGATACATACGTCAGATGGCAGGGATTCTGGCAAATCGTATGCCCAAAAGCGTAGGTACTGTTTCTTGAGAAAAAAGAGGTCAAACAAGAAAAAAATGTTTGACAAGTTCAAAAACTTTACGAGGAAAACTGCAAAAGTTAGGAAATAAATAGTGATGCATATCGTTAAGATTGAGACAGTTCCTAAGTGCCCAAGTAGTATAAGTATATTTTTTTAGTTAATAGATCAATCTATAATTTAAATAGTATGGTCTATGATTTTATATTGCTGTATAATACAGGTTATTATATAAATCTTCCTCAAGCACCAGTCTCTCACAAAGGTAACCCATATTTCGTGCACTTCTAAATTTAGCACTTGTGTAGAAAGAAGAAACGTTTTATATTATTGCTACCGTGAATCCATTTTCTTTGGCAGTCGGATAGCAACTATTGAAATAGGTTTTAAAACATCTGCTAAATATAATTCAAATTTATAGACTACACATCTTGCTCTCTACGTTAGGTAGCTAACACCAAAAGGCATAAAAATAAAAACATATAAATAACAACGAAGGTTTTATACGAAACACAATGGAACAGTTGCGTAACTGCGTAAATAATTACCATAAACGCATAACTGATTTTGTATGGAGATGTAAAAAAATTGGCGACCCTCTAGCTTTGGACACGGTATGAAAACACAATGCCTTGGACAAAAAACTTGCTGTCGATCTGATGTACCATAAGGTTAATTACAGTGATGTTATTTGATACTAGTTAGTTAGATTTCTTTATTGATATAATAATTGGCTTCTGCAGGGTTCTGGCATCTCCGCATTCAGAGAATGAACATTTCGTATGATCTGAGGCAAAGCTGAAGTTTTACGCTTATTCTTTTTTCAATTGTGACCTTTGACCTCGTCTAAGAATAAGGTGATTTCAGGCCTGAATACTTAGGTCCAGTCTCATCAATGTTCATTCGCAGAAATCAGTGACTTCTAGTGACCGATTTGTTCCAGTATATAATGTACTGCTGGTATTGGAAGCCAGCGGCATATTACTAGTCACCACCATGCCTAGCCTCTTCTCAACTATTTTGGGATCAGCTTCCAGTCTAGATGCAGCTGAATACCAGTATTTATAATGGATCGACTGGCTATCTGACCTCCACAACCCAGTTCCTGGATAATACAATACCTCTCGGTAAGACAGGTCGTCAGACTTTCGGGGTTTTGACGACCCGTAACGACTGTGAAAGATCCGAAAATGGCAGCCGGAACCTACGGCTTGACGTGCTTTCACGGCACGGAGGGGTCTTGGTATGTAAACATGGTCACCCATCCAAGGAACAAGCGTTGCTTAACCTGATTTTTCGACCAATACGGCTGTTTTTACTTAGCCATAAGCACCTCTTTACTCCTGTACTTAGCCGCAGGCGCATTACCAGTGAGGTACGTAATGCGCAGTAGCAATGTTGATAGCCACGAAACGCACCCATATGGTAATCCAACGAATGAACAACAAAAGAAACATCCATTTCCCTACTTAACAGAAGTCAGTGGCAAAATTTATTAGGGTTAGCAACGTTTAGAAAGCGCGCATAAACTAATTATAATGCAATTTCGCTTCACATTATACCGGCGCTTGGCCAACGCGGGCGGCCATTTTACAAGATTTCGAATGTAACGCGCCGATTTGTTAAGTGGGCTAATTGTCAAACTGATTGCTATTGATATTTTGGTTATTATTTGAGTAATTACTTAAGCCGTTTTGGATATTTAGGGCTTGTATTGTGATTTTTGTTGACACTGCGCAAGTAATGGTTTCGCTCGACTGATGTGTAAAGGTGCTCTTACACGGGCAATTTTTTGAGCAGTTATTGCTCGGCAACAATAATGGATCAATCTGGATCAATAAGTGGAGCTATCTGGACCAACAACAATAAATTTCAGATGTGTTTCGGGAATAAGTATTGCTTCTAATTGCTCTATATATTTCATGTTTCATGAGCACTGGACCAACAACAATATGTATTTTAATATTTGTCACCGCCTTCCGAAATTGAAGTTATTTTTCACTTTGTAGTGTTTTTCCGGAAGTCAGTTGTGTTTTTGTTTTGGGAAAAAGTTTTTTCTTCCACACTTCTCTATTAGTCGTCATCTCCGTAGTCACACCCTTTCTAACCATATCATCATTCACACAGTCCATCCATCGTTTCTTTGGTCTCCCCCTACTTTTATAGCCATCGACATTCATACTCAAAACTTTCCTCACGACGTTTTCCTCATTCCTCCGTATCACATGACCACTTGCCTTCTTGGAGTCGAAATTTAAGGTCTTAGGGCTGGGTTTTCAATATTCAAACTACTTAATATCTGAGGAATAAATATTGCGGATTGACAGCATTTGTATCTGCCAGGAGTTCGGGTTGTACGAAAGAGATACCGTGGCCCCTGGTACACAGGCAACTGAGAGAACACGAGCGAGTTTTAGTCAGTAAAAGTCTGACACGCCCTCCTGCTCCACCCAGAGCGCGAGAGGAGAAGCTATTTGATGATTTTCCACCCTCAAAAAAAAACATCATATGTACAAAATTATTCTTCACATAAAAATTATCTAACTATTGAAAAATCAGCCCTTAATTATGTAATTAACTTTATCTGTTTCATTCTGTTTTACCTATATGCCCGTAGTAAATGAGCCTTCTTTTTCTGCCGTAGTTGGGTAACAACATTTCGTTGCTGAAGATAAAATTTAAGTACTTACCTACCTACCCCTGATACAATTAGGTAAATCACCCTTTATGGAGTAATTAACCTTTAATTACGTAAAAGGCAATCTACTTTTACGAGAAATATTTGCATGATTCGTATCAGACATTGAACAGATATAATATTGCCGATCAAGTACGAAACGATTCATGTTTCCGGGATATTGTGCCGACAAACATTGAATTTATTTTATGTATTCCGTTCACATACGGTGTTGGTACGCGAAAATGTATCGAGGTCTTATTTTAAGGTGTTGGAAGATAACCGTTATGTAATCTTAAAAATATTTTTAGGAAGAAAACACGTTATAAAATTATAATTACACAACGTATTTCAGGGTGGCAGGTACGCAACCTTTAACCATGGATTCAGTATTGATTTCTGCGTTGAAATTATCCGTCGATTATTAAAAAAAAAAAAATAGCTGTTCCATACATTGTGACCACATATGTAATGCACTTTTTTATGACACAGAAAAAATCCATGTATGAAGTATGAGCCACAAAAAAGAGCGAGTGTATGAATATGCGGTTGCCCCTTAGTTGACGTTCACACAACGCAACAGCAGGCTTAGCACACTAACACTTTCTATTTCTACGAAGAATAGACAGTGCTTTTTCAATACAAAGTGACATTTAGTTTCTCCATTTTTGACATCGCACCGTAGATATCCTTCTACAATCTGTCATTTAGTCTTTTGTTTCTAAGGATCTCTGTCTAGGTCCTTATAAAATGTAGATTATTTCAGAAGAATATTACTTGCCAAACTGACAAAATCACACTGATAACAAACTTTCTACTCGACGGCCACAATGTATGTATACCTATACAATTATCTACAAAATCATGATTAGTTTAAAACGCATAACTGTGATAATTAATAGAAAAACATAGCTACGAGTATCTTCTCTTATTGTACAGACGCCAGCACATCAAGCTACCCCAAACTGTCAAATTTTCCCAAATGAACATGAACCTTGCACTTTTGCAATAAAGTTGAATATCTATCAAAGAAATTTGACAGATTGGAGTAGCTTGATGTGCTGGCCTCTGTACAAGTTCATCATTTAGTTAGTAGTCATGTCTATTCTTCCGTCGACAAATCGGTGGCTCGTGGTAAGCCTGCTGTAAAAAAAAATCGCGTACTGGATGTTCAACGCATTGCGCCGAGAGTTGAAAATCGAACGGTGTTTTTTGACACGCTGAGACGCACTCTGTTGGATTGTAGACGCTCGGTCCAAAACTCGAGAGTTGAAAATCCAGTGCGACAATGACTCACTGCGAAATTTTGACATACGCGTGAACGTCGATAGCCCAATTCATTCAATTTTTTTACCTGTGGTTCGTTGTGAATCTTCAATTCTGGAATTCTCCCTCCCTCCCTCTCTCATTTAGAACGTCAATTATTGGCCAAACTATCAATTACTTATTGCAACCACAAATCCTTGTGCAGCCCAAATAAATTACCGCCAGTTAAGTTTACGAACGGTCGTTAAAACGTAAGAGACCATTCACAATTTCCTCTGAACGCGAAATGTATGATTAAAAGTTAACCTTCGTGCTGCCATCACCAGATGGTAGGTGGGGTAGGAGGTGCTAGGCTGACAGTGTGTCGTTTCTTACCCAACAGACGTAATTACAAGACAAACAATGAGTTTTGAAACCGCGCGGTGGTCGCACGATCTTGAGATTTGTCGGGGGCGCCAAAATGACGCTTCTACATTTTGTTTCATTTTTTGATGACTTTTTATGGCTTTGTTGGGCTTTTAGTTGCAAGTGCTACTGCTGTGCATGAGTTACTGGGTTCGATTCCTAGGTCGGGCAAAGTGTTATTGGGTTTTCCTTCAGGGATTTCTTAGTAATAGCACGAGTTCTGGATTTGTGCCCGGTTGATGCCAAAAGAATCGCCCCCCCCCCCCCCATTACAGGGGACTTAAACATAAATTGCGAACTGTGGGTGTACTATACCTAGATTTACATCTGCTTACCGTTCGGAGATAATAGGCGTGATGTTTATTTGTCATTTTTATGATTTTTTTAAATGTTTCTCCAAAAACGTCTTGTTTATTCTTTCATTGCTCTACTTAAATGTTACGTGACTTAAATATCTTTCGTTAGTTAAAGACAAAATAAGTTTTTAGTTTTAAATTAATCTAATTATTATTATCAGTCAGTAATCGGTTAGTTAATTACTATTGGTGGTTAACTATATAAAAACGTACATGGATATAATAAATATTATCGACACTTCCATCTCGATTAAAAACCTCGTTTAAATGTTAATTATGCCAAATAAATCAATAATAACAACATTAACAACTTCATGCAACACACGCTACTTACAAAACTAACAGTCAAGCTCTATAAAGCAAGTGTAGAAACTATTTATTTAAAAATAAATTGGCACTACAAATGAACAATGTACTACTGTATAATTGACTGATAATGAAATAATTTAGAACGGAACTGCCTATCAATAGAGACTTGTTATTATATCAAGTTTTATTGTATGAACTTGTCAACTTATAACTTAATTATTACAAGTTAATAAATACGGGGTAGGCTCTAGGATATAGACTCAGTTGGGTTTAGCAATTTACAACCTTTGGACTAATTTCTTCTTAACTTCCCGTAAATTAGCTTGAAAAAGACAACTATTAAAAGTAATTTACGGATTATTTATTAGAACAACATTATGCTAGCATATAACAGCTAATATTTTAGAATTATAATAAATAATTGAAATCTATGGATGTAAAAAGAGGAATTGCGCTTATGATCACTCGGTAGAAGTGAAAACTTACGACTGGAGCCGAGTTTACGCGATTCAGCTTTGCTGACCGACTGGAGCCGAGTATACCCGATACAGCTTCAGCGAGCACAAAGTGCGTCTAACGATGAATAAATAAAAGTACTCAAATTACCTAATCAAGAAGCATCGTCTTAGACACCCAGATGTAACGAAACATCGGGGTAAAGGTTGTGACAGACAGCCGTGAAAAGCCTCTAGCTGCTGCACATTTTAGCGGCTCGGACTAGATTTCGCTTTTCGTAATTGATTTTCTGGTCTTCATGCTTTTTTAGAAGATTTTAGTCGGTCATGGCTTAAAATTAGTGGTTATTAAAAAGATTTGTTTACTTGCAATTTTGCACCCAATATAGTGTAATTTAAATGGACTTCTTTCTTAAATGTTATGCGTCAACGTTTGCCTTTCAGTATGTAAGTACGCAATTAGTAAATAAATATGACTAAATTCCCGAAACTCCGGAAGGGAACGTACTAGAAGGACATGTAGTGACCTTATTGCTATGTTCTTCAGAAAGGTCAAGTGCGTAGTACCAGCAACTGGCGTGCATGTATGAGCAGGCCTAGACACAACACATTTCTGTTAGCGTTCACGTCAAACGCTACGCCAAAATTTATGGGCATGACATTACCTGCGGAAAGTTTACAAAATCAAAGTATTTTATTTCACATAAACCTGCATGGGCACTTATGAAACGTCAGAAGCTAGGTGCACGGTTCCAATTTGTCGCTTGCAATGGAGAAGAGCCAGCAAGAAACTCTACGGTTACTCTTTTAAAAATAAAACGCTTTTACAATGTTTTCAAATTGTTGGCAATTGCTATATGATGCTAGTTCATACTGACTGCTTATGGTACACCAGAGTACTGCAAAGTGATAAAGGTCATTCCTCTTTTACTGAATCCATTGGGGCTGATAAATGGAGATCGTTAGATAAATATCTTTGTGGCTGATAATTTAAACACGATACGTACATGTAGGAAAATAAAAACATATGTTGTGCTGACCACAAATAAATTGGAAGAGAATTTTAGCAATTTGTTGAAAAGTTAATGAACAAAATTACTTTACCCAAAGGTCTCCATGTAGGTAAATAGGCAATAGGTAAGCTCGTTCCGCACACAAATATATATTCACTTCAAAACTCCTCAATATCTTCAAACTACAAAGGCTTTTTATTTTCCAGTATTTACAACTTACCAAGACAACTGCCATTGCTGTTGTCAAATGCTGTACCAATTTTTTTGACAGAACATAAAACTTTTCAATGTTGAACTTCTTTCAAGAACTCTTTTAAAATCTTCACTATAAAAAATCCTTATAACTTATTCCTTGAAATCCATCATACCATGTGTTTTACCGCTTTCTTTCCCTTCGCAATAATATATGTCTTCATACCCTTAACTTCAGAAAAGTAAAATCTTTCATATGTATTATGTAAACGAGATGAGATGTTGCAAAAGTATTTAATTCATCAACTTACAAGAAAGATACATTTATGCATGTGGAAGTTTGTAATTAGCAAATTACCCCTACCTAATTGGTCGGTAAGCTTTTTTTAAAATACAATAACTAAATGGCAACACAATATTGACATCGTTTGGAAAATACGGGACACATGGGTTTACATGGAACTTGAAACATAACTGGGGAAATAAACGCTTACCATCTCTGCAAACCCATACAGGGAATAAAGCCATAATATTATGTTATTTTTGACAAACTATATTTCCAGAAATGTACCGTATTTTTAAAACACAATGAAAATTAAATGTTAACTTTATGAGGTCCAAACGACCCAACACGTGCAAGTTTCGGATGTAACTCGACTGTTAGCGCAAACTTCGTTTAATTTTATTGTATTGCCTCCTTACACCGTTAACCGTATTTGTGTAAAAAAAAAAAACAAACTACTTCCGAAAAAACACGACAAAGTAAAGAATTACTTTAATTTCAGAAGTCGGTTGTCTTGTTTTTAGTTTTTATCTTTCACTTTTAGTTATGTTATCTACTCTATCCCACACCAATTCGTATACCACTACTTGCTATGGAAACAGTGACAAGAAGCAGCAGAATGTCATCAAGATACATAAAGTTGATAAAAATAGAAACGTATTATCGAGGCTAAGGCAAAAAAATCCCAAGCAAAGTTAACAAAATTTATTTGGAACCACCCCTGAAGCACACCATGTCCACAAAAAAAAATCCATCTACAATTGATGGAGACATCGCAGAACAAACATACAAAAAAAATACAGACGAATTGAGAACCTCCTCCATTTTAAAGTCGGTTAAAAAGTAAGTAGTTATAGTTAAAATTTACATCATTGACGTCATCGCACCACAGCTCGTGAGATATCTTGTAAAAAGTTTACGTATTGACCCAGTAGTCTACATTGATTAAAGAACGAAAGATTTTCTTCGTCACGATAGCAACTGAATTTGTTTCAAAGCTATTGTTTACTTATTGATTGTGGTCACCATCGTGATCCGAATAGGCATTATTTATATCTATCAGCATCCTCATCGCCTAACATACTATCAACTTAGCCTATCGCAGTCCACTGCTGGACATAGGCCTCTCCCAGGCTGCGCCACAACATGCTATCCTCCGCCTTCCGCATCCAGTCTGTCCGTGTGGCAGCCTTACATAATTTTAATAATTTTGAAGCACGTTTTGCTAATCCATTGCTTCATAGTTCGATAACTTTGTCTGCTCGAAAAAAGTATTTAACGCAATTATTGTGGTTGAACTATGAAAATGTAAGCTATTCCTATTTCCGTCCTATTTCCTGTGAGTGTGGTACGGAATTAACCCGGAAGTGGGCGATAGATTTTGTATGAAATTCTCGGCCGGATAGATTTTCATTTAGCCGTACTAGATGATGACACAAGATACAGAAAATTTACTTTTATTCAGGTTGTGGAGAGGTTTAAAAAGAATGCATGCCAAAATAATAAGTTGGAATAGTCGGCCTCCAAAAACACAGAAATTGTAAAACTCTAAATCCTTGTGCAACTGCATTGACCTTCCATCCTCCTTCAGAATAAGCCGTTTTGTCTATTCTCGCATAGACACGCAAAATTCTTTAGCTAAGCTCGGCCCTGATGACTGTCAATGTTAAGACGAAGGTACTACAAGTAATTTATGTAAACAATAGGCCTGCTAGGGACATTAGCGTCACATAATTTTATAAATTCGCATTAAGACAACCTTGCATAGTTCGCGATGTAGTTATGTACCTACTCAAATATACTTGAGTAACGTACAGTCAACTGCACATAACATCAGGCCTTGTTTCCCCGCAGAGACGGGTGTTGGTGTACTTATAGTACACCCACATTTTATAATTTCTATGGAATAGGGGCGAGCCTATTTCCATCAACCGGGCACAAAAGACTCCGGGCTGCTATGGTCAAATTCCAGATAGAAAAACTCAATCAGGATCTGAATTCACTATGACTACTTAACGATTCCTTACTCGTAACGACAATCACACACAAAATCTGCTAATATCGTATTAATAATATCGACAAATTGTCTTGGAGCATACAGAATATGACATTTCGATTCCTTACTGTTACATTGGTTTCTAAAAAACACGATATTGACGTCGTTTGATCGTGGTAAGATTCCGCGGGGAATCATTATAACCATACAGAATTGGGGCCGTGAATAAAAAAAATCCAACTCAACAAAGAAAACGTTTCACAATATGCCTAGGCTTTTCCTGACTGTGTCGGGGTTGGCTCTAGTCTAACCTGAATGCCAGTACATGGAGCGACTGCCTATCTAACCTCAACAACCCCGTTACTGTTTAAAACGATGGCCCTTTGTAAGACTGGTTGTCAGACTTTCGGGCGTTTGACGACCCGTTACGACTGTCAAAGATCTACGAATGACAGTCAGGACCAACGGCTTAACTTCCGAGGCACGGATGGGTCTTGGTATGTAAATATAGTCACCCATCCACGGACCAACGAAAGCGGGCAAAGAAACAGTCCCTGCTAGACTATTCGCAGAATTCTCTAGCTTTATTGCTTAATCGTGAGTACAGCGCTTAAGACCAATCTAGACTATTTAAACCATATCTAATTAACACGCCTTGAATGAAGCCATCAACACATAATAGTTGCGTATATGAGAACCTCTAAACATTAAGACTAAACTAGAAATTATATGATCTCTTGTATTACCTAATTAACTATCACAAAGAGTCGTTAAAACTTCTCACATTGTAAAAATCTGTAGTTCCGTGATTTTGGTTGGCGAGTGTGTAATTATTTTATACGATGAGAGTTTAAGATAATAGACGGAATTAATTAATTGATTTTGTTAAGTAACTTAGAAAGAAGATTCCAAATTAAGTGCAAATAGGCAATTTACTGATTAAGTCGAGTTCTTTTCATTATACTCTCCAAACGATTTAACTGCCGGCCTTAAATCCTTCAGCATTACTTTCTTCCTTAAATCCTTCAGCATTACTTTCTTCCTTAAATCCTTCAGCATTACTTTCATCCTTAAATCCTTCAGCATTACTTTCTTTCTTAAATACTTCAGCATTACTTTCTTTCTTAAATCCTTCAGCATTACTTTCTTTCTTAAATACTTCAGCATTACTTTTTTTCTTAAATCCTTCAGCATTACTTTCTTCCTTAAATCCTTTAAATCAATCAAATCAAATCAAAATATTTTTATTTCATATAAACCTGCATGGGCACTTATGAAACGTCAGAAGCTAGGTGCACGGTTCCAAAATGTTGTTTCCTATGGAGAAGAGCCGGCAAGAAACTCCACGGTTACTCTTTTAAAAATGATTGGCTTTAACAATGTTTTCAGGTAAAAAAATGTATGGGAGGACAGTGCAGGCCTGTAAATAAGTACCAGGTACTTAGACGAATCCAGAATAGAAAATCGTCTACAAATCTACAGTCTGTAAGGCCTACAACGTTCTCCCATTCACAATATGTAAAATAATCTACATAAATAAAATGAATTAAACATAGTGACATGATTAACATGACAATCACTAAAAAATAGTTGATATTAAAATTGATGTATAATGTCAAATAATGACGAGAATATGTCAGCATTGTAAAAATAAAAAGAACATTGAGAGCAGTTAATAGACTTTCACATAGATATGCTGTTAATGAGGTACCAGGGAAGCCACATGTGCAGAAGGAATTAATGCCAAACTTCCCTGTCTTCAACGTAGTCTTTTATCTTATAATATGCTTTTTTGATAAGGATACGTTTGATGTGCGTTTTAAACTTTCCATCGCTAAGTTCTGTAACTGACTTTGGCAACTTGTTATAGAAGCGGATACTGTTTATTAGAAATGACTTGCTAGTTTTAGTCAATCTAAATTTTGGAATCACAATTTCATCTTTACTACGTGTATTCAGATTATGGAAATCACATCGTTTTTTGAAAAGGCCTAAGTTTTTGCGAACGTACAAGATATTTTCTAGGATATAAAGAGACGGCAGAGTTAGAATATCAATTTCGCTGAATTTGTTTCTAAGAGACTCGCGAGGCCCCATTTTATAGATTGCGCGGATTGCCCTCTTTTGTAAAATGAAAATTGAATCTACGTCAGCTGCCGATCCCCACAACAGAACGCCATAAGACATAATACTGTGAAAATAAGCAAAGTAAACTAACCTAGCTGTGGCTACATCCGTCAACTGCCTTATCTTTCTTACTGCGTAAGCAGCTGAGCTTAATCTACTTGAAAGAGCTCTAATGTGAGCACCCCATTGCAATTTTGAATCTAAAGTAATTCCCAAAAATACAGTTTCCGAAATAGCATCTAGTTTCTTCCCATCAAGTTTTAAGTTTAGACCTACTTGGGGTACATTTGGTAACGAGAACTTAAGACATTTAGTTTTGTTCGCATTGAGTAAAAGATTATTAGCGGCAAACCATTTCGAAAGAACAGCTAGACTATCATTGACATGTAAGACATCTGTATCTTTTCTATCTATTCTAAAAATAAGAGAAGTGTCATCAGCGAGTAAAATTATATCCGAGAAGTTAGCCATCAGGTAAGGAAGGTCATTAATATAAACTAGAAATAAAAAAGGGCCAAGAATTGAACCTTGAGGCACGCCCATCTTAACTAGAGACCCCGAGGACGTCGCCCCATTAACGTTTACTTTTTGCTGCCTGTTTGATAAGTAGGAAAGTACAAGATTAGCAGCCTGTCCACGAATTCCATAGTGGTGTAATTTACAGATAAGTGTATTGTGGTCAACGCAGTCAAACGCTTTTGAGAGGTCACAGAAAATGCCAATCGCGTCCTGGGAATTCTCCCAGGATTCCAAAATGTGACTGATGAGTTTTACTCCTGCGTCAGTCGTCGACCGACCTTTCGTGAAACCAAACTGTCGACTATGTAAAATACCATTTGAGTTAAAATGTGACAACATCTGGTCTAGCATGATTTTTTCATAAATTTTGCTCAATGCTGGAAGCACAGATATAGGTCTATAATTAGAGGGATCACTCTTACTACCTGATTTGAAAATTGGTACTACTTTACTATGTTTCATTAAGTCAGGATTACTTTAGCATTACTTTCTTCCTTAAATCCTTCAGCATTACTTTTTTCCTTAAATCCTTCAGCATTACTGTCTTCCTTAAATCCTTCAACATTACTTTCTTTCTTAAATCCTTCAGCATTACTTTCAACTTTAAAGACTATGAGGTAGTGATAACCGAATCCCTAAGTTCTCCATTTTCATTACTAAATTCCCATAACACTAAGCAATCAATCTGCCTAGCCTTCTCGGGTTAGCTTCCAGTCTACCGGATGTAACTGAATACCAGTATTTTACATGGCGAGGCTGTCTGTCTGACCTCCACAATCCAGTTACTGGGTACCACGATACCCCTTGGTCTCTTAACGCTAAGTAGAGTGATGAAAAATAATATATTTGGTTATATAATGAGATATTCCGGAGATTAATTGATTTTAATTAGTGACAGATTAAGGGTTCTATGAATATTTTTTATCAAGCCACCAGTTGGCGCCACTTTGACAAGAGGTCATCCAATTCGACAATGAACTTAAAATATTTGATGTCATTCGTTTCATTAATTCGTTCACCATTCAGTCCGTAGGCGCTTTGACATTTTTGACAGGTGCCCAGACCTGACGTCTCAGTGCTGCCATCTAGTGAACGTCATTTCAGAAACCGCTCATTGGTTAACTCGTTTCTCAGGAATTCTAGTAGGTTAATGTAAATCAATCTGCCTAGCCATTTCCCAAGTTTTTTTAGGGTCGGCTTCCACTCTAACCCGATGTAGCTGAATACCCAGTATTTTACATGGAATTACTGCCTATCTGACTTCCACAACTAGGTAACACAATTCCCCTTGGTAAGACAGGTTGTCATACCAAAGAAGAGAAATAGCAAAAAAACATTTGAAATCAGCTGATCTAGCCTGTGCACCACCCATATTCAAGGTCCGTTAAGAACTCCGTCAAATCAAAAATACATTAATATTTATCTACCATCACTTCCACCAAACTCTTCTATTTACTTGTACGGAACCTCTTGACATTAGGTACAATAAAGTATATAATTGTTTAGCTCAATGTTACTTGTTACAACCATTGTGCGTTGGGAAAGTGGCTGACGTCTGCCGTCAGAACGTTTCATTGTGTCGCCTATACACTGATTTGGTCACATCCCATTTGACAACTTCGAATAGATGCCATTATCAGTGCCAGTGCCATATACGAGTATAAGTGCTGTATATTTCTTAACTCTTGAGGTTTAAGGTTCTGGACTGGATTACCCATTCAGTGTTTAGAAGCGAATGCATATATACCCGAAGTGAAAGCAAATGTGTCTTCTGAATTGCAGTTTCTTTAAATTAATGACGTGATGAAAATTACAACGACGGAGGAGTATATTAAGAAGAATGCCCATTTTTCACCTATGTATAAAAAAAAAAAAAAAATCTTAAAAGTCAACTTATTTAATTTTATATTAATTATGCTTATCACAATATTATTAAAAGAAACGCAGGAAAAAATATTTTTAATATTTCTTTACGCTTATACTACATGAAGGGTATAATTATAAGGTTTTGAACGCATCTCAACAATCCTTTTTTTACGAAATTCCATTTTACACACTGCTACTTGAATTCATTCAACTCTGTTTCTGAGTTGTTCTTTGCACAGTGAACTTTTAAATGGATAAAGAGTACAGAATTAGAAATAAATTAAATTATTAAATATGATCGAATTCCAACCACCGAACGACCACTAGTTAGAAAAATCCTCTATCATCATCAACATCTGCTTAGCTTTTTCCCAACTATGCTGGGTCGGCTTCTAGTACAACCGGATGCAGCTGAAATCAGCTGAATACCAGTATTTTATATGGAGTTTTCATTACACGTACAAAATTAACTAAAACCCTTGTAAGAAGTTATTCTCCGGTACAAAACAGACCACACTCATCCCAGCGTTAGAATCAGTAATGTATGTTAAAGCGTGGGCCATACGCATTGTGAACAGCCTTTGTATGCGCGTACGCTGAATGAGACTGCATGTGGTATAGCAAGTACCTACCTTCAAAGAGGCGAAAGATTAATAGGTTGAAGAAGTGAGGTTGTATTTCTTTGGTTATTAAACGGTCAGTATTATTTGGACTGCGGTCGAATTTGGAACTACATTTTTCAAAGTATGCTATATTTGACAAGCTTGTTCTTTGCATTGGCAATTGGCGTCACCATTTGACTGCGGTCAAATTTGGAACGAAGTTTTTAAAAGTAAACGGTATTTGACACACTCAATCTATGCCTTGACAGTCATCGCCACCATGTAAGATCAGCTTATCGTTTTCAGTGTATAATATTCCCAGTGCTGGGCCCCAAAGTTTCTCTCTCTGAGTGGAGGGAAGTGAGAAGGAATAGGCTGTAATATACTTGGTGAGCTGAGTGTAGTTTCTGCCGGTATATATTCTGTACAAATATCACCGTGAAAACTTAATGAAGTGATCTTGAAGTGAACTGTCAATAGGTTTAATCCTAGGATTATGGGAAATGACAGCTCACTTTATGGTCACTTTACCTACGTTTTCACGGTGAGCAGAATATTTAGATTTGAACAGAATACCACGGCTGGATCACACATGTCTTCGAATTTATAATTCAAGAAAATGTTGGTTTCCTTACGATTTTTTTCTTCACAGTTTTGAGAACAGTTTTGATGTGATAATTCACACAAATCAAAGCGCCTGCCTGGTATCGAATCTACACCTCGTTAATATCAGTTATTTATTTCCACTGGACCACCACTGCTTGCAGGTCAGCTTTTACTGGCTATAAAGATTTGTAGTGGGTAGTATAACATTTATATCAACGTGACATTATACAGGGTGCATTATGAACTCAAGCAAGGTCGAGGCGTCTTGAGTTGCGCCCACACAGACTTTGTCTACAAAAGCTTTTTAACTTTGACCTCCTTACTGCTTAATGGTATATTCTTTTTTTTTAGATCAGAGATAAGATACAAGATCATCTCGGTCATAAGATCTAACTGGGTCAGAAATTAAATACATACCTAGATTATTTTTTATTTCGGATGTCTGGCAGCCATTATGGTATATAAATATTTTGTAATTTCAGCAGCCAAAACAAACTAAATAAATGCTTTTTGCATCAAGGCAACAACCATTCTCTGTCAATTAACCAAAAGGTGGTGGAGATACACACCGTACTGTGATAGGAACGATTGCGATTACCAATTATTTTGACCAAAAGCTATTGCCTCAAAGACATTGAGAGGCACATATCCACACCATGTAGTCATATAGTGGGATATTATTCATAAGAAAATGAATTATAATCAAGACAGTACGTTTGTAGGAACAAATTAGATCAACCACGTTTCAGATTGTCTAAAGTACATACTTCTTTTATGGGGTACTGTGTAAAATGTTATAATAAACTACCAGTCGATATTCTTGAACTAAGTGAAAATAAATTTAAGTCATGCATTAAACGCACACTATGTAGACAAGCATATTATAAGTTAGATGATTATATCTTAGATAAAAATGCCTGGCTTAATGCTGGTCCTGCTCCACAGCCACCTAGGCTTACTAATTAACATTTTAATATTTGGAAGAGATGCTTCCCCTTTTTTTATGTTTTCTGACATTACGAACACTGTTCCTATTATTATTATTTTTCTGACATTGCGAACATTTCTGTTCCTATTTTTATTAATTTTGTGACATTACGAATTTGTTTTTGATTTTACTGAACCAAGTATTATTTATTAAAATTTCAATAGATACTTATTATATATTTTTCTTTCTTTTTGGAAGTCAAATTTTATGAATTTCTCAAATAGGATTGAAACTATAGTTTTGTATAATTTAGAAGCATTTTGTCAAATTTTTGTAAATGTGAGTACCATGCATCCTTATAATATGTTGTTTTGATGTACGTCGACTTGAAAAAACGTGGTAGTTGAGAGTATGTCATGCTCACTTAAATGTCTCACTGATGGTGGCGTGTGTGTTGGATCATTCGGTTCCCTAGAAAATGGTTGAGCTGGATGGTGCTGATCCATGCGTCAAGTTCGTGAACGGGCGCCGTCTGTTGAGACTGGTCATCTCTTATCTGCCATGGCTTATTTTGAATCTTATTTTTTTTTATTAATTTTTTACATTGTTCTCACATATAGAAGCACCAAGAATAATGTTCCCAAAATTTTGTAATACCCACGATTTAAAAGAGTGTCCTTGGAGTTTCTTGCCCGTTCTTCTCCAGAGAGATCTACGTTTTTGGAATGGGCACCTAGCTTCAACTTCGATTTTTGTTTGACAATTCAAAAGTGCCTGTGAAAGGTCTAATTGAAATAAATGCTTTGAGTTTGAGTTTGAGTTTGAGTTTTGTTTGTTTGTTACGCTTTCACGCTAAAACGACTGAACAGAATGAATGAAATTTGGCACAGAGATACACAACGAGCCGGATAAGGATCTAGGCTACTTTTCATCCTAGATCGCAGACGAAGGATCGTGGTATTCAGCTAGGCTTCTATAAAAAAAATAGTGCTGTTCGTTAGTAAGCGCATTACTTGAGAACGGCTGGACTCCGATACTTACGGCTATACATGATTGGACTCAAACGATCTTGCATGCTCTTGTATGTATACAAGTTTATACAAATAAATAAATCTTATTTTATCTTACCGATTTGGCTATTGTAAAATGTTCGTAATAGAGGTCAAGTTATTATGGAAAGAAAAATTATCAATATTTCCTGGATAATCTTCAAACTCGGGAAAAATTTAACGAACTATTTGTGCAAGAATTATTGGAATTCAGTTGGGTCAACCATTGATCTTAATAATCTTAGTAAGTAGGTATATACCAGGGCTATTAACAACATAAGTCGTCGGTAGGTAATGATCAATGTCACTTAGCTATTTAGACAAGTTATTGCTACAATGGTTCCGCTCTGAATTTTTGAGATTTAGGACCGCTGTGCACTGAAGCGTAACGAAACAGAGTTCTATTACCATAGTGATATGATTATAAGTTGGTGTATGTCCGTATGGAGATGTCTTGTTTAAGACAAGCTTACGTTCAAAAAAGTATTTCTTAAAGCTTCAAGTTTACAGCAAAGAACAGGTGACCACTATGAATCATCATCATCATCATTTCAGCCGAAAGGCTGGACATAGGCCTGTCCCGGGCTCCACCACTTCGACCGGTCTTGTGTTTCCCACATCCAGCGGATTCCCGCGGCCTTCACAAGGTCATCGGTCCACCTAGTGGGAGGCGTTCCCAGTTTACGTCCCTAATGAATGGTCAAACATAAAGGCTAGTTGCATGGTGTCGTGTTGCGATTGCGAATCATATTTTGTTGTGAATTTACCCGAGCACATTTTTGTAGCGTTTATCAATCCAGAATACACCAACTATACAGGGTTATTGGAAAAACACCAACAACCTCTTAAGAGGTCATTTTACTCATCATTATGAACAACTTTTACGATGGGACCAAACCTGAAATAGCGAAAAAATTAATCAGCTGTTCCCTGCATTTTTATGAGTTCATCATCTGCCTAGCCTTTTCGCAACTATGTTGGAGTCGGCTTCCAATTGCATTTTTATGAGTTATACGAACATAAATGTAAGGAACAGCAGATTTTTGTTTCCACGATTTCAGGTTTGGTCCCATAGTAAAAGTTGTTCATAATGATGAGTACAATTACCTCTTAAGAGGTTGTTGGTGTTTTTCCAATAACCCTGTATGCTTAAGAATCAGAAGACACTCATCTTCAACGGTGCCTAAGATCGCAGTCAACCATCAGCCGAAACCATCAAAATAGATCGTCACTTCAGCATGCGCCAGCGCTGTTTTACTAACAGGTTTCACACGGCGACGTAAGCGCTGCGTAACCGCGGCATGTTAATGTGCTTGAACTTAATTTATTACTCGCAATAAGGGTGCTATTAGACGCAGTTATTCAATCAGATATATGGGAAATGCAACTTGGATGATGTGCTATTGAAACTAGAACTGCATTCCTAATTAGTGAATGTTACCAAATGGACCGCTGCGACGTAAAAGCTGTTTTGAAGGCAGAAATCATGTGGAAAGGACTCTTGTGCCAGGGAGTTTGCTCCCTTTGTACGAAGTTCGTAGTTTCGCCGAAGTTACGGGCATTTTCTGCTCCATAATATCGTTTCAACAATAAAAAAGTGGTGTAAAATGAAGTCGGTTAATAAAATACAGAATGAAAAACTTTTAACTTTGCAGTGAGGTGAATAAATGTAGGATTTGAGTATGTGTGTAGTGAGCATGTGTAGGATAAGTTGTGTATGTAGTGAGTAGGAATAAGAATCCGAAATAGGATAGAAGACGTCATTTTTCACATATTTTGTAACCGCTAAAAGATTTCGAGGCAAAGGAAGCTAATAATACAGAATTCATATCAACGAAGTATAACTAAGTACATACACAAGACAAGTACATTATAATAACCATTCAATTACATACGTCCGTCACCCACTTGCTCACTAGTGTTGGGACATTAGGAAGTCACCGTGCGCGAAGGAAATAGTGTTGTGACACCGCCATTTTGTTGCAACTGTCAGATGATATCTGTCAACAGTGATTTTTGTTGCATGTTTTTGAGAAAATTAGAGGGTTTTATTATTTAAATTAATTTGGTGTTGATGACCACAAACATTACGAGAATTCCCCTCTTAAATGGATAAACTATTACTTATTTAACGCTTTTGCTAATAAACGCATTATTTTAAGCCCTTCATAATCATCATTTCAACCAAAAGACGTCCATTGTTGGACATATGCCTACCCCCAAGCATGGGACATTGTGTTATACTCATGCATTAAACCGTTATCTTCAATAAAATCATTCATACAAATAATGTTTGAGAGATTATTTATTTTGATATTCCTACTAATAAATTGGTTATTTATTACGTCTAGTACTGTCACTATTTAGCAGCCGATTATTCTATTGATATTGAATTTACGGCCAGTATTTAAACCGCCACAGTAGCGTATAAAGGCTGACTCATAGATTCTGTATGAAATTAAGTTGTCGAAACAAGACAAACAACCTATTAAGAAGGTTGAATTTGTAACTTGTGCAGGGTTAGGTATGTTCTCTATTCTAAATTCTTGTGACTGACAGGCAATAGAGCCTGAAATAAAAGAAAAAAAAATACCAGACAATTAGTCCCAATGCAGGGACACAGTCTTCTCGTACAAAGTAGACACGAGCATGGGATCACCACGCTTGCTCAAGACGGGTCGGACATTTAAAAAAAGAATATATTCCTAATATTGTATAGACTGCCAAATGATGTCTTAGAAGGCACATGTCTTACACAATATAAGGGGAACCTAGTCGCTAGGGCTCGAACTCACAGGTGGGTCTGGCTGAAAAGCACGCTGTCTCACCAGGCTTCGTGTTCGACAGAGGTAGTGCAGACTAGCATCAAACTACTCATCATGGGTACCTAGGTAGGTACCCATGATGAGCAGTCTGAAGCTAGTACACGCACAACATTATTGAGTAAGGTGCAGAATCAGTTATGTATAGTAAAACAAGCGCGTAAAAAATTAAGAAAAGTCTTTCGCAAGATCGGGTTTTATGAAAAAACCACAGCATAAATCAATGACCAATAAAGTTGATTAAACTTTTCGATAATTGAGCTTTGTCGGTACCGACTTAGTTTTGGAGATTTTACACTTCTTTTATTACTTAAACACGCCCAAAGTTAGGTAAAATTAGCAAGAAAATCGAATCTTTGTTGGCTCATTACTTTTTAATGGTTTTTGTATTCTGTTTCCGATGCTTAAGTTTTGATGTACTTAGTCGAATATTGGAGTAATACAGTCCCGAAGTTTGTATGGAAAAAATTTGGACTAGATTCACCTTAAGAGTTTCAATAAGCCAAATGACGTCACGATTTTTTAAATTCTGAAGACAATAAATCAAATCAATGGTGATATCATATCAGTTACAAAGGCCCACTGTCACCACAAATCACTAAATACATAACATAATAACATCATTTTTGTGTGTGGGAAATCGTCAAATAACTTCTCCCGCTCTGGGTGGAGCAGGAGGGCGTTTCAGACTTTTATTGACGAAAATCCACCCGTGTTCGATCAGTAGCCTGTGTGCCACGGTATCTCTTTCGAACAACCCGCACCCCTGGCAGATCCCCGAAGGGTCAGACAGAAATATAAATAAAGTACACCCCCATTTCGCCAGATATGTTTTAAGTCCCATGTAATAGGCGATGAGCCTATTGCCATCAACAAGGCAGAAACCTAAACTTCGGACTGGTACTCAGAAATTCCTGATGGGAAAAACCCAATAACCCAGGACCTCATGCTCAATAGCACTTGTGACAACTAGATAACGAGGCAGAAATTTAAAACATCGTTCTATTTCGGTCAATCGTTTGATATTTGCAGAGACAGAACGATGTTTTTTTATGTTTATAGGTAATGATTTATTCTGCAAGCATGTCTAAGAAATGATACAAATTTTCTTGGTATTCAATCTACGGATATTTAAACCCATAAAACCATTACCAGCCACAGTATTACTCTGCCTGTTCCGGAAAACTACCAGGAAATCATCTTTCCTACGTTATTTCTTCCGGATTTGAAAAGGAAAATGTATGAACAGCACACTATAGGATATAATGAGATAAATAACTTAAGGAAGTCAGTTTCATAATAGTAATTAAATCTTCGTTTGGCAGGCGTGTCGGCAGAGTGAGTGATGGTACAGAGGCCAGCACATCAAGCTACACCAATCTGTAACATTTCGATAGATTTTCAACTTTATTACATATCCTTAAGGTCCATGTTCAATTGGGAAAAAATTACAGTTTGGGATAGCTTAATGTACTGCCCTCTGTACAAAAAATTTAAAACCAATATTTAGAATGCCAAATGTGCTTGTTATTTTGAAGTGCAATTTGGGAACATGCATGGCAAATATTGATTAAATAGGAAGTGCTGATTAAAATTAGCTTGTGGCTATGTAATAACAGACCGCAGGGGTCGATCGATCAGGTTAAGCTACGCTTGACGCGGTTGCTTCATAGATAGGTGACCATCTTTACATAAAAAGACCCCTCCGTGCCTCGGAAAGCGCGTTAAGCTGTTGGTCCCGGCTGTTTAAAAATACGTGTGTCACTCGGGGACTGCCGCGGTAAAGCTATTGCATAGCATTTTTTATCAACTTATGCAATTATATTTTTTTTTTTATGCAGTATTTTTTTTCTTTGAAATCAATTCAAGTTTTTTCTTTGATATTAATTCAAGTTACACTTTTTGAGCGTGGTGACCGATAAGAAAACAAATTTTATTATATCTTACAGTCGTACCATATACATACACGTTAAGCGAACGCTCGGCCGAGCTACATGGTAGGCGGAGTGGGGGGTGTTAGGTTTTTTTTCGTTACGGAATTTCTTGATTCGGCGAAAGCCCGCGATAAAAGCCATGCAATAGCTTAAAAACGAACGCCTAAATTAAACTTCATTATTTCACGCTCAATGATTCTGTGTTAAAATGTGACATCGTTCAAATTTGTTTCGAGTTTATTTTGTATAATTCAGAATTAAATAAATAAAACTTGTCAAAATAATGCGCTCTTTTTGTCATGAACAAATTAAAGGGAAATAAGTAAAGGGTAAGGAAATACTATACCCCCACTAGTACACTTGTAATAGGTCTATTAATTTCGAAATAACTAGATCCCACGACAAAGGGTATCCTAGTATGGGATCTAGGGTTACTTTACTGCACCTTTTCTTTATTAATTTTTCCATTTTATTTTATTTTATTTTATTTGTTGTGCTAAAATGTCAAAAAACGTGCCTTAATAAATTTACTTTACTATTTATATTTCGGGGAGAATCAACAAAAAGGTTGAGAAACTCTGATTTAGCCCCCCTGCGTGGAGAAAAGACATCACTCTACCTAGGTCATATCTAGCTCTATTCTGCTATCGTAGAGGCATTTTCTAGATTTACTGTACACCATAGAAAGTATATATTCATTTTATACACATACTAAAGTTCAGTAAGCAATTTTGACAGCTGTCAATTTCTTCCGTCTCTTTCTTAATTCTCCATTAAGACACATAAATGTTTTCTAATAGTTTTACATTCAGGAGTAAAACGGTTAAGAGTAATGCACCTGGAGCAGACAACACTCAACCTGGGGTTTTACCTAAATCTATTTTCCTTTCGCACAGACATTTTCTAGATTTACGAGACACTATAGAAAAAGAAATATGTATACAATTTTGACAGCTGTCATTTTCTTCCGTCTCTTTATTATTTCTCCTGTAAGACAAAGAGAGCATTATACTACCTTAGTCTAGTTTTCTTCGTGTTAAGAACCTAATTAAGTTATTATTTGTTCTTGTTTCTACTACGCGCGCGATACATTCTTATGTACACCTACCGAGATCATCGACGTACTTAGTTCAGATAGTACACACGCAAGCAACTATTGTTCTCCATTTTGTAACAATGTGCCTCATGGTAACACTATTGAATGACTTTATTTACTAATAAATATCTATGAATAAACTGTTAACTGAAATTCTATTTTAAATGCTAAGGTGTAAAGTTTAATTTCGTGTATGTTTCATATTGTAGTTGCAATCTCCGTGAATGTTATGTTGTTATGAAGGAAATGCCATCGGATTCGTGTATTGTTAATATTGTTATGTTATGAGCCGATCAATTAAGAATAGATGTTGGTTCAGTTATACTGCAGTAACATTGTTCGGGGTTGTGGCTAAGTTACAGCAGGGTCAATCAATCAGTTTAAGCTACGCTCGCCGCGGTTGGGTGACCATATTTACATACCAAGACCCTTCCGTGCCTCGGAAAGCACGTTAAGCCGTTGGTCCCGGCTGTCATTCGTGGATCTTTGACAGTCGATAAGGGTCGTCAGAAGCCCGAAAGTCTGACAACCAGTTTTACCAAGCGGTATCGTGTTAACCAGATGCAGCTGAATACCAAATATTTTACACGAAGCGTCTGTCTTTCTGACCTCCACAACCCATTTATTGGGTAACACGATACCCCTTGCTAAGAATGGTTGTCAGACTTTCGGGCTTCTGACGACCCGTAACAACAGTAAAAGATCCACAAATGACAGCCGCGACCAACGGCTTAACGTGCTTTCCGAGGCACTGAGGGTGCGGTATGTGTAAAACATACCATAAATAAATAATTAATACAAATCCTAGATTATCTGTGCTACATACATAACATATTTAAATATAGGCAACAGTAATAAAAACACAGGTTTTTATGACAATAACAGGTAAGGACATAATGGAACCTAGACTTAAGTTTTAAATTCCTAAAATCATTTTAAAATACCAAGTGGGTATACAGCAATTAACTTAGATCGTAATTATTGTGTTATCTACTCTAGATAAATACTACATTTTCATATTTATAAATCATTTATTACTTTTTATGTGGCAGGTTAAAGAATGCTGATGAGCCTTGACCTAGTCGGTAGAAAAAACAAATTCTCTTCACCCACAGAAATCATGGCTTGTTGAAATATGGAGTCATGTTTTATGAAGGTATGGATCTATTTATAATAACATCTCGAGAAGGAAAGCGATGAATAGAAATAATTTTGAATGAATGATCTCTCTCTTTACATACCAAGACCCCTCCGTGCCTCGGAAAGCACGTTAAGCCGTTGATCCCGGCTGTCATTTGTGGATCTTTGAAAGTCGTTACGGGTCGTCAGAAGCCCGAAAGTCTGACAACCAGTCTTACCAAAGGGTATCGTATTACACAGTAACTGGGTTGTGGAGGTCAGATAGGCAGTCGCTCCATATAAAATACTGGTATTCAGCTGCATCCGGTTAGACTGGAAGCCGACCCCAACATAGTTGGGAAAAGGCTAGGCAGATGATGATGATCTCTCTCTTGGAAGTATCAAGCGTGTAAGTGTGAGTTTACTATATTACTATTAACTTTTTAATCGACTTTAAAAAATTGAGGTCCATCCCCAATTCGGTTGTATTTTTTTTTTGTGTTTGTTACGTCATTACTCCGTCATCGTGTATTAACCAATTTGAAAAAATCTTCTTTGGTTTGAACGAGTGGTCCCATAAAAAAAAAAACAGAAGGCAGATAAACGAAAATACAAAACCAAAGTTACCAACTTCCGAAATTATTATCGCTTTGTAGTGTTTTTTTGGAAGTCGGTTGTTCTTTTTGTATGTAATTAGACTAATGCAATGGTAAAAAAAAATGCTGATTAGTTAGCATAATGTAGGTTTTCGTGTAATTGAAGATACCGCACAGCAGTAGAGTGGTACCTATAAGGTGATGGATGATGTACATTTCTGCAAGTATATTGAAAAAATTCGAGTTTTGTAAAAGGACCCAGCAATCATTATTAAACATTGTAACTTCATCTTCTTCAAGCAAAAGTTCGATATGCCAGTCATAAATCAAGTTAAATCATCTTAAAAACTGGCCCACGGTTGTTAAGACGAGATAAAAGTGATTATGTATGTATGTGCCCCGCCCACTGCTGGTCACAAGGCTGCCAGAATGTGGTACAGAGGTAAGGTTGGGTTTATCAGCTGTGGTTTGGTCAAGGGTACCTAGATTAGCATTTGATGTAGACTATATAGTTTTGACCCTAGTCCCAGGCCAGGATTTTCTCTAGCTGGTAGTTACTGGTATAAAATGTTTTCGGATGAACTACATAGGATTTTTTTTAGCAGAGGTTTTGCCTTTTTTGTCAGAAGCTAGTTCTGCAGGCCTAGACAAAACACATTTCTGTTAGCGTTCACGCCAAACGCTACACCAAAATGTAAGGGAATGACATTACCTGCGGAAAGGTTACGTCGTGTCCTTTCCGCAGGTAATGTCATGTCAGGTAATGTCAATCAAATGTATTTTGTCTCTAGGCCCTGTTGCAACTATTCTACGTTTTTTTATTAAAATAATAATTAATGTTATGTTTTAATTACATGTTTAAGTTCTATTCAGATGCTACTTACTGGCCAGTTACGACAGTTACATTAACAATATTCATGTTAACCTTTAAAACTTGGTTCAACATATTGCAACCTTCGGACGGCTTACCGTAAGTTTTCCATTGACAAACTGATTCCTGATAACTTGAGATTCTCGTCTCAGCGATCACTTACCTGTAAAAAGGAAAATAAGAACATTATTTGTGTGTTTTATATAAAAACTAGCTTTTGAACGCGGCTTCGCCCGCGCGGTGATCGGTTTATTATTTTCAAATTCAGTTGCGTAGTTTACAAGATCTAATCGTACAAAAAAGCTACTTTGTCTATACTATGTCATAAAGTTTTTTTATGTATTAAACTTAAGTAGGTAGGTATATAATAATAATGCCACAGTTTATTTTCCGACAGACTTTCGCGAGTTAAACGTAATTATGGATTAAGATCGTGTTTGTTTAGATAAGTGCAGTTTAACTAGTATATAAAAAGCATATTATATAATTCGGACCTTGAGAAAACCTCTTTCATAGCTCTGGATAAGACAGTACTGCTGCGAATGACGGTCAACAAAGTATATGTATTTTAAAAATGTTATAATTTAATTGCTAGTAAAGTCACATGATCTTTAAACCCTAGAAGTGACATATGAACGGATTATGACGGGACGTTCGTAAAGCCGGAGGAACAAATAAATATTTAAATAAGCAACCGTTAAAATAACAATAAACCAATCTACAGAAGGAAAGTAAACATTTTTACGATAAAACACAACATAACACCATAATAAAATAAGATCACAGTTGTGTATTATTAGTAGACGCGATTAGACTGCAGTCAATGATCGAAAGTGAACGTAGACACACACACGCGCACACCGCGTGTGTATCTGGACACGTGCTGTGTCCATATGTGTGTGTATGTGGACACGTGCTGTGTGTATGTGTGCGTGTTGCGTTTGCGCCGCAAGGAAGTCGCGTTGGCGCAGAGACAGGGACGATGGAAGTGATCTTGTCACGTAGTGATTTCTCCCATTTATTTTATGATTATAATGGCACTTTGTGAGGAGTTTATTTAGTAATTAAACTTAGGTTTATAATGCCTACATCGTCTTACTGAGTTTTACTAGAGAATATTTAATTTTTAACAGAAGAAACTCATCTCTTTAGCTCGACTAATTCCCAATGGTATTCGTGTTTGCAATTATGGAATATGACTTTGAGTTGACTGCCTTATTTCTTAATATTTAATTGTGATCTATAAAAATATGACTAACACATTTATAAAACTCTTGCATGCTCAAGATAAAATCATGTAAAAATTCTTAATAGATAAAAATATCACTATCGCTTCCAGTGAATTTGATATCGATTGTAAAACTGAGTAGCAGATAGATCACGACCGACAACAGTTACGGTGAAAATCTCAACACGAAACGAATTAAATTATCGTTTCAATATCGATTTTATATCGATTACGTCCCCAGAAAATTGTCAAGGAAACCGCAATTCTGTTAATTTTGCATTATATTTTGAGGTACCGGGAAATGGGAAAAAGTTGCAGAATCTCTCACCAAATTCGGTCACGTGAATGTTGACTCTATTTTAGACGCATAGTGTGCAAATTAAAGTGAAGTTTTGAGTGAAATTTTAAGTCTAAATTTTATCATGTTATGCAAAAGGTTAAAATATTCATGTAACAAATAATGTTATTATTAGAATAAAATCTCGTCTCTCTCTTTTGGCCTTGAAGTCTAGCTAGCGAAGTTATTTATATAAAATTCTGATTATGATTAAATATTTATGCTTGTGAAGCGATTGACCACCGTCAAGCATATTTGATTAGTAATTCTCGGTTCTAAAAGAATTTTATGAATCAGTGGACGTGAAATTTCAAAATCAGAAACTTTAATTTCCAAGATATTATTTGAACATAATTTAAAAAGTCTTAAAATATTAATAATGGTTACATTTGAATAGTGTATACAGGGATATTCGTTAGTTTGTGCCTCATTTAATTAAAAGCGAATAAACTGTGCGAGTTGGCTTCGGTCCCTCGTATATCCAAGTGCCCGGGACCCTATAGTCCCGAGCAGCGCAATTTTTCGCCGGTTATACAAAAAAAATCAGCTGTTCCATACAGTCAGGTATTGCACTTTTTGTAAAACAGACGAAAAATCTGCGCTGGGGGTCTAGAATGATATGCTGAATTCATGGATACAATTTGCGCACTGGTTAAAAACTTATCCTGTATCCAGGATGTTACTAAACATCTGTTTAAATACTGTTAGTCCTAATATATGGATCGCAACCCTTAAATGGGATCCTTACTCCCAAATTCAAACGACACTTATCTCAAACTTCAAAATATTTACATACATACTTCAACTTACGCCTTGTCACCCCTGGGGTAGGCAGAAACTATAGAACGCCACGTGCTACGATCAGTACATAGGTACTTCTTTTGCTTCGTCATACTTCGCGCTTGACCTTTCTGAAGAACATCACCGGGACGGACGGCACGCCCTTGAAGGACATGTAGTGAGTGGCGAAAGTACCTTATAACACGATTCCTACTGGCTTCCCTTCGGAGATTCGCATCGGAATTTCTTTGCAAATTTTGGAATTATAGTAAGTATTCTTCCGTACATAGAATAAAATAAAGTAGCTTTCGTGTTTAAACTACGCAACGGATTTGAATGCGGTATTCATCAATGGATAGAGTGATTCAAGAGGTAGATTTATATTTATAAAATACACCGACCACAGCGCGGGCGCAGCCGCTGGTAAAAGCTAGTTATTGATGAGTCGGTAATTTAAAGCAGACTTCGCTTCGGCTTCTCTCTTAGAAAAATTGACACCTCGCCACTGTTCACTACATGCCCTTCTAGGGCGTGTCGTCCATCCCGGCGTTTACACTCCCATCAAAATATTCAGACCATTATACCTACTACTACAGTTCCGTGTGGGGCCGGACGGAAAGAGTAGCACCATCCCATCTCTTCCCGTGGGTGTCATAGGAGGCGACTAAGGGACTTACCAGAGAATGGACAGCAGCTTTCTCTGTGCATTTTACAACCATACTGCGATAGCCAACCGCCTGCCAAGCGTGGCGTTTATGGCAAACCCTCCCAAATCGGGGGAGGCCTATGTCCAACAGCGGACGTCTTTCGGCTGAAATGATACCTACTTTAAATAACAAACACTTGATGAGCTTAAGAATTTAGCCGCAACAATTTCAGCTATGTCATTATTAATCAAATCTACATCTCAAAAGTTATCAAGAGTACACTTAAGATAGATCTCTAATAACGAACTGTCAACAGCTCAGGTCTAAGACCTACGGAATCAAGATCAAGTGTTTGCTAGTTGTTGTCATTACAGCCAAGTATTTCTCGTATTTATGATAAACGGAGGTACAGAAAATTGCTATATTGCTCTTGTGTGTGTAGTTATGCCTCATACAGAGCACTGAACTTGTAGCTAAGTAATAACAGCCGTACGAATTGATCGATCAAGTTAAGCTACTCTGTTATTATGTAAAAATGGTCACCCATCCGCGGTTGGTCCGTGGATGGGTGACCATTTTTACATAAAAGACTCCTCCGTGCCTCGGAAAACACGTTAAGCCGTTGGTCCCGGTTGGTGCCGTTGATCCGTGTATCTTTGACAGTAGTGACGGGTCGTCAGAAGCCCGAAAGTCTGATAATCAGTCTTACCAAGGGGTATCATATAACCCAGTTACTGGGTTGTGGAGGTCAGATAGGCAGTCGCTCCATGCTGTGTTTCTTACGACAGCAAACACACGGACATAACGCCATCGCCATTTTGGGATCACATGGTAGTTTACGCAATTACCGTGCTGGATAAATAAAAAGACATTGCAGCTTCTATCGATTCATGCCCGAATTTTAGAACCCAAAATATACAAAACTAGCTTTTGCCTGCGACTCCACCAGCGTGGATATCAGTTAATCGCGTAAATAAGTAGCCTATATTCTTCTCCGTATCACTTGCTTTTATTTCATGACGATCAGTTCAGCGGTATAGGCATGAAAGTGTAACTGACAGACAGAGTTACTTTGGCATTTGTAATATTAAGTAAGGATTTAATCATATACATATTTCTACAAATAATAACAACAATTTTACGATCCATTAGCTCCATCAATATTATTAGTTGACCTATACAACGGACAAGCTATCAAAACCGAACTATGCCAGTAATATGTGGCACTATCAACACAGCGGTCATATCTCAGGCTCTGTTGTAACACCACCGCGGGCGCATTGGTTCATTTGCAGCCAGTAACCTTTTGAACTGGCTAGCTAGTCACCTGCTGCGTTGGTGTGGTCACCTTGTCACAGGTATTTTATTAGTTAACTAGTTTTTGACAGCGGCTTCGCCCTCGTAGATGTCGGAAATTATCCCACGGGAACATAAGTATCCTATTTGTTAATAGAGGTTAAGTATCCATATAGAGAAAGCAGTGGTAGCCAAGTGGTAACGGCTGCGACTTACGAGTTGTAGGTCGTGAGTTCGAACCCAGACAGGCGCTTTACTTTGTGTACATTATTTCATCACCACTGCCCTCAAAACGGTGAAGGAAAACATCGTGAGGAAACCGGCATGTCCTAGAACCAAAAATACGAAGACATGTGACATCACCAACCCGCACTGGGCCCGCGTGGTGGATTACGGCCCAATCCCTCTTACTGAGAGGAGGCCTGTGTCCCAGCAGTGGGAACATTATAGGCTGATGATGATGATGTTTTTTGCGTGATTGAGTAAAAAACATTTGGATGTTTTGTTGGACATCTAAACACTCAAAGTTCCACATTCATAATATTAGTACGAGTATGATGCAGTGGCGAGTGCTTGTTTTGATGAATGCCCGTCTCTGTACATTTGTCGTAAGCGCTACTGCTGATGCTGCGCGTAATATAGGGATTTTCCATCTAGAATTTTTCAGTACCGGACATAAATTCAGAGACCAAGCTGCTCCCGATAGTCTGGATTTATGTCCGGCTGATGGCAATAGATTCACCCCTTAATACATAGGACTTAACATAACTGCTCCAGCAGTTGAGTACTGCAGCGAAAGCAGTGGTGGCCCTACTACTCAACTACCGAACAATAGTTGTTTGTTATAACGAAAGTTTAGAAGTGCATCGCTGTATGGCCATAGATGCACCAAAGGCATGTCTTATGAAAATAAATAGCATTACTATCTTGGTCTTTTGACAAACCTCTCAATTTTTGCTTTCAAAAGTAATAGCTATTGTGTTCAAGATTCTGTAACTGAAGAGCCGACAAAAATCTTCACTATTTTCCCCCACCTACACAAATATAGGTTATATGACCAGGATTTACACTCCACCAACTTTCTACGCCAATTTATCAACCCTATTCTCAGTAAAACCGACAAAGAAGCGAACAATGTGGCGGCAATATGCAAAAAGATACAAGATATATAGTGCGACAGTCTAGGAAATGATTCTTACACGCGAAGTGAGCTTGTGTGTGTCAGTGTTTGTATGTGTGCATGTGTTGTGACTGTCATTGCCTGTGTGTGTGCATGCGAACAGCTGATCGACGAGTTTTATGTAGTAGAGAAAGATGGAAGTATAAACTCTGTGTATGTTTGGGTAGTAATATTAGTATCGCCATAGTATGTATTTACATGTTCATAGTCAGGATTTTTCCATTTTTTCTTTGTGACGTAGTCTTTATTCTTTATATTAATTTTGTCGTCAGCTGTTGATGATTTTCGAGGTCATATTTATTTGTAATGTGTCCAAACTAAGCATTTGATTCGATGTTGCTTTGGGCTACCTCTCAACGGTACAAAACAACCAAGTTACTCGTAAAATCAAAACCAAGCATACTTTAGTTGTGACTGTGACAGACGTGACTGCGGAAGACGGAATACAAAGTGTAGTGGCTCTGCTTGTGACAGACCAGCAGTGGACTGCAATACGCTGAGGGGTTAATTTACACTTTCATTTTAGACTTATATGTATATCTACATCCATTTTATATCTACAGTAACCAAAACCAACTTTTGACCTTGTTTCAAGTTCCACACGGTAAATATACAATACTAGATTTCATTGATATATCAAGTAGCAACCATATTTTTTACAGCAACAGTCGAGCTGGCAACCAAACATTCCAGAAATTTGGCAACATTGCAAACTTGAACAACGGTATTCACTTATTTGGTACGTTGACATAACTTCTTAGCGATCCTGCCTACGCGGCATTTAGCATCGAATTAGATAAATATTGATATATTTTGTTTGATATTAAGAAATAAGTAAGGGACTGAAGTTGGAAGAGGCAAGAAAAACCTGCTCAGGTTCATAGATGATTCCAACTTGGGGTGGATACACTGTTCCTTAAACGATGGAGCATTATCATATCCTGCGTACCATCAAACGGGGTGAATGGGGACGAAATTCTTAAAAGAGAGACGAGACTACAGTCTAAATAATACTGTAAACATGTTACAACATGTTACAACATGTTTACAGTATTATAATTAACGGTTAAATGCCCTCATTGGCAATAACTATATTATTTCGCACCCAAAAAAACGTTAAACCCTAATACCTGAAACTTTACGAAACTTGTAATGCTTTAGGTAATGCCTAGCCTGACCAAATTATTAGATTGTCATCAACACGATAAGGAAAATAAGCAGATATGAAATTGAGACGACGACATTTGCATCAAGTTTTTAAATCAGCCTCACACTTAATTGCAATTTGTTTTAAACAATGGATTACCTTGGATTACCAGATTAGATTTCTTAAGTTGTTACTTGTAAGTAATACGAAACAGAATCTAATACAGTTACACCTTATCTAAATCAAACTCATTGTATGATTCAAAATAGTAATGTAAACGAAAACAGTTGACAATCTTAATCTTTTTGAAATTGTCATGTAGACTTGTGGTCCAAACTAGCACTCAAATAACAATTTCAAAAAAGATACGATAACAACAGCATTGGCAAAGACTTTACTTAAGTTTTCAAAGGACGGTTTACAGAATATCATTGAATAAAAAAATATTACCGTACCCAACAAAAAAATGATTTCTTACGTATATGTGAAACGGGAGCGCGGGGTTTCGCACAAGAAGAGCAGTGCACAAGAAGAAGAGAGGCCCATGTGCAGCAGTGGGGGAAGTCGAGGTATGAATGGTGGTGATGATACGTCGAAATTAGAGCCCTATACAACATTTAATAACAGGAATTGACAATAATACAATTTTTAACCAAACAAAGAAGAATTCTATGCTGTTCTCGACGCGTCTTTTCTAGATATTCGTGCTATGCCACGGTTATTTCATAATAATGTAATATTGACACTGCAAATTGAAAATACGATGATATAAGAATCAATTGTTGGCTCTCGTAGTAGACTTATTGCACAGAATACCGCTCTCTTGGAGATGTGTTACATAAGTTAGTACAGATGGGGTATTGGACGTCGGGTGGAAGCGAATTTATGACTGTTTATGTTATGCGTCATCAATGATTTGGCAATTGTTTGTTTTTGTTGACGAAGACACATCGATCAAATGTTTAAGAAAAGACCTTTCTTTAGATGCTTTCACAAGATTGTCAATTTTTATTTTAATCCAATAAACGTGATATAATATCATCTGCCTAGCCTTTTCCCAACTGTGTTAGGGTCGGCTTCCAGTCTAACCGGATGTAGCTGAATCCTAGTATTTTACATGGAGCGAATATGTTATAGACCTCACAACCCAGTTACTGAGTAATACCGAAACACCTTGGTGAGACTGGCTCATTCTTTCGAACTTCTGACGACCCGTACCGACTGTCAAAGATGTACAAATGCAGCCAGGACCAATGGCTTAACCTTCTTTTTGAAAAAGAAGGTTTACAGAGTATCAAGATTGATGGTCACCAATCCACGGACAAACCACGGCAAAGCGAAAACAGTAACACAATAATATCTAAAGTCAAATAGCGGTCCCGACGCAAAAAAAATCCTAACATTTCTTTTTTCTTTTATAAGGCATCTTTACAACAAACATCTTCTTTCATAACCTAACTTAGATCTAACTTTCAATTTATTGAAAGTCATTTCTCCTTGATCATGAGCGACCACGGTCGCCGCTGGTCGTCGCGTGCGACCACGTTGCGACATAGTGAGAGGTCACACTGTATCAGACTGATTGTTGGGCGTTTTCAAACGCTGGCTTTGTGCCGGGTTCTGACTGGGTTAGTACTTGAACTTGTATTCGAAATGCTGGTGAGTCAATGATTGAAGATGAATAATAGGCTATTGTAGAATGTTGTGGGCTTTCCCTAATAGAAAGCCACAGGATTCATAGGTTCATAGGTTCATTCACAGGTTCATAGCAAATAACTGATAATTCTGCCGAGTCTGCGAGTCTGAAGACTCGCACAGAATTATCAGTTATTTTCTTTTCTTTTAAATATCTACATTTTCTTTCTTTTTC
The DNA here is from genome assembly GCA_949987655.1 of Polymixis flavicincta. Taxonomy (NCBI): domain Eukaryota; kingdom Metazoa; phylum Arthropoda; class Insecta; order Lepidoptera; family Noctuidae; genus Polymixis; species Polymixis flavicincta. The sequence goes on along the minus strand of OX465188.1, from coordinate 14,332,631 downwards.
TGAGTTTTAAAGTTTGTGAACGACTATAGCTGTGACATCATCATCTAACTAGCGTTTTCCCAGCTATGTAGGGGTCAGCTTCCAGTCTAACCGGATGTAGCTGAGTACCAGTATTTTACATGGAGCGAGTACCTATCTGACCTCCACAACCCAGTTACTGGGTGATACGATACCCCTTGATAAGGCTGGTTGTCAAAGTTTCGGGCTTCTGAGGACCCGTAACGACTATTGTCGATTATAGGTACCATAGATTATTTTTTTTATTATGTCGTCGTCTTTCGGGTTTAGATAAATTCATGATTCTCTCTTCTGTTTTCTAATACAATAAGAAAACAAATACAAATTGTGATGGTTTTCCTTCAAACGTTTACTTGTTAGTTCCAAATTGATACCAGACGTATACGACAAACCGTTGTCTGAAGACGCCATTAACCACAAGCAACTATCCTATTGTACCACTGTAAAAAAGCTTATTACCAACCAGTTAACGATTATGTAAACTAAATAGTGATGCACACTTTAGTGCTGGGCAAAAAGCGGTAACGTTACACGTAACAGGTAAAATAGCGGGTGAAATGTAACGCGTTATTGAGTAACGGTTACGGAGGACAGTGCTTCGATCGTCACGGTTTGTTCTTGTTGCATCATATATAATTACATTACGAAGTGACCGGTATGTAGTTACCTTCTGATCATTTTTACAGTATGTTAGATTATCCAGTGCAGATAATGGGCGCTTGACCACTAAGATTCGCGGTTATCGATATGTTAAATTTGGCTGACAGTAATAAATCTCTAGCTAGCCAAGTACCACCCCAAATATCCATGAATAATTCAAAATTGGAACAGAAAACTAAATAAACTACTTGTGTTTATTGTTTTTTTTTTTCAAGCAGTGGGCAATAGACATTTAAATAGTTTTTTTTGTGTTCATTTCACAAAGCCTACTTTTAAATTGCCTATTTACTGATTTGATACGCACATAACCAGCATCTAATGCACTTAATATAAAAAAATGACATTGAATCAGAAATAAGCTAATTTTATGCTAAATTCTTCAAGAAAAAAAAATGCAACCTGCATTGTGCAAACCGAACTTTCAAATACGTTCGTTATTTACTAGAGGACATTTATTCAAATGCAATAGTTCTTCTGTTATTTAAATAATTAATTATTCTGACTTCCTACCCATGTACAAAATATAATCTAAAAGCTGTCTGTATGTTATTTATGTAGCTCGTACGTTTAGTTCCAAATTTTCTATAGGATCCGTCAAGCCGTCCGCTTCAAGTATTCCGCCATATTTTCGTTTCGGCCATATACCAGCCGAAACTTCGGTCGAACCAAAAATCAGTAGTTTCTGAATTGTCGCGCGTCATTCGGCCTACTTCGTAAATCTCGGCCATATCAAGTGATGTTTGGCTAACTTCGGGGTGAATCGAGTGCGCTCGAGGTTTTAGTAAGCTGACACAAACGGATGCTATTACGTTATATTTTTTCTCATTGTCTTTGGCACGGCGATACAACTGAACTGCCTATAACTGACCTATATATTATGTCCATAGGTGCACTGACCCCAAATAAATAAGGTGGCGCTTGAGTCTCCTTAAACTTACTGGTAGAGGGTTTAATTTTGAAATCTGCGAACTATGACCTATTGCCTCGGACACTATAAACTTGTAGATAGTGTTGACATGCCTAGTAGGCCCAACTCGGACGAAACAAGCCAGTGGTCTGACATTTCCTACGGGTTACCTGAGGTTAATTGTAAATATTATAATATATGCATTATGAATTGATATAATCATATTATATCTAGAAGGTAGTCATATAAAACGTTTAATACTGAAGAAGAGAAGACTATCACTACCTACTAAGATAAATGATGTGAAATAAATCTAGTATGCCGTTTACTCCACAAACAAAAAAAGGCAGACCTTTAAAAAAAAATCTCTTGCAACACTAATTAATTGCAATTTAAGGTCACGGTCAATTGTTTTGCTTATTTTCAGCTTCTTTGCGAAATTCTACATTCTTGCTAATTCATAAAAAAAAAATCTGCTGTTTAATTAGTAAAATACAATTATCAGAAATATCCAGCAGCAAATCTGAATTTGACACTGCGTTGTTAAATTTAAATTAAACTTATAAAAAGTACATCAACGTAATCCATCAATGAACGTGAAATGTGTACAACGTCAAGTATGAAAAAAAAACGAATAAAACACACGAAAAGTTTATTTCGAACGTGACAACACCGAATCGGAATCATTATCAAGAAAACAAATGACAGTGTCAAGACGCGGTGTGAATCCTACCGATTCGCAATACAATGCTGGTTGCGCAACATCGCTATTTACAACAAACTTATTATAACTTGCATTGGAATTGCAACATATTGTTGTGCACATCTGTGATGCCCACGCTGCCCGCTCAACCGTACGATTGCACAAGAAGTATGCTCAAAAAATGTATAACAATATGGACTTGGGCATGAATTAATTCTTGTCGCTATTGTTTAATCTATTTTGTCGATCAATTTGTTTCATCAACAAGTACAGCAAATAACGATTGCTGTTTAATATATTTTTAGATACGTTAATCGACAGTTTGCGTAGTTTTCAAATGATTTTTCATTAAAATTAGAATCGATGATTCACTTGTTAAAAAAAAAACTAATATAAACTAGATTTTAGAACGTTTGAAAGATGTTTGGATCGATAGATTAAAACCTCGATAACAACAATTAACTCATCCCATCACTAAAATAAATTCAAACGTCAAAAATCTGTCAAAAAACCATAGACCACGCAAAAAATCAGAAGCTTCCAACTTGAAACAAAAAATACTTGTTCTACCGACTCTACCGTAGATGACCTTAAGTTCGCCGGGGCTTTGTACTCTAAAGTGACTTATTCATAAGCACAAGAAGACAGACGTGCATTACCGTATTCATAATATGAGTACGTTCACAAAGAGTATGTAAAGTAAGTCTCAACTTGGAAGATAACATCGCTCAAACTTGCTTGAAGCAATTCTTTCACTTTAGTATTTATTTATTCCGGTTCGTTCAGGGTCTGTTTGGTAATAAAAATGTTGTAGTTGTAGGGACAGATTTAAAACTAATAATGGCTACGAGATTACGCAAAAAACTTTGTAGTAGCGTATAAAAGTGCACCCCTTTTTCGTACTTTCAATCAGAATCTGAATAATTTTAAAAGATATTGCTATAACAATTGTTTCCTATGTTCGCAAAATATGTCTTCTTAGCAACGTAAATAACGCAATGAATGTTTTTGAAATAAAAATGAAAGCCGTTGCTAGTGATGGCGTGTCAACTAATTCGCAGTGTTGCAAACAATATCGACGGTCCCTACGTACATAGAGCAATGTCAAAAATTGCATTTTTTTTAAAGTGCACAATTGGTTTTACTTTTTCCATATGCACATACCTGTACCATTATAAAGTTCCTAAAGCTAATAAAACATTATAGAAAAAATATATTTATAATTGCACATAGAATGATTTCTAGAGCAGTTTGAACATAAATAACGCTTTCCTGTAAACCTCGGTTTTTGACATGTCTTTATTTACGTAGGGACCGTCGATATTGGAGTCATTTGACTAAAATCTGTGTTTCTTTCCCAAAGTTAAAATATTTTGAAGTGTAAAAGTGTTTGCGTAAGCCAAATCACAGAAATGAATTAATTTTATCATTTAAATTCATTATATATATTTATTATTAATAATTAGATTTAATCGAGTAAATCCATCTGTGAACTACGAATTACGATACACTTCATTCAACATTAAAAAAAAGAAACAATATAGGAGCTCCTTTGTTATCAAATAAAAAACTTACATTAAAATAACATACAAAGTTTTGACGTAAAAAATGACATTGTACTCCCATTTGTCCAATTAACATTTAAAATATATAATAATAAAGGCAAAGGTCAGGAGATCGGAAGTAGGGCCGGTTACGTCACTCACTGGCCAACTTTCGTCTTCGTGCGCTCGCGCAACCAGCGTTACACTTTTGAGATACGCTGCTAGTTGAAATCGTGAGTGAAGTTTATCGTAGTACCTAGTTCGTAATAGTGTTTCATGTATTTTTATAAGTTCAGTTAGATATATAAATTTTTTAGTTATTTTGGTGGGAATAAAAAAGTATTAAAAATATTTGCTTACTTTTCAATTGACTTATTATGACCTATGGGAATAGCAAAAAAATACAGATGACATAGACTAAATATGTCATCTGTATTTTTTTGTTTTTCGCCGGCCAAAAAAGACAGTAAGAAAAGTGTTTCCCCTTTGCTCGAGCCAACCCGCGCCGTTGTTAGCTTTAAATTCGTCCCAAAATAATTCCGATTCAGCACGTCTATTGCTGCCAAGCGACGCTCTAAGTCAAGGTCAGGTCAGCCCACAGAGGCTGCCCTTAGCAGTTATAGTCACAGGCAAAGCATCCTTTTTTTTTTTTTTTTTTTTTTGATTACGGGGGGAAATCCTCATGGATGTCCTCCGCCCCGGGGAGGGCGGAGGGGTCTGTCAGACTCTTACTGACTAAAACCACCCCGGTGTTCCGTCTCTCACTTACGCCGAGGATCACGGGAACTAGTAAGTCTTCCGCGATCCCCGGCAGGCAAAGCATCCTAGGTTGACCTACGAGATACCGTAACCCAAAAAAAAAAAAAAACGCAACATTGACTGGTTAGAAAAGGAACACCGCCACAGGAATTTTAATAACATACATCAGCCAAACTTAAAACAGATGTCTATCAATTTTAACTCCATTTAGATTACGACCGAAAGGCAAAGTGGTAACAAATGCATTCAAAATCTTTTCAGCGATAGCCTAATACATTTCATGCGGACTAAAGTACATTACGCAATAATATTCGTGCACTAACCTACTTTTCAGTCACGAGAACAAACAGACAAACAAAACTGAACTTTAATGTAACCGGAAGTTTTGCAGAATGCCCGGAGAATGTCACTTTGACCGGTAAATACGGTAAATGTAAAATTAGCTAGTTATATAACTGGTTTTGTAAAATTAATATAAAATTATTGTGACCTTTATGTTAAGTTATTATTTGTATGAATTCTGTACGTAATCTGTAATCATGTGTAGTTGTAATTCTGTGTAATCAGTATGGTACTGAATGAATTTTTTTTATTTTGATTTTTCAGGGCTAGTATTAAAACCGTCACGTTTAAAAGGTACTTACTGTTTGGTTAATTGGATGTAATTACTTAATTAATGTTTCCACTACTGGGACACACGTCTCCTCTCGGTGAGAGGGAGTGGGTTCTACCACCACGCGGGCCCAGAGCGGGCGGGTTTTATTCTAGGAATAGCCGTTATATTTCCTTTTAATTTACTTCACAAACTGTTCATTATTTTTGTATCTTATCAACCATTCCAACAACTAGAAAATAATCTTACAAATACATTTTTATCACTTCCCATCTTCCATATTAATATGGAAATGAAATACTATTCTGTGGTAAGCGCATCATTTCAGAACGGCAGAACCAAATTGTCAAACATTTTTTTAAATGTTCGTCATTGTTCGAATAAGGTTTATACCGAAACAAAAAAAAATGCCTTCAAATCAAGAGTGAACAAGCATCTGCGCACGCTCGTCCCGCCATAAATCTGATCCATCACTATCCAGCAGGCAAGATCGAGGTCAAGAGTAGGCCATTCAGCAATGAAAAAAAAGAAAAATTGCCGTGAGAATTTGAAAATTCGGAAAGTCTGAAAGTGCATTTTCCTATGTGAATTTTGTAGGAATTATTTGAATTTGAACAGCGCCTTACTTGCGTAACACATAGGTACGTATTTCTTTTTATTTAACACTACCACCACACCGCGGTTTCACCCGCTCAGTTCCCGTTCCCGTGGGAATACAGGGATAAAATAAAGCCTATGTCATCCGGGGATAGTGTAGCTTCCCAACAGTGAATGAATTTTTCAAATCGGTTCATTAGTTTCGGAGCCTATTCAATGAAAACAAAAAAACAAACAATCAAATCTTTCCTCTTTATAATATTGGTATAGATTACGTAATCAGCGTCTGAATAATTTTGAAGGTTTTTGCTAATCCATTGCTTCATATGTTCGAGAAATCGTCTGCTTAGCAACGTAAACAACGCCATGAATGTTGTGGAACTGTCAAAATGACAGCACTACTGATAGTGTATTACATAATTACCCCTCAGGACAACGTCTGTCTTGTCAGCCAGTTCTAAATAATTTCCACACTCCCATACTCGAGTCAAACCGAGATCTTCCTTAAACATTTGAACAATACTAATCGATTGTTTATTACAAAGTGATTAATTAAATATCTCATAATATCGAATCATTACCGAGTTATTGACAAACATCTGCGTGGCGTCGCGACAACAATTCATTTATACTATCGAACGATTGTATTAAATGCAAGGAGATTACTTTAATTGATTCGATTCGGTTTTGTTTTGCTGTATTAAAATATGAGATGTATGTAGATTGATTACAAAATCATTGAAAAGGTTAGATGGGCATTTTGTTGCAGAAACATATTGTTTTTAAGGGTGTATAATAATTCAGAAGAATATGAGAGGTGTAGTGCAAATATGACGAAAACAAAAGACAATCTCGTCCCGCCATCGCCAGCAGAAACTTCCCTAATAGTCATAAGCATAAATCGAAAACGCGTGAAAATAAGAGACAACTTCGTGATGTTTTTCTATGGACAATTTTTTTAATTTTTTATGATTCTGTTCCACAATAAATTTTTAAATTAATAAATAAATGTTTTATAAGCATAAAGAAGGTGTGCCAAACTATTGAAGCCCTGACACCTGATCTAGTTGGTACCTTTGTAACAGGAGTCAGTGTCTTCACCCGTTTGTGGAACATTAACAATTTATGTAATAAAATTAAAAAATAACATTATTAGAATTTAGTACACATTTAGTTTGTGTGTGTGCGTTTTTGATGTTTATGTATGATTAAATAGAATCATAATTCTAATTTACAATAGGTAGTTTTGATTATCGTCTTAAGTCACTATGAATTCTTGAGCCTGTTTCTCTGTTGGTTTTGCATCGATTTGAATACGTTTGACTATTATTTTTTATGACAAAAAAACATCCAAGAAAAGAACAAAAGTCATCCTGAATGTTCATAAGATTCACTGAGATTCCTATGATTCAACGCACTTTTTTTTAAAATACAGTCTGTTAATATGTAGCTTCCCAGTTATCATTGAAAGCGATACTTCCCCTTTCAAAACAGATGTCTAAAATTTCAATTTTATAAATACCTTCACAAATTATTCAGTCACGATCATAACAATAAACTAAAACTAGTTTCAAAAACATGTATAGGTACGTACATTTAAGGGTATCTCGTTTAAAACCTGTATCACTCATATTACATTACTTAATTTATGAACGTTTCATAGCCATAATTTCTTTGTTACGCCCATTTGCATAAATAAGACGCAATCATTAATATTGTTCTGATAAAAATATATTTAACTTACGTTCAATGATAACGTCACTATATACATGTGTTATATTTTGCTATGCTGTTGTAAATCATGTAATGTTATTATGACGGACGTTACCTAATTGATTCGTGAAAAACCATTGAAATGCATAAAAAATATTTCGTGACATCAAACGTACCGACGTTATATTTTAAATATACGCATGTCATAGTATCATCATCATCACTACAGCCGAAAGACGTCCACTGCTGGACATACATAGGCCTGCGCCAAAAGGGAGGTTTTACCATAATCGCCACGCTGGGCAGGCGGGTTGGCGATCGCAGTATGGTGGTAAAAGGCATAGAGAACGCTGCTGCCCATTCTCTAGTAAGTCCCTGAGTCGCCTTCTACGACGCCCACGGGAAGAGATGGGATGGTGCTATTCTTTTACGTCCGGTACCACACGGTCATAGTATACGTAGATCAAATACAATATTTATGATGCTAATATTATAAGCTGAAGAATTAGTTTTCTTTATTTGAACATGTTAATCTAAGAAACTACCGTCGGATTTGAAAAAATATTTTTGCATTTGGTAGCCAAATTCTTAAGGAAGCTTACAGGTTATTTAACATCACGCTACATCCCTACAAAGCCGAGCAAAAAATAACAAAAATTTTAAAGATCGCTAAGCGAAGTGAGAGTATCAAGAGTCTTGATATTCTTACATGGATAAATTTGGTCTTTCTTATAAGGATTAGACTCTAACCGTCTCAACACAAAACGCGATCTAACTTCAGGTTAGAGCTACTAGCCTAAAGCTCTGAACCAATTTTTGCATTTCCAACTTTATATCGATTTAGGTAAAGGTCTTCAATGACAACGTACCACCGGACTAAATTGTCAGTTTTGTAAAAAAACTGCATTTCTATTCATATTAGGTTCTTAATTCAAAAACTGGCTTTGTGGTTTAAACCAGCACCTTAATTGCGTAACTCACGATTAATCATAATCTGTTTCAATTTGACAGTTCAACAATATTCATTGCGTTATTTACGTTGTTGAGCAGACACATTTTTCGAACATGTGAAGCAATGGTTTAACAATCTGTTTCAATACGAAACAGTATTGAAACGAATGTGATTAATCGTGAGTTACGCAATTAGGGTGGTGATCTATATAAAAACCTTATTTTGTAATAACTATATGGGAGCTTAAGACTAAAATTCCACGATGGTACCCTCCATCATATATAAGGTTGGGTTCCAGAATTTAAAAAGGTACACTGGTGCATCAAAACTCTCAAACACAAACCCGTTTCGTGACAGAAGGTAACTATATTTGCTTCTTAATTAAAACAACGTCACTGCAGTTAAAAACCGTACTATAATACAAATGAATAACACAATATGCCACAACAAGGAAGTGAGCCGGCTGATTCATGGCTACATTATCGAAATAGCCGTTTTTTTCGCACAACGACAGCGTACGACCAATCTGATATGAATGCGTTGAAATCCATTGCGAATGGCCGTAGAAAAAGGTTATATAATTATATTTTATTTATGTTCAAAAGAGTTATGATAAATCTTCGCTGAAATGGAATATTTTAATCTATGGGTTTTTGTGATGTTTTGGTCGAAATTACTTTATTTGTAAACAATAAACTATTGACGTTTAAGGCTATAAATTCGATACACAATAATCTTCGAAGACAGGATTTAATTATAAAACTATTTATATAAAAATCTTTTGGGTGTTTTGATCAACTATGTATAAATGATCAGAACATTTACTTTTTCATTTTTTATATTTATATAATTGCTGCTAGAGCGGACTGAAATAATTTGTAAAAACGACCAATATAAACCCCTTATCTAGCACTATTGTTACTAACACCAAAATAATAACAAAAGTATGGACCTTAGCCTGAAATAAAGTTTAATTTAATTCAAATTCAGTCAATGAGCAAACTTTCAAATTGACAATACACCAAGTCCCGTTACAGGTAACCACAGTACATTGTACTACCTAAATATATGGTTATAAATATATTCAGAGGCACAGATAATGCATAGTGGACAGAAGTGCGAAAACCAACACATCTCTATTTGTGGTACCGTTAAGCACATCCAAAGAAACACTGGAAGAGTAAAGAAATTCCTAATATTTACTTATGTTAATTTTACGTAATAACGGCTATGTAAATAGTTGTGAGAATACCATTTCATTATTGGAAATAATTCTAAAACTGCACTTTAATCATCTTAAAATCAAGCTTTACTGTTGTCTGTAATCTTACTTGCATTTTAAAATGCATTTTTCGTGTTTCAATAAATCATCCAGATAGACAAATACACTTGGATTAGATCAAAGCCGCTGACAATATCGTGTAGAGCAGTGGTGGCCCAGTGGTAACGGCTACAACTTACGAATTATACGTCGTAGGTTCGAACCCAGACAGCCACTTTACTTTGTGTAAATTATTTCATCACCACTGCTCTCAAAACGGTGTTTCCTTCACCGCGCTGCATCCCGCACTGGGCCTGGATTTTGGCCCACTTACAGTGAGGAGGCCTTTGTCCCAGCAGTGGGAACGTCATAGGCTGATGCATGTTAATATTTACTTTACATTATATGTAGACATTTACACATTCAGAGACTCTAAACAAATAATTGCATGCTGCTAGCTCTCTTGTAGAATTACTAATCCTCTTCAACCCTTCTTATGACATCACGGAAGTACTCGTGAAGTCAAATCCGACGCCATGTAAATACTGTTCAAGGAACGAATATTTAGATAAAGACAAACATTTTCATCTACCTCTGGAACTAAAGTCGGAAACCGTTCCACGCTTTTGACTACAATATATACAAATGCTAATAACTATTTACAAATGCTATTAAATGATAAATTATAAATTATTTTATTTCTGTAAGTAGGTTTGTACAAACACGTTTACGTTTTTAAACTAGATGAGGTCGGTGTTTCCTATCTGACTACTCTGAGAAGAAAGGCCGAAACAAACTCAGAGGTCACAGTCTCTTTTAAAGTCCAGACATAATTTTGATCAGACCATTGAAGACCATGTGGATTGGTTTCTGAAACAGTCTTTTGAGGAAAGAACCACACAGATTGAGTGGACCTGTCCATTCAGTGCACGCATTTATCAGTAATCATGCAGCTCAACTCAGAACTTGACGAGCTTTGACAAACAATACCAAAGAAAGGACATTTGGGTAGGCCGCATAAAGTACTGAGACTGCGAAATTAACATTAAAAACTAACTGAAAAAGAGATATATCTTGTAGATGTTATTTAGACACAGGCTGTTTAGCGCAAAAATATAATTTTAATTAATGTTGATAGATTTGTGTAAAGGACAAATAGAATCATCTGAGTCACAAAATAAATCAATCGTCATCTGCGTAGCCTTTTCCCAACAATGTTCTTCTTTAACTTCCAATCTAACAAGTATGCAGCTGAATAACAGTATTTTACACAGAGCGACTGCCTATCTGACCTCCACAACCCAGTTATTGGGTAATACGATAACCCCTTGCTGTGACTGGTTATCAGATTTTCGGGCTTCTAACGGCTATCAAAGGTCCACGAATGACAGCCGGGATCAACGGCTACATTTGCTTGTTTGGTTGGGTCACCAAATTTTAAAACAACAAACACAAAGCCTACAATTTCAAAGAAACTATCTTCCAATTTCATTCACCGTGCTTTTTTTCTTCACATTTTTTTTCTTTTTCTTATACTTGAACACCTTTCAAGTTTTATTTGACGGGTGCGTATACGCTTATGACCGTTAGAATACTTATTTGGAAATAAGTCTCTTGACATGGATTTTACCCGCTAGTGTACTTAAGTGCAACGGTTTGTGTATGATCACAATCAGTTTGTTTAAAAACTTGTAGTTGAATAACAAAGATTTGCATATACACTACCCGTATTTTGTAGTATTAGTCTGAGTATAAGATTTTCTCAAGAGCAACTGCAAATTGAATGCAGATCCACTACTATCGAAGCAATTTATAAAATATCCGTAACAAGAGTGCAAGATCAATCAATGAGCCTCTAGAGTTCACACTTCTTGGGTACAAGCCTCCTCTCTGTGAGAGAGAGTGGGCCGTAATCTACCACGCGGGCCCAGTGCGGGTTGGTAGATATCACATGTCTTCGAATTTTTGGTTCTGGGACATGCCGGTTTCCTCACGAAGTATTCCTGCACCGTTTTGGGAGCAGTGGTGATGAAATTAAATACACAAAGTAAAACTAAACCGCCTGACTGGGTTCCTCACGACCTACAACTCGTAAGTCGAGGTCAATACTAGTAGTCCATCACTGCTCTTAGGTTGAGGAGGCATGTAAGCACTAAATAGATCGTCGGGAATCCCAGGCTGATTCCCGGCCAACGTAGGCGTGGGCTTGCGGACAGCGAGTAATGGGTAGCTCGCTGTCCGGTAAGGAACAAGCCCAGGTCGACGGTGCGTTGTGTTCCACGCGCGCCTCAAAAATATGTCAGCACAAACCGATGGGACCCGCAAGGGCCGATGCCTGCCAGGGGTTGTTCGAAAGAGATACCGCCGCCCCTGGTACACAGGCTACTGAGGGAACACGGGTAGGTTTTAGTCAGTAAAAGTCTGACTCGCCCTCCTGCTCCACCCAGATCGGAAGAAGTTATTTGATGATCACCTAGCCAAAAAAAAAAACCACCAAATAGATGATAATATCTGCAGTATTTTTTGTGAAACTGCCTGTATAAGTTATTATCTTGCATTCATCCCAATTTGCGGCTCGACGCAGCACCAATTTTTCTTCTATATATATCTATCGTCTTTCACCCAATCGATCCATTCCATTCGCGGACACTCTTTTAATAGCCAACTAGATTATTTGATCGATCGATGCATCAGTTTCAGTCCGTTCCACAATTTTACAGTTAATCTTATTTAACAGGTACATGTCAAGCAAGCTAACGTGACAATATGCTCGTCTGGACTGCTCTACTTAGGCCCTTTAGCACTTCTATTGTTATCCTTAACCCGTTATAGTCCCAGAGCTGCAATATTAGGGACTCACGACACGTCTACAGACATACATACATGTATATATTGTGTTGACGAGTGAACTCAGGTCGATGACCTAAGTACAGTTATCTTACGTTGTAATGTCCTTACGGTTTAGTAAATGTCATTTTATTTACATTTTGGTTACATTTGTGGATGGTGTTAAGTTGGTAGTTGATTGGGTTGAATAGTTAAGAAGCTTACTTACTACGAACTTGTCGAAAAAAAACTTGAAAAACGATAGTTTTAAGTGAGTTCTATTTGTATGCTAGTATTATTTTATACACTATAAATTAAGTACCTCGACTAGAGTACCTCGTTGGTTTATTGGTCGCAATATATGGGATTGGCATGAGCTGATGCAGCAGTAGTGGCTCAATGGAAATGGCCGTGACTGACTAGTAGTTGATCGTAGGTTCGAAACCAGACATGCTCTTCACATTGTGTACATTATTTCATCAGCACTGGTTTCAAAACGGTGAAGGAAAACATCGCGAGGAAACCGACATGTCCTAGAACCAGAAATTCGAAGACATGTGACATCAACCAACCCCAGTGCCCACGCATCTCAGTGGTTGTAGAAATACGAAATTCTTTGAAAGCGATTGTTTTTTGGATTCGATTCTTAAGGTCTGACAAGATTTTTAAAAACGTTTAGAAGCAGCTTCAAACTGGAATTGTATCAAAATATCAATAGGTTTTGCAAAACTTTAACTGGTCAATTAAAATCAAAATCAAAAGTCATTTATTCAAATTAGACTGAGAATCGGCACTTTTCGAACGTCAAAATACATGAGACAGTCCCCTAAAACGCCCACCCTTCACACTGTAGCTACATTCTAACAGTGAATTACACAACAATATAATTAATTGTACAACTCATCTTCCTTTACATATTATTAAAACAACGACTGGGCCGTTATTACTTCACATCCTACTTTTGCTCAAATTTAAGAGCACAGAAACCATTTATAACCTTTAAACTAATAAAGATCACACCAAGTAAAGACAGCATAAATCCGAAGATGTTACCAATGCACTACAAAATTACCTCATACACTCCACAGACCTATGCACATGCAGACCTTACATAACATCTAACCTTTTAAGTGTTTATTAAGCAATGCTCGCTTCTTAAAAGCTATAATCGATGTTGCAATGCTTTCGCCGACGACTCGACCCCCTGACACGGTGGGTCTGACCTCTCTATACATTTATTTACTCTACGTACGTATTACGATGACTGTGGGAATTTCTTGATGATTTTTTAGCAACTTTTACGTAATTTTGTTCTGTCAAAAGAATTGTAGTGATTTGTTATATGTGCAACTACATTTGTGCTGTATTACAAAATAGGTTTAGCAGAAGATCTAGATATGTTATGTAAATTACGGAAGTGTTTATTTCATAGTTAGTTCTGGCTAGAAAGGTTATTTAGTTGGTATGATTGGGGCAATTTTCTGTCTTGTAATCTTCGTCTAGTTTAATTTTTAATGTCGCTCTTTCTAATCTGATCTTTACTAATGGTAGGAGATATTGACAAAGATTTGAGGTCGAGAAATAGATTGTATCAAATAATAGGAATAGTTACTGTTTATAAAAGTCAAGACCAACTTACTTAAGTTATAGCTTAACATTACATCATGTCTTGTTTCCTCAAAGGGTGGGGCGGATGTGTTCCTATAGTATCCTAAAATTTCGCCAATTATGTTTAAGTCCTTTGTAATAGGGAGCCACCCTATTGCCATCAACCGGGCCCACATCCAGACTACTGAGAAATTCACACATAACACTTTGCCCGAACTGGGAATCGTACCCAGGACCACATTTTCAGCAGTAACGACCACTAGACCAGTCGAAGATTAATTATTGCATTAAATACTATGTAATATATTTTACCTACAAGCCACATTTCATGCCTATTTGCGCTGGAACGATTCTATTAGTACTTTCACTTTTAGATAGAAATATAATTAGATCACTTAGAATACAGTTACAGATTTAAATTAGATAATTTAGTTATTTTATAATTATGTATCCCATCTATTCCCGTGGGTGTCGTAAGAGGCGACAAAGGGGCTTACTAGAGACGTTACGTTCTCTATGCATTTTACCACCATACTGCGATCGCCAACCCGCCTGCCAAGCGTGACGATTATGGCAAACCTCCCAAATTGGGGGAGGCCTATGTCCAATAGTGGACGTCTTTCGGCTGTAAAGATGATGATGAATGTATCAAGTTGGTATTAGAATAGGAATTGTCTCGTTCATCGAGTGATTGTGAAGTGAGCTACCGCTTTAGATAGGCTTATACAAACACTTTTACACTTCAATCATCTTTTTGAAATTAGGTGAGGTCGGCGTTTCCTATCTGACTACTCTGAGAAGAAAAGCCGAAACAAACTCAGAGGTCACAATCTCTTTTAAAGTCCAGACATAATCTTGGTCAGATAATGTGAAGACCATGTAGATTCTTTAGTAGTCATGCAGTGTCTCAAATGGTCTAAAACTATATTTTCCTACAAGAGGGCTTTGACATATTGTAATAAAAAAAAAAACGTGTGTCACTCGGAGACTGCCGCGGTAAAGCTATTGCGTAGCATTTTTTATCAACTTATGCAATTATAACGAAAATAACCTAACACCCCCCAGTATGAAATGGCTAAATACTGCTAAAACGGTAAGAAAATTTCATAAACTATCCATAAATATATGTACGATGTTGTGTATGAAAATTCAGATAAAGCAGTCAAAATTGCAATTTTAACATGTCATTCCTCCGTTGCTATGCAACAGTCCGTAGGTTATTTTCGTTACGGAATTTCTGGATTCGGTCTCCACGCTCAAGGCCCGCGATAGAAGCTATGCAATAGCTTAAAAATAATGATAGTTGTATACTTTATTTGGATCTCTACATGTTTATATTGCACCCCTTTTGAGTAATGTATCTTGTGGTACTTGTCTTTGGTACTTCAGTTTAAGGGAAACTGTTAGCACACTATAGAAAGGCCAGTTCTCGTTTTTTTTTATTATTTTTATATATGTTTAAAGGCGCAGTGTCATCTCGGCGACAATC
This sequence comes from Polymixis flavicincta, assembly GCA_949987655.1. Taxonomy (NCBI): domain Eukaryota; kingdom Metazoa; phylum Arthropoda; class Insecta; order Lepidoptera; family Noctuidae; genus Polymixis; species Polymixis flavicincta. Next base: position 14,316,981 of record OX465188.1, on the reverse strand, counting down.
AAATGTTAAAAATTTGTCAAAAATGTATGGAAACTCGGGGTATTTTTGACAGATTGCGATCTGACTGTGAACGGTCTTCAAATTATAAGAATTCCCTAAAGATCTTGCGAACTTCAGAAAAAAAACCTATTCGTTAAACTCCACTCCACCATCGGAGCAAATACTTATTGATTACTGTAACATCGCAGCGCAAAAGTGCGTATTTACGAAATATACGGGCTTTTATTGATATCTAATAAAACGGTAACATTATTACGTCAATCTATTTGTAAAGTGTCAGGTGAAAACTGTTGAACCAAATCGTTCCTATCGAGCTATTTCAATTGAAATATTTTTTTCATTCAGCCTACAGTTTCATCATCAACGGCCCACAATATTTAATGCAAGACTTGGATGATTCAGATTCACTATTTAATGTTTTAGGTAAGACCACATTTGTTCAGAACAACTTTTTCTCTTCAGCCATTTTCCAAACTCGCTTTATGGTATGTGAGCGGTGCCTCTGAAAGTTGGTATATAAATTTAAAAAAAAAAAATGTCAAACTCATTATAGAATTTACAGTTTTTTTTTTTTTCATAAAAACGCGACTTTTTTTATTTGTGATCGGTTTTTTTTATAGGTTCTATCTAGATTTTCTCAGTAGCAAACTGGAGTCTGAATTTGTGCCCGGTTGATGGCAATAGGCTCGCCCCCAATTAAAAGGGATTTAAACATTAATGGCGAAATGTGGGTGTACTATACAAGGTGAATTTTTAGTCACCGTTAAAAAAAAAATTGGGTTATATATAGTACCCGTGAAATTGAACAACATTCTCCAATGAACATGGCTTGACATATGAAAAATTTTGACGGTGACTAAAAATTCACCTTGTATATAGGTAACCTCCTGGCCTCCTCTACCCCAGCCTTCCGGGAAATAGCACATGATGTTATGTTTCGAAATTTTTTACACGTTTTTCAAACATACTCTGAGATATGCCACCGGTAATGATTGCAAGACACAAAATTACTACGCAATAAAGAAGACAAGCAAACGAACTAACATTTTAAAACTATACAGCATCGCTAACAAATCATAATGAAGTGTATTTTCTCAAGAGTAAGCGCTCAGGATTGGTCAACCATTGCCACTGAGGTACGTTCTCTTTGGATCCAAATGTTATGTTTTGCAACGTGAAGAAAAAACAGTGATACTTCAGTAATGCCGACTAAATGAATTGACTTTTTAGCATAAACTTACTGTAATGCGTGAAGATTTTATTACATAGAAGACAGACAACCATTAGCCGACTTAAAAATGCTTATTTCACACTATTTTAAGCCAGAGGCTTCGTACACACGGCTACACATCAAGCTATACTTTTCAAGTATATGCTGATCTCGCATTGTATAGGATTTCCGTACAGCGCGAGATCAGCGTAAACTGGAAATGCCGTGCGTACTATCGGGATAAAAAAGCTTGAAAAAAAATAACAACCGACTTCTACAAAGTGCAAAATAACTTTAATTTCGGAAGTTGGTGACTTTTTTTTTTTTTTTTTTTGGGTGGGAAATCATCAAGTAACTTCTCCCGCTCTGGGTGGAGCAGGAGGGCGTGTCAGACTTTTACTGACTAAAACCCACCCGTGTTCCTTCAGTAGCCCTTAAGCCAGGGGCTGTGGTGTCTCTTTCGAACAAACCCGCACCCCTGGCAGGAAGTTGGTGACTTTGAATGTGTATTTTAATTCTTTGTCACCGCCTTCCGAAATTAAAGTTATTTAGCACTTTGTAGTGTTTTTTTTGGAAGTCGGTTTAATTTTTTTGAAAAAAGTTTATATTTTTCACTTTTTAGTTACCTACCCAACACCAATTCGAAATTTCATCGTCCTTGGGCTCAAAACAATGCACATTAATGCGATAGAAGCTTTCGCGGTTGATTTACTGTAATTTTTTGAAGAGTTCCGTTGTCTGTCTCCGAAATGCATCATTAGATCTATATGAAATTTTAATGGGACCCTTTCGAACAAAAAGGAATTTTGCAAATCCTCGTCTATATACGACGGAGTTATGCCCGAACATACATTTTAAAAAAACATGTCCAATTGATAACCTCCTTCTTTTGAAGTCGGTTAAAAGTATCCTGTGCGGTTAATTCAGGTAACAATAAATCTTTTTGCCAAATTTCATCCAAATCCATTCAGCCGTGTTTACGTGATTGGGTAACAAACTTTTAAACATCATAACATACAAACTTGCACATTTATAATATGAGTATAATCCTATGAGTAGGATCCTGTATTAAGAAAATATTCATTCAAATAAAGACTAGAGATTCTTCAATTGACCATACTTATAGAACATCATCATGGTCATCTCCACTTGCACGCCAAACAGAACCTTATTTGTGTGCGAAAAGTTTAAATAAGTCTATACTAATTTTATAAAGAGGAACGATTTGATTGTTTGTTTGCATTGAATAGGCTCCGAAAGTACTGAACCGATTTGAAAAAATATTTCACTGTTGGGAAGCTACACTATCCCCGGGTGACTTAGGCTATATTTTCTCCCCGTATTCCCACGGGAACGGGTACTACGCGTGTGAAACCACGGAGCGCTGCTAGTAATAAATAAATAATTCTCGTGTATAATTAAAAACGTTCAAAATCTAGTCGCAGTCTCATCTCGGCGACAATCAAATGTCAAAAATGTATGGAAGCTCGAGGTATTTTTGACAGTTTAAAACTAAGATCAGACTGTGAACGTTCTTAAAATTACGAGAATTGCCCTTCAGGTCAATTCTCGGCTAGTCTCATCCAGCTGCTACCAGCCACCCTGCGAAGATCATCGTTCCACCTAGCCTGAGGGCGTCCTACCTTTAACTGAGTGGATACCGCAAATCGGCATTGCGGTATCCACTCAAGAACACGTGCCTACACTAACGGCTATCGGTCCTACTGCTACTTAGGCCGGTCTATTGCCACTTCAGCTTCTCTGCCTAATCATTTAATTCAGGATTCGAATACCTACTTATACATAGTTAGTCTCTTTTGTCTGGCAGCTTTTCATCATAAAATAATTATTACTACTAAGAATTCATATAATGACAGATTTGATTCATCACGCGTGTTACTCCCGGAAGAATTAGGCAGATCTGTACCAATAGGTACCTACGCCTACATTTCATCAGTTATGTTTTAGTTCCATTTAATAGGGGGCGACCCTATTGCCAAGAACTTGGCACAGATCTAGACTCCAGGCTGATAACGAGAAATTTGCCATGAAAAAAAAACGAGTATGCTAATAATGTTAAATACACAGCCGTCATTTGTTTTTATTGAGCTCTAAAACAAAATATAATCCATAATTCCTTTTTCAAAATTCAAAAAAGACAATTTTGAAATAAATGGCTTCCGAAAACCATTATTTAATTAAAATCCGTCCATTTATTCTTGCTCTGTTTATTTATTACGACTACCATATTATTATAGATTGTTACAAGCCTTTCGCAGAGAAAATTTAATTCAAGGTTCAGAGATCAAACAAATAATTTGGGCGATTTCTCTTTACTTCTTTTGGATCGCTGATCTTTTGCGTCTTGCCCATAACGATGGAATCTTTCATCGGATCCTCACGATTTCGTCCGTAATTATTATGATGATTTTTTCCTGCATTGATAAATGAAAATACATGGACCATGTTAGACAGTAAGCGCTATTCCCAAGCATTTAAAAGTTGGCTAAGCAGAATCTACTGAAAATAAAAGTACTAAAGTTCAGTGCGTCCGAAAAGAAAATTCACCCTTCCCAGAAGAGAAACTCACCGTGTCCCAGAAGGAAAATTCGCCGTGTCCCAGAAGAAACTCACCGTGCCCCAGAAAAAAAATTCACCTTGTCTCAGAAAGGAAACTCACTGTGTCCTAGAAGGAAAATTCACCGTGTCCCAGAGAGAAAATTTACCGTGTCCCAGAAAGGAAAAACACCCGTGTCCCAGAAAGGAAATACACCGTATCTCAGAAAAAAAATCAACCTGTCCCAAAAAGAAAATTCAGCGTGACCTAAGAATAAAATATTACCAATGAACATGCTATTTATTTCTTTACGTGTAATAAAAATAATTTACTTTAGTTTGTAGCCAGCTAGTCGGTAGTGTTGTGCATAACATATCGTCACTCATGTGCTACCCGAATGATTAGGCCTTATTAGAGAGCCGATGACAGTAATATTAATGTTCACTTTAAAAAATGGTGTTTGACCTATTTCAGTCCACTGTCATTTTAATTTGGCATTTTTTTACTGTAATTTTAAGTTGACACTTTTTGATTGACTTGAGGCTATCGTATGTATCTTGAGGATATATCAGGTTAAGCTACGCTAGCCTCGGTGGGTAAGTGGATGGGTGACCATCTTTACATACTAAGACCCCTCCGTGCCTCGGAAAGCACGCTAAGCCGTTGGTCCCGTCTGTAATTCGTAGCCACAAGCCCCTCCCCTACCAACCTAGCTCTATATACTTATATATATTTCTGTATTGATGGGGATTGATATTTTTTCTCTTGTTTCTAGAAAAGAAGAATTTCTATCCCAATTTTCCAAACTGAAAGTAGTAGAATTTTCCAGACCAAAGTAATTTCGCATCGCTGGTTTCAACCCTTAAACAGATTAAACAACAAAACGGTCGGAAGAACAATCGGAGCACTGACCTCGCTAACAATCTGCCTCTACTTATAAAGAAATGATAGCATGGATAATGTCCCCTAATTTCCTTCAGGGTTGCCAGTTTCTCAAGCTAGCCGAGTTAGCCAACACGCGGCGCAGGCGCATTGCGGAATACAACGCTCTACTGAACAGGCTCGGGCTATACTTTTTTATGCAAGATTAGGGTTGACCTACATACCTCGTTTAACTTTTTTCGCTGCAATAAAATATTTAATAATGTTTTTAATGATCAGTTTGTTGTAGGTGCAGATGTCCTTTCTTTAGAAGATATTATTAAATAATTAATGTGATAACTGCATGATATACAGTAGCTAGCTCTGAATAGGACCTTATAGGTATAATAATAAAATAAACATGCCCCATTTATAAGGTGTAATAGGGTAGTTTACTCCATAATGAGAAAAAAAAAATCTAAAAATATATCATTGAGATAGCTTAGGCAAAATGCAGTCGGAAAATGTTAGTTCAGTTCATGAAATAACAAAAAAAAAATTGAAATACAATTTAAAGATTTCAGTTTTTTAAATGTGTTTTTGAACACCATGAAATAGTAGCCGTCATGTTATTACGGCATGTCAATTGAGCAACTTTGGACTTTTATTATTTTCGTAACCAAAGCATTTTTTATTTAAATAATATTTTGCATTCAGGAACAGCAAACCAATGATAGTAGAACAGCAACTAATTTTTTAAATTATCTTATAAATATCAGCGCATTTCTTTATATGGCAACTCACGTCATACCTACAGAGCAATATGGCGTCCACTGCGTCCAGTGTTTTCGTCAAATTACGCGCGAAATTTGAAATTTAAATGCATTTTTATTTCACTAATCGATTAAATAAAAATGTTGTTTTGTGGTTTATTAGCACTCTAGAATCGAATTAAGAAAGTTTTCAATAATGGCTGTAATATCCTATAAACTATCATATCAATCGCTTTCATTTTGACAGTGCCATAACATTCATGGCGTTGTTTACGTTGCTAAGCAGACAATTTTTTCGAACTTGTGAAAGAATGTATTAGCAATAATATCTTCAAAGTGAGTCAGATTCTAATTATTAGTATGCTATGCAATTCCGTGTTGTGCCAGACGTAAAAGAATAGCACCATCCTATTTCTTCCAGTGGGTATCGTAGAGGGCGAGTAAGGAACTTACTAGAGAATGGGCAGCAGCGTTCTCTATGCATTTGATGATTTGACCACTATACTGCGATCGCCAACCCGCCTGCCAAGCGTGGCGATTATGGCAGAACCGGTGGAAAATGATGATGATGCAATTAGAGTGTTGGAGCAGGTATGCTCCACCAACACCAACAAAAAAATGGTTCCGGACGTAAAAGTTTGTACTTATTATATTCTGTCTTGCCAGAATGTAATAATAAAATATGAGCTCATTTTAAAGCTATGCACTTAAATAAATACATCCGTTATTTAAATGCTCCTTATTGTTCTTATCTCAAGATGAACAGAACTTACAGATTAATTAATGTGGATGCTCAACTATGCAAGGACGAAGGAAAAAGGAGTCACTGTTGTTTCTTTAAATACATCTTTGGACTTGTTCTATATGCTACAGTTCAATATTTGTGAATAAATGTGAGAGATTGAGATGGCAATATGTTTGTGTCTCTGTTGTAATTGATTAAGTAGTTACTTGGTTATAAAGAGCTTTTCTCAAGTCTGTTTGAGGAGCTAATTAAACAAAACAGAATGGCTGAGATTGGATTAGAGTTTAGCTACGCTCAATGGCGTGCAATTGCAAACGCCTATGCGCAGAGGTAGTCAGCTATCGGCTTAGACAATAAATACGACTAGAATAGACTTCAGAGTCAAAAACAATATCAAATTCCATTCACCAAAAATCATTTTTATTCCACACGAACGACAGGATCTTAATAGTCTGAACCATACATTAGAATCGATAATTAACCACAAAATTTCTAAAACTCAAACAGTATCACGTAATAGCATACGTAATTTGAGCAAAAAAGTGTTAACGCCGCCATCTTGTTTGACAGTTGACACGTTCGAACTCAAACGTCACAGTAATGATTTTAACACCCAAAGTGTGATGGAAACGCCTTGCTTATTACTTACAACTTTAAAAAAGGAAGTGTGAGCGGTAGAAAATGTAGAAATACTTATTGCAATTAATAGAAACTCAAAATATCAATACAAAACTGTGTCTTTGGTCTAGTAGTTGCAAGCATCAGGTACGACTTATCATGGGGTCCTGCATACATACATACACACCCCTTCTTTTAAGGGTCACCACACCAAAGAGTGGAAACGAAACCCTATTTGTAAACCTGCTGTCCGTCCGGATTGTATGTCACCAGGCATGAGAAAACAGTTGAAAAATAGTATATTATGAAACTCGTGAGCAACTTGCTCACTAGACACTCGGCTGATTTACGCCCTCGCCTACGGCTCGGGCTGCAACCCACAGCCTCGTGTATAATGAGCAAGTTGCTCACGAGTTTCATACGCACTTTTTCAACACACTTGCGAGGAAAAACAAACCTGTAACGCATAAATCGTTTTACCACACAGCAACAAATGCGTTCCAAACAAAATATGAAAACTATGGGAAATGGCGCGCACGTTTTATTTTTTATTTTTTAAACGCGCCAATTGATTACATAGCCATATGGCCTACTTCAAAAATATCATTTTATTGATAAAATGCAAATATTTTATAACAAATTATTGTGAATTAAAAATAATTTGATGATGATGACGATTTTTTTTTTCGTCTTAATTATGGACATATTTATTTATTGCAAAAATTTTAATGAATTTTCAGCGGCATAAAACCTCTTTGTTGTTACAAAAAAAAAAGTTGTGCAAATGTTGCAAAGAAAATGCTCTGTTTACTCGCATACAATTTGCAGTTAGGTTCTAACTTAACTTTGTAGGGATAATTCTATTATGCACTAATGCGTAATATTATTATGCACGTGTGTGTTATAGTTCGGTTTATGGCCCTAAGAACGATGTAATAAGGCTCACTTTACGAGCAAGTGTGTTGAATTTTTTTTTACACCGTTTGTACAAGACTAACAGCGCTCCGCGGTTTCACCGCGTATTTCCCATTCCCGTGGGAATACGGGGATAAAATATAGCTTATGTCACCCGGGGATAGTGTAGCTTCCCAACAGTGAAAAAAATTTTCAAATCGGTTCAGTAGTTTCGGAGCCTATTCAGTGCAAACAAACAAACAATCAAATCTTTCCTCTTTATATAGATTTATACAAGAAAAGTGTATTTTTCGGAGTTTTTACCTTGTGGTAAAACATCTTTCATGTAAAAGTCTAACTAGAGAATTTGACGGTTTTTTATATGCTTGCGCATATTATTATTTTAAGGCTTTAGACATTAGCTTTTAAATTATGTAAACATTATCTTGAATATTGACATAAATATTATATTTTCATATACATTTTAGGCAGACATTTTGTAGGAAGATTACATAAGCCACATACGAGCACACGCTCATACATAACCTACAGTCGTCAAAACAGAAATAATAACTGTAACCGTAATTGACATTTATACGATGTATGTATTAGAAATTCCTAATTCCTAATTCCTAAGTGCTTGATGAATAGTCTCCCCTCCTATTACTTGGGATGGGACTAGCAAAATCTAGATGCGCTGTCCCAACTTCATCCCTACTAATATTATAAATGCGTACTCTGTCTGTCTGTCTGTAACGCGTTCACGCCTAAATTGCTGAACCCATCGTCATGAAATTTGGCAGAGATATAGCCTGGGATATGGAGAAGGACATAGGCTGCTTTTTTACGCGATAACCGACTTCCACGCGAGCGGAGCCGCAGGCAAAAGCTTGAGTTAGGGAATAAAGGCATTAAGCTATGTATGTATGTGTCAACACAAGTCTACGTGCTATATCTCAAAAATTACAATATAGGTTATGATAAGACGTGTCAGATAAAAGTTTAAACATGAACATTTTATATTTTTTATCGCTCTTGGAGATAACCCTCGATCTCTAATTGAAGCGATTGTTTGTATTTTATCTGCATTTGTATTTATAAACGTGCTTAACTGAGCAACGATTAATTTCGTCGAATTACTTTTGTCCAAGAAGAGATATACAAATTGTGTCAAAAATATCGCAGAATTTGCATTTCCCGTTAATTGTTCTTAAGGGAACAAATACCTAAAGGTCTGTTATGTTGCTATTCATGTGAATATAGTTTACATCATCGACGCGGGATCCAACACAGATTCCAGCATAACTTTAAAATATTGAAAACTGGATCTACACTTTTTACTAATAACGTCTATTTCATAATTTCACAAAAAGAAAGCATTCTGCATTCTAGTCTAATTACCAAACCAGCCCTAAATAATGATAAAAATAACATGCAACTATTACGTAACATTTCGTGCAACTTATGCAGTATCTCAACATTTTTTGTGCAAATCGCAGCGATAACCCGTTTCCACGATGTTTTGCACAAGTCGGATCACGCGCAGGCTTATGGTATTGTCATTAACTTGCTTTCGGATTCCCTTATTCGGACGTTTGTTATGTTTACATTACGAACTTACAGTGTAATACATATACATATAGTTCAAATGTGTTATTTATATTCCGATTACTCATCTCGCCTGTAATAGGTCATGAAACTTCTTGGCAATTTTTGAGGAAGGTTATATATAGACTACATTACATCACGCTACGACCAATAGAAGCCCAGATTTTTTTTCGGAAAGAACGCTAAGTTTTAACGCGAGCAGACAATGGGATGCGACGCGGCGGGTTCTGGCCAAAACTTCACGCAGACGAAGTGGCAGGCGAAGTGCTAGTTTTAATAAAGGAAACTGTCAATTGACAAAGACACATAGCATAGAATAGCAAGAACGTAAAGTACCTACAGTAAATAACACAGAATGAACGAGAGAGCTGGCCTAATAGTTCTAGCCCATATGAGCAGCCTAATGATTTCCCATTTCCTTGAGTATTTTTTCTTTTTAAATTGCCACATCTTCCGTTAGTGGCTACTGTCATTCACATTAGGAACTCTTTAGACACTAAAGAGAAAACGTAGATATTTTAGACTATTACGTAAAATATAGAAAGAAGTTTTGGCATTCTGCTTAGTGAAAGAACAGCTTTAAATTTTTAAGTTTGGAATTCAATGTTGCAGAAAGTTTCGAACAGATTTCAAAGAAGGTCTCAATTCGTCTGTTTTATTTTATTTTATGTGCATGTTCCGCAGTATCGTTATCCAAAAATCGTGGATTGATTTCGAAAACTTTTTTTAATGGATAGGGGTGATCCCATATAAGTTTTATTAACTTTGCTTGGGTAGTTTTTGCATTTATACACTTTGTGTATCTTAATGATGTTGTTACCTATACTTCTTTTTACTATTATTTACATAGCAACTTGTGGTATACGAATTGTTGTGAGTCATAACTAAAAAAATAAAATTACTTTAATTTTGGAAGTCGGTGGTAAAAAATAAAAGACACATCGAAAGACACTGACTTCCAAAATTAAAGTTATTTTACATTTTGTAGTGTTTTTTGGAAGTCGGTTGTTTTTTTTTTGTTTTTGTAAAAAAGGTTTTTTAATAAATATTGTTAATTATATTCTTTCTCTGAAAAATGCCAACGTCTGGTGCATCCTGCTGAATAGTCAACCTCGCATTATCTGGTTGGCTTATATTTATCATGACAAACTATTCTTGTAGGTACGTATACTTCGAGCCAATACGAGAAAATAAGAATTATTATTTCTTTGATTATTCTTAACTAAGAATAATAAATTATTAGTACCTCCATTCTGCAGGTGTAAGGCACAGGACATAATAATACAATTATAATAATAATTAAACAACGTCTTAATGTTTAAAGCCAGTCGTAATAATTATAACTAATTAATTCAATATACCTGCTCTTTCAACATTAATACTAGAACTGCGAGTTTTAGCGCCATTATCTTTATAATGGATATTATGTATTTTCTAAGTTGACATCAGAATTCACCTATCTCACCTCGTGACCTGACTTAAGGTTAAGATCAGACGGTCGCGATTTTAATTTTATTATTATTTTTAATTTTTGTTTTTCGCATATCTCGAGACGATCGCAGGTGGATAAGAATTGCCGAGAATAGAAATAATAAATAAAATAAAAACGTTTATTAATTTGTCATTAAAAGAATTTCTGAAAGAAATACATTAAAATATGACAGATGCTCGAAATCACTATTTTACAATTTAAATGTAGTAGGTACAAAGAATTGATCTTAACTCCCAAACTAGGCCTAGGCTTACATTTTGGGGGTCAGTGTTCAGCCATGGGATCTGCTAACACAGGACAGCATTTTATAATCAAACTGACGTGCAATTGACCAACTCGCAGAGACCCGTAACACTGCAAGAAAGGATAATGAAGCATCTATAATTGTGTGACGCGCGTTTTTAACAAACACTATGCGTTCAAAATATAAATACGATTGGCTTTGAACGATACCGTTTGAACTGCACATTGACGTGTCAGCACATTTAACGCAAATCTTGATTTACGCGACTGACATGGCAGCAAAATTTGTTAAGAAGTTAATCAATCGAGTTCTTATTTTAAACGCACAGTGCCATAGTACACTGGTTTGTTCAAACCACCAGACCTCTTGGCCTCTTTAAATTATGTTTCACCGCGCCTGTCTGAACTTAGCCTAAAATAAAAGATTATTTAAATAAAAAACTAGTTTTGAATGTTCAACACTATGAATAATTCATTATTTATAATACGATTATTAAAAATTAATTGAATCTATTAATTCTGCAGAACTAAATATTTTTTGGAATAGTTTGCCTTTTTGTCTTTTAAATTGTGCTTTTTTTTAGCCTTTTTGTGTCTCGATCTTATTTGTTCTTAAAATATGCAAACAGAAATAGTTATACAATAATTATCGAGTCGTCCACATCGTTTTGTTTTTATTAGAATTATGTTACTTAAAATAATCATAAATTTAATAAGAATATCGGTACAGTATACATCGATATACATAAAAAGATTTACAAGTATTTGGGTATATATTTAAATAATTTAAGTTAAGAATAGGTTGAAAAAAACGAATGATGCAACATTTTTCGGTTGTTCTAAAATCAAGATTATTTTTGCAAATATCCTGAATATATTTTCCATGGAAAATCTCCAATAACGAATTAGCTAGCTAATTGCTACAAATAATAATCAAAACTTTGACGCTACATAAACACTTGGGCAAAACCGGCTGTCATACATTAACGTAAATCATTAACTTTTGATGACACGTGAACTAACACCATTAAGGATTATAGCCGAAAGGATACTTAATGTTTATAGATGTTTTTTGTGGAAATCTATGAATTGACCGATCAACGATCGTTGGCGTGAGCTGTTGAGACCAAAACAGACTGTCAACTGTTTTATTCAAATACAGAACACAATATTTTCATTTAAGAACAAAACGTCGGTATATCTATTCTAAATGAAGTCTGTATTTTTCTAAATAAGACTCTATAGCTTACACCAAAGATACTTATATTTTGGTCAAATATCAAGTTAGATTTTTTTTTCATTAGAATATTTTGGGCGGACTTTGTAAATCTCGTTATTTAGCAAGCTAACAAATACCTCGTTTTAAAATTGTCCTGTCATTTTTGTAGGCATTTTTTTAATATTTTGAATCATTTTCGAGTAGGTAACTCGGTTTTTTTTACTTTAAGGTTATTTCCAATTTTGACATAGATGCAATTTATATCATGTCTATTTTGAAGTTCTCAAACGTTTTTTTTAAATGCTAGTTCTAAAGCTGGGTCTATTTATGAAGGAAATATCGTCTATTGCCCTATTAATGATGATGTAACGCGAATTGTCCAAACAACCGAATCCGCTTGACACCACAGGTCCTTAAATATTTATACAAGATAGATGAAGTCAACACTGTGGAGCCAAACGATGCCGGCATAAGGACTCATACATACTAGTTTTTTTAATTTATAATTTTAGAAGATAAATAATCTATATAAATATAAGAATTCATAAAAACTTACAACCTTAAATGTAAGCACGTAAAATACTTAGGCGTGAAAACAATTTTTGACAAGCTCATTTTTGTACTCGTACATATCTCAACGGTAACAGAAATACCTACTTAGGTACTGTAAAGGTTGTCTTCAAAATTCGAACAGTCAAGCAGATTTAGAATGACCTTTCAAATTTTTGTATTCGACTTTTTTTTTACTAGTGAAAAGATGAACGCTCTTTTAATTGAATGATCCCGGTACTCTGAGAGCTCGTAGAGCTAAAAGCATGTAAAAATCTAAAACAGATAAACAAATGTCTGGCAATATTTTCTTGGTTAGTTTATTCTGTCCAAAACTCATGTTCGTACCACTCGTCTGTGCTTAATTAAAGCACGGGTTTCCCACTTTTTTAAGCACTCAAATTGTTATAACAACATTAAAATTGTAATTCTAAACATGAATAACATCGTCATATTCGTCATGAAGTTAAGTCAAATTAAAGTCAACATTTTGATTGTTTGCAAACGAAACAATTTTTTTATTATTTATTTAATAGAATAACGACTTCAACTTCAGTGATCATCATTCGTTTACCGAGTTTAGGGTGAAAGCCTGTCTCAATAATATAATTTACCTACCTGTCAAAATGAAACGTCAGATGACAGATGTTTAGTTAGTCTTCCATGTCGTAATGTATTAGACATTATTATGTTTAATTTTACTAGAAACGTAATTCCAGAATTGTATAATTATGATAAAGAAATTCGTTGTTTTTGGGTCATCAACAGTTATTTATGTCGAAAACCTTTTATTTTAAAACTAACAGCGCTCCGCGGTTTCACCCGCGTAGTTCCTGTTCCCGTGGGAATACGGGGATTAAATATAGCCTATGTCACCCGGAGATAGTGTAGCTTCCCAACAGTGAAATAATTATTCAAATCGGCTCAGTAGTTTCGGAGCCTATTCAATGCAAACAAACAAACAATCAAATCTTTCCTCTTCATAATATTAGTATAGATATGTATTTGCTTATAAACTTAGTTCTAATAATAATCTTAGAGAATTCCGTTTTTTATAGACTCGTGAAAATCCCTTTTCGAAGAATGCTAGCTACCATTCTCATTTTATGTATGAATGCTGCCTATTTTCTCAAAAAAACAACTGAAAGATATTGTATTCGCAAATAATTTCGCGAATTCGTTCATGATAGAGGCACCTCTACAGTTCAAAGGTTGCCATACAGGTTCTACAAGTGACCGGATTATGGAATCAATAAAATATTTAAAATAACATTAGAAGCGATAGATATTTTTTTCGATAAAAGGTATACCTATATTATTATTTTGTTTTTAATCGAAACGCCATGTCGCGATCGATATTTTTCTCTGAGTTATAGGTGCCTACTATTGTAACTCGATTGACATTTGCAAAACGAAGTTTCTATACTTATTATAAAGCTAAAGTCGCTTTTCGTGTTTCTCTGTGCGACCGATTTTGATGCGGGTTTTGCCACCATTTAGAAAATATATTCCGCAAAGTTTATGTGTAAAAGATTAATACAAAACTTACGTACATATAGTAAATAAATCTGGATGCTTTGTCAGATCTTAAAACCCCCACAAGCTGAAGCGAGGGTGGACCTCTAGTTGTTATTATAAAATATTGATTTTGTAAAGGTGACGCGTTCAGAGGAAAACTTAACTTGCTGTATCTATGTACGAGTATATGACGCGAAAGGCTGATTAATACTACTACGATATATTTCATTATACCTAAGGTGTTATTTATTTTTTCCAACAGATAATCTGTACATTAAGAGGTAAAATTTGAAATGAAATTATGAGTTCACTAATGGGAACCTGAAGAACTGACGAGTCTCATAGAATATAATAAGTATTAAAACAAGAATTTTCACGCGTTAAAAGTCGAGATCAGAAGCTAGCTATACTTTTCCTGTATAATTTGAATATATCCAGTTATAATAAGACATTGTCTACACAATAAATATTTTTTTTATTTTTAATACTCACAAGAGTTTCAAGCTCCTAGTATCACTTGCAGAGTCTCGTAAGATTATAATCTCAGATAATACTTACATAAGTGATTCATACGCATTGAATAGTAATGATAATGTTTTATGCACCACCAGAGGTTTTGCCCGCGTGGAAGTCGATGTATTTATTATACATAAAACCTTCCTCTTGAATCACTCTTTCTACGATGGGAACCGCATCAAAATCCGGTAAGTAGTTTAAAACATCTAAGCGTACAAACACGAAAACCGACTTTGTTTTAGAGTATAATGTAAAGATTATCACTTAACCTAAGCTGCCTCTTATGTACGAGATATTCTGTATCCTTTTTACTATTAAATCTTATTCAAAATATTCAATCTTAATTTTTTTTTGTGCAAGGGTCCAACCCTAAAAGGAAATCGGAGCCTTTATAAGATTTAAAAGAGTGTCCTTGGAGTTTCTTGCCCGTTCTTCTCCATAGAGATCTACGTTTTGGGATGCACCTAGCTTCCAATTGTTTTTTTTTTTTTTTGTTGACAATTCAAAAGTGCCTGTAAAAAGTTTAATTGAAATAAATGCTTTGAGTTTGAGTTTGATCACTTTTTTATCCGTCTATCACAGATAATTATCTCGAGATCATAACAGCATATCAATTTGAATTTTGACATAAGGTAATGTCTCAATGACGCGCACACAGATCGCCTACTACTAACATTTATGTAATGTTTGCATTCTAATCTCGGTCTCAATCTGTCAAAAATACCTATAATTTACCTTAATTTTTCATCTGACATTGATTGTCGTTGTGATGAAATTGTGACGTGATTTTTTTTTAAATTCCCGTAGAATTGGGTTTCAAATAACTGTCCAGAGTCGCCCACATTTAAAAAGCCATTGAATTGCAGGTCAGATGGTCATAAACTTTGTGTGGTTAGTCATTTTAACTGCCTGAAATTTGAATAAGGACTAGAAGTAGGATTGCCAGAAGGTTAAATTGCATGAGAAATATAAAACCAACTGCAATATATTCCTATATCAAGTTTTTTGCCACTAAATATAGAAAATGAAATGTTGAACACTTAACAACGGAGTTATTACCGATTGCGTTTTTATTTACAAACACTGTTTGAGCAACTATCTTGTTGGGTAAGCGACTACCAACTATGTATGTTCATATATAATCGTTTTACGTTCGAGCGAGTATTAAGTGTGTTACGATAGTAAAACCTAAGGGTGTCGGGTTTCACGTCCTTTTTTTTCGTTCATAAATTAAATATGTAAATGTTTGTAACACCTGATTTTATTAGCATTTAAATTATTGTTTTGAGATTTGGGCTCATCGATTCTCCGATTTACTTTTTTCGCATTTTTTATGATTTGCGTGCGAGTAAAAATATGCTATTATGTATACTTACTAGTTTATATAAAACTTTACGCAACGTTGACGTTTCTATGACCTTCCGAATCAGACGTGAACCTATTAAAATAAAGTTGTAAATCGAAAAAACCGGATCGGTATCGGACAGTCATTTCATACAAATACATAAGTGGTCGGACGTGCGTTGCATTTAATTTAAGTATATTCTAATAAGGCGTCTATTAGCGCCCCGGGCGGATATTTCAACAAAAATCCTTTCGCAACTTTCAGTAACAGTTCCGAGTTGCATAATATCTTGTACTCACCGTGTGAGGGTAACGTAGGAAGGGAGGGCCGGGGGCACTGACGTAGAGGAAATCACAGTTGAAGCACTTGTCAGCCATGCACATAATCCTTCATTGGGTGAATGGGCACAGGGTCTTTTTTTTTTAAGGTTCAAACGCACTCGCGACACAATTTTTCCGTGTGTGGGGGAAAACTAATGCCGCGCGGCGCGTACGGCGCTTGCGACGGCGAGCGGGTGACTGGCGAGCGCGCGCGCCTCCCCACGTAATAAAACCTTCGCTTTTCAAGAGTGGGGCGCGACGGCTTTTTGAAAATGGGACCTGAACCTTACCTACTGGATCGGGACCCGTTTCCCGTTAGGCTGGGGTTTTCATCCTGAGGTCGTTGGAACTTGGCACTTTTAGATATCTATTTTCAGATTTTGTTGTTTATTCGTCTTATGGATGTTTCGGTCATTAGATATTGTTGTTTTACCCTGGAAGTTGATACAGAAATGTACCTACTTTGGAAAGGGCTTGGGTGATTAATGATTAAACAATGCAGTTTCCATAATATAAGTAAGTTGAGTAAAATAATATTAATAGTACATATATGATAAAAAAAACTGAGAGAAAAGAATCACAGGACATCAAAAAATTCGTCCACAGTTGTGCCCAAAAGGCCAGCATTGCCACATTGCATGGCGATTCTGATTCTTTGGCCAAAAAATAGGCCAACCTCCTGGTCACGTGAAGAGTAGAATTAATTTGTTAATTTCTAAATTTAAATTGTTTTACTACCCAAAAATAAATGTTTGAAACATCAAAAATGATAATATTTTATAGGACTATCTCAAAATTCGTTTGTCCGTAAAAATACTTAAATAGTAATTAACTTTTTAAATATAATTTTATAGATAATGTTATAATTAAATACAGATCATACGTGATAAAACAGGCGTAAACCTTGGTCTTGTTTTGAATATTAATTAATAAAATTAATGTAAATTTAATAGCGCTGAATTTCATCTTAACATTAATTAGTGCAACGGATACGAATGAGTTAATTTTAATAGCCAGAAAATATATCACGGGGAAGTACAAACCAACTAAAACTTAGTATACAGTTTTTTAGTGTAGAGTCCGACCGAATTTCGTTATGAATCTTCGGCAATTTTCGGCCGAATATCCATTTTCGGCAATTTTGGTTTTCAGTTGAAAAAAAAAACCGCTGGCAATTTATTCACAGAATATCCAGTCCAGTCATAGTCCAGTCACAATTACTGAGGAAATACTGAAAACCTTGTTTTTCTCGCATATAATATAAGAACTTTTCTCGGACATATAACTATTAATAGTAATGAAACGATTAATTAATGTTGAGAAAAGTTAAAGTTTCGATTGATTACGGTTTAAACGGTTAAATATAGTTATTAAAAAGCTGGCACACATTTCTTTTACTCTTATCTAAGGCAAAGCCTATGGAAAACATAAAAAAACACTAATGTTCGTTTTCGGTTTTCGGCCAAAACTGCAAATCAGACTGAATTTCGTTATCTTCGTTAACTCTATTTTTTTTTTTAGATCAATAAAACTATTTGGTTGCTCGTTATATTTTCCTTTACATATACAGAATTTTAAAGAATTACTTGGAACTAATGAATAAAAGCAATAAAAATAACACTGAAAAATTAATTTAAACATGTAAAAAGGAATTAACATTAATTCAATAAACATAAAATGTTGAAGACAACGCACTAAATACTAAAATAACAAAAATCTAGACTTTGTTAAAATCGTCCCTATAAAAGACATCAACGGGAGTACAAAGACTACTTTCATGAAGCATTTTTATTCGAAATTTGTAGTATTGGTAAACAGAAGTATTGGTCGAAGTTCGACCAAAATTCATTTAAAATATAATTCATGATTTTATGTCCATCTAATACATTATTCCATTCAACTCGATCCTGGGCCAGCATGAAACAATCCTTCATGTAAACGTCTAGCTCGTTCCGCCGTCTACGCCTCGGTCTTCCGCGATGTCGTTGGACGTATTCAGGGACCCATGTTGTGATGGGCTTAGCCCACAATGCATCCGACATGCGGCAAACATGTCCAGCAAGGGAGGCCTTTGCCCTGCAGTGGGACAATACGGGCTTATTATTTATTTATTTTAAAGGCATTATTATATAAAAATATTGGCTTAATTCACTCCTTCTCTTTATAAGCCTTAACTGTGCCAAATTTCATACTCCGTTCGCGTCATTTTCGTAAAAAAAATTACAAAGATTTTGCTTCACATTTTAATAAATTGATTAAATATTTTTATATACGTGTATACGATATCAAATGAATTAGGTGCGAGCTATCGAATGGCATCAAAGATAAAAATAAGCGAAAAGTAGTTTTCATTTTCAAAACTTCGACAACGGGCATTATCGGTATACCCCGGGTTATGTCTACCTTTTCGGAGTTGAAGCTCGAAGTTAAGATTTCATGTTAGTTATTTAATTGTTTACAGAAAATTAAGCTGTTGGTCAAAGTAAAATAAATTGATACCTGCGCTTATTACATTTTCATATTACGAGTAACTACCGTTACTAGCCAAACATTCGACATTCAAATAGGCTTTAATTATACATAATTATATCCAATGTCTATTGTAAATCACGTTACTGCCGAAATGCAACGGAAATAAGCATTTACTTCAATATTTTCGTATTGCGAGTTTTCAATCATTATTTAGCTAACCTTGTCCCTAAATCGTAGTATTGGGTAGTTTTTATTGAATATAAGACTAAATTTAAATATAAGAGTAAGTGATGCTTAAGAGGAATGCGATAAGGTAACCATCTACATTTAAATTTTCATATGTTTTTTTTTTTACAATTTGTAGGTCCAAGTCTGATTGTATGTTGATCAAAATATGATTTACGACTGATGTATTTATTTATTTTATAAACAGCAGCTTAACCTAATTGGGTCGATCGATCAGGTTAAGCTGTGCTTGCCGCGGTTGATCCGTGGATGGGTGACCATCTTTACATACCAAGTACCCTCTGTGCCTCAGAAAGCACGTGGTCCCAGCTATCATTTGTGGATCTTTGACAGTCGTTACGGATCGTCAGAAGCCTGAAAGTCTGACAGTCATTCTTAGCAAGAGGTATCGTTTTACCCAGTAACTGGGTTGTGGAGGTCAGATAGGCAGTCGCTCCATGTAAAATGCTGGTATTCAGCTGCATCCCCAAAATAGTTGGGAAAAAGGCTAGGCAGATGATGATGTATTTGTTTATTTAATACTAGATGACCCGCCAGACGTTGTCCTGTCTTAACTATAAATATTTAAATTCTCTTTTTATTTTTTCTTAATAACCTTCTCCAGACAATAACAAACACAACAAAAAAAGAATGAGCAAAATTGGTCCAGCCGTTCACATGTGATGCCGTGACCAAGGGAAACAGGGATTAATTTTATATATAAGACTAGCAGCGCTCAGCGGTTTCACCCGCGTAGTTCCCGTTCCCATGGAAATACGGGGATAAAATACAGCCTATGTCACCCGGGGATAGTGTAGCTTCCCAACAGTGAAAGAATTTTTCAAATCAGTTCAGTAGTTTCGGAGCCTATTCAATGCAAACAAACAATCAAATCTTTCCTCTTTATTAATAATTAGTATACCGAGTTAAAGAAAAGCAGTACACTACCGGACATAGGCCTCTGCAACTAAACGCCATTCAACTCAATTCTCGGCAATTCTTAGCCAGCCGGCACCAGCCACCCTGCGAAGATCGTCGCCCCATCTGAGAGCGACCTGCCTTACATTTGCCGATCCGGAGTCACTCAAGAACACGTGTACCCCAACGGTCATCAGTTCTACCACTAATATAGCCAGCCCATTACCACTGCAGCTTGCTTATTCGGGGAGCTGCTCTTCTTAGCGATTCGATTGTAATCTGAAGAGTTTGGCTTCGATTTTGACTTTTTGGGACCTATATCGACAACTTTGGACCTCTGCAGAACACCTCATTCAAGATTCTAACCCTGTCTTCGTGTATGCTCATCGATATACCCAAATAGGAAAGACAGTTACCAATATTCCAGCTACACCTTAACCACGTAACTACCACACCCAGTCAAACAAAGAACGTTCACAGTGATGCGTGTGCGCAACCGGTCAGGGGTAGCTATTCAGGCCGCTACGATCGGTCGAACGAAATAATGCACGCGATAATTACCTCTAGTTAAATAATCGAGGTGGTTCAATTGTAGCAGTCTGTATTAGACGTTTAGGGTGATTATTGCATAATTATTATACGCATGGCTGCATGTTGTTTTTGTTAGTGCAAAAACTTCCCAAGTTGAAAGTGACGCGGGTGACTGAAAGTTTGAAAGGAAATAATTGGCTTGGTATGGGCATGTGAGGAGGAAGGAAACACATTCCAACAAAAAAGTGATTTTATGGGGGAACCTAGTCGCGGGCTCGAACTCACTGATGGGCCTGGCTAAAAATCTTCGTGTCCGACAGAGGTAGTACCCGTGATGAGCAGTTAGACGCTAGTCTACATGCACAACATTATTGAGTGAGCTGAGCAGTTATAGTAAAAGAGGCGCGTAAAAAATTAAGAAAAGTCCTTCGGAAGATCGGCTTTTCTGAAAAAGCACTGCATAAATCAATGACCAATAAAGTTTATTGAACTTTTCGATAATTGAGGTCTGTCGGTACAAACTTACTTAGTTTGGAGATTTTACACTTCTTTTATTACTTAAACACGCCCAAAGTTAGGTTAAATTAGCAAGAAAAACGAATATTTGTTGGCTCCTAAGTTTTTAATGGTTTTGAATTTTAGTATTCTGTTTCCGTACAGACAATATTAATAATAAGACAAAACCATACCATGTTTAATTTTTGATGTAAATCAGCTCCCTAAGTTTGTATGGAAAAAATGTGGACTAGGTTCACCTTAATAAATGTTAACGGATGCAGAGCAGAGAGTAGTACAAACCGTGACTTACGTGTTGTAGGTCGTGGGTTCAAACACTGACAGGTGCTTTTCTTGGTCCAAATTAATTCATCAACACTGCTACCACTGCCAGGGGTATGGGTTGTTCGAAAGAGATACCGTGGCCTCTAGCACACAGGCAACTGAAGGAACACGTGTGGGTTTTAGTCAGTAAAAGTCTGACACGCCCTTCCGCTGCACCCAGAACGAGAGAAATCATTTGTTGATTGTCCATCCTCAAAAAAGAAACACTTCTATCAAAACGGTGATGGAAAACATCGTAAGGAAACCGGCATGTCCTAGAACACATGTGACATCTACCAACCCGTACTGTGCCCGCGTGATGGGTTAGGGCCCACTCGCTCTCACAGCGAGGAGGCCTGTGTCCCAGCAGTGAGAACGTTACACTGATTATACTAATAATTCAGGATACCCAGAAGGCCCATTCCAGTAATTAAAAACGTTTGAAACCTGGTCGCAATTACATCCCAGCGACCATCAATGCCGATACGCGGTCTCCACTCCAGGACTCGTCTGCTCCACCGTCCATCGGTCCTTCGACAAACATGGCCAGCCCACTGCCACTTCAGCCTGCTCACTCTACAAGGTATGCCGGTGACTCCGGTTCTTTTCCGAATAATTTCATTTCTGATTTCATCCTTCAAAGAAACTCCGAGAATAGCCCGCGCCATAGCGCGCTGAGCGACCTTAAATTTGTGGACATAGTGTGGGACGCCTCCCAGCGGCAACGAGATGGACCGACGACCTTAAAAAGGTGGCTGGGACAGACTGGATGCGGCCCCCGACCGTCCCTTGCTCGTTGATGCGCCAGCCCGCGCCGCAGCTGAGCCAGTAGCTTTAAATTCCCCGTCTAATAATCATGAAAATAATACCTTGATCCAGCCTGTCCCTGATAGTACTAGCTGCCCCCCCCCCCCCGCCAGCGACTCCCTGAGCCGAGGTTCGTACCCCACAGGGGGTGCCCTCAGTGCGCAGTCGTTTTAGTTTTAAGTAGGTTTTTACGCCCTGGCTGGAGGCTTTTAGAATCCTAAAAACCTTCACAGGAAAGTCCGGTTGAGCAGTCACGGCCTCTCAAGGTCAACTGCGAGATACCATAAAAAAAAAAAAAAAAAAAAAAAACTGGATGCGGAAGGCGGAGGATAAAGTGTTGTGGCGCAGCCTGGGAGAGGCCTATGTCTAGCAGTGGCTGAGTTGATTGATTGACCATCAATGTCAAAAAGTTGTCAAAAATTTACGTTCTCGTAACTACGAGGTTTTTTTTTGAGGTTTGAGGTCTTAAAATTACAGGAATTACCCTTTTAATGCATTTACAGCAATTTTCCTGAATCTACTGGATTACTGTATCTGCCTGGAAGTAATTTACTAAACGGAAAACAAATAAAATATTGTAATACACCACACGTATCGATATCAAGCTGTGACAAAGACAATATTTTATCATAAATTTTAAACGAAACGTCACCAGTAACTCAAAACAACTACCAATTTCTTAATACAGACGATAAAAAAAAACAACAAAGTTAATTTTAACCGTTTCCGGAGGTAAAATTCTTTTTTCGAAATGAAGTAGTGACCGGAAGTCAGTTTGACATCTTTCTCGCTTCCGTTCAGTCTTCCCTTTATTGTGAGCGAGCCTTGATTGTTTTATGTACAGCCTTCGTTTGTTTAGCCTTTCCTACAAAATCTCTAATTTCATGGTGATACTTCCTATAAGATAATTGGCTGACCCTTTGATGGATTGTTCGATAAACGATTTGGTGGCTAAGTAATAACTGCACACGGGTTAAGCTGCACTTACCACGGTTGATCCGTGGATGGGTGACCATTTTTACATACCAAGACGCCTCCGTGCCTCGGAAAGCATGTTGCAAGCATGTGCTGTCATGTGTCGTGGATCTTTGACAGTCGTTACGGGTCGACCCGAAAGTCTGACAACCAGTCTTTTCAAGGGGTATCGTATTTCCCAGTTCCTGGGTCAGATAAACAGTCGCTCCATGTGAAATACTAGTGTTTTTTTTTTTTTTTTTTGGTTGTGAAATCATCAAATAACTTCTCCCGCTCTGGGTGGAGCAGGAGGGCGTGTCAGACTTTTACTGACTAAAACCCACCCGTGTTCCTTCAGTAGCCCGTATGCCAGGGGCTGTGGTGTCTCTTTCGAACAAACCCGCACCCCTGGCAGGCATCGACCCTTGCGAGCCCCATCATTTTTGTGCTGACATCTCTTTGAGGCGCGCGTGGAACACAACGCGCCGTCGACTTGGGCTTGGTCCTTACCGGACAGCGAGCTACCCATTACTCGCCGTCCGCAAGCCCATGCCTACGGTGGCCGGAAATCGGCCTCCGCTGCATCCGGTTAGACTGGAAACCGAGCTCAACGAAAACCTATCGATTTCTCTGCTCCTTTATACACACGTCACTGTCACCTGAAAACTAAAAACTAGACTAGCCCAGATCACAGCCAGCAAGCAACCCAGAAAACTGGCAGAATAACCATAGTCCTCCTTTGTTTTTTTACCCGACTGCGTGACGCAAAGGAGAGTAATGTGTTTATCAGTCTGAAAGAATGTGTCTGTTCCTTATTTATTTATATATACTTTATTGTACACCACAAAAAATACATTACAAATAAACAAGGTACTCTACAAAATATACAATGGGCGGCCTTATCGCCTTAGGGCCTTATCCTTTTTGGCACTATAGATACCACAAATAACTATATTGTTGAAGTTGCCTCCGATTGCATGAGAATGAATATGCATATTGTATTAAGAATCATAGTCAACCCTTCTTAAAATAAAATTTCCTGGCTTCCATCCTTTTTCGTCGGGGTTTTTATTTTTTTAATTTACTTTTTTTTAAATTTGTTATTCCAAAAATATCGCAAATGCGTCAAATGGCATCACTTCCTTATTTCTTCAAACCTTGTGGCGCCAGTTCTTAGAACATGGATGACTTCGGTATTTCTCGTCACGCAGATGTTTGTATCATCGTTTTTTGGGTTGACATCATTTTGCGGTTATCGCTATGTTACCTACCCACTTCATTTCGCCCAACTCAATGGTATCATATTTCTTAAAATTAATTATATTTTACAGCCAGTGCGATGACGTTGTACCCTGGACCTCACTGAGTGATTATAATCCTAATTCTATGACGCACCCAGAGTTCAAAGGTCAAAAGCTAAACTGAATTGAATATTAAATTATATAATAGTACAATTTAATATTCCCTACCTAATAAAATATTCTTGATACCAATCAAGAATATTTTATTAAATATAACTAGAATAAAACAAAAACTTTTTCTCGTGGTTTTCTAGTGGTCGAATATTCTTGTGGAGAATCCAACAAGCACGGCAGATTCCGTTTACCGGGGAACTGGGCCTCAAATCAGATATTACAATAGTGTCAGAATAGTCTATCATTGATTTCATAATTGTTCATTTTGACAAGTTTGGTAATCTACCAATATAATGGCGTCATTATGACTTTCCAGTGATCAGCCACTGACGCTCCATTGAAAGAAATGGCATTTATTGGTAATCTCGTACATAATGACAAATGAATGACTGACTTAAGGGATAATCTGCAAAAAATTTGACAGTACCTAAAATAATATGTAAAAAATATACATATAAATAAAATCTGGCATGAATAAATGATCAAATTTGGTAGTATTTTTTCGAAAATTATTTCTACTAGCGGGTTTTATAATAATGGCAATACGACAATGCCATTATAACACAATTCTATTACGAGACTATTGACCGACCACTGATCGACCATTATGAATTTAGCAGACTACGAACTTTTAGCAAAATGACGATGGGATCGTGTTGGAATGACGAATTTATAATAAAAATTTAATTAAAAATTTAAAAAACCCCCGACCCAAACAAAAACTCTAAAAAGTAATAAATAATATTTATAGGCCTTTTGATTTGAAAGTAATATTTTGATCAGGGCATTGTCAAGTCGGGGGACGGATAAGCCTCTGTTTGGCGTTTTCATTGACCGTCCCCCGACTTGACAATGCCCTGATCAAAATATTACGTTCAAATCAAAAGGCCTATAAATATTATTTATTACTTTTTAGAGTTTTTGTTTGAGTCGGGGGTTTTTTAAATTTTTAACTTAATTTATATTTCTTGCTTTTTAAACTTAATGTCTCCCTTAAATCACCATTTATCTATAATCTATTCATTGAGACCTTTTCAATGAGCCCAAACACTATACTTCTGCTGTTTGTTGGTGAATAACTTGGGTTTCCTGGAAATTCCAGGTGTTGCTCCAGCATCAGTTCAAGGTTATTTTATTCGTCTAATATCATTGAAGTAATAGAATCCCAAATTTTGAGTTGATCAGAGGCTAAAATCCCTTTTTCAACCAGAAAAGAGCTGATAATCTTCAAACGGCTGAACCGATTTTGATGAAACATGTCTAAGAATACTCCCGACTAATACACCTTTCAAACAAAAAAAACTAAATCAAAATCGGTTCATCCGTTCGGGAGCTACGTTGCCTCAGACAGACACACACACACACACACACACACAGACACGTCAAACTTATAACACCCCGTCGTTTTTGCGTCGGGGGTTAAAAATAGCAGACTAAGGCCCCTGGTTGCTTCTATCACCCCTATCGCTCCCAGTCACGAACTTGACTAAGCTACGACCGGAAGTCAAAGCCGTCTTTAACTGAAATGATAATTATTTCTGTAAACAGCACCCTAATTGCGTAACTCACGATTCATCATAATTTGTTTCGTTTTGAAACGGATTGTTTAACCATTGTTTTATATGTTAGAAAAATGTGTCTGCTCAACAACGTAAATACCCAATGAATATTGTTGAACTGTCAAAACGAAACCGATTATGATTAATCGTGAGTTACGCAATTAGGGTGCAGGTTTAAAAACTCAATCAAGTGCGAGTCGGACTCGCACATAAAGGGTTCTGTACCACCATACAATATTTAACACTACATGATTTTTTAAACACTATTCTTATATTTTTTGTTGCTATAGCGGCAACAGAAATACACAATCTGGGAAAATTTCAACAGTCTACCTATTTCGGTTCATGAGATACAGCCCGCTGACTGACGGACGGACGAAAGGACAGCGGAGACATAAAAATAGGGTTCAGGTGGCAGCGTTTGTTTACGGAACACTAAAATATCTTATGTTTTAAAATTAGATGAGTTCGCTGTTTCCTACCTGACTCCTCTGAGAAGAAAAACCGAAACAAACTCAAAGGTCAGATCATGTTAGGTCCATACAGATTAATAGCTACAATGGTCTTTTGATAACCTCACCCATTTGACTGGACCTGTCCAGTCAGAGCATGCATTTACTAGATTCGTGACGTCAACTCAGAACTTAAAGATCTCAAGGACTCGACGAATAAGTCCCACCATTACTTGACAAGCATTCCTGCCGATCTGTTGTATAGTAATCAAATCTTGGAAAATTTGGTGAAGTGAGCTGTCAATGTCATCATGTGGAATGACAGATCACTTCACTTCCGTTTAAAAGTAGAGGTTTAAAAAAAAGAACTGGCTGAAATGTTATTAGGTACTTGCATTCGTCTAATTTGAAACAAATATATCTGCTAATCTATTAAGTAATCTAGCTGGCTTAACAGGCAAAGTCTTTAACTAAACCAATAATACTTAACAAACAGACATAAACCACAGCTCTTATAACATTAAAAACAAACATGTTAAAACAAATACACCACATGCACTAGTGTTCAGGAAGATATGACAGTTAATACAAGGCTCCACACGACTCGCCATTAACTTGTGAACATAATTATGATATTTCTCCAAGGAGTTCCGTGTGCCATCTATTTGATAGAGTTTACTGATAAATACCAATACTTATTATTCTTATTAATCGGTCATTATTGTAATCATCTATGAAGGAGACAAATTCATCAGGTCAATTTAATTGGTTTTATTTGTGAAAGCTTTTTAATAGCAACAGTTTGTACTCTGAAAACTTCAAGCATTAAATTAGAATAAAACATCACAGCTATTTACCTAAGTCACAAATATCAGAACGCGACTCTTATGTCATTAATTAGGCAAAACCCCAGACTCCCACGCTTGCAACTACGGAGAATATATTTATGGCTACCTCACTCCCACACTTACAACCACTATACTAACATACACATTCACAACCACTACCTCCACACCATCTCCACACTTAACACACACGTTCCAGCGCACTTTTTGATGATTTTCTTTTAATTCTTTTATTTTTATTTTTATTGGTCTATGTTTATATAATTTATTTTGTTTAAATGCTCAAAAACTTAAATAACCTGGGGAAGGACGGAGCATCCTACACAAGCAAGCTATTTGCTTAACAGGATTCTCCCCATTGTAACTAGAATAAGCTATTTTATGTTGATGAAATAAACTTTTTTTTTTATTGCTCCTAAGAATTTAGGGACGAAGTTCTTTAACGCACCTTACGGTAGGAGTAAATTGTAGTGTAATGTCCCGCCATGCGACTTTTTACTATATACTAGCTTCCGCCCGCGGCATCGCCCGCGTGTAAGTCGGAAATGATCCCGCGGGAACCAACTACCGGAATAAAATGTATCTTGTGTTAATCTAGGTTATAATCTATCTGTGTGCCAAATTTCATCCAAATCCATTCAGCGTGATTGAGTAACCAACATCCAAACTTCTTCACAAACTTTCACATTTATAATATTAAGTAGTATAACTAGCTTTTGCCCACGACTCCACACGCGTGGAGGTCGGTTATCGCATGAAAAAGTAGCCTGTGTCCTTCTCCATATCCCAGGGTACATCTCTGCCACATTTCTGACGATTGGTTCAGCGGTTTAGGCGTGAAAACGGAACAGACAGACAGACAGAGTTACTTTCATATTTATAATATTAGTAGGGATAGAAAGAGACAGATAGTGAGATAGTTTTCGAGGGTGCTGAAGCCAATAGTGAGGTCAAAATAAAGATTGAGCATTTTTAAGATAGAGTAAGCGACGTTACATTTCTTCAAAGAAACGCGCACGCACGTATCATCTGCGTAGCCTTTTCCCAACTATGTTGGGGTCGGCTTCCAGTCTAACCGGATGCAGCTGAATACTAGTATTTTACATGGAGTGACCGCCTATCTGACCTCCACAACTGGGTAATACGATACCCCTTGGTAAGACTGGTTGTCAGACTTTCGGGCTTCTGACGACCCGTAACGACTGTCAAAGATCCACAAATGACAGCCGGGACCAACGGCTTAACGTGCTTTCTGAGGCACGGAGGGGTCTTGGTATGTAAAGATGGTCACCCATCCACGGACCAACCGCGGCAAGCGTAGCTTAACCTGATCGATCGACCCGTGCAGCTATTGTTACTTAGCCACAAGCAAGCCCCTCTAAACGCGCACGCACCCCCTGTTTTTAAATTGAAAAACCCGCTTTTCAGCGCTTGCTATACGTCCTTCTTCACGTGCAGCCCGTGGCCGTGGATCAATTTCACACAGTAGGCAAACAGCGACCTATGCGTTCAATATAATAATGCACTGATAGTATTGCTGCGTTGTAGCATCAGAGATGTTTGCAGATAATAATATTAATGGGTTTGCCGCCATCATTAGAAATAGATGTGACGACACGTGTTCGCGGCAACACCTATTTCCAGTGTATTCGCACATCGGTGGGAGTCCGCCACGTTACGGAGGTGGATGCAGCTTTGCGATATAATTTCAATAGTACAGACGCCTGCACATCAAGCTACCTGAATCTGTCAAATTTCTTTGATAGATTTTCAACTTTATCACATAAGCATAAGGTTCATGTTCAATTGGAAAATTGAGACAGTTTAGGGTAGCTTGATGTGCTGGCGTCTGTACATGTTTTTCTGTGGCTATAATCGACTATCACGAGAAGTTAAGTAAAATTGTTAGACTCAGATCTGAATTAAAAGATTTCTATTCTTGCGAAAAGGCGAGTCCTGAAAATAGCGTTTAATATGTTGTGAAAATGTTATCTTTTCTACAATAGCATAGTTACATTCATTATTGCTGGACATCGTCTGATGTTTGGCATTTTCATTGGGCGTCCCCCGACGTGACAATGCTTTGATCAAAATATTACCTACAAATTAAAAGGCCAATAAATATATTTTTAGAGGTTTTTTTTTGGGTCGGGGTAATTTAAATTTTCAATTTAACTTTTATTTCCTGTTTTTAAACATATCAAAGTAACAGTAAACACGCTACAATCGAAACATGTCACGCTTAAATCTGCGCAGCTTTACGAATGTTTCCCACAGTGAAGTTTGTTACAAATTTATCCTCATTCCTCGCCCTGATCACCATTTACATATAACCTATTCATTGAGACCTTTTCAATGAGACCAAACACGATACTTCTGCTGTTTGTTGGTGAGTAACTTGGCTATCCTGGAAATTCCAGGTGATGCTCCAGCATCAGTTCAAGGTTATTTAGTTCATCTAATATCTTCATAAAGGAATAGAATACCAAATTTCGACTCGATGAGACCCGTGGAAGATGCTCAAATCCCTTCATCAAACAGAAAAGAACTGATAATTTTCAAACGGCTAACCCGATTTTGATGAAATTGTCTAAGAACCGCCGCTAGAAAACTTACTTTTTAATAAAAAAACTGCACCCAAATCGGTTCACCAGTTTAAGAGCTACGGTGCCACAGACAGACACACAAGCAAACATACATAGCGGTCGAACTTTTAACACCCCTCTTTTTGTGTAGAGGTTTAAAAACAGTGGTGTTATATGTATGTATGTAGGTACCATGATCAATTTACGTGTTGTTATTTTAGAAGATTTTAACATTCCTGCTGGTGTGTTAGGTCTAAATAATAAAAAAGCATAGTGCAAGCAAACAGTTTTGTAATAAAATTCACACTCGTTTTGAGAAGTGCACATTTTGAGTCAAGTGCACATTTTGCGAAGTGCACATTTTGAGTCAAGTGCACATTTTGCGAAGTGCACATTTTGAGTCAAGTGCACATTTTGCGAGGTGCACATTTTGAGTCAAAAGCACATTTTGAGTCAAGTGTACATTTTCCGAAGTGCACATTTTGCGTCAAACCCATTTCAAAGATAAGCGCATTTAAGCAAACTCTTCAGTTTTATTATATTGGTAATATAGATTTGGCGCACCTATTCAATCTCATTCCGTATGTAAATCAAAGTTCAACGAAAGAAATCTTTCACTGTCACAATTTAAATTAAAAAGTGAAATCAATTATTAAGTGCACTCAAGACATCAGTGTTTCAAATGTCAAATACTAATACAATAGATTTGTTAGGATATTAAATTACTGAAACAATGGTACAATAGATTCGGGTTTTTACTGCAGATCATCGGCAAGGTTTCTATCTGTAGGTAATATTTAACCATTTGACGTATGTATATGTATGCCTTTCTTCCAATTACATTAATTATGGTTTTTTAAACTAGCTTCTACCCGTGATTTCTTTCGCTTGAAATTTCTCGCATCGCTTTCAGGTTCTGTTTGACTTTTTTCTCTTTGCTCGCTTCCTAAGGGTTGTAGCGTGATGATAAATAGCCTTCAACATGAATTTGGCTATCAAATACAAAATTACTTTTCAAATATGACAGTTAGTTCCAGATATAAGCGCATTCAAACAAACAAGCTTCAGCGTTATACATGCGATTGCGGCGGTAAGACCACTCTAAGAGGAGTAGCTTGAGAGGCGGCACGGCGTCCTCACCTTTCGCCTGACGCAGGTCCTCACCGACGCCTGTTTCGGGAGGTTCCTGTTTCGCATAAGGCGGGAGGAAACGCCCGGGTGTTTCCACTGCGAAGATCGCCCTGAGGAAACGGTGGAGCATACGGTGCAGGTCTGCCCGGCTTGAGCGGAGCACCGCCGTGTCCTCGTGGAGGCGATTGGCGGCGGCGATCTCTCGCATCTGACCCTGGTCCAGGTCATGGTACGGAGCGAGAGTGCATGGGTAGCCGTCACCTCCTCCTGCGAAGCAGTGATGCTCGCGAAGAGGGAAGCGGAACACGTGAGGGAGAGGCAGTATGCATATACTGCCTCTCCCACACGTGTTCTGCTTCCCTCATGGCCTTAGTCGCCGCAGGAGACGCCCTGGGTATCGGGAATCCCAGGCTGATACCCGACCACCGCAGGCGTGGGCTTGCGGACGGCGAGTAATGAGTAGCTCGCTGTACGGTATGGAGCAAGCCCGGGTCGACGTCGCGTTGTGTTCTACGCGCGCCTCAAAGAGATGTCAGCCCAAACTGATGGGGCCCGCTAGGGCCGATGCCTGCCAGGGGTGCGGGTTGTTCGAAAGAGATACCGTGGCCCCTGGTACACAGACTACTGGGAGAACACGGTTAGGTTTTAGCCAGTAAAAGTCTGACACGCGCTCCTGCTCCACCCAGAGCGGGAGAAGTTATTTAATGATTTCCCACCCTAAAAAAAGGCTATATCTCTGCCAAATTTCATGACGATCGGTTCAGCGGTTTAGGAGTGAAAGTGTAACAGACAGACATAGTTACTTTCGCATTTATAATATTACTAGCTGTCCCGACAGACGTTGTCCTGTCCATCCAAAAGTCATTCATACAAAATCCATACACTACCTACCCTACCTACTCTACCCTACCTACCCTACACTACCCTACCCTACACTGCCCTACCCTACACTATCCTACCCTACACTACCCTACCTACCTACGCTACCCTACCTACCCTACACTACCCTACCTACCCTACACTACCCTACCCTACACTACCCTACCTACCCTACACTATCCTACCCTACCTACCTACCTACCCTACCTACGCTACCCTACCTACCCTACACTACACTATCCTACCTACCCTACCTACGCTACCCTACCTAATACCGGGATAAAAAGTAAATCCTATGTCCTTCTCCTGGCTCTAAACTACCTCCCTGCCAATTTTCAGCTAAATCGGTTCAGCCGTTCTTGAGTTATAAGTGAAGTAACTAACACGACTTTCTTTTATATATATAGATATAAGTAGGGATATAAAAAGTATAGCCTTTTAACCGTGGATATAAATGAAAAGAAAATAAAAAGTCATTATCAAATCGGGCGGAGAATTGCAGCACTTTTCGAGCATCAAAATTACATAAGACAGTCCCCCAAAACGCCCGCCCTTCACCACTTCCTAGTGCTTTAGCTGGAAAAAAGAAGTGGCGCAACTACCTCGTTTCCGCCACTTCTTTCTTCCTTTAGCAAAGCTGGCTGTTCAAAAAGTTCTTGAAATAAAAAAATTCCGACGAGCGCGTTCATATTTTTTTTGCCTCGTCTCAACCTCTACTAATTTCTGCTAGGAGTGTGGGTTGTTCGAAAAAGATCGTGGTCCCTGGCACACAGGCAACTGAGGGAACACGGGTGGGTTTTAGTCAGTAAAAGTCTGGCACGCCCAGAGCGGGAGAAGTTATTTGATGATGTCCCACCCTAAAGAAAACCCCTACTAGGTTTCCCTGTTATAATAAAAACGAAAAAAAAATGTTAACCGTCGGAAAGATGCGCAGCTCTAGCAGGAAAAAACGTCTAGAAAACCAATTATGACTTACATCAATTAAGTCACTCAAATAAAACCGCCACTTCGACAGCCATATCCAAGCAATAATAATTGCAGTGCATCAAATTATAATAATGACGCGAACGTACTAACAATTACGGATCGTTATAATGTTGTTACAATGCTTCGTTTAGCCTTAGGCGTCGGAAACACGACGGAAGTGACTTGCTTAGACGGCAGGCTTGTAAGGCACGTTCAGACTGGTCCAGAAACATACGTGTGCGTGATAAATAGGTTTATGTGTATCATTATATTTAAAACTAGCTTTTTCCAGCGGTTTCACTCGCGTGGAGGTCGGAAATTATTCCACGGGATCGGTAACGTACTACCGGGATAAATAGTATCCTATATCTTAATCCAAAATTTCATCCAAATCTGTTCATCCGTTTTTGCGTGATTGAGTAACAAACTTCCAAACATATATAGGGTGACTGGTAATTAGTGACCGACATTTAAACACATGATTGTACTCATCATTATGAACAACTTTTACCATGGGACCAAACCCGAAATCGCGAAAAAAAATCATCTGTTCCCTATATTTTGACGATATAAGCGAACTTAAATGTAGAGAACAGCTGATTTTTTTTTTCGCGATTCCAGGTTACTTACGATACAGGCGATAGATACAAACTTTCACATTTCAGTAGGAAGTAGGATAGAATATTAATATTCATTATTGCACCTACCACTGTTTGTTTCTGCATCAACCAAAGGTTGACTGGTAGAAAATCCTATGTATGGCATTAAATTAGCCTCATTTGTGTACTAAATAAATTAATAAATACGTTCCACCTTATTGGATTAAACCGTAAATTCTACCACTAAAACTGAAAATCATTTTACACAGAATTCTTATAATTATTTTAAATTATAAATAAAAATACAAAGATCAAATATATTTGACACAGAAGAGTGAGTTCATTAATGTTTTTTATTAATAGAATAGAATAGAATATTTTTATTTCAGACAAAGTCCATAGGGTTAGTTACAATTTTGCTTATCCTCTAATGTTAGTACAAATAAAGATTACTATGAAATAATTAAAACTCAGCGTGGAGCTCCATCCACCTTCGCAACATCAGGGAACCCCACTAATACTGTTTCTGAATTTAATTTAAGGTAAATCATAGATTTTGAATACTCGACCAATATGAACACTTCCTAAAGGATTCACTTATTTGAATAAATCAGTGCGTAGGTGTGGATGTTTATTTTTCATAATAGGTACGAGTTTCGTGGACTGGTGACGTCAGAATATGATTAATAGGTTTTAAAAACTATAGGTACCTACTTTCAATACTTATATTGCGAAATGCGTATCATCTTCTGCTTAACCTTTTCCCAACTATGATGGGGCAGCTTCCAGTCTAACCGGATACAGTTGAATACCAATATTTTACGAAATATATTGCGAAAAACGTAAACAGTAATTTATAATATACCAAAAGTGTCGTAGAAGGCGACTAAGGGACTTACTAGAGAATGGGCAGCAGCGTTCTCTTCTCTATGCATTTTACCACCATACTGCGATCGCCAACCCGCCTGCCAAGCATGGCGATTATGGCAAAACCCCCTTTTAGGGGAGGCCTATGTCCAGCAGTGGACGTCTTTCAGCTGAAATGATGAAACAGAGTGCCAGGGTCATCATGATCAGTCGTCATCTCCGGAGTCACCCTCTTTCTAACAATCCCCTTGTCTATTAATACTGTCCATCCAACCATCCGTTGGAGTCCAGAATCATGTCCTGAATTCGTGG
Organism: Polymixis flavicincta; assembly: GCA_949987655.1. Lineage (NCBI taxonomy): Eukaryota > Metazoa > Arthropoda > Insecta > Lepidoptera > Noctuidae > Polymixis > Polymixis flavicincta. Next base: position 14,282,177 of record OX465188.1, on the reverse strand, counting down.
TTACGGTTTGCGCTTCGACGTCAAAAGTCTAGTTGTAGTAGGTCTACGCGTCACATTGACGTCACGCAAAATCCTGCATCGCGCAAGTAAAGTTTACTGCGCAAATAAATACTGGGTATAGGGGGAACGCTTCCGAAACCAGAACGTAGGTTATATACAAACTTTCGCCTTAAATTGGTTATTTTGCATCAATTTAAAACGTTTGACGCTTCTGTAATGTTTCTACTTATTTTATTTTGGCGGCGCTTTACAAAGGATGCCTAAACCTAAAAGTCGCCGCCAGGACTTGAGGTCGAGCGCGGTTATACATGAGCCTACCAGCTGATTTTTATTTTTGAAAACATTGAGTTGTAAAAAATATATAAATGTGTTTAATCTCAAATAATGGTTCAATTTATATGCATAGTGTACAAAAAATGCAAATAAGAAATTGGCAAAAATAAAAAAATAAAAATGATTTTTATGGTAGTTACTGTATCGAGATTCACCAACCCTATCACCTGTCTTCGTTTTGGGAAGCGCTTCCCTTACACCCTGTATATACAACGTCCCGACAGCAATCGTCAGTGATCCACCCTGTCCCAACTTGCTGTCCTCCTCCCAGTGACACCCTGAGCCCAACTCAGCGTGAAATCGCTTAGTAATTTAAGAAATTTGCCCCTGGCTGGAAGCTTTAAGTTAGCTTGAGACAGCCACAGGAAAGTCCGGTTAAGCAGTCGCGACTTCTTAAGGTCAACTGCGAGATAACAAACACAAAAAAAAACAGGAATCATCTGGCAGTTGCCCACCAGATGCAACACTCGTCTGGTCGGAGGATCCTCTTTTTCCTATGAAGGTTGGGCTAACTTTTACACAAGTTATAAAGAGCGTGAACATCGAGGTATCGAGAGCATCTTCGGCATCAACTTACCCTTACAACGTCCTTTGTAAAATAAAAAGTTAAAATATGTCAGTAGGTACACCTCTGCTTGACCCTACAGAGGATACAAGCGTAACGATCAAGTTATACTTAGATAATAATCAAAACAACTATGATTAATAATGTTTTGCTACACAAACCGTGGAATATTCTAAAATTACATTATAATGATTTATATCCTTTTGAAGAACACACAGAGGATCCAGTTTAAACTTGGAATGTTGGATTGGCGCAGACTGCAAAAAAAAAAGTAAATTATTATGTCAAATCTATAGGTTGGTACTAGATATATTAATAAACAAATTGAGATACCTATACCTAATAAGGGTTTGTTTTTTTTTTTGTTTTAAAGACCTAATCTCTAGAGATTCAGACTTACAGTCATATGAGAAAAAAAATTGCTTTGATTCATCATCATCATTTCAGCCGAAACACGTCCACTGCTGGACATAGGCCTCCCCAAGCTCCTCCACTTCGACCAGTTGTATACTTTCCACATCCAGTGGATTCTTGCGGCCTTCACCAAATCATCGGTCCACCTTGTGGGAGGCCTTCCAACGCTACGTCTTCCAGTACGCGGTTGCCACTCCAAATTTTCGGTCCTATCAGTCATCTGTTCTGTGAGCAATGTGCCCTGCCCACTGCCACATAAGTTTGGCAATTCTTCGGGCTATGTCGGTTACCTTAGTACTCGTACGAATTTCTTCATTTTTGATTCGAACGTAGGTAACTCCAAACATAGACACGGAGGAAACGATGCGACACGGTAGGTATAGGTTGGGGAAACAAGAAATTTCACGCAGACGAAATCACGGGCAGAAGCTAGTTCAAAACATATATGATCAATAATAATTCACCTCGTGTCAAAATAAATTGGCCACTACAACATTATTTTTATCTTTGAATGACAATAAGCGTGAATGAATGGCATTGTAATAAAAATGGCTCGATAACCGCAAAAAACCTTGTTTTTAGTCCTTCACTGAAGAAGATCACTTGATTTTCTTTGGTACTTCCATTATTTCGTAGTTAACAATTCATCCTAATGAAGGTTCAAAAACCATTCGACAACATATTAATGACAGCTGAACGAAAATTGAATTAATCGTCAAAGCATACCTACTCCAAAAAAAAATCGGTCAATCTGCTTATAAGCCGGTACATCACTAATGGGTTCAAAGACTTTGAAATAGAAAGAAAAAAATGACCTAGAGTCTCTATGACACTATGGGATGAAGATGAATCGCCTTTGCCCCATCTGTCAAATATATTATGAAGATGAAACCAACATGGCGGCTTAAGGTAGATCTTGTCGACATTTTTTCCGTACAAACTTCGGGAGTCTATTACTCCACTGTTCGACATCAAAAATTAAACATATCGTTTTGTCTCATTAGGTATTAATATTGTCTGTCCTCATCATAATCAGCCTATAACATTCCCACTGCTGGGACATAGGCCTCCTCTCTGTGAGAGGGATTGTATGTACGGAAACAGAATACTAAAATAAAAAGCCATTAAGGGTACATTAGTCGCGGGCTCGAACTAACTGGTGGGCCTGGCTAAAAAACACGCTGTGTCACCAGGCTTCGTGTCCGACAGAGGTAGTATCAGTGATGAGCAGTTAGACGCTAGTCTACATCTATATGCACAACATTATTGAGTGAGCTGCAGGATCAGTTATAGTAAAACAGGCGCGTAAAACATTAAGAAAAGTCCTTTTGAAGATCGGGTTTTCTGAAAAAGCCATTGCATAAATCAATGACCAATTAAGTTTATTGAACTTTCCGATAATTGAGCTTTGTCCGTACTGACTTGGTTTTCGAGATTTTACACTCCTTTTATTACTTAAACACGCCCAAAGTTAGGTTAAATTAGCAAGAAAAATGAATCTTTGTTGGCTCTGAACTTTTTAATTGCTTTCTATTTTAGTATTCTGTTTCCGTACAGACAATATTAATAATAAGACAAAACCATACCATGTTTAATTTTTAATGTAGGTACATAATCAAACAGTGGAGTAAAACCCTCCCGAAGTTTGTATGGTAAACATGTGGACAAGTGTCACCTTAAAAAGTTATGAGCTAACAAAGATTCGTTTTTCTTGCTAATTTGACATTGGGCATGATCCGCCAAAACCAAGGCGGTACCGACAAAGCTCAAATATCGAAAAGTTAAAATAATAAACTTTATTGGTCATTGATTTATGCAATGGTTTTTCAATAAAACCCGATCTTCCGAAGGACTTTTCTTAATTTTCTACGCGCCTGTTTTACTATAACTGATCCTGCATGTCACTCAATAATGTTGTGCGTGTAGCGTCTAACTGCTCACCACGGGTAGATACTACCTCTGTCGGACACGGAGCCTGCACCCTAATTGCGTAACTCACGATTCATCATAATCTGTATCGTTTTGAAACGGATTGTTAAACCATTGCTTCATATGTTCGAAAAATGTGTCTGTTCGACAACATAAATAACGCAATGAATATTGTTTAACTGTGAAGACGAAACCAATTATGATCAATCGTAAGTTACGCAATTAGGGTGCTGGTGAGACAGCGTGCTTTTTAGCCAGGCCCACCAGTGAGTTCGAGCCCGCGACTAGATTACCCTCAAGACGGTAAATAATGATCTGTCATTACATGATCCTGGATGACGTCATAGATGGTGAGACTTCCTAGGTAATGAGTGATGTAGATGATAGAAATGTTATTCTGTATAATTTATGTGTGAATAGCCTGGAGCTACCAAATGGCTCATGCTATTTGTAATTATTTTAAATGTTACACTAAATAGGTTAGGTACTGGCATTTGGGCCAATCCATCAATGTAGGTACTGAAGGATTCCTAAAATTAACTAGAATAGGTCCGTTTTCCAGAAAAAAAACCTCTTTTGTTTAATATTTTTTACTTGAAAATAAAGTTTTAATTAATTAATAAAAGTCACTGCCGGCTCTATCCGAACTTCTAACCAAGCTAAATAGTAGATATTTTAATCAAAAAGGCATTAAAAAAGCAACGAATCAAATCCAGGAAGATCATCCTCTGCAAGAGGGGTTTTCACCATTTTTTTATTTATTTTTTCGAAACCCCAAGCCGCGATTTACAGTTTGTAGGTCGCGTGTTCGAACCCACACCACTGTACATGTGCTTAATCTCTAATCAGGGCCTGAATTCACTATGACCAGTTAACGATTCCTTACTTCGAAACCACATCAATTCCTTAGATTACATACGAAATCTGCTAATAAAAATCGACAAATTGTCTTGGAACTTACAGAATATGACATTTCGATTCCTTACCGTTACATTGGGTTTTTTTTAAACACGATATTGACGTAGTATGAACGTAGTAAGATTCCGTGGGGAATGATTGCAACCACACAGAATTGGAGCCCTGTGTAGTGTAACTCTAATTAAACCAATCAACAAACTAATTACTCAATTGGTTTCCTACGTGTAAAGAATACAACACAACTGCAGATTTTCATTCGGCAACACCATCGCATAAGCACCCATTGTGTGTTGTCCTTAACCTGTAGTTAATGACATATACCGACAGTTAATGAATAATGCATTAACCCAACGGTGTTGTAGCCAGCAATAGGCATTTAGTGGTGGAGTGGAATTTAGTGGTTGAAAAAAATCGGTTTCACAAAGTGGGCTTTTGTCAAATGTTTCAAATTATTTTGGTGTAAGTAACATATTCAGACTATATTGTTCCCACTGGACAATACAGGGTAAGTTTTTATCCAGTGCGCAAATTGTAACCATGAATTCAGCATATCATTCTCGAACCCCTAGCGCAGACATTTTTCGCCGGTTGTACAAAAAAAAATCAGCTGTTTCATAGAAAAATGCAATACCTACGCGGTCAAAATGTATGGAACAGCTGATTTTTTTTTTTGTGTATCTCTGCGCTAAGGGGTCTAGAATGATATGCTGAATTCATGGTTACAATTTGCGCACTGGATAAAAACTTTTCCTGTGTAAGCCTCGTTTCAGTAAGCCCTTACGTCTGGCCCAAAGGTGTCAAATGTCTTCGTATTTTAGGTTCTAGAACATGCCGCTGGTTTCCACACGATGTTTTCCTTTATCGTTTTGAGAGCAATGATGAAATAATTTACACAAAGTGAAGCTACCTGGGTTCGAAATACGACCTGCACCTCGTATGTCGCGGCCGTTACCACTGGGTCACCACTGAAAGAAAAAGAAAGAAAGAAAATTGCGTTTATTGGCATTATTATATCAGTAATAAAAACCTTAATTTTTTTAAAAAGAAAAGAAAAAAAAAAGCAGAAAACAATGACCTCAACAATGATAATAATGCCAAAAGGGTCTCAGCTCAGCATAATGTTAGATGGCAACACAGTATGCACCACCTGACGCTGATCGCCCTGACTGCTCGTCTACATAATTTACATGTAAGTATAAATAAATTGTTATAATTAAACCAACAACAAATCACGGAAGATACACTCCAAGAATAGCTGTCATAGAAATAACACATCATAATATGGAAATACAATAACAGGACATGATCAGGCATTATTTATTAATATAATTTATTTCTGTAATTATGCGTATTTGCTTATGTGCCCTTAACCTCAACACGTACGACACAACTAAGATCAAGGTTAGTATCGCAATATTATATCGTGGATGTATGACTCATGTAGAAACCATTATTAGATATCCAATAAGCCGGAAGATATACTTGAATGAAAGAGCCTTTTGCAGTCCACCGCTTTCCTGAAAACAGGACGTAGTAAGTTTTTATTAATTCCGAATTTTCGTGTCCGTATAGATTGAGGAGCCAAGTCTCATATTAAAACGCGGGTATATACAAATAATATTTAGTACTAAATTACCCGATCCTGGAATTTTTAGTAAAACCCTTTAAAAGTTACAGGATGTTTAAGATGGCTCATCAATTCAGACGTCTGGCAATCCAAACGTCTAATTGCTCCTCGATATGAGCCACCTTTTTTTGGATGGGAAATCATCAAATTACTGACTTTTACTGACTAAAACCCACCCGTGTTCCTTCAGTTGCCTGTACCAGGGTTACGGTAACTCTTTCGAACAAATGCGCAACCTTGGCAGAGATCGGCCCTAGCAGACCCCTTCAATTATTGCTGACATCTCTATTGACACCTTAGAACTCGAAAACTAGCCGATTAATATTTCTGAAAATTTGGTTAGTAGTGTTCATACGTAATAAGTACAAACCCTATTTTTTATTATAAAAATGCATAATTATCCCAATGAAAAAATTAGAACAGATTTTTAGTACAATTTAGTAGCAAGAATGTTTTATTTTATAGTTTTAAAATAAAATGCAAAAGCTTCATAATTTTGGTAATACAACACATTTTATATGGCTCCTCAATCCTGACGGTCTATTTACCTTATGAAAAATTTGTTTAGTCTGCATGTAACCTTATAATTTGTAAGTCCCGTTATCATCTACTCATGATCTTTCTTATTCTTTATGCAGAGTAGAAGTGGTACTAGCTAAGCGGAAATGTCCCACAGTCGTGTTTAAAAGATTAAAATACCCACTCAACAAGGTTGGTTATCGGGGCTGACTACTCAGGGTGCCACCGTATGTATGTAAGTTGTAATGAAGTATCGCCAACATAACAATCCACAGCCACACTCGACAGGCTATCGTATCAAAAATGACACATTTCGATAATCTGTAGGCCTAGACAAAACAAACGCTACGCCAAAATGTATGGGAATGACATTACCTGCGGAAAAGACACGACGTAACCTTTCCGCAGGTAATGTCATTCCCATACATTTTGCCATAGCGTTTGGCGTGAACGCCAACAAAAATGTATTTTGTCTCTAGGCGCTGATTAGCCCCCGACAGTAGGTAAACACCTGTCGGAAGAATAGCGGTCGCCTTGATTTAAACTGCCGAAATTTTCTGGTTTTGAATTTTTGTATACTGCGTTTATCGGACTCCTACGATAACAATATAACATTGATTGATTGATGTTCGATTCAGTTTTGGAGTACAGATGCCCAAAATGTGTCAGTAAAAACAAATTAATGAAGTATATCTTTTCGCTCAACGAAGTAGTCCACTCATTTACTTCAGTAATTCATTTAGTTCACCAAATCAAAACGAGTCTAATCAGAATAAGATGACGACAGTGATTGACAAGTTACGAAAAATTATGTACTTCACTAGTTCAGTTTAATACGTATGTCGATTTTCCTTCATACTTTATACAGGCTTGGGACTGTCAACCTAGAAAAAAATAAATTTGAATTTAAGCAAAACTATTTTTAGTACGTATGTTTTTTTTTTACTGATACGCACAGTTTGTGCGAGCGAAAAGTAAGACTAAACACTCAGTGTTAGGAAGACACATTTGAATGACTACTGAATGAATGATAAGTTTATTTTGTGATATGAAGTAGTTCATTTCCTTCAATCGTTCGCGAACTACCCATGTCTATTTTGAAGCGTATCAAATGGTTGTTAGTAGCTATGCTAAAAAGTTTTACGTGTCACATCACATATATCTAACACTTAGGTATAAAGATGTAATCTTCAGTCAAGAATATAATCCAGAATAAAACATGAGACAAAACGAAAAAAATCATAACAATACAGGAAATAATATCAGATGTGGCTATGTGGCTTCCCTGGTAGGTACCTCATTAACAACATAACTATGTGAAAGCCTATGAACTGCTCTCAAATACAATTTTATTTTTATTTTTACAATGCTGACATATTCTTGTCATTATTTGTCATTTTACATCAATTTCAATATCGACTATTTTTAGTGATTGTCATGGAAATCATGTCACTATGTTTAATTAGGTTCTTTTTATTTAACATGTTATTATTGTGAATGAGAGAACGTTGTAGGCCTTACAGACTGTAGATTTGTAGACGATTTTCTCGGTATGCGTCAAGTCTGGTACTTATTGAAAGGCCTGCACTGTCCTCCCATACCTACATTTTATCTTTGTAATTTGAAAACAGTGGTAAAGCCAATTATTTTTTAAAGAGTAACCGTGGAGTTTCTTGCCGGCTCTTCTACATAGGAAACAACAATTTGGAACCGTGCACCTAGCTTCTGACGTTTCATAAGTGCCCATGCAGGTTTATATGAAATAAAAATATTTTGATTTTGATTTTTGATTGGACTTTACTACTCAGCACGTCATAGACATCTGAATTAAAAAGTAGTTGTATGTTATGTGAAAACGTACAGGACCTATTAATGCCAATTTACAGTGCTACTTACAAATTGAGTGCTTTGTTTTGATAATTATTCAATATTTATTTACCTATACCTCGAATTGAAAATCATCATCTTTAAAATAGTTTCCATTTCAACAATTGAAGTTAAATTTATTATAAGTTGAGACAAAACAATATTTGAAGTTCATTTTATAACCTCCATAATTATGTCCATGATTTTTCCATTTTTTCATGTTTTATGTTACATTTTTTTTTTTAAACTGGTAAGCTTAAACTTTCTAAATAAAGATTGTTACAAATTCCCTTGAGTGACTGATTGCGTAAGAATATAACCTAAACAAGGCTTATTTACACGTTGGTTAAATACTTTTTAAACAGATAGTTGTAGTTTATTATGTGTGTAACCAAACTCGTTTGGGAACGCAAACCCGCGGTATTAAACTAAACGTACCAACACAAAATTAATTCAATCACATAACGTTCTAATTAACATTCAATGCTAATTAAAGCTAAAATAATTCAGTAGCTCCAATTAAGTCGGTGTGCAGATCCTCGCTGTTCGGCGATGTATGCACTTGCGTCTGCGCAACGTGCTAAGTCACAGCTGATCTAATGAGGTTACCTAAGCATTATTGCTCGCTCTACTTGCGTCGACTGTACTGTCTAATGTCTAGTGTGACGCCTGTCTGTCTATGTGTTAGAAGTAGACTGACTATTTTTTCAATGGTAATTATGCTGATTATAAATATGAATATTTAGCGATAAGACCGCCTATTATGTCACACTATGTAAAATTTGGACAATTGTAATTGTAAATCGTATGGTGTACGTACTAAAGAGTATGTATAAACATTAACCCATTTATTTATAAACGGTTGGTAATGATTAGCGACTGTTCAACCATACATTTTTGACATTTAAACTTCTGCTAACTTTAATCAGAGTTTATAAATAAACTCCTCAATGGTGTAATCAAATTATCATACCGTATGCTGTACCGTACCGGTTGCCGTTATCACGTCAACGCCGGCTGTCGCTGAAAATCAGCGGTGGGCCTCTGTGTCGTATGGGGTTATTTGGAGAATTATATTGAGCGAAAGCCGCTGTGGATGGACGTGACGCTTCCCCCAACTTGTGCATTTTTGTATGGCAAGGCTTTCATGGCTTTCGAGGGTGACGAATAATGACACAAAATGAAAATCCAAGATAGCAGCTGAGAAAAATTTGAATGTTTTCACCATGGTTATCATTTTCATAATTTTTGAGGGTGCTGAAGCTGATAGTGTGGTCAAAAAGATAATTCAAATTGCGACAAAAGTTTTGGCCATTTTGGATTTTCTTTGAGAGGTGAGAGCTTCTTAAAACTTGTACTGGAGATGGCTCTGTATTAAGAACGCGTATTAAATTCACACTGTCTCGAGAGAGACAGCGAGAATTCTTTGTCTCTTACATACTCTTTTACTACTTCTGTTTTATGACATACGTATTCGTGTGAGTATATTACTCGATAACTAAGGAACCACGGTCCTCACGGGGATCACGCGAAACCACACATTTTGTTTTTCAGTTCCTAAGTAGTAATTGCTTACTTACACATGAAGATTTACTTAACACTTTAACTATCGCTTACATACAGCAGCACATTAAGCTGTGTTTAGCTAATAGTCCTAATGAGGTTACTTCAACGTACAAGTGTATGCTTCACTAGTTCCGTCTATACTCAGTCTATTGCGACGCCCGTCCATCTGTTGTAGTACAGTAATTAGGCAGAATAAGACAGGTTATGTTTCATGTTATGATTAGTAATCACTTACTTGGTAGCTACTTTTTAGGTTTACTTATCAAAAATATCAACAATTATGAGATAGGTACATGTCTGTTTCTCTCTCTCTTTGCCTAGCCTTATCCCATTTCAATTGGGGTCGGCTCTCCTCGTCATTCTTCGCCAGACGTTTCAGACATCCAAGTGAGAAGGGGTCTGCCTCGTTTTTTTGGACCTGGATTCATGTGGAGGACTTAGTCATGTGGTCTTTGGGCCTGTCTGGACTTTAAAAAAGACTGTGACCTCTGAGTTTGTTTCGGCCTTTCTTCTCAGAGTAGTCAGATAGGAAACGCCGACCTCATCTAGTTTAAAAAATATGATTGACGTGTAAAAGTGTTTGTACTAACCTACTTACAGAAATAAAATCATTTATCATTTATCACTTCTCATTATATGGCCATACCACCTCAGGCGTACTTCAGAGAGTTTTTCTTCGATTGGACGGATCTTAAAACTTCCTCGGATGGACATGAGATAGATAAGTATCTATATGTAGATGCTCAAATTAAATTGGCTATTAGGGAAACTTTAACCAGGAGTTGAGTTTCATCATTCATTTAGTTGGCCTAATTCACATGTGACAGTGCCATTTAAAGTTTATGAAAAAGTTCGAATGATGTTTTTTTTTTTTTTGTTTCATTTGTTTTCGATATATTTTATTAATTGATGTTTAAAAATCACTTACACAACTAATAAATAAAAAAACAATGAAATACTAACTTAACTAATCCTTATCACAAATTAAAAAATTGCGTCAAATAATTCGTCCTCATCGCTGTCGACTGGTAATGTTCCCAAGAGACTGGCAGCATTACCACGTTGTATGGCAATGCTTAACCGCTGGCCAAGGTAGAAACCAGCCCTTGGGTCACGGGAAGTGTCAACCAGCCTTTTTGAGATTTCCTTAAAGAGGCCGTGAGCACTCGGACCCCACGGCCCGAGGGTTTCAACCCCAAACGGCTCGAACATATAATTACCAATTAGGTTGTTATACTTTCGCCGCTTGAGGTTTTCCGCAGCCGCAGCGGCAGCGCCAGCACAGCACACCGAGCCAGGAAGATGGGATGCTGCAAGAGTATCGACACACGTTGCATCCCACACTAAAGGCCTACCCATCTTCCATGGAAATAAAGACTTTCCGTCCGGTCTCTTGCCATCGTCGCGTGCCAAGCCATTGGGTTCTAATGTAGCTGGAACGCCGACGGTGACAAGAGCTCGTCGGATGATGTCGTTAATGTTTGCGTGCCGCGCTAAGCGGCCCGCGCTTCGGCTGCAAGACAGGCCGTGGTGTCCTAGACTGTTGACAACTTCGCCGCAGTGACAGCGATGAGGAGAACAACAAGGAGCTCCCAGTCGTAGGGAAGCAGCGAGGCGGAAAGTAGTGTCATCGAACAAAGTGCCTATGTTCGACGACGGTAGTGCATGAAGCCACAGACCCGACTCCCACTTACCCACAGCCAGCAGGCGCGCACGCTCCGCAGTAGTAGCAGACGTGTTAAGTAGATTGTCTTGTACTACTCTGCAGAGCGGCTCATCCCACCTTCTCTGGGAACATGGATTATCGGGTAGATCAGAGTTCGGGCAAGCGAGTCTCCAGGCATCCAAAGCCTCGGTGAAGTACGGCACGTCAAAATTAATCAGTGTGGAGGCTAGGATTTTCCTGATTAATTTCTCAGTGCCGTGGACCGAGGATATGAAAGCCGGTAAACTAATACTAGAAATTTTGCGGACGCCGAGGCCTCCCATACGAATGGGAAGAGTAGCTTGTGCCCAAGCTCGGTCGTCCATGGCCACATTTAAGATCGAAGTTAGTGTGTGCCGGATAATTTGGTCTATTCTGTTTAATAGGTGAGTGTGTTTCCATAAATGGGAAGCGCGAAGGAAGTATGTTAATTTGGGACCGAAACAGCAATAGCGAATTAAGCTGATGGCCGAATGCATGTTAATTTGGAACAATCTTTCCGAAACGTCGTTGAAATTTTGAATTTTTTCCTCAATAAAAACGGGAAAAGAATTCTCAAAGATTGGAGACCCAAGGAGACGAAGAGAGCTTTTTTCAATTATTTTAATATCTGGAGCTATTGCGTTAAATTTGGAAAGTGTCGATATTGATACCTAACTCGTGGTTAAAGTTTAGCTAGCTAATTTAATTTAAATTTACCCTATACCTATACAGGGTTATTGGAAAAACGCCAACAACCTCTTAAGAGGTCATTGTACTTATCATTATGACCAACTTTTACTATGGGACCAAATCACCAAACCTGAAATCGCGAAAACAAAATCAGCCGTTCCCTACATTTTGATGAGTTATACGAACTTAAATGTAAGGAACAGCTGATTTTATTAGCCTTTATTGCAACTGAATACCAGCATTTCACATGAAGCGGCTGCCTATCTGACCTCCACAACCCAATTACTGGGTATACGATACCCCTTGACAAGGCTGGTTGTCAGACTTTCGGGCTTCTGACGACCCGTAACGACTGTCAAAGATCCAGGAATGACAGCCGGGACCAACGGCTTAACGTGGTTTCCGAGGCACGGAGTAGTCTTGGTATGTCAAGATGTTCACCCATCCACGGACCAACCGCGGCAAGCGCAGCTTAACCTGAACAATGGACCCGTGCGGCTTATATTACTTAGCCACAAGCGCTTTGCTGAGTGTATATAATTTAATCAATACTGCTTTTAAAACACTGAAGGGAAACATCGTGAGGAAACCGGCATGTCCTAGAACCAAAAATTCGAAGACGTGACATCTACGAACCCGCACCGAGCCCGCGGAGTGGATTACGGCCCACTCCCTCTCACTGAGACGAGGCCTGTGTCATTTGAACTTTGGAACTCAACTGGGCAATAGCAATATTCCAACGTTAGAAGGACCAACACCATATCTAATTGTTAATAGGCAAACATATTAGCAACACTAGGAGGTCTATCTACCCTAGATATAGGAAAGACATGCTGCCCATACAAAGTGTCAATTCATTGCGGTTATTACCATGCAAATGTGGAGCATTGCTCAAGCGCAGCGCATCTTGCACTAGTCTGTTACGTCACTGGTTCATGTAAGACGTTGAACACGGTGTCTGGCATGGAGTAGAGTGTAGATGAGACAGGTTTCCTGATGTTTCTTGCGATGATTTTTAATGTTATAAATAATTAATTAATTTTGTATTTGTATGAAAACTTTCGTAGTGGACTACTGCTACCAAAAGATTCCTCTGCAATTCCAAGGACTAACTTAAACAGTCTCATATGTCTATCATTTTTTTACAACACTTCCAATCTAGGTAGAAATTAGTAGAAAACAGCTCAGATTTGTGATGATAAACGAAATACTAATACTGGGACGGGATCTAGATTTACTTTTGGGACGTTGTTCTATAACGCAGCTTTGGCAACTAAACTTGTAGAAATCATAACGAAACGAAAAAGCGTTACGACCCTCCATGCGAACTTTTACTATTAATAATAGAAAAAGACAGAATTTTCATGGTTTTCGAAGGTGCTACAGCCAATAATGAAGTCACAATGAAAATCCAAGATGGCGGCTGCGAAAATTAATAATCTAAATCTCCATAACGAATAACATACTTGTATGTGTTGTCATAAATGGATATTATTTATTCTAACTGTTCATTTACATTATTATTATTATTTAAATGTGATGCCATTAATTTTATTTCCTTTTAGTGTGATTTTCATGTTATGTTTTCTTTTTTTTTATTATTTAATATTTTTACATTTTCAAAGTTAACGTACCTCGATTACAAGTAAATGATGTGTTCTCATAGAATTGGAAGCGCACACTGCATTTGTCTCTACTCTATGTAAACTTGCATGTAATTGTGTAGCGTCTGTTGGAGATCCAATAAATAAACATTCGGAGCTGAAGAAAAAGTGTAAGAAACTTCGTTCCTGATGGGGATATCCCAATTTCACACGTTATTTTTTTTGTACACACAATAAAATACAAAGGTACGCTTATTTCTTAAGACATTTCTGAAAATAGCCCAGCGAATGGAGAAATGTAATGTAAACAAGAAGAATCACAACAATATGCCAGCTTTCTTATATAGACATAGGTTGAAGTTATCTTTGAAATCGAATCCTATTGGTAACTAAGTACCGATTATGCTTAAAACGACCTTTTCAAAGCATTATAGCACATTGGCACAGCAACGTATAATACAACGTTGCTGTGCCAATTTTAACGTCCTTATTTGTGTGTAGTTTTAAGCATGAATTAAATCGGAACCATTTTTCCACCGACAATACACTTCGTTGAAACAAAATATGTTGGTTATTTCATAATTTTTGCCTTCTCCGATATCCTGTTCGCACTTTCGCTGCCCAGCATATAAATAAGTATGAGGAAAAATCTGAGTATTACTCATCGAGACGTTATGGCGTATGGCGACAACAGTTTTAACAATGACATCAATGTCCTTGGTGGTTCTGCAGTTCACACATTTCATATTCTAATACATCTAGTGTGATCGAAAATGGCCTAGTTAGACTTCTACGGAATAATAAGGCTAGAAAAGTCGGAGAGGAATCTAGCATATATCATAGTAACAAATTCACTCACTCTGGATTTCATTGTGTCATACTGGACTCCGTGTCGTTCCGGACTAAACGAATAGCACCATCCCATTTCTTCCCGTGGGTGTCGTAAAAGGCGACTAAGGAAGTTACTAGAAAATGGTCAGCAGCGTACTCTATGAATTTTAAAATCATACTGCGATCGCCAACCCGCCTGCCAAGCGTGGCGATTATCGCAAATCTTAAAAAAATACAGTGTAATTGCTTAACACACTAGCAGTAGGAATGGATTTAATTTTGACAGTTATTCAACATTCATTGCGTTATTTACTTACTTGAGCAGACAAATTTCGGAGCATATGAGGCAATGGGTCAGGCAATTAGAGTGCTGCTCTAAAAATGATTTCTGGAAAATCAATTTTTAAAGAGACCTTACTCCATTTGAAATAAGATTAGACATTTAAATAAACCTTTTTTTACGGTCCGTTCAACCGATTTTGACTTCTATTGCGCGCTGCTAGCATGGTAAATGGTATCTGCAGTAAACAGTTGGTATTGTGACCACTTTTTTTGCTTTTAATGCCATCCTTATGCCGACGGGATAGAAGTCAAAATCGGTTAAACGGACTGTAAAAAAGGTTTGTTTAAATGTCTAAATATCTGATTCCAAATGGAGTATACTTAGGTATTTGTAACTTATCAACAGTTTTAAATCAATGAAATTTCGATACACTAAGACTATTTTTTTTAAACCATTTCCTTTTGACATAAACAAAACCGAATTCCTTACCGTGCAAGGAAAACAGTGATAAATTACCAGCATATAGGAAAATAACTACGTTCAATCGTTGCTACATTTTGATTTTTCACAAAAACTTGATCTGTGCTCGAGTTACCCATATTCCCATGTTAAGTCGTGTCCAGGAAACGCAGAGTTATGACGAAATGTAGTGCTTTATATGCATGCTTCGATAATACCTTACATACCCGGGTTATGTGCTGATTACAGGGTTTTGACAGGCTAATGGTTTAGAAGGGTTAGAAAATTACAATGTTCAAGTGAATTTGTGAAGTTTGTGACGAAATTTATTAGGATGAATTGTTTTCTGGTTTGACTTGCGTAAGAATACTTACCATTCCTGTTATGTGATAATTTTGTAATTGATATCAGCCTCATCAATAAGAGTAAGATTTTGGTATTTTTGTAATCTCATACTAAACAAAAAAAAAAAAAAAACTTGAATCTCGTAAAAAAAACTTGTTTCCAAAAAAAAACAACCGGCTTCCAAAAAAGCACTAGAAAGTGAAAAATAACTTTAATTTCGGAAGTCGGTGACTTTTGATATGTATTTTATTAATTTCTGGTCACCGCCTTCCGAAATATTTTTCACTTTCTAGTGCTTTTTTGGAAGTCGGTTGTTTTTTTTTTTTTTTTTTGGAAAAAGTTTTGTTTTTAATTTTTTAGCTATGGTACCTACCCCACACCAATTCGAAATTTCATCATCCTTGGGGTCAAAACAATGCATATTTATGCGACAGCAGCAATCGCGGTTAATTTGCTGTCTTTTTTCGAAGAGTTCCGTTGTCTGTCTCCGAAACGCATCATCAGATCTATATGAAATTTAAATGGGACCATTTCAGAAAATGGGACCATTTCAGAATAAACTACTTCCTAAAAAAAAAAATTGCATATCGGTATTGTATATGACGGAGTTATGCCCGAACCTCCACCTAACTCCTAACCGTTAAAGAGTTGTACCTTCCTTCATCAGCTCAGCGTCATGAGATGATGATGACCATACGCAAATGTCTCAATAGCTTTAGAAAACATATGAAAAACATTGTTAATACCAACAAATTTTGAGGGTTGCCCTCGATTTCCCTGGGATTCCATCATCAGATCCTGATTTGGTGTCAATGGGACCACCTCGGGAGTATACTCTTTCAAATAAAAAGAGAATTTTGAGAATCGGTCCACAAATGAGGGAGAAATCGGGGAACATACATAAAAAAAAGTACGTTCGGTGGAACATATAACCTCCTCCTTTTTTTGAAGTCGGTTAAAAAAGAGAGGCACTCCGGGAGTGCCGACAGAAGTGAAGACTTGAACAATTACGTGTGTATTTTTAGATCGTTAATACAGGATTTCACATTGGGTCCTTGGGTCCTGATTGCTCTCGGTAAAAAATGGTAAACGAGCGATCAACTTCACCCATTAAAGGTAACAGCAAAGATTTTTACGATAAAACACAAAGTGTCTGTCTGTCTACTTGACTGCGTGGAGTCGTATCCACCGCCCCAAGATCGGCGAGTCCCACCTATCAAGCCAAAACAATTCTAAGGATGGTATTGGGGGTGCCGCGAACACGGCGTAGCAGAGAAGCGCATCTTTTGCGCATGATGGCCGAAAAACTATCAACACCTGCGTTCGCAAACATGCCGGACGCGCTACAGAAACGCGGCAACCCCATCAACATCCGGAACGTGTTGTTGTATTGTATGCGCAAGCCACTATATGCCCTTTGCGTAAAGTTCACCCACAGGCTGCACGTGTAAAAGGATTGGCAGTACGCTTTAAAAAGCGTCACCTAAACCTGAGCCGTACATGGGCACTCCACGACTGCGCCGGTAAGTCCCCTCTTTGAGGAGTGGTTTGAGAGGCGGCATGGCGTCCTCATCTTTCGCTTGACGCAGGTCCTCACCGGACACGGTTGTTTCGGGAGGTTCCTGTTTCGGATAGGGCGGGAGGAAACGCCCGGGTGTTTCCACTGCGAAGATCGCCCTGAGGACACGGTGGAGCACACGGTGGCGGTCTGGCCCTGCTTGGGCGGAGCACCGCCGTGTCCTCGTGGAGGCGATCGGCGGCGGCGATCTCTCGCGTCCGGCCCTGGTCCAGGCCATGGTACGGAGCGAGAGGGCATGGGGAGCCGTCACCTCCTTCAGCGAAGCAGTGATGCTCGCGAAGAGGGAGGCGGCGCACGTGAGGGAGAGGCAGCATATGCGCCCTCGCGACCCTAGCCGCCGCAGGATACGGAGACGCCCTGGGCGTCGGGAATCCCAGGCCGATTTCCGGCCACCGTAGGCATGGGCTTGCGGACGGCGAGTAATGGGTAGCTCGCTGTCCGGTAAGGACCAAGCCCAAGTCGACGGCGCGTTGTGTTCCACGCGCGCCTCAAAGAGATGTCAGCACAAAAGTGATGGGACCCGCAAGGGTCGATGCCTGCCAGGGGTGCGGGTTTGTTCGAAAGAGACACCACAGCCCCTGGCATACGGGCTACTGAAGGGACACGGGTGGGTTTTAGTCAGTGAAGGTCTGACACGCCCTCCTGCTCCACCCAGAGCGGGAGAAGTTATTTGATGATTTCCCAACCAAAAAAAAAAAAAAAAAAACATTAAAGGTAACAGCAAAGATTTTTACGATAAAACACAAAGTGTCTGTCTGTCTACTTGACTGCGTGAAGTCGTATCCACCGCCCCAAGATCGGCGAGTCCCACCTATCAGCCAACGTTCTAAGGATGGTATTGGGGCTACTGCGAACACGGCGTAGCAGAGAAGCGCATCTCTTGCGCATGATGGCCGAAAAACTATCAACACCTGCTTTCGCAAACATGCTGCACGCGCTACAGAAACGCGGCAACCCCATCAACATCCGGAACGTGTTGTTGTATTGTATGCGCAAGCCACTATATGCCCTTTGCGTAAAGTTCACCCACAGGCTGCACGTGTAAAAGGATTGGCAGTAAACTTTAAAAAGTGTCACCTTAACCTGAGCCGTACAACGTGCAAACCTGTGGGCCAACATCCCACATCGAACAGCCAGCGACCTGCGCTCCCGCTCCACATCAACGTTATCTTTTAAATCGTCTGAGACCCAATGACCCAGATATTTAAAATTTGCGACTCTTTTTAGAGGTCTGCCGCATAGCTTAACTGGAGGAATTATGCAACAGCCTTTAAATTGTAAAATACACTTTAAAGTTTTGTTTCGGTTCACCCCTGCAGTCTCTATTCACCCCGTTTTACCGGTAGTGATTCTGTAACACCTGTTATCTGGATAGCAATAGGGTTTCTGTTACACCCAGTATACCTTACTCATTATTGTAGATTTTTTTCATGAGTAGGCCTAAAAATGCTACTAAGTTAGTGATTACTTAGCAGAACATTGAAAATAACCAGCGGGATAATTACATCACACACAAAATTCATTGCGTTATTTACGTTGCTGGGCAGACAAATATTTTGAATATATGACGCAATGGCACCCCACGCTTTTTTACGATAAAATATGTTTTTGTTAAAATTGGTTTTCTATTTGTTTTTACCCGATTGTGCCAAAAGGAGGGTTATGGTTTTTCATGTAAATGTACCTATGTATATTTCTTTGGCACGCTCTGTAGCCTTAACAGCTCGATGGATTTTAGCTTGAGAGGCGTCGTCGTTAGATTCGTCTCAAATGTGGCACTGGCTTTATTAAATTATGAAAAATAAAATGACCTATTCTTGGCGCCATATGAGGAATATGTCAATATATTTTTTTGTTTTTATTTTCAAAGAAAAGACTTTTGTTGTTTTCGTCCAAAACGAGGATCCTGGACTTTGGCTGCCAGCCACATCAGCCGCATGCACAGTGACCCCTGGACAGTCTTCACACGGTGAGTGCTCTAAGATGCTCGACCTCGACGCCGCCGAGGCCGGCCCAGGAAAAGGTGGCGAGATTACCTAGACGCGTATTGCAAGGGTTGGATCGAACTAGCCCTGGAAAAGGATACCTGGAAGGATTTGTGGGAGGGGGCTTTACTGAACTACTGCTGGGGAGTTTGTTGCGCCACTTCTTCTTCCCAGCTAAAGCACTAGGAAGTGTCGAAGGGTGGGCGTTTTTGGGGAACTGTCTTTTGTAATTTTTGACGTTCAAAAAGTGCTGACACCAGCCTAATTTGAATAAATGACTTTTGATTTTGATTTTGAACAGTGGGACAGCGTGGGCAATTTTTTATTTTAATACTTTCTACATTCAAATACTAACATTGCATTATAATTACCAAACTCTACAAGTCATATCTTATAACATTTCTATCTGATGCAAACCTATTCTGCGCCGTCTTAGCAGGCATCCTTTCGAAATCATCGTAATTAGGCGTTTATCGATACAACTATCGATTTATGTTAGGGAAGGGCGTTATTGGCATTACGATTTAATTGATTGGGTTACTGATTTGTTAGACGATTAACATTTTAGACTTCTAATGGACTTCGATTTTGTATAAATTGCGAAATAAGATGGACAAAAGCGTTTTAGCATTTGACAATAACAATAAACTGCAATCAACCGTCGGTGAATCTGTTAGCAAGGTGTGGAAATAATTATACTTTTGGTGCTTCGATCTTTTGGTCATAAGGAGGCGCAAGATTGGAAATGGCTTTACGGAATCATCTGCCTCACCTTATCTTAACTATGGGCGTAGTCTAATTAGGTGGTTGGAAATGGCTTTTCCAGTGACTAATTTAAAAGAAAAATGACTTATATAAAAACTTTTTTCAAAAAAATAACAACCGACTTCCAAAAAAACACTACAAAGTGCTAAATAACTTTAATTTCGGAAGTCGGTGACTTTGGATGTGTATTTTAATTCTTTATCACCGTCTTCCGAAATTAAAGTTTTTAGCACTTTGTAGTGTTTTTTTGGAAATCGGTTGATATTTTTCCGAAAAAAGTTTTTATTTGTCACTTTTTAGTTACCTACCCCACACCAATTCGAAATTTCATCATCCTTGGGGACAAAACAATGCATATTTATGCGATAGCAGCATTCGTGGTTAATTTGCTGTTATTTTTTGAAGAGTTCCGTTGTCTGTCTCCGAAAAGCATCAACAGATCTATATGAAAAAAATGAATTTTGCAAATCCGTCTATATACGACGGAGTTATGCCCGAACATACATAAAAATATATATATATATAAACATGTCGAATTGATAACCTCCTTCTTTTTGAAGTCGTTTAAAAAACACAACAAAGTGAAAAATAACTTAAAATTCATAAGTTTAGAATTCATGGAAAAGAAGAAAGATGTTGACAAAAACCACTAACCAGAAATTGATAATTTGAAAAGTATATCTACCCTTTCAAACAAAAAAAAAACTGTGGCACTCCGTGAGTGCTGACAGAAGTGAAAACTTGAACAACTACGTGTGTATTTTTTTAATCGTCAATACAGGATTTCACATTGGGTCCTTGGGTCCTGATTGCTCTCGGTAAAAAATAATAAACGAGCGATCGACTTTAGTCATTAAAGGTAACAAGCACAGATTTTCACGATAAAAATACAAAGGGAGAAAAGGGATAAAAGAATTAGAATTTCCTAATGAAAGAAAGGGACTTTTCCAAAAGACATCAACGCGCGACTCATCCGTGTGCTCGTTCACCCATATATAGGGTGACTGGTAATTAGTGACACATGAACACATGATTGTACTCATCATAATGAACAACTTTTACTATGAAACCAAGCCCGAAATCGCGAAAAAAAAATCAGGTGTTCCCTACATTTTAACGAGTTATGCGAACATAAATGTAGGGAATAGCTGATTTTTTTTTTGCGATTTCAGGTTTGGTCCCATAGTAAAAGTTGTTCATAATGATGAGTACAATCATGTGTTTAACTATCGGTCACTAATTACCAGTCACCCCATATATACAGGGTAAGTTTTTATCCAGTGCGCAAATTGTAACCATGAATTCAGCATATCATTCTAGACCCCTTAGCACCGAAATTTTTCGCCGGCTATACAAAAAAAAAACAGCTGTTTCATAGAAAAGTGCAATACCTACGCGGTCAAAATGTATGGAACAGCAGATTTTTTTTTTTTGTGTAACTGGCGAAAAAATTCTGCACTAGGGGGTCTAGAATAATATGCTGAATTCATGGTTAAAATTTGCGCACTGGATTAAAACTTTTCCTGTATAAACACAGTATACATATAGCTCATGGAAAGCTTTCGGTGACGATGACGCGAGTTCCAGTTGCCACCCAATCAAGTGCTCAACGCGCCTAAAGAAGTTTTCACTTCATAAAAAATCAAATTGGTTTATAAATGACGGAGTTATGAGGTTACAAACATGAAAAAAATACAACTGAATTGAGAAACCTCTCCTAGTAACGAAGTTGATTAAAAGAGTGCCAGACCCACCACTAAATTTTTAGGATAAAACTGCCGGTGAAAGATTTCCAGGCCATAACTAACCGGGTCATGGAGGTCTTATAGGCAGCCGTTTAATGAAAAATACTGGTATTCAGCTGTATCTGGATTTTTTTTTTGGTTGGGAAATCATCAAATGACTTCTCCCGCTCTGGGTGGAGCAGGAGGGCGAGTCAAACTTTTACTGACTAAAACCCACCCGTGTTCCCTCAGTTACCCGTGTGCCAGGGGCGACGGTATCTCTTTCGAACAACCCGCACCCCTGGCAGGCATCGGCCCTTGCGGACCCCTCGGTCACCCTGCGACCGGTCAGCACAGTAGCCCCGCCGCCTACTACTTTTAGGCCGCAGGGTATAGGGAGAGGGGCCAACGGTATACCGACACTCCTCTTCCCCTGCGGCCCCACCGCGTCCGCCATCAAACGGTGGCGGCCCCGTCCAGGCCACGGAAGGGAAGAGCGCTACTTAAAAGTACCGGCACTCCTTCGCCGCAGCCCGTAACCCTCAATCGCATTGCCTCCCATTCGACATCATGGCCCACCTCAATTGCGGTGCACCTCACCGCAACCTACTTTTTTGGCCGCTACGTCATCGGCTTTGAGGCAAAAGCCCTGACGAGCGGAACCACATTTGGGTTCCTCTTCGCTTCACCGTGGCTGGAAGACCACGGCTACTGAGGCCCCCGCAACGACAATGCGGGCACCCACTCGGGGGGGGGGGGGGCTATATCTGGTTAGACTAGAGCCTATTCCCATGTTGGGGTTATGTTGGGTTTAGCCTATGTTAGGGTTGCCAACATAGTTGGGCAAAGGTTATGGAGATTGTTTGACTTATCTATTAAACTAATGTTCGCTTTTCGGATTCGTTTAAAACTTAATTTATTTCTAATGCTACTATTTAAATTACTATAGCTGTCTGCACTCCTTCCCCATAAATAAAACTTTAACTGTGCTCATACTCCGCTGACCATGTAATTTTCGTAAAAAGGGGTACAAAGTATTTGCTTCAAGTATTAACAAGTAAAAGCCCTGACAGCTGCCAAGTGGATCTATATAGATCCGACGCAAACGCAAATATTTAGCTGTCAGAATAGAGATTTCATAAGTCGTAGGGGAGAGAAGAAGTCGGTAAGCGGTCAATGATCTCTTCTGAGATATAATAACCAAAGTTACTTATCCTCGTTGACCGATTGACCTGCTAAGTAAGCAGTTACTTCATGTACCTACCTGCGAGAATGTTATCTCGCAGTATAGCTAGGCAGCTATACTGCATGTATAGCCTGATATCTAAGCATGATAAAACAAAAAAAATAGTACTTGTTTTTTTTGGATCAACGACCGTTGTTCGCTGTGGAAGTCTGAAAGTGGCACCGACAACTGAAAAGTTGTGTGGAAATCGGTTGTGAAATGAGGAAAATGTCGTGAGGAAAGTTTTGAGTATGAATGTCGATGGGTATAAGTGTAGACGAAGACCAAAGAAACGATGGATGGACTGTGTGGATGATGATATTGTTAGAAAGGGGGTGACTACGGAGATGACAAATAATAATAGAGACGTGTGGAAGAAAAAGACATCCCAAATAAATTAGGATGAGGGCAAGATAATGCTGGTGATTAAATTTAACTACCGCTGCGAGCTGTTAGTCTTGTAACTTGAAGTATGAATTGAGGAAATCTGTTTGTTTTAATTGTTTTATCTTGTTTAGCCATCGTTCCGTGTGTTCCGTGTGGTGCCGGACGTACCACCATCTCATTTCTTCCCGTGGGTGTCGTAGGAGGCGAATAAGGGACTTACCAGAGAATCGGCAGCAGCGTTCTTTATATGCATTTTACCACGATACTGCGATCGCCAACCCGCGTACCAAGTGTGGCGATTATGGCAAACCCCCCCCCCCCTTATTGGGGAGGCCTATGTCCAGCAGAGGACGTTGACGGAGCATTTTCCACACAAAAAAGGATGTTTTAAACAAATACCTATTGCAAGTGACTACTCCTACCTGCCGTCGATGACCCCATAAAAAAATGTAACATCAAACTCAAACTCAAATCCAAACTCAAAGCATTTATTTCAATTAAACTTTTTACAGGCACTTTTGAATTGTCAAAAAAATATCGAAGTGTGCATGTTTTTTTTTTTTTTTTTTTTTGGTGGGAAATCATCAAATGACTTCTCCTGCTGAGTAGAGCAGGAGGGCGTGTCAGACTTTTACTGACTAAAACCCACCCGTGTTCCTTCAGTAGCCCGTATGCCAGGGGCTGTGGTATCTCTTTCGAACAAACCCGCACCCCTGGCAGGCATCGGCCCTTGCGGACCCCACATGTGGTTGCTGACATCTTTGACGACGCGCGTGTGGAACACAACGCGCCGTCCCGTCTACCACTTTTCGGCCGCAGGGGATAGGGAGAGCGGCTGACGCTATACCGACACTCCTCTTCCCCTGCGGCCCCACCGCGTCCGCCATCAAACGGTGGCGGCCCCGTCCAGGCCACGGAAGGGAAGAGCGCTGCTCAGAAGCACCGGCACTCCTCCTCTACCGCAGCCCGTAACCCTCAGCCGCGATGCCTCCCATTCGACATCGCGGCCCACCTCAGTTGCGGTGCACCTCACCGCAACCTACTTTTTGGCCGCTACGTCGTCGGCTTTGAGGCAAAAGCCCTGACGAGCGGCCCCACCTTTGGGTTCCTCTTGGCTTCACCGTGGCCGGAATCCACGGTTACTGAGCCCCCCCGCAACGACTATCCAATCGGGGGGGAAGTGTGCATGTTTAGATATCGATATCCCTACCCCATCCTGGGTTCCTACCTTCCCTGGGTTATGGAGGTTGGATTGGCAGCTCCATGTAAAATACAGGTATTCGGCTGCATCCGGTTAGACTGGAAGCCGACCCCGACATAGTTGGAAAAAGGCCAAGCAGATGATGATGAGATATCGAAACCCAGCACGTTTACGGAGTTTTCCTAGCTAATTTAATTTGACCCTATAAATTGAATTACGCACTATCGCTAAACCGTACTCAGGAGCACCTTCTGACCGATGCTAATCTTAACTGAACCAGTTCCTACGAATCTATCCATGTCGCCACCTGACACATGCTCTTTGCAAACCGAGGACCGAGGCAATCACTATGCATGCGCGTAGGTACAGACGCCAGCACATCAAGCTACCCCAAACCACAATATAAAAATCTCCAAACTGTCAAATTTTCCCAATTGAACACTAACCTTATTATTATGTGATAAAGTTGAAAATCTATCAACGAAATTTGACATATTGGAGTAGCTTGATGTGCTAGCGTCTGTACATACGTAGTACCTACGTCGTCGGCTCGTCCCCAACCAGGTACCCAGTCGGTAATTGCCCACCGTGACATATATCGACCCTGCCGACCCATCGCCTTTCTCGGAGCTACATACACGTGTGGAATATATTATCAGTATGTGAATTTCCTCACTGTTTACGCAGTATAGGTAATCGTGAAGCGAGGTACCTATGTTTTGGACTGAGTTAAAATCTTCAATCACTTCTAATGGTTATTCTTCTTGCAAAACACAATGGTAGAAAGAAGTCTAAAGTTCACCTGCCACCGCCCAACTTCGTCCAGCCCCAAGAGAATCAGCACACCAGCTTGGACGTGACCTGCGGGTTTATCATGACGCTTTGTATTTCTACGAAGAATAGACAATGCTTTTTCAATGACAATGTGACATTTCGTTCCTACATTTTTAATATCACACCGTAGATATCCTTCTACAATCTGTCATTTAGTCTTTCGTTTCTAACGATATTTGTCTAGGTCCTTAGAAATGTAGACTATTTCAGAAGAATATTTCTTCCCCAACTGTCAAAATGTCACCGACAACAAACTTTCTACTCGACGGCCACAAAGTTTATAATGATTATCTACAAAATCATGATTCGTTTATTAGAACGCATAACTGTGATAATTAATAGATAAACATAGCTATCTTCTCCTATTGTTAATAATCATGTCTATTCTTCCGTCGACAAATCGGTGCTTGTGCTAAGCCTGCTGCAGTGGCCTATATGGAAAGCAGACTGCGGACCCTAGTAGGTCGAAAACACAATCTAACGAATTGACCAAACCATTTTACATTATAGAATAGAATAGAATAGAATAGAATTTATTTCTCAGTATATGGTACATTGAGATCTTACATTAAAAATTGTTTCACACATACTACCATTGCTGGTGTAGAAATATTAATTAGTAAACTAGGTACATGCAAATTAGAACTGGGTATTTTTGAGCATATTATATAAAATTATGAAATCCTGGATTTTTACAAATTATTCGACTGGTTAGCATTATTTATAATGTCAAAAATATAAGTCATAATGTCGAAAATATAAATCATAATGTCAAAGAATAAATCATGTCAAAAATATAAATCACAATGTCAAAATTTAAATTACATTATCAAAAAGTATGATTTAAAAATCCATTGACGGAATAAAAACACATGTCTAAAAGCCAATCAAACATCTTACATTTAAACTTATTAATTGGTAACATTCTCAGGGCAGGTGGTAATTTATTATAAATTTTAATTGTCATACAACTGGCATTTCTACTGTATAATTGCAATCTCTGAGCCGGTACTAGTAATTTCCCGGCATTTTTTTTGTTCAGTCTTTCAGAGACTTGTTCATTTAAAAGAAATAAGTGAGGATATTTTTTTACAAATAGACAGACTTCAAAAATATACAGACATGGGAGAGGGAGAATTTTTAATTTCTTAAATAATGGCCTGCAATGGTCTAAGTATTCCGCTCCACTCATGGCTCTAATACATTTTTTTTGCACTATGAACGCCCTTTCCACATCCACCGAATTACCCCATATCACTAGGCCGTAACGCAATACTGATGAAACATACCCATGATAAGCATTTAGGACTGTTCTTTTACTAGACACTAGTCTTAACTTGCGAAGAGCATATACAAACTTATCAAGCCTACTGCATACTCTTTCTACATGTTCCTTCCAGTTCAATTTGTTGTCAATTATTATACCTAAAAATAAAGCCGATGGTTCTGACTGCAGAATTGCATTATTATGTCTAATTTCTGTTGGTATTACTGACAAGTTGCATGTTTGAAATTGAACTATTTTGGTTTTTTCAATATTAACATGAAGATTGTTGTCCCTCAGCCATTTTATCACATTAATTAATTCTATGTTAGTATCAATTTCCACATCAGTTTTATTGGAACATTTTATCGTCAAAGTAGTATCGTCAGCAAATTGGATACATTCATATTTTAAAACTTTTTTTTTGAGGTCATTAATATTAGGTCTTTACCTATGAAATTGCTGGGCACGCCACGATTGCGGCGGTAAGTCCCCTCTTTGAGGAGTGGTTTGAGAGGCGGCATGGCGTCCTCACCTTCCGCCTGACGCAGGTCCTCACCGGACACGGTTGTTTCGGGAGGTTCCTGTTTCGGATAGGGCGGGAGGAAACGCCCGGGTGTTTCCACTGCGAAGATCGCCCTGAGGACACGGTGGAGCACACGGTGGCGGTCTGCCCTGCTTGGGCGGAGCACCGCCGTGTCCTCGTGGAGGCGATCGGCGGCGGCGATCTCTTGCGTCCGGCCCTGGTCCAGGCCATGGTACGGAGCGAGAGGGCATGGGGAGCCGTCACCTCCTTCAGCGAAGCAGTGATGCTCGCGAAGAGGGAGGCGGCGCACGTGAGGGAGAGGCAGCATATGCGCCCTCGCGACCCCAGCCGCCGCAGGATACGGAGACGCCCTGGGCGTCGGGAATCCCAGGCCGATTTCCGGCCACCGTAGGCATGGGCTTGCGGACGGCGAGTAATGGGTAGCTCGCTGTCCGGTAAGGACCAAGCCCAAGTCGACGGCGCGTTGTGTTCCACGCGCGCCTCAAAGAGATGTCAGCACAAAAAGTGATGGGACCCGCAAGGGTCGATGCCTGCCAGGGGTGCGGGTTTGTTCGAAAGAGACACCACAGCCCCTGGCTTAAGGGCTACTGAAGGAACACGGGTGGGTTTTAGTCAGTAAAAGTCTGACACGCCCTCCTGCTCCACCCAGAGCGGGAGAAGTTATTTGATGATTTCCCACCCAAAAAAAAAAAAAAAAAAAAAAACCTATGAAATTGCCGTTCTGCAGTACTGGCCATTTCAAATCAAAATAATTTTGTTTGGCTAAGAATTCTAATTTCAAATTAATTTTATTTTAAAAACATGGATTTTTTTTTTCTAAAAGTAGTCATTTCTTTATTGATTAGTGTTACATTTTCATCGCATTTCAATCTTTTTCGTCATCATGGATACGTTAAAAATTCGAGTAATTATGGAATATGAGTACCGTCGTGGCAGCAACGCGGCACAAGCGGCACGCAACATCAACGACGTTTACGGAGCTAACACTACAAACCAACGCACCACCTGTTATTGGTTTGCTCGCTTCCGTTCTGGAAATTTCGACCTGAAAAATGAACCTCGCGGTCGTCCGAAGACTTTGGTCGACAATGACGAATTAAAGGCGATTGTGGAAGCTGATGATACACAATCTACGGCTGAATTAGCAGCAGCTTTCGACGTTAGCGTCAAAACAATATTGGTCCATTTGCGTCAAATTGGCAAGGTAAAAAAGCTTGACAAATGGGTGCCCCACGAACTCAATGATCGCCAGCGCGAAGTACGCGTCGAGACGTGCCTTGCACTGCTCAACAGACACACAAATGAAGGAATTTTGAACCGCATTGTTACCTGCGATGAAAAATGGATTCTGTTTGATAACCGTAAGCGCTCAGCAAGTTGGTTGGATCCTGGTTCAGCACCTAAACAATGCCCTAAACGAAAACTTACCCCTAGAAAAGTGATGGTCACTGTTTGGTGGTCTAGCGCCGGTGTGATTCATCACAGCTTCTTACCAAACGGGGTGAGCATTACTGCAGATGTGTACTGTGAAGAACTGAACACAATGATGGAGAAGCTGGCGCATCTCCAACCAGCATTGGTCAATCGCTCGTCTCCGCTGCTCCTGCACGACAACGCGCGACCTCATACTGCACAGCAGACGGTCTCCAAGTTGCAAGAACTGGGGTTGGAAGCTCTCCGTCATCCGCCCTACTCACCAGACCTTGCGCCTACAGACTACTACTTTTTCCAGAATTTGGATAACTTCTTGGCGGGAAAAAAATTTAATACCCGAGAGGCAGTACAAAATGCCTTTGAAGAATTTGTTGCCTCCCGTCCAGCTGATTTCTTTAAGAAGGGCATCAATAAACTGCCACTGCGATGGCAAAGATGCATTGATTGCATGGGTGATTACTTCGATTAATACAAATAAAAAATTCATGAAAAAAATTCGTTTCAATTTTTTCATACAAAACGGCAATTTCATAGGTAAAGACCTATTATATAATATAAATAGTGGCGGACCCAGTACACTTCCCTGATTATGTTGCATTGTCCAAACTGTCCATCTACTAATGCCACTGATGCCGCGATTGGTGTGGCCACCTACTGGGTCCCACTCGTGTAATAGGTATTACCTTTGCCGTCGCCTAGAAAAGAATCGGAAGAAGATCCTAAAATGTCAATTACCCGTTTTTCAATACACAAAACGATGTCGTATGAACCTGCAGGCTTAGCACGAGATCCGTAGACTAGCGTTTTGTCGTCGGAAGCACTCTTCCGACAAAAATGACATTTCCGTATAGACAGATTAGAGAGTTGACAGTTTTTCGTTGAAATGCAGAGAAGCAATTCCTATTCTACAGTAGAGTAGAAAAAAAAAGCGTCATGCAAGCCTGCTGGGCGTGTAGCAGACTTTTTCAATCATTTCTACCTATCGTAATCGTCAGTCTAGCCTCTCTAAGTTGCGCCACAACACTCGGTTCTCCTTCCGCATCCAGTATTTCAACCATCTTCAGGTCGTCGGTTCATCTAGTTGGGGTCATCCTCCATTACATTTGCCGTTTTGCGGACTACACTTAAAAACCTGTTTGCACAATGTAAGTGGCGATTTATCATTTTGTAATCGATTAGGATTTGATCAATCATCGTATGATATCATTAGCAGTGGTGACCCAGTGGTAACGGCCGCGACTAACGGGTTGTAGATTCGATCCCATGCAGGCACTTCACTTTGTGAAAAATTAATTCATCACCGCTGCTCTCAAAACGGTGAAGGAAAACATCGTGAGGAAACCGGCATGTCCTACAACCAAATCTACCTACCAACCCGCACTGGGCCTTGGTGGTACATCATAGCCCGCTCCCTCTCACCGAGAGGAGGTCTGTGACCAAGCAGTAAGCACACTATGGATTGATTATGGGTGATATCTTTCCATATCCGTATTTCCTTTAGCGGTTGGTCTTGAGTACAACGAAGAAAGCCGTTTGAGTCAGCATGTGTTGTAGGGGTCAGGTTATTAGACAATCTGATGATGGTCCGTAGCCAGACGGCAAAGAGTTAAAAATGGTGAACGGAATTTCCTGATGAACATAATTTTTAAAGATGGACATGAAATTAGTTTTAAACTGGGACGAATGATACAAAAAATGGTTAATGAGCAAGAATGATGAAATAAGTTTTGCGAAACAGAAAGTAATAAAGAGTTCAAAACTGATAGGTCATTTCGGCAGCCGAACATTCTACTTACTGCATTTATGCACATCTTCAAAACGCTGAATCATTTCAGATAAGTAGGTGCCCATTCTACAAACCGCAATACATAACCATGCAACAGTCAAATACTCAAAAAAACCGGCGCAATTCAACCTGAAAAATTTAGCCGTCGTATCTTCACTTAAATATCAGAACAAGACTGTTACTAACATCAGCCGGCCCGCTAATTTTGCACTTTCGACTCACAAGTAATTACAACTTGCAACTTGCGTAACTGAGGCTGAGAGTCGCTTCTGCAGTCACGACCAAACTGTAACACAAACTTACCTTTGCCGCCGAAAAAAAAACGGAACTTTCTAAATTCAACTCTACGTCATCGCAAAAAAGAAGATGGCGGAATTTTTCCGCGCCAAAACTGCAACTGTCAGAACACAAAGCAGTAAAAATTATATCAAAACTCCAAAGGCAGTGGTTGCATAACCTCGTGCCCAATAGAATAATAATAGATGTCGCAGAAAAAAAAACGAAAGTGCAAGAATTGGAGCGGGCAATGGATACAATGGCATAGTAAGCACGATTGTGTATCAAAAACTTATAACAATACTTGATAAAAGTCTGTATGACCAGTAGAGGGTTACTAATGTGGTCTCCTGAAAGGAAGATGACTGTTTTACGCAACTATTTGAAACGCATCTAGCTCAAACATGATTGCTGTGTTGAAATAAAGATGTCTACAGTGTAACTCTTGACCTACACAACCATATCCGAAATGTTAAGTTAATCCAAGAGACAGACGTATTTCGAATGACTTGACTGGATTTAATCGATGACACTTAACCATTCACATTGAAATGTATAAGTTGGCATTTAGGTATTGATGAGAAAAAAAGAATTGTCACATTTTCAGAAGAAACTAGAATTAAGCAAGAAAGCCTTAAGTTTCTTGGGTAGGTACATACTTCCATGTTGAGGATATTTAAATACTTATTATTTTGTCTAAAAACTACGTACCTATAACATCTATGCTGTAAGTAAACAGACACTACAAATTTTGTGTTCAAACAAAAACTCAGCTTTAATTCACACTCAGCAATTACTCGCTTAGCAAACTGATTGCTATTCTTGTATTGTCAGAACCAGAGAGGCGATATTCTATTAGTAATGATTGACAACTATTGTTTCTACAGATTTTTTCTTAAATAGAAAATACTTACTATGATTTAACGTAACTTGGGAGACAGATCATCACCCTAATCGCGTATCTCGCGATTCATAATCGGTTTCATTTTGACAGTTCAACAATATTCATTGCGTTATTTACGTTCTTGAGCAGACACATTTTTCGAACATATGAAGCAATGGTTTAACAATCCGTTTCAAAACTAAACAGATGTAAAACGGAAACTGTACTCTATCTGTCTAGCTAATGGCAGTGGAAAATGGCGATTTTTTAGCCAGAGTCTGAGTTGTTTTCCAGAACGGATCTACGATGTTAAACAGACGAAAAGCAAAAATGGTGTAAATTTCAGAATGTTCTAGGGTAGGTCAATTTTATGCGGTCTGTGCAATATACGAGTACATAGTAGAGTGGGATAGCAAGGTGAACCTAGTCAACATTTTTCCTCTACAAACGTCGGGAGTGTATTACTCCACTGTTTGACAATGTACAGAGGCCAGCACATCAAGCTAACCCAATCTGTCAAATTTCTTTGATAGTTTTTCAACTTTATCACAAAGGAATAAGGTTTATGTTCAATTGGGAAAATTTGACAGTTTGGGATAGCTTGACCTGCTGGCGACTGTACATCAAAAATTAAACATGGTATGGTTTTGTCTTATTATTAATATTTTCTGTACGGAAACAGAACACTAAAATTAAAAACAATTAAAAAGTTAGGAGCCAACCAAGCTTCGTTTTTCTTGCTAATTTAACCTAACTTTGGGCGTGTTTACGTAATAAAAGAAGTGTAAAATCTCCAAAAGTAAGTCGATACCGACAAAGCTCAAATATCGAAAAGTTCAACAAACTTTATTGGTCATTGATTTATGCATTCGTTTTTTTTTTTTTCAGAAAACCCGATCTTCGAAGGACTTTTCCTAATTTTTTACGCGCCTGTTTTACTATAACTGATCCTGCAGCTCACTCAATAATGTTATGCGTGTAGAACTGTAGACTAGCGTCTAACTGCTCATCACGGGTACTACCTCTGTCGGACACGAAGCCTGGTGAAACAGCGTGATTTTTAGCCGGGCCCATCAGTGAGTTCGAGCCCGCGACTAGGTTCCCTTTAATGCTAGAGTGTTTCAACTGAATAGTCCAAAAATCTAGCATGGGCGTTGGCAGAAGACACGTATCGCGATATAGTATTTTTTCCTATTTTTTGTAAATGGCATCTCGCTGGTCAACCAAGAAGGTTGTCTGCTTGTAGGTGCCTCAATAGCCAGCGTTTAACGTTATAATGGAGAAACTTATTATGTGTTGTCTATCTCTTTTGCAATGCCCGCGGCCTGCCTGTAGGTACTAAGCCGTCCGTCGACGTGCAAATCGGAAGCCATTTTTTTAAATGTTAGGCAATTTATTAACCATGTGGTTAAATCATAAAATATAAATAAAATAAATATTTTTTATTATCTACTTCTTTAACGTAAAACTTTGATTTTTATTGCGCAGGAAATAAGACCCAAAATAGCGACACATTTCCTCTTCTTTTTATAATATTCGGTATTTCATTTTAATAATAGACATTAGGTATATGTCATAAAGCACAATAAATTATGAAACTGTACCTAATCCTTTTGTTAGAAAAGGGGGCAAGGCTCTAGTTGTGCATGCCTATCGTATTGGCAGAATAACAAGTTTTTTTGATTAAGTTATTGCTGAATGTAATCTCCAAGTCTGCCTACTTTCCGTGGGTCAAGTGATCCCAACTTAATCTCGCCTGAGGCTTAGGAGATGTTCACGCCATCACTACAACAGCTTCGGCTAAGCTGCGCAATATTTGTTTTTTGTGATTGGGAAATCATCAAACAACTTCTCCCGCTCTGGGTGGAGCAGGAGGGCGTGTCAGACTTTTACTGTCTAAAACCCACCCGTGTTCCTTCAGTTGCCTGTGTGCCAAGGGCCACAGTATCTCTTTCGAACAACCCGCACCCCTAGCAGGCATTGCTAACCTCATCTCTTTGAGGCGCGCGTGGACACAACGCGCCGTTATCGTCCCGGGCTTGGTCCTTACCGGACAGCGGGCTACCCATTCCGTTTATAATATCCGCTTTTTTTATATAACGGTATTTGGCCTCGTCCTGCCGCGTCGCATTGCATCGCATCCCATCCCGCGCTATTGCTTGGTTTTCACTTTTTATCTTTTTGCTCTGCTCCTAAGGATAGTAGCGTGATGTTAAATAAACTATTACCTTCCTCAATGATTGGGATATTAAATGCAAATAGCTTTTTTTTTATCCGTCCGGTACCTAGCTTTAGAGATTACCCCTACTTACAAACTATAATTAGTTCATCACAATATTAATAGTACAGAGGACTATTGAATCTACATATGGTTTCATCAACATTCTCGTTTTGGGCAAAAAACTGTTCGTTTTTAATTTTACAACATTCCATTTTTGGCTTCTAGGTATATAACCTTTGCAAATGAAGACCATAGAAAGAAAAGGTTTTTTTTTTAATTACAGATGTAAAATGTTTAATTATGCTGACCTTTTACTATGGCCAAGTAATTAAACTATTCACTGAATTCGTTCTCGACATGGTAAACTTGTATTGTATGATTGAATGTGTTTAATGTATGATAAATGCATGCCCTAGTTAAGGTAGTTAGTAGGATCACTTTAAATTGAACATCTGTAACATGTACCTACTTTCTGTGCAAATAAAGAACTATTCTATTCTATTCTATTCTTGTTAATAACTATAATTGTCGGCGTCGCCCAACAAGAAAACTATTTTTTTCGTCTTGCCAGACTTTCTGATGGATTCCTAGGTCGCAAAAAAATTTTGGCAAGGCATTTAGTTGACATCACACTCACTTAAATCATATTGCCACCAATTTTATATTTATTTATAGACTTTCGCGTTGGAGGGGCTTGTGGCTAAGTTACAATAGCCGCACGGTTCGATCGATCAGGTAAAGCTACGCTTGCTGCGGTTGGTCCGTGGATGGGTGACCATCTTAACATACCAAGATCCCTCCGTGCCTCGGAACGCACGCTAAGCCGTTGGTCCCGGCTGTCAATTGTGGATCTTTGACAGTCGTTACGGGTCGTCAGAAACCCGAAAGTCTAACAAACAGTCTTACCAAGGGGTATCGTATTACCCAGTAACTGGGTTGTGGAGGTCAGATAGGCAGTCGCTCCATGTAAAATACTGGTATTCAGCTGCATCCGGTTAGACTGGAAGCCGACCCCAACATAGTTGGGAAAAGGCTAAGCAGATGATGATAGACTTTCTCGTTGGTCTAATGGTCGCAACAGCTACGGCTGGGCACGAATGAGGTCCTGGTTTCGATTCCTAGGATGGGCAAACTGTTATTATATTTTTCTATCTGGAAATTCTCGGTAGCAACCCGAAGTCTGGATTTGTGTTTGTTTGATACCAATAGGCTTGCCCTCTATAACATGGGACTATAAAAAATGCGGAACCAAGGCAACCGACATAGCCCGAAGAATTTCTAAACTTAAGTGGCAGTGGGCAGGGCACATTGCTAGCAGAACAGACGGCCGATGGTGCCGAAAGGTTCTGGAGTGGCGACCGCGTACCGGAAGACGTAGAGTGAGAAGGCCTCCCACAAGGTGGACCGATGACCTTGTGAAGGCCGCGGGAATCCGCTGGATGTGGGAAGCACAATACCGGTCTAAGTGGAGGAGCCTGGGGTAGGCCTATGTCCAGCAGTGGACGGCTTTCGCCTGTAATGATGATGATGATGATGACTTAGACACATTAATAGGTACCTACTTTATGTGGTCAATCATGTTGAAATTAGATCTAGTACGATCGCTATTCAACTCGCACTGACTTTGCAACGAAAACCCTTTGAAAAGAATCCAACATACTATCTCAGCGAGATATCTAAGGACTGTTTGAAGGGAAGTCAGTTTCAAGTCTAACATTCATAGATATGATGTCTACTAACACAACTGGACATACAAATCGAACAGCATTAAATCACAGATTCCGGCATAACGTAAAAGCTCTAACAGGCTCCTCCAAAAACACACCTTACTCCATAAAACAATAGAATTCATATTCCTATGTCAGGTAGTATTATCCGGAACAAAAGCTGTAATAATCCATTGGACTCAAACCTACGGCTATCCCAGTACTTTCACTGGTCCCAATCGCAAAGCAGCATAGCTATTCACAACCATTCGACAAGCTATCGTATCGAAAATGACACGTTTCGATGACCTGATTTGCATCTCCGACAGCAAACATTTGTCGGAAGTCGTCTATTTGATTTAGGGCTGATTTTTCAATAGTCAGATTACTTTTACCTGCCTAACCTAATTATGTAAATTTGACATATTTTGCATACAAAAGCTGTCAAACCGCAATATTTCTTCCTCAGATATAAGATAACTGACAATTGAAAAATCAGTCCTTCTCTTTTTTTTTGGGTGGGAAATCATCAAATAACTTCTCCCGCTCTGGGTAGCAGGAGGGCGTGTCAGACTTTTACTGACTAACACCCACCCGTGTTCCCTCAGTAGCCTGTATGCCAGGGGCTGCGGTATCTCTTTCGAACAAACTCGCACCCTTAGGTTTGTTTTTCCAAAGTCAGATATATTATTTCCGTGGAATAAAATTGACGTCTAACAGTTCTAGTAAGTATAAAAATCTGTCAAAAATTCAAAATTTATTCATAGGTAAAATAATGTTTGGTGAAATTCGCCCTTAACTGAAAAAAAAACCGGTTTTGGATTTGTGAACAACGTTTACAGGAATCCTACGACAACATTGACTGATGTTCGATTCGGTACGGAAGTGTATCGAATGGTTGTGAATAGCTACGTAGATGGGAGCACTTCCTCAGACTAGATACGTCACGATCTAACTACAGACCTAACTGCCACAATTCTAGTACTTCCTAGGTAGGTACACCTATTTACCACCTACTTCCTAGGATAATTTGATGAATGGGATATTAACGAAAATACGTGTGTGACTCCGTGTGATTAAATTTATCCGTTTTCATGAATAAACTTTCAGACTATGATGATTTTGTGTCTGGTAACTTGGTAATGGGATACCAGACAGGAAGCATTCTCAAAAGCAATGCATGTGAATCCATGGACTTCCACAATGGGGAACCAGCGTGCACGCTACAGGAGCTGATGGACGCTGCTGAAAGTGCCAAAATCGCACCCTAACTCTGGGCTAACTGTATTTAGATTGCTATCGACACGCTAAGAAGAAGAAGGTGAATCCGTGACTACAACTGAGACTACAACAATAAAAGCTCATTTAGATGAAATAGATCGTTCCAATTAATCCCTACTTAATATTATAAATGCGAAAGTAGCTCTGTCTATCTGTCACGCTTTCACGCCTAAACCGCTGAACCGATCGTCATGAAACTTGGTACAGATATGGCCTGGGATATGGAGAAGGACATAGGCTACTTTTTTACGCGATAACCGACATCCACGCGGGCGGAGACGCTGGAAATGGCTAGTTTTAATTAATACTGAGGGTCATAAAAGGCGACTAAACCATAGCTCGTGTATTATTCATGATCCCTTATAATAAATCAGTAAACCAAACTCCTAAATAATTTTGATAGCAATAAATAGCAAAGGTGCGGAAATACCCAAACGAAATTATGAAAATACGATAAAAATATTAAGCTAAAGTCAATGCAATGCAACTAACCTAAATTCTGATAACAGGAGTTTCAAGATATATGTAAATTATTTTTATTATTTATATTTATGTACTTTAAATGTACCGACGCCAGCACATCAATGTATAAGCCCCTTGACAACTTTATCGAACCATCTGAGAGCCTTCCTCCTGGGGACGCGTTACCGTGGCCGACCTGGAAATCTCTGAATAAACTTCGAACCCAAGTCGGCCGGCGCAAAAACAATCTGCACAGATAGGTTTCACAGATGGCTCAGATCTCAAGTGCGTGTGCGGCACCTCCCCACAGACAATGGTTCACCTTCCATCCTGCGCCGCATGCCCTGTTACTGGTGCATTTGACGATCTTATGACTGCGTCAGCGAGCGGAGTTCGCGTAGCCGAATTTTGGGCCAAAGATGTGTGTATTTTTTTTTTTGCCATCGATACGCTAAGAAGAAGCACATCAAGCTACCCCAAACTGTCAAATTTTCCCAATTGAACATGAACCTTATAATCTGAGTTATAAAGTTGAAAATCTATCACAGAAAATTTTAAAGATTGGGGTAAGCTGGCGTCTGTAAACACAGCTACACATCAAGCTATACAATTACAGTATAAGCTGATGTCGCGTTGAATGGGATTTCCGTACAATGCGAGAAGAGCGTAAACCGTGTAACGTGTGTACAGATGCCAGCACATCAAGCTATCTGAATCTGTCAAATTTCTTTGCTAGATTTTCAACTTTATTTCAGAGTTTTAAGATTCATGTTCAATTGGGAAATTTTCACAGATTGGGGTAGCTTGATGTGCTGGCGTCTGTACATACGATAAAAGACAACTGTCAAACATTAACGCCACTTACATTGGAGGATTACGTTTCGTTAACCACGATCTTTTAAGAGTACAGACACCAGCACATCAAGCTACCCCAATCTGTCAAATTT
Source organism: Polymixis flavicincta (assembly GCA_949987655.1). Taxonomy (NCBI): domain Eukaryota; kingdom Metazoa; phylum Arthropoda; class Insecta; order Lepidoptera; family Noctuidae; genus Polymixis; species Polymixis flavicincta. Next base: position 14,244,034 of record OX465188.1, on the reverse strand, counting down.
CTTTGATAGATTTTAATCTCTATTCCATAACCTTAAAGTTCATATTCAATTGGAAAAAATTTACAGTTTGGGGTAGCTTGATGTGCTGGCGTCTGTACAAACAATACAAATTAAACTTTGTTATTGTGTGGCAGTGATTCACATGTATTCATGGTTTTAGGTTAAGTGATTAGAATAGGAAAACTAACATAGGGGTGAGGAATATTGTTACTAACAAATTGAGTCATGTCACTTGATAAATAAAGATATTTATTAATTTATTCTAAATTTAATTTTTTTTTTTGCTTCATAATGCAGCTATTTATAAAAGAACAAAAGTTTAAAACTTACAATATTTATACTGAAAACCATTAAAATCTGCTTTCACTTTGTCTGAATGACACATGAGTAACTGGCAAAACGAAACCACCTAGGAGAAGAATTCATACACTTCAGTGGTAAAATGTCGTTTTTTTTTTTATAAGTTGAATTTCTGAAACTTTCGGATTTTATTTCTCAAAAACTAGGCGTTTGCACAGTGTGAAATTTTGCTCAATTGTTTTACTTACAGACATGAATACGCTATAAAATCGTGAAGCTCCGTACGAGCGGGTGCTAAAGGGCAGTGGAGCCCTCAAATAGGAACTTACACTCACTCTCACTCTCCCATTTGTTTCACTGTGCCCGACAGGATCCAAATGATCTAACTATAAGTTTACCACCTAAGAATACATGTGGAATGCAATAAAAGTATTGAGTACTAGGCATGCCAATAATTTTTTTCGTCTTTTCATGTCGTTCGGCAAGAAAAGACTAGTCTGAAGATAATGTATTCTCATGTGACAATATAATCCTACAATATTTAGTTACAAGACAATGCCCTATAATCTCTGTGTAGCCTGAGGAGCTGACATAGCCGTGACCTTCTCTCCAATCTCAGTGAGCAACTGAGCTGATTTCTGTATGTTCTCAAACTGGTACCCCATATGGACCGCAATTAGCTGCATCTTTTTCAAATTCTCTTCACTGCTCTCTATTTGATGTTCAGCTGATGCCATGTCTCTGGCTGCTTTGGATAGGAGCTGGAAAATTAAAAAAAAAACAACATTGAGACAATGCAGGAGTTTAGATAAGGTTTTGTGTTAAAATACACAAGGTGATTTTTGAAAGCAAAACAAAATGCCCTGGGTTTATAAAAATTGATGATATTGATAATATGTAGATAACTAAACTATTAATTCCATAACTAAAAGGTGCATTGGTTTCACGAAGCTGTCATCTCAAAGAGTAACTGGTTGAAAAATTACATGTCAATAATACTATGCAGGGATAGTTAGAGTGAGGATAAACATTCATGAGTTTTTCATCAATAATAAAAAAAAAACATATGCATCGGCTTGAGAAACTCCTCTTTTTTTTCAGTTGTTAAAGATTGATGTAAAGCCAAGTGCCGTTTCAGTCATAAATAACGGATAGGGTACTATTGATTTTAAGCAAGCAACCAACTATTGATTTGAACCAACAAGCAAAAGATTGCGAATTTCAAGCACACATTATAGGTTTCAGTACTTATAACACTTAACACCTCATTAGACTTGGATCCTCTTTGTATCTGGCGCGCCAAAGACGATATATTGTTCATATTGACTTGCACTCTTTCTGCTAACCGTTGTTTTGATTCGGCGAACAATGACCGGGCACTGCTCGACGATGCCGAAGTCATTGTGTGACCACTGCAAATTTTCCGCTTATTATTACGCTACTATTGGTGTTCAATGAATCATTGAGGAAGAATATGTATGTTTTTATTTTACAATAGTTTTCTGCCAAACAAAACAATCGATCTCAAACACGAAAACCGAAATGTCATTGTCAAATATTTTTAAGATACTGACAGTCTGACTGACATAAAATTAACCGTTCGGAAAAGCTGGTTTAGCGACGCGACCTTTCGTGTAAATTGCTATGCTAGATACACACCCAGCTACTCAAAATCTATGTGTGGACAAACCCGATTTTAATTTATTTTTCAAGTCTTTTTTTTTTCAACAAATTTTCAAAACAATGTGTCGGTAATAGATATACCTACAATACAGTATCGACCCTGTAATTTCACATTGTTTAAAACTCTCAAGGACTCCACGAGACAGGCTCGACCTAGTGCACAACTCTGCACAAGTAAAAATATTAAAATAATGATTCCCTTGTAGCAATAATATCAGAAATCTTTTATGTAACTTTGGTTAACACACGAATTCATTGTTATTTTTATGTCTTTTCACATTTGTCGAGATCCACCTTTGCAAGCGTACAAGACCTACTCACAAAGGCCCGTTAGGCGTTTTTTATATATTTAAATATACAGTTTATGCTCCACGTAACGTCATTCGATTTAACGACAAACTCTCTAAAGCGTCGAAATCAATCGACTTTGGTTGGTTTAGCTTGTCTACCATACAATGATACACTCTACATAGCATCACACCGATTCACACCCACTCTCAATAACGACAACAATTGAGTAATAAAAATTCCCTTTTAAGTTACTAACATTAGTAAAAACTGCGCAACTGCGTACGTTTTTTTGTTGCTTTGTTATCCTAGCCCGCAATAAACTTTACTGTCGTCATCTTATAATATACCGAACTTTCTAAGAAATTCATTCTTTTGTTTACAAATTCGGATTGCTTGCACGTGTAGACTGCTTTTGACCATGACTAATAAGAAGGAGTCATGGATCATCTATACCTTATCTATGTATCATTATTCTCAGTTGCTTACAAACCTTCAAGCTGTAAACAAAATTACTGGTCCAGCAAAAGACGTCAGACAAAAATAACAGACTATACGCAATAGCATAAGATTATTTTTATGTACCTGGACGCCAGCACATCAAACTACTCCAATCTGTCAAATTTATTTGATAGATTTTCAACTTTATACCGTAAGCATAAGGTTCATGTTCAATTGGTAAAATTTGACAGTTTGGGGTAGGTTGACCAGCTGGCGTCTGTACATACATAACTAATAACACTACTCTGAAATAAACTTTTATATTTCTAATTCAGATTTTTCTTCTCTCCATTTAACGACAACTCTCTATAACGCCATAAAATGCACAGTCCCTTCAGTGTCGTTATATAGAGTTTACACTGTATTTTTAAATAAAACATACTTTTTATTGACATTGATTGATGTGCGATTTGGCACGGAAACATATCGAACGTTTACGAATAGAAATGCTGTTCCGGCAAAGAAAACTCTACCGGCAAAAACTTTTCAGAGCGCACAAGACCCACTCGGCAGTAGGTCGGCGCTGGTGAAAAAAGTCACTGCGTGTGTAGCTTGCAATATATGGTGCCACCTTTTGAAAAATTTCTCATTGTATTTTTGACTTGATGCGTAGCGGTTGACAGAGGTAAACGGAAGAAAAAAACGTGTTGTGCGCCGACCACAAGTAACATGGAACAAGGGCAAGAAGATAATGATGCTATGTTCTTGAATTGTTATGTTCCTCTTTGCTTTGCTTTCAAAATCAAAAGTAATTTATTTGAACCGGTTAAGATAAGAATCAGAATTTTGCAAATTTCATAATTACTTGACAGTCACCCAAAAACGCCCACCCTTTACCAGTTCCTAGTGATTTAGCTGGGAAGAAGAAGTGACGCAACAAACTCCCCAGCAAGCTTTGCTGTCGTGGACGCTGTCGCGCTCGGAAAACGCATAGTGTGTCTCTACTACAGTCTCAGTGTGGACAAGGCCATAGTATAAAGTAATCTGTGGACAAGGCTTTACGAGATCCAAATTAATCAATCTGCCTATCCTGAACCAAACTATGTTGGGATTGGCTTCCAGTCTAATCAGATGAAGCTGAATATCTATATTTTATATGGAGCGACTGATTATCTGAAAAAAATAATCCGTTCAAAATCTAGTCGCAGTGTCATCTCAGCGACAAGCAAATGTCAAAAATGTATGAAAAATCGAGGTATTTTTGACAGATTGACACTGAGATCAGACTGTGAACGTTCATAAAATTAGTAGAATTGCCCCTCTGACCTTCACATCACAGCTCACAACCCAATTACTAAATTACTGATTGTTTTTCTCTATGAATAGTTACGAAAATAGGTAAAAGAAATTTGAATAATATTGGAATGATCTTGCAGAGAACTTACAATCATTATTTTAAAAGGAAGAAGAACATGATAATTTTATTCTTGTTTCTATTCTTGTTCCATTGTTTGAAAAATGGTTTTCTTTTTCAGATGACTGTCACATGAATAATTGATTATTTTCCATGAAATTGAAATGGCAACATCAGAATTTAGTGGCATCCTATTCAAGTTCGCGCACTTCTAAATGTCGATTTACGAAGTCGACTATCTTTTTTTCGTTCTAAGCTAAGTAAATAAGTGAGACAGCGCTACAGGAATCGAATAAAACATTCGAATTCAATACGATAGAATGAATCCAACTACGAGGGCTGACTTTTCGCTCGTCACGGAAGGTTTTGTGTTGTAGGAAATTTCTGTAATCTAATTCAATTATTAGCCCCTTTTCCGAAATGTTTCCTTTTAAACTTAACCATTTCTTTCTAGCACCTCCTGCTGTAGTTTCTTTCTTGTTTTGTTTCGCCGTTGTATAGAATAATGTCTATTTACAATCCTCTTGTGAACAGTATACTCGTCTTCTTATTTACGTATAAAACTAGTGTAATCTAAAAAATGGATAAAGGAGTGACATGTGAACATCTGAATAAACTAGCTGATATTCTGGGGAAGGAGCTGTGGCAGACGAAAGAGGTAAATATTAATAATTTTCATGATTATAACCTCAATGTAATGTCATAGGTAATTAGCATTCTTGGTTCAGTCCTATTTACCATTGTGTAACGCTGGGAGTACCGCGTATTACTCGGAAAAGCTCGCAAACTGAACATAACGCTGACATGTTTATCATTGGTTGCTACAAATTACCTCCTCAGTCCTGACAGTAATGTTTACGTTTTTTTGTTCATATTATGAGGCTTAAGATCACCGTTAATTGTTTATTTATAGCTGTGTACAACCTGATATTCTTTAAGTTTTGTAAAAAACGTTTTTGAATGAATTAAAAAAATAAAAATATGTCTTAGGTCTTAAAAGCACGACATCAGCTGATGATTTGATTATCTTTCAACTAAACATATATTAATGTAAATGAAAGTCACTTGTAGTGTCTGTCTGTGTGACCACATTGTTTGATAAACTACACTGCGGATTTTGATTCAATTTTCACCTTCCTTTAGAGAATTTATTCCAGTTTGTGTTTAGTTTATTAATAATAAAGTTACACATAATAAAGAAATCACTGGACTAATAGTCGCAAGCGTTACTGCTAAACATGAGGTCCTGGGTTTCATTCCCAGGTCGAGCAAAGTAATATTGGATTGGATTCAGTAGTGCCCAAAGTCTGGAAGTGCCCAGTTCATGGCAATAGGCTCGCTCTTCTTTGACTGGTGAAATATGGGTGTACTATAGGTACATCTCTGCCCAACCCTGCAGGGAATTGGTGAGGTCCGCAAGGGCCGATATCTGCCAGGGGTGCGGGTTGTTCGAAGAGATACTGTGGCCCCTGGCACACAGGCAACTGGACGAACATGGGTGGGTTTTAGTCAGTAAAAGTCTGCCCTCCTGCTGTACCCAGATGCGGGAGAAGTTATTTGATGATTTCCCACCCTCAAAAAGAAAAACCCTGTGAGGAAACAATGCGAGATCTTACATATAGCAAAGAAATATCAATGTTTTGTCAAGTCGTAAAAACTGTATGAAACAGGGGAAACTTGCTAGTTATTATTGTACAGTAAGACCACCCATATATTCTATATTCTTGCATTACACACTAGCGCTTTATCTTGCATTATTAGACAATAAATACATATCATGATGTCGTGACAAATTAATTAATTATTCAAGTACTACTAATGAGAATTTTAATTGCAATTAGTTGTAGCTCAAGGATTCTGAGCCTCACAACAAACCTTTGTTAGCTGTTCAATGTACTTATCATACTGTGAACTGAATGAATGAACATACATGATGGAGCAATTTAAAATGAAACTGCAGATATAAAATATAGAAAGACCATACATAAACTCGCACCTTCTCCGCATGCAGTTGGTAGAAACTACAGAACGCTACCTGCTACGTTTGTTACATACCCCGTTTGCTATGTTTATATTCATACATCTGCGGTGTGATTGCGCAACACAGTAACAGTACCAATGGCTTTTGTTTTGACAGTTCCACAACATTCATTGTATTATTTAAGTTGTTGAGCAGACATTTTTTTTGGCCATATGAAGCAAATCCTTCATTATGATTGATAGTGTGTAACCCAATTAGGGTGCATGGTCATACACTCACGCCGGTTGCAAGTGAACACCTGAAGGCCAATTCTCGTAATTAAAACCGTTCAAAATCTAGTTGCAGTGTCATCTCAGCAACAAGCAAATGTCAAAAATGTATGAAAAATCGAGGTATTTTTGACAGATTGACACTGAGATCAGACTGTGAACATTCTTAAAATTTGTAGAATTGCCCTTCTGAACTTTCTGAAGAACATACCAACATTTCACATTTTTTAATTGTATTTGAGTTTTCTGCAAACTACTGAGATGCTTTCATCACTCTGTGAGCTGTTAGTGTTGTAACCGATATTTTCATGACATTGATTTCATGAAAATATTGGTTACCACATGCTATGATATTCAACAAAAATAATGAAAAATGGAATCAATCCTAACAGAAAAAGAGATAATAGTTTAAATAAATCTAAAAACTAATTCCATTTTCTAATCACCATCACAATATCAAATTATCAATACATATCTATTATAGATAAAATACATCTTAGATAAAAAATGTCCGGCAACTAAAAAAATACTTTTGCAAAATCCTCTATCATAGATATTTATCTTCTAATAAAAAAGCGACCAGGTGGGAGTGAAACTCTCCCATGAACGGTCCCGTTCTACCGTAACGTAATAGTTAACACTATTTTTTTATAATTTTTAACCCACTGGTTTGGAACTGGGAATAAGTTACCGGCGGTGAAGGCCCCAGAGAGAGGAACCCACTGAGAGCCTTCTGAGGTCTTATCGAAGCTCTTGGTTGTTACGACTATAGGCACAATGATCACTAACTCCACATACCACATGTCGACAACCTCGCGATTCAAGTCAAGATACTCGATTTGTTTATCTTTCTTGGCTTTCACGAGGTTTCCGTCATCCGGGACCGATATGTAGTAACAACGTAGCCGTAGACCGATATGTAGTAGTAACGTACAACCTTCGATCAATATTGATCGAAGCGTACAACGTAATAATCATTGCGCGCCACTGTACTCGATCTACCCTCACTATAATATCTGGCTTATTGGCAAATGATTGATCGATCCCAGTAAAATGTGATATTTCCATTTTCAAGAACTGCCTTCCGCAACATAGTACGGCACTTCCGTTTCCACAAGGCTGTATTTCAGAGCAAGTTGCTGATAGATAATCCTGGCTATAAGGTTGTGTCAATGCAATTACTCTTCGTTAACTAGACGAGAACACCCGGAGAAAATGTGCCTGATTGATTCCCCTGTTCGTTGGCATGACCGACAGATGTCAACCGTGCCGTCTTTCACAATAAATTTCCGGTAATTGATCGTCATCATAACTTTGTTCATTATTACACAGACAAATTTTCTCACCAATAAAGAAGTCACCAAACGCAGCCAGGCTACGGACCCTAATAGATCTACATTGGGAGCATCCGTGAAGCTCCTTACTCTACAATACCACTATACGATAATTAGTGACAAGCACTACAGGCTTGCGCCAGTTTTCTTTAGACAAGGATCATCGCCCGCTGATGCTCTTGTCCACTGCGACCACAATCATCTCGATGCATCCACGTCGGCTTCTGGGAATCTTCCCTGAGACTGCATATCTCGCAATTGTCTTACCGTTTAAGAAGCCTCGACCTCCACTCTTTCGCGAGGTAAACACTGTTTATTAAACAGTCTCATTACCGATGATCGTGGATGCATTCGATATCCAGTCAGCAGCGTACGGACTACGGACCCTCCTAACCAAGGCGTCGAGTTCGGCCTGTGTCCATTTAAGTTTGCCGAAGGAGTACATTAAAAGCAGCGTGATGCAACCGTTGCAGGCGCATCTTGTTTCCGCCTGATCGAAGACTATTAAATACTTTCTTCAGGCGGCCAAAGAAGCCCTCCTTCAACGATGGGTTCATATCAATAACGTTGTTGATGAACGCTTTCGACATACCCAAATACTTAAAGCTTTCGGATGCGGAGAGGGTTCTAAGTTTTATGGAATCCGAGAGTTGGGTTGTCACAGATTCCATAATCTCCTCTCGCTCTACATGCATGACCAAAGACTTTTCCACACCAAATTCCATCCTGATAGCGCTAGTGAAGGTTTCAATTACTTTCAGTAGCTTTATCTTATTCAAGAGTTTTAGGCCATTAAAGGAACACCATTTAAACCACTCCTCAGACAACAGTGACAGACGAACAGACACTAAAGCCTAAATAGGGTCTTGTTGACGCCTTTTGGGTAATGGAACCCTGAAACATCAATATTTGAATGCTGAGAGCAATCACTAAGATGACTAATAAAGAAGACAATGGTGCCGATTCTGTTGTACACCGAACTAAACTAACTAAACTATAACTAAAATTCCTTACTTTTTACTATGAGAATCTAAACGCTATTCTGCAAAAAAATATCTCTAAATTTAAAAACTATTTTGACACAACTAAAATCGAATTTGACAATCGCGACTCGCACGTGGTATGTTTTGGCTTCGCAACGTGGTACTTGTTTGCCCTACCCCGTGTTTTTTTTAGAGCCAGCAGCGCGCCGCCCGCCGCCGCCGGGGTCGGCAGCCTCGACGTGATTTATATGGAATTTTCATGGAAAATATGAAAAATTAATAATAATTTTTCATATTTTCCTATTTTCATATATTTTTTTTTAAAACTCAACATGTGGATAACCACATGTTGAGTTTTAGAGGTGTTTGGGGTCCAAAAAAGGGGGTCGATATTTTCATTATTTTTGCGATAGGACACACCGTTTTCGAGATATAAGCAAAAGAAAAGAAAAAAATACAGTACTATTTTTGCACCAGAAGTCGAGGTGTCGGTGTGAATTTTGGTTCTTGACAACTAATTTTATTCCACACCTATTTAATCGCGATTAAAAATAGTCAGATTTAGTTAGACAACCAAAATTTTAGGTTGAATACAATAATGAAATTGACAACAACAGAATAGCAAAATTACCATTTTCACTAAATTAATAATTCAGTGCAATCTTAGTGCTGTCAAACTAAAATATAGTTAAGTTGTGTTATTTTACTCAATTTCAGAATAGGAAATCGTCGTTTGACAGGAATAAACTAAATTTTGGTGATTTTTAGTCTAGTTTAGAGAATTTTGTGACAACAGAATCGGCACCAATTTCTAATTTAAAAAGTGTATTTAGAGTATTAACAGGTTATCACATAGACTTGTCCCCTTGACGTTTATAAAAATCTTTCTTGAGTACACTACAGCCAAGGATCTTTTGGTGATTGAATGACATGTACAAGGGGCGTGGTTGGTAAACATTTGTGAAATGTTTTGATAAATTCCATTGAAAAGCAAGATGGACGCATTAGTTCTGATCTTGGTCACGCGCCAGAAGATCATTGTCCAAATATATTAAGAGTATATAGCAATAATACAAATTCTCCATACAAAATATAACAGTTGTCACATTTGTTGCAGACGCTAACATGTTTCGACTGCGGCTGCCCCGGCCCCAACCTCTGGATCTGCCTGCAGCCGGACTGCCATCACATTGGCTGCTCTGAAGTAAAAAATGACCATAGCACACTGCACCAAAAGGTATGAAATTTAAATTTTAAATTTATTGATTTTTCATGGCAATAGCTGTCATTGACCCACCTATATTTATTGAAAGATTCTAGCATACTTCATTTCAATTACGGAAATAAAGCCTGTGACTTAGATGTGATCCTGAATCAACATTTAATGTGCTCCTCAGAATGTGACATGTTACCAATGAAAAACATATTTCGGGATTCTAAAAAGAGCTATGGGACGGAAAGGGCAATTACCACTATTGCCATGCTAAAGCAAAACTATAAACACGCTGTATTATTATTTTAAATCTGTTTTAAGTGTTTTCATCCTTATAGCTGACTTCTAGCTGTCCTTATAAATCCCAAAGCTGATGAAAGTACTTTATGTCCTACATCACCATATTTATTTTTCTGTATTGTATGTCATTACCATATTTTTTTTTTCTGTATTATAAACAAGTAACTAAAGAAATGGATGTATAGTCTACAGATGTTCAGCCAATAAGTACACTAAGGGCGAATTTCACCAATGATATTGAACGCGATCAGCACATCTAAACTGTGTTCAAGAGTGTCAAATATTCCACAAAAATGATGACACTGACAGCTCTTGAACGCGGTTTAGAAGTGTTGATCGCGTTCAGTTTTGTTGGTGAAATCTGCCCTCAGTGATTTAAGTATCCTTATCGAGCATTGCATTTGTGTTAATCTTTATAGTGTAGAAACGTTTGAAATGTAGGCATTTGACTTTAAAATTGAGAATTACCACATAAAACAGTCATAAAAAAGAACAATAGAACTGTTTGAAATTGTTTTTTAATACTTGTGTAGTAAAATTAATATAATGCTTATTTTTTTACGAGCAACAGCATTGTTTTGTTCCGTGTGGTGCCGGACGTAAAAGAATAGCATCATCCCATTGCTTCCCGTGGGTGTCGTAGAAGGCGATTAAGGGACTTACTAGAGAATGGGAAGCCGCATTCTCAATGCATTTTACCACCATACTGCGATCGCCAACCCGCCTGCCAAGCGTGGCGATTATGTCAAAACTCCCCTTTTGGGGGAGGCATATGTCCAGCGGTGGACGTCTTTTGGCTGAAATGATGATGATGAACAGTATTTTATTGCGGTGTTTCCTTAGGTGATAAAATATCATGAAGCCTAGGATTGCGCACACAAGGAATAACAGTATATATTTTGCCATGCCTACCGCCGATTGAGCCAAGGAAAACTGAATCCTATTTGAAGGCAATAAGAATCAATTTTAAATGTATTTCTTAATAACAACAGCTTTATATAAAAAAGTGTGCTTGCGTTTATTATATTAAACGTTGTTTTATATAATTTTTCCGTATTAACCAATTACAGGCTTTTTTATTTTATTGGAGGGTGGGAAATCATCAAATAACTTTTCCCGCTTTGGGTGGAGCATGAGGGCGTGTCAGACTTTTACTGTCTAAAACCCACCCCTGTGCCTTCAGTTGCCTGTGTGCCAGGGGCCACGGTATCTCTTTCGAAGAACCCGCACCTCTGGCAGAACAATTACAGGCTCATTTGAATGGCCGAGGGGCTGGTAACAAAGAGGAAGCTAGTTGGGCATTCCAAAGGGGTAGGTTTTTTATTTTCAACGGAACTTACAGATCGCAACACAAGCCAGCATCAGCAATACATTTGAGTGAGTGCAGTTGGTATATTGACGTGTGCTAGCTGATAAACGGCAAATAATTTTATTTTATGTTTTGTCATGTTAATTACTTACTATTTGTGAATCAAGTACTTCTAATTTAACAGACAGCTGTGCTGCTGGGAAGTTGGTTGCACCACTTCTTCTTCCCAGCTAAAGCACTAGGTAGGAAGTGGTGAAGGGCGGGCGTTTTGGGGGGATTGCCTTATGTAATTTTGACGTTCAAAAAGTGCTGACTTTCAGCCTAGTTTGAATAAATTACTTTTGATTTTGATTTTGCAAATTTCGATTCTATAGTTTTAACCTGGTCAAGGCGACTATTGGCCTTTGGTCGCGGCTGCGTATTGCGCAAGGTCCCTAAATGCATAAGGTTGAGAAACCTTCAGATTTTGAGGCGTCCTAGCTCAGACCATATAGGTACGACATTGTATCGCCCCAACGCCGTACAACATGTCAAATCCGCCGACAAATAGCCAGGAAATGTGTTATTACTGTTCTCAATCCGTCGGTAATTTGTCGCCAAAATACTGCAGTTTCATGCACTGCTTTGGCTTTGTCACAAATGTATTGAGCAATCTGTTAGGGATTTTATCTGCCATATATTGTATATCCCAGCATCTTCAGACTAATGGCCATATTCATAAACGATGATTAAAGTTAAACGATGTTTAAACGTCAAAAATGTATGGTTAAACAGACGCTACTCATTACTTAACTTTAACCAGCGTTTATGAATAAGGGGGTTAATGTCTGAAGGTGAGATCTGTCTTGAGATGATGATGATGTCTGTCTGTGGTCTTTTAAAACTATATTTGTAATAGCAATAATTAAAAATTTGATTGATTCGGGTATAGGACTTAGGAGGACGATTTCTTCTCGATATATTGAAACTACAAAACACCCGTTCATATCCATCATCCTGTGATAAAATGTCAATTTTTAGCTGTCGAGTAGGGGAAAACTAGAGAAACGATGGATGGACCGTTTGAATGATGCTATTATACAATTTGTCGTTTTGCATCCTCGTCAAATTCAAAGAGGTAACTATATTAATGATGCTCGACACGAATCAATAGTAAAATAAGTAGGTTTTTCTTTTTCATATTTTCGGAAATCGGCATGTGTGGGACTGGGACACGCATGTTAAAACGCGGTCTGTGTGATACCGCACTGTAACACACAGCGACATAGTCGTGCGACAATGCCTACCGCATACGGAACGGGGCGATTCTGTTCTTTGAAAGAGGTGTATTCTGAAATACTGTTCAACTTAAATAAATAAAAAGCAAGTATGTATTCATTAGTGAGCGGGTATCGTAATTTTATTTGATTATTTGTGTCTTTCATAACAGCCTCCTGAAATTTGACGAGGATGCAAAACGACACATTGTATAGTTAGAAACGAGATGACGACTAATAGAGAGGTATAAATTACCCCAAATAAATTACGATAAGGGCAGGAAAATTATCAGAAAATAACAAAGGCGTCAGCCAATTATACTTGGATATCTATTGTGGTGCTTCGATTTTTGTGAAAATAAACTAACAAAACAACCAAAGGCTTAACGTGCTTTCCGAGGCACAGAGGGGTCTTGGTATGTAACCCATCCACGGATCAACCGCGGCAAGCGTGGCTTAACCTGTTCGCTCGACACGTGCGGCTTTTATAACTTAGCCACAAGTAAGTGTCATTTAACTAATAACGACCGGTAAGATACAGGAATCGGGGTAAAGTCGCCTTTGACCCGCACTTGTAGAGTTTGTATGAACCATTCAGTGAGTAATAATGTTCGAAAACGTTACAATACAATGCTCCTATGTCATATAACGGAGCTCACAAAGCGCTTTGTACACTATTTAAGAATAAAATGAAAGCTAAGAATAGCCAACAAATGTATCAGGCATCAAATATTCTTTGTGCGTGAGTTTATTACTGCAAGTCATATTGTGTGTGTGTGGACTGAATCAGATATGGAGTAAATGAATCATAATTGAAGCCGCTTTTGTGAATTAACATTTTTGATACGACAGTTTTTAAGGTTCCGTATCCGAGGGGACCGTCTGTCTGTTGGTTTGTCAGCGGACTGTATCACATGAACCGCAATAGATAGACAGTTGAAATTTCCAGAGTGTGTATTTCTATTATCGCTATAACAACAAACGAAATAAAGAAAAAAATTAAGATATAGCCTTTATTCTTCAAAGGGTTACCCAGAGAGCAATACCATAGGTTTTGAACAATTATTTTTGCATTTATAGATAGCTAGATTTTGACACAGGCTCCGCTCGCGTGGATGTCGTTTATCACGTAAAAAGGTAGCCTATGTCCTTCTCCATATCCCAGCCTATAATCTCTGCCAAATTGCATGACGATCGGTTCGGCGGTTTAGGCGTGAAAGCGTCAGACAGAGTTACTTTCGCATAAAATTTATTATATTAGTAGAGAAGTAGGGATTTTGTTTTTTAGGTTTCAACTGTATAGCCTGGGTGCGGGTTGTTCGAAAGAGGTACCGTGGCCCCTGGCACACAGGCAACTGACGGAACACGGGGGGATTTTAGTCAGTAAAAGTCTGACACGCCCTCGTGCTCCACCCAGAGCGGGAGAAGTTATTTGATGATATCCTACCCTAAAAAAAAACCGATACCGCTGGATGCGCGATAAAGCGGTATCGGTCCGGCTATATCACGTATTGTTTAGTACAAATTAAATGTACAATAGTTAACTTTTCATTTTTATAGAATTAATACAAACAACTAGTGCCTAACGCTGGTTTTCAACTGGTAAAAGGGTAATTTCTATCGAGGCTACAACACAGGACGTTCTTGCAACTAATCATGAATTACTTCCTTCCATTCTATGATGCAGAACCAACTAGTCCGGCGTCATCCTGCCCTGGTGTGTAAAGGTGGTGCTGTCTCACAAACAATGGCAATTAATATCTTGTCCAGCTTGTTCTGGGCCTGAATTCACTATGACTACTTAACGATTCCTAACTTGTAACCACGTCAATCACAGACGAATTCTGCTAATATCGTGTTAATAATATCAACAAATTGTCTTGGAACATACGGGATATGACATTTCGATTCCTTACCGTTACATAAGTTTCTAAAAAAAATTGATATTGACGTAGTTTGAACGTAGTAAGATTCCGCGGGGAATCATAACGACACAGAATTGGGGCCGTGTGGTCTGCACGCTACAGGATCTGATGGGCGCTGCTGAAAGTGCCCAGCTCGTAGCCAGATTCTGGGCTGACTATTAAGATTGTAATCGACATGCTAAGAACTATTCATCATGTGTAATGAACACGTTTGTTCCAGACCTTTCCTCTGCACTGCGTACACATGAACGTGTCCACGGAGCGGATATGGTGCTATCTGTGCGAAAAAGAGGTCCACTTCAGAGCAGCGTTGGCTTATGCGGTTGGTACAATGACATCACTGTTTAGTTGTTTAATGACGTGGTGAAAACCGTAGTTCTTGCTGATTACACGTGGGTACTATACAGGAAAAGTTTTTATCCAGTGCGCAAACTGTAACCATGAATTCAGCATATCATATCATCAGAATTTTTTCGCCGGGTATACAAAAAATAATCAGCTGTTCCATACATTTTGACCGCGTAGGTATTGCACTTTTCTCTGAAACAGCTGATTATTTTTTGTATAACCGGCGAAAAAATTCTGGGCCTGGGGGTCTAGAATGATATGCTGAATTCATGGTTACAGTTTGCGCACTGGATAAAAACGTATCCTGTAGAACCTGTAGAAATATACAACATTAAGGTGGAAACGTGGGCTACCCTGAAAACCCATGAAATTTAAATTCTCTTACGTTTTTTGTAATTTACAGCAGGCTTAGCATGACGCTTTCTATTTCTACTCTACTCTAGAATAGAAATAGCTTGTCTACATTTCTCAGTGATAAACTGTCAACTGTCTATACGTAAACGTAATTTTGTCTACTCGTCTTTCGAAAAAACGCTTGTCGGTACGGTTCTCGCGCTAAGCCTGCTGGTCAGTGTGTCAGGTTGTATGTTGAACAAAATGTGAGTCGCGATCAACATGTATTTATCTATCGTTCGCAATTCCATTAAATGACTATTTCGAAATAGACGTTCAATGCGATATAAACAGTTACATTTTTACCAGTGCGCAAACTGTAACCATGAATTCAGCATATCATTCTAGCACATAGTAACATATTTTTTGTTGGTTATTACAAAAAAAAAAAAAAAAACATCTGTTAATGAAAAATACCTTCGCGGTCAAAATGTATAGACTACACGTACACACTAAACGATTTTTTTTTTGTATAACCGACGAAAGATTTCTACGCTACGTGGTCTAGAATGATATGCGGAATTCATGGTTACAATTTGCGCACTGGTTAAAAAAATCACCTGTATAGGAACTTGAAGGGTTGGATTGCCGATTTGAATTCCATAAAGCCATATTTGTTACGGTCGAGAAGTATATTTTATTCAACATACAACCTGCAAATTGCAAAAAGCGTAAGAACATTTTAATTTTGCGTGCTACCGTAGCGCATCCCGCTTGAAGAGTTCGCTGATAAATTTCCAGAAAAATACAATAGCTGTATCTATCTAACTTTAGGTGCAATAGAAGTGTCTTATAAGCAAAAGGCACAAAATTCACAGAACCAAGTTCTGCAAGGAAAGACGATCCCTTATGGCGTATAGATAGTTGTCGCTGAACTGTCCCGGTAAACGCACGAAAAATCTAGAAAAATATCAAAATATTGCGATCTTAAAATAACATTGTATTCTTTTTAATAATTTTCTTGCTTCCTGGCACTGGCACCTTATCTTGTATATTTTTTACCCAGGCTAGGCCAGATTCGACGTGTGAGAGTCCAACGCGTCTTGGTGCTGTGGCGTTGACTATGGCGGAAGACGAGCTGGACCCCGACACGCACGACAGCCACTACGAACACGACGCACGTGCTATAGGTGAGATTTATTACAACAAACATACATACAGGATAAGTTTTTAACTAGTGCGCAAACTGTAACCATGAATTCAGCATAACATTCTAACTAGACTCCCCAGCGCAGAAATTTTTCGTCGGTTATACAAAATAAAAATCCGCTGTTTCATAGAAAAGCGCAATACCTACGGGGTCAAAATGCATGGAACAGCAGATTTTTTTTTTGTACAACCGGCGAGAAATTTCTGGGCTAAGGGGTCTAGAATGATATGCTGAATTCATGGTTACAGTTTGCGCACTGGTTAAAACGTATCCTGTATGAACAAGTCCACACTCGAAGTGCGAGAGTGTAACAATTTTATTTGGGAGCAGTGGTAATGAAATTAAATACACAAAGTAAAGTGCCTTCCTGGTTTAGCAATCACGATCTACAACTGGTAAGTCGGGGCAGACACTTGGCTACCATTGCTCTTTGTGATCACATTTAGTGAACGTCAATCATCTTATCGTTATGCTTTCAAAACGGCGAAGGAAAACATCGTGAGGAAACTGGCATGTCCTAGAACCAAAAATTTGAAAAGATTTCTACCATCCCGCACTGTGCCCGCGTGTTGGATTATGGCCTACCCCTCACACAGAGACAAGACCTGTGTCCCAGCAGTGGGAAAATTAAAGGCTGATTTTGCATTATCATCATCGTAATTTTGTCTCCTTGACCCTCGCCAGATCCGCACGCGTCAGGGCTGGTGGGGCTGCAGAACATGGGCAACACGTGCTACATGAACGCGGCACTCCAGGCACTTAGCAACACGGCACCGCTCACGTCTTACTTCCTGGAGTGCGCGGCCGCCGTCGCCGTGTTAGCGGCGGATAAGAAGCCTGGGATCAGCAGGTAAGGTCCTTCAGACCTGAACTAAATTTAAGGTCCGTTGCACCACAAATGTTTCCTAATCCATTGCTTTAAATGTTCGAAAAATGTGTCTGCTCAACAACTTGAATAACACAATGAATGTTGTTGAACTGTCGAAATGTAAACCATTAATTGGTAATGTGTTGTGCAACCCCGCAGGGTTTGTTTTCACTTTCATTTGATTTTTAGAACAGACCGTCTCTATCTATGTGGAGTCATTATGACCAATACTGACGTCACAACATATTAAACGCAAGCAAATAAGAATTAGAGATTTACTACGTTGTAAATCAAACAAACATTAAAAAAAATAAACTATCTACATCTTTGAACACTTACCTATTGAATTTATAAATTATCAATTCATTGTCAACTGTAGAATGAGAGAGACTAAACATCATCTTTGTCTATTACGTCCGAACCCAAGAAGTAAGTAACAAATTGTCAACCGCTCGTTAACTTTAATGATCGGTTGACTTGCTTTTACTTTTGTTTGACATGTCAATAATTTTCGTTTCTGAAACCGGGCATAAAGTTCTAATTTCAGTCTTCTATGATTAAATCATATAAAATCTTTTTTCTTTTCAGAGCATACCAAAAATTAGTCAAAGAGATGTGGAGTAGGAAGACAAGAGGCTACGTTGTACCTAACGGCATTCTATATGGCATTCGTAATGTAAGTTACATTCATTTGTTTATGAAGAAAATCTTAGTGAAAAATCCCCGACCCAAATAAAAACCTCTAAAATGTAAAAAAAAGATATGTATTTACGACTTTTAAGTTTATTAAGAAGTTATAGGTAATATTTTGACCAAACTATTGTCACGTCAGGGGACGGCTAATGTTATTCTTTCTACATACATACAATAGCATATAAAAAAAAAATGAGGATGTGAAATCATCAAATAACTTCTCCCGCTCCCTCCAGAGCGGGCGTGTCAAACCCACCCGTGTTCCCTCAGTTGCCTGTGTGCCAGGGGCCACGGTATCTCTTTCGAACAACCCGCACCCCTGGCAGACATCGGCCCTTGCGGACCCCATCAGTTGATGCCGACATCTCTTTGAGGCGCGCGTGGAACACAACGCGCCATCGACCCGGGCTTGGTCCTTACCGGACGGCGAGCTACCCATTACTCGCTATCCGCAAGCACACAGTAGCATAGATACATTCATTATTGCTGAGCCTCGTCTGTTTGGCGGTTTCATTGACCGTTCATTGAAAAAAAAAAAAACGATATTCTTTTCCGAAAAATTTGAACAAATGTGAAATCCACTAACCCGCACTGGGCCCGCGTAGTGGTTTACTGAACACTTCGTCTCATAGAGAGGAGGCCTGAGTCCCAGCTGTGGGAATATTAGAAACTGATTATGATGAAGGATGTTTTCGTTGACAGGTGCATCCGATGTTTCGTGGTTACCATCAACATGATACGCAGGAGTTCTTGCGGTGCTTCATGGACCAGCTGCACGAGGAGCTGAAAGAACCGGTAAATATACAGGATAAGTTTTAAACCAGTGTGCAAACTGTAACCATGAATTCTATAACCAACGAAAAATTTATGCGCTGGGGGATCTACAATGATATGCTGAATTCATGGTTACAGTTTGCACACTAGTTAAAAACTTATCCTGTATAAACAAAATGCTTGCGATAATCATCATAGTCCATTCCTCATGATCACACCTTAAAAAATAATTATGTCTGCTGCCCTTTACGACAAAAGGTGGGGCAAAAGTAATGTCATAATATTGTTGCGCTGTTGTCTGGTACATGGTAAAATTAGTTACCACTAGCGCCATCTAGTATCGAGTAGCAGAATGAATAGAGTCGAGATCTTTCTAGAAATTTCGATGCTAGAACTTTCTAGAACTATCGACATCTGTTCAGTCAGGGCCGGTATGTACTCGAAGATTCTAGATGCTTCTACGGTAGAAGGTTCTGGAACTATCCGAGAGCCCTATAAAAGCGGGAACGGATCGCGTCCTAGGAGTAGTATTGGATAAGCGATAGATACGAAAACAACGAAAGCGATCTACAAGTGCGGCTTAGAGTGATCAGGTGCCGAGACGTGCTTACGTTACAACGTGACATCACAATTAGATACAAATATTGCTCACCCGCCGTCGTGAGATAGAATGTATGATACGTTCATTTTCCGTCCCATGTGTTACATAGTTGTAACCTATGTTATTCTACAAAAGGTCAATTTTATTGATATTGTAGGTGTGGGACAGCACATCGGAAGATAAGCTGGGCTCGGAGGCAGACGGCGACCACCACGACACGCGCAACGTACACATTCGGCGACGCGCCGCCTCCTCCGGCGGTGAGTTCACGGCACACATATTATACTGTGGCGGCATCTACAACGCCACATGCGAACTACGCGTGACAATGACGTCACACTGAAATCCTGCATCGTGGAAGCGAAGTTTACCACGCGACTACTAAAATTATTATAAAATAGTTTCCGCCCGCGGCCCCGCCCGCGTGGTAGTCGGAAATAATCCCGCGGGAACATTCTACCGCGATAAAAAGTATCCTATGTGTTAATCTAGGTTATAATCTATCTGTGTGCCAAATTTCATCCAAATCCATTTAGTAGTTTTTGCGTGGAAGAGTAACAAACATCCATACATACAAACTTTCGCGTTTATAATATTAATAAGTTTATAATATTAGTGATACACGTCCCAACTTCAACTATCGGGCAGTTGTCCACCAAACACAACACCCGGCTGATCAGACGCTTTCCCTTTTTTTAAGGGGGTTAAGTGAATTTTACAGGTAAAATCTGATGAAAGTCTAAACATACTCTGTTCATCGGTTAGATAATAACACAATCACTCACTAAAGATAATTATTACCACATATATCTGTGTTTAGAAGGTTTCAAGTATATATTGCATCAATTTTTACAACAATATTTTTTTTTAATTTTAAATAAAAACATTATTATTAATGAAAATTGAGGTTATAAAATTGTCAACTGAAAAACTACTTAAGGTGAATTAAAATTAGTAAAAGGAACTCAATTCGTAAGTAGTTAGACTTGAAGCTGAACCTACCATAGGACAAGGCCGGGCAGATGATGATGCTGAATTTTTAAGTGGCACTACAAATAGTTACGCACGGCTACACATCAAGCTATACATTCCCAATATAAGCTGATCTCGCATTGTATAAGATTTCCGTACAAAGCGAGATCAGCGTAAACTGGAAATGTATAGCTTGATGTGTAGCCATGTGTGCGTATTCGGATCCATTTGTTTACGGATCAGATGTAAATATCAGACAATTGAACAAACTATACAAACACTATATGTATGGATGAACATACGTTATCCATAGTTGAAAGTTCGCAGTCTGCCGAAATCCTACCTTGGTGAGCACCAACGTAGGATTTTAGATAATTCTCCCCCTAAAGGGGTTTACATACACACTGGAAAAAGATTGTATCCAACACCAATAAATTAGTAAACATAATATTTTGATACATGATTATTTTTTGTCGTTTCCTACAGCTAGCGATGCTCCATTCTTCGCGAGGATGAGGCGAAAATCTCCCGCGCCTTCGTCCTATAGCGAATCAAGAACGGAAGGCTATTTGCGGTAACTACTATTTTATTTTACTAGCTCTGCTCTCGTGTTAAGGGTATTATTACATTCATTTTTGAAAAGTGTCTTTATTAGTTTCTAAAATGCTAACAAACCACTAAAACAAACGTAACATTTTTATTTAATCGATTAGTGCCATAAAAATGCATTTAAATTGTATATTTTCATATTTCGCGACGAAAACGCTGGACGCATAAGACGCAATATTAGACTGTAGGTATGACGTCAGTTTGCCGTGTATACAAATGCGCTGATATTTTGTATGATAATTATTTATAATTTAAAAAAAATTAGATATTATTTTACTTATCGTTGGTTTGCTGTTCCTGAATGTAAGATATTATTTAAATAAAAAATATTTTGGTTACGAAAATAATAAAAGTACAAGGTTGTTCAGTTGATTAAATATTTTTAATAATTACAATCTTTACTCTGAGATAGGTATAAGTGCAAGTTTCTATACTAAAATAATATATTTTATACAAGCAAGTTACTCTTATACTAACAAAATGGTGCTTGGGCCCGTTGAAGTCATATGTGAACTAGCTTTTCCCGTGACTCCGCTCGCATTACTTTAGAATTTGACAGTCAATTCGGGTTGTACTCTGCTTGTAATAATATAATTCAATCATGATTCGAGAGACACGTGGCGCCATCTATTATCATAAGAACGTTATTGTTGTTTTATTCGAGATGACAGGTCCGATGTCCGTTTCTGTGCACCTGACAACGTATAAGCAAAATTTCAGGATGATCGGTTCAGTGGTTTAGGCGTGAAAAGGTAACAATCAACTTACTTTCGCATTTATAATTAGGATTGTAGTTTAGGATTGTATCAGTATTCTTATTCTCCCTCATTCTCATATGTTTTGAAATGGTAGTTTTCAAGAAATGCAATAAATCATTTATTTAATAAAATTAAACGTTTAAAAAAGTGTACATTTGTGCAAGCAATGATGGTTCGGAATTACACTGTTTGGTAGCAACCCGACCGATCTAGGTTTATTCAAAGCTGTGTTTCAGTTTCATTGGCTAGACTCAGTGAGTCCAGCCAATCAGTGACGCTTAACTGATAATTCCAATGTCGATCTATCGGAATTATATTCCAGAGTAAGCACCCAGGTCTTCATAGAATCCGTGTTGTGTCGAGTCATGAATATAATAAAAATAAGACAGTTTTATGTATTGTATGTGATTTTTAATCTGAAATGTTATTTGTAGAGTGCAAACACAGGAGCCCATGTCGCCGCGACACCGACGGTCGGCTAGCTTCGCGGGCACGCACCATCTGCAGTACAACATGCACCCACAACAGCCCAATGGTATGGCCAAAACGAATGAACCAAACCAATTTTTATTTTTTCATCATCCATCCCTTTTCAAAACTGATCGACACTGTGACAAGTACATTAAAGCAACTAAACGGCTGTTATGTTATAGTTTTTGGAAATACGTAAAAAAAAAAATAAGTTCCACGAAAAATTACAAAACCAACTGACTGATTACGATCATTGACCTTCGCCAATGAAATGGTGATTTTTATTTAAACATATATTCTATTAGTTAACACGTGGGTGAAGTATTGCCAGCTAATTTAATTCAACCGTGTATACGACGTCCCGATATCAATGGTTCAGTTGCTCAGCAGACACCATACGTTTGGTCGGAGGATCCTCCCTATTCTGTGTTCCTCACACTTCCAAACGTCTAAGGGTGCCATGCTGAAGTTGCTCGCAATCACTATCTGGCAGTGCGAACACGTCGGTTCAGTTCAGTCGTACGGTCGCACCTGAAAGTTCAGTTGCTCAGTCCTGTGTTTGTGCGGACCTACTCCACACAAACAAGTTGAACCAATTTGAGCTATCACGAGCCAGATCACATTGATTGCGTCGACCGTACACAGCCTGTATACAAAATTAGTTTTTGTTTACCCTAAACCCAGCTGAGCAGCCAAGAAAAATCAGCTGTTCCATACATTTTGTCGATTTAAGTGAATACAAATGTATGGAACAGCTGATTTTTCTTCGCGATTTCAAGGGTAGCCCCAAAGAAAAAATTGTTCAAAATGATGAGTACAATGACCCCTTTTCGCGTTTAGGGTAAACAAAAACTAATGTTGTATACAGGATGTAACAGAAACCCTATTGCTATCCTTAAGCACTAACGATAACAGCTGGTATAGAATCACTATACATAGTTTCAGCTCAAAATAAAATACTCTAAGAACTGATACCAAATTTTCGATTTCATATGTTTCTTAAATTCAAAACATAAAAACGTGTCACCGTACTAACTTTCCACGTTACTTGCCAATATCACGATAAATCTCTTCCGAGTGATGTGTATAATATTTCAACTTGAAAAGTTCGTTTCTGGTACAATGTACTAAAAATTCTCATAACTTCCAAACACGTAGAGATATAATTAAAAAAACCCTTCCAATATCGTTTGATATCATCCAATGAAGCCGTGCCCTTGGCATATATGTATGTATACCCTTTCCGTTACAAGTTGTATAATATCAACCATTGCTTGCTAAAATTCATTTTATATTGTTATCCAGGCTCAGAATTAATCCGGGGTCAAAACCAAGGGCTGTACGGGTCAGAATCATCACTGTCGTGGTCGAGCGAAGCGGAGGAGCGATACGAGACCTGTTCGAGCGGAGCGAGCGATGCGCCTGACACTAGAAGCGACCAGCAGTTAGTATTACTAATATATATTTTAGACAACATAATTGAAAGGCCCGTTGTTCAATCACCAAAAGAGATATGTGACCGGGGGCCTAACCTAACTCCGTCAACGAAGATACGGGCCCGTCCGAAAGTAGTTAGAAACTTCGAAGTGAATTCTATAGCCATTAATTATTATTTTTTGGACAGGTAGGGAGTAAAGACAACACTGAAATCGTGTTAAAATTCTTTCTTAGTTTGGGCCTCGAACTAATCTTATGTCCGTAAGTTATACGGAGTTAGAAACGCCTGTAACTTCGGCCGAAACAATGGACTTCGTGCTTAGAGAGTAGGCCCCCAGGGTCGTCGGATATGGTTGAAATTTTGTTTTCGAATTTAATTCCAAATTCTTTCTGCGGCCTATGAGTCATATACAGGGATCGGATATTCGGATGCATATTCACCTGTTACGGCTGGACTAGTTTGATTATATTTTTTAAATAGTTTTTACACAGTCCGCATAATAGTTTTAGGAAAAGAAAACTAGGAAAATAAATCCCGGAAAATTCGGAAAAACTAAAAATGCTTTTATCTGCGAATTATTGGTTAGATAAGACAGCGTCTGTGGTCAGATAATTATGAATAACAATAACAAATTATTGAAATAATTTCCGAAGAATTACCATCAACATGTAAGTGTTTCCCTGTACAGTAAGAGCGTGGTCCCGCTGGGCGGCGGGGACGGCACGTCGGCGGGCGGCGTGCGGTTCCGCAGCGTCATCTCCGACGTGTTCGACGGCAAGTTGCTGTCGTCTGTGCAGTGTCTCATCTGTAATAGGGTATGTATCTAACTGTACATCTACAGGTAGCTGGGACGTTGACGCGCAACCTGGTACCATAGATTCAATATATGGTTTTGAAATTTTGTTTTGCTTTGATATTTTTCAGAGATTCAAAAAATAGAAATTATAGAAAGAGCTAGAGGGTTGGAGAAATCAATACAACGTGTAACATAATTAACGCAAGACCTGAAACACTCCAATTAGAGTATTGAGTTAGACGCATAATACAATGAACAAAACTATTTTTCTTTTCAAAGGTTACTGTTATTATTAAGAAAAACATGTTGACCCAAGCGTTACTTTATGCATTTAAAATTGAGTCTTATCACCTTGAAATAAGATTGACTTTTCTTTGACTCAATTTACGGTAGGTATGCAAAAATACATAATTATTAAAAAAAAATACCCATGTTAAAAGTTACTGAAATGGATTCAGTAGTCAATTAAGAACAAACTACTTTCAATTATTTCGTCTATTATGTTACACCTTGTATAATATTCATTCGTTGTTAAGGGCTGGTTCAAGATGGCGCGGGAAAAGAGTTCCTATAAAGACTTGGGGGAGGCCTTTGCCCAACAGTGGGACAGTATAGGCTAAACAAAAAAAAAAACTTTTTTGTATTGTTATTTAATAAATTTAATGGGTAAAAAGGTAAGCAGAGTAATGAAGTTTTTTGGCAGACGTAAACCTTGTGGACACACGAGAAGCCATTAAGCTAGCCTGTGTAAATTCCGCTCAAATTAGTATCGTATGGTAGTGATTTTAAGGTTTAATATTATTTGTTCTGCATGGAGCAAAAAAGTAGCATGATTTACTCAATTCATAATCAATCTACCTAGACTTTTCCCAACTATTTTTCGGTTTCCAGTCATAACCGGATGGAGCTGTATACCAGTATTTTAAATAGAGCTATTGCCTATCTGAACTCCAGAACCCAGTTACTGGGTAACACGATACAAGGAGTATTATATACCCAGTAACTGGGTGAAACTGGCTGTCGGACTTCCAGTCTTCTGACTACCCTTAACAACTCAAATATCTACGAATGACGTAACACGCTTTCCAGGGCACAGAGGAGTCTCAATATCCAATAGACGGTCACCTATACTCAATTAACTTATATAATTTATTATCTTAGGTGTCAACGCGAGTGGAGACATTCCAAGACCTCTCCCTGCCTATTCCGTCTCGTGAGCATCTGGCAGTGATCCGGTGCCAGCAGCCTATCCTCAATCACCACGTGCCGCATGGGGCTCAGGAGTCCTGGGTAAGTGCCATGTCTTACCGGATCAGCTCTAGCTGATCCATCTCCTCGCTCTCTATAGTAAATACCAAGAAGTAATCGTAAACATTTTATATGGTAATTGATGATGTAACAGTAGGTAGTTCAATAGGGTATTTTATATGGTAATTGATGATGTAACAGTAGGTAGTTCAATAGGGTATTTTCCAATTTTTCAAAAACTAATCCTAATTTGAAGATTGGAACGAGATATTTAACAGAAAAATAAAAAATAAATTGACTTCTATCCATTTTTCAATTAAAAACGATTTAAACCAAATTAATTTTTCGTTGTTTTGAATTTACCGCCAAAACGCTTCTTACTATGACTTTTTATCACGTGACGTCAACTTTGTGTAAACTAAAGTAGTTAGTAAGTAAAGTAAATTTTTAATGGATAGAAAGTGATATTACTGCTGGTGGTAAAAGCCAATTATTTTTAAAAGAGTAACTGTGGAGTTTCTTGCACTTTTTGTGCATCTAGTTTCTGACGTTTCATTAGAGCCCATGTAGGTTTATGTGAAATATTATAAAGAGGAAAGATTTGATCGTTTGTTTGTTTGTTGGCATTGAATAGGCTCCGAAACTACTGCACCGATTTGAAAAATTCTTTCACTATTGGGAAGCTACACTATCCCCGGGGACATAGGCTATATTTTATCCCCGTATTCCCACGGGAACAGGAACTACGCGGGTGAAACCGCGGAGCGCTGCTAGTGTGAAATAAAATATGTTGTTTTTTATTTTTATTTTTTAACTTTGACGGAAACTATAACGTAGCTTTTGGTGCAACCCACTCTAACAGTAGGAATGGCTTCCATTTTGACAGTTGAATAACATTCATTGTGTTATTTACGTGGCCAAGCAGACATTTTTCGAACATAATGAAGCAATGAATTACTAATCATGATCTGCCTAGCGTTTTCCCAACTATGTTGGGGTCGGCTTCCAGTCTAACCGGATGCAGCTGAATACCAGTATTTTACAAAGAGCGAATACCTATCTGACCTCCACAACCCAGTAACTGGGTAACACGATATCCCTTGAGACTGGTTGTCAGACTTACGGGCTTCTGACGACCCGTAACGACTGTCAAAGATCCACGAATGACAGCCGGGACCAACGGCTTAACGTGCTTTCCGGGGCACGGAGGGGTCTTGGTATGTAAACGTAAGACTAAATAGTGTTTTGCGCATTTTTTTTTTAAATTAGTATGTTGAATGCTGATACATGTCGTAGGAAAGACACAAATAACACTCATTCCTTTGAACCAGGTGTGGTGGCTACTAAGTTGGTTGCGGTCGTGGTTCTACGGGCCGGTGGTGTCCCTGCAAGACTGTCTGGCGGCCTTTTTTAGTGCTGACGAACTCAAAGGCGATAATATGTACAGGTAAGCAACTAAATTGCATTCTTAAAAGGTCTAAACTAGAATTAAAAAAAACAGCCTAAAACGTTCCCACTGCTGGTACACAGGTCCCCCTCCCGATGTCGATATCGAAAACGAATAAAACCAATTTAAAAAAATTGTTCATCATCGATGAGCGAACGTCAGTGCTCGTAATCGGTCAGCGAACCGCGTCGGCCGCTCAGCTGTTTTTGAAATTTTTCGTGGATCAACTTCGATATAATTCGCGAATTTCCAAATACCATAATATAGCAGTGGTTTGGTTGTCTTGATGTCACGGTGTCATGAAGTACGTGTTTGTGTAGTGTTTCAATAGTTTTCGATACCCAAAACGTGGGTAATTATTTCCAGCTAATTTGATTTGAGATATACAGGATAAGTTTTTATCCAGTGCGCAAACTTGAATTCAGCATATCATTGTAGACCCCCCAGCACAGAAATATATCTGCTGTTCCATACATTTTTACCGTGTAGGTATTGCACTTTTCTATGAAACAGCAGGTTTTTTTTTTTGTAAACCGACGAAATATATCTGCGCTGGGTGGTCTAGGATGATATGCTGAATTCATTGTTAAAGTTTGCGCACTGAAAAAAAACTTTTCCTTTATAAAATATTGCTATTGACACGGTAAGAAGAAGATGGGACTTGTTACGTAACTGGCGAAAAGGAGTGCACCTCTGTTCATCCTTCTGGAAATGTTAAACGCAATATTTTCTGTCGGCCAGTTGCTCCCGCTGCAACAAGCTCCGCAACGGCGTGAAGATGTCGGGCGTGGTGCGCCTGCCGGAAGTGCTGTGCGTGCACCTGAAGCGGTTCCGGCACGAACTCATGTTCAGCGCCAAGGTCGGCGCACGAGTGTCCTTCCCCATCAACGATCTTAACATGGCGCCTTATACGCATAAAGGTAACTTTATATTAGTAATCTTCGTCTATAACAAATTAAAAAAAAAACTTTGGTTGCGTAGTCTTATTTTTGGTAGTTGGTTGTTTTTGTTTTTAAAAATAAACTTTTTACTTCTGGTGAGCTACCCCACACTAATTCGTATTCCTTCCTACGTAAATAACGGTGACTGGATTTTATTATTATTATTGGGACATCATCAACATAAACTGATTGGAAAAGATAAGTATTATGCCGCAAATGGCCGCCATACCATCGCAACTCCCATGCTACGCGACATTTTAAGTTATTATTTAACATTTATATCTATTAACACTGTATTATTGTCTTAGTCTATGTATTTTATTGATTTCTTATCATAGATTCCATTTATTATGGATATGTGTATATGTATACATGATAGGTTCGTCTATTACATATTTTTTTCGAGGAAAATTGTACTTACCCGATAACTTATCATATTAGATCACACGATGAGCGTCTTTACGTCACTCTAAAGAGGTACTTGCAGAATAACAGCGCTGTTGACAATAGGTCCGTCCGAAGTCACAGCATTTAGCTGAGCAAGGACCTGTTCGTGCACAGATGCGACGCATGGCTTAGTTGTTTTTTATCGTTGTGATTTGGTTGAAATAAAAGTAGTCACTAATGCACTCTGCTTTCGGCATTTTGTTTTTGTTTTGCTTGTTAATAATTATATTTGCATGTGTCGTGCGTAATCCATTTGTCTATGGTCGGTCCCAAGCCTTGACTGACACTATCAGTCAATGGACTTTATTGTGAAAATTATCGACTTGAATACGGGGCTTTTGGCCACATTGTATGTGTGCATTTTGTTTCATAGTTTATTTTATTTTGTGTAATGTGCGTTTTGTTTGTGCAGAATAAACATTTTTTCTTTCTTTCTTCTTTCTTATTATTGAAGCTAACTCAATAATCACTCATCAGAAAACTGAATAGAAGTTACTATGGCAGCTAATTCCAAATCCTTGTCCGTTCAGAGTTATACTGTACTAAAAATGCCACTATTCGTAACAGTAAAAAAAAAACGATCTTGCATAAAATTCGCAGTAAACTAACCTACATTTTCCTAACGAAACAATAATTCGTCAGACTGCACGTCAAAAATAACCCGCTACGAGCTGTGCGCGGTGATCTGCCACGCCGGCACGGCGGGCGGCGGGCACTACACGTGCGTGGCGCGCAACGGTCGCGCCTGGTACACCTTCGACGACCACTGCGTGCTGCCTCTGCCCTACCACCACCTGCCGCACTGCGAGGCCTATGTGCTGTTCTATAGGTGAGCGAATGTGTAGGGGGACCAAGGTAACCGACATAGCCTGAAGAATTGCCAAAAAGTGCCAGTGAGCAGGGCACATTGCTCGCAGAACAAATGGCCGATGGGGCCGAAAGGTTCTGGAGTGGCGACCGCATACTGAAAGACGTTTGAAGGGCTCTGTACAGTGCGACTGCACATTCTGCAATTCAGCAGTTTGCGCCAAACTTTCATTTCAACTCATAATAATTAGCTCAGGTCGCATTGGGCTATCAATTCAGTCAGGTGTTCTCGTTACAGCTAACAAGGGCCGCGTCACTCACTTCATTGTCACACCATCAGTACATTAAGGTCATTTTACTTTGAGTACCTTTGAGAAAATACAGTAGTGTTGTAGTAGTTTTCCTTCTTTCATTCCATTCATCCCTCGTCTAAAAGTAACGTATGGTCTACCAAGGGATCATACTACGTCCAGCAGTGAACGTCTTTCTTTACTAATATTGATCCAATTTTTGAACACAAATGCATTGATGGATAGTCGAATTGATTGAACATTTATCAATTTAATAAAATACTGTTTATGTAATAATATAATTGAATTTATCAATTGTTTTTGTGTCACAGGAAAGTGAACCCCCAAATGGTAACGTTACGACAGAAGGCGGCTGAAATATTAGAGTCAACGAGCGTCGAGTCTAACGATATCAAGTTCTACATCTCTAAGCAGTGGATCAACAAGTGAGTTGAATGATTAAGTAAATTATTTTTTTCAACACATTTGCTCAAAAAATGCATTTACGAAGCCTGTACACATTGTTCGAAAGTTAAAAATTACGCAGCAATACAACGGAACGTGCGGTAAAATAGGTACTTTCACCTAAGTACCTATTTTACCGCATACCCCGTTGTATGGCACCGTGCGTATTCTTTAGGTTTTTTTTTTTAATTTCCATAATATATTATAAGAATTTCGTCCAAGGAGTTTCACATTACGAGAATAAATAAGCTAACCGATCGAACTTCCTTGGAAGCGCTTTTGCTCAATATGTTTGTCTCACTTTAATACTAAAGAGTAAATGAGAGGAAAGATGTAGTTCTAATTTTCACCACGTGCATGTGGCGCCATTTGCAAATTCGGGCCATTTTCATATTAGAAACTAAGATTGTTGCGAGTTTCCGACTGATTTTTATAAACAAACTTATAATATGAGTTCAAGCGAGGAATCTGATATTAATATGGAATCTATTCCACCTGATATTTTGAAAGAGGCGCAAATTGCAGGAAACGGTCTCTTGCCGCCAAAATCGGAGAGCGCTATTTAATGATGTACTTATTGTACTGTTTTCTCGCAAATTTTGTTTCATTACTTATTGTACTGTTTTCTCGCAAATGTGTTGAAAAACATTGTAGAAATAACTATTATGATTTATGTAAGTCCAAACTAATCCTGTGTCCGTAAGTGTTTCGGAGTTGAAAACACCCGTAATGTCGACCGAAACTACGGCTTTCGTGTTTAGGGAGTACACCCCTAGATCCAGTTAATAAGTGATCTAGACGTATAATTGGGTCTAGACACGAAGCGTGTAAAGTCATGGATTAATTAATATCTGGTACATAAGAAAATCGGTGCTGTCCCACTAATAATAGGAACATTGACACAGTTTTTCAACTTTTAACCAACCGCTGCCTTCTAGATTTAACACATGGGCCGAGCCGGGCCCCATAGACAACAGCGACTTCGTGTGCTGGCACGGCGGGGTGCGGCCCGACCGCGCGCCGCACCTGCACCTCCTGGCCGCGCTCGTGCCGCAGCCTCTGTGGGAGTTCCTGTACCTGCAGTGAGTATACAACCGGGGTGCGGCCCGACCGCGCGCCGCACCTGCACCTCCTGGCCGCGCTCGTGCCGCAGCCTCTGTGGGAGTTCCTGTACCTGCAGTGAGTATACAACCGGGGTGCGGCCCGACCGCGCGCCGCACCTGCACCTCCTGGCCGCGCTCGTGCCGCAGCCTCTGTGGGAGTTCCTGTACCTGCAGTGAGTATACAACCGGGGTGCGGCCCGACCGCGCGCCGCACCTGCACCTCCTGGCCGCGCTCGTGCCGCAGCCTCTGTGGGAGTTCCTGTACCTGCAGTGAGTATACAACCGGGGTGCGGCCCGACCGCGCGCCGCACCTGCACCTCCTGGCCGCGCTCGTGCCGCAGCCTCTGTGGGAGTTCCTGTACCTGCAGTGAGTATTTATGCCTAAGGGGCCATTCAACGAACCTGCCCGTTGACAGGAACCGTATAACAGCGCGGGGCTTTAAGGGCCATGCTCGTAACCCGCCTGGTGCGCCCCCTGGCGGGGACAGCATTTAACGCGTCTCACCTGTCTGTGAGCGTCACATAGGGTACAGTCACGAGCACTAATATGTATACACACAGCCAAATTCGAAAGGGATTTTCTCTTAAATAACAATTGCAACCTTGAAATAACCTAAGTATTTAATTATAGTGTATGCTCCATAGTATTATTTTCATAATAACAACACAAGAGGAGAAAATCGCTTTTAAACGTTGGAAAGTGTTTACATATTAGTGCTCGTGACTGTACGTTCGTCGTCGCCGCCGCTTTGAGTCGCCATCCTTCACTGACGTTCCATCCAGGTCTAAGAAAAACGTTTCCAAGCCCATGGTAGGTTAACGTGGTGTGACATCCACACACGAGAGTAGGTGGATGGGTGAATATTCAACCACCTGCACTATCACTAAGTCGATTCTTACGTTACCAATGGGAGGGGAGGGGTGGTATATTCAAGGCACCGGAACCTTACATTATAATAATTTTCTAAATGCATTTTTTTATTAGTGACCATGGACTCAGGCCCTAACACCAGGTCAACTGCGCAATATGACAAAATCTTATCGTAACATCATTCCGCGCCGAAAAGAGATCAATAAGTTTACTTATAGTAACCTAAAGCCATAATTGACGATGTTCCAGCTTCGGCGGCGGGCCGGCCGTGTCGCACGTGCACGAGTGCGGCGTGTGCGCGCGCGCGGCGCAACGCCTGCGCACGCGGCGCGCGCGCGAGCTGGCCGCCTTCTGCGACCTGCACGCCAGCTTCCAGGTAACTGTGGTTATAAGCTACTTGGATCCCCTTTCTTTCAAAATTATAAAGCTTTTCTATTCACAATTTCATTTATCATCATATTCATTTCACATGATAAATTATTCTGTATAAGTATTCACTATATTAATTGTTGTTCCTATGCACACCTGAATGGTCGTCCATGGACGTGGATTGGATTGAATTTCACCTGTGCCGCTTAATACTTGCTCATTCAGATACACCTCTGCCTAACCTTTCTGGGAAAACAGGTGTGATGTTGTGCATTATTCATTATTATGCTAATAAAGTGTGTGCGTGTGTGAGAGAGACAGAAATGTGTGTGTGTGAGAGAGAGAGAGAGAGAGAGAGAGACAGAATGTGTGTATACGTGTGTGTGTTTATGTTAATTACTCATTACTAGCTTTTGACCGCGTCTTAACCCGTATGGAGGTCTGAATTTATCCCATGGGAACGTACAGTCAACAAAAGAGATAAGTAATCAAGGTCGTCAGGTATAGTTAAAATTTAGCAAAAAGCCGATGGATATTTTCAAATGAAATTTAATTTGTTAAATCAACCGTTTATTTTCTATTACTTACATTGAATTTTATACGAAAACATCCATCGCTCAAGGCTACAGCGAGGCAAGGGGTGCTAAGAATCTCCGGAAGAGATCTGGCTACCACAACCACCGCTGTATCTGCTGGATGCGAGAAACGCAGAACCGGTCAAAGTGGAGGAGCTTGGGGGAGGCATATGTCCAGCAGAGGACGTCTTTCGACTGAAATGATGATGATCCATCGGTGTGTCACTAAAGTTCAACTTTATCTGACGACCCTAATTATCTCGTTTGGCGACCTTACTACCGGGATTATAAGTATCCTATAAGAGTCCTAATCCAGGTCATGGTCTATCTGTATTAGGTTGCTACAGTTTCATAGATCTTTTTAAGGGGAATAATTCCGTAGTACATTGTTTTCATGATAAGGCGCCATGATTTTTTGATATCTTTAACAATTATCGTGAAATGTTTTTATTTAGTCACTAGCAGCGCTCCGCGGTTTCACCCGCGTAGTTTCCGTTCCCATGCGAATACATATTTAAAAAAAAATGGCGGATAAAATATAGCCTATGTCACCCGGGGATAGTGTAGCTTCCCAACAGTGGAAGAAATTTTCAAATCTGTTCAGTAGTTTCGGAGCCTATTCAATGCAAACAAACAAACAATCAAATCTTTCCTCTTTATAATATTAGTATAGAAAACACTGAATTAATGAATATACACCGAATCTTTCTTCGTGAATCACTCCGTGCAGTGTATGAAAATGTAGTTTTTGGGTTTATCGCGTTCGGACAGACTGACGCGGGGAGACTTTGTTGTATGTGAAGTAATCATTGGTAATCAATTACGCTCGGTTCCTATAAACAAAAACGGATCGTTTAGCTTAAGTGGTAGCATTTTTTTATATCCAAACTGGTCAAGTAAATAGTTTTGTAAGCTAATTTTACCTGTGATAGTTACTTCCAAAAAGGGGGGGGGGTCTACTATGCGAATATATATGGTCTTCGTTTCATTATTGGCAAAGATACAAGAGTCTTAATTTTAACCTACGACTGTTCGTAAATTATAGGAAACGGCAATTAGAGCGCGTTTCGATTTCGTTTGATACCACCTAACGTAACTGTTTCATCCATCATAATACTTTGAGAACGGCAGGATTTATTCTCATATTATTCTTGATACCGAAACCAGAGAAGAATAATCGTTTTTTTTTAAACCTTTTTCCATTCTCCCACTCACAGGAACAAGAACGACCCCACGCGATCTACGGCATCAGCATGCACTGGTTCCGGCAGTGGCAAGCCTTCGTACGCAACAAGACACAACAGCCACCGCCGCCCGTCGACAACTCCGGCATCGTCAGCAAACAGGTACACCCACCCTATTGAAGGAATAATAATAATTGCAGGGCCAACATGACCGGAGATCGCACGAACCAGAGAGGTTTGGAAAGAAAAAGGGCACACTTTTGCCTAAAGTGTTTAAAAAGGCCATAACGGTCTAAAGCAAAAGAGAATCAGCCATATTCTATCTGACAAATATTTACAGAACCATCACTTTCAACAGGACAACAAAAACCACTGGCTGATCAAATGTGCAAACTACTGTCAATTCAAGCGCTTCTCTTTTTTTATCAGTTCTATGTCACAGCAAGAGCTATTATAGGTATCTTAGCAGGCGTCAAATACTCATTATGTGTTTTAAATGTGTCAATAAATATTTCCAGGAAATCGACGGCACCACAATCCTCACGATCAAACCAGGCTCCGACCACGCTCAGCTCAGCGAGGAACTGTGGCGGTTCTTCACCAGTATCTACGGGGGCGGGCCAGAGGTGCGCCTCAAATCGCCCACCAACACCGCCCAGGTCACGCTCACCGACAAAGACAAGACATTCGACGCACGTCGCCTGTCCCGTAAATATTCCGAGTCGGACAAGGAAGAGTACTGCACGAAATCAACCTCAGAAATGAACATCAGAGATAGCCTACACGGTGAACTGCAGAAAAACCAATCTCTTCAAAACATAAACCGACGTTACAAAGTCAAATCAGCTGCGGAATCCGACGAAGATGTCACGTACAGGCGAACCAGCTTCCAGTACAAACGGACCGAGCACAACGGGAACTATCAGGACTCGGACGATGATGATATGGACGTGAGCCCCCCACACAACTCGGTGTACGTAAACACGGTGCGCATGGAAAATGGCGTCGATAGCTCCGACCACGACGCCAATGACAACCCCGTGCTCCACAAGAAGAACGCTGACAAAGTTACCGACACCGATCTACCAAATCTAGATAGTATATCGCTTAAAAACAAACCCTCTAAAAGCGGTAAAGTGAGAAAAATTAAAAGACGGACAGTGAAATGATTATTTCTCGCTTGCCAGTTTGTTCATAGGCTGAGGCGACGGGT
Source organism: Polymixis flavicincta (assembly GCA_949987655.1). Lineage (NCBI taxonomy): Eukaryota > Metazoa > Arthropoda > Insecta > Lepidoptera > Noctuidae > Polymixis > Polymixis flavicincta. The sequence continues at coordinate 14,208,507 of OX465188.1, read as the reverse complement.
CGCGTCAGCTCGCAAAGACTACGTTTAGAAACGTTTGAATTATCGAACATTCCTTTTTTTTTCGGTGACTGGTGTTTAAAATACGTGCATTTAAAGGTTGGACGGACCTTAAAACTGGGACTCTTTTGTCTCTGTCTGTTTCGTAAAACGATATTTTTCTAAAGCATTATAATATTTAAATCTGCGGCCTCCGCGCCCGGCTACCGGGAGGGTGTTAGTATTTTTAGTACAATTCTAATTTAGTTCAAATTCAGGTATAGAAAAATTAGATACTTGAATAAAAAGGATGTTATATATGGAATAATCATCGAACTTGTATATTTACCATAATGAATGTATAATCTGTGTAAAATTCAATTGAAGTTAACCATAACACCTGTAAGTGTATAGAAATTTCGTGTTTATAGATAGACTATTATCCTGACTGCATTTCTTGCGTTTCCTCTTGTTTACCGTGGATTAGGTATTTATTTTGTTATTTCTGGTTCTAAGTCTATGTGTTATTTGTTAAAGAATTGATCAGCAATAAAATATATTTCATCGATATTGGCTGCATACATTTGTTTTATTATTTTGAGGTTATACTATCATTTAATTAAATGAATAGGCGAATCCTTGGTATCGGTGTGGTATTGGTATCTATAGACTAAATTCTGACGCATCTTCGCCGTGGAATTTCAACTGTCTAGCCTGGTATATTAGAAATCGCCAAAAAAACAAGACATTCAAAGGTCATTGGCCTCCGAAGTAGCAACGTCATTGATAAATTAATTTTCCGCATAACTACGTAGAGTTGACGCGCGCATAGTTTTTCTTATTTCCTCTGGATGGTAAATAATGACCGTTTAATACCGACAATTGAGTAATAATGTCATGTCGTAAATGCGCGCGAAATCAGACTAATGATACAATGACATGATGATTTATTGCTAACAAGTGTTTAGCGTCAATATATCTTCTTATTACTTCCACTATTACTTTTTCTATATTTTATAATAACTGTCGAAAGTTATTATTGTGATTAGTGAGAAGAATTATTATAAAATATCTCTTAACGGAAACAAAACTATAAAAAAGCTATGGAATATAGACAACCCTGAAAAAATAAATGAGTGGGCGGAAAACAAAACAAAACGGATGTTCCAAATATTTATTACAATGAAGACCATTACATCATGTTATTATAAACCAGGTACAATGTTTATAATTTACTATTATTAATCCTGAGAGGGAAAATTGTTTTCGTTAGTAGATACTGTCAATATACGGCTTTGTTTGCTGAAAATCAAGATTTACGTTATTTAGAACCGAAAGGTTTTAAAATTTAAACCAAAAGTTACGGCAGCAAAGTATGTCAATGATCACTAGTTTTTTCGGCTTCGTAGCTGACCGTCAAAATGCCGGGTGCTATAGTGTTAAGAACGCCAACTCCAAGATATTCTAGGATAAGTTTTTTAGGCTTCCGTACAATACATGCCAACGGATCCCTATCTGTCAGCGGGCATCTCATAACCCGTAATTAGACAGTTGAATTTTCACAGCTATAGCAAATAATAAAAAATAAAAGGAAATATATTAAAAGAATATAATATAAGCGGTTTATTTTTTATTTTTTTGTTTAATAAGTATATGTTCAATATTGTAAATCTTAATTTTCAACATAATATTATAAATCTGAAAAGTTACATTCTTTCTAAAACATTCAATATGTATTACTCCATAAAAGCGTAACAAAAATAGGTCATTTCTATTAAAATATAATGTTTCTAAAAATATTATTTTGTTTCATTTTTAAATCGAGAACTCTACATGTTATTTTTTAATTATAAGGCCCCTATGTATGTACCAAAATTACGTATATTTTTTGCTACGAGTAAGAGAATACTACTAGAAAAATTGTTTTGTGCAGTTCTTACCACCTTTTTAGATGTTTACAGATGAAAATTTTAGTGAACATTTTACTGCAAAATTCTCATACAATTACAGAACATCTTTCGGCGAAAAAAAAATATTTCAAAATGCAGTTTTAATAAAGGCATCGTAAATTAAATTCAACTTGATTTAAAAACAATATTATTCTATCACTCACAGCAGCTTCGTTGCTGTTACCAAAACTTACATAGAGAAATTTAAAAAAATATTCGAATCTTTACAGATGTAAGCACAAAATAAAAAATATGATAATAATTATGTATTTGGTATTACACAACATAATTTCATTTTTACAAAAATATAAATACAAATGAGTTACACTCATAAAAGATAAAAACTGGGGGTACATGAAAAAGTTAACAATTATGCATAGATATTCCCCAATTAAAATAAAAAGGTAAACACTTATAGTGTCGCCAAAACAGATAGATTTTATCGTCAAATGACATCTGTTAACCATAAAATGTTAAATAAATAAATACAGGTAATGAACTTTAATATTAAATATTCAAGTTACATGACAACAAAAACGGCCGTACATGGTAGTCTTTGATATGTTAACTATTTTAATAATTATTTTACATTCTAAAAAAAACTTTATAAAAATATATTGCATTGTGTCGTTGTATATTTATGTATCAATAATAAAATATGAGGAAAAAGTATAAGCGCCGATTTCATCTAATTAGGGCCTAGTATCCTTATCATGTAAATTAAATAGTCATATGTTTCTTTGTTTTGAACGTAAATTAGAAGTTTTTATAGAACTTACATGATAAGCTTTTTTTCTCACACTATGTTATCCTGTTATGACAAATGTGAGTTTTTCCATTGATTGGTATTGTTAGTATATTTAGATGAAACCGGACGGTATTTATACACTACATGTAACATTTTGTACTTAGTAGTTTGCACCAATTGCTGTAAAACTATTGTAAATCTTCAGATAGGTAAATATCACTCAGTATAACTGCCTATTTGAGAATATAATGTACTGCTATTGTATATGACTAGTGGTATAAGGGCATAGACTGATTCCGGGAAGTCGGTTTGTGGTTTGGCTTAAGATAAAAAGTGATTAGAAAAGAGTAAAGTTTAAAAAAATACTTTTCACATACCTTCATGCATGTTCTTACTTTTAAATTAACTAACGCTGGCTATTATGCTTATGGCCGTCAGAAATTGGATCTCAGACTGAATTGCAATTATACATAACGAAGTAAATTAAAGATTATGTAACACAAGAAAACACAATTCAAGATAAAGCTCTACGAACAAGTGAAACCAACAAACCGATTGATACTCAGTCTACAACCTCGGGAAGGATTTAGCAAAAATATTTCCAACAAATACATAAAACAGTCTAAAAAACTTAAACATTAACAGTTTCAAATAAATTGTATTTATAAAAAACATTTTTGCGGAAATCTTTTCTGATATCTGCATAAAGGAAATATGTATAATCATCGATATACAACATTTATATGATTTCTTATTTTTACTTATACCAAATGTGCGATAGGAAAGGTCCTAACATTATTATAGATAAACTTTTTTTTATTTTTATTTTTTTCTTGCTTTAACTTTAAAATTCCAGATCTTTCGATTGTAAACTTTGTATTAACTCGATCCGAAAACTATCCAACATTGAACTCAAAGGCCACTCTTAAAGAGCACAATAAAATAAAAAGCGAAATTAATAATAATCATACATATTTAAATTGTATATCAATAAAGATTTCGATATGCAGCACACACTTATACATTAAATTAAGACAACAGGTGTTAACTGATTCAACCAGCCCTGTGGTCGCGCATTTCTCAAATAGAAAAAAAAAAACTAATTTTCTCACTAACCTAACATAGTACAATTAAATTTCTAGAAAAGAATAAGTTGCATTTGAGGTAGATTAAATTTTTTACAGTCCTATTAACCTAATAGATTAGAATTATTCACATAATATTCTACATATCAAGCGTGTACATGATCTCACCATATGCTCTCCTTGCATTACTAGACGCCGAACATTGACCATTATTATTAAAACCTTTACATTACCGAAAATTATTAAACTTAAATATAGGTATTTTAATATGTTATGTGTCAGGTATGATACTTTGTTTCAAAATACTTAGAGCGCCGCCGAAATCTGGTAAAAGTTATCACCTTTAGGTGTAATTATGCATACTGGTGGTCCAAATTTGACCATAATCCATTGAAATTTTTATGTTTGAATTATGAGAAATATTAGCTTTCTGCACTCCTCCATTTAAACTTTAACTGTCAAATTTCAGTGTCATCCACGTATTTTTTTGTAAAAAGGGGTACATAATTATTGCTTCACGTATTAATAAATAGATTGTGGGAAGGAAAATACTGCATAATGCTGAGGACAACTAATCACTTCAAAACTATCCCAATTTTGTTTAATGTGATTGAAAGCTCGGAAAAAAAGAATAGTCCATAAGTGGGTAGTCGTTTATTTTGCTTGCCAGAATAAGGTTTTAAACAGCTAGTGGGTTTACAATTTATAAATGCTGTGTAAATTGCTGATTATAACACCACAAAGACATGAAACATTAACAATGGTAAGTTTTGACTAATATTATTATAATGATCTAATCTCGACAGCGCTCTAAAACTAACTGAAATTAACAGCGCACGTGCACAACTCGCGATAAGACAACGACAAAAGACGTTAAAACCTCATTAAATAACCGAAATCAATTGATATTATTGGAAAAGTCATCAGAATGTAGACCATGAGGATGTGGGAATCAATTAAGTATCGCCGCGCTTTAGTTATTGGACAAATCGTAGTTCCAAAATCTAGGCACTACAGTAGGATTGCTTGGACGCCAGCATACAATTCTGAATTGCAGACAAGCTGTCGGCAAGATCTTGGTCAAACCATGTCTGAAGACTTTCCCTCCAGGCAAGGTTTGACCAAGATCCGCGGCGAAAAATGGTATTCTAAATGTCTTTGCAGCGTGAAGATTTAGCTCTGGTATTAAGGTCATATTAGACTATAACTTTTTATCATTGGGAAAGCACTGATATTATTTCCAGAACAAGACACTGATAAAAAATGCTTCAAAAACAGTAATTGAGGATTTGAGGTGATTCATTCTTTAGAATGAACCACCAGGTTGCAGATGAAAAGAGAACGTCTTGCGAATTGTACACGCACCGAGCATGCTAAAACGTTTGTTTGAAAATGCAAGGCACCTAATCCAAGTTATAATATCCTTCCATTTCGCACTCGAAAAAGTTCTTTAAATTCTCGCTATTATAACATCAACCATCTGACACTTACACATCACTAAATGAATTACATAATTTGGCTCATTATTCTAAAACGTATGCCAAGAAAATTGCTCCTCTGAAGTAACAAGTTGCGAAAATTGTTTCTGTATGAAAAATAAAAATTTATTACGGTCAAAATAATGAAATTTTTGCATACCTATCGTCGTTAACGGCAGATCGAATGGAAGATCCAAAGTATGACTTTTAGTTCCTGCACACACGAGTCTAACGAGCAAATGAAATCCGGGTTTTGGTCGCGATCTCAGTAACTAACGTCGACTTCACCTATCCACAATCCTATCACTTTTGGCACATTTTAGTTATAATGAAAATGATAACGCTGTAAATTACCTACGAACACGAAGTCGGCTACTTTGCTCATCAGACACACACCCAAATTTGTTTCGTTTATATTATTCTATTGGAAGCACGAGTGCCTCTGAGGTATATTGATCATTTTTATTGCATTTTGTTTCTAGCTGAAGTCTGCTGAGTTGTAAGGACTTCGATATCATTCTTTACAGTAGAATGAAATGGAACCCTAATACCATACAATATAAAGCCTTCAATTGTATAGGTAACTCTGTTATGAACACTTAGCACTTACACATAAGGATGATATATCAATCTAGTTACCGACAGATCTGATGTTAATCTACTCCGGCAGAATATTACATTCACTTTATTGATTCGAAAGGAATATGCTCTCTGTTGTATTACATTATCGCGTGGAAAGCAGCAAGCCTCTCTAAAACATATTATAATAGCTCACTGCTTCCAAGAGCCATACACCCTGCTTGTATTCTGCTTACTACACTCGTAAGGGGCGGGCGTGAACGCAGCCCGTCTCAACTAAGCACTAACTGTACCCAACCTAATAGCTCACAGAGTTGGTCCCAATTATACTCCATAAACGTCATGTACGCTATAAATAAACAATTCATAATTCCGAAAGTACATACACGACTAGATCACATATTCATGTAGAATTCGGAAGTAATTTTGGTATACCCGAGACGTACAAATATACAATTTGGCAATATAAACTGAAGAGCGCGCGCCCTCCAGCCTCCGTACCTAATGCTTACAAGGTGAAATATTACAAGTCCAACACTTTGTTACAAAATGCATTACTAACTGCACTCAAGACTATTTTTACAGCTTAGATCAACCTTACCTAGTGAGGTAGTTCGGTATTCACATAAGCTAAATGCAGGAATCTCACCCTTCACGACTTTCTGATGTCATCCACAGTCTAATGTAGTACTGTATGCTCCCGCCTAGGTTGACTTGAGTAGGACATTAAAGTGTAAATAACATAGAGGTGCTTGGTGAGGCGAGGTTAGTGTGGCGGGGGCGGCGGCGGCGGGGGCTTAGTGCTTTGCGCCGTCTGGAAGGCCTGCGTGAACGCTGGCAGTCGCTGTTGGACTCTGCCTTCCTCGCCTGTGAACGTCGGCTCACTATCCTCTAACAGCCCTAGCATCTCGCTCGACAAACCTGAAGGGCCTTCGCCCGGATCCATCAACAGGGACTCCACATTCCCCGGAACTAGTAAGTGTGCTTCCATTGAGTCCGGCATCTCCTGCGTCGTCAGAAAGGGCAAGTCGGACGGCGTCTGGGAGTACGGCGGAGCAACCATAAACATCAAAGGGTATTCAACTGGTAGTAGCGTACATCCTGGTGATCCTGGCTGTTGTAACTTTATATCTAAGGATTCCTCCAACTTTACATCTATAGGCTCTACCTTTATATCAAGGTCTGGTGGAATTTCAACAATAATATCTGTGGAGGGCACCCTGGTTGGACCTCCCTCTGATGTACTCTCTTTGGGTGATTTCCAAATAAAAGTGGCATCTTCAATATCTCCAATGGGATACTCAGTATAAGTTTCTTCAAATGCAGATGCCTCAGGTGGGGGTTCACTAGACGTACCCACGGCTGCCGACATCCATGTTTCTTCAGGGTGAGCATTCTTAACATGCCTCACAAGATGGTCCTTCCGTCCAAACTTTTGTGGACAGTACGGACACAGGAAGTCACGTCTTCCCGTATGGACGACAAGATGACGCCGAACATCTTTAGCTGTGAAGAACTTTCGATCACAATAGTTGCAAGTGAACTTCTTATCGGAATCATTTTTAACAGTGCGACTACCAGTATGGACTTTCAGATGATATATTATATCTTGCCGGGTGGTAAAATTCTTATCACATATCTTACACTGCAGGTTACCTTCCTCTGCAGAATGCAAGGCAGCATGTTTTCGGTAGCTCAAGAGGGATGTGTAAGATTTCCTGCAATCTGGCCTTTCACATGTATAAAGCTTTTTTACTGGATTATGCACTCTGACATGGTTGGTGAGATGATCCTTACGATTGAAAGACTTACCACAAACATTGCACTGAAAGGCTCGGGCCTCACTGTGTATTAAATTGTGTCGCACAAGCTTAAACTTGGAGTTGAAGCGCTTGTCGCACAGATCGCAGGAGAAAGGCAGCTCGCCAGTATGTGAGAGGACATGTTGGCTGAGCTTGCCGGGGCTGGAGAAGCGTTTCTCGCAAGTGCCGCAGATATGGCGCTTGGCGTGGTCTTTGCGCACGCGCGGCGGCCGGGGCTCGGGCAGCGACGGGCCAGGCGCGCTGCCCTCGCCCTCGCGCGGCCGCCGCGGCAGCGTGGGGATGCGCCGCGCCACTTTGACCGAACGAAACAACTGCTTGATGCCGCTGGGGCCAGACGCTCCGAGCGTCACGTACTGCAGCTTCGTGGGCAGCTGCGATGCGGGCGGCGCTATGAAAGTCTTCTGCGGGGCGGCCGGGCGTTCCCCGCTCGGCTCCTCTTTGAACTCGGAGCCGCCCTCCTCGCCTTCCTTAGGGGGTGGCGGGCTGGCCATCTCGCGCACATTTTTGTCGCGCTTGCCCTATATCGCCGTTCGTTGATCTCGCGTCGTGCTCGTATCGGCTCCGCCGTGGCGCTGCCTCGTCGCGATGGCAGAAAACATTTCTGTCACATTGACGGTCTGGAAGCCCTTTTTCGTATTCGTGTCACATGGTTCTCGCGGAATTTCTCGTGCCCGCAGTCGATTTTTACACAGCGACGGGTTCCACCCGCGTCCCTAAAACACTATTCGATTGAAAAAACTGGATGAAGAATGAAAACGGATGGAAAAATTACTTTTTTCAAAGAAATACGTAGCGCTTGACATCGAAATCACGAAATGTCAAAATAATGAAATGAAGCCAAAAGCCATGTCAAAAAAAGTCCGCCGAATCGTCAGCTGTGGTCCATTGACCTACATCGCGTGCTTTCAGAATCACAAGTGTTTTAAATATTTTCAGCTTACAATAGTCGATTTTAGTAATGTTATTAAGTAAAATATTTTGGTATCTACACATACTACATACAAGTAATGGTTAAGTAATGTTTTCAGCCTTACTTTCAGTTCTTTTTTCTTGTTTTAATCGAATTTTAATCATATGATTATGCTTCAAAGTTATGCAATATCAATGTCCCTGGAACGCAACAAGTTATGTTTTGTAAAACGGCTTTGCACCTTTGTTTTAGTTTTGCTTAGAAAAGTTTTGTTCAACAATCTAGTTATTTTTCCACTTTTCCGCCTTGGGTTATAAAATGGCGGCATGCATCAAACCAAAGCTGCTAAGCAAGGAGTCCTGGGTGGGGTCTTAGGCTCGATCTCTGGGCAGTATTATTGGGTTTTTGTATAACAGGACTTTTGTCGTGACTGCCCGGAATTTTAAATCGTGTGTACACACGGCTACACATCAAGCTATATATTTCCAGTAGAAACTGATCTCGCATTGTATAGGATTTCCGTACAGTGCGAGGTCAACGTAAACTGGAAATGTATAGCTTGATGTATAGCCGTGTGTACTATACTATGTGATTCCACTCGGCATGTGTTGTGTTTAAAAAAAAATGCAAAACGTTGCTACATAATGCGGCACCCTGTGCTGGTTCAAGCAATTCCCTTTGAAGCTATAATACGCCCATTGAACTTCCTGAACTTCCTCATTTTAGTGTAATAGGTTTCCAAATTGATGAAAAAAGTACAGAAATGAGACCATGATTTGAATTTATTTATTTTTAATTAAAACCCTCGTATCTAATTCTGGGAAATTAAAAAAAATACATTTTATTCATTCATTTGTGAATCATTCATTCAATTCGCCGTCAAATTGTCAATCACTCTCTGAAACTGATAACCTAACTTTCAGATTATAATTAATAAATTTGGCAATTTTAAGTCAATTTAGCTGTTAAATACTTATTTCGTAAATTCTAGGAGCATATAACTTAACCAGGTAATGTTTAATAAATGCACAGTCACTTTGTTATGACGTCAAAGTTTATTGGCATTCAAGATTCTAGTGTCCTTTGCATTTTTATTTGGAGGACTATTTTGCTCCAATCGTTTATATTGATTGTTCTAATAATTGAAATTAACATGGAACTAGGCTAAATAGTATATTTATTAATGCAATATCGGTATTGAGAGGCCATAATCTAATTTTAGAATAGCACTGTAAAGTTGTTGGATCCACAAAATAATACTGTTAATTGGGTTTTGAATAATGTTTATGATTGCTGTAGTAATCATTACAAAGTTATTGCCGAATTAGTCATTTTAACATTATTGTTGTTATTGTAAATAAATAGTAGGGTGTAAATAGTCTGAAGTGTGTGCTAAAGTGGCCAGTCTTGCTCATTGTTCCTTTGAGGACTTTTAACTAGTGCATTCTAATTTGTGCAGTCTGTGTGTGTGTGCACTGTGCCTTCTACTTACCTCATGTAGACAGATAATGAAAATTGAGTACCTATTTGCGGATGAGGCAGAGAATCATGTTTAAAAAAAAATTGTATGATTGCCACATCCAATGTTTGAAATTGTATGAATCCAAAGTGCAATGTACACACAGATTGCTTAATACAATATTATCATGTAAATGAATCACCAATGTAGGTTGCTGATAATAATAATCCTAATGCAGAATAACTGAAATAATAGTAATTGGTAATCATTGCTAATATTTATAAAACAGTAACAATATAAATATTGACATAATTTAACCTTTTGACCAGTCAATTATTTGAAGGAATTAGGAGGAGGCACAAACCTGCCATCTAAGAAACCTATTATCTAAGAAAACAGCATTCAAAAGAATGAATCATATAGCTTGTAGAATACATAAAACGCCTTAGGATGTAGGACAATCAAAGTCTGCATATTAGGGTATTTTCCAATTTATTAAAAACTATTCTAAATTGAAGATTGGGACGAAATATGTAACAGAAAAATAAAAGTAAATTGATTTATATCCATTTTCTCAATTAAAAACGATTTAAATCAAATTTAGTTTTCGTTGTTTTGAATTTACCACCAAAACGCTGGTTACAATGACTTTTTATCATGTGTCGTCAACTTTGTGTAAACCATAGTTAGTAAGTAAACAAGTGAATATCGAGTTTATAATTAACAAGATTTTTTATGGATAGAAAGTGATATTACTGGTGTGCGTTGCCCCTGTGCACAAATACTTCTAAAACTGCGCCAAACAAGTATTTGTACCGGTGCCGTCTACACAAAGGTGTCGTCACGATGCATGTCACCTCATAAAAAGTTATTGTAAGGAGTGTTTTGGCGGTAAATTAAAAACAACGAAAACGAAATTTGGTTGTTATCATTTTTTATTTAGAAAATGGATTTCAATAAATTTTATTTTTATTTTTCTGTTAAATATCCTATTAGATTTCCCAATCTTCAAATTAAAATAGTTTTTATTAAATTGGAAAATACCCTATTATGACCAACACACATTTTGATTGTGAAAATAAATTGTTGTAAATATTATGTCACATAAAGATGCATGCAACTCCTGCATATATTAGATAGTAATATGCAGAATGGTCAACTTGAAGGACTAAATGCGGAAACCAAACCCATGACATAGATAGTAATTTACTTATGAATAAGGAATTATTATTCACACATGACACATCAAGAGATGCACACAATGATTTTAATTCTTAATTTCAGAACATGCATCCTTTTCTTTTATTAATAGACATAATGTTAAGCAAATTCAATAAATTAAATAAATAATAATAACAGTGTTATTTCAGTATTGCTATTCAAACGATAAGGCTATTCAAAAGATTTGGTGCTGATAGCTAAAATACGGGTTTTGCCTAGTAGTTTTGCCTACTAAACTAGATGCTTAGTAAATTTTTTACTCAAAACTAGCCTATTTTTAATTTGTAAAACATATTTATTTATTTTTTAAATAATTAAATACTATTAATTAATTTATTAATAAGGAACATTTGTAAAGTTGTGTTGCTAATTTCGAACATATTAATTGCAGGAACATGTCTGAACAGCAAGTGGCATCAGCGCCGGCCTCCGCGGCCGTGTCGGCGACCAGCGTGGCTGAGGAGCAGCGCTCTGGCAGCACTGGAGGCACTGGTTAGTAACACTGTTTTAAGGCTGTATCGCGGCCCGTACTGAGCATTCCCACTGGCCACTAGCTAACTTGAAAAAAAAAAATAGAAATATTATTTGCATAATCATTATAGAGCTTACTTGTTTAGCTTATATCATAGCATGAAAATATTTTTGGTTACATCGTTACGTTACATTAGTCAGTAAATTCTTTAATGCTGTAAAAATTATTCGTTTTTAACCATTTATATAGTTTCTTTTTTACAATCTAAGTTCTAAATTTTTTAAGTCGCTTGGAATTTTATTGTATACCCAAACACATGGCTAAACAGCTTTCCCTAAATTTAGCCAGTCCCTGTACATTTGATAGCCAATGTTTCAAGAAGGTTATAAGCTATTTAAAACCTCCGACCCTTAGAAGTCCAGCAAAAAGAAAAGAAGTAAAAAAAAATTCTTAGCCAAAACTTAGTACTAGCACGCTATTCAACGCGATGATTCGATAGCAGCGGGCGATGCGAGGCGGCTGTTATTTTAGTATACAAATACCTGTATGACCAAGCTTTGCTCGGTTTTCTTTTTTGTTTGAGGTTTTCTAAAAATGAAATCTAGATTAATGGCCCCCGAAACCCCCTGCATACTAAATTTTATGAAAATCATTGGAGCCGTTACCGAGATTAAAATTATATACACAAGAATCGTTCATTTAAAGGTTTTACATAAACAATGTGTCTCTTACGAATTCCACATGAACGAAGTGGCAGGGACGAAGCTAGTTTTTTAGAAATATAAATCTTACAGAGTAAATTCTCTAAATTATGGTGAAACCTGCATTGAAGCCATGTTAAGCCGTTGGACCTGGCTGTCATTCGTGGATCTTTGACAGCCGTTGCGGGTCGTAAGAAGCCCAAAAGTGACAACCATTCTTACCAAGGGGTATCGTGTTTCCCAGTAACTGTTGTGTTGTTGTCTGTAGGGTTGTGGAGCTCAGATAGACAAACGCTCCATAAAAAATACTGATAATTTGGTTAGACTGGAATCCGACCCCAACATAGTTGAGAAAAGGCTAGGTAGATGATGATGAAGGTTCTTTGAACAATGGACTTTGACAGATAACCTACAGAAATCCCATGATGATGACAATCTTACTAAATAAACCAACCAACCAATCTTACTAAACCAACTTCTCTTCTAGGAAGCGGTGGCGGCAGCGCAGTCGGCTCCGGCGGATCAGCCGCGTCCGATGAGAAGTTATACGGAGGCTGCGAAGGGCCCAACGCTATGTACGTTAAGCTGATCTCGTCTGACGGCCACGAGTTCATTGTGAAGAGGGAGCATGCGCTCACGTCGGGCACTATCAAAGCTATGCTGAGTGGGCCGGGGCAGTTCGCTGAGAATGAAGCCAATGAGGTCAACTTTAGGGAGATTCCGTAAGTATTTCATATTAATATGTCTGTAAGTATTGTGTTCACACGTCCTGTGTCTTGTGTCTGTGTGTCAAAGTCAAAGCATTGATTTCAAATAGGCACTTAAAAGGCACTTTTGAACGTCAACATTTACATTAAAATAGAATTGGTTCTAGTCACCTTTTCCAAAATGTAGTTTGGTATGGGGAAGAATGGGCAAGAAACTCCACCGTTACTCTTTTAAAATGTTTTAAGTACAGTGTGTCTTGTGACTAGACTGGTCAGGAAGGGCTCATATTTGTGAAAAACAAATTCAATCCATTGTAAATACCCGAGTGTTGCTATACCAATTTCGACCATATGGCAAAGAACTTAAAGTTCAGTTTCAATTGTTATCGATTGAGTTGGTTTGCCGCCACCCTCAAAAACATAACCGGCTAAGACATGTCGAAAGATTAAGAGTGTGTTTATTAAACGCCTTTGCATGTGGTTTTGGGTAATAAAGCCGTCAACTTATCACGTAATCTTCTCTTTCCAGCTCCCACGTACTTCAAAAAGTATGCATGTACTTCACGTACAAGGTCCGCTACACAAACTCCTCGACGGAGATCCCCGAGTTTCCGATCGCACCCGAAATTGCGCTGGAGTTGCTTATGGCCGCCAACTTCCTTGACTGTTAAGAGTACAGCAATGTACCGATAGATGGCGCTAGTGTGACGTGAGGTTAAAAAGAGGCTGGTTGAGAAAAAGTTTGTAACTAGATATCTTAATAGAATTGTTTTCGAGTTTGAGAACTTAATTATATTCTATATGAGGGATAGAATGCAATATTGTCACAGCTTTTACTCTGATTAGCAATTTCTATTAGTTTGATCACTTGTCTCACTAGCGCCAAAGTGATCAAACTAAATGGTAACTCGAAGGTCTTCAATTCAGTGTGATATTAACATTTTGTAATGATCGTAAATTATCACGAATACTTCGGTCATTATCTGTGAGAGAAAATATCGATAGAATTTAGATTTTATCACACAATAATCTATCAAACATTTTTCTTGTAGTTTCAGACTTATTTCCAAGTTACTTGTAATGCTAGGTGCACGCGCAGCGACTCGCTGGCGATTTCAAAATCTCACGTCCACATTGCTAGCGACAAATCTGCAGTCTGATGCCCTTTGTAGACGTCACGGTTTCTTTACAGTACGGCGTGTAACCCGCACCGTAAAAAAATCGTGTGACCTTGAATACGGTTCTATGATGATTTTATTTTTAATGCCGAATCAAACTCAGAGGTCAAACACCAAGAGCCTAAATCTGTGTGTGGATCATGTGAGATTTCGTAATCGCTAGCGGGTCACCGGTAACTAAAGTTCTGCATGTGTAGCTAGCATAAGATCCACTATAGGTTTATCCAAAAAGTTTGGTTGACTGTTGCTGGCACCATATAGTACAGACATGCCGCGGCGGAGTTCTAAAGTCGGCATTGTCTTTTGAAATCTCTCCGCACAAACCAAGCATTGGGACTGTTTACTCACAGACGCTGTGTGAGGGTTAGTTCGGAAGGGAAAAATGCTCGTGCAGGCTCTAGTCTTCTCTAGCCGTAATTCCAACCGAGTCGCTAACATTTGCGACCCGAGTGTATCGATTTTCATACTATTTTGTACTTTAGGCTATGGTAATACGGTTCTATTGTAAATTGCTCGGGTATTTTTCCGTTCTGTTTGAACTGACCCTAAGGTGTGTGTGGCTGTTCAACGTAAGACAAATGAAGTATAGAAACTAGCGGCTTTCAATAACGTCCGAGACAGAAGTTGTGCATTCAACGAACTTTTAGTGTCAGAGATTTTCTAGGTAATGCCGTCTCTAGACGCTGACGATTTCGTGCTCTGCAGTTGGCACGATATCAAAAAATGTCATGTCTATAAAAACGGTATGAAAGTATTAAAGGGTTAGAATTCAAGAATTTGTAATTAATTTAACAATTAACCTGTTTGTTTAGCTAAGTCTGATGTTAAATGTATGTATAATTAGAGCAGAAACTGTAAATTCCTACAGTTAGGGATGATTTCTAAATAAATCGTCTCACTTTAATTAATTTTATAGGTACTTTATATAAAGTGGGTATTTTCGAAAATCGACTACTTAAAAAAAATGTTCTTTAGAAGTGCGAGAATAACTGCAGAATCTAGCCTGTTTAATTTCTTAAAAATCTTTCTTCCGAAATGAAGTAATAATATTTATCCATTGTTCAATTCCAAGAATCTTCGTGTAGTGATTATAAAATACCGTAGTAACCATACAAATGTATTTAATAACTTATATTTAATTCAAATACAATGTAAATCACATATTTAATCAGTAGTTTCGGGATATTGCATTTATAGTAAACCATTTTGTGCAATCTTCCAAACAATTTTTCTGTACATCCACCAATATCAGTAACCAGTATTCTTCAGAAAAATATTATTCAAAGATTTAAATCATTAGATTCGTCCTACCGCGTTAAAAAGATACCCGCGTTTCGACTTGGTTGACATGGAAACGCTTTTGTTAATGTGTTCGCTCACTTATGGACACTTTTTGCATGAATAAGTACAGGTGAGGGCAAGTTTAGCGATTTCAATCTTTGATATTATTAGTTAGCAAATTTTATATTTTTTTGTACCTAAATATTCCTTTCAAATGAAACTTGTATAAACTCGAGATGCTAGGATTTCATTATTTATTTTGTCAAGTGTCACATAACATTAACCAAATCGCGATGTTTTGCTTTTTATTTTGTTAATAAACCGTACATTCTTAAAGTGTGTATTTTACTTTTTTTATTAATTACTAAAAGGAGATGGGCAAAACGTGCCCCACGGAAAAAAAACATAAAATTGGAATTTTGAATAACTTTTTATGCTGTATAGCAGAAGTGGAGAAATAATTAAAAGTTTTCTGCCTGATTTTGCTCCAAAATACCTTTTAATGTTGCCATATAAAATTAAAAATCAGAACAGGGAAACATAATAACGCCTAAGAAGAAAAAAACAATACGCTTATCAGGTCTAAAATATACTCTTAAATTATTCTAACCCTAAATAGCCACGCCATTATGACGTTTATGAAAATTTGCGCTTGAACTAAAGTTATACAGATTTTTCTTTGTAATCCTTATTCTAAGTTTCATATTGTTATTGTATGGTTGTCTTTCGCAGCATGTTCTCTAAAGGCATTCGATATGGTTTGCAAAGGTATCACTATACATTTTCGATAACGTATTGATACAAAATTGAATGCCTCAGCCATAGCGTCAGTCATTGTAGTGCACCTCCAGAACTCTAAAATCCTAGAAAAAAAGGTTTCCAAAATAAAACATGAGGAAATAAAACAAAAAAGAATGATTGACTTGTCCTTTATTCAATGCGTAAACAAAAACCGGTCCACCATTATCAGATATTTGGAAAATAATCTCAGGCAGCTCACTACAATAATATATGGACTACGTACTGATTACTATAACCATTATACTTTGGAATGATATCCTGCTTAACACTAACACATTAGGAAAATCAACTTTACAAATAAATCGAAGATTCGTCAATAAATAAATTCTGATTTCATAATTACAAAACTAATCGATTTAATTAGTACGCTACAAATTCCATCTGAGATCTAAGCTTATAATAAAAACTTTGGATAAAAATTATATTAATTATTGACAAATTGTTTTGTACATTTTTACAAAGAAAATAAATCAAATCCGGCTGAATACTGTGTGAGAATGTATAAGGAATTAAATGCACAATGTTACAATAAGTTGTGACTTGTAAACGCACCTTACCTAACGAAAATTATACACAATAAACTCGCAATAATACATTTTACATTAAAAATAATACTTTGTAATGAATTTCAAACGACATCAGTTGACAACTATTGTTCTATGGAAGAATTCATTCTTACACGTAAACCAGTACTGGCTGAGTATAAAATCGGCAACACCGTTACACCAAAAATATAAAATTTGTATGAAAATAACTACAAAACTTACTTATTAGGTGCAAGTTTGAGGAATGTGCTCACTGTACTGCGTTACTTAGCCGTCCTTATTATTAATAAAAGTATTCAAATTTTATTGGCAATAATATCACAAATCAATATTATCATGATTTCACAATCAACAGTTCTGTGTGACGTATGAGAGATGTATGATGTATAGAGAACGAACAGAGATATGTCGAACAATAACATACACGAATAGGCAACACGACATATTAATTTGAAGCACAACGATGCTGATGATATGTAAATAGATATCACTAGATGATCAACATGTACAGGGTCAAATTAAATCAGCTGGCTATACTTTACCCACGTGTTAGGCATCGATATCTAAAATTAATGACACAATCAAAAACAAAAATAATTTCATAATTCTCGATTTGTTTAAAACTTTAAATTACACTGTGGCAAACAAACAACTGTTATGTTACGGTTTTTGGAAATTCGTCAAAAATATCAACAAAAAATTTCAAAAACAACATCTGTTATACGCGCGAATTCGATTGGGATCAGGAATGAAGAGATCCGCAGGAGAACTAAGGCAACCGACATAGCCCGAAGAATTGCCAAACTTAAGGGGCACGCTGTCTCACCAGGCTTCGTGTCCGACAGAGGTAGTAACCGTGATGAGCAGTTAGATGCAAGTCTACACGCACAACAGTTATAGTAAAACAGGCGCGTAAAATTAAGAAAAGTCCTTCGAAAGATCGGGTTTTCTGAAAAATTACTGCATAAATCAATGACCAATATTGAAGTTTTCGATAATTGAGCTTTGTCGGTACCGACTTAGTTTTGGAGATTTTACACTTTTATTACTTAAACACGCCCAAAGTTAGGTTAAATTAGCAAGAAAAACGAATCTTTGTTGGCTCCTAACTTTTTAATGGTTTAAAATTTTAGTATTCTGTTTCCGTACAGACAATATTAATAATAAGACAAAACCATACCATGTTACATTTTTGATGTACATTGTCAAGTGGAGTAATACACTCCCGAAGTTTGTATGGGAAAAATGTGGACTAGGTTCATCTTAAGCGGCAGTGGGCAGAGCACATTGCTCGCAGAACAGATGGCCGATGGGGCCGAAAGGTTTAGGAGTGGCGACCGCGCACCGGAAGACATATAGTGGCAAGGTCTCCCACAAGGTGGACCGATGAACTTGTGAAGGCCGCGCGTATCCGCTGGTTGTGGGAAGCACAAGACCGGTCGAAGTGGAGGAGCCCCAGGCTCCTCCACTTCGCCTATGTCCAGCAGTGGACGTTTTTTGGCTGAAATGATGATGATGATATACGCGCGCCCCGCCGATGTGGTTTGCTGACCGTTTGACCTTCGCCCAATAAACGGTGTTTTTTTTTAAATGGAGTTCTATATCGATACCCAACTCGTGGTAACAGCATTGCCAGATAAATTAATTATACGCTGTTTTATAGAGTATTCATGTAAATAGAGCATTCTTTGTTTGCCAATTAATTTATAGAAAAGCGTTTCAGTTCAAATTCTATTAAAAAGCAGAAACTAATATGTACCGCAGCTAAATACAGACTCAGTATCAACAGTGGAAAGGCAGAATGCTTGTATTAGAGGCCTTTATTTAATTTGGCATAGCTAACATAATTTATTTAGATTAGCTGAATTGACTTTCTGCAATATTCGAATTGGAGACCGTAAATAATTAAATTTGAATCACAATATTTATTCGAAAAGATTTAATTTTACTCTTGTTCTGCCTTCCCTCCGTCAAAATTACAGAACCACACTATTTACAAGAACACAACATTAGTAAACAGTTATGTAGATATATGAACTCCGATTTAAAACGAACGCGAATGGATGGATACAACGACAATTATTTGGCTCACTTAATTCGCTACAGTTAATATTGAGCATTATCTTTGTCTTTTCCAAATAAGCATCGCACTATAGAAATTAAGTGGCAAACGAAATATCCATGAGCATATCCGGGTAAGTACACTAGTCATTCTAATATTAGGTCATAGCCTATGTAAAGCTGTCGACGTCGAAAGACGTAAAATAAAAAATGCCACTACAAGCGAAAAACGTCAAAAGGTCATTCACCCTTGGTCGGTGTGACCAATGTTCTGATCTAGAGGAATCATCTTTTTGCTAACAGAGTATATTGGTGGGGAGTCTAGTTTGCCAGCTAAGGCTTGGACTCGACTTTTGACGGATTCCATAGGAGCTGAATCTACTTTGACATCATCAGAGCTTGAAGAGGAGTATTGGAAGGATGAGGCTTCAGTGTTGCCATATATGTGTTGTGGTTCTCTCACATTGCCATAGAGGTTGTAGTTATGGATGAGGGTGGATACCCTGTTGGGTGCAGCGGGTAAGCTGCTGTGTTCTTTGGGCGGTTGCTCGGTGACGGTCAGCTGGCTGGTGGTCACTGGTTGGTTGATCTTGAAGTCAGGTTTCGGAGGGGGCACCTCGTCCTCTTGCACCGATGACTGGTTGCTTAGCACCGGGTTCTGAGGGACGCATATTTGATTTTGAGCCGCGAACACTTCGTTTTGAGAAGTCAGTGTCTGGTTTTGAGGTGTGACGACCTGTAAGAATTAATTATTCTTTTTGACTTTTTTTTAACTTGCCTTTTCCACGTGCTTAGTAAAATTAGAAAATGGATACTGACTACATACTACCTACTACATAGGAATGCTGCATGCAAAAATGTAAGAAAAATATGTTAATAAGATCGTTAAAACATGCTTGTCAATCTATAATTAGGTAAAAGTTTCGATGAAATCTAAACTAATATTACGATTTTTATCATTTGTCATTTATTTAAAATCGATCGAAAAAAAATTGAATTAAAAACTACCATTAGACCTACCTATCGATATCAGTACTGCACTGATCAAAAAAGGATTGCCATTAATAAAAAATAAAAATAAATTGTCATTTATCTTCCTTTTCTTCTTATTATCGAAACCAAATCAAACCTAAAGTTTTTATTTCTAATCAGTCTTGTTAGATTCTTTTAACACTTCTGGGTAAGTTGCCGCTAAGTAAGCATGCAAATAATTACATATGCATTCCGTTTGATTTTTAACCAACTTCAGAAAAAGAGTTGTTTGTATGCCCGTGATCTTTTCGTTTCATGAGCATAGTGTCTAACAGAAGACTAAAGCAAGCCCAGTGTTCCATGAGAACAAAACGTGAACCTATATAGGAATGTTCAAATCTAAGATCTGCAACCCTTTTTGACCAGCACAGTACTAAAAATAAATAAAAAAACAACGTAAAGTCCGACTTACCTCGCCATCAGCATGCGACACTAACCTGCGCGTGAGGGCTGGCGGGCGGCGCCAGCGCGGCGCGCCAGTCCACGTGCGGGTGGCGCGACCTGATGCAGTCCACTACGTCCAGCAGGTTCTTGGCGTCCATGGCCAGGATGTGGGCTGCTGCTAGCATGTTCCTGCGGAGAAATGATGATGACCATATTACAATTAGCCCTCGTTTGCACAGGCGTAAACATATCGCGGTGGGATTTATTGCGCGTGCGATTTACAACTCTCGGTGTTTAGCCGAGCGATACGAATCTAATAGGATGCATTCCAGCGCGTCGAAAAACACATAAATAAATAATAGATTTAAAAAAATCAAAAACACGCTTTAAAAACCAAACTGAAAAGCAGAATTTTTTTTTAACGTGGGGTGCTTATATTAATTGATTATAAAAAAGAACCCCACGCCTTTTTATTTTTTAGTTCTGCTAACTACAAAAGCGTTATTTTACATTTTGGAACAAATTAATGAAATTTTCGAATTTTCATCGGTCCTCGATAAGTCTACAAAGTTTAAATGAAATCTGACCGTTTGAAGTGGGTCAAAGTCAAATCCGAAAACGTGTTAAAAACTATCGGCGCCTAGGAGAGCGTTAAAAATCCTGTTCTCGATAAAATGTTGCCGCGATATTTTTACGTCCGTAAGTCTCATTTTTATGGGAAAAATAGTTGAGCAACAGTTGCTAGAAAATTAAGTATTCTTAAATATTCTTGGTAAAAGACGAAAACTTCTTTTTCATTGGTTCTCTCTCGTCTCTAAAGTTTTCGTCTGGGCACAACAAGGTACTAACTTAGTGTACTCATGCTGCAGCGTGGTGTTGTGGTACTGTATCGCGAGACGCATGGCCTCCACCAGCGCCGCCATGTCCTTGCTCAGCACTTGGTGAGCCATCTCCACCTCCCTGGAAATATTAATCATAAGTATTAACATTCGGGTTCAGACATTTTATTTGACATGCCGCAACGAGTTTGGTGCCACCGAATTTTTTTCCTTACAACTGACGCAAAAGTTGCATTCCACAAAGGTCGTTGATTGTTCTAATAGGTTCTATTAAAATCAATACATTTTTACTTTTACATCATCGCTAACGATGATAGAATGTAACCTAGTTTTAGGTCTATTTGGCTTTCAAAACCGTGGCAGTCACATCTGACTGCCAATCTAGTTCAAATTAACTGAGATTTTTTGTCAAAATTGCTAAGCACGTTCAAGTTATCCACATACCTCTGCGCATGCTGCGGGAAGGGCACGACCACCTTGTCCACAGTGGCACACAGCCCGCGCAGCTCGCCGCCCACGGCGCGCACGGCCGCCAGCACGCCGCCCGCGCCCGCGCCGCCCGCCGCCGCGCCCGCCAGCCGCATCACGCAGCGCACCACGCCCGTCGTCGCGCAGTACACGGGGTCTGTGCCGGACTCCGGCTGGGGGTGGGGGGTTACGTGGTTATGCAGGGTTGTGGAGGTCAGGTAGGCAGTCGCTCCATGTAAAATACTGGTATTCTGATGCATCCGGTTAGACTGGAAACCGACCCCACCATAGTTCTGCAGGGGTGCGGGTTCGTTCGAAAGAGATACCGCCGCCCCTGGCATACAGGCTACTGAGGGAACACGGGTGGGTTTTAGTCAGTAAAAGTCTGACACGCCCTCCTGCTCCACCCAGAGCGGGAGAAGTTATTTGATGATTGCCCACCCAAAAAAAAAAAGTTGCGAGTACGAAAAAGTTCACAAAAATTTGTAAATTTCTTTACCAGTATCCCAATTAAAACTACTGAAACCATAGATATAAGAAAGAAGAAGATATGCCAAGTAGTTGAAAATGTATCGGAACCCGGTGTCTCCACTTGCTCCCCACTACCGCGCCACAACTACACATGCAATTTAGTAAAACCAATAGATACGAAGTCGCGCTCACACTCGCAATTTATAAATCAGAACGTACTACACAATCAAATATAGACCTTATCCCTTCAAACGCAGCGTGCATTTAAGTACAACTCACTCACACAAACAACGGTTGCTACCGTTGTGCTGTGCAAAAGCAATTTATTTTACATATACGCTAGTGATTGACTAAATCGGAAAGTTGTCGATACTTCTATTTATTATTGTACTACTTCAATTGTTTGGAGTCCAGAAAATAAGATAAAATGAAAACGATAACCGTAATACGTCACTAATATGTTATCTGAACAATGCCGATAACAATAACGCATACGAAGCGTTTGAAGACTTCAACGTAAGTAAAATGCCAAAAACATAAAAAAAGTAAGGAAATAGCACGAGGATAAGACTTATTATACGATAATTCAAACCCAATAACACTCCACCGACATTATCTAAAATTTTGTTAACTTTACGACTGTTGTTTACGCATTTCTCGACTACGCTGTAAAATAATAAAATTAAGTAAAACACATTAATTCACATCGATCTAGCAATAAATTTATTCGCGAATCGACATTATCGATAGCCTACGTTAGTGTATCTGCACGAGCACATCACTAGCTCGACGCAAGAACTAGCGGCCGTACTACGTAATGCGTCCGCATAGTTTCAACATCCGGACAAACCTATTGAGGTTTTTGTGATGTTTATGTTTATATTTTGCTTGTTCCTTTACTAATAAAAATTAAAAAAAAAAAAAAAAAAAAGATACTTTATCGTTTTGTGATTTTTACATTGCTTGACCAGTCACTTAGCGACAAAATATTTAGGTAGTGGTTTAGGAGCAATGTATTTAGTACAAAAATAATACAGTCGCTGTGATATTTGAAAAAAAAAATAACATAGTAAACGCAAGAAATGTTTTTCGATTTCTTGTTTTTCATGATTTTAAAGATAAATATAGAAAAATACTTGTACTTATTTATGGTAAGTGATTCCATGATTCACAAAGTTTTTGTTTTGGCTTTGGTTTTTACAAGAAACCACTGAACAACACGGCATTCTTATGATTTATCACGACAACGGTCGAAAGCATACTAGTTCGCGGAGACGGCCATTTGCTTTAGGAATGATCATTCTGATCATACCGCGCGGACACAGACACGCCCCTTTCCCACTTCTCCTGCTTTTTATATTTCTATGACTGAAACCTTACAATTCCTCGCCTTCGTTCGCTTTTGATTAATTAAAGGGTGATCTTTTCAGCCCGCCCGCCCGGTTGAATTTAAATTAGCTAATTATCCCCATATCAGTAATAAAAGCTTTTAAGCAAATCAAGATCAAATTGACTGAAGATCTTTGGCAAATGTCCATTAAAGTCGGGACCTCCATATTTGAGACTGTAGCGCCTTACTAAGCCTTAATATTTAATTTGTGTGGATTAAGTCTTCCCGGATTTAAGAAAATACAGTAAGGTAGGTAATATCAGTTTTCAACTCCGGAGACAGTTAAGACACCATTAATTATAAACCCATATCCGTGTTGTCGACTTTTAGCAAGGTGTTTGAAAAGGTAATATTCGATACCTAAACGCTCAATAATTTTAACACGAATAAAATTAAAATCATTCACGATCAACAGTATGGTTTCACTAAAGTATGTTGTACACACGGCTACACATCAAGCTATACATTTCCAGTTTACGCTGATCTCGCACTGTACGTAAATCCTATACAATGCGAGATCAGCTTATACTAGAAATGTATAGCTTGATGTGTAGCCGTGCGAACGACCGACGCTGGTTTAACCATAACACGTTTTTAACGCGTGAGAAGAAGCCCAAGACGCCAAGGGAATTTTTCGTTACCTTTCAAAGTCATTTGATTGCATCGATCGCGAAACCTTGGTCTTCGAACGTGAGCATTACGGACTTGGAAAACCTTCGATCAGTTTAGTATAATCTTATTTAAATGATAGACAACAACAAGTTCAAATAAATGGTGTAAATTCACTCGGTTTAAAAGTAAAAACGGGTGTCGCACAAGGCTCGATATTGGGTCCTTTCCTCTTTTTAGTGTATATTAATGATCTATTAAAAAATCAACCAAAAATGGTGTAGTTAGTTAAAGATACTTCTTTAAATTTTAGGGTAGATAAAAGTGCTACAAATTTTGACGACGTAAATAACGCCCTACTGCAGGTCCGAAATTGGTTCACAGTTAATAATTTAGTATTAATCTGTTACTCATTTTGACCGCGTAGGTATTTCCCAATTTTCTAAGAAACAGTAGTTTTTTTGATAACCGATGAATTGTTTTCTACGCTAGGGGGGCTAGAATCATATGCTGAAGCATATGCTTTTGCATGATTGAAGTTTTACGCGTCGATGTCCCTGCCACCCTCTATAGTTTAACGCTCTCCTGAACTCGAATACAGATCTCGAAATTTTTGCAAATGAATGGAAGATGATGCTGTATGAATGTTTGAATTTTTGTGAGAAGAATGCATGACTGTTAAATAGATTATACTGTATGAATATATTCACATGTTTAAATAGTGTAATTGGCTTCGGCCGTTCTATTTAAAAATCAATAGTAAATATTTCACAAAACCCTTTTTCGGGAAATATGTACCTACTACATAATAAAATAATTCATATTTATTGTCACAGGAAACAACACATAGAGCGACTAACCTCATAACAAAATCGACTAGTAGCAGATTTGCTGGATCAATCTGCGGTGGTCAAGATACTGAGGAAGGGCCACCTTATTTGATTGGTAGGGCCGGCGCTGGCCGCTCCACCCAGAAAGGCCATATTATCCCACAACAACTTCGCTTATTCTATTCTAACGACCGATTGCAATTTTTTTTTTTTTTTTTAAATGTGTATTGTCGAAATCGGTAGAAATATCCTCATGTTACTTCGATAGTGAGATATTTTTGGGTTACATTCCATTGACCATTCTAGGGATAGCGGATAGATAAAAAATGGATCTTATGCTGGTGCATTACACCTTCCTGTTTGTGCGATTAGGTTCTGCATCTTTAAACTGTGGGATAAAATCGAATAATGCTATGTGCTTACCTTTTCTTCACTGGGTGGGCGTTCTTTAGATACAGTATTCGCTGGACTAGTTTCAGCAGATGTTGCCGCTGTAAAAGAGACCAGTGTTAAAAGATAATTATTGATTCATTTAAAAAAAAAAACAAAAAACAAAAACAAAATTGTAATCTAAGCGTAGCTACACACCTGCCGAAAATTACGGGACCGAAATTCCGCATGCTAATGTTTTGCATGAAAACTACGCGACTTAATTTCGGTCTGAATTCTTTAATTTCGCGCCCAAATATTAACTCTAGCAGATTTCCACAACCCAGTTACTGGGTAATACGATACCCCTTGGTAAGATTGGCTGTCAAGACTTTCGAGATTCTGACGCTCATACGACTGTAAAAGATCAACGAATGACAGCCGAGACCAACGGCTTAACGTGCTTTCCGAGACACGGAGGGGTCTTGGTATGGAAAGATGGTCACCCATCCACGGATCAACCACGGCAAGCGTAGCTTAACCTGATCGATCGATCCGTGCAGCTTTGATTACTTAGCCACAAGCCCCTCGCCCCTAATCTTTTACTATTACAACAAAAGTCATTAATTAGTTAACCCCTCGTCTGCAATTTGAGTTTATTTCCCATTTTTGTGTACGAAATATTCGACACCTGAATGATGTCCTATCCGCAGATGGTTGCTTGTATTAATCGCTTTTAAAAATCTCATTGCTAATACGACATTTACTTGATTGTGGTTGACTAGACGCTCTCGGCTCATTGGTACTGTCCGATTTCTGTTCGGTTCCCGGGTCAGATTCGGTCGACAGTTGCACGTTGGATAGACGCTTTTTCTGAAAGAAAAAGAAAGCACTTTGTAGTATATTTTTTTATATTTATAGGTATACCATATTGGCCCAGGATCGAGTTGTGTGGAAAATCAACATATACAGAATGATTATTTCGTTTATTAATTTAAATACTTATTATAAATACATTTTTAAATATTATTATAAGACCAACATTAAAAAAAAAAAAACCTTTAACAATGTATAAAATAGTGATCCGTCGGTATCGGGAGCAGGGCCCAAGCTACCGGTGGTTAGGGCTCCAGAGACAGGAACCTCCTCACGATGCGAGTGGTATCGAGGAGTACTGCCTCTTGAATCAGGCCCTTGATCCACCCGCCTAACGAGAGCCTCGAGAGATGTTGATCGAGGCTGTGGGCCATCAGCCCATTGGCTGATACGACAATCGGCAGTATGACAGCCGAGTTCTCATTCCACATGTCAACCACCTCGTGTGCTGAGTCGGAGGGGTAAGATTTTTAGTACATATTACCACGCCTTTTTTGCTGGCAGAGGTGTACATATAGTAGGTATAACCACATTTCGCCAATTACTTTTAAGTCTCATGTAATCGGAGGCGAGTCTGAGATCTTTATAAAACCACTAGTTGTTGCCCAAGGATCCGCCCGCGTGGATGTCGGTTATCGCGTAAAAAAGTAGCCTATGTCATTCTCCAAATCCCAGGCTATATCTTTGGCAAATTTCTTGACGATCGGTTCAGCGGTTTAGGCGTGAAAGCGTAACAGACAGACAGACAGAGTTCCTTTCGCATTTATAATATTAGTAGGAATTGTGTATTTACCAAGTTTTCTTCTTGCATCTGCAACCATCGTCTGTCTTCTTCACTCTGATGCTGTTGCCGCGCTAATTCAGCCAACAATCGCCTTTCTACCGCTTGTTCGCTGTCGCATTCCGGACTCTGTTTTATACGGAATAGGAGTTATAATTATTTATATTTTTTTACGGAAAAATATTAAATATTGGGAAAAGAGTTTTTGTTATCAACTAAAACTTTTTAAATTGAAAATCAAAATGCTTTGAATGGTGCAATATAAAGCTTGAGGGTGCATGAATGGGACTTAAATCTACATATTTTCATAGAAGTAACATTGCTGTTAGTGACATTGCCAATTTCCAGATTCTGTACAAATATTAACATGTTTTTAGTAAATAAAAGTAAAATGTTATAAACCAGACATGTAAACCGAATAGTTTTTGAGAAATTTTGATGATTACAACCACAATGTTAGTTCATTTATAAAAAAAATGAAATCACTTGTGAAAAATTCAAATAAAACATTTTTTCACAAGTGAATTCTAAAATAATAAATAAAAAATAAAATAAAAACCGACACTCTACCGGAGAAACCCAAAATCTGTAAACAAAAAACAAACCAAAGACAAAAGAAAAATAATTGCAAATTAAAAAAAAAATACACCCGTCATACACCTCAATAAATCAGGGAATAGGATTGGATATATTTACAACATAATTATGTGAAACTTATATGAAACGAATATTTGTTTAAATTCTTTGAAGCCTCATCTAGACATCGATCACTAAATCAATCCTTGGTATTCCATTTGACCTTTGATTTTCCAGATTAATTACACTAGTTTACAAAAAGATCTTTTACCCAATGAAAATTTGTACTGAATATGTTTCCTACCTACCCTCTTACTACAAAAACATGTCTCATATTTTTATCATGTAAAGTTTTTTTTTTTTAATATACCCTCATTAAGTTATGACCAGTGATAGGAATAGGTAGTTCCTATTTGCCTAAACTTCGAAGAACAGAGACAAGAAACGGAGACTTCCTTAGGACTATTTTTTTTTTCCCGGGATTCGGGAAAAATCTTCAGTAAGTTAAAATTTGCGCACTGGATAAAAACTTATCCTGTATAAGATGTGTAAAAGCTATATTTGACTAAACTTGCAACTACCAAATTTTCAGGATTTTCACGTAAAATCCCGAAATAAATAATCTAACTTTAATTCATGATTTGATACAACGGTTAGTTGGATCGTAAATATAATTCGTATACATTAAATAAAGCTTATTTTCAACTTACTGAAGATTTTTCCCGAATCCCGGGAAAAAATTTAGTCCTAAGGAAGTCTCCGTTTCTTGTCTCTGTTCTTCGAAGTTTAGGCAAATAGGCACTACCTATTCCTATCACTGGTCATGACTTTATGAGGTTTGCTTGTTGGTCGTGTTTGCTTTTTTTACATTTGCACCTGGATTTTTTGCCTGAGAACCTAAGAAACGTCAGTGATGATCATGGTGAACGTTTGCATCAAGTCTTGAAGACTTATAAAGAGAGGTATTAAGATCTTTGGGGTAAAAAAAATGTTAGCCGATTACTGGACTGTATTTAGAGAAATTGACGCTACTCTGTTTAAAAGAAGGAGTAATTTGAGTTGTTTTTCATAAACAACGTAAAATATAGAAAATTGTTGAAAACAAAATTATAGCAAAGATGTAAAAAAACTTGAATTCCTATTTTTTTTCCACTGCAGTATCAAAGTTAGAGTTCATTATTCTACCAATTCACATTAGTTTCATCTATGGGTAAAAAAACCTTGTAAAGTAGTGTTATTTATGGAATAAATATTTATCTAGAGTTGAGCTCGTAAATCTATTTTAAAACCATCTACTTATAATACTGTTTCGAAGAACTTTTTGCAACTAGTTTCGTAATGTTAATTCGGCTTTAATAACATAAAAATAATTACTGAATTAGGAAAGTTTACTTATAAAAGCATGATTGCAACTGTTTCAAACTTTGTTCGCAACTTCAACGGTCTGATTAAATTGAGAGTTAAGCCTTCTTCTTAATCAAATTATGAGCAGCCTTGTTTTTAAATAAACCTAAATACCTACTACCATTTTTATGCATCACTCTCCACTTTCCTAGTCGTAACAAGCATGCATATTCTAATATCTCTACACACACACACTTTTGACTAAATACTGTCGCCTTATGGTGTTCATGTTTAATGCAAGACTTAATAGATTAAACTAAAAAAATAAGTACTGCTGTGAAATATATTATTCCCGAATTATTATTTACTTATTTATACATGCGTAAATCCAGCGAATTGGAAAAAAAAAAATGTTCATGTTAGGGAGATAAAAAAAAGAGTCTATAGACTAAATTTTTTTTTTTTTTTTTTTTTTTGTTGAATATATACATTCTCAACAATTATCATTGAGATCTTGATCGAAAATTATGCTTTTTACTAACTAAACAAAAAAATAAATACAGACGAATTGAGAACCTCCTCTTATTTGAAGTCGGTTAAAAATAGCTAAGATTTCAGCATAATCCATCACGACTTGTGTTGCATTTACCCATAACACCAAAAACATGCGCACCAAAGTAAAAAAAAAAAAATATCTACGCATTCAATCCATTCACCTGCACAGGCTGTGCCACGCCATGAACGTGCGACACTCCGGTCGACACTCCCTGCACGGCGCCGTGCACCGGCACCACGCCGTTACCGGCGCCGGACGGGCCCGACACGGCCGGTTGGCACTCCATCCGTGAAGCGAAGATCACAGACGCGTCGGCCGGCTGGACCATCGCCGGACGGTACGCCGGCCCGGCCAGTTGCGGCGCCTGAGAACTCGCCACCTGAGCCCTGTACATCATAGGCTGTGCCCCGGACACGCTGTGCGTATATATCTGCTGACCTCCATACGACATTGGAGGTACGACGCCCATTGGTTGTGATGCAAAACCTTGGGCCGGTTGGAAGGGTTGTGGGCTTGCTGAGCGTAAGAATCCAGGTGGAACTTTCGATGGCCGTGCCTGTCCGGGGGAGTATGGAACTCCTTGGACGACTCCAACTGGGACTCCATAAGCTGATGATGGATGAGAGGCTGCCATATTACTCTCTCGTCTATACTGCGGTCGCGCCATCGCTCTCTGCGCTGCTATAGCCACGCAACTCTTCACATTGTCCCCTCCAAAATCATATATCTCTTCAACCAAAGCCGGTTCTGGTTGTGTGCGCATTTTATTCATCACACTGGCTGCTAATTGGGCATTCAAAGCTCCTTGGACAGCGAACTGTCCTACATCTTGATCTCTGCGAGTCCTAGGGGGAGGGGACGCGGGTACCGAGTGCTGACGAGTAAACGGCGCGATCGGGACTGGTGACCCGCGGTGGGATAGACTTCCCCTCGCATTACGTTCCAAAGACCCCATACGAATGGGAGCTCTCTCGGCACTAGATAAAGTGCCTCTAGTGTTCCTTTCTAAAGACCGAACGCGGCTAGCATAACTCTCGGGCACTTCGGGCTCAACGGCCGGGGAAGGCGATGAAGTCTCTCGCGGAGACACGGGAATATTCTGACAAAGATTGTCGCAACTTTCCCTTGCACCTACTAAAACTGTCAGGGTCTCATCGGGAGGGTCAGAGGGGGTGGGGGCGGGGACTATAGGGTCCAGCTTCTGTAAGCTAGCAGCAGGAATGGGGGCGGTTTGGAGAGGAATGTCGATTTTCTCGTCGGGTCTAGGGTGTATGATCTTGTCAACGATGTCGTGGGTCTCCGGTAGGGTCTCGGCGAAGTCTACGGAGACAGTGTTGAATACCGATGCGGGCGTGGTGTAGGCCTGCGGGTGGATGGCCCGCGCCTGGTTCTCCCGAAGCAGGTGCGCGAGGACCAGCGGGTTCTGTGCCACGATGTACGTTTGGGCTGCGTTGCCGCCGGCGGGCTGGGCTGGCGTGTCGCTTACTGGAGACAGAGAAGTTGATACCAGATATAAAAAAAAAAACTGCTCAAAATGTGGAATGTGGTGGAATGTGTTACTTTTGTCGTCGAACAGACAAGTCTACAAAATGAAAGGGATTTGCATTCCAGGCAAATCACGTAATTAGTGTGCAACTAAAACTTTCGCAAAATGTCTCTTTTTTTTTAAATTGAACTTAAAACTCACCAACTCAAAGCATTTATTTGGAACAAAGCAATCACAGACATTTTCCACTGTCAAGGTGCCGATCAGTTAGAGAGATGAAGCAAGTTGCCCATTCCAAAGCGTAATAACGGGCAAGAAACTCTACGGACACTCGTTTTAATCAAAATATTGTAGCAGAAAATTGGTTACATCATTTAGGTATGTTGAAATTGTACGTACATGTGATAACGATGTAAATAGACGTGCACATTAAAGCGCCGTATATTAAAAAAAAAAAAACATAACAATACATTTCAGCCAAAAACCGTCCACTTCTGGACCTAGGCCTCCCCCAAGCACGGCTATCTCGTTTTGCCTTAATCGCCACGCTTACGCTTGGCAGGCGGGTTGCGATCGCAGTATGGTGGTACAAGGCATAGAGAACGCAGCACATTCTCTAGTAAGTCCTTTAGTCACCTTCTACGACACCCACGGGAAGAAATGGGATGGTGCTATTCTTTACGTCCGGCAACACACGGAATCCTTCATCCTTGTACAATGTACCTTACATTAAGCAAGCAAACATTACTAGTAGACAAAATTAATTGAGATAATTAAAGGCAAATAATGATTAAGGTAAAGATTGTTGACCTGCGATATTATTGGAGGGCCGTTGTGGCTTGGGCGGGGGCTCGTCGCTGTAGGACCCGGCAGCCACGCGCCTGTTCTCGCGCCGCATGGTCTCCCACGCGGAACTGCGCTCTTCTTGCAGGATCTCACTGTAGTGCAAGATAATATTGTAGCACAAAGGACATTGGCCATCGTACTATGGGAGGAATACCCATGGCGGACATTAACGAAATTCTCTGGTTATGTAGTATGTATGTAGTGGTATACAATGATACGGGTCGCACCTCTGTGGGACTTTGAGATTTTTTAAAATAAAAAAGTAAAGATTTTTATATTATTTTTTAAATGTATTGAGGAATGACAGTGTGTATTTCTGTACAGTACAGTACAGTACTGTCAGAAGTTTAAAATATTTTCGTTCTCTTAGTATATACTCACAAGAGCGTCTCCTTCAGCTGGTGCGCAGCAGGCCTCTGACTGGGCTCGTAGGCCCAACAGCGTGACATTACAGAGTACAAGCGAGGGGGACAGCGGGGAGGCAATTGTAGACGTTCTCCATTCTCTAGCTTGCCGATGACGTCGTTGTTCTTCACGCCACTGAAGGGTTTTACGCCGAGCATAAGGATTTCCCACATGCATACGCCTGCGGAGAGAAAATATATCCTATGAGAAGGTAACTAAGTATTGTCGACCTAGGAAGCCAGTACAACTATATTTTGAAGGATGAAAAGACAATAACTTATACTGTACTTTTGAATTCGTAACACACCTTTTTTTGGTCTGATTATTAAAATATGAGGCTAGTTTCATCATGTCACACGACTAGACGTGCTGTTAACTCGAAGCAGTAATTACAAAAGATCCGAGTTTCGAATATTATTTGAAAAACGAGACTAACGATAACTATTATAAACATGATTATGTTGAATGCAACAACAACAACACAACAACAATACATACCAAACATCCACACATCAGAAGCCGAGGTGAACCTCCTGAAATTGATGGACTCTGGCGCCATCCACTTGATGGGCAGTTTGCCGCGCGACGCCTTGTAGTACGACTTGTCTTCCACCATTTTTGATAGACCGAAGTCTGCCAACTAAAATGGAGAAGAAAAATAATAATTATTTTAATATTTTTATAGGACATCGCCTCTTTGATTTCCCTGTCATTCCCTTACGGCAGGTGCAGTTTAAAAAGACAATATGCATTGAATCATAATATTGCAATCAATATGACGTTTCCACAGCTGGTAGATTCAGTACATAAGCTGCCCCCAACATCTGCGATTGTTGAAATGGTGACGTTTACGAGATATTCTGAAAATCATGGCACTGTGGCATCACATATCGTGCATTTGTGAACGCACCTTAGGTTACGTGCGTCGCCTGTCCTATGTTTATAGCCTGACCGATACCTAAGCCGCCCCTTCGTCAGTGCTAGCCGCCCATTCGTCAGTCTAAGCCGCTCATTCGCCAGTCTAAGACGCTAATTCGTCAGTGTAAGCCGCCCATTCGTCAATCTAAGCCGCTAATTCGTCAGTCTAAGCCGCTCTTTCGTCAATGCAAGCCGCCCATTCGTCAGTGCAAGCCGCCCATTTGTCAGTCTAAGCCGCTCATTCGTCAATGCAAGCCGCCCATTCGTCAGTCTAAGACGCCCATTCGTCAATGCAAGCCGCCCATTCGTCAGTCTAAGCCGCTCATTCGTCAGTGTAAGCCGCCCATTCGTCAGTCTAAGCCGCTAATTCGTCAGTCTAAGCCGCTCTTTCTTCAATGCAAGCCGCCCATTCGTCAGTGCAAGCCGCTCTTTCTTCAATGCAAGCCGCCCATTCGTCAGTGCAAGCCGCCCATTCGTCAGTCTAAGACGCCCATACGTCAGTGCAAGCCGCCCATTCGTCAGTCTAAGACGCCCATTCGTTAGTGCAAGCCGCCCATTCGTCAGTCTAAGCCGCTAATTCGTCAGTCTAAGCGGCTCGTTCGTCAATGCAAGCCGCCCATTCGTCAGTGCAAGCCGCCCATTTGTCAGTCTAAGCCGCTCATTCGTCAATGCAAGCCGCCCATTCGTCAGTCTAAGACGCCCATTCGTCAGTGCAAGCCGCCCATTCGTCAGTCTAAGACGCCCATTCGTTAGTGCAAGCCGCCCATTCGTCAGTCTAAGCCGCTAATTCGTCAGTCTAAGCGGCTCGTTCGTCAATGCAAGCCGCCCATTCGTCACCACTCACTACGTCCGTCCCCCGCCTCGCCTAAGGCGCGGTACAGCGGTATCGGTCGATAAGTTTTTGTAAGGTTGTTAATTCTTTAAGTGCAACACTAAGCTACGATCCGGGGTGCTACCCATAGCGTCCCTTTCTCTTGCTTCAGCCATAATGGGACATCGACTAGATTTAAGTCATTCGTAATTTTTTGTCCCTTGTAGTCTATGCTAAATAGTGTATGTAATTGTAAAAAAGTAAGAATTTCACTTCTGGCTTTTCGACCACAACCTCACCTCCAATACGCGTAAGAGGATAAAGGTAGAATACCTTCCACCTTTGTCCCCACAGCACAAAATTATTGTTCCAATATTAACAGTTGACAAGTGAGGACAAGGTGGTAAGTTGTGTGATTAGAATAAATTGTGACTAACCTTAACACATGTAGGAGTGGAGACCAGCACATTCCTGGCGGCGATATCTCTGTGAACGAACTTCTTACTTTCGAGGTAACTCAGAGCCGTCGACAGCTGGTATATGTACAGGACTAGCGTGCACGTTTCAAGTCTGGAACAATAGAATTTACATGGCTATAAAAACACGTTGGCCACTACCAAAAAGTACAGAGATTTATCTAGTCTTTTGTAAAATTATCCGCAAAAAAACATTCAGACCTGCTGTCTTAAGGCAGAGGGCCCAGTGCGGGCAAAAAAATCCATAAAGAAATACAGAGAGCAGTGGTGGCCCAGTGGTAACGGCCGCGACTTACGAGTTGCAGGTCGTGCGTTCGAACCCAGCCAGGCGCATTACTTTGTGTAAATAATTTCATCACCACTGCTCTCAAATGGTGAAGGAAAACATCGTGAGGAAACCGGTATGTCCTAGAACCAAAAATTCGAAGACATGTTACACCTACCAATCGGCATTGGGTCGTGTGGTGGATTACGGCCAACTCCCTCTCAGGGAGAGAAGGCCTGTGTCCCAGCAGTGGGAACGTTACAGGCTGAGTATGTATGTATAAAGAAATACGCAGGAAAAACAACTTTAATTTCTTGCCAATCATATTTAATCAATTAAAGCAGCCTGTTTCTCTGCGACAACTGACCTGTGCGCGTTTTGCTGCAGATAGGCACGCATCTCGCCCAGCGTGGCCAGCTCCATGACGATCCAGATGGGCGGCGAGCTGCAAACGCCCACCAGCCCCACGATGTGCGGGTGAGAGAACTGCTGCATTATGTCTGGGCAAACGGAACTTATCAGTATACTAGCGACCCGCCCCGATGGAGATCGTATAAGTATAACTATAGAATGTCTCCCCGGAGCGTGGACAGCAACGGGGCATGCCGGCCGACCGCACGTTTCGCTGCGAGCAATTAATCTAATACCTTTAAACGAGCAATCTCGGAAACGGCTCCAACGATTTTCATGAAATTTAGTATGCAGGGGTTTTCGGGGGCGATAAATCGATCTAGCTAGGTTTAATTTTTAGAAAGCGTAAAATTATAAAAAACCGAGCATAATCTGAATCTCGGAAACGGCTCCAACGATTTTTGAGAAATTTAGTATGCTGGGGTTATCGAGGGCGAATCGATAAATCGATCTAGCTAGGTTTAATTTTTAGAAAATATCAAACAAAAAAAAAACCGAGCGGCGCTCGATCATCCAGATACTAATTTTTAATTTGTGGTATCTTCTAAGATATTCATTCAGACTCCGCCCGAGTAGAGGTCGGTATATTATACATGTAAACCTTCCTCTTGAATCACTCGTGTCTATTGATGAAACCCACATTAAAATCCCTTGCGTTTTTAAGACGTTCTAAGTGTACAGACACGAAAAACGACTTTGTTTGACTACGTAAAGATGTATAACAACTTTACCCTCTTTTCCCAGAAAAAAAATCGGCGGGGTGGAGTTTTTTTTTCTAGGAAAAGAGAAGAAAATTAGAGCATTGACAGACTATAAGGAGTTTTTAGTTAAGACTGTTTTTTTACATCAGAAGTGCTTGGATAAGCGGGGATACTTACAAGCCTCTTCTAGGAACTTCTCCGCAGTGTCGAGGTCTGCATCCATCTTGCAGGTCTTGACCGCGACGGGCACCACGGCCTCGCCGCGCGCCGCGCCCGCCGCCTGGCGCCGCAGCGACGGGTGGTTCGCTGACGTTACTTTACATGTGCCTGGAAATTGTACATATTGATTGTTACAACGACGTTAGAACCGATCGAAGTGGAGGAGCTTGGGGGAGGCCTATGTTCAGCAGTGGACATCTTTCAGTTGAAATGATGATGATGATGACAACGACAGTAACTTACTGCGATACACGACTATCGCGATCTGGATTATCTTAATTATTACCACCATTATTATTTTTTAAACTTTTTAAAAATCTTTGAGAAATAAATGATATTTTGAACCGTAATACAGGGTAAGTTTTTAACCAGTGCGCAAACTGTAACCATGAATTCTGTTCCATACATATTGACCGCGTAGGTATTGCACTTTTATTTAAAACAGCTGTTTTTTTTTTGTATCACCGACGGCAAATTTCTGCGCTGGGGCGTTTAGAATGTGCGTTTGATATGCTGAATTCATGGTTACAGTTTGCGCACTGGTTAAAAACTTATCCTGTATTGTGATAATCCTACCCCACCAAGAAAATAAACATAATTTGCTAGAAGATATGGGCTATTAGCGCTAAATGAAAAGAGTTCGGAATGTATGGATACGTTCCAGTAGTCAAAAATGTGATGTGTAGAAATTCTGACTAGTTGAAACTATCAGGATACCCTGAAATTGTCTGGTCATAATAGAAAGTCAAATAAAAATGACTTACCTTTATGCACATCTCCAAATTGTCCCTCACCAATGATGCCGGTCAGTTCTATTTGATTTCGTACTAATTCATAATCTCGAACTGAAACAAGAAGTGCAGTTTAATAAACAAAATAGATTTAACACTACTTGTAACCGTCTATTTTTTTACCGACTACGGCGAAGCAAAAACGAGGGTAATGATTTTGACTGGTATAGTATGTATGTATGTTCATCTATTATAATTTAATTATCAAAATTTTACAAATTATGAGGTATTGTTGGGAACGTCTTGACCGTCTGCTGGGCTATGTGGGCTATGAGGCAACAAATTAAATTGAATATGACGCTAAAGGACGTAAAGTGATGAACTAAAAATAATTGTATGCCCTGTTGAAACCCAACAGGGCATACAATTATGAAAAATAGATATTTTGTGAGCTAACCCCAAAATCATTTAAATTTACAGCAGGCATTTAATATCTTATTGACAATACTATCGAACCGAGAGAAATATTTTTAATAAAAAAATATTCCAACAACATTTGGGAAAAAACGAGAGACAATTTTTACAGGCTATGTTAAGATTCTATCAGCAGGTATAAACAAAGAGACATGATCTATGTGTCTTACCAGCGGGCGTCGAGTAGTCAGCATCATCATCCACGATCTCCGCGTAGTCTTCAGACAACAAGGTCGCCGTATTCGCCTCCCACGAACTGGTCTTGCCTTCAGAAGAACTACTGCTCATCTCCGCTGCCGAAGTGAACATAGGTTAGAGAAAAGGACACATAATGCACATTTGGATTTTAATTGATAAACGAGGTGTCACAGAATAAACGCAAGACCCGAAATTTGTTCATAATTGACGACTGAATCGCTTCGGTAATTTTTTTTTGTGTGTGTTTGAGATACTGAATACCAATTGAATCAATTATTACACTCACTGAATCACTTATTTTAAGGCAATAAGGCTCAATTTTAAATGCATAAGATAATGCTAGAGTCAACACAATTTTCTTAATAATAATTAGTAACTTAAATTTTTGGTCATTATGTTTTAAACTCAATACTCTACTGGGGCGTTAATTATGTTACACATTGTATAAATTGGTTGTTGAGTATTTATAAAGATTTAGATATTTAATAAAAGTGTGACTATTATGTGGTTACTTGATATTCTGATTGTATTTTAGAGTACAAAAAAAAAGTAGGTACATAAAATAACCCTTAGATAAGAAAAAAAATTAAAGATGTGAAAAATACACATCTACAGAAAAAATCTCCTCGAAGGAAATGGGGGAGTCCTTTTTCGAAGCAGTGGGACAGTATAAACTATAAGCAAAATAAAAAAATAACGTTCCAAAATTCAAAACACCGTATATTTTAATGTAGGTAGTAATCAATGAGATATATCTACTATATTTTAATTCTATGAATGTTAATTTCTGAACTTTTCGGGGGCGGGGGGGGGGGTTTGAACCCCCAAAACCCTCCCCCTGGCTACGCCCGTGGTACAAATACTTCTAGTTAATTGAATAGAGGACAAAAAACTATTTCTTACTATGAGATACGTTGGTTACTTACTTTTACACTGACAATTGAGTTGTTTCCAGACGGTAGCTTGTAAGAAATTTAAAATAAGTTAATCAACTAGACAAATATTAACGATATCTGATCAAAATCAAAAGTTATTTATTTAAACTAGGCTGAGAGTCAGCACTTTTTGAACGTCAAAATTTCATAAGACAGTCCCTCAAAACGCGCGCCCTTCACCACTTCCTAGTGCTTTAGCTCGGAAGAAGAAGTGGCGCAACAAACTTCCCAGAAGATAGATACCTGTTAAACACAGAATAAAGTTATACCAAGTTTAAAACTGGTATAACTTTATTCCGTGTTCAAGTGTTAATGAATGATAATGTTATGCTTACTCGTCCTATTCCATAAAGACGTCTGTGACTCTGTGACCAGTCTACAGTATCCATCAACTAAATCTGCTAAACTTTCTGCAGCCTGCAACAATAAAATAATAATAAATGTATTGGCTTTGATTTATGTACTTGCACGATTAAATTAAGCTTGCCGCGGTTGGTCCGTTGATGGGTGATCATCTTGACATACCAAGACACATCCGTGCCTCGGAAAGCACGTTAAGCTGTTAGTCCCGGCTGTCATTCGTGGATTTCACAGTCATTACGGATCGTCAGAAGCCCGAAAGCCTGACAACCAGCATTACCAAGGATTGTCGCATTACCGAGTAACTGGGTTCTGGAGGTGATAGAGGCAGTTTCTCAATGTAAAATACTGGTACGCAGCTGCATCCGGTAAGGATGGAAGCTGACCCCAACATAGTTGTGGTCAGCTTCCCTGGGTGTTTTTGTCATATTTAATGGACAAAAACTGGGACAGTTCTGAGAATTTGAATGGGTCAGTTCTGTTCACCTCAACACTGCTGCACGTAATGGTGAGCGTTTCTGTAGTTCCCTTCACTCGTAGCTGTAGGGCTGCCTTACCGCAGGACCCGCTCTGAAATTAATACAAATTTATATGAAAATCTGTGAGATGGGTTAGCAAATTTGATAGGGAATCCTTCTTTGAAAATCTAACATTACTTACATACTTAATTGTACTCTTAAATGTGGCAATATTAAGATTTATTTTGTAGTATTTAAAGACTCAACATTCTTAAAGATCAGTGCAGACCAAAACGAGTGACACTGAAAAATAAACCGTATTTTCAGAGTCATAAAGTGCAACATAACCAAAAATGGTCAAGCTGCACTGTAATATCAAAGTTTTCAAATGAAAAAGTAGCCAACCAAGCACCGTGCCCACATTTGAGGTCTGCGTACTTTTTGCCCAACTTTGTACGTTATGACACTAATAATAGAGTACATTTTTCATTTCAACAGTAAATCTCCTAGAAGCGTATTGTATTCGTTCGTTACCTGTGTTTGCGACTGCTGCGTGCAGTTGGACTTGAGCGTCTGCACGGCGACGATGTCACAGAACGATGCGATCTTCGTGTAGGTAGGTGGCTCGCCCGCCTTGTGAGATACGTACGAGATATCTGGAACGAAAGATAACAAATTAAATAACTCTCTCTCTTTCTCTATTCTCCTGCGTCTGTGTTCCCTTCCACATCAATTTACACCTAGAATGAAAACATCTTCTAGCCACGCTCGATCCATCATGGACCTCGTCAATCGCTTTCCATCAGGTGTGAACGTTGCATGAAGTTATGTGATGTTTAAACGTCAAAAATGTATCTTTAAATAGTAGCTTTTAAACGTTGCTTAAAGTTATTTAAGCAATGTTTATAAATAAGGGGGTTAGTAATTAAAAAAAAAAAACAAATTCAAATTCCAATACGACATGTCAAATGCATACATTTTTACAAAAATAAACAGCTTTTTAGCGCGTAGGTAGCAACACTTTTCTATGAAACAGCAGTTTTTTTTTTGTTGAATAAACGACGAAAACTACTACACCGATTTCAAAAATTAATTCACTATTGGAGAGCTACACTATATCCGGGTGACATAGGCTATATTTTATCCCCGTATTCCCACGGGAACGAGAACTACGTGGGTGAAACCGCGGAGCGCTGCTAGTGTTAAATATGTAAGTGGCCTTTCCAGTTTATTATAGCCTACCATGCCCAACACAAACAGAGTAGGATACCACAGCGGATACCCTGGATACACAGTAAACACACTACTGCTTTAAGTACAGAAATCTCACATACAAGAATAGCTCTTGTATTATATAGGAATATTAGTATAGATAATATCAATACGAGAGAAGGTCTTACCATAACGTTAATGATCGACGTAGACATCGTAACCATAGAGTTAATGATACTACCGTTGTCTATAACTTACCTATAAAGGGTCCAATGGCGAGCTCCACAGGTATGGCCCAGCCGGTTCCGAGCGCGCCCGTGAACGTCTCCCGGTCGTAGCCGTAGTGAGTATGCATCGTGTCCAGGTACTTAAGCATGCAATCTGTATCGCTTATATTTGCCACCTGCAAACAATGGAGAACAATAATGTTACAGCGATCTAAATACAAGTCTTGCAACTTTTGAAGCTTGTAGACCTTGAATTCGAAACCAGGCATGCACTTTACTCCGAATCCTAAATAACAAGAAACGATTACGCGGCAGGCCCAGAAAGAGATGGTGGGATGAGCTGGACTCCGTCTTAAAGGATTGGCCCACAATCGCAGTAGACCAGGAAGACTCAAACTCAAAAACTCAAAACATTTATCTATACATATAATAAATCTGTAAAGGAACTTTTTCTGTACATTTAAAATATTTCGAAAATTATTGCTTGGGGTGGTAAGGGATAATCAACAGATGACATTTTAACCCTTATCAAAATTTTTGTCTGTAGCTCGGTTTTTCAGTTTCTATGTTGAATAGATCAAGTATCACGTCAAAAGAACGAAACTAATATGGTTATCTTTCATACTCAAATATTGTTTATAACTCTGAGTTTATATTAGTCTTTGTTTCATCGCAATCGCTTCGGTCAACCTATCTAAATAATTTAAAGTGTTCAAGAAGAATTTATTTACGTAATGTTGAAACACTTAGCGACATCTATTGGCGTGAAACGGTACTAACGAATACTTAATATTAACACGTCATTCTCATTTAAGTTACTTACTGTGTCTGTGTTATTTCAAAAAGTAATGATACTGATTACTAAAATCGCTTTCCGTTGGTGGTTGATTCCCACGAATCAAAAAAGCTAAAAGAATTTCAAATAAAAAGTTGTGATAATATTAACTGACGTGGTGTTCTGAGTCATATACCTAGAATGCAATGTTAGATAAATATTTATTAGTTTTATCAATCAAATTAATACAAATAGAGGGGAAGAAATCTCATTTTTAATTGTGATAAAAGTCTTAGTAGCGCCATCTAGCATAATATAGCAAAA
Source organism: Polymixis flavicincta (assembly GCA_949987655.1). Lineage (NCBI taxonomy): Eukaryota > Metazoa > Arthropoda > Insecta > Lepidoptera > Noctuidae > Polymixis > Polymixis flavicincta. The sequence goes on along the minus strand of OX465188.1, from coordinate 14,166,776 downwards.
TTAGAGCGGCTAGAGGAACATCTCCATAGAAATTCTTAATCTCTGGCGTCAGTAACGCCATCTAGGTTTGAATAGCAAACATGCAAAGACAACAACTTGATTTCGCGCGAATTTAAATGCGTGTTTACAGCATTACTCGATTCAAATGATGGGAGTTTTGGGAGTAAAGAGTTGTAAATACTTATGTGCTAATTTTCGTGATGTTAGTTTTCGAGGTGGGGAGGGGTTCAAGCGAGGTCGGATGGTGAAAGTCAGGAAAAAAAAAACCAAAATTGCGACCATAACTACTGGTGGATTTGAGTAAATAGATAGGTTTTCACACGGGCAACTGTAGTTATGTCGATGCTCTTCCGAGCAACATCGCTTACAGAGAAGCATTTTCTTAGTTAAAACAAGTTTAAAAATGTATTTATTTATCCATTTGGCATCTCCAACAAAGGATACATTACCTACACAGGAACAATAGAAATCACAATAGTAAAATATTGACAATTTTAAAGTCGCTTCTTTAAATATAATTATTTATTGGTCTACAAATAAATGTATGGCTGAACAAAAGAAACACTGAAACATTTTTGATTACAATTTACAATAAAAAGGCATCGCAACTGAGAGTCGCGGAGGATCGCTCTGTTACGTCCATTATCCTCGGGATCGGGCTCTCTCTCTTCCTGCTGCCTGCGTCAGCAGCGGGGAGTGAGGTGGGGGCGCGCGCGGTATGGCACTACGTAGCAACAACATCGTCCTTACTATGTTCATAGAAAACCCGTGCTATACAATTAAATAGTTTTTTTTGCCTGGTTTGGTTTTTTTTCCAACAGCGCTTTTAATGTGGATAGTGACCGACGTTACGGGGCGTAGGTAATGTAACATTCGCAGCGAGCATGTCTTTACGCCGTGTGCTAAAATCAGTGTAGCTCGCTCGCATGTTTTGCCGTAGGTACTACTGACTGCACGAATACTTGCTTGGTAACATATTAGGTGCATTTTGACCCGTGACGCCGGTCAGTATCCACCTTTACAGCGTGATCTTTCTTCATCGTGATAACGCCATGGTCCCACGGGCCGTTAACTGAAAGGTGGCGTCAGGTGTTACTGCACTGCTACCTGTCGAGGCCTATCGCAGTCAGTGCAGAGCATTCCCACTGCTGTGGTTTTATTCAGTGGTCAACGTTTGATAAACAAAGCTAAAAGACACGCGCCTGTACGGGCCGAGATAGGCGCCCGCCCCCGCGTGGAATAATGCTTCAGCACACTCAACCAGACGCGCAGTCGATTTATTGAGTAAGTACAGTAAAAGCTCCTTATTCGTGCTTCCTTCATTCGCGTTTTCACTATTCGCGGATTAAAAAAATGCGACCCAATTCCTATATCCGCGGCTAAAGATTTATTTATTTGCGGGTCTAATCGGTACATCGGTACATACATATTAACAAATAACAAAAAGGATTCCAATAGGTATCCAACCCAATATCCTTTGTAAACGCGTCGTCAGATGGACTATAAAAAAGTGAAATAGACCTTATTACAACTTCGCCTAAAGTACATTGTCAAATGATATCGCCGCTGTATTGGTTCGGCCTTTGACATCTACAACAGCCGCCTTCGCCGCGGTCGGTGTTTTTAACCAACTTCAAAAAGAAGGAGGTTATCAATTCGACATGTTTATATTTTAATGTATGTTCAGGCATAACTCCGTCGTATATAGACGGATTTGCAAAATTCTTTTTTTTTTCGAAAGGGGTTTACTCCGAAATGGTCCCATTGAAATTTCATATAGACAGGGCCCGATCTAGCTATTTAGCCGCTCCGGGCAAAAATAACATTCGCCGCCCTTTGCACTAACACCATCAAAGATGGTATGACCATAATTATGTGATATTCTTTTAACTATATAATATTCACATACGTTAGTCTACTACGGCTTCTGAACAAGTATACAAAAATTCATGAGGGTAGGTATGTTTGTAAGTATACATTTTGCCGCCGCTCATTTTTGCCGCTCTGAGCAGTTGCCCGGCTTGCCCCCCCTTAGATTGGGCCCTGCATATAGATCTGATGATGCGTTTCGGAAACAGACAACGGAACTCTTCAAAAAATTACAGCAAATCAACCGCGAATGTTGCTATCACATAAATAAGTATGCATTGTTTTGACCCAAAGGATGATGAAATTTCGAATTGGTGTATGGTAGGTAAAAAAAAAGTGAAAAATAAAAACTTTTTTCAAAAAAATACCAACCGACTTCCAAAAAACACTACGAAGTGCAAAATAACTTTAATTTCGGAAGGCGGTGACAAATAATTAAAATACACATCCAACGTCACCGACTTCCGAAATTAAAGTTATTTTGCACTTTGTAGTGTTTTTTGGAAGTCGGTTGGTATTTTTTTGAAAAAAGTTTTTTGAGAATGTAAACAAACATAATGAAACCAACCTCATCACCATAAAGTATATTTATATATCATCATCATCATCATTTCAGCTGAAAGACGTCCACTGCTGGACATAGGCCTCCCCCACATTTATAAATGCTGCGACTTAATAGACATTCCATCCTTTGGTACGAGCCGCTTTGCGTGTTTTACCTATTGTTTCATCTTTCCATTTATTGCAAAATGTTGAAATTTTTTTTTTACTTAAAAACGATTTTCGACGCGAAAAAATCTGTTTATCGCATAGAAATGCTTGATCGTTTACGCCTTGGAGAGTCGCTTGCATCCATATCACGCTCATACAATTAATCAATATGGTCAAAAACTTCAATTAAATTGTTTTTTTTTTTTGTCACTTAGGAACGTATCCCCTATAATCCCATATAAATTACCATTCCATAGTCACGGTTTCTGTATTCGCAGTAGGTATTTTACGGAACGTATACCTCGCGAATAAAGAGCTTTTACTGTACCTACGGCAGGTGCACATTTATTATAAAATGAGCCTCGACCAGGCGCTTTGATCTATATTTATTCTTAAAAATCTGAGTGAGACTTCGTCGCAATATCATTATAACCCCTAAAGACGCCTGCAGGCCTAGACAAAACACCTTTCTGTTAACGTTCACGCTAAACTCTACGCCAGAATATATGGGAATGACATTACCGTGTCCTTTCCGCAGGTAATGTCATTCCCATACATTTTGGCGTACCGTTTAGCGTGAACGCCAAGAGTAATGTGTTTTGTCTCTAGGCTCTGGACTGCATTCGAAAGCTGTGGTAGATTCCTACCAGGATAGATCGGAAGATCGGAGGAGTGGTACCTACACCGTCAAAGCGACACATTATTGTTTTCCGACATGCACGCGAACGAAGTCGCGGGCACAGCTAGTTTCAAATAAACCAATTACAGGCACTTTTGAATTGTCAAGGTCGGTGAGGTAGAAAGATGAAGCTAGTTGCCCACTCCAAAGTGTAGGTACCTATGGAGAAGAACGGGCAAGAAACTCCATGGACACTGTTTTAAAATCATGATATTGTTACAAAAAGTTGGTTACATCATTATGTTGAAAATAAGACTGTTAAGAGGGAAGGCTTGCCCTTTTGAACCACACAGTCTTATGATAATAATAAAAGTCCAACTGTCATGCATCTAAAGGTCAGTGCCCAAAAGTTAACCAAATGTAGATATTTTTGGTGACCTCATTGACCAAATTGTAATTGTAAATATGTGAGCACCATGTATCTATCATAAAATTAATTTAGCTGTATTGCTTCAATTGCATTTGTCTTTTTTTTTCCCTGTTTTGGTATAGTAGTAATTTTATTCTGGGTGTATCGTTTTCACACATAATTATATAATGAATGTACTTTGTTAAATTGTATTTAAAACATTTTAAAAGATATCGGTGGAGTTTCTTGCCCGTTCTTCTCCATACGAAACTACATTTTGGAATGGGCGACTAGAATCAATTCTATTTTAATGTAAATATTGTCGTTCAAAAGTGCCTTTTAAGTGCCTAATTGAAATAAACGCTTTGTCTTTGACTTTGAAATTGGTAGGACGCACAGACGCCAGCACATCAAGATACCTCGATCTGTCAAATTTATTTGATAGATTTTCAACTTTAATACCAAACGATAAGGTTCATGTTCAATTGGGAATATTTGACAGTTTGGGATAGTTTGATGTGCTGGCATCTTTACTTACTTCGGACAAGCCTATGATGAAGACGATAGTCAAAATACGAGGAGGCACACTATAAAAAGTGATCATGTTATGCCTTCTTTTAGTTTTTTTGCCTTCTTTAGTACATGTAAGTTTAACCCTGGGAAGTGGCAAAAAATTCCGGTTATACGCTGCCGTGTATGCATGAATTTTACCGTCCTTAGCAAAACTATCTAGGTTTACTTTTGAAAGGTCTGACAATCCTTAACATCATCATCATTTCAGGGGGGAGGGGGGGGGGCTGGGTTGCCACAAACGGCCAGACCCGGAACAACTACTTGTAGGTCATACAAATATTTGTTCCGTGCAGGAATCGAACCCGCGACACGCAGCGCAGCAGTCAATCGCTTAACCACTGCGCCAACCGTTCCGTCAAAACCGTGCTTTATTTTTTAACCGACGAAAAAACGGAGGAGGTCACTCAATTCGACGCGTATTTTTATGGCATTATAGACTTAAGTGATTTTATGTTACCTTTTTGAACTGTTGCTGTATCGCTTTCTTGAGCACCTTAGGTTTGATGGCGTCCAGCACGGACTTGGGCAGGAACTTGTGCAGGCCGAACTCCTTCTCCAAGTACTCTATATTCGACTTCTTGTCCAGAGATATTTGCATATCCTTACAGAAGTATCTGAAATTTTAAAAGAGTCAATATTAGAAATATATCCTTTCTTCATTAATCTTTGGCTAAAAGAGTGATGAATATAAATGTTGATGTATGTGGAGAGAGAGGGGAAAGTTAAAGAAAAGATACTGTTTTCGTTGGTACTTTATAATAATTCGTATATGAAAACTAGCTAAGTCAAAACTAATAGAAAGTTTCTATTAGAAATCTGAAAAATTATAATGAAATGATAAAAATTTACTAGGTTCTGATTTATTGAGCCAAATTTGACATGTTTATGTAAAATAGTTTTTGAGTTTTGGGTCAAAAGTGGCTCCAAATGGTTCGCTGCTCGCCAGTTCTGTTAGCTTGAACTTGGCTTCGTGTATATATGAATAGAAGAAAATGTGTTGCGCCGACCCCGAGTAACATCTATTCCATTGCTATAATTTAGGTAATACAAAGTTGATATTTTGGTTAACAACAAGTGCTTATATTTATTCACAAGCGGCACGTTACCAACGTCAAGGGCGACTCCAGCAGTCGACGTGTCGGTAGCTGCCGTCGGCGCGTCGGTGACTGCCGTCGACGCGTTGGTGACTGCCGTCGACGCGTCAGCGACTGCTGTCGACGAGGTGCCGCTAGTGTATTTGAGTACGTGGTCAACTGCAGCCGTCAACACTAGTCGACCTGGAGTTGCCTCTGCCGTTGGCAAGGTGCCGCTCGTGTATATAAGCACAAAGGTATATTTTATATATCTAATACTTACTTAATTTCTAAACAACATATTTGTATCGCCAACTCCTGGTCTACCATAGGATGATTGGCGTTGAGGTAGTCGTGTCGCACCTGGAAAATAAAACGAAATAATCTAGCAACGCAACCATAAGTCTCATTAATAACAAAATCCTTACCCATCATTAAAATCATGGAACACAGAATTACACTGTTAAAAATAACAGTTTGTAGCCTGAAAATATCCTGATGTGCGGTTTTACTACAAGTTATCCTACGTGGGTATTGTCCACTCTTTAAAACCTACGCATACGCATCGAAGAGTACTGATCAGTCACACATATACAGTGACATAGGTAAATACTGCACATTTAACCATTCAATATTCTACTTTGTTTCATTGGTCCGTAAATACCATCTCTTAAACACCAAGACCCCGCTCCCGTTATGTCGATGGACTCTGCTGTCATTCGTGGATCTTTGACAGTCAGAAGCCCGAAAGTCTGACAGCCAGTCTTACCAAAGTGTCATGTATTAACTGGGTTGTGGAGGTCAGGTAGTCAGTCGCTCCATATAAAACACTGGTATAGGTCTAATTCCGGCTAATCTGGAAGCCGATCCCAACATAGTTGAGAAAAAGCTAGGCTTATCGATTCAATTTTGTTTAATTTTTCTGATGTTTTTTTTTTGTATGTCCCTTTTTTTTTGGTGGGAAATGATCAAATAACTTTTCCCGCTCTGTGTGGAGCAGGAGGGCGTGTCAGACTTTTACTGACTAAAACCCACCCGTGTTGCCTCAGTAGCCTGTATGCCAGGGGCGGCGGTATCTCTTTCGAACAAACCCGCACCCCTGGCAGGCATCGGCCCTTGCGGGCCCCATAACTTTGTGCTGACATTTCGTTGAGGCGCGCGTGGAACACAACGCGCCGTCGACCTGGGCTTGGTCCTTACCGGACAGCGAGCTACCCATTACTCGCCGTCCGCAAGCCCTGTATGCACGTGTTTCTGTGACAAATATAACGTTTTTACTTTCTTTTCACATTGATTTGACTACTTTTGTGTAAACTTTCTTTCTCTGAACCTGCTGATCTAAGTTTTAAGAAAGAAGAATAGACACTATTTAACTTCGTGGGTATTTGCAGACCATCATGATCAGCCTAGCCTTTTCCCAATTATGACAGGGTCGGCTTCCAGTCTTACCGGATGCAGCTGAATTGCAGTATTTTACATGAACCGACTGCCTATCTGACCTCCACAACCCAGTTACTAGGTAACACGATGCCCCTTGGTATCACTGGTTGGTGAGTATTTGCAGACCATAATTACCAAAAATCTAAGCAAAGACTGATGAAGAAATCTTACCTGGTCGTAATAATAATGGAAGGTGACTCGGTCGCCGTCGCACAGGTCGCGCAAGTTGGCAGGCAGGTAGCGCACGCGCAGCTCGAGTCGCCACTCGCTCGCCGGCCATTTTGTGAGCAGCTCAGACACTGGAGTGTCTTGGTGGATCCAGCGGATCTGGGAAGAAATGAATAGAATACTCTATATTATTACACCATATAAATTACGGATATTAAATGTAGAAATTTTACATAGACACGATGACACAGGGGACAGTTTTATCGCTTAAAAGCGTTATGTTAAAGGCAACTACTAATTTTATCAACAGTAATCGACAATTTTGGGTATTCACTTTTTTGCAGAAATGGCATCCTTAGAGGCACTATATGAGAAAAATAAAAATATTTGGGTACTGGAAGTATGCTTTTTTTTTTTTGAGAACGATATTCACAGTACTTGCATGAAAATTTGACTTTTACATTACCGCGTTTCTCTCGAAACTGCTTTTTTGCAAGTGCTGCATTTACAATTAGCAGAGCAGATTACAAAAGATTTCTAATGCTATAATGCCAGATGCAAGATTGCCTTGGCGTTAGTTTACGTCGCTTTGAGGACGTTTCGAAAACAAAACAAACGCACCGCTGGCAGCGCTGAAAAACCTTAAGTAGCAAAGGATGACTTGTCCTAAGGCCATGAATTCATCTACACACCTTGCCAGTAGTTAGCCTCTTGGCCCGCAGCGCGAAGCAGGACGTGTACACTCGGTCGCCGGCCGCTAGCCTGGCCGCCAGCAGCCGTAGTACGGACCGCACATCTTCGTCTGATGATGCTCGCACCACGTTGAAGCCACCGTTGGGAAGGTGGACTTTTAACGTGGACTGGTCGCCTGCGCTGCCACCTGAGAAAGATAGAAGGAAACGTAGAAGAAATTGGACAAGTTCATCATCAAATCAAAGGCTAGGCGCCTTTTCCCAAGTAAGGTAACAGGATGCAGCTGAATATCTTTTTTTTTTCTGGAGCGGTTGTCGAAATCGGTAGAGGTCGAAAGCATAACAAAATTTCAATTTAAAAAAATTGGAATATTCTAATTAGAGACGTGCTGATACGAGTACACTGGCAAAAACTAAATGAGCGCCCTATCAATAATTGTTTTCAAATATATGAACTTTTCAATCGGGGACTGAGATTGACTAGCGTTCCTTGTAGAAAACTCTAAATCCATGAGAAAACTAGTAATCTTTAGACCATTTTTTTTTTTAATTTAATGCGCGTTATCAAATAATGTTATTTTACTTTTTTTAAATATGTTCCTGAGTAGGTTGTAAGCTCCAAATCCATATTATAAATTGTTATCCTAAAATCAAATTCGGTGTTAGGCTTGACATGGTAAGCCAGATGTAACCCGATTTTCTTAACTATGCACCTATCAATACCAAAAGGCTGCATTGGTAGCGTCAGCAAACGAAAATAACAGTGCAGATGACAATCGAAATTATTTTATAAAATTGACAGCATAGTACAGTATTTAGTTGTCAAAATAAAGTTCTTAATTCAAAATCTGGCTTGATGGTTAGTACCTAGACCCAAAGAAAAACCTTATTTAGAATGAGACCGATTGTTAAGTTTCCACAGACTAGAAGGCATCATTATAGCCTATTGACAATTCTTTATTCCGAGCCTCTGATTGGTCGAGGCGATTCCTATGGGCCCAGACGTTTATGGCAGACACTTTCTCACCAGTTAAGGTATTCCTGTCACGTACCTATGATTTATGTATGGAGAGAGATTTTACTGAGAATCGATGATAAATCAAGTTTAAAATGAAAGTCGGAAATCTTTTATTTTATACGACGTGACGTGAGTATTGGGATAAAAGTTATTTTGATACGGTAGCTTATTTTCTTTCCTTGGGGTGAAAATGGTCTCTGTGAATACACTGTGAATGTGAACGGCCCACACCCTCTCACAGAGAGGAGGCCCATGTCCCAGCAGTGGGAACTTTATTGGCTGTTTTATGTGTGTTTTGTACCTTCTCTCTGTGGTTTACATCCAGCGCTTGTTCTGCCGTAGAGTACTGAACTCTTAAATTCGCTAAAACAAACCCTGTTTACCGTAAGCCGATACTCGCAAACAGATCAATTTCATAAAACTGCGCCTACACACAAACTAAATGGATGTCACCAAAGTAATGGGGTTAATAAAAGGCACAGTAAATTAAAACCGCTGCGAGGAGTGTCGTTATGGGCGTGGTGACCAACCCCTGTGGTTACTGTACTAAAATATTGGTCGTAATTGTTATTGTTCAATGTGAAGGTTATATGTCAGATATTCAATTTTCATTAGCAAAGTGCTTTCCCAGTCCATAAAGTTACGTGAACACTTGCTGAATCTCATGTATCTACAACATAATCAACCTATAGCGGTCCCACTGCTGGGACACAGGCCTTCCTCTCGATAAAAGGGAGTGGGCCGTAATCTACGACCAGGACCCAGTGCGAGTTGGTAGATGTCACATGTGTTCAAATTTTAGGTTTTGGAACATCCATACGTTTACTTAAGTATTAAAAATCTTAAATTAAATAATTCCTTGACAAACCCCTTAACTTTAAGGGCCTGCGCCCACTAACGGCTCGACGGGCACCATCGGCACGACAAGGGATTGTTATGCGACGAATAGGAATGTAACCTAAATCTAAGACACTAAAATTTAAATGATGATGCCTAAGAATACCGCGGCATCGTTGCCGTTGAAATTTCAATTTTACTATCACACTATGTTTGAAGTTTTATTTCTATTCGTTGCTTAAACATCCCTTGCCGTGCCTTGCCGCCAGTGCACGCTGGCCCTAACAATCCTTCTTAAAAAAGAGTTTCCAACTTTATCTGTGGTGACCACTTAAAACTTTTTCACACAGGACACGTTACACGTCCGTGCTTTAATTAAAACTGTGCACACAGGTAATATAATGCTCGTCTCATTAAAAAAGGACAAACGCCTCCCCGACGTTTAAGCTGTAATATATTGGTGGAGGAACCAGAGCGGGTGGAGAGGGAGGAGGAATGAGGAGAAAATGGGAGTGCGTGTAATCGGATTTCTGGAAACAAAGACATTGCTTTTTTTGTTGTAAAAAGGCTTGTGACGGTGCAAAGTATGAATGGTATTGTTTCCTTTTATTTTGATAGTGTGTGGTGTAATGTTTTTCGAGGATGTCAGGGTGGAAATGGGGATGTTATAGGATTTTGTATCATCGGGTTTCAAAAGACAAAAGCTAATTTTGAATGGTGTTTGTGTTTTTGTTTGCGAGTAGTCCATCTTTTTCAGCGTACATTGAAGTAAAAACAATGCGGTATAATAAACCTCACCCTAATTGCGTGGCACACTTGCAATCACAATCTGAATAATTTTGAAGAATATTGCAATAACATTGCTTCATATTCGAAAAAATTGTCTTCTCAACAATGTAAATAACGTTAGTGTTACCTAATTACCAGTGATCGGAGTAGGTAGATTGATTTCGGGTCAATGAACTGGCACGTATATAATAGGTCTTTACCTATGAAATTGCCGTTTTGTATGAAAAAATTTAAACGATTTTTTTTCATGAATTTTTTATTTGTATTAATCGAAGCAATCACCCATGCAATCAATGCATCTTTGCCATCGCAGTGGCAGTTTATTGATGCCCTTCTTAAAGAAATCAGCTGGACGGGAGGCAACAAATTCTTCAAAGGCATTTTGTACTGCCTCTCGGGTATTAAATTTTTTTCCCGCCAAGAAGTTATCCAAATTCTGGAAAAAGTAGTAGTCTGTAGGCGCAAGGTCTGGTGAGTAGGGCGGATGACGGAGAGCTTCCAACCCCAGTTCTTGCAACTTGGAGACCGTCTGCTGTGCAGTATGAGGTCGCGCGTTGTCGTGCAGGAGCAGCGGAGACGAGCGATTGACCAATGCTGGTTGGAGATGCGCCAGCTTCTCCATCATTGTGTTCAGTTCTTCACAGTACACATCTGCAGTAATGCTCACCCCGTTTGGTAAGAAGCTGTGATGAATCACACCGGCGCTAGACCACCAAACAGTGACCATCACTTTTCTAGGGGTAAGTTTTCGTTTAGGGCATTGTTTAGGTGCTGAACCAGGATCCAACCAACTTGCTGAGCGCTTACGGTTATCAAACAGAATCCATTTTTCATCGCAGGTAACAATGCGGTTCAAAATTCCTTCATTTGTGTGTCTGTTGAGCAGTGCAAGGCACGTCTCGACGCGTACTTCGCGCTGGCGATCATTGAGTTCGTGGGGCACCCATTTGTCAAGCTTTTTTACCTTGCCAATTTGACGCAAATGGACCAATATTGTTTTGACGCTAACGTCGAAAGCTGCTGCTAATTCAGCCGTAGATTGTGTATCATCAGCTTCCACAATCGCCTTTAATTCGTCATTGTCGACCAAAGTCTTCGGACGACCGCGAGGTTCATTTTTCAGGTCGAAATTTCCAGAACGGAAGCGAGCAAACCAATAACAGGTGGTGCGTTGGTTTGTAGTGTTAGCTCCGTAAACGTCGTTGATGTTGCGTGCCGCTTGTGCCGCGTTGCTGCCACGACGGTACTCATATTCCATAATTACTCGAATTTTTAACGTATCCATGATGACGAAAAAGATTGAAATGCGATGAAAATGTAACACTAATCAATAAAGAAATGACTACTTTTAGAAAAAAAAAAACCATGTTTTTAAAATAAAATTAATTTGAAATTAGAATTCTTAGCCAAACAAAAATTATTTTGATTTGAAATGGCCAGTACTGCAGAACGGCAATTTCATAGGTAAAGACCTAATATTAGTATGGATATGCCTCCGGGATTTTGAAATGATCTAAACTGCTTTTTATATAATTTTCACCTGTTTTCATATTCATAACTAGTTATTGCATTGAATGCGAAAAAATATATCTATAGCATTCTATAAATTTCTAATGTAGTAGTTTAAAAATACAAATTTCACAATATTTGATTCAATCCCGTAAGTACCAAAATGAAATCCCGGAAAAAAAGCTTATCCATGTTATGATTTCTATGACTATTCATGATGCGAGTACGTAAAATCAATCTACCTACTCCGATCACTGCTAATTACCCTGCTGGAATCTTTTTCGAGCTAAAATGACGATATTGCGTACCAATCTAACAAGGACTGAGGTTTTTATTCAACTTTTATCAGTGCTCTATAACTACCGTCCTAAAACTAGAAAGGAATTAACCCTCACTTGGGCAATTTAGACTTTTTAATAGAATCTAAGAGAGTTCACAATTCTCTATCTTTCTGTCTAACAATTTTTTTTACAATTCAAATAGTTCCCAAGATATGAGAGTTTGTAGGCCGTTAACTGGAAAGGATTCTTTAGGATAAACAGAAATAAATATCAATTGATTTTTCTACAATCAGTAACGTAAGTTTAAAAAAAATTACGATGCACGCGTTTTTTTCCATTTTCTCGGAAACAACTTTTAGGGCTTAACGCCTGTCTAGTTAAAGGACGGCAGTATGGGGTACTCATTGTCAATATTTTCCGTTCCGTTTTTTATCCAGAGATTTCAATCTAAGATGATGTGACTCATGAATGTTTTTTTTTTATAAAAGCAGTCGATTTATCTTACCATGTGCTGGCGCCGATGACTGGTGCCTCTTAGGCGAGCCACCCGGTGGAGCGGGTTGCATGGCGCGCGCTAGCGGACCGTCCCCGCATCGACCGCCACCTTCCGGCTCATGGCTGTAACAATAGAGAGATAATATGTTAGAAATATTCAGTCAAGGCTTTTCTTAATAACTATATGCCATAAAATCATGGCAGTTCCATATCCATTGCGTGCTCGATTGGACATAGGGGGACAAGACAAATACTACATGTATTTGTCTTGGGACAGGTTTTAGAGCCGAAACCCGTAAAATGGTTTCTGAAAAAGCTCAAAAATTAAAATCTACTACAACTGTAGCAAGTTAAAATGTTTTGAAAGCGCTACATCAAGGCCATTTTAGGCGAAAGAAATAGTAAGCAGATGATTGGAAGAAAGCGCGCAAAAAATCGTCGCGTTTTTGTGCTCATGGGGCAAACTCCTTACGCATGAAGTCCGTAGTTCCGACAGAAGTTCCGTGCATTTACTAGACATAAGATTAGTCAGAATTAATGACAACACGATTTGACAGTTGTCTCTACTCCCGATAAGTATTATTAGCATTTCGGAAAATTTAATTTGACACTTGTTTTAACTTACAACTACTTTCAGACAGGCCAGTATCTTCGTTGACAGAATTAGGCAATAGACCCCTGATGTGTGTCTAGCCATAAACACATTCATTGCATGCTTATACACCGTTAATGTATCTCCACAAGCATGTAAAATTAATTCTTCGCGTAAAAATCTCCTTTTCGCAGTACATTAACTTTGTAAACGTTATGGAGCGCTCTGCTAGGTACACACATTATTATTCATGAGGATGATAGCACACTTCTGAATCTACATACATGCATGCAGTTTACTTTCATAGCTTTTTTAGTGAGTTAAGTACCGTCTTATTATCGTCGTATCTGAAGTTACATAGTCTTCACGGATTTATTCTGAAGTGCCATAACCGTCATTTTAATTCGGTTGAGTGGCAAATTGAAATATTGGTACTCTACAGGGTGCGCGTATGTACGCACGGTTACACATCAAGCTACACCTTCCAGTTTACGCTGATCTCGCACTGTACGGAAATCCTATACAATGCGAGATCAGCTTATACTGGAAATTATAGCTTGATGTGTAGCTATGTGTACATACACTTTTTTTTAAACAGGAGATTTGTTTTTAACAAACGAATATTTTCTGCGCATTTAATTTTCATTTCATGGTTAAAGTTTGCGCGACAATGTCCCTGCCGTCCTGTATACTGTGACAAACATAATTATATGCTATAAATTATAAGGAAAAATTCACTATGACAAATCATTTAATATTAGAAGAAGACTAGACTAATATTTGGTCAGTCAAATGTAAAGATACCAAGTCAACATTTGTCAACGCTCTGAATTTCACTAAATTCAAATATTTGTAGTGCTTTTGTATATATATTAATAAACACATCGGCTCTTTCAAGTTATTTTAGAACCATAATACAAGGGAAGGAAGTTTGTTTTTAACTCTCTGTGGGAGCTTCACTCAAAAACTACTAAACGAATTTTAATGACAGTTCTGTTTCTACTATTTTCGGACTTCGTCGACCAAAAAGGGTACAAAGTTATGTTAGAAATATATAAAGGAAGGAACGCAACGGCAAAATACTGTCGCCGAAGATAGAGAAAAAAGGTTTCTTTATGTAGAGGACAGTGATGTGTATTTTTCGGGAAAATTTCCCATTATCCCCGGGAATAGCATCACATCACTATTCAGTGGATAAAATACGAAAACTCTTAGTAAAGTAAAAAGAAAGTAAGATGGTAGTATTTATTCACTAGCTTTTCTGTCCCACAGCTGGTCAAAGGTTTCCCCATATTTTTTCAGCTCACTTCATGATTTGCCTTCTCCGGGAATTTTTTTATACAGGAAAAGTTTTTATCCAGTGCGCAAACTGTAACCATGAATTCAGCATATTATCATTCTAGACCCCCTACCGCAGAAATTTTTCGCCGGTTATACAAAAAAAAAATCAGCTGTTCCATACATTTTGACCGCGTAGGTATTGCACTTTTCTATGAAACAGCTGATTTTTATTTTTATAACCGGCGACAAATTTCTACGGTAGGACTTCTAGAATGATATGCTGAATTCATGGTTACAGTTTGCGCACTGGATAAAAACTTACCCTGTATTGTGTTCATTTAGGTCGTTATCTCAATAACACTGTCAGGAATAAACAATCACAATCAAATAACAATTCAATTTAACAAAGGAGTTCAACACAAAAGTAGGCAGCATACTTCCAAACAATAAAAGGAAACGCTAGCCTTTTGTTTCTTAAATCACAAAAAAAGAAAATGGCCGACCTCAACCCGAAACTATTGCTGAGGAAAAATATCCATGGCAAAATATCAAATAGTTTCAAGCTTTACCGAATTGGTCAAGGGTTTAACAAAAGACGCCGCCGACAAGGCCGCCATTTTGTCCAAGGGCACAAATAGCGTACTAAGGAAATATTGGGCACATAGTGGTGCGTTATTGTAGAAGTCACATTTTTTTATAAAGGGTAAAGAAAATCTGGGAAAGTGTTATAAGAAATGCGTGTTTTTCGACAGCCTTTTCAGTATCGGCGTTAGAAGAATTAAGGCTATGTTTTCTCATAGAATAAGCTTTTTAAAGACTAATTGCTTGCTACTTAGATGTTAAATAGTCTACTGTTTTTATTTGGGCTACAAAAAGGAGTTGTTTTTAAATAGGTTATGACAACTCTAAATGGAGTAAACCATAGATGATAGATCAAATATGTAAATTCCCTATTTACATATTTGATCTATGGTTTACTCCATTTAGAGTTGTCATAACCTGAAAATTGCCAGAAAGTTGCTAAAATACATGCTGGGTGACCACCCAGCAACAAACTCCCAAGCCAAGGTTTGTTTGTCAAGCAAAATAACACGCTTTTTTGTCTGTCTGTGGCGGATCTTCTAAAATATATAATGGATTTTAATGTGACTTTCATTCATAGTATTTTATTTGGAAATAGCACAGAAATCTCGAAGTTTTGACATGCAATATCCAATAAAATAAAAAAATGCAAGCACAAAGTACACAAATGCTACAAATATCGGATCTCGACATAAACAAAAAGAACTCCCTAAATAAAAACAAATGCCATCTTAAGAGCGTTCTAACCACGCGGGCTGGCAACGGCGCATTTATGGCGGATTTGGATGGATTATTTCATGAAATTCAAACAAAAGAAAATATATTTTTCAGCCGTGCACTAGATCGTTGGTATTTTCAAGTTTGTATGCTAATTTCTTTACAGTTATTTTGGTATAATTACTTATAAAAATCGAAATATCGTAATTTGTTTTCTATTTGCATTACTAAGTACGATTAACTGTTTTTATTAAAAAGTAAATGTTAAAAATCATTATAAATACCAACGGTCTAGTGCATGGCTGAAAAAAAAAATGGTATTTTTGTTTGTATTTAATGAAATAATCACGAGAAACTACTATAAATGCGTTGTTGCCAGCCCGCATGGAATGAACACTCTTAAACAATCATACCTCACATTCCCCACTAAAACTTTCCTTTACCAACCCTTACCGTAACATAACGTTGTTTTATTTCGTAGCGAATTACAGCATAAGAGGATTACATACGATGTGCGTGTGTTGTGGGGAGAAACATGCTGAGTAAGCGAACATACGTACGCGACGTATCACGTACCTCGTGTTTTATTAAAAGAAGGGAGAGTGCGGTAAAACAAAAGAGGAAAGAAAAGGATTAGCCGAAAATAATTCTAGGTTGATATCCGTCACTGTTCCAAAAAGGTAGAGAATTTTCCGAGTGGCTTACAAATACGGGCCTCAGATCTCCACAACTCGAGTTACTGCCTTGTAGGATACCCATATGATAACCCCTTGATAAAATTATGAGACTTTTGGGCTTCTAACGATCCGTAACAATTGTCAAAGATTTGATTGCCCGCCAAGAAAACTCCGCCACAAATTCACAAAAAGAACCGAAATACTGTATTCTAATAATTGATACAAATATTGCCAAAGGTTGGAAGGAACAGTTCCCGCAACCCAAGATTATACAAATGTAATTTGACAGAAACGACATTCAGACAAATTAACTAGATAGTATAGTTTACATACTAGTTAATTAGTACATACTCAACTGTAAAAAGCACGCATTTAATTAAAAGGACTGCTAATCAATGAAACCAATCAATTTTGCTCAAAGACCCCTTTCAATCAGTCGCCGTTTCCCTCATTATGTAGATAGCTAGTATTGGCTCTAATTTAGTCAAGTTATAGGTATATGCAAGCAATAGTAGTGCTTAGAGCCTATTCATCTACTAATATTATCTATCTATTAATATTATAAAGAGAAAATTGGATTTGATTGTTTTTTTTGCTCCGAAATTACTGGACCGATTTGAAAAATTCTTTCACTGTTGGAAAGCTACACTATCCCCGGGTGACATGGCTATATTTTATCCCCGTATTCCCACGAGAACGGCGACTACACGGGTGGAACCGCGGAGCGCTGCTAGTTCATTTTAAAAGTAGTGATTTATTGATAAAACTGGAGGAGGACTACGAGCAAGGCTTTCATTTGAATATTTTCTTGTTTCATATTTCTTGGAGCGTGATTTTTCAGTATTCCCGGATAATTTTAACATTTGAACTGACTTACATTTTTAAATCTTTAGTAGACGATAACTTAGTAGTCACCGCGTTTCCTAGCCAATTATTATCATCATGACTTAAAAGTAGCTACGTATATTATGCTAAAAACACATTATTTTTCTTTTTTTATTGCTGAATGTACCTGGTCTTGACCTCGATCACGCCTGATTGAAAACGATTGATAAGTTTATGATGGAACGAGCGTACCCAAACATGCCTGTTCACTGTTGTTTTGAAGGAAGACTGGTCCTAGCTCAAAAACTTTAATAACACTAGCCTTTATTAAACTCAATCAGTAAATTAATCCATCATCAGTTAATGGTACTTCGTTTCCCACAATTTTGTTTTCAATCAGCTAATCCAACAGTTCCAAAACGTCCCCAAAAGTTCTCAAATGCCAAACAATTCCAACAGAGTTTGATAAAACACGATACAAACATTCAAGCAATTTCATATCGCTTTGATTGCGATCAAAGGACGCGATCCGACCCTCGATTGGTTCGAATCAAATTGACCGCAAGGCATCCGGGCCCTTTAATAAACCAAGGGTGGTTTACCCACTTTAGTCACAAACCAAGAAAATACAGAACACCAACTTTTTCTTTCTTGTATCTGAACAGACAGCTTTGTTTGCTGGGGAATTTTTTGCACTACTTCTTACCACCTTTATTTTTATTTTTTTTGGGTGGGAAATCATCAAATGACTTCTCCTGCTGAGTAGAGCAGGAGGGCGTGTCAGACTTTTACTGACTAAAACCCACCCGTGTCCCCTCAGTAGCCCGTATGCCAGGGGCTGTGGTATCTCTTTCGAACAAACCCGCACCCCAGGCAGGCATCGGCCCTTGCGGACCCTACCAGTGGTTGCTGAAATCTTTGACGGCGCGCGTGTTGAACACAACGCACCGTCCCGTCTACCACTTTTCGGCCGACGCTATACCGACACTCCTCTTCCCCTGCGGCCCCACCGCGTCCGCCATCAAACGGTGGCGGCCCCGTCCAGGCCACGGAAGGGAATAGAGCTAAAGTACTGGTGAAGTGCATTTCGTTTGGAGGATTGTTATGGGCGTTCGAAAAGTGCTGATTCAGAGCCTAGTTTAAATAAATTACATTTGTTTTTTTTAGCAGTGAAAATGAAAACAATTAAAACAGCAGTCACAAGAAAAAGCAAGATTTTTGAGATTTACCTACTCCACCATTTTAACTTTTCGAGACGACTTAGTATGACAATACAGAATTTACATTGAACAAAGGTCTCAATCTTATATAATACATATATAATCAGCCTATATTCTTCCCACTGTTGGGACACAGGCCTCCTTTCTTTCCAAACCTCTAGCACCCCTCATTTCGCGTTAAAGGTTAAGAAATAAAACAATAAATCGAGAAGTATCCAGAGAAATAAAAATATTTCCATCGGCGTGATTACAGAAAGCAAGACTTTTCCGCGACATAGCTAGTGGAAATCTACGATTTTTGTATCTAGATATCGCACACCTAGATCTATACTGAGACAACTCAAAAAAGGTCATTTTTCAGGAGACGAAAAAAACGTATATTTGCATTTTTTGTTAGGGAAGCTATACAATTTAATTTGATTCTAGGTAATAAATAGCTTGTAAAATGTCACAGTATACAAGCTGGGGCTGAAATTCAATACGTCAATTTACTATCAACTCATTTCATGTTGATCCATCAAAACAAAGTCAAATCAAAATATAATCACTAAATATTTACGTACCATATCAAAAAATACTGGAACAAGTCAAAATATCCTTAAGTAATGTGGCAGAACAATTCACCATCACCGTAACGACTCTAATTAACTCACGTATACGTGTCATCAAAACTGTAACAATTTGAAATATCCGCGTTTTCGTTCTTGTTAATACCTGCACTCCTTAAGGCAAGTGAAGATCAACTCACAATAGACTTGTTTAGGTGGGAGCAGGTGGCAGACGTTGATTCAACAAAAGAAAGTTAACGCTACCTAGCGATTAATTTTATGAGCTTTTATTGAACCTGTCACGTTGGATAGTTGCGTATGAGCACCGAGCATTCGAATACAGGCATAACTCAAAATTAACGATTTTTGAGTTGTCTCAGTATAGATCTAGGTGTGCGATATATTTGTTACCCAGCTACCTGTAGACACTTTACTTATTAACCCTCTGACTCTTTACTTAATGTTCTGAACTCTTTACTTAGTGTTCAAGCTAAGTTTACCCTCTTACATTACCAAGATATTGTTATGAAGCTAACGGAACAAACTTAGTTCCGGCATTTAGTATGTTAGGATCTGAACCTTATCCGGCTTGCATCAGACGATTCTGATATCGTGGGGTGGTGAAATCTTGAACCAAGTTTGGT
This sequence comes from Polymixis flavicincta, assembly GCA_949987655.1. Lineage (NCBI taxonomy): Eukaryota > Metazoa > Arthropoda > Insecta > Lepidoptera > Noctuidae > Polymixis > Polymixis flavicincta. Next base: position 14,147,207 of record OX465188.1, on the reverse strand, counting down.
GAGTGTTTGGGTATACAACATAGTGTGTTAGCTTTAGACAGATTGCAGTTAAAATGATGCAAATATTAGGAAGACACTTTGTATCAATTAAAATTATAAATGTGGGTGTCTATTAAGAAAAAGATTATGGCTAACACAGATACAAACCTGTGGGTTTGTTGAGAATTGACAGAAATAAACATTATTATATCAGAACCCCACCTGATGAATAATATTTATTTTTGCCAATTGGTTCATAAAATCACTTTACACATCAAAAATACTTATATTTCAAAACTAGATGAATTTGGTGTGTCCTATCCGACTATCTGAGAAGCTGCAGAAAGCTGAGATTTAAGAAAATATTGAAGGATTATGTGAAAGATGATATACCTAGCTTTAAATATTGCGATGAGGGCTTATTGAGATGCACGGAAGACGATGATATGTTGTATCTCAAATAAATGGGAATAAGGGTTGGAGGATAGCGACAATTGTTGTGTCCGCTTCATCTATTATATTGCATTTATTTATATGTAAAATGTATAAGCAATTATTTTGTTTTGCCCGCTACTGCACTGTAACCAGTAAACAACATACCTATTGTTTTGTTTCATATTGTATTTTAAGTTATTTAATTTTTGAACTGAAAACTTCTTTAAGCGTACTGGGCATTTTAAGAGATGGGAAAAAAACAATTGAACTCGCGACACCGTTACCGACACCTCTGTTTTTTAGTAGAGGTATTTCGATAATTTAAGTCTCAAAATATAGGTTTAGGTCCAGAACTAATGTTCAATTGGAATTATGAAATTCGGATAACCCGTTTAGTCGCTACGGCCAAAATTATGACTATGAATAATGTGAAATCCTCGCGACTCTGTTACCGACACCACTGACAATACGAACGTACGAAAAAACAACGTTGAACGTACATTGAATTTTCAACGTACGTACGTTTAATCTGACAATCCAAAAAGTATTTTCTGACGATTAAAAAAATACACACGTAATTGGTCAAGTTTTCACTTCTATTGGCACTCCAGGATGCTGTGAATTCGTTTTTCGTCGGTTTTTATCGCAGCGATAATTTAGAAAAATATTTTCATGCATATGCACGGTTATAATTTAGAAAAATATTTTCATGCATATATTCATATTTCTAGCGGCATTGAATGACCACTGCTTTGTTTGTAGTCAAGTTATCAGAAAAACGGAAGCGTAAAAGTATGAGTCCAAAATAATGTTGATTCATTGACAAAGTATTCTAATGCCTTTATCAATTGACTCCTACATGTTACTGGAAAAGATAAGCAGGTGAATCTATGATATTTTATATTCACGGATCAAACATATTTAGATAGATTAAAGATTCCAAGTATCGTTTTGATATGAAATAATGTAGAGATTAGGTACTGAATGAATAAAGACTAAAGTAACAGTGGAAAAGAGATAGAGAATTATCTAACGATGATTAAATTATCGCGGGGAGCGATGAAACAGTGGATTGTATTTCAGGCAATGGTATAATGCCGTGCTTATTATAAAAGTGTCCGGAGAAACGATTAAAGATTAAATAAGAGAGGAGAATCGTCCGTCGCAGTGGAGTGTGTTGAAGCGAGAGAATGCGCACTCTCGCGATGGTCAGAATATAGCAGTTAATTTAAAATAAGGAAGACTATAAGTCAGTACGGATGCGTAGAACCAGACGCAGTTATTGGGACAAAAATACTGATAAGTAAGTATAATGAAGCCAACAATCACTATGATAATAATCAAGGAACATTATATCCAAGTAGCATCCGTACTGACACCGTATTTACAAGATACACACAAAAGAACTCCTACAGTTACGACTAACTGACTTAAATTAAATTTAAACAAGCTTTTTATACCAGTTCCAAGTATTAACAGAACGATCCGGTCACCTTCAAAGTTAACTTTATACTAAGGAAGATCTTTGGCTCACAAATTACGGTCCGATTGACCTTACGTGTCAATCTTCTGTGGTTTTTGTTACCTTTATTACAAAACAGCAAAGGAATTGATAAGTTAGAATATTGTGATGAGAAGAACCTGTTATGCTATGCTAGTAATGTGCAGTTTCATACACGACTTTATCTACTCTCATACATTGGGATTGAACCTACTAAACTAAATAAAAGATCAAAGGTACAAGACTAAGAAATAGTTAGTAATGCTACATGTTAATGTACACGGTATAAAAAAAGCGCGCCCAGTATATGCGTTCCATTGTTCCATTCTCGCTTTGAGAACTAAACTATGTAAGCCACTATCATAATTACCAAACCGCTAGGGGTGAAGATAATGGTGATAAAGCTATTAGAAGGGACCACAACATGCTCATAATAAATTGCGCTTATGACTTGATGAGAATCAGTAATAACCAAAGCGAAGTTTGGAAGTTGCACAATGAAAGCTTGGTCATGAACATTGATATGTACTAGGAATTTCTATGAAACAAAAGGCAGTTGTATAGAACGACACTCGAAAAACGCATCCAACACTGGAACTCTCAAACACACGCTTGCAATAGATACCAAAACAACCAAAAAAATACGCTTACACAATAAAGAAATTAAATACAAATACTTAACAAGAATAATGAAGAAGCATGAATGTATCCACCACTGGAAGTCAAACACACGTTTGCAGTAGATATACAGAAATAAACAAAAAATACTCTAAAGCAATAAAGAAGTTAACCAACAAAAAACTAAACATGAATAATGGAAGAACATGGAGAAATAAGGCTGAAATAATTCTTGTGTTCAATTTAAAATCCGAAGCTCAGCCCAGCTTAAAATCCAGACTACCCTTGCCACGAGAAAAAACACGGGATTCAAAGAAAATTATAAAAAGCAGAAAATGAGCGAGTTAAGCTCGGGCTAAAGGTTAATATAGTAAAAACAGAATTGTATTATTGTAAAGTAGATGCCGAAGTAAAAGCAAACATACTGCAGGAGGTGAATTTCACTGCGGAAGTTAAACGGGTGCATAAAGTTGGAAGGGAAAACCCAGGAGCAAATTCTTAACTGATTTGTTTTTACGAATATTGTTGGATTTAAAAATACTAGTGGTCAACTAGTGGTCTAAATACTATTTATTTAAGTTTTAATAAATCATAATCAAAAATATTAGCGTTCACTTCTTCTGCATATAAACTTTCAACTGTGCCAAATGTGCAAATTTCATACTTCTCCATCCGCCTAATTATATAATAAGTTGCTTCCATTAATAATATAATTACTTAATATAGACATGTTTGATTGTGGTGTTCTATCACTTGTAGTTTCAATCTGATAGTCTAGACTACAGTCAAGGACTGGAAAACGATTTTAGACTTTCTAAATTGTCATGTTATTGACCTGAAAATTACGAAAAAAAAGAACGAGTATGATAAGACTTGAATTATCCTCAAACCTCTGTACTCTCTCTACATATCAGCGGGGCGAGCACGGCCTAATATGACATCGCTGATACAATTTATCACAATTTGGGAAAGGTTTTAATATTAACATTGTAACTCAAGCGATGTCACAGTAGGCCGTGCTAGCCCCGCTACGTAGGTCCATTATCCACTGTCCCAATCAACCACAACCTGAATCTAGGCTTACCAATATCCAGTACATGGGCATATAAAGTTGTAATTATCACAACAAGGCTCTGTCCGGGCTGGGGGTGACCCTCTCCGCATTCCCCCTTCACCCCCGCACGCATCGATTGGCGGCTTTCGGCGCATGCAAATGCACAATGCCCCTTGCATTCAGAATAGGCGATGAGGGTAGTTAGACACGTTTTCTTAGGGTTGGCAAACTTTTGTATTTAGATTTTGGAGGGTACTTTTATGTTGATTTTCTAAATTTAAAGTGACAACTACAGACTCCCGCATTGTTCCAATCGTGTTTATATGAGTGAAATTTTGTGCAAAGAAATTTATTTTAGAATTGGGTTTGAAATCATTTTTGTTGAGCTTTTCTTCTAAGGTTTTGCTTTCCTAAAGGCATATGTTACTATGCAGCAAAATTTTTAAGTAATCGTACGTACTGAGATCATTGTGACAACTTTTATAACGGCATCAATTAGTATCCCAGGCTACTCTACTAGAACAATTTCTGTGAAAACTTCATGAAAATTGTTCTACTAGAGTCGCGTCGCACTGGTCTGAAGGACTCTTAAGAGTCGTTACAATTCTCAGTTTTCTCCAATTTGCCAGCCCTGATTTTAGGTAACACACTTTTGTTTCCTATGTCTGGGTCTGTGATTGATTTGGTTTTGTTTAGGTTTTGCTTGTCTAATCAATGTTACTAAGCAGTGTCCCTGTGTGCTTTTGTTGGATTGGAGTAGTATTTAAAATCAAGCATTTTAGTTTTGTCTACAATCGTTGTAAGCTCTATCTATATTTTTAAAAGTGTGTGTTTAAATACTTATACATGTTTTTATTTTAAAAACGTTGGCGATCGCAGTATGGTGGTTAAAATGCATAGAGAACGCTGCTGCCCATTCTCTAGTAAGTTCCATAGTCGCTTCCTACGACACCCACTGGAAGAAATGGGATGGTGCTATTCTTTTACGCCCGCCTACCACACGGGACAACCTACCTCGTATATTTACTTATTTGAAGTATATTTTCTTAAAAATCCTTAGCATATTTCTTGAAATTAATATTACAGGCTTGTTGAAGCTTCGTGTGTTAAAAGTCTTGTTTTACCGGAAAAACGTGTGAAGACGCCTTTCAAACCTCTTGAGCTTCCTCAGTGTTTACAAAGTTGTCTAAACGGTAACTTGACCTCAGATGTTGCTCAAAACTTTGCATTTGCCTTCCTGTTGAGATCAAATATGTCCATAAGATGGTGTAAATACTTTAGACATGCAATGTACTGCATTTCACAACAGGTTTTTTTTAATACTGATAAGAGTTAGAATAAGGATAGGTTTTTCTTGTGTTTAAATAATTTTCTTGCTGTAATTTGATCTTTCGACTGACTAACTGAAAAGTTGTGTGGAAATCAATTGTCATGGTATGGGCGACTGAGGAAAGTTTAGAGTACGAATGTACAAAGAAACGATGAATGGACTGTGTGAATGATGATATGGTTAGAAAGGGTGTGACTACGGAGATGACGACTAATAGAGAAGTGTGGAAAAAAAGATATGTTGCGACGCCAAACAGATTGGGATAAGAGTAGTAGAGTATGCAACTTCTAATAACTTTAGTCTAGACTTTTGGAAAATAGTGCAGAATTCTGGTCCGAGCTTACTTCATTCTGCTTTATTTCTTTAGTTTAGACCAGCCCTTCCCAAAGTGGACGATAACGCCCCCTTGTGGGCGCTGCAGGCCTAAAGGGGGGCGGTAAGAGACCCGCTAATTCCGCTCAATCTCCGCTAATATAACTCACAAATTAATTTAATTTGAAGTTATAGTGGTTTTTAAGTAGGTGAAAAAATGGGGGCGCTAAAAAATAATTTATTCTCAAAGTGCGCAGTAGACAAAACAAATTTGGGAACCCCTGGTCGACTGGTAAAAATGCCTATGGCATTAAGTCCGCCTCTGTACATGTTTGTGCATAAAGTTTAAATAAATACATGACTTTCGGATCCCTTTTTACATTTAGGTAGTTGCCAAATTTCGATAAGTACATTATCAAAACAATAAAAATGATTAACAATATCAGTAAAACAATACACAATCACTTTACTTGCCAAGCAGTACTGATAAAAATTAAAGTGTCCCGCATATTTTGGCAGGGGGCCGGCGCGTGCGCCTCTTGGCACCGATTAGGTCATACGGTACGATGCAAATGATGCATTGTGTGTGATTCCAGCATGTTTGTATGACGTAAGTACCGTTACAGCTTTCGAGGTGGCGTCTAGAGTATTTCGTAGTGTCTGGCAAGAAAATATTTAGGTCTACCTAGCTTTTGCTAGCGGTTTTTCCCGCGTGTAGGTCGGAAATTATCCCACGAAAACGTACTACCGGGATAAAAAGTATCCTGTATGTTAATCTAGGTTATTTATTTATTTAGATTGGCCAACAATTGTTTACACAATACATTAAAATAATTTATATAATGATACCTACGTTCACAAGTGCAACAATTACTTATAGGCTAACACAACATGTACAATTTATGGTTTTTACTTAATAAACATAACGAAAAAGGATATTTACAATAAAATTAAATTAAAAGATTTTTTTTTGGGAATCATGCGTATCAATAATAATTTAAATTAAATAATTGGGCAAAACTAGAATTGATAACAATGAAAAACAAATAATAATAAAACTCTCCTTATTCAATTGAAATTTACAGAATAAAAGTTAAAAGATATAAAAAGTTAAATGATAAAATTAAAATAAACTTAAAATAAATAGTCAGTAGTGAGATCATTGGTTGAGAGTAAAATGTCCAATTACAATTTTATAGAATTTTCCTATGCTGTCATGGTGTATGTCAGTGCGATCACTGCAGCTGTTCAAGTTTTTACAAAGGCGTGAGATCGGTGAGTTAGCATCAAGAACCGTTCTGCGCAATGGAGGTCATAATCTAATGTGTGCCAAATTTTTATCTAAATACATTCAGCCGTTTTGGCATGATTGAGTAACAAAAATCCAAACTTACACATTCATAATAATAGTAGGAAGTAAGACTAGCTTTTGCCAGTGGCTTCGCCCGCGTGGAAGTCGGGAATTATTCCACGGGAACGTTCCCGAACGACTTTTTATCCCGGCAGTACGTACTACCGGGATAAAAAGTATCATTTGTGTTAATCTAAATGATAAATGATTTTATTTCTGTAAGTAGGTTTGTACAAACACTTTTACACGTCAATCATATTTTTTAAACTAGATGAGGTCGGCGTTTCCTATCTGACTACTCTGAGAAGAAAGGCCGAAACAAACTCAGAGGTCACAGTCTCTTTTAAAGTCCAGACATAATCTTGGTCAGATCATGTGAAGACCATGTGGATTGGTGTCTGAAATGGTCTTTTGAGGAAAGAACCACACAGGTTGAGTGGACCTGTCCATTCAGTGCACGCATGTATCAGTAATCATACGGCTCAACTCAGAACTTGAGGAGCTCAACGATTTGACGAACAATACCAAAGAAAGGACATTTGGGTAGGCCGCATAAAGTACTCAAACTGCCAGATTAACATTAAAAACGAACTGAGAAAGAGACGAAACACGAAAACAAAAATACCACATAGTCCTCACATTCACAATAATTAAAGCAAAAATAATATTATACTTCTCAAAGTAAATATTCATGTCAAAGTGTATATTATAATAATCAAATGTCAAAGTGTAAATAATAATAATCAAATGTCAAAGAGCAAAACAAAGAAAAAACAACATTCAGTATACAAAATTGGAGCAGGTCAATCCCAAGCTTTTTTTGTCCTCAATATAATCTTTAACGGTATAAAAGGCTTTCAGGCACAACTTACGTTTGATGAATGATTTAAACTTATTGAGACTTAGATCTTGAACATGGCTTGGAAGTTTATTATAAAAGCGTATACATTGACATCTGAATGACCCACCTATTTTCTTGAGCCTTGTTGATCTAGGTTATAATCTACCTGTGTGCTAAATTTCATTCAAATCCGTTCAGCCGTTTTTGCGTGATTGAGTAACAAACACAAACTTTCAAATTTATAATATTCAAGTAGGATAGTAGGATTCCTTTTAGCTTTGCAAGTTGAGTTTGATTTGTTGTCATTATGATGGCTATCAAAAGTAACTTCATCAATTTCAGGAACAGTAAGTGCATCCTGCTGTTTATCTATATCTTATCAGATATCTATTCGTAGTATTTCCAACATTCCTAATCATTGGTAGGCTTTTTGTTCAGCCGTAGACACTTAGGAGCCACGATGATAATTATTCACATTTTGTACGTAACCTTGTGGTTGTGCATAAGTGGTAAGCCACACTCGTCGATCAATAGAATCGTATTTAGTTTTTTTTTAATTTATAGTTCAGTGTCAGGGTTCTTTTTTGCGTGGGAAATCATCAAATAACTTCTCCCGCTCTGGGTGGAGCGGGAGGGCGTGTCAGACTTTTACTGACAAAAACCCACCCGTGTTCCTTCAGTTGCCTGCGTGCTAGGGGCCACGGTATCTCTTTCGAACAACCCGCACCCCTGGCAGGCATCGGCCCTGGCGGACCCAACCAGTTGGTGCTGACATCTCTTTGAGGCGCGCGTGGAACACAAGTTGAACAAAATTCACGAATATGTATTTTACAGAATAATAGTGATTAAAGCATCAATACAACCCTCTTAGTTTATTCAATCCCTTTGAATTACTATTTCATAAAAACAGTCACTCAAAGGTATTAAATGAGCTGATAATTGAATGAACTTGATCAACATACAACCTGACCACTGACTTACAAAATTTGAATTTCTCGGGCTACGTTAACGCATCGGTCTCTCTTTTACCATAGGTCATAGTAGGCCATAATAAGCCTATACAAGTAGCACTAATAAGTAGCCCAAACTACCAAAGTATTAGCAAGAATGTAGTCATAAAAAGCTTCACATAAAACTGGAGATGTTTACAAATAAACAAGTCGTAAGTGCGAACAGGTGCGCAATTATGTAGGCCATCGAACATGTCCGAACAGGCCAGTGGGCTGACTCATCTCGACCGATAATGACATGTACAGAAGGTTAAGTTGATACGATTGTGCGATAACGAGCTACCCACTCATTTGCGATATCATGAAACTGACCGGAGAAGTGGTGGACTAATGATAACGGCTTACGAAGTGGCGCTTTAATTATTTTAAAGGTGAAAATAATTTCATCGCCACTGCTCTGAAAACGGTGAATAGGCTGATTAGGGATGATAAAAAATAGGTACAAAAGTACAGGAAAACGACGTGGGGGCAGCAGCGCGTCGATAACAGAAAATCGAAGCAAATATAACATCCACCAACCCGCCCCCGCGTGGCGGATTAACGCTATCATTTAGCCCTAGTCTTGGGAAAATAATAGGCTAATATCCGGTTGTTGTTTGGAGAAAACATAGTACACATATTACATACCAAAATTCGTTTCCCATTGCAGAAACAGAATGTAACGTACAATCCTCACACAACACTTTGCGTTGTCATCGCAGTTTAGTCATTTTGAAATTGCATTTATTTTTATATTGCACAACTTCTTAGAAATATTAGTAAGCTAATATCTATATCAAACAGAAATGTTACTGAAGCGCGTTGACGCAAATCACGACTGTCAGTAGGCCGATTACAACTACGATTAAATAAAATGCCTTTCAATTCCTTATCGGACTTCGAACGGGAATGATCCTTCTGATTGTTATCTACTCCATGTCACCGTATTGCACAAGCATATATGTTATTGAACCGTATCCTGAAGGCAGTAGAGTCGATAACCCTACAGTCATTGACCACTGTCAATCATCGGGTTTATTACAATTAATTGAAGGAAACGTTTTATTGACAATAAATCATATTCATTATATCCGTGTGTAAAGTTTTATTGTATGAGGAAATTAGCTGGTACTGTTATGTTTATTGGGACGAGATTTAGTCGATTAAATCGGTTAATCGGAAACACAAAAAAAAATTAACGGTATTTCAGTAATTCATTCACATAACTTTGTAGCAAATAGCTAGCCAGTGAGACATTATGTAGATATTGGCACAGTAGGATGACTTTTTATATCAGGTACTATCCTACTAATATTATGAAGGTGAAAGTTTGTATGTTTAGATTTTTGTTACTCAATCACGCAAAAACGGTTGAACGGATTTGGATAAAATTCAGAAAAGAGATAGTTTATTACCTGGAACACATAGGATAGATTTTTATACCGGTACTTCGTCTCCGTGGTATATCTCGACCTCCACGCGAGCAAAGAAGCTGGCAAAACCTAGTACTTACTATGGCTACTTCTGGTAAAAGCTATCCTGCGCCGTTAGGCACATCAAGCTACCCCAAACTGTCAAATTTTTCCAACTGAACATGAACCTTATGCTTAAGTGCTAAAGTTGAAAATCTATCAAAGAAATTTGACAGATTGAGGTAGCTTGATGTGCTGGCGGCGTCTGTACTTAGAAAGAAAGTCCCATATTACTTTGAAACATCATTCGAAAACAATGCGACAATCAATCATAATTAAAACAAAAACTTTCATATAACTTCGCAATGTTATAACTACAAAGATTAATACAGAATACATTCCTGTACCGATATCTCTTGCCGATAGATATGTAGCTATTCATTTGATTAACTAATTAGTAGCGCTGCCTTTAGCATGCTTAGCATCACTGAATACTAGTGAAAGTTTTGAATATTATCATGCAGGAAGAAAGTGAAAACTATTAAAGATATTTTTCATTCAAAAAATATTCTTGCTTAATTTTTTTAGTAAAAAAAAATGATATTGTAGATCCATACTATTCTATGAAGAAAGTTTTAAGTATAAATGTCAAAAAAAAAAAAAAAATGTAGGGAGACCAAAGAAACGTTGGGTGGACTGTGTGAATGATGATATGTTTAGAAAGGATGTGACTACTGAGATGACGCCTAATAATAGTATAGAAAAAAAAAACGGTTTTCAAAATGATTTTGCCAGGGTAACTTTTCAAACCGTTACTCCAGCAAAAGCAGTTTATCTCAAATAACTTTAAAACTATAATTCAAACAAATTTTGCTATTACTAAACAAATTGCTCCTCATGATACACTAATTATTTGTTATAGGCTCACCTCTCACAACATTTTTTTAATGCAGACGGCTAAAAAGGAAGTGAATACTGAGATGACGACTAATAAAAAAAAGTATGGAAAAAGACATGTTCTGCCGACCCCAAATAAATTGGCAGGAGAATGATGACCATTCTATGTGCATAGTAATTAAGAGGGGACGGGGCCTGCGAGGAATTTGAAAAATAGGTATTTGAAGAAACTATTGCCGTCGCGCTGTCGGTAACTTTGCCTCCGGTCTGTGTGATAGGGACAGCTGCAGCTCAGACCGAAATTATCACAATTTTTTTGACGAGATCGACCAGACGTTTCGTATTCCCCTTTTTTCTTCTCGAAAACTGAGCCGATTAAATTATTTTATACATTAACATTTTAAGAAAGAGTATATTTGGGTTCCTATAATTTTTTTTATGTTAAAACCTTTTCTAATTTGTCTGGCGGTCCTCTAATCACGACGGTAAAAATAAGGCATTTTATTTATATTTTTGGAGGGTCATATTTTCTTTACTAATTAGTTGCTAAAAAAAAGAAAATGACAGGGACGTGTTTGCAGCAGACCTTGATTTTATAAAAAAAAATATTGCTCTAGAGGCGTTATTCAGGAAGAAGAAAGGGGAATACATTTGTATGGAGAATCAGACCGAAGCCTTAGATGAAACTATGCTCAGCAAGTAGCAACCATAATCTGAAACATTTTGAATGATATTGCTAATTTGCTAATCAATTGCTTCAATCTTCAAAAAAATTGTCTGCTCAACAAAGTAAATAACGCAATGAATGTTGTCGAACTGTCAAAATGAAAGCTATTGCTACTGTTAGTGTGTTACGCAATTACCCCACTGTTAATTGTACTAGTCTAAATTGTAAATACGTAGTCATTATAGTGATTTACGTCTATCTTTCTTATTGTATCTTGTCGGAAGCCAGAAAGAGCATAACATTGAAACTGTGTCAAAGTCGTGACTCAAAAGTGTCGAACTTGATATTATCTCTAGATAAATATATTTCGTCACGATCACGTCAATCAAAACATACGATAAGGATGCAATTCGCGTAACACGGTATTCTAACAATCTAAAGAATTTTCAGAAAAAGATTACGTACAAATACATTACGAATTTTAAAAAGAAAATAAGTTTGTTTACAGGAAACGTCGAACAATCGATCAAGTCTATCGAATATCAAGCAAATCAACCAGAGACACATCACTACACACAAAATGGGTAACAAGCGACAACCCTATCCGATTTCCTAAACCGATTCTCAGATACCGTACCGATACTTAATGAATTGCGGCATGTCTCTGGCACTAGAGACGAACCGGAATATCGAATGATCCTTTTAATTAAACGTACAATACCGATACTAATTGGGAATCGATTGGAATTTTGTGGAACGAAATATCGGAGGCATTGAACGCGGAGAATTACCGAGATGTTATTGAACTTGTGTCAGATATTTTTAAACTTAGAACTGTCGAAGGGTGGGCGGCAATTGTTTTAGCGATGGTGTTTATTGTCTATGTGCAGCTGTAGTTTGTTTATGAACCCAGTGGTTCAATAGAATTTCTTTTATTTATCCGTTTCAGCTGTTGGCTACTGAAAAGGCGATCTTCAAAAAGGTTTCTAGAAAAACGTACTACTTAACTAGGCCCCGAGAAAACCCAGAGCATTCGGGTTATTAGTGGATTTGCACGAATTTACTAGGACGAAACGGGCGAATAGACACCTTTATATTATGTTCTATAGGAGATTCGCACAAAGTTAATTTATTTATGGGCGAATCGATTCAATTCAGAAATAAGTGTCAGGCAATTGGCACGTTTTGAATTTTATGAAACAAAGTTAACAAAAAAGTACACTCACGTACAGAAGTGCCAGTTGCTTCAGTTGCAGTGCAGTTGATTTTTGGAGTTTTCGATTCGAACACAAATACGAGTAAGTAGTGTCCATTCCGACACTCCATTCAAATTCGTTCGAATCGTCTGATAAGCCAAGGACTAGACCAATACGAAGAAATTCTAGGCCTCTAGCACAAGTGTACAATGCATCAGTAGACAGCGAGTAATCTAGTAGTTTACAAATGTTGCAATGATCTTTCCATGGTGATTTTTTGACAGATCTTATATGGCAAACCTGTCAAAAAACTTGCGAGACCATTACACCGTTTCGAAATTAGTAGACTGGGCGAAAACCAAACAGTTGCTAGCCAAATAGTAATAACTGCAAAACTAAACGAAGCGTGAAAAGTCATCAAACTCCGGAAAATGCCATCAAAGTCAGCTGTTGTTTTAAAATCTAGACAAAAGCCATTACTTGCCAGACAAAATCGTTGCTAAAACAGTTTCCACGCATCAATAAGCAATAAATCTTTTGTACTAAAATAGACGTAAACCGACGAACGCCGTATTCATGCAGTGTGTTAGTTCTGTTACGCCAAAACCATCGATATTTATAGCAGTATTCAAATAGGGTATTTTCCAATTTAATAAAAACTATTTTAATTTGAAGATTGGAACGACATATTTAACAAAAAAATTAAAATAAATTTATTTAAATCCATTTTCTCAACTAAAAACGATTAAACTCAAATTTCGTTTTTGCAGTTTTGAATTTACCGCCAAAACGCTCCTTACGATGACTTTTGATCACGTGACATCGTGACGCCAGCTTTGTGTAACCGGCACCGCTACAAATACTTAGTTTGGCCGTTGGCGCAGTTTTAGAAGTACTTGTGCACAGAGGCACCTTACGCCAGTAATTCCACTTTCTATACATTAAAAATCTTTTTAATTATTAACTCGACATTCACTTGTTTACTTACTAACTACTTTGGTTTACACAGAGTTGACGTCACGTGATAAAAAGTTATCGTAACGAGCGTTTTGGCGGTAAATTCAAAACAACGAAATATAAAGTTGGTTTAAATCGTTTTTAATTGAGAAAATGGATATAAATCAATTTACTTCTATTTTTCTGTTACATATTTCGTCCCAATCTTCAATTTAGAATAGTTTTCAATAAATTGGAAAATACCCTATTGTGTTGCTGAAACAAACGGGGTCATATTTTGAGGTAAGTTAAATTATATCTAGTCGTCGCCCAGTGGTCGAAATTAGAACATAATTTAAAAAAGAGTACCTTTTTGTACTCCTTCCCCGTATTAAAATTTTACTGTGCCACGTTTCATACTCTCCCGTTCGCGTAATTTTCGTAAAAAGGGTAACATAGTTTTTGCTTTTCGTATTAAAATAAAGATACTACAAGTTAGGAGTTGACTGTGGTTTCACTTGCTTCTCATGGGAACTTCATGTATACTGGGAAAAAGTATACTTTGTTTTAAATTCAAGACATTCTCCGTGTATGTGCCAAATTACATGCAAATCTATTTTGCCGTTCATGTGTAATTGAATATCGGATAAGCATGCACAATCGGCCTTTAATGTTCCCACTGCTGGGACACAGGCCTCCTCTCAGTGAGAGGTAGTGGGCCGTAATCGGCCAAGCGTGCGCAGTGCGGGTTGGTGGATGACACATGTCTTCAAATTTTTGGGTTCACAACATTATGGTTTCCTCACGAAGTTTTCCTTCACCGTTTTCAGAGCAGTGGTGATGAGATCGTTACTACGCCATCACTACTTCCCATTGAATATCGAACATCCTCAAAGTGTTTTTTTTTTGGTATTATTGTAATGATAATTATAACCAAATAAATAGTACTAGACTACTGAACTATTGACTAATATCTAAGAAGTATAGAAGAAAAGATTCTGCGCCGAACTAGAACAAAATTGGGATATGGGCAAAACAATGTTGATAAAATAACCAAATTAGTACCGGAATTCGATAAAGAAGAGGATCAAATAAAAAGGTCGCTTCCAATTTTATCCGTTGCAAGCCAAAAAAGTAGTAGGAGTATAAATTGCGTCATACAACCGCTTGCAAGCGCCAACCAGTTTGAATGGTTACTATGCAATGCAATGTGATGCATCTTTTAAATGCCACACGCGCGGTTTTATAAGGATTGTGGAATTGGATTATAGTGTCATTGCCATTTAAATAAAAATACACTTACAACTGAAAATCGGAAAACAACAAAAGGGGCAATACACTTTTCAAGTTCTAAGTCCCAATCTGTCAATAAAGCCTTTGATTTCACATCAATTTGACAAGACATTGCTTTTCGCTGAAATGAAATGGCGACTAGATTTTGGTAGTTTTGAAATACGGGATTGGGCTTCTGTAAGGTTTAATCAGTGACGTTGATTGCTCGAGAGTTTGACAAACGCTTTATGGATTGTCCAGTTAGTTCAGCAGTTCTGCGAGTAACGTTAGCAAAACAGTCTCGCAGCATTTTTTTTTTTTTTGTTATGTCATCTCGCAAATTAACCTATGAGGTTGTCGGCTGTTTAATCGGACTTGCCTGTGATAACCTCCATAAATTAAGATTACCAGCCAGGGTTTAACAACTTACAACTATAGCGACTGCTCGCTAAGTGCTTCCCCTGTGAGGTACGGACCTAGACTTAGAAAATCGCTGGTAGAGGGCTGCAAGGGACAAACTGGATCGTTCTGAGTCTCACAGCAAAGTACGCCTGCATATATTGGATACCTCTCGCACACAAACACATCTATACGAATGACGTAGAAATTCTAAAACGCATTAGATTTTGCTTAACTTTTGTAAACTACGTTGCATTTAAGATTATAAATATCTGTTATAATTATTTTATTTTATGAATGAATAATAAATTCTACGCAATTTATTACAAGTGGTGCAACACCTTTGTTATCAATACAATAAGGCCGCATATTAAGATAATGCATTATGATATTTATGATTATAACAATAAACAATCATGACAGTTATTTCAGCTATCGTTATCAACTATCAGCATTGCATTAAGTATATCCTATTTATTATACATTATCATGTATTGCATACCAATGATTTCATATTGAACAGTGCAACAACCTCACAGGTCGTGAAAACTAATCGTGTGTGGGTGTGACCTTGTCAGTGTTATGTCTTAATGATTTAAGATATTTATGTCAATGTCATGTTATGGAAATCAAGCTGTTTTATTATATTTGTAATATTATCTGTATTTTTCGGCCAATTAATCAACAGAAGAAACGTGCTTTGAAATGTACTCTGTGTCATCAAAAAACCAAAGATGCACAGTCTCAAAAGAAAATGAACACTCAACATTTTACACATTTTTTTGCAAATTCAACCTTACACGCATGACTTAAAATGGTTTTTACAAAGGAATGTCCAAAAAGATAATATGGTATTAAAAGCACGTGAACTCTTTGACAAGCTTCAATAAATCCAGTTTAAAGAGTTATTTTACGGCTATTAACTCAACGAACGCTGAAATACGCTAGTTGTAAAACCGCTGAGCAATTTGTGGAAGTAGTGTTGAAATCTACCTAGTTATAACTAAAACCGTAGCGCGTCCGCTCATAAAACCTCGCCGTATATTTTCATCTCAATGAGCACGGCGGGTCTCGCGAATATCGAATGCAATAAGTGATATCTATGAATATTCAGACCACGGCCGCCCCGGTCGCCGTTAATTTGACGCATTTTAGACGATCCCTTGCACCGTTCTATTTGGTCGTAACTGCACTAACGTCCTAAATGAATGTTGTTTTTTACACTGGGATTTCTGTAGGTTCAAAGAACCTTCATCATCATCTACCTAGCCTTTTCCCAACGATGTTGGGGTCGGCTTCCAGTCTAACCGGATGCAGCTGAATATCAGTATTTCATACGGAGCGTCTGCCTAACTGACCTTCACAGCCCAGTTACTGTCAGACTTTCGGGCTTCCGACGACCCGTAACGTCTGTCAAAGATCCACAAATGACAGCTGGGACCAACCTCAACGAACTTTACGAGGCACGGAGGAGTCTTGGTATGTAAAGATAGTCAGTCACCCATCCACGCGGCTAGCGTAGCTTAACCTGATCTATCGACTCGTGTGGCTAATATTATTTATTTCAAATATTATAAGTCTATGGTTCAAAGAACCTTCTTTGTTATAATCTATGGAATGTTATTATGGTACAAAGGCTAGCACATCAAGCTACCCCAATCTGTCAAATTTCTTTGATATTTTTTCAACTTTATTACAAAGGAATAAGGTTTATGTTCAATTGGGAAAATTTGTCAGTTTGGGATAGCTTGACCTGCTGGCGACTGTACTAAGTGAAGTTACGACTTTATCGGTCTGAGGATAATTTCGTGCAGTGTGCAGGACGTTAATTTATTCTGAGAATGGCATCGTTAAGGATTTGATGGGATCGGTTGTTATTGCGGTATCACAGTTAAAGTAATTGGGTCAAATAAATATTGTTAAATGTTAACTATCAATCTTTGTATGAAGTGTGTCAGTTATGACATTATAAATCTTGCAAGAACTTACGTACTGACTGAATCACTTAACATACGTATTGTTAGGTACTTATAGTTTTGAAAACAGCAATAGTCCGGCTTTAAATAAATTTGTAACTTCATCATCATCATTTTAGCCGAAAGACGTCCACTGCTGGACATAGGCCTCCCTCAATTTGGATGGGTTTGGCATAGTCGCCAATTTTACCCAAAAGACATCGGGGTACTGGATATAGGCGTCCCCCAATTTAGGGGGTTTGCCATAATCACCGCGCTTGGCAGGCGGGTTGGCGATCGCAGTATGGTGGTAAAATGCATAGAGAACGCTGGTGCCCATTCTCTAGTAAGTCCCTTAGTCGCCTTTAACGACACCCACTGAAAGAAATGGGATGGTGCTATTATTTACGTTACGTCCGCTACCCCACGGTAGTTACAATTTAACTATAATATGTTCACTAGTTTTTGCCCGCGGCTTCGCCCCCGTAGATGTCGGAAAATTTCCCATGGGATTAAAAGTACCCTTCCGCCAATTTTCATGGTTTAAACTACAAAAATGAAGATTTTCCATACAAACTTTTATCTCCCTTAGGGGTTGAATTTCGAGAAATCTTTCCTTATTCCTTGTCTACATTATAGAGGAAATCAGTGCAAAATTTCAGCTTTCTAGGACCAAGGGTTTTGGCTGGGCGTTGATGAGTCAGTCAGTCAGGACTTTTCTTTCTGTTTATATAGATATATTTTGCATTTCTATTTATTTATCACAAACACTGCTATCATTACAGAAATTCCTAATGCGGTAGCGTGGTCCTTAAATAAACTATCTTAGGTAACTATCTTTTAAGACATTCGTTTTCTATATTTTAAGCAGGCTATTCGTCCATACATAAACGAGTAACAAATAACCATTGATGTCGTTAGCGTAAATCAAAATGTCAGATGACGTCATGAAACGCAATCATTGGCAGAATTTGTGTAATAATGAGAAATAGCGTGTGAATTACTTGAGCTTCGTGACCGGCATATATGTTATTGGTGATTAATTCAATAGGCTTGGATATCGGTGTGAGATATCGCTCTATACAGGATACGTTTTTATCCAGTGCGCACACTGTAACCATGAATTCAGCATATCATTAAAAAAAAAATCTGCTGTTCCATAGAAAAGTGCAATGCTTACGCGGTCAAAATGTATGGAACAACTGATTCTTTTTTTGTATAACCGACGAAAAATTTCTGCGCTGAGGGGTCTAGAACGATATGTTAAATTCATGGTTACAGTTTGCGCACTGGTTAAAAACTTATCCTGTATAAGGATCGGCTTAACATATTTCATTCGCAGTTAAATGACGCCACATCCTACTTATTCTACTTCCTACTTATAGGTATTGGAAATGTGAAAGTTTCAAGTATGTTTAGATATTTGGATGTTTGTTACTCGATCATGCATAAATGGCTAAATGGATTTGGATAAAATTTGGCACACAGATAGTTTATAAACTGGATTTACTTATTGGATACTTTTTACCACGGGGAAACGTTCCCGTGGGATAATTTTCGACCTCCACGCGTGCGTAACCGCTAGCAAAAGCTTTTTCGTTTATCAAATGGGTAGCACCATAAGAAGGATAGGCGTAGGATGACTAAGGTACTACTCACACTTATTCAGCTCTGTTTAACTTTTGTCCTTAGAAAACAACGATTTTGTATGAGATGCGTACGCATGCTTTCAGCCGCGGAAAGCTGAACGGACTCTATACAAATTCTTCGTTTTCTATGGACAAAAGCTGAACAGAGCTGAATAAGTGTGAGTAGTTCCTAAAAGTTTAACAAAAACGGATTTATAAAATGTAATTATTTAACGTTTTGTTTTTGAAATAGGTCCCGTTACAATTACAAGTTACGAAAAAACAACTAACAAGTCACATCCTATGTGCAAAAAGCAAAACATCAAAGGAAAAATAATAGAAGTCAGTTACGTATTTCGTGCACTTCCTGTCAAAAAGGAATTGATAGCAAAAAAAAAAAACATAAAAAGCATGTATCTGTGTCTGATTCACGAATATTCAGCGTAAATTCCTGGATCTAGATTGGACACATGCACTTCGCGGAATAGGTTTCCTAAATATATGACGTAAGCACTGAGATTTGCCGTTAAATAAGGTTTTTTTGTAAGGAAAACATTCGTAAAACTAGCTTCGACTTGTTTGTTTTTGCATTATTAATTTTATTGATATTTCTTTTGCATTATACTACTTGCGGCTTTTTTAATCACATTAACATTAATTAGGATTAAATCTACATGATAATTAGTATTTTGGCACCTTTTTTTTTTATAAAAAACGGTATTTTATAGTTGGAGCTACCGTAGTTTTACTAGCCAGTTTTAGAAACTAGATTCTCTGATATGGCACGAGCATCTTTATTCTAATAATTATATATTTATTTTTTTACAGACTTTAAAACACGATTTAACTTATTGTATAGGGCGTATTTTTTCATATATTCGCCACTAAGCAAGCCTGTGCTGAGTATAGATCAAGAATTTTCTTTTGAGCTTCATCGTGCACAAATTCTTGAAAGACAATAATCATCATCTTACCCACTAAATATAAGTGAATGTAACCACAGCTTAACAGACAAATTGTCTCTGATCCATGAGACGGGTGTAATGTTCCATAGCGTCATTTAAAGCGGTAATATATTGAACGCCATGATGGAATATGTGTCGTCGTGTTGCGAGCATTATTCACTGGAGCAGCCATTTTGTATGTTCATGTGGGGATGTCGCTTATTTGTATTTTTATAAAATTGTTGTAAACATAATAATAGGTCTTTACCTATGAAATTGCCGTTTTGTATGAAAAAATTTAAACGAATTTTTTTCATGAATTTTTTATTTGTATTAATCGAAGTAATCACCCATGCAATCAATGCATCTTTGCCATCGCAGTGGCAGTTTATTGATGCCCTTCTTAAAGAAATCAGCTGGACGGGAGGCAACAAATTCTTCAAAGGCATTTTGTACAGCCTCTCGGGTATTAAATTTTTTTCCCGCCAAGAAGTTATCCAAATTCTGGAAAAAGTAGTAGTCTGTAGGCGCAAGGTCTGGTGAGTAGGGCGGATGACGGAGAGCTTCCAACCCCAGTTCTTGCAACTTGGAGACCGTCTGCTGTGCAGTATGAGGTCGCGCGTTGTCGTGCAGGAGCAGCGGAGACGAGCGATTGACCAATGCTGGTTGGAGATGCGCCAGCTTCTCCATCATTGTGTTCAGTTCTTCACAGTACACATCTGCAGTAATGCTCACCCCGTTTGGTAAGAAGCTGTGATGAATCACACCGGCGCTAGACCACCAAACAGTGACCATCACTTTTCTAGGGGTAAGTTTTCGTTTAGGGCATTGTTTAGGTGCTGAACCAGGATCCAACCAACTTGCTGAGCGCTTACGATTA
Organism: Polymixis flavicincta; assembly: GCA_949987655.1. NCBI lineage: Eukaryota > Metazoa > Arthropoda > Insecta > Lepidoptera > Noctuidae > Polymixis > Polymixis flavicincta. Next base: position 14,126,611 of record OX465188.1, on the reverse strand, counting down.
TCAAACAGAATCCATTTTTCATCGCAGGTAACAATGCGGTTCAAAATTCCTTCATTTGTGTGTCTGTTGAGCAGTGCAAGGCACGTCTCGACGCGTACTTCGCGCTGGCGATCATTGAGTTCGTGGGGCACCCATTTGTCAAGCTTTTTTACCTTGCCAATTTGACGCAAATGGACCAATATTGTTTTGACGCTAACGTCGAAAGCTGCTGCTAATTCAGCCGTAGATTGTGTATCATCAGCTTCCACAATCGCCTTTAATTCGTCATTGTCGACCAAAGTCTTCGGACGACCGCGAGGTTCATTTTTCAGGTCGAAATTTCCAGAACGGAAGCGAGCAAACCAATAACAGGTGGTGCGTTGGTTTGTAGTGTTAGCTCCGTAAACGTCGTTGATGTTGCGTGCCGCTTGTGCCGCGTTGCTGCCACGACGGTACTCATATTCCATAATTACTCGAATTTTTAACGTATCCATGATGACGAAAAAGATTGAAATGCGATGAAAATGTAACACTAATCAATAAAGAAATGACTACTTTTAGAAAAAAAAATCCATGTTTTTAAAATAAAATTAATTTGAAATTAGAATTCTTAGCCAAACAAAAATTATTTTGATTTGAAATGGCCAGTACTGCAGAACGGCAATTTCATAGGTAAAGACCTAATAATAGTCTTGGGAGAGGGAAGTGTGTTTTTATTGAACACAGAGCTCTGTGTGACGTGACGGAGAGTCGGCTGTAATCCACGCGGGCCCAGTACGGCTGGTAGATTTCACATATCTTCGAATTTTTGGTTTTAGGACATGCCGGTTTCCTCAAGATGTTTTCCTTCATCGTTTTGAGAGCAGTGGTGATGAATTAATTTACATAAAGTAAAGCACCTGTGTGGTTTCGAATCTACAACAAAGTCATAGCACAAACTTTAATTGTGCTATGAATTTAAATATAAGTAGTTTTTTTTGTTTATTTTTGATCTTCCGCTAAGTTTTGGATTGATGAGTAAGCTGATGTTTGCTTTGCGTGCAATCAGTTCAATACAACATAGCTTCTAGTACCTACCCATAAACGAGCAACGTATTTTATAAATAGCAATATATTGCACTATAAAAAAAACTTTAGCCCTCAATTAGTCGTTCTCAAATCATCTATACACGATATTCTCCGTAAGGACCAAAAATATCAACATTTGCAACCTCTGGCGCCAACCGTTAACCAACGTGTGAATCATGCGCATTCCTACACTTATGCCATGAGGCGTTGACACTAGGATATGTTTGGCAGTTTCTAGGACATTTGTAGGTAACTTTAGTATCGTATCTACGAATGATTTTGACAGTTAATTCTATGAAGTTATTATTCAAAACTTAGTGTAGGTTTTGTTTAAGCGCCACGGTTTAGTATCAGTATTTTCAAAGTTAAGTGATGGATGTTTTGATTGATGAATTGTCCACCTTTGTTCTCGTGGGTGTCTTCAAATATAACTATGCTGTTAAAATTGTGGGTAGCTGTGTCATAATAGTGTCTACTAATAACAATAAACTGCTCAAATAGATACGAGTAATTACGTAAGGGTACGGGTGTCTCTAATAAATATGTTATCCAAGCTAAGAGATGTTCATTTATTTCTTGAACATGAAGAAAAAGTATTTTTTTAACTTAAGTTTAAGTTACGGTTAAGTTTTTCTTCATGTTCACCAGACAAAATGGGTGACTTTTTATGTTGTTATTGATTAGCTTTATAATATTAGAGCACCTACTTCTATAAAAGTTTATAATCTCACATTTAATTGGCCGATCGCCTAAGCAAATAAATCAAACGTTTTTTTTTTGCATATCGCTTCTTATTAAATCTAATTAAATCTCACATAAGGACCAAAATACTTAATAACACACATAACAATTAATCATTACTTCACGTATCATATTCATGACCAGACATTAACATATTTATTCGAGCTGCCATAGCGAGCAAAATTATGCAAAACAGCCGACCAACGACGACGACTCATAATTAAATTTATAATAAAGCATTTTAATCTCATTGGCCTTAAAACGTATAAAAACTGTCATGGCGTATTAACAATTAGTGTTGTACAACACAAGGGTTTTTATAGCCGAAGCCGAAAGACCCCAATTACTTCTGCCATAGCTTTAGTATTTTTCGTTTGTTTAGAGTTATGAAACGTTCTTTATTTGCTTTTGTTTTGGTTAAAATACGTACCGATCTATTTTACAAATATCGAATCGTCAAAACTTAGATAAAGTGAGCTGTCAATAGTGTCAAACCATAGCATCAGGTGGAATGGTACATCTCTTGACCTAAGTTATCACGGTGATTATCAAAGAGTAGACCAGTTATAATAGGTAGGTTCCTAAGTTCTGAGAGAAAAACTATCAATTTATTATCACTTTTCCGGTAATTTGCTGTGGAATGTTGACATGTACCCACATATATTTTTCACTATGAGTACATCTGTTTCCCATCCCGATTAGTCTAATTAATTTAGAGAAATACTGTCCTAGTTTTACTGGGTGACCAGCGACGGTTGCTAAAGTTTCTGTCGTGTTTTTATATTATCTTATTTTTGTATCTATTTATTTTAATTGAATTGCATGTATTTTTTAATATTTGTACATCTAATACTATTGTTAATGTTAATTTAACATGCTGGATTATGCAGTTATTAATATTATTGATTATTTAATATTAGTACGCAATGTGAATTGTTGTTTACTAAATAAATTGAATTGTCGACAGCCCAAACCAACAGCTCAACACTATTAACAATTCCTTATGGCGCCCACACTTCGAAAACCTTAGTGCAATAAATATAAAAGTCAATTCATATTTACAACCGTAATGTCAGTGATTGTTACATTAAGGTTGTAATAACTGGAACTCATAATGGATTATGACTAACTGTACTCATATATTTGACAAAATGCTTTGTTTAAGTATCAATAAACTACTAGTAATTACGTTTGTTGACTTTTGGGAAGTGTCAAAATCAATATTATTCTAGCATTGTTCTAACATTTTTCGGTTTCGGGTTTCGGTCTAACCGGACGCAACACTACAAAGTAGTTTTTGAATTCACTGTAAGAAATAGTTTTTATGGCAATTAAATGATTCATGCAAAAATAATTGCAAGGTTATGAATTATAGGGCTGATGTATAAAGATTTACAGAATAAATTACAAGGTGATTACAAAAAGTGCAACGCAACGCCGTTCAAAGTTCACATCACATGACGCCGCACTATATTCTTTCCTTCTACAAAAATCAGAAATAACATTTAAATGATCAACATGAACATGATTTACGCCTTTGAAAAGCGATATTACGCAAATAAACACTCAAAGCTTACCTCACTGATAATGTTATTTATTAAAAGCTTTCCGGCTTTTAAGAAAACCAAGTTGTATATCAGAAAGTTGCGAGATAATCATGTCAAGAAATTGCTTAACATTAAAGGGCCCGTATCAAGGCGACCGTCCACTGCTCCGTAAGATATGCACGGAGAGTTCGCCTCAATAGTGTCACACAGGACAGATAGGATTCTACTCTCTTAGCACTAAATTTATAGTTTCGGCCGAAAAATAAATATATAAATATAAATAGATTCGTAAGCAAATTGTACCAGTGATAGCTACGAGGGTCTACCATGCAAAACTTTGAGAAATTTGCTTCATTACTGATAAAGATACAAGTGTCTTACTTTTAACCAATCACGGTCCGTAAATTATTAGGAATCGGCCATTAGAGAGTACACACCGAAAATCCGTGCGCAACGGACGATTCCACCTACATTTTCATATATTCTTCATACTAAGTGAGGCTACACGTGCGTAGCTTAGCCGTGGGCTATTGTGGAGCGTCGTCTTTAAAGATAAGCGACATATGCTGGGGTGTTGTCAACATCACTACACCCACTCGACACCTACGGACCAAGATGGCGTAAGTTGGGACACCATATAACTGTCCCCGAAATGTCGGAAGCGGTAAACAATTTGTTGATAATTTAAAGTGAGTCAAAATTTCCGGATACAGATTCGATAAAAGCAGGCAGCTTTTCATTGGAGGAACAGATAAGGTTGATGATACTTCCGGAATCCGGAGCGATCGCGTCATTGAACGATAACTGTTAAAAACCATCACAGATTTGCAAGATTTCAAAAATCGATCGGTGTTAGATTTGAGTTAAGAAGATCGATGGCCGCCACATAATAGTAAAAGTGACGGCTGACATGAAAATGATAGAAGCGGAGTTTGAATTTACGGAGTTCAAAAACGCTCTCCAGGAAAACACACCAACTTACTTTCATAAATAACGCACTAGTGACGTCATTCGCCAGTAAAATAGGAGACGCTATGTGCAACGATGAGATGGGCGGATGACATTGTTGCCATCGCGGGCAACACCCGTATGAGGCTGGCACAGGAGCGTAGCGATTGGCACAAGAAAAGAGAAGCCTATGCTCAGCAGTGGATGAAGTCAGGCTATGGATGATGATGTGGTGGCCACTGATCTTCGAGGAAACCGTAGCTTTGCACTCTCTTATTTTTGCCGTTTAAGATTTACCAGGTAAACAGAAGTTTAAGCAACGAGTAACAAAAACCCATTGGCTGATAATTCCTTTCATAAAACCAATAAAGCAATTTAAAAAGAAACGTGCGAGAAAGTTAATAATCTCCAGATGCTAATTGGGCCAATTTACTTCAAGTATTCGATTAAGTGTTAATGATATACAGTTAGCGCGAAAGTGAAAAATAATTGGCAGTCTCAGACTATATGAATGTGAATCATTGATTAGTAGGTAGATAATTATTGTACATGCTTTGAATCTAACGCGTAGAATAGAAAGAGATATCGTTAGTTCAACAAACTGACAGATACATGAAAGTGATCCTTATGTATATCATTCACTCTTTTGTGGTTTTGAAAGGACAATAACAATAAAGGTAGTAATGATTAATTTCCCAAAACTACCTCTTAAAGAAAGTGTTGAAGTTCGAAAGGGAAATTACGAAATCCACGCGGAAAAAGTCACGAGCAAAGAGCTCGTTAAGTTGGTGGATCAAGATGCTGTGAATAACTATGAAACTTAAGTGGGATTAGAACTGACTTAACCTGGTGAACCAATCTCTAAAACCAACACAACCACAGTTTAGATTACAGAGTTAATAGTGATATAAATATTAAATAACTACACTGATACACTGCCAGCATTCTTCTCCAAAAAAGGCAAGATCAGCATTGCTAATAGAATTTTTACAACGCATCATTTGAAGCTTAACAGGTGTGTGAGTTGCATCACAGATACTTTAAGTTGGACGCCTTGAATTGATTCGTGTGCCCACACCTCAAGTCGTAGGTTTGTATCACCGGAGACACGCATTCATAACACATCAATTTGGAACGAAAGAGGTTCTGGCAGTTGGTCAAAAAACTATAAATGTCTATCTAAACAATGTTGTTAAAACTAACTAAGGAATTACAAAATTGAAAATGATGCTATTAAAACTGGATTTAAAAAGTTGCATCTTGATATTCATTCAGAACTAGGATTGCATGAAATATGTTTTAAAGACAATGATGACTAAATATCTTTTAAAAAAATGCTTCGACAACACTTCTTTTTTAAAGTTTACCCGTATGTTTTTTATAAGATATCACAAACACGTCTTTAATGTAAAATATTTATAAGACTACGCACCTTTTAGACCGGACCCTGGTATATCTCCAAGTGTTGCTGCTATAATGTCCTGAACTAGAAGGACACAGTAACAACTGAAGACTGTTCGGTCTTGGCTGCCTCTGCTTTTTCACTCTTAGTTTCACCACTTCTTCTACTTCTAATTTCTCTAGTTTCTTCTCTTTCTTTCCTTCTTTAAGTGGCGGCTTCTTGGAGTCCACACTCCATCTGCGCTCGTCCATTATCCTTTCTTCCAAATTCAAATGATCCAACCTGTCTTTGATAAAACTCCTTGTTCTGATCAAGTCTGGAGTCGTATCCAGTTTATCATGTCTCCTTATTTCTATAGGAGACAAAGGAGGTCTTCTAGGTTCAAATACAACTTTGGAGTACTCGTTACTACGACGCCACATACGGGGCGAGAGTGGCCAGAACCGCCCATTTTGTTGACCAGATTCCATCACCATTTTGGATTTTTGCCACTTCACAAATTCACAATTTATTCACTGACTTTCTCGATGCTAAAATAAGAATTAATAATATAAGAGCTTTAAATCCTCAGACACTTTATGTTGGTAATAATAGGTCTTTACCTATGAAATTGCCGTTTTGTATGAAAAAAATTAAACGAATTTTTTTCATGAATTTTTTATTTGTATTAATCGAAGTAATCACCCATGCAATCAATGCATCTTTGCCATCGCAGTGGCAGTTTATTGATGCCCTTCTTAAAGAAATCAGCTGGACGGGAGGCAACAAATTCTTCAAAGGCATTTTGTACTGCCTCTCGGGTATTAAATTTTTTTCCCGCCAAGAAGTTATCCAAATTCTGGAAAAAGTAGTAGTCTGTAGGCGCAAGGTCTGGTGAGTAGGGCGGATGACGGAGAGCTTCCAACCCCAGTTCTTGCAACTTGGAGACCGTCTGCTGTGCAGTATGAGGTCGCGCGTTGTCGTGCAGGAGCAGCGGAGACGAGCGATTGACCAATGCTGGTTGGAGATGCGCCAGCTTCTCCATCATTGTGTTCAGTTCTTCACAGTACACATCTGCAGTAATGCTCACCCCGTTTGGTAAGAAGCTGTGATGAATCACACCGGCGCTAGACCACCAAACAGTGACCATCACTTTTCTAGGGGTAAGTTTTCGTTTAGGGCATTGTTTAGGTGCTGAACCAGGATCCAACCAACTTGCTGAGCGCTTACGGTTATCAAACAGAATCCATTTTTCATCGCAGGTAACAATGCGGTTCAAAATTCCTTCATTTGTGTGTCTGTTGAGCAGTGCAAGGCACGTCTCGACGCGTACTTCGCGCTGGCGATCATTGAGTTCGTGGGGCACCCATTTGTCAAGCTTTTTTACCTTGCCAATTTGACGCAAATGGACCAATATTGTTTTGACGCTAACGTCGAAAGCTGCTGCTAATTCAGCCGTAGATTGTGTATCATCAGCTTCCACAATCGCCTTTAATTCGTCATTGTCGACCAAAGTCTTCGGACGACCGCGAGGTTCATTTTTCAGGTCGAAATTTCCAGAACGGAAGCGAGCAAACCAATAACAGGTGGTGCGTTGGTTTGTAGTGTTAGCTCCGTAAACGTCGTTGATGTTGCGTGCCGCTTGTGCCGCGTTGCTGCCACGACGGTACTCATATTCCATAATTACTCGAATTTTTAACGTATCCATGATGACGAAAAAGATTGAAATGCGATGAAAATGTAACACTAATCAATAAAGAAATGACTACTTTTAGAAAAAAAAATCCATGTTTTTAAAATAAAATTAATTTGAAATTAGAATTCTTAGCCAAACAAAAATTATTTTGATTTGAAATGGCCAGTACTGCAGAACGGCAATTTCATAGGTAAAGACCTAATATAATTCAAGACTATGACTGAACACGTCCGTTACATCCGTAGGCTATTCATATACAAAACGTTGTTGAAATGAAAAGTGCATAACAAACGCGCCCACGCAATCAATCATGCGAAACGTCTACAAGAACCATAGATAAAGATGGAGTGACTGCTTCGATGAGTCAAACAGAAGTACAATTGACGTAAAATGTATTAGAAATATTTTTCGATCATTTTAATTTTCCTCAAAGGTAAATAACGCTATTTTCCTCGTATCAAAAGAGAGGAATATTTTTCTACAACTTTCCATCCAATCCATACCGAGACTGAGGTAATAATTTGAATAAATAAACTGTGTTCAAAAACATAGGAATAAAGTCAGCTTGTAAAACAAAAATATTATTTCAAAGCAAATTACATACGGCCTAATGAACTTTAACCGTTGAAACGAGTTTGACCCCAAATGAGACAATTTTTATCAATTTCTATCATTTGTGAATTCTACATCAATTAGCGGAATTGAGGGCAGCGACCGACAAACCACGGGTCATAATGACCAACCGGCGCTAGCAATAAAGAACCATGTTTTTGTCTTTTATTACAATTTGCCCAACTATAACCAGATCGGCGTACGTTTGGCGTAGATTTAATGATTTCTTTCCTGACTACATATCGTTAAAATGGGTAATTTAAAAGATTTTTGCACTTTCCGTGCGGAAATTGTTTAAATAAACAGATAAAAATCTTACGAGAGCGTTTACTCGTTATTTATTAGTTACGGAAACAATAGTTTTATATTTCCTGCTTTTGTTTCGGCAGTTCCAAAATCTCTACAATCCTAACCTTTGAAGCTTCCACTGCCATTTTAGGAAACAAAATCGTGAGAGACCCAAATAAAGCAAAAAAGCGGGACCCTAAATACGTTTTAACATTTTAACAGCACGAGGGGGATCGCAAAACGTTGACGACTCCTGACGACGCACTGATAGCCATAAGCTGCCGAGGAGTCGTAATGGCTGCGATATCGGATGTCGCCGAATAGCGCTGCATACTAAATGCTGGCTCAGGAAGCGGGCGACAGGACGCTAATATATGTGCGTAGAGGCATGCTAATGTACTGATGTAGTACATAGATAGAGTGTTGGTTGATACAGAGCTTTGTATGGGAGTGAATTAGACTAGACATGAGCTTTTGAAAAATGTGTCTCAATTAACTATTATTTTTAGATTATCATTGAAATAATCTTAATTCTTGTGACGTCTACGCGACTTGTCGTCTACCCAATTGACAAATTTTTAGTAGTAAAAGCATAACATTTTTGCTTATATAACACGTTTTTGGATCTAGTTCATCTCGTCGTCAAATTCCTTCCACGTTAACTGATTCACCGCTTCCAATCAAGGAAAAATACCCCGAAAATATTCCAAATTCTTGAACAATTTCTAAGATACTTCTTAACAATACTTATATAATACCACTTAACGATACAAGGAAACGAAGATTGTACTTAAAGTCTTAAACAATAAACACGAAACCCCGAAGTCTAAGAAAGGAGTCGCAGGATATAATGAAAGAACTCAATGGCTGAATCAACGGAAGCGTTCGATGCGTTTGACATTAATATTACAATAGAGTTGAGTCAGCTACCAGTAATTCTTGAAATTGAAACGAAATCAATACTTGTTGACATTGTGGAGTCAATGTGTGGGTTTTGATGAAAGTGGTAAATTATTTAATATCAGTTGTGGGTCAACTCCGGTTATATTGGTGTCTCCTTCTACTTTATGATGTTCTTTTGAATCGAAGTCAGTAAAGATTTATACATTATCATCATCAGCCTTATCAGTCCGCTGCTGGATAAAAGCCTCTCTAGTCGCACGACAAAGTAAATAAATAAACGTAAATATTTATTCCATTTTTGAAGTGAAAACTACTTTAGGCGCATTGAGCATTTTTAGAGATGGGGAAAAAACAATTGAACTCGCGACAATTACCGACACCACTGACAACACGAACGTACGAATGAACAACTTTGAACTTATACGTTGACGATTCAAAAATACGCATGTAATTGTTCAAGTTTTCATTTCTGTCGGCACTCTCGGGGAAATCCTATTAAATCTTTCGTTACATTATGTAAGGGGTTTACCGAACGGAATTTTCTAATTAATAATATCTTATCTTCAAAATCAGCCCACGGTTGATGCATTTGTCAATATTGCTGAGTGTGTTTAGTAGATTAGCTTCGGCTTAGTGGAAAATAAGGTTAGCTAAGAAAGAAAAGATACTGGTGGTCCTATCACGGACGCCCAACGGCAACACAATTTGCCTGGGTTTCCCTAGGCGATTCGAGTTTGACGCTCTGGTCCGATATTAGCTCAGAATCGAGTTGAGTAGAAAAAAGGGAGACCTATACCTTTCAATGGGACACAAGCTAAATTATTAATAATTTACTGGTGGCCAAGGAAAGACAGCAAGACTTTCTAAAAAACGATGTTCTTTAATTTATAAGATATTCATCAGTCTACGTAGTTATGTGATGAAATTCTAATAAATAAAAGAACATAGTTTTGTAATACTACGAACGGTTATTAACACCGCTAGGTCAACAGCATCGTGTCAACGTGTAGGATGCGCAGACGCAGCGGAATTGCGTGCCTCCTTACACGTAGCATGGTGCGGTGATTAACGCATTATGAATCAATAAATCCTTCACAAATATTGTAATTCATGAATGCTAACATCATTTGTATTGTAAGGGACATATGCATCAAGGGTAACATGTGGTGGGGTAATGTAAAACGACCCGACACAATATTTTCCGGTAAAATATTGTGTCGGGTCCTTTTATATTCTGCGCGATCGGTGATTTTTCTGTTCTGAACATACTTAAATATTGTATATACATACTGTATGCATACTATATGTACTATGTAATTTACACATATGTTTACTTCATCTGTGGCAAATGATTTGAAATATTTTTTTGTAGCTATAATAACAAAACATAAAAATACAAACATCAACTAAGTTACTACCTATTACTTATTCGCCGGAAAAATACTCAATTTTATCAACAAAATATTTATCGGAAAATAAATTACGTCAAAGTGACGCATAATCGAACGAGCATCGTTTTTGTCGATCACAACGGGGCTTGAGAGTGTTACATTTTTTACAGTCACATAGCCTTTTTGGTTCTCGCCTGAGATTGTGACACAATTGATAATATTTCCGACTCATTTTAAATACATTTGGCCAAATCATACTTTTTCGGAAATCTTGGCTTATTTCCGAAAACGCTGTTGATATGAGTCGTTAACACTCAGTTGCTGTATTGTTATCTATAGTAAATCATGATTTCAATGTCCTTCATTCATCAAAAATATAGAATACATTCAAAAGTGCATCATATGATAACGTAATTTAAAAGATAAAACTAAGTGATGACTGGTATTATCACTGGCTATTTATTGTTTACAGTAGCCATAAGCGAAACAAGGAAGGCACTTGCGGACTGATGGTATCTCTCCACGGCGCTTACTTGTGCAAGTTATGGGCTTACAACTTGCACTACAGTAATCCTTCGGTCTGTGAATAACTTAGGGACTTATGGACTTGAGAACTGGGTGGCTTAAAACCAGACACCTGTTCATTACTGTCTTAGTAGAATATACCAATTTATTTACAAAAAGCGAAAGATAAATGAGAAGAGCATGTTGTTATACATGTTTAGGTCCTAAATAAACCAAAGATTCTATAGGAGTATAAGGTACAGGCTTAAAGGCAATCTTAATTGAAAAGAGAGTTCTGACCAAACGCCACGCCGCGTTGTTCCATTATTTAAGACAGGAAGGAAGACAAAGTAGAGAAACTAGAATCAGATAATTTCAAAAGAAGACGATATAACAAAAACTCATTAGCCGCAACCAATGAATAATCTTTTCCAGAAATTTCGTCACCCACTCAAGTGAGATCCTAAGAAAGCTTCAAATAACCCTGGCGCAAGCATTGTTGGTGACAATAGCCGGAAGGCATCGGCACTGTATATGCCTGATGCCGTACAAGGTGTCCTAATACCGTATGCAATGGTGGTCGCGCACTGTTGGGAATTATGAACTGATGTGACTTTGATGAAGTTGAAGTATGACGCCTTGGAATGCAGTGATGTGCAGTCTGAAGATAGGTGTTTCAATTTTATCGTTTGTTATTTGGCACTATATCAAACGCAGCTCAGAAAGATTGTCTATGCGAATTTATATTGACCTCTTGTCAATATTCAATGAGGACGAATTTCCAAAGTTCAAACTGATCTCAAAATGATGACTCATTTCCTAAATTCCTAAGGAACGCATTTCTTACATAAGTTATTGTGACTGTTTCGTGAATTGGTATAGTGGTCGCAAATGGTACTGCTGAGCATGAGGTCCTGGTTTCGAATCCCAGGTCGGGCAAAGTATTATTTGGTATAGCTACACCTGTGCCCAACCATTCGGGAAAACTAGGCGTTATGTTGTGTTATATGAATTCTTGTAAACTTTTATGGAGTTGTTGCTAAGGCCCCGAGAACAGCGTCACGTTACTATATCCTTTATTAATAACACAGTCAACTTCTTGACACAAAACGTATCTACCTTCTTCTTCTACCTAAATGCATGTACTCGATCAAAATAAATTAATTTGTGCTTAGCAATAAAGACGATTAAAAGAAACTAGTTAACAAATACCCGAACGAAAAGAACAAAACATTTAACAGGGCTTTCAAAAAGCGAATTCCGGATACCATTATTTTTGTTCAGCAGCTGTCTCCTGTCAAACTGCAGTGAAATCCGGTAGTCGGCCATTTTGGACTGCAAAGCACAGTGTCCCAGATATTTGGAATAGCCGTGAATGCCGTGATTTGGGCCAACGTCCATACAGGCGCCGCCGCCGGCATCAAATCAGTTTGTTTGGCTTTTGTTTTAGATTAGTGTACGGTTTTCGGTTGTTATTGGATGGCGGTGAATTAGTGGAATGCGTTTAGTGAAAGTTTAAGTTGCATTTACTGATGCGATGGAAAAAGCAGATTTTTGTAAAAGCCAAGCCGACATGTGCAATTTTAAAATGGGACTACTTTTCCTCGTTTTGCTAATGACAGTTATATTCGAGACACTGGAGTCAGAGACCATAGTTTTTTTGATGTTTCACAATTTGAGTGCTCATATCTAACAATTATTTTCTGGCGAAAATGTGTCAAGTGAATGCGAATTACACCTTTCACAGCACCAGCTAGGGAACTTATATCAGAAGATTTACATTTTTAGCCTAAGGGCTGTAGAAATAAAAACACCTATCATACAAGAAGTGAAAGCCATAAAGACCTGTCTACACACCAAAAACGAATTACTTTTGGCCCCAGGACTTCATAAGAGCTATAATTTCGCAAGCACAACACGCAAATAAGGTGTAATAATTCAAGCATATATGCGGTGCCGTGGTCTTATCAGCCACAAGCCCGCAAGCCCGGCACCCATAACGCATGGTCAAGCCTGACATATGGCTCACATCAATCACTGCGCTGATTTATCTGTTTGTTTCCGCATATCATCGGATTCCGATGTCATTTGTTCCGCTTTCATTGTGAGCTCCCAAGGGATTATGTGAGAAACCAATTTTGTATAACCAATTTTGTATAGTCTTTTGTTTTTGTGTTCGGGTATTGGGTGAAAATCTATCTGTGGTCGAAAAATTACAATAAAACAGCGATTTAGATTTTTGTTATAAGTGTTTGGTACAAACTACACATTTTGTCCTACAATAAGACCCTTTCCTTATTCCTTACAAACTAACTCTCACAGTGAGACCAAGTAAACTTTTTCATTAGTGTTTTCTTTCTATTCCGCATCAACGTTATTTCTCCCAACTTTCTGAGTACCTTTACCACCAATCATACAATTAGGTTCTTTATTAACTACTACCTAATCTTCCTAACAACCACCAACTTCAGTGGCCAAGTTAATCGAACGAAAATCTGCGGCCATGACTTGGCCAAGTCCTATGCCAAAGTTGGTAATATCATCACTAGTCGATAGCTGAATGGAAACTGCTTCGTAACGCCACTTAATAGGCCAATGAGGGAGTATGTTTGCCAAGTTCGGCGCACGTGCCAAGTATTTGAACTTAGGGGTATTTGATAGATAGTTTCGAAGATTTTGTGTTTAGTTTTGGTTCATTAGTAAGGTCTTTAAAAATCGGGACGATTTTACTTGTAGAGCATAGACAGAATCAGATGCTGTGTTTAGTTTAAAAGCCTTAAGGTATAGGTTTCCTATTCCTTGTCTCAAGTGCAAATCTGCCTGGCGCGGTCTTTATTTCGAAATCAGAAATTGACATAATGCTTGTCTTTGTTTATCCTACGGAAGCTTGTCTTTAATGTTTCTCCTCTTAATTTATACAAGGTTACTAACGGATCTTAATAATAAGGAAGGTCCACAAAAGCATCAACCTCAACAATATTAATTTTCAATTTAATACATCAACAGGCAAACTTATCTCCACAACACCAACCATTCACAAAATGAGTCTTTACAAAAATCTAAACGGCAGAATCGCATGTCCTCTACCCATTTCATGTTTGCCTAGTAACACAGAAACAAGTTAGATAACCAAATGTTCCAATGTATTGTTAGTTTGTAACCACTAACCAACTGTGAAACACTAAATTGTAGTATTGCTTGTAAACATTATGAAAACGAGTCGAAAGCGTGGTTCTTACATCTTGTAACGAATGTGTATTGTGAAATTTGAACTAAGTGGGCCACGAATAGTGCAAGTTGCCTCAGAAGTCCTAAATGGAAACGAATTAAGAGGAAAATGTGTCTTTTACGCTAAGAGCTTTCCTACTTGATATAGCAACTTTGACCAAATCTTCTCCCATATGCAGTAGGACTTGAATTAAGGTTTCTGATTAACAAGGGAAAAGAAGAAGATAAAGAAGAATTAACAATGGTGACGACAGACAAGACTGTACGGAGTGCAATGCCGCATTTAAACTTATTTGGTCCGTTTAGATTTCAAGCTTTTGAATTGTTCTTGATTGATAGCCAAACAACAATAAATTAACTACTAGAAACTATTCTTAATGATCTATCACTTTCTTATCTTCAGTAACGTTTAAGATGAGAAGCCGTGATATTAGTATGAGTTCTCGTAAGTGGGTCGAGTTTAGAGGAATTAAAGGATTATGTTTCAGTGTCTGAGAAAAACTGTACTCTTGTTGTGTTTGGCAAGATTTATTTACGAGTTGGATTCGTTGGGAGTAGTTTTGCAATAGAGGATGAGAGCATTAATGGCATTAGGAGTCCAGTATTTTAGGATGTGGGATATGTAAGCACTTGTTTATTTATTTCAGCAATAAATATAGGTACTTTCTTTGTCAATAAAAGCTGCCACGTTATTTCGAAGAAGAACGACGAAAATGGTTAATGATTACTAAAATAGACATACCATGTGGGGAGACTAATAAACAAAAAGCATTGTAAATTCTAGTGTATTTGAAACCATCCAATACCTAAATCTAAACATACATTAAGGAGGGGTAGACTATGGGTTTTTTCGACCAGCCGACTAGCTATAGTAACTATTTGTTTTTGATTGAATTTTGTCGACTGGGAATGGCAATATTTAGATAAAAAAAAAAATATGGGCCCTACCCACCCTGTATATAGCAGTTCAGTCAAAGGAAATATAGAGTATTATTCCGATAAATGAACAGTTCAATCTGCCTAGCCATTTTCAAGCTATGTTGGGATCGGCTTCAAATCTAACTGGATGCAGCTACATACCAGTATTTTAAGGAGCGACAGCCTATCTGATCTCCACAACCCAGTTACTGGGTAATACAATACACTTCAGTACGGTAAGACTTGTTATTAGGCTTCTGATGATCCGTAACGACTGTCAAAGATCCATGAATGACGTCCGGGACCAATTACGGCTTAACGTACTTTCCGAGTCTCGGTATGTAATGATGGTCACCAATCCACGAACCGAAAGCGGCAAGCGTAGCTTAACCTGATCGATCAACTTGTACGGCTGTCATTACTTAGCCACGACCCCTCCGATAAAATAACAGTTACACTGTTTATTTCTGAAAACATCTTAACTTCTTCGCAATAGTATACTGGGGCTTTTCCATCGACGAAGAGATGAGGTTTTATACCTATACCTATAAAAATAGTCGTGACCTTTTCCTTAACAATATGAAGCACTACAATCGCAATTACATTAACCTACATTTGCGATATTAAAACGTTTCTGAGAGGGATGTTGTTCGTCATATTATTCTGAGCGATAAGATAAAGTTAGTAGTAAGTATGTATAATTCGACTGAAGAGGATTAAAATCTGACTATGCAGGGTCCGATTAAATTATATGGCGATACTTTACCTACATGTTGGGTATTGACATCAAAAACGATTAAAGGAAAAGAAAACGGGTCAAAGGTCAATGCCCGTAATCTATCAACGAACCGCATCAGCCAGGCGAGCCTAGATCAATCAGCTGTTTTTGTAATTTTTCATTAGGGTTCTTTTGACATTAACTGCACTTTTATCATCACGAGTTTGGATAATTAATGACGTAAAAGCTACTTGGATGGAAGATCCCCGTGTTCATAGTAAATATTTCAAATCAGATGACAAAATGGTTGTTATAAATTTAAAGTTGACAAAGTCAAACAAAACGTTTTATATATAAACATACAGAAAAATTAAAATTTTCATCGGTACGACTGATTAAGCAATACATGATTTTTATGTTACAATAATTTGTCTCTTCTCAAACTGAATTCTGCTGAATCAGTTCAAAGATCACAAGCTTTCTTTAATGTTTATCTCAAATACTACAACTGAACTAGAATTTCAACACTTCAAAGAGAAAACGTACACATATCAAAACAAACAGTTACTGCGAGATTCCTAAATTGATTCGCCTAGCAAACTGTTGGAGTGTTGCACAAACATGCGTGTAACGAAATCGCAGCGAGGGTAGGACGTAGGTAGTACGGAAATATACACAATAGTATGAGGAAATTAACTACGAGATGTTTAGTTAGGACGCCTGAGAGTTGTGAATCGGAGGGAACAGGCTGTAGAACGCGTTAGAAAGGTAGATAAGGATCGCTTTGTACAGCGGTACTTGAAGACAGAAGTTGTCTCAAAAGCAGGCGAAAAACGATGCATTATTTCATAGACTGGCCACACTAAAGACGAATTTCACCGATGAAACGAAACCGAAACGAAAAACCGTGTTCAAATGTCAGTGTCAAATATTTCATAGCAATGATGATACAGACAGCTTTTGAACGTGGTTTAAACTTGTTGAAATTCGACTCAAGCATCTGATAGATAAATATGGCAGATCTAGAAGTTTCCAGTCGATGTCTGTGATGAAAAAGAATGCCAGTGTGCTATCTTTACTACCGCCGATTAATAACAAACAACTGAAAAATAATAATACAGGAAATGAAAACAAAACACGCACTACTCAATTGAACACACATGTGACAATTAAGGACAATTACAACTATATGGCACGAACACTGCTGAAACACTAAATAAACAGCTAAATGATTTTCCTCTGTTCCCGGAATTGTGGAAAAAATCCATTTAAGTACAGTTCATGGCGAGCAATAATTCGCGCATTGAATCTTTAATGCACTGTTTACCGCCGACAGTTGAAATTCAAACAGTGTGTTTCTTCGATGCGGTGGGATGCACTCGTTGGATTCGCAATGCTTTGTTTAACACCGAAAGTTGAAAATCCAGTGCGCAATAAATTCCGCCGCGATATTTACACGTCGCGCGAACATGGTGTAACGCAATGAGGGTTTTCTGGCAGCACAGAGACGTCAGGTCCGGGCACCTGTCAAGTGTCAAAGCGCCTACGGACTGAATGGTGAACGAATGAATGAAACGAATGACCTCAAATATTTTGAGTTCATTGTCGAACTGGAAGACCTCTTGTCAAAGTGGCGCCAAGAAAACCCTCATTAGTGACACTACCTACTATCTTAATGTACCGTATACTCAGAAATATATAAATAAATACGGTTTAAAACTCTATACGTCTTTCAGGTCTTGAAAATAATGAAGAAATAAAATAAAATATACGGATGCGATACGACGTGCAACCAAGATAATGAAGACAACTAAATAAATATCCAGTGACGTAAATGCTTTATAAATATATATATAAAATGAAGAAATGAGGGAGGCGAACATCCTTGTTAGATCCTAATCCTATCCCGGGGGAAACTGTGAAACAAAGTAGGTACACAAAGAAGGACAACTCCATGCAACGAGTGAAAATAGGCCCACGCACACATAGACGTGTAGGTATGGAGATCTCAGACAAATGAATGTGGCGACACCTACACTCACGGTCCGTAAAGAGTGTTTAAGGAAAGGCCACAAAGCAGTGCTGAGAAAGTGCTTCCCTAACCAACCCATTCGTTCCACCTGCTGAAAATCTCACATCTAGACATGAGTTGCTTTGGCTTACTAGGAAATCTTTTAACTGTCTCTCCAAACCCAGGACAAAATTCACTCTGCCCAGAGGGGTAATAGCTTAACTAACTAACAGGAATAGCTTTTATTTTGACAGTTCAACAACATCCATTGCGTTATTTACGTTGTTGAGCAGTCAAATTTTTCGAACAGATTCTATAACGTCACAAGAACTGATGGAAGCTACTGAAGGTGCCAAAGACGTAGCCGAAATCTGAGCCTATTCCTGACTCTATTTAGAATGCGATCCACACGCTAGAAGAAGACGCGTGACATTGTATGCGTCCCTTTTCTGCTCATTGTATGGATTATACCTTCTGTACCCATCTATTTTGTGGTTGTGCTGTTGTTATTATTGAGCTAAGGATCGTTATTGAGGTCGTTCACTTCTATCGGAAAAGCGTTCCTTTTTGTTGTTACCTTTACTGATGGAAATAATGGAATTTAGTTTAGTATATCAATTCAAAGTGTACAATAGGATTTGTTTTGTTACTACTGAGTATTTGCTTTGATTTTCAAAACATTTCCACTGATCTGCCAGGCGTGCGGGTTGTTCGAAAGAGATACCGCCGCCCCTGGCACACAGGCCACTGAGGGAAACACGGGTGAGATTTGGTCAGTAAAAGTCTGACACGGCGGTAGAAGTTATTTGATGATTTTCCCACCCTCAAAAAAAAGCATGTATTTTAATGACTCAATTTTTTGATAAGTTTAAATTAATTTTCAGCGTTACATATGGCCACCTCTTACTTACCAGGAGTTAAGAGTATCTGATATAATTGGGGATAAACAGGCGAAACAAAAAGGGGACGATGAAATTGTTAGCTGGCTTGGCAGCCATTTCCTATTATCAAACTGTAAAATACAGATAATTCTTACTACAATATCATCGTCCATTCGCACAACAATCGGCCTTCAGCTCAGTTAGTTAATTACATGATAAATGACAATCCAACGGAAGCCTGACAAATTAAAATACAACAAAGGCCTGTTTTTTCCTCAATTCCCTAGTGCTTGGGAACAATAGAAATACCTATGTAATTTGTACGGTTAAACGACCTGACTGGCGCAGTGGGTGAATAGATTTGCTTTGGATTGGCATTGCATATGCAGGATTTTTTGTATAAGTAATAACAATGTCGATGGGTTTTAATTTGAACGCCGTTGTAAGCACAATTTGACGAAGTGGGGGATTATTGACCCACCCAATGCCCAATGCAAGTACGGTACCTCTGATCAGACCATGTTCCATTTACGGGAGTGTCCTAATTGCCCGTTTGAAGACCTAATGAATGTCACTGGTACCGCAACCAACATGATGGCCAAACAATACAAAAAACTCAAATCAAAGTATCGTCGAAACAAAAAGATGAAGAAGAATTTTAAGTCTAACTATTGATAGAAGTCCATGGCCGCAGTACACAACTGAAAAGTATGGCGAAAAAAGGGGGAGGCCTATATAACCAGCAGTGGGTGATTCCAGGCTGAGATGATGATGAGAAGTCCATGTACACTCAATCTGTGTGGTTCTTTCCTCAAAAGCCCATTTCAGACACTAATGTACATGGTCCTCAGATGATCTGACCAAGATTATTTCTGGACTTTAAAAGAGACTGTGACCTCTGAGTTTGTTCCAGCCTTTCTTCTCAGAGTAATCAGATCATTTAAAAACTATATTTCCTCACAAAGCAAAGAATCACCGGTATAAATCGAAACTGTGAGCAAGAGTGGTGATCAAACCTTGTTTCCAAGCCAAGAAAACATGATAGTCTTAGAAAAAACTTAATTTTGACAGAAACATTACAATTATTATTAATAGTATTAACAAAAACTGTGTTATGACTGAGGCTTGCTAACGACCTGGCTCGGGTCCAAAGGACTATGACTCAGATGTCGAGGGAATTCCTGAAGCGCCTGATGTCATTGAGCTGGGGTATTTTGAGTACTGATAATTAATGAATAGTTGGGTTATTGAAGTATTTTAATTAATAGCGGCCTTAGGAAATAACTCCAGAGGGGAGAAACAGTCGTTTTGTATATTCCAACTTGGATAAATATTGGTGGGTGGGAACACTAAATAGGCTTGTGGTTAAGTGATTACAGGCGCACGGATCTATCAAACAGGTAAAGCTACGCTAGCCGTGGTTGGCCCATCTTTACATATCAAGACCTCTCTGTGCCTCGGATAGCATGTTGCTGGTCTTTACGGGTCGTCAGAAGCCCGAAAGTCCGACAAGTCTTTCCTTACTAAAGGGTATCGTATTACCCAGTAACTGAGTTATAGAGATCGGCAGGCGCTTCATGTAAAATACTAGTATTCAGCTGCATTCGGTTAGACTAGAAGCCAACCCCAATAAAGTTGGTCAAAGGCTAGGCAGATTGATTGAAGACACAAAAAGTGAGAAGCAAAGGGCTTCAACACAAAGACAAGAAAATATTTTTACATCTCGTAACAAAATTTTCAGAATAATATTGCCACAATTTGAATGAATCACATTGGTATTAAGCCATCAGTTTCCTGGTTTTATAAATAATAATGATGTAAGATTTGTAACTCAAGATTTTTCAGAGCATATTTATGGAAGAAGATGAGTGACTGACGACGAAGAGTGAGGAGACACAGAAGATGTGTTTAAATGAGATGAAGCATAATAACGTTAACTAATAATCAAGGATACGAATAGAATTATATGGACAAGCAAAATTAAATACCTAAAGACCCGTCAAGGTGAGAAAGGAAAATATATTTAAACATTACTAAGACAGAATTTCTACCCAAATTTTTTACGTTGAGCTTATTACTCCAGAGAAAAAACAGACTTCAGACTTATCTACTGCACAGTTACAGTGCCAAATACAGTCTAAAAGCTTAAAGCAATTACAGTTAATAGCAAACAGAGCAGCCGTCGTCTAGGAGACCACCAACTGAACGGGCCGAAAGCCGAGACCATTTAGCTAATGGGATACCCTGCAAATGGCAAGCTACAAGAAATATTTACATCGAAGAACCAACGTCGAACTGACGAAATTGAATATCTGATTTGAAAACGTAATTGTGGGATTTCTTAATTTAGGAGACCAATCGATGTATGATTGCGTTAACAGTTTTCCTAATGAAGGAAAGTTTATTTAAGACAGGCATAGGCTATTTTTCTAATGGGTATTAGTAATACTTTTTATACAATAGAAGCCTTCGACTGTATTAAGACACTTTGCTGAATACCTTAACTAACTCTGTTATTTGTCTAAGCGAAAAAAACTTAAGGATAAATTTAAGAGACAAAAAAACGAGAAACCAATATCTAAAGATCCTAGACAACATGCCAACAATTAAATTAATAATCACGTAAACCTATCCCACACTCAAACCAATACATACAATAACCGAAACGAATATCAAACAACACAATTTACTTTACCGACCGCTTCAAAGTCCATCCAAAAGCCGCGACAATTTAGTTAGTGGAACACCGCCACGAAATTGGACTAACGCACGGAACACTGAAGTTAATCACGATACTAACTGACACACTGACTCATCGACGTGTACAAACAATACAGAGAGAGGAAAAAGAACATGTACAACTAATACAGTGAATGGTAAAAGTTTCAATGTAAACGATAGCGTGGTATGATAGCGAAGTTTGGCATATAATAATGTGTCGATTTTGATGGTAGCCATAATAAATGGTTTTTAATGTGAAATAGTAGTTAACCTACTTCCTAAAGTTGATGATAATGGTGATGCAGATAGCGTTAAGCATTAATTTATCAATTAGTAGGACTCGGATAGTGAATTGATGACTGATATGGCAATGAAAATAATAGGAATCGTAGTATAATCGCCCTGAGTCGAATTTCTTTACAACAAAGCTGAATGTTCACGAAGCCGATTGCTTATATTCTGAAAGTGCATCGTGTTTCTATTAGTCTATCTATGAGTTAGTCTTGGCTCGACTCGACAGTTGATCTGCATATTTGCATAGTGTTTAAATTACCTAAAACCACGCAAACTAGACCTCAGGCTAAAATGTGAATCTGTAACATTTATATATTTTTTTATTTATTTAAAAACACGTTTTGTATTCATAATTATACAAGGCACACTATTAGACCTCTGGGGTCTGTCTGAGTTTTGCGAATACATTTGTTTACTAACTGAAACTGTCCAACTATTATTGTATTGTTGATACAAGTGCACGACCCCAAACTCATTAATTTCAGTGGGTATATTACATAAATATTTAATTACAAGATCATAATTAATAATGGCTGTTCCCACAAACGATAATTTTACTTCAAAATTATGACGTTATTATTTTTTATCATATCAAGGAGGCTCTATTAAAAAAGTCTTAATTGGGGCTATTATCTTTCGTACACGGAAAGTGTACTTAGGATATTAAGATAAGAGAAGATAAGATAAGATTCTTTATTTGTTTAAACATGGTGTACATGATACATTACATGCAAGTTAACTAGGAGATAAATGAAGTTCTGACATGTTCAGCCGCATATAGTGGCGTACAAATTGATAGGAAGAGATGGTGCATAAACCGTGATAATATTAATTAAAATTACATAAAAAAATTGGGTATCATTACAATTCAAAAAACATATTTTTAGATACAATACAATGTCAAAGTAGTCATTAAATAAGTTAGTCAATAAAAATATAAAATAATGTCATTAAAATGTCTATTCCAAACAACAATTATTCAAAAAACTATAACTAAAAATTACAACACATTACTAAAATACAACATTATCATCTCAAAAACGAAGAAAATTATCTTCTTTCATAAACTCTACTATGCTGTAATATGCTCTTTCAGTTAATAAACTCTTCAGTTTACTTTTAAGAGCAGATGTATTTAACATTTTCCATGATTTGGGCAATTTATTAAAAATGGTCGGAGCCATGCAAAAGATGCTCTTACGCATAAGAGCTGTTTTAGCGGCGTGAACACAGAGTTTAAAATTATCACGTCTGTTTCTAGGGACAGCATCAGACAAACGCTTAAATAAATGAGAATACGATTTAATGAACATTTCTGTTTCATTATTATCTCAATGAAACATTAATTTTCAAGATGGCTTTTCTTGTTTGAATAATATAAAATAATTTACGGCAATGGGAGTTTTAGGAACTTTGAGATAAGTCATTTTAATTAATCTTGTTAAAATTACTTCATTTGTAAGTCCTTTTTTCATTTCGTTGCAGCTACAAAACAGTTTTAGGAATGTCATCATTTATATCATTATCATCATCAGCCATGGCACTTTAATGGATGATTTTAGCAGTAAGTACCTATCGACTTTTACAACGATTACTTCCGTCTTTCATTTCCACATAGGCTCTAAAGCTCTTCATATTAAATTCATCAAAACGAATGTGCCTAAACGTTAGCAAAGCCTATAGACTATGTTAATGCAAACAGACTACGATCCTTTGTTTGATCAGGATGGCGCAGGATCATCAATGAACGCGTATTATGTAAGCATTAACAGATTATTCGGGTTTTCATTAACATGGATCAGCTGAACAACGTAGCTACAGAATTAATAGTGTTTGGTTGATTCTCTTTGTTTCCTTATGTTCGTATTAACGTTTTGTAAATTAACATGTCCTATCTAAGTCAGCCGGGTGAGAGAGGGTAATCTGGTTCTTAGAACCTGCTAATTCCTTTTTCTATTTTAGGCTAGCTGACCCGACAGACTTGGTCCTGTCTTAACTATTGAATATATTTTACGCGTAACTTTCTTATCTTTTCTTTCATAAGAACCTTCTCCTGACTGACGAATAACAAACACAACAAAAAAAGAATTGGAAAAATTGGTCCAGCCGTTCACGTGTGATGCCGTGACCAAGGAAACTAGGGATTAATTTTTATATATAAGATATTTAGATATTTATAGATAAATAGATATGATTACGATCAAGATTATGATGGAAGTAAACTTGCTTCTGCCAGCGGCTTCGCTCGCATGGATGTCGCAAATTATCCCACCGGGAACGTATACCGGGATAAGTATATTCTGTGTTAATCTAGGCTATTAACTATCTGTGTGCCAAATTTCATCCAAATCAATTCGGCTGCTTTTGCGTGATTGCGTAACAAACATCCAATGTATCATATTTATAATATTAGAAAGATTTCTAGCTCCTGGAATTCAACAAAGTTTTTAATAAGTGGAATTATTGTCAAAACGTTGTGAATGGTTTGCAAAAATAACCAAAGCCAATAAAATTCGACATAGAATTTGATAGAGGAATAAATAAACTTGGCTTCTATGAAATAACAAATGAGGTTAAGACTATAATTTAACGTACCATAGACAATCGTTATTCGATAGCAATAGACGGTTACGTAATATCAATATAGCAATACAAATACATTATCCAGCAAACGTTGAATGTAACACAATATCTGCATCTTAGACTTTAGAGACGTGATGGACTTATCTTGTCAATTATGAAGTAAATACAGATTTGCAAAATCCTTGTGCTTTATTAGTTTAAATGTCAAATGTCTTATATTAACCGTACCTGAGATAAACAAATACAACTGTATCGATGGCTTTAATATTGAAGACTAGCATCACCTTGCGGTTTCACCCGCGTAGTTCCCGTTCCCGTGAGAATACGGGGATAAAATATAGCCTATATCACCCGGGGAAAGTGTAGCTTCACAACAGTGAACGAATTTTTCAAATCGGTTCAGTAGTTTCGGAGCCTATTCAATGCCAACAAACAATCAAATTTTTCCTCTTTATATATTGGTATAGATAAAGATGTAGATGTTTTTGTTTATGACCACACAATAGAAATGAAAACTTACAACTAGTATATTACAAGTATATTCGATTTGGCATCATCGACACGAACGTGATGTTTCGGTTAGTGCGCCTAAAGAAGGTTTTACTTATAAAATCTTCACATCAGAACGGGGAGGAGGTTATAACAACTTCTTTAATTTGAGTTGCGTATAAAAGGATACGCATATCAATACGTACATCAATGATAATTTGCTCGTCAAACACGCAAGATCACTCATTACTTCATTTGACAAATCTTGTATGCGAAAACGCACAGCAAATATAATACAAACGCCAAGTTTATGTTCAAAATAATAATTGTTTATACCAAGCATTTATTCGCGTCTATTTACTATCAAGGAATATAGGAAAATCTTGTAACTTGTTATCCCACGCCTATGGTAAGAATCGATTGAGTAAAACTAGTTATTCTGGCACCGGACAACGATGCACATACAGACCTACTGTGAATTATTTACGGCAACACAAGACAGTGAATAAAAAAAAGTCTAGTTGTTTCTTCTGTATATATAAGTAAGTGTTTTGCAATTAATTGAGACGTGAGTGTCAACTGATACATCACCAAAATGCCGTATGGAGAAGAATAGTGAGGAATTAAGGACGATGACGTAATTGTGAGTGAAAGCCTACATCGAGCAGTTAATGGTTTTAGGAGGCAGGAGAATTATCCATGAGCATGACGACTGTAATTGTTTCTTCTGAAATAGTAAGTGTATCGCAAAATAGAACATTTAATTTAGACAAATTTACCTCACTAAACGTATAAATGTACCTTACTCGACACTCACGCGAGTGTCCAGTGAGGTACCATTTGTTTCTAGAACAAGCAACCCGTCTTGCAATTGACACTAAATACTTCTCAACATGCTGCTCGTAATCACACTTATCCCGCAATGGCAATAACAAGTAGACAGGTGTAATAACATCAACTACGTATACTTATATCATTATACCCTGTTCCAACTTGTTTGTCTGCAAACGTAAATATGCACTCTTTAAGTAAACAAGTCGTCGTCCTTATCATATTGGCTCGTTTTTATAATTACGCCTTTCGCTTTAATGTCCAGGAACTATTACTATAATGCGTTGATAAATTAATATACCCACATATTTTCCGTAATGTTTTTATTTCGAAGAGTGGAGGCCAAACCGTGGTAGGTCGGGGGTAATTGAAAAATTTAATTCTTGCAGTCGTTATCTTTTGTAGTAAATAAATAAGTAGTCATCATAATTACGTGTTTACTTCGTGGAAGAGCTAAAGTCGGTTTTTTTGCGGCGAAAAAAGAAGAGAATATTGAAAAGTATAAATAAGCCTATGGATAAAATCGCTCGAAAGCCTCACAAAATTGACAATTTTATTAAGGAAATGTTGGAGATTTTGGATAAAGAAGCGGAGAATTTATGCAAAATTAAATAAGAAATTGAATTGAATGACTTACACGAAGTAGAATGGGATGGTACTGACAGATTGGTAAGTTAAGAATTTAATTTTATACACGACATTATCAATCAATCACTTTTTTTTTTTTTTTCTTACCACAATATCACAATCTTATAAAAGGAATCATGTTTTTTTAAAGTAGCCTAGTGAATGTTTAACAAATAGAAGTATTAAGTCTCATAAACCTATCCTAATGTTCAGTGATCAACAATTTCATCAATGAATTTTTTTGCAAAAAAACGAAGTATGGCTTAAAATACTAACAGACAAAGAAAAAGTCCCATGTAACGCGACACTAACCGCGATTTAGTCAGTTGTAATCTAAGTTTAACCCTAGCAAGCATGACTCAACTGTCCAAAACGGAACGAGACGATTTGTTTAACAACAGCCGGGCTGCGTGTACGCATAATATGAGTAAATAACGTCATCAAACAGACAACCAATAGTAAAGCAGTTTACGATGAAAATATAAATAAAGATGTTGAGAGGTTTGGAGAGAAAATTCTAAAGTTTCGGATGAATTCATCTGTTTAGTTTCACGCACTAAATTTTAAGTGTTTGTTCTAAATATTTACTTTCCTAGATTGTTGAACTCAGATCTAGGGCACCAATATTGTATGTAGGAAGGAAATAATCTATAATAAAAAGTCCTGACTGACTGACTGACTCATCAACGCCCAGCTCAAACCCTTGGACCTAGAAAGCTGAAATTTTGCATAGAGGTTCCCTTTATAATGTAGACAAGGATTAAGGAAGGTTTTTCGAAATTCAACCCCTAAGGTAGTTAAATAGAGGATGAAAGTTGCGCGCGGGCGAAGCCGCTGGCAAAAGCTCGTACCCCAATAACCGTAAAGGAGAGATCACTTTGGGATCAGTAATTCAAAAATGCGTTTTTATTTGCATAGCAAAATAAAGCAAGGTAATTTTACAAATTGAGGCTGTGTTATTTATTGACACTAAAAATATATTTTTATTGATTATGAAAAATTTAAACGGATTAGTCACGGTTTACTTTTAAATGCCAGTGAAATACCACCCATATGGAATTTTATCGTGAGATCTGACTTCATAATTATTACACCTCGTAGATAGGTTTTGAAGTAAACATTGAATTTTTGCAGAATCAAACACTATTTAACTATCTAAGTAGCTGTATTCTTGATCTACTTCACAACCTTTAACAAGTATAAACTTCTTTTTATTGGACGCAACTTCCTGTATTTCTTCATTTGTCACAACTTTCATGTTAATTTCTATGTTTTCGGAAGTTGTATAGTTATTTATTAGTATTTGTTCTTGCTTATTTACATGTATCTTTTCATTATAATTAATATTAGACCCAAAAGATTACTAATGGAGCTAAAATAATAGCACATCAAAGCTTAATTTAAATGACCCATTTTAACAGCAATTTCAAACGGATTAGCATCGTGATTAATTTCAGTTCAGTAAACGATTTCAATTATTACAATTGGAACCAAACCAATGGTTACACATTTACTGATGGCAACTACGAATTGCCAAATATCAATATTTACAAAATGATTAATTGCGAAGACAGAACTGCAATTATATCAATCAGTGAGACTATTTAAGCAAACTGTTAGAGGAATCTAGGAGGTCAATGATTGACGCTATTTTGTTTGAGAATTTAGTTCACATGGATTAGATTAAATAAATATTGTGAAGTAACACGTTCTATAAATCTTTGCGGAGAAACAATTTGATTTTGATCAATGTTGCGAACTTGCGATTGCTTTTTACTGGGTCAATTTTGTATAGTCTTATTTTCCGGATTTATAGGTTCAATTTGTGCTTTTGCACTGTAATTTACATCTCAACTTCTGTCTGTAAATCTTCAGGTAATTTATTTTGGTTCTGCTACTTTAAAAACTTTGTGTATCTGGTATTTCATTACACAATAATTATTCATAAATATCTTGCAGTTACAACCAATGTCTAAACACAATTGCCACACTTAAATTTTATGTGTGTCTAGGTTATCAACCAAGACCTAAGGCTGCATATAATTACAACATATAATTTTTATGGCATGTCTAGTTTTATAAGTTTAAACAACGATATCTGGCCTCTAGTGCATTCCTAGATATCAGTTTGAATTACAATTTCAGTGCCCATAATACGATCGATAGAACTGTACTTACTGCTACCTACAGATAGGTCAGTATGGGTGTCAAGTGTTGGGTGGTCCTTCTCTCGCTACTAATAGATCAAGTCGTCATTTCCTGCGTGTCTCAAGTGGGGCATCAAACGAGAGGACGAGATTGATGATTTCTTGTCGCAATTTGGCTGAGTTGTCATTTATTTGAATCTTATAAGCGAATGAATACCGTTTATTTTAGCAGGGAAATTGATGTAACTTGTAGATAATCGGACTTTGCTGACACATTTTTTTTTATCACTACAATAATATTAGTTTCACTTTCAGATCACTATATTCAGATTTCTAGCATTACCACTACCTCCGCCACTAAAATCATTTCTATTACTTTTTAATCTAATACTTTCTTTGTTTAAATAGTATAACTACTCTAATGGATACTTTCATCATCATCATCATCATTTCAGCCGAAAGACGTCCACTGCTGGACATAGGCCTCCACTTCGACCGGTTTTGTGCTTCCCACATCCGCTGGATGGATACTTTACAATAACACAAAACGATATATCACTATATTTACAGCGTAACCCTCCCACATTTCACCACAGTAAAGTATAGACGCAACAGATGTGTCCAAACGTTGAAAAATCCAATAAAACGGGGAGATCTAAATAAAAATGTTCGTGAGGGTGACAGCGTCGTCTGCAGCAGTTAAACTGTCTCGTTCATTCCTAACTGTCGCATAAACATCGACACAAAGGACAACTGTCTCTGAACGAGTAGAGAAAATTGTGAAAATTGTTTGCTCACGTCATTTTATTGGACTAGGTTTGTGCATTGGAAGGGCTTTCACTATTTATTTCATCGTTTCTTTTTAGTTTTATGATGGAAAGCTTTTGTAATCATTTTATGGCTGGAGATTTTCTTTAAGATATTGTTGTGAAAGTTAACGAATCAAATTGAGAAAGTCCTGGATGTTGTCGTCTTTACATCTTGTAACGTCAGATGTAAGATACACAGACCGTTCAGATTAAATAGGCACTTTATACCAATTTGGACTTTTTATGTCAGCATACTTGGCTATTTGACTAGCATTCTTATATTTAAATCACATGCTTTAACAGGAAGGTAGTGCTCACAAAAAACGATGACTAATAAGGCAACCTGGTCTGAGGATCTAAAACTCCGCAAAAAATAAATAAACTAAGATTAAAAACCTCTCATAAATTCACAGTTCACAGAAAACCACAGAACAATGGCACATCGAAAAACTTCGTTATATTTTGAAAATCGAACTCGCGGCAATACGCTATTTCAAACTTCGAACGCGAGGTCCGCGCCGCATGCGCAGCGGCCTGAGACTGGCTGGAGTCGGAGCACACCGATCGCATCATTCACCTTTGACACCGGTCTCTTTCACACATATGGAGCTTTGGAAAGTTAGAGGAGGACGTAGAAACCTGTGGTTTTTCTCGAGATGACGCGGAGGCGTAATTTCGCAAGGCTCTATCGTCAAGGACGATTTACAAAACATTTTTGAATTAATATAAATTAAATGTGGATTCTTTTTTTGTGAAATGTCAGCTGGCTATGTGAATGGTGGTCAGGTATGTAGGCGCGCTGTTACTTTTATTTTTAGGTCGTGTCGTACGTGCTATTAACACATACTTTATGGACAAATTAACGTATTATAAATAGACGTTTTATGTGACAACCATGGCGTATCCGATGTAAAGATTGGGGAGTGGAGAGCAAATCAAAACAAATGATTATAAAAATGGTAGAATTTTGAGCAGATGTTGGTTTATGTGATCTGACCTTTGAGCTAAGTAAGCCTAGTTTTTTTTTTTTTTTTTTTTTGAGAAATGCTTTTTCCTCGAAAAAGTTGTCAATATACATTAAAAAAACCGTTACGGGTGTTTGTTTTATAATTTAATATTAATTAATAAAAAGCGTAACGAATTACAATTTATTTTTTACTATTAATATAATTGATGCTAAATAAATTGAAAGAATAATAAATACAATCACTTCAATAAAAACGAGTTAGTATGAAATAGGTGCAACATTTTAACGGCTTTTATATTAAGTCCATATAAAGTCAATACACTCTGCGATATGACATTAAAAGTAATTGCTCTGTGCTCAAGTTTTTGCACATATTGAGTAGAACCACCTAAAAGATGGCAACAGAAAACCAATCCGCAAAAATCTCCATAGTCTATTCTATGGGGCATTTTCGAAAACAGAATACCAAAACACAAATCTTCGAAATTCTCCATCCTTACTCGTTGTCTAGGGCCGTTTTTTTTTTTAAACAATTATCTCATCCGTTTAGGATTGTTCAGTTAATTTTTGATTAGGATGTCAGGTTAAGTAAAATTAATTAGTGGCAATGTTTCTCCAAAAAGTTTATAAAGCGTACTGAATAAATACTCTTTTGGCAAAGTCTTTGATACAATGATGCCTTTAAAATATGAAGGATACCAGTAACTTTCAGCCAACAATAGAAAGAATGCGCTTATTAAACATCTACACTGAAAAAAAAAATCGGTAATACCAACCGATTTTTCGGTAATATTCACCGTTTTGGTCAGTAAAAATGGAGCCTATTGTCCAAATAAGTAAAATTAACTGAAAAAAAACAGTTGAGTTATGACAGTAGATTTTACTGTGCATCTGCTACTGTTTTCTGGCCGGTTATTCTTACTGTTTGTAAAACAGTAAGTAAAACAGTAAAAGGAAAATTCAGATTTTCCTTCTCCTTCCTCCAGACAGTAAAAAAACAGTAGGTATAACTGAACTATGATAGTACCTATAACTGTCATACAACTTTAAGCAAACAGTTGATTTTACTGTGCATGCACAGTAGCGGGTAATGAATTTCACAGTTACATGTGATGTGAAGGACAGTACTTTTTAATGTGCATGCACAGTAGCGAGTAATGAATTTCACAGTTACAGGTAATGTGAAGGACATTACTTTTTAATGTGCATGCACAGTAGCGGGTAATTAATTTCACAGTTACATGTAATGTGAAGGACAGTACTTTTCAATGTGCATGCACAGTAGCGGGTAATTAATTTCACAGTTACATGTAATGTGAAGGACAGTACTTTTTAATGTGCATGCACAGTAGCGGGTAATGAATTTCACAGTTACATGTAACGTGAAGGACAGTACTTTTTAATGTGCATGCACAGTAGCGAGTAATGAATTTCACAGTTACAGGTAATGTGAAGGACAGTACTTTTTAATGTGCATGCACAGTAGCGGGTAATGAATTTCACAGTTACATGTAACGTGAAGGACAGTACTTTTTAATGTGCATGCACAGTAGCGAGTAATGAATTTCACAGTTACAGGTAATGTGAAGGACAGTACTTTTTAATGTGCATGCACAGTAGCGGGTAATTAATTTCACAGTTACATGTAATGTGAAGGACAGTACTTTTCAATGTGCATGCACAGTAGCGGGTAATTAATTTCACAGTTACATGTAATGTGAAGGACAGTACTTTTCAATGTGCATGCACAGTAGCGGGTAATTATTTTCACAGTTACATGTAATGTGAAGGACAGTACTTTTTAATGTGCATGAACAGTAGCGGGTAATGTATTTCACAGTTACATGTAATGTGAAGGACAGTACTTTTTAATGTGCATGCACAGTAGCGGGTAATGTATTTCACAGTTACATGTAATGTGAAGGACAGTACTTTTTAATGTGCTTGCACAGTAGCAGGTAATTTATTTCACAGTTACATGTAACGTGAAGGACAGTACTTTTTAATGTGCATGCACAGTAGCGGGTAATTAATTTCACAGTTACATGTAATGTGAAGGACAGTACTTTTTAATGTGCTTGCACAGTAGCAGGTAATTAATTTCACAGTTACATGTAACGTGAAGGACAGTACTTTTTAATGTGCATGCACAGTAGCGGGTAATGTATTTCACAGTTACATGTAATGTGAAGGACAGTACTTTTTAATGTGCATGCACAGTAGCGGGTAATGTATTTCACAGTTACATGTAATGTGAAGGACAGTACTTTTTAATGTGCATGCACAGTAGCGGGTAATGTATTTCACAGTTACATGTAATGTGAAGGACAATACTTTTTAATGTGCATGCACAGTAGCGGGTAATGTATTTCACAGTTACATGTAATGTGAAGGACAGTACTTTTCAATGTTCATGCACAGTAGCGGGTAATGCATTTCACAGTTACATGTAATGTGAAGGACAGTACTTTTCAATGTGCATGCACAGTAGCGGGTAATTGATTTCACAGTTACATGTAATGTGAAGGACAGTACTTTTTAATATGCATGCACATTAAAAAGTACTATTATTCACGTTACTTGTAACTGGGCACTAACCATACCCGCAACTGAGCATACACATAAAAATATTATCCTTCACATTACCTGTAACTGTGCAGGTACAGTAGCGAGTATTATACGTGTACAGTAGCAGGTGGCGTGAAATAAAAAATATTTTCTTTGAGACGTTTATTTATTCTAAAATAATCATATGTATTAAACTTATATTTTTTTAAATATTTATGTACTGCAAAATAAATGGGAAACAATCTAAAATATTTACACTTAGATAATTTAAAGATACATATTATCAATAACAGAACAACTTATACTAGGGGACCAAACCCTGAATCGCGAAAAAAAATCAGCTGTTCCCTACAATATGTTCGCATTAACTCGTCAAAATGTATGGAACAGCTGATTTTTTTTCGCGATTCAGGCTTTGGTCCCACAGTAAAAGTTGATTATAATGAGGAGTACAATGACCCCTTAAGAGATTTCGTGTATGAACAGATAGACCTTATATGCACATAGTCAATTCAGTCCAAAATTTAAGTACAATATTTATAATTAAGTAGGTACAATACCCAAACAATATAATATCTAAAATATTTAGAATTAAGTAAATTAAAACAAGGTTCGAGGCAAGGGTAATTGCTACTGAAATTAGTCTGAAAATAATCACTTTTAAACTACTAAAATTCTTATATTTACTCTTTTTTATAAATTGAATACAAACCAAAATATTTACACTTAGATAATTAAAAGGTACATAAATATATATTAGGTCTATCTATTCATACACGAAATTTCTTAAGGGGTCATTGTACTCATTATTAGGTATGAACAACTTTTACTATGGGACCAAACCCTGAATCGCGAAAATAAATCAGCTGTTCCCTACAATATGTTCCTATTAACTCGTCAAAATGTATGGAACAGCTGATTTTTTTTTCGCGATTCTGGCTTTGGTCCCACAGTAAAAGTTGTTCATAATGATGAGTACAATGACCCCTTCAGAAGTGTCGTGTATGAACAGATAGACCTTATACATATACACACATAGTCAGTTGTCAGAGGATTTTAGTCTGCTATAAATTAAATATCCACAATAATACAATGCCAATACAACATAATATCCAAAATGTTTAGAATTAAATAAATTGAAAGCAATTTTGTTTTATAACACCTTTTGAAGAAAGGTGGTACTAATGTTTGAGTTTAAGGGTAATTGCTACTGAACTTAGTCTGCTATAAATTAAATATCCACCTACACTAAATTCAAGTACAATGCCAATACAAAATAATATCCAAAATGCTTAGAATTAAATAAATTAAAAGCAATTTTGTTTTAAAACACCTTTTGAAGAAAGGTGGTTCTAAAGTTTGAGTCTAAGGGTAATTGCTACTGAACTTAGTCTGCTATAAATTAAATATCCACCTACACTAAATTCAAGTACAATGCCAATACAAAATAATATCCAAAATGCTTAGAATTAAATAAATTAAAAGCAATTTTGTTTTAAAACACCTTTTGAAGAAAGGTGGTTCTAAAGTTTGAGTCTAAGGGTAATTGCTACTGAACTTAGTCTGCTATAAATTAAATATCCACCTACACTAAATTCAAGTACAATGCCAATACAAAATAATATCCACAATGCTTAGAATTAAATAAATTAGAAGCAATTTTGTTTTAAAATACCTTTTGAAGAAAGGTGGTACTAAAGTTTGAGTTTAAAGATAAGGCTCTAGTCACACCGGAATGGTAGTGGCTGGCAGCGGCCAGTAGCAGCCAGCAGCGGCCGCAAGTGGCCGCCAGCGGCCGCTGGCTGCCTCGCGCGACCTGTACGCTCAGTGTTACGGCTGGGGTGAGGAGCGAGCGGCCTCGCGTGGCCGCTAGCAGCCGCGGGCAGGACCACCGACTACACACGCGAAGTGTGTGTGTAGCTATTTCTCGAACTAGTACCTTACGGTTATGTTCTCCCAATGGTTGTTGCCTTTCTTTTAGAAGCTGTAGGCCATCGGGAGTCTTTTCGAGCAGCGCTGTGAGACTCTGAAAACAGGGAAGATTGTTAATGTATAGGTATGAGAGTATAGTCTTAGACTTACAAAAGACCTTATTAAGACCTAGTTAAGAATTAGTTTAGTCTTAGTTTAAACTTAGTTCAGTTTTAGTTTTAGACCGCCTCATTGGCCTAGTGTTTAGTTTAGTTTAAAATATTTATTGATAACGCAGCTAGTAATCAAATAAAATTGTTATCGTGTTACCCAGGGGATGTATTTAATAGCACTTTAAATTTGACAAAAACAGCTATAAAATTGAATATCAACACTTTAAAATAATAATAGGTACATAATCAATAATACAAATCTATAATTTAATAATTCGATAATTGATAGATAACTTACATCGAGGGACATGGATTTGCATGACGATGAGGTGCTTGGTGATGATAATGCCGAACTTCTTGGTGAATTTGTAAGTCCACCAATATTCTCTCCGTACACTTCCACAAGGTTTTCAAGATTGTCATAAATCTGTAAAAAAATATTTACCTATGTTCACAAAAAATCGATGCCAAGGCATGCCTATATTTTTACGAGTATAGATAATTTATTGGTTGCTTACTTTACTACACTCAGTTACATCGGAATTTAGCTTAGAAGCATTCCACTTCAGAAGCGCTCTTTTAAATTTGGCTTGTGGGCCAATAGCTGGTATTAGCACCCGGATTTGCTCATCATCGAGCAAAGACAGCGCCTCTAAGTCAACTTCATGTTCTGAAATAACAAAGATTTATAATACCTAATTAGTCTTGCATACAGATACAGACAGCGGCATCAGACAGCATTCTCAACACAGACGTTCATTAGCAAAATTTATTACTTAGTACAGACAGTAGAAACTCGATTAATCGGACTAATTGTTGTCGTCAGGCATTCGGATTATCGAAAATCCAGATAATCGAATGTATGAAGAATAGCGGGTTTTGTATACCTCTACCTACATAATGTTATGTGTTCATTAAAAATAACAAATAAGTATATTATATTAACGAAAATCAATGTTTATTAAGAAATTATTAAGAGATACATCCAACATACGTTGTACCTACCATTAAAATAATTTTACCTTAATAATGAAATTAAATATTTATGTACCTACCTACCTACGTTTGTAGGTACGATTTCTCAACAATTATGTATTGCGATCGGTAGTCTGGATAATCGCGAATCCGTACTTATAACTGAGGGCCAGATAATGGAGTTTCTACTGTATAGGTAGGTAGTTTATTTTACGTTACGCCCCCGACAGTCTACCTACTGTGCAGTCAGTAGCTCGCAACACAATATAAACAGTTTAAGCTACTGACCTGCACGATTAGGTAGGTACACGATGCAAACAGTTTTTACCCGACTGCGTAGCGTACCTACATCTTAGGCTACGTCCGGACAGATAAGCGCCTTGCTTAGCGACTAGAGCCTAGTAGTTGGCGCTCTGACTACATGCTAGGATACACGGTGGCCGCACTGCAGCCAAATTCCACAGAGGTTCTCTTTTAAAAACTGATGCAATTAATAAATTCATCCATTTTTTTCTTTTAAAATGCCTCGCGCTTCGTGACAAAAAACCAACACGTTTGTTTACTTTGATACACGCTAAGCGACTAGCTAGGCACCAAGCGCGCAGTGCAGCCGGTCGCGAACATTCTAGAACGTTCGTTTTAATAAGCTACTCGCTAGGTGACTCGCTAGGCTCTAGGCGCTAAGCAAGCCGGACGTAACCTTAAAGTATAAACCATAAAGCCATAGACCGTACATACATATGAAACATAACAAACGCCACAGAGGTGCAATGGTACAAGCAATCCCATCCCCAACATTTATAGGAAGATTCATGTAATACCGTGTCCACGGGACACACACACATACGAGTACTATACTATCAATTTAGATAGATCCTACTTCAAACAAAAAGCGTAGGTACCTAGGTACTAGGGTTAAGTAAATTATCTGACTAAGCCTGCCCCGACACGGCGTAACGTGAATCTTCACAAGGTGAAAAATAACATACAGCATTCCTAATAATGTGTAGGTTATTTATTATTACCATTAAACTCTCTTAGACGTGAATGGACTCCAACAAGACGTCATGTCTGAAACGTAAAATCTTATTCAATTTGGCACTAAATTGGTAAGGAACGTACGCTGCAAAGTAGGTAAGTACTTACCTAAGTTACTTACCAATAAATTTGTCGAGATATTTCTCAAAGCCCCATTCTATTAAAAGAGATTCCATATTGGTTCCTTTTCTTTTATATTAATAACTTACACAAGCGGATTTCACGGAACACGCACAGACTTGGTAAACTGCTTTGTCAAACTATGCGAAACACGGCTGTACCACACAGCAGAAACAAACTGACTGATGGATAGCGCGGCGCGCAGAAAGAAACTTTCCTTGTGCCCCGCTAGGGATGTGTAAACTAAACATTATCGATTTTATAATTGTAAGGGCAAGGTAATAAATAACTACTTATAAACAAACCGAATTCAAATTCCTGTTGCGCGATATCTAATTAAAATTCGAGTCTAATTTAGTTTGATCACACATGGTCCATGTTAGGTCCACAATGTGAGTTTAGGTGGTAAACATGTAGGCTTAATAGCTAAGTACAATATGGACCCTGTAGGGCACAGCAAAATCAAAATAAAATAATTTTAAAAATAAATTAATGAGATCACATATCATAATCAAGAACAATGATATTTTTAACATAATAATATAGTATATTTTGCTTATAAGCAAAACTAGCGTTTTTGTATTGAAAATTACAATGAACAAATCTGTGGTGTCAAAGTAAAAGGGTAGTAGTACTAGTAGTAAAGTAGTAGTAGGTAGTAAGTGCAAGTGCTTGCACTTTTTAAGACTGTTTTGTTTAAATGTATTTTCTGTGTACAATAAAGAATAAGAATAAGTAGTCATAAATATTGAAAAATGAGTTATTTGCATGATTCGGTATTAAAAATTATTATCTATTATAGTCAAAAGCACAGGAGACAGGAGTCAGTATTTGTGTCAGAATTTCGTAAAACTCAAATTTCAAATCGAGTCTAGTTAGAATTAGAAACAACAAAATACAAAAAAGAAAAAAGAAGTAAAATGCGCCTGGTGAAAAATTGGGTTTTTGACTTATCCCTTTTACTTTGACACCACAGAAATATCATTTCAATAACACTTCACATTAAATTAAAATAGTTAATATTAGCATTAAATTATTCATTACAAGCATTCATTCATAAAATAAAATTAAATCATTAATTATTCATTAATTATTTATCTATTGGAAGTCATATTTCCCCATTGCAATAGATTATATAGGTGTTTTAACATTATAATATTCATCAGTGGTAATTAGGATTAGTTCCCTTGGGTTATTTCTGTCTAAAATTCTAGACACACGACCACTATTTAAAAAAAACGTGTTCAAGTTTTGGGAACCATAGCATTGCCGTGAAAATAGGTACCTACCTAAATTAATAGTTGTCAAGAATGTCATAATCATCGAAACTTGAGTTGAGGTGGATACATCACTATCATGATGCAACGTGCGTTAACGCCCCGCGCCCCGCGCCCCGCGCCCCGCTCGCTCCTTTCCCAATCACGCCACGTTAGACAGTTATTTTAAATGTTTTGCTAGGTTAATGCTACTAAATGTTTTAAACATGGCGAAAGGCCATAAAATTACTTTTCTTTTGTTTAGGTGGCTACTTTAGTTAGGCAGAGATGCAAAATTGCTCTTGTTAAAGAGCAGGGTCTGATATATGTACCTATTTAACCTATAGGTATGTAGCTTTGATTATATAATCAAAGGTATGTAGGTACTAACCTAGCAGTCTGATAATCTGGAGTACTTAGATGCATCGGGTAGGTACCTAGGTAGGTAATATCAGTGCTCCGCTCCGCCGTCACCCGCGCTCACTTTTGAGTTAGGTAATAGGTATTATACAAAATTGTATGTTATTTATCAGGTACTTAATACATATAGTTAGGTACTATATATAGTTTTCTTACCCCCAATTTGCAAGCTGACAACAGCTAACTACCTGGTTACTTATCTTCCAAAAATAATAAAAAAATAAATCGAACGTCGGGTCGTATCGAGAATACCGGGAAGAGTTCCTGGTCCATAAAGGAGCAAATGAAGTGCGACCTTCCACTTTACACTAAAAAACGCCAACTCATTAACATGTGTACCTACCTATATGACATCTATACATATAATAAATCTGTAGAAGGGTCAATTCTGTACATTGAAAATATTGAAAAAATAAATAGCGGGGGGTGTTGCTGGATCGATACCAAACCTCACTATCACTATCACTCTTAATTCACGTTCCCATGTAATGTAGGTACCCTGACAATACCAAAAGAATACGCGGTCACGTGAGCGAAGCCGCGGGCACAGCTAGTGGTCAATATGAGTGAAGCATAGAAGTCCAAGCACAAGATTTTCCAAAGGGCGATGGAGCGAGCATACTTACTAGGCTTCAAACGAATTGACTGAGTGCCCAACATCTTGTTAGGCTAGCCGCACACACTCAATAATATTGTCAATAAAGTACGTATTGTCAATAATATTGTATGTGTGCGGCCTGTATTGCGGTATTGTTTAATAATATTGTAGATTATCCAGAAATTCTGATTTTGTCACGTCAATATCGGGGGAATATGATTGACAATACCCCTGATTGTCAATCATATTGACGTGTGCGGGCGCGCGGCAATATTTTAGTTGAGGAAAAGATTTCAAGGCAGGCGGACGCTCGTGTTATTTGTTCAAAATGGAAGACGAAAACAGTATCCAAAGCGAAAATAGTATTGATACTGTTGATGGTAGTACCCGTACGGAAAAACACTATTTGACAGTGTTTATTAAAACATGGGAAACTTATCCAGAATTATGGAATACATCCTGCAAAGCATTATTTTTAAAATTGCACTATGCAATTGCAAATTGCGCAATGCTCAATATTTATAAAAAAATTAAAACAAATAGTACAAGAGAAACTAAAGATAATGGTTTTTGAAAGCTGCTATCTTTCATTCTCATGTAATTTTTAAAATCATATTCTTCTGTAACTCGTAGTTCATTTATTAGATTAAAGTGATTAAACTCAGCTTTTTTTCTCATCCAGTCCTTAATCCATCGTTTCTTTCTTGATTGCCTTTTTTTAGTTAGTAAAATTAATGCAATACTCAATGCAACGAGTTTTTTCTTTCTTTCCATTATGTTAAACGTGCGCACATGAACCTAGCTGCGGAGCGACTGAGTCAGATTGTACCATGAAAAATTGTCAATAATATTGTGCAGTGTGCGGGGATCATTTTATTGATGAAGATTTTGACAATCTTGCATTGACAATATTATTGAGTGTGTGCGGCTAGCCTACGCTCACTAACAACAGGCATTGCCGATGTAGGAGAGAAGACCGCCAGGTTAAAGTGGGATTGGGCTTGCCATGTCAGTCGTATGCAACCCGGAGAGATCAACATCTACCTACCTTATTAATTACTTGTAATTAATTAATTAATTGTAGGTACCTACTTGTCTCGTGTTATTTTTTAGGGTTCCGTACACAAGGGTAAAACGGGACCCTATTACTGAGACTCCGCTGTCCGTCCGTCCGTCTGTCCGTCTGTCACCAGGCTGTATCTGATTAACCGTGATAGTTGGACAGTTGAAATTTTCACAGATGATGTATTTCTGTTGCCGCTACAATAACAAATACTAAAAACCAGAATAAAATAAATATTTAAGGGGGCTCCCATACAACAAACGTGATTTTTTTGCCGT
Source organism: Polymixis flavicincta (assembly GCA_949987655.1). Classification (NCBI taxonomy): domain Eukaryota; kingdom Metazoa; phylum Arthropoda; class Insecta; order Lepidoptera; family Noctuidae; genus Polymixis; species Polymixis flavicincta. The sequence continues at coordinate 14,085,929 of OX465188.1, read as the reverse complement.
TTTTAAAGATAATGGTACCTAAGGAACCCTTCGTGCGCGAGTCCGACTCGCACTTGGCCGGTTTTTTGTAATGTTCTTTATCTGGTGTACAATAAAGCGATTTTGTATTGTATTGTAGTTAAGTACCTACTTACCTTAAGTCCTAGATTAAGATTTATTGTTATACCTAGGGTTGCCATCTCTAAAATTTGGCAACGAGGACAAGATGCGTGAAAACCTTGGATTTTAGAGCCTAGAACCTGGATATGTTAACAGGTTTTTTTAAACATATTCATAAGGCGGCCCCCCGCCTTATGAATATGTTTACAGTGATTTACAGAGTCGGTTCTACGGTTGATCGCGGCTTGCGGGCACAGTGCGTGAGTCGCAGGCGGCCCAAGAATAATTTTTTAAGCCCGGCCAGCACGCTCCCCGGATGCCCTCTAAACTAAGATAAATCCGGGGAAACCCGCCCGGACCGATGGCAAATATAGGTACGCAATAAAAATACCTACTGATTACTGAGATGGGCCAATGCTATAATATAACTCCTTGGCATACAGAAGATGAGTGACGACGACGAGGTCGGCCTCGTAAAAGGTGGCGGGACGATCTTACGGCCGGGAGTGTTGGCAATCTGCGAAAGACCGGGATTCTTGGAAGTTTTCGGCGGAGGCGTAGGTATGTCCAGCAGTGGGAGGATATAGGCTATTATATTAAAAATATGTTCAAACAATTTGTAGTATTAACTGTTTAAATCCTTACTGTATGCTACAGAAACTGTTCAGAAGCAGTAAAAATAACTGTTACGATAACAGTAAAGTCTAAACACGGCAATACTTAAAAGAAACTGCTTGTATCAGTAAACGTTAATGTTCAATCAGTTGATATTAACTGTTTAAATCCTTACTGTAAGCTACAGAAACTGTTCAGAAGCAGTAAAAATAACTGTTACGATATCAGTAAAGTCTAAACACGGCAATACTTAAAAGTAACTGCTTGTATCAGTAAACGTTAATGTTCAAACAGTTGATACTAACTGTTTAAATCCTTACTGTATGCTACAGAAACTGTTCAGAAGCAGTAAAAATAACTGTTACTATAACAGTAAAGTCTAAACACGGCAATACTTAAAAGTAACTGCTTGTATCAGTAAACGCTAATGTTCAAACAGTTGATATTAACTGTTTAAATCCTTACTGTATACTACAGAAACTGTTCAGAAGCAGTAAAAATAACTGTTACGATAACAGTAAAGTCTAAACACGGCAATACTTAAAAGTAACTGCTTGTATCAGTAAACGTTAATGTTCAAACAGTTGATATTAACTGTTTAAATCCTTACTGTATGCTACAGAAACTGTTCAGAAGCAGTAAAAATAACTGTTACTATAACAGTAAAGTCTAAACACGGCAATACTTAAAAGTAACTGCTTGTATCAGTAAACGCTAATGTTCAAACAGTTGATATTAACTGTTTAAATCCTTACTGTATGCTACAGAAACTGTTCAGAAGCAGTAAAAATAACTGTTACGATAACAGTAAAGTCTAAACACGGCAATACTTAAAAGAAACTGCTTGTATCAGTAAACGTTAATGTTCAAACAGTTGATATTAACTGTTTAAATCCTTACTGTAAGCTACAGAAACTGTTCAGAAGCAGTAAAAATAACTGTTACGATAACAGTAAAGTCTAAACACGGCAATACTTAAAAGAAACTGCTTGTATCAGTAAACGTTAATGTTCAATCAGTTGAAATTAACTGTTTAAATCCTTACTGTAAGCTACAGAAACTGTTCAGAAGCAGTAAAAATAACGGTTACGATATCAGTAAAGTCTAAACACGGCAATACTTAAAAGTAACTGCTTGTATCAGTAAACGTTAATGTTCAAACAGTTGATACTAACTGTTTAAATCCTTACTGTATGCTACAGAAACTGTTCAGAAGCAGTAAAAATAACTGTTACTATAACAGTAAAGTCTAAACACGGCAATACTTAAAAGTAACTGCTTGTATCAGTAAACGCTAATGTTCAAACAGTTGATATTAACTGTTTAAATCCTTACTGTATGCTACAGAAACTGTTCAGAAGCAGTAAAAATAACTGTTACGATAACAGTAAAGTCTAAACACGGCAATACTTAAAAGAAACTGCTTGTATCAGTAAACGTTAATGTTCAATCAGTTGATATTAACTGTTTAAATCCTTACTGTAAGCTACAGAAACTGTTCAGAAGCAGTAAAAATAACTGTTACGATAACAGTAAAGTCTAAACACGGCAATACTTAAAAGAAACTGCTTGTATCAGTAAACGTTAATGTTCAATCAGTTGATATTAACTGTTTAAATCCTTACTGTAAGCTACAGAAACTGTTCAGAAGCAGTAAAAATAACTGTTACGATATCAGTAAAGTCTAAACACGGCAATACTTAAAAGTAACTGCTTGTATCAGTAAACGCTAATGTTCAAACAGTTGATATTAACTGTTTAAATCCTTACTGTATACTACAGAAACTGTTCAGAAGCAGTAAAAATAACTGTTACGATAACAGTAAAGTCTAAACACGGCAATACTTAAAAGTAACTGCTTGTATCAGTAAACGTTAATGTTCAAACAGTTGATACTAACTGTTTAAATCCTTACTGTATGCTACAGAAACTGTTCAGAAGCAGTAAAAATAACTGTTACTATAACAGTAAAGTCTAAACACGGCAATACTTAAAAGTAACTGCTTGTATCAGTAAACGCTAATGTTCAAACAGTTGATATTAACTGTTTAAATCCTTACTGTATGCTACAGAAACTGTTCAGAAGCAGTAAAAATAACTGTTACGATAACAGTAAAGTCTAAACACGGCAATACTTAAAAGAAACTGCTTGAATCAGTAAACGTTAATGTTCAATCAGTTGATATTAACTGTTTAAATCCTTACTGTAAGCTACAGAAACTGTTCAGAAGCAGTAAAAATAACGGTTACGATATCAGTAAAGTCTAAACACGGCAATACTTAAAAGTAACTGCTTGTATCAGTAAACGCTAATGTTCAAACAGTTGATATTAACTGTTGAAATCCTTACTGTATGCTACAGAAACTGTTCAGAAGCAGTAAAAATAACTGTTACGATATCAGTAAAGTCTAAACACGGCAATACTTAAAAGAAACTGCTTGTATCAGTAAACGTTAATGTTGTTGTTGATATTAACTGTTTAACTCCTTAATGTATGCTACAAAAACTGTTCAAAAGCAGTAAAAATAACTGCTACAATATCATTTAAGCCTGAAAACGGCAATACTTTAACAAAAAAACTGCTTGTTTTAGTTAACGTTAATGTTCAAACAATTGATATTAACTGTTTAAATCCTTACTGTATACTACAGAAACTGTTCAGAAGCAGTAAAAATAACTGTTACGATAACAGTAAAGTCTAAACACGGCAATACTTAAAAGTAACTGCTTGTATCAGTAAACGCTAATGTTCAAACAGTTGATATTAACTGTTTAAATCCTTACTGTATACTACAGAAACTGTTCAGAAGCAGTAAAAATAACTGTTACGATAACAGTAAAGTCTAAACACGGCAATACTTAAAAGTAACTGCTTGTATCAGTAAACGTTAATGTTCAAACAGTTGATACTAACTGTTTAAATCCTTACTGTATGCTACAGAAACTGTTCAGAAGCAGTAAAAATAACTGTTACTATAACAGTAAAGTCTAAACACGGCAATACTTAAAAGTAACTGCTTGTATCAGTAAACGCTAATGTTCAAACAGTTGATATTAACTGTTTAAATCCTTACTGTATGCTACAGAAACTGTTCAGAAGCAGTAAAAATAACTGTTACGATAACAGTAAAGTCTAAACACGGCAATACTTAAAAGAAACTGCTTGAATCAGTAAACGTTAATGTTCAATCAGTTGATATTAACTGTTTAAATCCTTACTGTAAGCTACAGAAACTGTTCAGAAGCAGTAAAAATAACGGTTACGATATCAGTAAAGTCTAAACACGGCAATACTTAAAAGTAACTGCTTGTATCAGTAAACGCTAATGTTCAAACAGTTGATATTAACTGTTGAAATCCTTACTGTATGCTACAGAAACTGTTCAGAAGCAGTAAAAATAACTGTTACGATATCAGTAAAGTCTAAACACGGCAATACTTAAAAGAAACTGCTTGTATCAGTAAACGTTAATGTTGTTGTTGATATTAACTGTTTAACTCCTTAATGTATGCTACAAAAACTGTTCAAAAGCAGTAAAAATAACTGCTACAATATCATTTAAGCCTGAAAACGGCAATACTTTAACAAAAAAACTGCTTGTTTTAGTTAACGTTAATGTTCAAACAATTGAAATAACTGTTTGGCTCTTTACTGTGTGCTACAACAACTGTTCTAAAGCAGTAAAAATAACTGCTACGATATCAGTAAAGCTCTGAAAACGGCAATACTTAAAAGGAACTGTTTGTTTCAGTAAACTTTAATGTTCATTCAATTGAAATAACTGTTTAGCTCTTTACTGTTTTTGCCCATTTCAGTGCACTGTCAGTAATCAATTATTTTAACGTAAAAATAAGTTTCCGGAACCGTTTTTTTTTTTACTGTACAAGAACAGTAGAAAGTCTCGTTTTATTTTTTTCAGTGTAGTTTACCGTGCATTCAATGTTGATTTACTCTTTTTCCTATTATCTGGCAAAGGTACTAACGAGGGCGAGTGTTATATCAATAAAATAAAATGCAATTAATCCATCGTTAACCGGAGGTATGCGAGGTCTTAGCTACGTACAACCAATATTTTAGCTCATATCCACGTCCTATATTTATTCATGAACTCGGTCTACGGTTCCTACGATATACGTGTGCTTTTTAAGGTTTTCTGTATTTGGTATCGATCAATAGAATGATTAGGTTGTTAATTCGATCTTAACTGAGCATTTTATTGATCTAACGGCAATTTGTTGTTTAGTGTTTTCGAATTGGAGTGATCAAACAATTTGTACGTGCTTCAGAAGGTAGATTATTATGTGAGTTTTTCGACAATTTGTAGAAAGCCTGGCAAATACACCTATTAGAAAGCAGTTGGGTCATATAGAAGCAACGAAGGGGCTTAAAAGTGGTTAGTTACAGCTGAGCGAAATATTAGAGCTGTGAATAATAATAATACGATGATGGGAAATTACCTAAATGAAGCAGATTGTTCCGAGGACCATAGCAAAGTTATACTAGCATCCGATGAAGATATCTTGAACTCTAACAGATGATAAAATGACAATAAAGCAGAATGAAAAATAAAAATATAGATCAAAGTAATGCTATGCAAGTATATCACATTTCATTTAGATACATACAAAGTCAGACACGGAACCAATCGCGTCCGTCAACCTCACACCAGAGGCCGTTACTCAGCCGCGTCAAATATATGAATTATGGATTTATTAATGCACTAGATTTGAGCTCCGGTTGCACTTGGTGGTATTTGGATGAATGAAGATTTCTTTGATAATAGCTAAGAAAGACATAGATGATGGTACAGATACATTTTTAAAAGTGGAAGAGTATCTAGCAATAAGACGTTTAAATAAGTGTACTTTTGTATCTTTAACCAAAAGGCCAAATGCCGTCGGAATAGAGAGGAGGAACAAATTGATGCGGAAATCCAGATGATTTGTTCAAAAATAACAGCGTTAATCTATTTACCTCTGGGAGATTAAATTATTTCTAGGCACATTTTTACGGAGATGGAAAACGAAAGTACCGGACGACGACGTTACAAAAAATAATAAAACAGACGAGGTACTTATGTAGTTGTAAGCTCGGTAATGAGCATACAGCGGACGAGCTCACTTTCATAGCTAATGAGAAGTAAAGAAAGCTCCGAGACGAGAGAGAGATTAAAAACTTTTATCAAAAAAATAACAACCGACTTCCAAAAAACACTACAAAGTGCAAAATAACTTTAATTTCGGAAGGCGGTGACTCTGGATGTGTATTTTAATTATTTGTCACCGCCTTCCGAAATTAAAGTTATTTTGCACTTTGTAGTGTTTTTTGGAAGTCGGTTGTTATTTTTTTGATAAAAGTTTTTAATTTTTCACTTTTTAGTTACCTACCCCACACCAATTCGAAATTTCATCATCCTTGGGGTCAAAACAATGCATATTTATGCGATAGCAGCATTCGCGGTTGATTTGCTATAATTTTTTGAAGAGTTCCGTTGTCTGTCTCCGAAACGCATCATCAGATCTATATAAAATTTGAATGGGACCATTTCGGAATAAACACCTTTCGAACAAAAAAATAATTTTGCAAATCCGTCTACATATGACGGAGTTATGCCCGAACATACATAAAAAAAATATATATAAACATGTCGAATTGATAACCTCCTTCTTTTTGAAGTCGGTTAAAAAGCAACTAGAACGACGACGATACTCTAATTAAAATCTAATGTCAATATTTAAGTCATAATCAGGCAAATTGGATTATGCCATTATTGGTGCAGATCACTCGAATTTAACAAAAAGAAATCTATATAAATAAAAAACTTTTTTCAAAAAAATATCAACCGACTTCCAAAAAAACACTACAAAGTGCAAAATAACTTTAATTTCGGAAGTCGGTGACTTTGGACGTGTAGGTATTTTAATTCTTTGTCACCGCCTTCCGAAATTAAAGTTATTTTGCACTTTGTAGTGTTTTTTTGGAAGTCGGTTGATATTTTTTTGAAAAAAGTTTTTATTTTTCACTTTTTAGTTACCTACGCCACACCAATTCGAAATTTCATCATCCTCAGGGTCAAAACAATGCATATTTATGCGATAGCCGCATTCGCGGTTGATTTGCTGAAAGTTTTGAAGAGTTCCGTTGTCTGTCTCCAAAACGCATCATCAGATCTATATGAAATTTATATGGGACCATTTCGGAACAAACCCCTTTCGAACAAAAAAATAATTTTGCAAATCCGTCTATATACGACGGAGTTATGCCCGAACATACATAAAAAAAAAAAAAAAAAAAAAATATAAACATGTCGAATTGATAACCTCCTTCTTTTTGAAGTCGGTTAAAAAAGAGAAGTCCTGACTGACTGACTTACTGACTGATTGACTCATCAACGGCCAGCCCAAACCCTTGGACCTAGAAAGCTGAAATTTTGCACAGAGGTTCCCTTTATAATCTAGATAACGAATAAGGAAGGATTTTTCGAAATTCAACACCTAAGGGAGTTACAATACGGGATGAAAGTTCCGCGCGGGCGAAGCCGCTGGCAAAAGCTAGTAGTCAAATAAACAAACGAAGCTCAAGCTACAAAAGATTTCAGTGGAACATACACAAATGATTTCAATGGTGAGCAATTAGGTGATAATATCTAAATTGATGATGATTATGATAAGCATACAGACACACAAACAAACAAAAATCGGACGTTTACGAATCCCCAAGTATAGCCATATTTCATAAATATGTGTACGCTCGGCCTAGACGAGTAACAGTAAATGGTATTAGTAGATGACGGTACCTAATGACTCATGTAAACATTGCTGTGGCGATTCATGAGGAACGTTCACTTTTTACTTATGCGTGTGCGCATCGTTAGCTATGAGAACCGAAAGTGATAATTTTTGGAATTTGAAATTAAAACTCAGAGTCCCTAATATGGCCTGGCGTTTTTTTTTAAGTAGGAATTTTCATGCTTTTTTTAACCCAGGCTAGTAAATAAATCATTCTCGTGCCCTTATCCCAATTTAATTGGGGTCGGCGCAACATGTTTTTTTCTTCCACACTTCTCTATTAGTCGTCATCTCCGTAGTCACACCCTTTCTAACCATATCATCATTCATACAGTCCATTCATCGTTTCTTTGGTCTTCCCCTTCTCTTAAAGCCATCGACATTCATACTCAAAACTTTCCTCGTGACATTTTCCTCATTCCTCCGTATCATTTGCCCATACCATGACAACCACAACTTTCAATTATCGGTGTAACCATTTGTGTAACACCACACATCCCTCTTAACATTGTCATCTCAGCTATATACATGCAATTGCCTTTCACACATCTCTTTTGTAGCCCAACTAAAGGATAGTTAATAAATGATTTTAAAAACACTTTCATACGTCAAAAAAAAAAAAAATGTTTTAAAACAAGATGAGGTCGGTGCTTTATATCTGAGCACTCTAAAAAGAAACACCGAAACAAACTCAGAGGTCAGAAGTTTTGGAGTTGAGAAGGAGGAGTTGGATTTAAGACAAATTAATGGTTAAAAATAGTACAAAACATTTGAACTTGGGCAGCAAAGTTAACCTTTGGTTCTGGATATATTGACGTTAACTAGCGGAAATATAATTATTTTTATGATAACGTTTCCAAGATTTTTTAGCTTTAAAGAGAAAGGGACTTTAGTCAAAGAATTAGCAGTGTTTATACAATTGACGTGTGCAATTATTGTTTTAAATGTCAAACACATTAAGATTGAGCGTTTGACCTTTTGAACAGTTATCTTATGCGGAAAGTTTGTTTTACTACGTGACAAGATACGAGTTTGTTTTTAAAGAATTTTTAACTTCCTGTCCAAAAATTTCCTTGTGGGTATTTCTTTGACCACCGAAGGATTAGCAAAGGAGGTAAATGGATTTAAATGTCAATAAAATTGTTACTATTGCCAGAATGTTTCCAGTCTTTATTGTACACATTTGGACTTAACCTCACGTTCAGCTGACATGTATTGTAATTGAATGGACTTTTAGACTTCTGAGTTTGTTCTGGTGTTTCTTCACAGAGTATTCAGCTAGGAAACACTAACCTCATCTCGTTTTAATAAAAAACGAACGTGTCTAAGTGTCATTTTGACTGATTCAAAAAAAAAAAACCATTTGTACCTTCATTGATTTCATCTTTTACATCTGGATTATAATTATTTCGAAAAAGTACGCCTTGAGTACTATTCTAATTCATCATCATCATTCCAGCCGAAAGACGCCCACTACTGGGCATCGGCCTCCCCCAAGGGGGGTTTTGCCATAATTGCCACGATTGGCAGGCGTGTTGGCGATCGCAGTCTGGTGGTAAAATGCACAGAGAACGCTGCTGCCCATTCTCTAGTAAGTCCCTTAGTCGCCTTCTACGACACCCACTGGAAGAAATGGGATGGTGCTATTCTTTTACGCCCGGCGACATATACGGGACCTATTCTAATTCTATTCTAATTACCACGAATATTTACGCCATGTTCTAAGAATCCCGAAGCCTGAACACATAGCATTAGCTGCGCTCTCTCTGTGTATACCGCTAATTCAAATCGTGAGCCCGGATCGTGACTACCTTTAAGCAGGCGATATCTACAAAGGTACATATATGTGTAAATTAATCGTTTTTTATTCCGCGTTGCAGGCCCGCGGCTAGGCTTTGACTTTCCATTTAATTATTTCCGACTTATAGTCTGGTTTTATGAGTTTTGTTTTGATATGCTACCGGCTGTATTTACAGCATCGGCAGCCGCGGCAAGTCTGTAAGGTCTTTCATTCACCAGTCAAGTGTAACGTTTGTCAAAGTTTGTATGGACGTATCCTCTCTACGCTACTGTGGGTTTTGTAATTTTGCCGTTAAGTACTGTGAATTAGGAGATGCTCCAAGAATTTTTTTTATTAGCTGTCCTATAATTCGAATGAGAAGTCGAGTGCCCTCCTATCTCTATGATTAAGAATTTTAGACAGAGGTGTATGTGCAATTGAATTGGCATTTTAACATAACTAGGGGAAGCCCAGGGTCGAAATTCGACCATAATTCATTTAAAACTTAATGTATTTCTAATACATGTTTATATAAAAATATTAACTTTCTATACTCCTTCTCCATACATACGTTAACGGTAAACATAGTCCTCCGTCCGCGTAATATTCGTAAAAATGGGTACAAAGTTTTTGCTTCACGTATTAATATATAGATAAATATAGTCAATCGTCGGCTTGAAACGAAGACCGAAAATAAATTTATTTGACACAGGTTAAGGCACACAATATACGTACACAGTGAAGGAAAAGTCACCAAAAACTTTCCTCCTAACTTCCCAACATTTTACCTCACCATCACCACCAAATACCCTTTCCTTAATCATAATATTTGCGGTACAAGCCGGTAACAAATCTTCAGTTATATTGGCAAACTTAGGTGATCGTTCTTCGGCTGGTCCAAACTTTAAGGCCACTAAAATGCTCGGCTTATTTCGGACAGTCTCGGTGTCCTCAAGTGCCGAAGTTTGGCGCCTGCTTGTATTTATGGAACAATCGTGTTTTGTTGCTCTGTAAGAAACTTGAATAATATGAGGACCACAATGTGCAGCTTGTGGAGGATGGAGGCCACATTGTCTGTGGTTTTGTGTGTTTACTTGAAACGGTTCCTCAAGTTCACACTCGTGCCAGTAAAATGCTGTCGCCGAGTATTTGTATAGAAGCGAAATACGCGTCGCTCGTGACGAAATCTTTAGAATACTGCTTAATATTGTTAATGTGAAAGTTTGGATGGTTTAAATGTTTGTAAGTCAATCACGAAAAAACGGCATAGCAGATTTGGATGAAACTTGGCACACACATAGCTTATAACCTGGATTAAACTTTTTATCTCGGTAGTACGTTTCAATGGGATTATTTTCGACCTCCTCCTGTAAACGAAGCCGCTGGCAAAACCTAGAGGTTCTTTAAGCTTGATATTTGGCAGCGAGGAGATCCTATTTTAAATTAATGTAGTATAATTGATCGGTTAACGAGACACAATAGAAGTTGTATTGTTACTACGCTTATAGGCGTTTTCCGTCAGTATTAATCCACTCCAATGTGGGTTGAAAATTATATGTAAGCGAAGCTTTTGGAAAACACTTGACGCAAAATGAGGGCAAATCCCCACACGGCAGCGGCCATCTTATTAACATAACGACATTCAAAGCATTATCTAATTAAAATGCACACTCCACCATACTTCGATAGGATCCGGCAACTGGGACTCGAGGTGGCATTGCACAAGTCCGAGGCCATGTGGTTTCATGGTCCTCGGAATGCGCCACCGACGGGTTCCCAGATAACGGTGGGAGGGGTTCACATCGGCGTCGAGTCGACCATGAAGTACCTGGGACTCGTCCTCGACAGCCGGTGGAACTTCGCGGAGCATTTCCGCCGTTTGGCTCCCAGACTGGAGCGGGCCGGGGCTGCGTTGAAGCGGCTCTTGCCCAATCTAGGGGGGCCAAACGCCTCCTGGCGGAGGCTCTACGCGGGGATCGTGCGGTCCATGGCCCTATACGGGGCGCCGGTGTGGGCGCCTACATTGAGGCGCCAACCAGCTCGCAAGCTGAGGGCGTCCCATAGGGTCATGGCGATCAGGATGATCCGAGGATATCGCACGATCTCCGGCGAGGCGGCGGGCCTCCTTGCCGGATTACCGCCATGGGATCTGGAGGCAAAGGTCCTCGCGCAAATATGGGAGTGGCGCGAGGAGGCCAAACGCCGGGGCGTAACTCCGCTGCCGCAGGAAATCGCGGCACAGCGGACAGAGCTCCGGCGGGATCTCATGGTGACATGGAGAGAGCGATTGTCGCAACCCAGTGCTGGGCACGCCACGATTGCGGCGGTAAGTCCCTCTTTGAGGAGTGGTTCGAGAGGCGGCATGGCGTCCTCACCTTCCGCCTGACGCAGGTCCTCACCGGACACGGTTGTTTCGGGAGGTTCCTGTTTCGGATAGGGCGGGAGGAAACGCCCGGGTGTTTCCACTGCGAAGATCGCCCTGAAGACACGGTGGAGCACACGGTGGCGGTCTGCCCTGCTTGCCGCCGTGTCCTCGTGGAGGCGATCGGCGGCGGCGATCTCTCGCGTCCGGCCCTGGTCCAGGCCATGGTACGGAGCGAGAGGGCATGGGGAGCCGTCACCTCCTTCAGCGAAGCAGTGATGCTCGCGAAGAGGGAGGCGGCGCACGTGAGGGAGAGGCAGCATATGCGCCCTCGCGACCCCAGCCGCCGCAGGATACGGAGACGCCCTGGGCGTCGGGAATCCCAGGCCGATTTCCGGCCACCGTAGGCATGGGCTTGCGGACGGCGAGTAATGGGTAGCTCGCTGTCCGGTAAGGACCAAGCCCAAGGAAGGAACACGGGTGGGTTTTAGTCAGTAAAAGTCTGACACGCCCTCCTGCTCCACCCAGAGCGGGAGAAGTTATTTGATGATTTCCCACCCAAAAAAAAAAAAAAAAAAAAACATACTTTTCCTGTTTACCCGATAAGAGCTAGATTACAGATAACCGTCTTAACGCAAATAACAAGAACATCAACCTATGATGTCAAGTTCTACCTGATTAGTCACACGTCATTATAATTACTAAGTACACTGTCCCATATACGGGACACATGACGACTGTCTGTGGCGGCCTATTAAATCATGTCATTTGCATAGCTAAGGCGAACTAATTGGAATGTAAATATCGACTGTTGATAGAGCGGGATATACGTAGAACATGGTTGATCTGACATATATCCAAAGGACTTCTAATAATCTATTCTGTGGCTTTGGGTAAACTAGAGAGAAAAATCCAAAATCAAAAGTCATTTATTCAAATAAAGCTGAGAATCAGTACTTTTCGAACGTCAAAATTACACAAGACAGTTTACCAAAACGCCAGCGCTTCACCACTTCCTAGTGCTGAAGCTGGGAAGAAGAAGCGGCGCAACAAACTACCCAGCAGCACAGCTGTCTGTTTTAGATCAACTTGATTCTATACAATAGTAGGTAGCAAAGTAATGAACGTCACGAGACACAGTACATTAATTCATTAGCCAGCCGGTAGTAAGGTACGGGCATGTTCTGTTTCACTATGTCCGGAATCCTGCACCCCAATTGCGTATTATTTAGTATCTGAAGTCTGTTCAACAACGTCTATAACGCAATGAATGTTGTTGTGTGTTAGTGTGTTACGCATTTACGTCTCTGAGTCAGGGTAGAAACTTTACTTATATTTGAAGTAAAGAAAATCGGGAGTTGTGTGAAATAATTCTAAAACTTTGTACGTGATTAATTAAAAATACTAAAAGCCAAAACGCATTTAATGACATTGTGCTCAACTTTATTAAAGACTAGTTTATGCCAGTGGCTTCGTCCACGAGGAGCTCGGTAATCATCCCACTGAAACGTACTACAGAGATAAAAAGTACCCATCTTTTCTGTTGATGCAGGTTATGAACGATCTGTTTGCCTAATTTCATCCAAATCCGTTAGGGTGTTTTTGCGTAATTTAGTAACAAACATCCAATCTATGATGACTAATACTTTATCGAGGATACCGTAGATTTAAGGTTAATTAAGAATATCTGGATGACCGCTTTTTTATTGTTTGACGTTTTCTAAAAATGAAACCTAGCTAGATCGATTTATCGCCCCCGAAATCCCCAGCATACTAAATTTCATGAATCGTTGGAGCCGTTTCCGAGATTCAGATTATATATATACAAGAATTGCTCGTTTAAAGGTACCTATTAAGATGATTAACAACTTTAACGTTAATTTAATAAAGCAAGCATATCTAAATGAACGACAATTTGAGCTAAATTAAAAGCTAACACGTCCAGAAATTAACTTTCAACAAAGCTAATTCCTGGCAATTCCCTGAAGGCTAAACTTAAAGTCTAGACGACACATGAGTAATCAAAGTCTAGCCGGAGCCAACACACCACACCGCGACATTCCTAGGATCAGCAGTGAATAGTGACGATTAGTATTCGACTAACGTTGCGCCGTCCCCTAGCAAGGGCGCTTTTAGACGGATGGAGTTACTGGAGAATGGAGGCCAATGAGGTCTTGTAATAATTTGGTAGTTTGTCTGGGACGGCTTTAGGCGAGTAATTGTAGGAGTAAAAATGTTGCTGTTTTGTGAGTTTATAAAGTTTTATTACGTATGCGTACGGTAAGCTAATTTAAAGGGTTAGCAGAGGTAGGAGTTTACTCGATATGAAATTTCCGTTACTATTCCGATGTGTAAGTTTCCAATTTGATGTTATCTTGTCATAAGAAAAGTTCATTTTCATTTAACGATGGAACCTTGTGAATTAAAATTAAGGCAGGCCGAAAGAAATGTTAAAAATAATACGCTTCCATTTCGTCTTACGGCTTATTTTTCAAAACTCTTGTCAAATTGACATACAAAATCGCGTTACGGAGGAGCATTAACCCCTTAGGTATCTTTCCATTCTAGATTTACTTGCTCAGTAGTATTTTTTTTCAGGCAGAGATATTTTATTACGGCGCGAATTTCGATTTTATCCATTTTGCGTATCACGCTCCGACACGAAGAAAACAAATGACTTCTATTTTTAAAATAAGAAAAGAAAAAAAAAATGTCAAATGTCTGGGCTTTACCTGCCAGTATTTACTTTTTTGTTGTTCAAGGAGTTTATATGCCATTATCGCTTTTTATTGAACACCCCTCGTAATTAATCTAAAGGTCGAAGAAAACAAATGACTTCTATTTTTAAAATAAGAAAAGGAAAAAAAAATGTCAAATGTCTGGGCTTTACCTGCCAGTATTTACTTTTTTGTTGTTCAAGGAGTTTATATGCCATTATCGCTTTTTATTGAACACCCCTCGTAATTAATCTAAAGGTATCTGACTATCAGCCCTTAATCTATTAAACTTTGGAAGTGTTCTCAAAAAGTTTAATAACATACTAGCATTTAGTGGATATTCATCTGCAATTCCATCCAACTATACCGGATGACATTTTTTAGCGTCTGGACAACAATATGACGTGTCGTGTAAGTAGAATAGAACTCATATACGCTGACCTTTCCCTAGTACCATTGATTTAATAAAAGTTCGGAATATCCTTAAAATACATGAAAAAGAATACATCCTACGACAAGCGCGTAAAACTAATAATAGCCAAAATAGTAATAGTAAACGAGCGTCAGCTGCGATCACCCATGAATGAAGAATGATGAAGTGTATATCTTTGCAACTGATCCCTACGCATACATTTGCGCGTGTACCTACACACGTCACCGTGCTGTGTGGAGTTGTAGTAGGCAAATAATTTGATACACTGTGTGACGCGTGTCTTGAAACCGTAAACAAAATAAACTACGTCTCGTAAGATCGGTAAAGCTTTGATAGAAATGTAAATAAACCTGTTGATATTAAATTCTTATAACAATGACTCACATTCATCTGTATTTCGAAGGTTATAACTTGATGTGTAAAAAAAAGAATCCTAATAATTATTATTGTAATCTAAAACCATTGAAACAAATGCGTAGTGGACTAAGCGAATTGCCAAAAAATGCGGTAAGAATAAGACGGCTTGTTAGTGAAGTGGTTGAGCGATTAGCTGCGTGTTCTTTTATTTTGTGTGGGTTTTGAAAACTCAACCAGTGCTAATTGTGTACGTTGTAGATACCAGCGCGGGTAAATATGGACTCGTCGGTCCATAGAATGTTCTCCTGCGGTTGGTTCTGCAGCCAGCGACAGAACTCAATACGAGGTCCAGGATCCAGAGCATGCAAAGCTTGCACGCGTAAGAAGTGGTATGGATGCATATCCATTGAATGGAGTAGCTTCCATACCACATACTGGTTTAAGCCAAATCGACGAGCTGCTTGCCAGGTGCTCCTCCTCTTCGGTTGTTGCTGGAAATATTCCAGAATGGCGTCTTCAACATGAGGGTGGCTGGCCTCTGCCCCTGGCATGACCGGGGAGCTGAAACTGGCCATGGTCAAGGAATCGCAGATAAGTGCGGAATATCAAGTCTGTGTTGGGGTTCCGGGGGTCAGGGATTCCGTTACGTCTAAGGGATTGTGGGTATTCTTCGTCGGCGTACAATCGCCTCGCACGATTTAAATTTTTACCGGACGAAAAATAATACCTCATCATGGCAAGGTATTCTATGCTGGAGTATGCGTACGTCATTATGAAAACAATCACTGGGCAGTTGAAGCACACGCGGAAAAAACAGCGATCGACGTCACGCTGTGACCAATCGCAGGTGACTGGAGAAACGGAGAGCGGAGCGGCGCGCGCGGGCGGGAGGGAATGCGCATGCGGTGAAACGTAAGCGGTACCTACGCCTGCGAAAAAAGCGGCCGGCTTCAAAGGATTGAATTTCGCTACGAATTTTCATTGATAATTTCTACGCGTAGAGTAGGGTGCCTATAAGTTGGATTTTGATATTATTTGCCAATTTTTTGGTTTTTTTTTTATTTTTTTTATTTTTTAGTTTTAATATGAAAGTTTACTACAAATAAGTAATAGTATTCATTGATAGGTTAAAATCATATCAATTCTCAAAAAAAAAAAAGTGTAGTTTCTGTGCCATAGGGGTCTACTCCGTTCACCTATTATACCCTATTTTTTTTCAGACGCTAAAAAAAATCAGCCGGTATAAATTCCATTTACCACGTTGTTGACGGCACTTATGTAAACTCGCCGAACGATTCCATTCAGCTAAAACAGCTGTTGAATATGTATCGCTACACGATCAGATTAATTACTAGATCCTATGGAACTGTGACTGACATGGTTTTCCATAGATCAAGAGGAAAAGCGAATACATTCCGCAATTAATCGGAACAATGACTTTGTAACATGCATATCTAATGGTTATAAAACATGATGTAGGTATTGTTAGAAGATTGTGTTTATTATGTTTTCTATGAACGACTCATACCAAGTATGGATTGAGGTAGAGCATGGTTATGTATATGAAGAAATTAATCCTGCAGAAACATGAAAAAGGCAAGTTTCATGAGCATGTCTACCCAAATAATTTCGAAGGAAAAGGTAACATGGTTTTTATACACGTAACTCATTATTATTTGGTGACAAATCTAAGATCGATAAAAGGCAAAATATTTTTAGATTTGGTTTTGAATCCTGGAATCTGTTCTCATACGTCTATCGCCAGCTGATAGCTTTTGACGGGCCACTTGCTGGTTCCGCGAACCACGGGGTTTGAGCAGCCTTGTTCTAAACATTCGAGAAAGACTATGCGAGAATTTCAGGCAAAACAGTATTTTTAGGGGTTTGGTACAACATAGGAATTTTCAATCAATGGAGTAGTAAGTTCAGATCTTGAACTACCTAGATATACTAATTTACGATTATCGTCTTGGATTTGATGCTCAGTTTCAGCAAAATTAATGGCAGATTTTCTAAGTTATCATGTTCAGCGGCCATAGACTGACCCCCTATTTCGCGAGACCGATTCCCATCATCGAAAAACCGCTGGTAAAGAAAAGAAAAGAAAACTACACAAGCCTCTTTCGAAAAATACACTCGTGACATATATTTCATTTACAACCTGTCTATTTATACGATTTCTCGGTTAATTAAGCTGTCAATACATACGAGGAAATATCAGGAGAATAGATCGTCGTTTGAGAGATAATAATGATGATTCTTGGTTACGTTTGTCGACTCTAAACTAATATTACAATGAGAAAAGATTTGATTTAAGTATGTTTTGTTTTGTTATGGTACCCAAGAAATAGGAAAATAAATCGAGGTAGACAGTTTACAAAATGGAAAGACCATAAAGGCCATATAGCAGGGAAAACATGGACTAGGAGAGCGCAATATAGAACAGAGTGGAAAGAAAGAGTGGGCACACAGACCGGCACCCTAATTGCGTAAGTCACGATTCATCATAATCTGTATCGTTTTGAAACGGATTGTTAAACCATTGCTTAATATGTTCGAAAAATGTGTCTGTTCGACAACATAAATAACGCAATGAATATTGTTTAACTGTGAAGACGAAACCAATTATGATCAATCGTGAGTTACGCAATTAGGGTGCTGGTTGTCGGTGTTACCGACTCGCCAGAGTCCTTAAATTATGGTTCAAACGATGCAAAAATTGAAAAAATGCTCAGGTTTAATTTTTGTGTTTTTTTGTTACTCTTTCACGCTGGAATGGTTAAATGGATTTGGATAAAACTTGGCAGATTGGTAGGTCATGATCTGGATTAGGATAAGGGATACTTTGTATCCCGATATTCTTACGGGATCGAGACTTATGCGGGTTACACAGCGGGGCGCAGCAGCATTATACATTTCCCCGACATTTTCCCCGATGAGGAATCATTATTATCGTATGATAGTATATTTTAGGGAAAAGGTTGTGCATATTTTTGGATTATTATCCGACATTTTCACTAATTAGTACTAAATTATCGTATGATTTGTTTGTTTTAGAGAAAACGTTTTGCGTGTTTGGATTATTATTTACGTCATTGTGTGATTAGATTCATATTTAATAATCAAAGGTCGGTAATGTTATGTTATACCGTTGTTATTGTATGATGCAGATTACACATAACTTATTAAATACGTGAGAAAAGTAAAGATCATTCGCTTGCTTATTGCACCAGAATTAAGTAGTTGTTTGACGAAATATAAATATAAAAAAAACAAAAGTGAGGTAAAGAAAAGTAATCTGTTTTGCTTCGGTTGTGGGGTTATTTTTTTTATTTTATGAAACCAGGTTATTATATTTATTATTGCCGTATGAAACTAAGGGCTCTAGAATGATATGCTGAATTCATGGTTACAGTTTGCGCACTGGTTAAAAACTTATCGTGTAGTTGTATAATATGATAGCTGTAGACCCAGAGCCCCCTCTTAAGCCACATGAAAACTTCCTAGAGATTATGTTAACCCTGTTAATACCTACTTCGCGCTATAAATAGCCCCATAGCTACATATAGCGTGCACGACTCAGTTGCCATATAGGGCTAGCTATCGGAAACTGGAAGGTGATGCTGTTCACACGACGACAAGGTCTGCCGTGACCAGTTGTAAGAGAGACGACGGATATTCCTATAAAGGGTGGCAGGTACATCGACGCACCAACTATAATCCCGCCCCGTAATTATCGTCCCTGTAAACGTCAACAAGGCGAAAAAATATTATAATTCACTTACATTTTTAACAGCTTTTTAAACGTTCTTTCAACGTATTCTACTCCATGGAAGCGAAACGTGGACTTCAAAGAAAACCCATCAGTAAAAACTTGTAATGGGTAGGTCGCTGTCCGGTAAGGACCAAGCCCGGGTCGACGGCGCGTTGTGTTCCACGCGCGCCTCAGAGAGATTTCAGCTGGTGGGGTCCGCAAGGGCCGATGCCTGCCACGGGTGCGGGTTGTCGAAAGAGATACCGTGGCCCCTGGCACAAAGGCAACTGAAGGTATACGCGTGGGTTTTAGTCAGTAAAAGTCTGACACGCCGTCCCGCTCCACCCAGAGCGGAGAAGTTATTTGATGATTACCCACCCAAAAAAAATATCAGTAAAAACTTCATACCACTAAAAGCGCATGTTACGTTTGGCAGGAGGAATCACTCTCAAAATAAAAGTTCGTAACTGGGTGTTTTAAAGTGACGCCTATTCCTGAGAAAATTGCAGATTCCAGATTCTAAGGTGCCTATGGCATTAAGTCCGCCTCTGTACATGTGTGTGCTTAAAGTATTAAATAAATGAAAAGGTGATTCGGACATGGTATAAGTCGAATCGATGACCATATAGTGAAAAAGTGTCTTTCCATGGCTAAAAAAAGTGACGGGGAAGTAGACCGCAAACTGCCTGGATGACCAATGTCCAGAAGGACATGCTTGCTTGGCCTTACAGGTGACGATGCTTACCAGCGAACTGAATGTCGAAGAAAGATTAAGACGGCCAACCCCGCGTAACGGGAAGATGCGAAGGCAAAGAAGAAGAAACGTTATTTCCGCATGACTTATCCTTGATGATATCGACTAAAGCGAGACGCGCCCTATTTAAAACTTCAAAAAAAAAGACGTGTAAATAGGACCGCAATTCGTAATTAAATTCCAGTCATGAATATATTCGTCCATAATCAAACTATAAACTGTTGTCATAACAGAAATCAATACGGCATTGTTTAAATAACTCGGTTATGTATTCAAATGCAAACTGTCTGGTTTCAATCGTACGGAACGTGAATTTGAAACCGACAGCAAATATTGATGTATTGTTACAATCAAAACAATTTGTGGTATACCTAAGGATATGGTATAAGGATATTTATTTTATAATTAATTATGCAGTTTACCTTTTGTAGTCTAGGCGGGTTGGCAATAGCAGTATGGTGGTAAAATGTATAGAGAACACTGCTGCCCATTCTCTAGTAAGTCCCTTAGTCGCCTTTATGACACCCACGGGAAGAGATGGGATGGTGCTATTCTTTACGTCTGGCAACATATAGAATCGTTGTTCGGTCTTAATTTGTAATTTGCAGGGTAACATTATTAACTGGAATGGCTTTTATTTTGACAGTTCAACAACATTGATACATTGCGTTATTTAGATTGTCGAGTAGGTTTTTTTTCTCGAACATATGCAGCAATAGATTAGTACCTAATAATATTCTTCGAAATATTAGGGTGCTGGTTAAGGTTGTTAAAATAAACAGCGAATCTTTAGAAGAAATAAATTAGCAAGATTTTTAAAGTTTCAAAAAACCTCTAAATATGTCTCTTCTCATCAAATCAAATCAAAATATTTTATTTCACATAAACCTTCATGGGCACTTATGAAACATCAGAAGCTAGGTGCACGGTTCCAAATTGTCGCATCCTATGGAGAAGAGCCGGCAAGAAACTCCACGGTTACTGTTTTGAAAATAATTGTCTTCAACAATTTTTTCAAATTACAGTAATAATAGGAATGGAAGGACAGTGCAGGCCTGTCAATAAGTACCAGGTACTTAGAGGAATGAAAATACAGAATAGAAAATCGTCTACAAACCTAGTCTGTAAGGCCTATAACCTTCTCTCATTCACAATATGTAAAATAATCGACATAAATAAAACGAACCTATTTAAACCAAGTGACATGATTTCCATGACAATCACTAAAAAATAGTCGATACTAAAAGCATGCACTGTTATTTTTTTGTTTTATACAGGAAAAGTTTTTATCCAGTGCGCAAATTGTAACCATGAATTCAGCATATCATTCTAGACCCCCTAGCGCAGAAATTTTTCGCCGGATACACAAACAAAAATCAGCTGTTCCATACATTTTGACCGCGTAGGTATTGCACTTTTCTATGAAACAGCAGATTTTTTTCTGTACAACCGGCGAAAAGTTTCTGCGCTAGGGGTTCTAGAATGATATGCTGAATTCATGGTTACAATTTGCGCACTGGATAAAAACTTACCCTGTATAATAGCATTATCCATAGCGGCCTGCTTCTGACATAAAATTACCACACACCTCTTTTACAACAAATAATCGATACTTGTAATAGCAGTAATACCCAATTAGTATCAAACTGAAGATAACGTCGATCTTCCTAATCGAACAACCCGAGAAGTGATAAGGTATCCAGTTATCAACACCAGGGACCGAAACCGGTATGAAAAATACCGGTATTTTTCGGTTACAACCTTTATTTTTTTAACCGGTATTTTTAAAGGTTACCTAAATTCTTCAATTTCATACAACCAGTATTAATACCGGTTACCGAAATAAAAATTACCTCTATCTTACACGTGCCGTCGGCATTAGTCAAAGGGCGCGGATCGCGTTTGTGTGTGTCAGAGTCGAGTCGACTCGCGCGCAGGCGGAGCCGATCGTTTGATCGGCGCCGCCACACTGCATGCTTCTCAGTTTGCTAGCGAATGTTGGATTGTTTGGTTGGCTTCGTAAATAGATAGACAGACCATTATTACTATTTAATAAAAGTACCTATGTGGATTTATATTTTATTATAGGAGCATAAGTAAAATAAAATTTCTGG
Organism: Polymixis flavicincta; assembly: GCA_949987655.1. Taxonomy (NCBI): domain Eukaryota; kingdom Metazoa; phylum Arthropoda; class Insecta; order Lepidoptera; family Noctuidae; genus Polymixis; species Polymixis flavicincta. Next base: position 14,064,154 of record OX465188.1, on the reverse strand, counting down.
TTGAAGATTTTCCTTATATAAAAAGTAATATCCCTTATGGTGTCGCCTATGTTTTATCACTCATGTCGTCATCACTGTGGCCGACATGTTTCTTTATTTGCAATTTATGCTTTCGAGCTGATGAAGGTAGTCAAACAGCTCACCAATCGTTGCTAAAAAATATGCATCCGCTGATCCGCATGATTATTTTTATTTCATAAATTATACGAAGTAGAATTGCATCTAGGTACTTCCGACGTCTTCGAGCTTCATTCACGTGTTGATTTAAGTTGTTTCGACTGTTGCTTGGGTTATACCTACTTATTAAAACCCCTTTGGAGATTACGGGCGCGACTTCACGTTTGTATGTTATCTTATTGTCTATAACACGAACACGGTGTGCGACAGCGGAAAGTCAAGCCGACGAATTTTTTATCCTGAACTGATTCAAACCTGAACTGCATGAAAATAATCATAAGCTTGATTAGTAATGGAAGTAAACATACGAAAAAGAACTTTTTTTTAAATGAGCCTACTAGTGAATGGGTAGGTAGACAACGAATAAACAGCCGTCATAGTCGTAACCTCCCAGAAGTCATTATCTAATTCGAATTCGATTTGCACCCGTCATCTCTATCTCTAATTGGAAGCGCAAAAAGCTGGATAATCTTATTCCGGAATGTGAATTGATTCACTTATTTAGACCGGGTCCGGTACCGGTTCACCTTAGTTATTCCTTTGGCACCGGCACTCGTTCGCTCATTTTGGTTCCGCGGTTCCCCTAGAACATTATATTCATTCCGTTCATTGGGTCATTTGGCACATTTTGATTGGAACAATACATCATTGAATGCATAGTGAAGTAAACACGATTTAAATTTCGGACAGCTTAAATGACCAAATTTAACTCAATCAACTCAGCCTATCACAGCCCACTGCTGGACATAGGCCCTCTCCCAGGCTGCGCCACAACACTATCCTCCGCCTTCTGCATCCAATCTTTCCCAGCCACTTTTTTAAGTTGGTCGCTCCATCTAGCTGGGGGACGTCCCACACTACGTTTGCCGATACCCGGTCTCCATTCCAGGACCCGTTTGCCCCACCGTCCATCGGTCCTTTGACAAACATGGCCAGCCCACTGCCACTTCAGCTTGCTCACTCTACAAGCTATGTCAGTGACTCTGGTTTTTTCCGGATAATTTCATTCCTGATTTTATCATTTGCATTGACGAAAAGACTTGACGTGGTTTTCCAAACGCTGTCCAACCCAACCGGATCCTCCCCTCCTGTCAGCTTCTTTCTCAAAGTTATGTCTACCGAGCTGGATGACTCGCCCTAGGTAGACCTACTCCTTTATAACTTCGAGAAGCGACCCTTTGATGTGGATTGGCCTCGGGATGACGGGAGAATTGCACATGATTTTCGTCTTGTCCAAATTCATGTCGAGGCCATCCCGCCGAGAGGATCCGTTTAGGCTGTGCAGTATCTGGTCTAACTGTTACAGTGTCTCTGCCATTATGACGATGTCATCGGCAAACCGAAGGCGTGAGATGTATTCGCCGTTAATATTGATACCCTGTCCAGTCCAATGTCTTAAAGATGTCCTCCAACGCGTTGGCGACATTTTCGGGGTTATAACATCCCCCTTTCGCATCCCTCTGAGCAGTTGGATGGGGCTTGTTTCCTTATCCTGGATCTGGACAGTCATCGTAGCAGCGTCATACAAACATCTTACCACCTCGATATAGCGCCAGTCAATTCGACATCGTTGCAGAGAGGCCAGAACTGCCCATATTTCGATGGAGTCGAAGGCTTTGTCGTAATCCACAAATGCCATACACAGAGGTTGGTTGTACTCTTCAGTCTACTGTACAATTTGCCGAACAGTATGGATGTGGTCTACGGTACTGAAGCCTTTTCGAAAACTGGCTTGTTCTGGTGGCTGGAACTTTCAAGTCTTCTGGCGAGACGATTCGTGACGACCCTCGAGAACAGCTTGTAGACGTGGCTTCGAAGTGAGATGGGTCTACAGTTCTTCAGCAAGGTTTTAACACCTTTTTCGAAGAACAGAACCACCACACCTCTGCTCCACGCCTCGGGCGTTGTACGCTCTTGGATGACAGAGTTGAAGAGACTCGCTAGCTCTCTTAGGACTGGAGCCCCGCCCGCTTTAAGGATCTCTGTCGTTTGTTCTTGAGATGCTCGAGAGCCGCCCTAATCTCGCACTGGTCAACATCGGGGATGTCCTCCGTGTAGTGGCACATTAAATCGGCTCGGTGGTCATCTGCACTATGTTCCGCTAGTTTTTCCGTCCGCGTTGAGTAAAGGTGCTCGTGAAAATCCTCGACTTCCTCGAGTATCTCGGACTTTGAAGTTATGATTCTGCCATCCGCAGTTCTTAGTTTCGTCAGATGAGGCCTCCCTAATTGCTGAGAGAACTCTTTCGACCCTCGGTTTTGCTCAATCGCGACTTTAATGTCGCGGATGTTGGAGCACCGAAGGTCGCGTCGCATCAGCTTTCTTATTTTTAGATTTAAGGCCCTCTTCTCTGACGAAGATGGCTGCGTAGATGGCAGTTCTCGTCTTTCCCTCATAAGTCCGAGAGTCTCCGAGGAAAGTTTGGACACCTTACTTTATGCTGCGACGGGTAAAGTTTGCGGGACACGTCACGTAGTGTTTGACCACCTCGTTGGCTTTCTCGTCAACCGTGCTGTGGTTTCCAGCAGAGAGAAACGATTTTGAAGTTCCAGTTGGAACTTTTCGGATCCTAGTGCAGTTTGGAGCTGCGTAGGTCAGAGGGTAGGCCTCATCATGCGGATTCTCTCAGCCCGAAAATGTATATTTAAAGTGCCTTGCTTTGGCAATGTCCTCGTACAAGGTCTCGGCTGTTTCGTCAGGGCATGTCGAAGTTTGCGCATATACCTGTATCACTTTCAGGTAGTACCTGTCAGTGAGCTTTAGTACAAGGTACGCTACCCGTGTCGACACACTACTGATTTCCACAACGCTGCTAGTGAGTTCTTTGTTGACCAGGAAGCCGACACCGCCTTGGGACAGCTGATCACCCTCGCGGAAGTAGAATAGGTCGCCTGACTCCAGGGATATCGCATCCTCCCCCTGTTTTCGGACTTCAGATAATCCCAGTATATGTCAGTTAATGCGACCTAACTCTACCTCAAGTTCAGCGAGGTGATGGTCCAGCCTCATCGAAAGTCCATTGTAAGCCCATATTCACCACGCTGGGCATGCGGGTTGGTGACCACAGGGCCAGTCCTTTCGCAGACGATTCGATGACGCTGCTGCCCGTCATCGCTCTGTAGAATTTAGATTGGCTTGTTGGATGGTTGTATTGCATCGGTCGGTCGCCAGCGCCTCGTCTGTCAGTGGCAGGGTGTACCGCGCGCAGGTGAGGTTGACATTTGGGGAGTCCCAGCAAAAATTGATTGAACTCAATCAATCCATATTTAATTCTTTTAACAAATATAAATACGAGTTCTAAAGATTATGTTCATTAGTGCATCGCTTTCATGGAAGAACCCAAACAATTTTAACTCTAATTTCATAACGCCAAGGGCGCTTATCGACAGCCACTTCGCAGCGGTGTCGTATCTACGACGCGTTATGAGTGAGCGAGTGAACGATAGTGAATGCGCGCTCCAAATGCCGAGGTGTAACTCCGCTGCCGCGGGAAATCGCGGCTCAGCGGACAGAGCTCCGGCGGGATTTCATGGCGACATGGAGAGTGCAATTGTCGCAACCCAGTGCTGGGCACGCCACGATTGCGGCGGTAGGTCCCCTCTTTGAGGAGTGGCTTGAGATGCGGCATGGCGTCCTCACCTTCCGCCTGACGCAGGTCCTCACCGGACACGGTTGTTTCGGGAGGTTCCTGTTTTAGATAGGGCGGGAGGAAACGCCCGGGTGTTTCCACTGCGAAGATCGCCCTGAGGACACGGTGGAGCGCACGGTGGCGATCTGCCCAGCTTGGGTGGAGCACCGCCGTGTCTTCGTGGAAGCGAACGGTGGCGGCGATCTCTCGCGTCCGGCCCTGGGCCAGGCCATGGTACGGAGCGAGAGTGCATGGGTAGCCGTCACCTCTTTCAGCGAAGCAGTAATGTTCGCGAAGAGGGAGGCGGCGAACATGAGGGAGAGGCAGTCTATGCGCCCTCGCGACCCTAGCCGCCGCAGGATACAGAGACACCCTGGGCGTCGGGAATCCCAGGCCGATTTCCGGCCACCGTAGGCATGAGCTTGCGGACGGCGAGTAATGAGTAGCTCGCTGTCCAGTAAGGACTAAGCCAAAGTCGACGGCGCGTTATGTTCCACGTGCGCCTCAAAGAGATGTCAGCACAATTTGATGGGGCCCGCAAGGGCCAATGCCTGCCAGGGGTGCGCGTTTGTTCGAAAGAGATACCACAGCCCCTGGCATAAGGGAACACGGGTGGGTTTTAGTCAGTATATGTCTGACACGCCCTCCTGATCCACCCAGAGCGGGAGAAGTTATTTGATGATTTCCCACTCAGAAAAAAAAAACCCTACCAAACTAGCAACCAGAGAGGTGTTTTTTTTTTTTTGCTCTCCCCCGATTGGTTTCCCGCAAAGGTGGGGCCGCTCGTCAGGGCTTTTGCCTGAAAGCCGACGACGTAGCGGCCAAAAAGTAGGTTGCGGTGAGGTGCACCGCAACTGAGGTGGGCCGCGATGTCGAATGGGAGGCATCGCGGCTGAGGGTTACGGGCTGCGGTAGAGGAGGAGTGCCGGTGCTTCTGAGCAGCGCTCTTCCCTTCCGTGGCCTGAACGGGGCCGCCACCGTTTGATGGCGGACGCGGTGGGGCCGCAGAGGAAGAGGAGTGTCGGTTTAGCGTCAGCCGCTCTCCCTATCCCCTGCGGCCGAAAATTGGTAGACGGGACGGCGCGTTGTGTTCCGCACGCGCGCCGTCAGGGATGTCAGCAACCACTGGTGGGGTCCGCAAGGGCCGATGCCTGCCAGGGGTGCGGGTTTGTTCGAAAGAGATACCACAGCCCCTGGCATACGGGCTACTGAGGAAACACGGGTGGGTTTTAGTCAGTAAAAGTCTGACACGCCCTCCTGCTCTAGGTACTCAGCAGGAGAAGTCGTTTGATGATTACCCACCCAAAAAAAAAAAGACGTTTTTTGCTCCAGAGCCCAGAATCTATGCGCTGTTAGCACGCTCAAACAAAATGCAAGCTTATGTTTATGCGCTTTGTTTACAAGGAAATGATGCCCTCTATGAGAAAAACGGGCGTACGATTCTCCGCAAATTTAAACAAACCCAAATTACCAAGTTGATTTCTATGGCAGTTTGGCGAGAGAAAAAGATAAACAAATGGCATTCTACTAGTTTACAATGTATTAATGTAATATTATCACACTCTGGCTCATTTCCTTTTTTTTACTTTAACTCAAATACTCAAAAAGACGAACCAAATAAACGTACACAGCAGCACGACGATTCGTCTACTAATGTAGTGTTTTCTAATGCAACAAATTGTCGGCAGTGCGATATTCCGTCTCTTCCTCGTAATCAAGGACATTTTTCGGTAACCGATATAAAAACGGTAACCTAAATAGAGGTAACCGGTTTTATTTTTCTTGGTTACCCAGATAACGGTAACCGTAAGTCGTAGAGGTTACCGAAATTCTTCAATACCTGTACCGTAATTTATAAAGGTTTTCGGTCCCTGATCAACACCAATTAACGATTACGTATCACACGATTACGCGTCCGATACATCATACTAACAACAACAATAGATTATCTAAACAATCTACACATTATCGGTGCGTCGCCATCTGATATTCTATGCGGGGTCAACGACCGAGGGACAAAGACTAAGTTTATAGATAAGACACTCGATTGTAGTGGTCAGTTCAAGTTTTCCAATTTTGAGTGAGAAACTGTTTCAATATAGCTGTAAGTGGTTTAGTTTGGGAGATATGGGTGAAGTTGGGTGTACGAAAAGTTGTGTTATATTGAGGTTTTAATGTAATTGTTTACAAGGTTGTATCTTTATTTTTTCAGTACCTATAGGGAAAAAAATTGTGAGTGTGCAAACTATAACCATAAATTCAGCATTTGATTCTAGACCCCTTGGAGTATTTTCTATGACATAGGTTATAGAACCGACGAATTAATTCTACGGTAGGGTCTAGCATCATTAATAGTTTTGCGCACTGGTTAAAATTTTATCCTGTATATGATATCTCCATTGACGAAAGGCTTGTTATTTTACCCCCTAAGGTTTAAAGCAGAAGTCCAGTGAGTGACACTGTTGTTTACATATCGAGTAGGGCCAATACGAAATTGGTAGGGGGTACAAATAAAATGTAAATAATAAAAAGTTTAAAAGGAAAAAAAAATCATCGACTTCCAAAATAAACACTACACAATGAAACAAAACTTTAATTTCGGAAGTCGTTAGCAGAAAAACAAAAATACAATACCAAAGACACCGAATGCCGAAATTATATTTATTTTTTACATCATAGTGTTTTTTTTTTAAGTCGGTAATTAGTTTCTTTCTTTTAACACGTTTAATTAAGTATAGTAGTGTCCTCTCTCCAATAACTAGCCTTGTCTACTCTATGACCGGGGCAATTGCACGGCTGGCGCTATGCCAGAGACGGGCAATTTTATTAAAAACTCTTAGTATTGTTAACATCTGTTGCATTTATACACATGTGTTACTTGAGCATTACTTCATGTAGTCACTTTTTTGGGGCCGAAGTAACGAAGTTTGTAACTATGTGCGGTTGGGTCCCTTTTATAGACAATGTTAAGCAGATATTGGTGGATGTAACAAGCTTTTGGGTAGGTCGACATAATATTTGGCTAAGGTAAGTGCCTTATGGGCGACTGGTACAATTTACGGAATTTACAAATTATGAAGCAAAGACCGCAGGTAAACTTAGTTTTCAAATCTATTTACATGCCCAGTTTGGCAATTAAAAATGCTATCAAAACGATTCGTTATTGTTTATAGGAAACAACAACAGTCCGGAATCTGGGTTTGTACTTGGTTGATGGCAATAGCACACCATCATATGGGCTCTTCTAACGTAACTCGTGAACTGTGCGTGTACTATAGAAACACCTCTACCTAGCCCTCCGTGGAATACGGGCGTGATGTTGTGTGCGTGTAGTGTAATTACAAAATTCACAGTTAACACAGTAACATTATTATTTCACAGTAAGTTTAGATGAAGTTGATAAGTTTGGACGTATGTTTAAGGGTTCATAGGCGCAAAGCTTTCTAGGACGATGAGTTTATTTTTCAATAGCATAATCTGTTTCGATCTTTGTCAGTCGTTTCTGGTAGCCAGAAGTCTAAAAGTTTGACAACCAGTATTACCAAGGGGTATCGTATTACCCAACTACTGGTTCCGCTCCATGTGAAATACTGGTATTCAGCTGCACCCGATTAGACTGGAAGCCGGCCACAACATACTTGAGATGAAAACATAAAAAAACAACCGACTTCCGGAAAAACACTACAAAGTGAAAAATAACTCTAATTTCGGTTATTTTTCACTTTGTGGTGTTTTTCCGGAAGTCGATTTCTTTTTTACTTTTTGGTTCTATACAAACCCCATACTAATTCGAAATTTCATCATCCTTGGTGTCAAAACAATGCATATTTATGCTATAGCAGCAATCGCGGTTGATTTGCTGTCATTTTTTTAAGAATTTCGTTATCTATGTCCGAAACAAATCATCAGATCTTTATGAAATTTAAATGGGACCCTTTCAGAATAAACCCCTTTCGAACAAAAAATAATTTTGTAAACCCGTCTATGTATGACGGAGTTATGCCCGAACATACATGAAAATATAATATTACATTTATGTTCGCATAACTCGTCAAAATGTAGGGAACAGCTGATTTGTTTTTGCGATTTCGGGTTTGGTCCCATAGTAAAAGTTGTTCATAATGATGAGTACAATCATGTGTTTAAATGTCGGTCACTAATTACCAGTCACCCTATACAGGGTAAGTTTTTATCCAGTGCGCAAATTGTAACTATGAATTCAGCATATTATTCTAGAACCCCTAGCGCAGAAATTTTTCGCCGGTTATACAAAAAAATATCAGCTGTTTCATAGAAAAGTGTAGTACCTACGCGGTCAAAATGTATGGAACAGCTGATTTTTTTTTTAATCCGGCGAAAAATTTCTGTGCTAGGGGGTCTAGAATGATATACTGAATTCATGGTTACAATTTGCGCACTGGATAAAAACTTTTCCTGTATAAACATGTCGAATTGATAACCTCTTTCTTCTTGAAGTCGGTTAAAAATACTAGACAGACGTATAAAAAGTGGTGTTGTAATTAAAGATTCGCAGTCTACAGTTATTTTAAAAGGCAATGTTAAGGCGAAGAGAATATGCCATATCGTTCTCACCTTACGTGGTAATAATTTTCAATTCCTTTTGACCGTTTACGTAAAGATTATTAGGAGACTTATAAATGTTTCGCAGTAGACATTTACGGGGTAATATGATCAAGACATAGTTTACAAAGTGAGTTAGTGACACTGACAACGGCATAATATGACATTGGTGCCGATTCTGTTGTCACAAAATTCTCTAAACTAGACTAAAAATCACCAAAATTTAGTTTATTCCTGTCAAACGACGATTTCCTATTCTGAAATTGACTAAAGTGACACAACTTAACTATATTTTAGTTTGACAGCACTAAGATTGCACTGAATTATTAGTTTAGTGAAAATGGTAATTTTGCTATTCTGTTGTTGTCAATTTCATTATTGTATTCAACCTAAAATTTTGGTTGTCTAACTAAATCTGACTATTTTTAATCGCGATTAAATAGGTGTGGAATAAAATTAGTTGTCAAGAACTAAAATTCACACCGACACCTCGACTTCTAGTGCAAAAATAGTACTGTATTTTTTTTCTTTTCTTTTGCTTATATCTCGAAAACGGTGTGTCCTATCGCAAAAATAATGAAAATTTCGACCCCCTCTATAAAACCCCAAACACCTATAAAACTCAACATGTGGATAATAATTTTTCATATTTTCCATGAAAAAAGTAAAAATTCCATATAAATCACGTCGAGGCTGCCGACCCCGGTGCGCTGCTGGCTCTAAAAAAAAACACGGGGTAGGGCAAACAAGTACCACGTTGCGAAGCCAAAACATACCACGTGCGAGTCGCGATTGTCAAATTCGATTTTAGTTGTGTCAAAATAGTTTTTAAATTTAGAGATATTTTTTTGTAGAATAGCGTTTAGATTCTCATAGTAAAAAGTAAGGAATTTTAGTTATAGTTTAGTTAGTTTAGTTCGGTGTACAACAGAATCGGCACCATTGTCAAGTTAAGGTTAATTAGACAAACGTTGTATTAGGAAGAATTTATTAAATTTTCTTGCAAAACGAACAAAACAACTTGATAATAAATGACAACCTCAATAAAAGAACGCCTTGGAGTGTAAATTAGTCCCACAAACAATGGGTCACTTAATTTCGTGTGCAGCGTGTCATGTTGCCAGCACGCTATAAGAGCTAGTGGGCGCACCCGAAGAAGCCAAACTGGTAACCAAATTCTGGTCTAACTCTATTTATTGATTGCCATCGATACGCTAAGAAGAACGAAACAATCGACCTATTCTAAATCGGTTAGTTCGCATCGCATGTATTCTGAACGCCGCAAGTGTTGACAATACCAGGCGTGGGTGGCCATCATCAACCAAAATTTTATGCACAGTATTGTAAGTCACACTATATGTTTATGACAATACTACGAGTATAATATTATGATTTGCACAAGTTTTTCCAAAAGTATAACAAAATATCAAAAGGCCATACTGTGGTTTATTCCAAACATGGTATATCACTACCTACTTCAAACTACATTGAATTCTTCCAACTTCCTATTAGCAATATTTTTCAGTATACCTACGTCTTCTTTAGGTTCTTCAGTATCAAAATGTCCAAAATAAACTCATGGGTCGGGGTAAAAGGTTGTTCGTAATTTTTAGGTATAAAGTTGCGGTAAAATCTCTTTGGCTGTTCTGTTTGTATCCGGCTGGTGTTGATACCATTGAATAGATGACATTTAAAAATAAAAAGCCAAAACGACTTCCCGCCATTGTTCAATTGTTTTTCTGCCCGCCAAAATGAGTAAAGCAAACGACTTGAAAGAGTCATATTGCTACTTGTCCTGATTTGAACCCACAACCTCGTGCATGAGAGGCGATACTTTAACTAGTAGGTCCACGTATATACTGTACACACTGTTTGATACCATACATCTAGATAGTATAGTATACTGTTCCGTTGAACTGCGCTGAACTCTTTAAAGGTAGAACTTCGTTTACTGTAGCGTGCAATGCGACTTCCGACTTGGACTATGCTTTGTCTTGTTTCTAGGTGATTACGGACCATAGACAATACTGTTTATGGAGGATGTTTTTTTTTGAAATTTTCTGGTTGTATGTTGATTAAAATCTGACTCGAGACCGTAACGTTCGATGTCATTACGAGTAAGTTCTCATTCCCATGCATCGCGTTGAATGAATCAATGGATACCAGAATGCCAGTACCGCGAAATTTTTTAAATGTCGCAGCATCATGCTGAGATGTCAAAAGGCTCCCTTTTGGCCTCGTACTGGACTTCTTTTTTTATTCATTTTTATTAAGCATATTGTGTAATTCCCGTTTAGCCTCGTACTGGACATCTTTTTATTTTTTAAATTAATTTTTAATTTAATAAGTATATTGTGTGAGAGAGCAGTGGTGGCCAAGTGGTAACGGCCGCGACTTACGAGTTTGTAGGTCGTGAGTTCGAACCCAGCCAGGCGCTTTACTTTGTGTAAATTATTTCATCACCACTGCTCTCAAAACGGTGAAGGAAAACATCGTGAGGAAACCGGCATGTCCTAGAACCAAAAATTCGAAGACATGTGACATCTACCAACCCGCACTGGGCCCGCGTGGTGGATTACGGCCCACTCCCTCTCACCGAAAGGAGGCCTGTATCCCAACAGTGGGAACATTATAGGCTGACGATGAAGTATATTGTGTAGTTAGTTATGTTTGCGATATTCCTGTGCGAGTCTTATAAATAGTTTTTCTTTTTATCAACAAGCTTTTCTACCATACTCGCGTTGACGAAAGGTACGGTCCGGGCAGGGCCCTCTCAACTCAGTCAGTCAGTAGCTTACCAGACTGCTTTCATCGTTATTGTTAAACTTTTTTATTAAAAAAAAATCAGCATAAGTGATTTATTGATCATACAGCCAGTGAAGTTAAAAGACAACAGAGTATCGTTTGGAGAAAAAGTCGTAAAGAGATTATTACATTACTAGCGCGTGGCATCAAAAACTGTTGTATTAACTTCGATAGTAAAATGCCTAAATTTCACGCCTGTTTGCATCACCCAAACTGCAACAGACACACTAAAATCTCTCTCAACACATATCTGGTTCACATCTGTACCATTAACATCAATTCACGTTTTACACAAAGATATTCAGTGCAATGATTACGATTGCGAGTGGGATGCGATTACGTAACGTGTGTCCGTGAATCTGTAATTGACGGCTTTGATTGATACACGGGGGTACGGGATTGATAAGGTGGTAACATGCTACGGTACTCTACTGGTGCAAGGTTGTTAACTGTATCAGGATTCAGGCTAGTGGTGTAATTACAGCGCTACGAGGCGCGTGGCCGAAATCGTAAAAGTCGCCATATTGTTTTTTTGAATCCATTCGAATTCCAAGTGACGTTTCACAAAACTTTTGCACAAATGTTATGAACATCCTCTTCAGCCGCCATCGCTAAAAACATATTTAACGTAGGTGCCGTTCGGACACTGAAATCAATATGAATAAACTGTTCCACTGAACGGCACGTTACGAAATTTTGTTTCAGTGCCGTTACTGGAAGAGCTCAGGTGCCGTTCGAGGAAGTGCCGTTCAAATCAGTGCAGTGCCCTGAGTGGAATACCTTGGTTTGTTCTGTAAAAATCTCACCGTGAAAACACAGGTGAAGTGCGCTGGAAGTTAGCTGTCATGACAGGCTGTCTTTCGACTTGATGCTAGGAGTCGAAACTTTTGATAGCTGATTTCACCTAAGTATTCTCGATTTTTTACAAAATATACTACGATTCTATATTACAACCAGTAGGTAGTGCCTACAGGTTGTTTTCTCAATGTTTCACCTCGAAAACCAGTGAAACTGCAGGCTATTCCCACAAAATAACGGGATCACCTTTATGCGCAGCTTATTTCATTTCAGTACAACACAGAGCCGTGTTTAGAGCAATGATTACATTATGATCGAGCGTAGGCGGACGCTGCGAAGTTATCGCGCGGCGAGATATTACGCAATCGATGGCGTAGTGATGGGACATGAATATCGATGTTGGGTTGAGGTTAGCTGTTAATTATTTGAAGGATTATTAATTGGTTAATTGAGCTTTATGTAGCGGTGTTTTGTTATATCCGTGATTTTAGGCTATAAATTCAGAATTTACAGAGGGTCTCGTGGCTAAGTGATGAACGTTAAGCTACGGTTGGCGTGGTCGATTCGCGAATGGGTATCCATCCATTACATATTGAGACTCCTCCATACCTCGGGTAGCATGCCACCTTTCATAGATCTTTGACAGTCACCTGTTAGCCCAAGTAGCCTAACAGCCTAGTCTTGTAACTGGGTTGTGGAGATCAGATAGCAGACGCTTTATGTTTATTACTGGTATTCAGCTGCATCCGGTTGGACTGGAGGCCGACCCCAATATTTTTGAAAGGGTAGGCACATTGAACTGTGAACTTACATTTTCACAGAAACGGTAATTTCACCTTAAGTTAAATTCAATGAGAGTGCGTGCTTTTCAGTGCAAGGATCGTTTCGAACTTTATCAGTGAGCTTCTTAATACAGGAGCCTATGTAACTCAGTGTGCGAAGATAATTTCCTTTGTGGACACAATGACATATAACGAGACGCGGTTAGTGCGGAATTTAGTATTTTGTTCATTGATAAAATACTCTTGTTTTTTTTGTGAAAACTTTTTAAGACGCACTTTGCGATCTTTCTTATCATTGAACGAAACTTAGGCCTACTCTCTAAGTGCGCCAATGATGACATGGACCCGTCCGAAAGTAGTTCGAAACTTCGAAGTGAATCCTATACCCGATTAATTACCTATTTTGGACGTGCAAAAACAGTGGGAGTAGAGATAACTGTCAAATCGTGGTATCATTTTTTCTTATAACAGGCACCAAACTAATCTTCTGTCCGTATTATCCGTAGGTGATTCGCCCGTACTTCGGAGATAAATACGAATTTCATGGCGAGTAGACCTGCTAAACCGTTCCGCTCGGGTCAGTGCAGCTGAATCGCGAATACTCGGCTCCAGTCGTAAGTTTTCACTTCTTTCATACGGTCATAAGCACAAAACCTCTGTTTTCTTTCGACTACACTGTAACAGTGTTAGGCAAGTAACATTTATTTCCATAATAAAAGCAAGTTGAAATGAATGTGTTTCTAAATCACCCATGCGTTACCCGACGGTGTAAATAATGGATCAAGTTGGCACGGATTCAAGTTACATAAATCGCATTGGGCTTAAAAATTGCAATAGTGCATGAATTGTAACCCAGATACTCGGAAGCACTGACCCAATTTTGTGGGCGAAGTTTTAAAACGTGGCCTGGAAGACAAGCAGTAGGTTTAATAATATAATATGCTATCTAGACAACAACCTTCAGATTCAGTAAATCAGTAAGACGGATGTTTTCCATTTTAGAGTTGTTGTTGCTATTACTAATAAATACGGAATAAAGTTATACCAGGAATAACAAAAGAATAACGATACGTTTTCATAGGTTTAAACTTGGAATAACTTGATTCTGTGTTTATTAGTAAGAAGTCAAGTGTTTTAAGACTATTCAGTTTTTTTTTTTTTTTTTTAAACCACTAAGATATTGGCTTTGCCTAGTCTGGGACCGCTGCTTAATCTGTCTAAGTACTCTAAGGCCCGTATTACAGAACGTCACTCAATACTCAAGCATTACTTAAAACGAGATTAGAGCCATTTGATTGGTTGAAACTAGTTTTAAGTAATGCTCGAGTCTTGAGTGAGGTTCTGTAATACGGGACTAAGTCTTCTGTTAGTGACAATCTCATACCATATACAACCACTATTTGTTTTAAGAACCTTGTTTCCAGCTAAATAAATAAATATGAAATTAGGTTGTGCAATTCGGTTAGATTCAACGCTGCATTTGACTCCGAAAATAGTCGTGCTATTCCTTAAAGCGCTACAGTAAAATTGGTTTCAAAAGAAAAGCAGTTTCGTACAAATTATAGCATGGCCTCAGGCCTAATATCTCAATTTTCAAGCGGTATGTTTCAATAGAAATATCGACAAATAACACACACATCATCGACTTATCGCAACACTACGCTATGGTAATTGACAGTTCGTTGTTTACGACTGTTCAAAAAATGTTGGCTTGTGTAATATTCAGCTTTGTCACTTTATGGTTTTTGGTGATATTTCGTAACGCAAAATGTTTTTATAGCTTCATTGTGTTGTCTATGGTTACGTGAAATTCCATGTTTTTGGTTTAAAAAGGGCAAAAATTTATATCTGTCCGTAGTAGGTAAATGTTAAATCTTCTTGGTTATTGTAGTCTAGGGGTTTTCTCACACTATTCCAATATCGTAATAAGCGTTATCTGGGTTCTACCATCTGAAGATCGATTGCTGATTAATTAAATCGTATCTATCAAGAAACCATCAAAATTAATGTAAACTCAACTTCATAAGGAAACAATTAATTATGAAAACCTTCAAATGCCTAATATTGATGCCCCAAAAGCACAGTCAATAAGTCAAAACACAAGCAGCAAAAAAAAATCTAATATCCAAAGTAAAATTACGCACACTTTGGGCGCCAATCAAACGTCAAACTTTTCACTCCCAGAGGAACAAGTTAACCTCACAAACAAACAAATTAATTAACTCCAAAACCAAACACAATAACCCGAGATACTATATTAAAACAAATGAACGTAGCACCGGGTTAATTATTATAGGAATACGTGCTAAGGTCGGGGGGTGGAAATGCAATATCCGTGGTTACCCCAACGGCAGTGATTGCAAACGGGGAAATCAATACAGCTCTACCCATGCGGTAGGTAGGTAGGTATAGTGTGCATTTATTGGTGCAGCTAGATTGCATTAATATTTCATGTGTTTGTGACTACGACTAGGTATACATTAGTAGAGATTGCGTAGACCATAGATGGCTGACTATAAAAATAATCGATATCATTGATGACATCCCTAAAAGTATTTGGCGCGATAACATATACAGGTAGCGTAAAAAAATCCTTACTAGGTGTAAAATATGTTTTACTTACAAACGGTGATTTTTTACATTATGAAATAATGTTTTATTCTATTTTTATCTTTAAGTCATTTTTAGAAGTGATTTTTTTCTGAATATTGCAACAATGACCACTAGGCTGGTACTATTGAATAATACACTGAAAAAGGTAAATTAAACAAAGTTAGATATCCCCCTTCATTGAATCTAGCACAAACTAGGTCTAGACACTGGAGCAGGGGTTATCTAGAACACAATTAGATTTAAATAAGTAAGAAACCATTCATCTACATTGGAAATACAGTTTTGACAAGCGTGGGCATTCTGGTGGACGATAAAAATTATACTGCTATCGATAAAATAAATTAATTAAACTGGATGGCGGGATATTGTTGTTGTATGTATCTAAGTAAAATTAATATTTTATTGTATTAATATTCCACTATCTCTCACATAGAGGCTACCAGAACCCCAGCAGTGGTAAAATTATGAACTGATTGAAGAAGTATAGTTTTTTTTTTCAGCTTTGATATAAATCAGAAGGCGGATTAGACTAAGGACATTTGCCATACATACATCTACTAACTACACCATTAGCCTACAGCAGTCCATTGCATGACATAGGCATCTCCAATCACACGTCATTCAGCTCGATTTTCGACAACTGTCATCCCGCTTCTACCACCCAACCCAAAAAGGGTATAAAATGGAGAAAAGCTTAAAATTATGATGATGAACGCTTGTCAAAACAAAATTCATAAACTGAAATGCCACGTCAAGTTTCAATTTATCTGCAGAGCAAATTAACAAGTGCTGTTAACGTCACCTCAAATTAACAATAACTTAACAATACGAGAAATAATTTAACAAAAGCCCTTAGCAACAAGACAATAGGCGAGGCTTAAAACTTCCTGATGGATAAGTAATGAAGGCATTCAAATTTTCGTTTAAATCTTATAACAAGAAACAAGATTACGACATAAAAGCAAAGTTTTGATAAACAGCACATCATACTGTAGGTAGAAAATTGATTTAACAACCAGTTTGAACGAAAAGGAATTCTAACTGCTAAACAATAGAGTTAAAATTGAATCAATTCAAATGTTAATACATGAAACAACCACCTGTGTAAAGGAAAATCTCTCCTAAACTTTAGACGATAGGGTTGCAATTGTTTCAATTTGAATGTGAATATGAAATACGTTAGGGTTGTCCAAAGTTGGTGCATAGTCTGAAATGGTAATTAATGCCTGTTTGAATTGTTATGACAGGTACGTTAGAGAAAAATTGCAATTTATGATTGCATTGTTTTAGAAATGGAATATTTGAAATGTTACATAACTGTATAAGTACTATAAACACAAATGCGGATAATAGCGGTGAATCGCTTTTCACCCTTACGCCTTCAGCAATAAGACAGATGACATATTTTTTTAAACTAAAACTATAATTGACACAATGTGATCTGAATTTTGTCGCTTGTATAGATCGTGGTTCCAAACTACATATTAGGTAGAACCAAAACGCCTATAATAATTA
This sequence comes from Polymixis flavicincta, assembly GCA_949987655.1. NCBI lineage: Eukaryota > Metazoa > Arthropoda > Insecta > Lepidoptera > Noctuidae > Polymixis > Polymixis flavicincta. The sequence goes on along the minus strand of OX465188.1, from coordinate 14,047,255 downwards.
AAGTTTCCAGTTCCCTAGACTGCATACATTGACGAAATTCCACCCAAATCTATTAATTAGCCAGTGTCATGTAACTTAATCTAACAAAATCGTGTAAAATATACCTCCAAGATTAGGTACTGAAATTAATTAATCGCGTTAGAACCTATCGCGTTTCCTACAGTAACTAACAACAAGCCAACACGCATAGTAATAGCAATTATTATCCATCACCCTTACAAGGGTGTAAACACCAACCGAGATGTATTAACCGCCATTTATAACAAACACACAACTACACCTTATTACGAGAGCACAAAGTCTAAATTCCCCTGCATAAAGATCAGTTACTTCTGGTTGTTGATCACTAGAAATTGTCTACCAAATAGCTAGGAGTAATGTTTACCAGAGGTTAATACGAAGCACATTCATTCTGGGTCCTATTACGGAATTTTGACGTAAATTTTGCATATAAAATGTCGAGATAGCGGTAAAATATAGTCATTAGCTATCGGTACAATCGGTCTGGTGGTAATGGGCGGTACAATGTGGTAAATTATTTACCTGGTGCTTATCTAGTAAAGTGTGCCTTAACACTAGACTTGCTTAATAGAGGCACACCCCTAGCGGTGTATATAGATTGAAATAATGGGTGGTTTACCTTAATACAAGATAACGGTATCGGTAAATACTTTAATTTATTACTGTAACTCTGTTACCTAGGACAAGATCAAAAATGATCGAAGGTAACTATCGGAGAATAACGCCAGACAAAAGTTATGCTTGTCTTAATTATGCGAACAACAATAGCCAGTGTTTTACAAATAAATTATTATATTCTACGCTACAATGATGAGAATTAGAGTTTACCTTTTGGAGCTGATATTTAAATCTAATGATTTATATAGATTTTATCTTTAATATTGATGGACAGCCCTACACTGTCCTCCCATACATGTTAAACACTGTAATTTGAAAACGATTGTAAAAGCCAATTATGAGACATGGAGATTATTGCCGACTCTTTTCCATAGCAAGCGAACAATTGAAATCGTGCACCTAGCTTCTGACATTTTCATAGGTGCGCGCGCATGTAGGTTTATGTGAAATGAAATTTGATTATGATCATGTTTATTCCGTGAAATACAGTAAACGATGTAGCCACTAGAAAATCATGGTTCAAAATCCATTCAACGAAATTTTGCGCAAATCGTTTGGTCCTTTCGACACGATAAGGCTGCCGGTGCCGGGCGGCTGTAGTAGAGAGTGTAAGGATTAGTATAAAAGCTTTTACACGTACACAGGGCTACACATCAAGCTATACTTTTCCAGTATAAGCTGATCTCGCATTGTATAGGATTTCCGTACAGTGCGAGATGAGTGTAAACTGGAAATGCTTAGCTTGATGTGTAGCCGTGCGTACCGGCAGATTTTATCCAGTTCACCGAATCGTAGATGGCAGCCTGAACGTGTGAAAAAATAACACTGGCATTCATGGCCATAAATAGGTCATTTATATAAAAAAAAAAAAAAACAAAAGAACATAGAACCTTATGCTAGGTACACATGCAACGACTTTTGTCGTATATCGCTAGCGACATTTAGGCTGTCATAATCTGTGTGTCGGCAGGGGCGATAAAAGTTCCCACATGTGTACCTGGCATTATCCACCACCTCAAGACGGCACATGTAAGTAGTTCATGTTCATCTTACCGCGGCAGACAGAATGTCACTCGTTTACTTAGCATGCCAATATGCCATGCACCTAACTACGGAACAGGGTAGGTGCTTACCTGTAAACAAAGAAAATATTTTATTAGATTTTTTTTTTAAGAAAACAGATGGAGGAATATACAAGTCAAATTTAAATTAAATTCTGATACATATTATTATATATCTCATTATATCTACACACATAAGTCGTAACGACTGTCAAATATCTACGAATGACAGCCGGGACCACCGCCATAAGGCAACTACAAACAGGCGCGATGCAACAGCGAGACGCGACATTTGTAGAACAATTTCCATGAAGTTTTCATAGATATTGTTCTACGAGAGTCCCGACGCGACCTTCGCGTTGCACTAGTCTGCACGAGCCTTTAACGTGCTTTTCTGCAAGGTTTGTCGAAATGTTTATTTGAATACAAATGCGATACTATTTAAAACTAGCTTTTGCCAGCGGCTTCGTCCGCGCGGAGTTTTCATCCCCTGTTTAATTCCCTTAAGGGTTGAATTTCGAAAAATCCTTCCTTATTCATTGTCTACATTATAAAGGGAACCTCTGTGCAAAATTTCAGCTTTCTAGGTCCAAAGGTTTGGGCTGGGCATTGATGAGTCAGTCAGTCAGTCAAGATTTTTTTTTTTTTTACATAGATATCGATTACTAGTAATTCAGTTCTATTTTAGTTTGGCATTGATAAACAGTGTTTATTAATCTGCCATTTCCTTTTTATCATTTTTAACTTATCAAGCATTTCATTTTTCAGTGTTCGTTACGGGCAGGGCCACGGAGCTGACGCCCTCCTCAGGGAGATGACCTGGTTTTGATGCGGCATAAATAAATTTCGGCTTTTAAATTAAACCTGAAAGCTTGCCTTTTAGCAATATTGGTAACAAAAGCATTTTACAATAACAACTCCGTCAAATGAAACAGTTTTTGATGACGATTTGAATGAATATCGCACCTTGGGCATATTTGTGTGTTCTCAATCTAAGAAGTCGGATTTGACGTTTCTCATTTGACATGCCGCTATAACTTTGTATGAACGTATGTAAGAAATTGAAAAATCAAATTCATAATCCTATTTCATTACTATGTTACCCATACACTATCACAACGCGTATCATTCGTAAACATCAAGTTTAACTTTATATTGAAAAAATGCTTCCGGAAAAAATCAGTATGTCGTGTTTTAGTTTGTCTTGGTTTGGCTTTGAATCTCGCCCAAATTTAAACTTCGTTGGAATTTATGTAATAACTATTAAATATTACAAACTCGTGCGTGTAATCAAACTGTCGATTACAAACTCTAATTATTTTTAATCGATATTTCTAAAGAATCGGTTTTTAAAGCATCCGATTTTTTTTTGCCTCACTACACAAAGTATTTTTATAACTGTCAAATCCGACTTCTTAGATTGCGACGATTATAGCTCCATAACCGCTGCGCTGACAAATAACTTTCCAATGGCATAAAATATTCTCTCCTCTCGCCGAGAGAGGAGGCCTGTGTCCCAACAGTGGGAACGGCTAATTACGATAACATATTCTCACATAATTTGTAATGATATAGACTGATTATGATAAGATATTCTCACATAGTTTTTATGATATAGACTGACTATGATAAGATATTCTCACATAGTAGAATTATAATCATTAAAATTGTCAATACAAATATATTCTACGTTCATGTAAACCCATTAAATAACTATATAATGAAACAGTCATTAATAGATTCTATTTTGTAAACAAGATATTGGACTGAACTTTACACGACACGTTTAGAAAAAAAAACAGCATTTAGTCGAAATTTCCTATCCGATTGGCCTGAGAAGAAATTACAAAACAAACTCAGGGACGATATAAGAAGAAAAATATGAAGCCTAAAATATGTTCAAAGACTTTCCACGAGTAATGGCTTAAAGTAAACATACTTAAAATAACCTGTCATCTACCAAAAGCTTTCTGAAACGACTGAAAACCGAAACAAGTATCAGAAAGTCAGTACCAACAAAAAAAAAAACAACTGAAAACTCTTTCAAAGAACAAACAAGGTTGGCACACCTTAACTGAAAACAAGAGGCTCGACACAAAAGAGTTGCCAAGTAAAAAATAAAACAACATTATTAAATGGGATTTTACACGTGAAAAAGAAAAAAGTAAACAGTTTTCGTCGGAAAGTGGAAGGCTGAAACTGGCTAAGTGGATGAAAGGTAAGCACTGGTGTTCGGTAGCATGTTGAATATTCCATAAGTGTGTTGTTGATACATGCGTGCACTGAATGGACAAGTCCACTCAATCTGTGTGGTTCTTTCCTCAAAATACCATTTCAGATACCAATCCACATGGTCTTCATATGACCTGACCAAGATTATGTCTGGACTTTAAAACAGACTGTGACCTCTGAGTTTGTTTCGGCCTTTCTTCTCAGAGTAGTCAGATAGGAAACGCCGACCTCATCTAGATGATTGACGTGTAAAAGTGTTTGTACAAACCTACTTAAAATCATTTATCATTAATTTGCTCGTTATATTTTACTTGTTAAGAATTATATAAAAGTTTAATTATTGCAACTTAATAGAGGGATTGACGAGTTCTTCTTTTCCCATGTTATTTAATCACCATAGGCCTAGCCTTTGTTGGGGTCGGCTTCCAGTCTAACCGGATGCAGCTGAATACCAGTGTTTTACATGAAGCGACTACCTATCAGTGGCCCTAGTGTTATTTTCATTTAAACATCTCGATCAAACACGTCGAGCGCGTTCGGCGCTCCGATTGGTCCGTCACCAATCCAGGGCCAATCGGAGCGCCAAACGCGCTCGATGCGCTTAATCGAGATGGTTAAATGAAACTCACACTAGGGCCACTGATCTTCACAACCAGTTATGGTTAATACGATACTCCTTGATAACACTGGTTGTTAGACTTTTGGGCTTCTAACTACCCGTAACAACTGTCAAAGATCTACAAATGACAGCACCACGTGCTTTCCGAGGCATAAAAGGGTCTTGGTATGTAATGTATGGTCGTTACATACGTACACGTTTTCACGTGTGAAGTTACTAATTCATCCTAAATTGTCTTAAACGTCGCTTGCACAGCACACTCGAACTTCCCCGACGATATTCACAAACTTGCTTAACGAACGTAGGCGACAAAGAGACTCCCGCTTCCCGAAGTTATGAGAACATTTTGTAGATTATACGCTTTAATAAACTCAGATTTTCATGAGCGTAGGGTTTTAGAGTAGTTAAATGTGGTTTAATACGGCAGCCAGAACTTTGAGTATGAATGAATGGATGAGACTTTTAAAAAGGGCAGGTGAACACTATGACTTATGTATTGTATCGCCATTTTTTTTTTTCAAGGGAGTCAGATAGGAAATGTCGCCTCATTATAGCTTAATTGTTTTATTTATGTGTCCGTGTAAAAGTGATTCCGATGTATTTTCCTAAATCGTTTGTACAATAATAGGCATCCAAAAGATTTTAATATGTAATCGAACAATTTCTCTCTCTCTGCTCTGGTTTTGGGTGAAGATTAAGACAGTACGACAAAACATCGATCAGTTCTTTTACCATACACATTCTAGCTAACTCTGCTTCACACGGTTTAACTAAAGAACGAGATTTTTTTGTTATTCGTGATTAAAATATGACAGTTAAACCATCCGAAATGAATTCTCTAAATGATTGTGAATACCATTTAGAAATCCGTTGCACAAAAGAAAAACGCGGTCACACAGACAGACACTAAGAGGACTTGAATTTAAAATATAAGGTATAGATGACTAATCAATCAACTCAGCCTATCGCATTCCACTGCTGGACATATGTAGGCCTCACACAGCTTGCGCCACAACACTCTATCCTTCGCCTTACGTCAAATCGTCAGTCCATCTAGCATAGACGATATTGATAAAGAAATAGCAAACCGCCTTTCCGAACCAAACACTAAAAGATTCGGCCCCAACTAAAAAGGAAACGCCCAAGTCTTTAACTAATGTTTCTTTACTACCATTTACTGTTCCCAACTTTCGACAAACTTCCACAATTTTTCCACGTTGAACGCACGATTAATGAGCTGGCGTACCATCTATCGTCATAAGTGCTGTCTATCCAGAATGTCCCAGAATGTACGGTGGCCCGAGGGTGTTTGCCTTCCATTTTTTCTCGTCGCTTTTCATTGGGAGTGTAAAAGTATGAAAAATTAGCCGAACAGTGTTCACACTCGCTTGCGAAGAAGTTTTTTAAGCACCTTTTATGAGCACGGAAATGGCTTTTTTTTTTTCGCTTGCTGTGTTATGTGTAGTTACTAGTTTATCAGCCAGTACCCAAAATGTGTAAGGTTGTGAATGCGGATATTTAGCACGGTTGTTTAGAAAAATTGATATGGATATTTAGCATGGTTGTTTAGAAAAATTGATACAACACTCACATGGGGAAACAAATAGTAATAAACTATACATTTACTGGGAATACACAGGCAAGTATGATTCTTATATGTTTAAGAAATTAAAACATGGTTGTGTTCATTTTTATCATTGAAAAGTAAAAAATTATGTGCAATGGAATTAGAAGTAATTTTGTAAATGTGAGAAGACGTACTGCACACTTCAACACAGTAAAAATACAGACTATTGTGTAGACAACTCAGAGCACTGTTTTCAACAGCGCTTGACCGAATCGCACCTGAGCACTTCCACAAACCGCACTGAAACAAAATTTTGAAACGTGCGGATCTAGCTTTTATCAGTGACTTCTCCCACGTGGAGGATGAAATTTATCCCACGCGAACTTACTACCATACCGGGATGAAAAGTATCCTATGTGTTAATCCGAATTATAAATTATGTGTGTGCTAAATTTCATCGAAATCCGTTAGGTCGTTTTTGCGTGATTGAGTAACAAACATCCAAACATTTGAATATCCAAACTTTCACATTTGTAATATTAATAAAAATAATAATGTTAATTTACAGTAGCATTTTCGGTCCACGAACGGCACTTACGTAAAATATTTTTTTTGTGATGTTGTGTATTTGTTTTGTTCAAGGCGTTTATTACCTTATCAATATATCTATCTATACAAATAAGCAAAAGAAACGGTGTAAAGTTATTATGATTATTTTACACTTACTACAAGATTTCCAATTTGGTGAGATAACGAGGTGTATACCAAGTAATCAACATAATTCAAGTTACTAATAAGTAAACAAGGTGATTGTTGTGGACTTTATGATTATTGAATAAAATTTTATTAACGTGAAATGTGTAATTTTTCACATACTTATTACAAAAATAATGAGCGAATCATCTTTTGTATTGTTGCCATTTTACAAGTGAGTAAAACTTTAACACCATTTCATTGTAATTTTATTGATAGTTATAGCTTATTAATGTTAATTTCTGAAAATCACGAAGGGCGGATCAATGATACCTAATTTAAATATTATAAATTATATTTTATCGCCAACCCATATTGAGCAAGCGTTGTGATCACGGTAGCAACTTTCACTTCTCATACAGAGAATGCACGAGTACTCGTGAAACACCACCACCCACCATCACCTTTTGCTGAAAACCGGAAAAACCGATACGGGTCTATAATTATTAGTATCTTTGCTGTCGCCAGATTTGAAGAGTGAAATAACTTTACAGAGGCATTTGCCCTACAGTGGGGCAGTAATAGGCTGGTATTATGTATACTAGCTTTTGCCAGCGGCTTCGCCCACGTAAAGTTCGAAAAATATCCCACGGGATCTAGATTCGAATTCGGTTTTTTTTTTGATTCGGGATAAAAATGATCCTATGTGTTACTCTAGGTTATAAATATCTGTGTACCAAATATCATTCAAATCATTTCTGTACTTTTAAGTGAAAGAGTAACAAATATCCGTTCATCTATCCTCACTGCCAGGAGTGCGGTTTGTTCCACAGAGATACCGTGGCCCCCGGCACACAGGCAACTGAAGGAACACAGGTGGGTTTTAGTCAGTAAAAGTCTGACACGCCCTTCCGCTCCACCCAGAGCGGGAGAAGTTATTTGATGATTTCCCAGCCTCAAAACAAAAAATAAAACCAGCTATCCTCACAAACTTTCACATTAAGAATATTAGTTTTTGTTGCGAATATTTTTTTTAGCGTTGGAAGGCCTCCCACAAGGTTAACTGACGATTTGGTGAAGGCCGCAGGAAAGCGCTAAATGCGAGAACAACAGAACCGATCGTAGTGGCTGTTCTGTGCCTATGTCGAGCAGTGGACATCTCTCGGATGAAATGATGATTTTACATTTTTGTTCCACTGTAGGATCTCCTAATTGTCCTTCCACTCCTCTAATTATTTAACTATCTCTAAGAATTCCTTATTCTTAGTTTGTATGACAACAGACTAGCGTTTCCTAAGCCAGTCTTTTGTCTTTCTCATTATATCGCACAGACAAATGAGTATAAAAAGAATGTCTCATTTATATCCAACAACAGTACTATTCTTATTCTTCTCTCGTACGTCTATCGTCAAGAACTAAGTATTTCTAAGATTTTTTTTTCGGTTATCAAAAAACCTCGGCTTGGCATAATTACAATTACAATAGCTACAAAACGATCACAGCTACAAAATTTTTATAACTGTGTCGCAGCTATCAACGCCCGTTTAAACACAAAGAACACATTGTTCCAGACATAACTGTGAAATGGCTGCAGTTTCCCCCCCGAGTGGGTTCCCGCATTGTCGTTGCGGGGGGGCTCAGTAACCGTGGTCTCCCACCCACGGTGAAGCCAAGAGGAACCCAAAGGTGGGGCCACTCGTCAGGGCTTTTGCCTTCAAGCCATTGACGTAGCGGCCAAAAAGTAGGTTGCGGTGAGGTGCACCGCAACTGAGGTGGGCCGCGATGTCGAATGGGAGGCATCGCGGCTGAGGGTTACGGGCTGCGGTAGAGGAGGAGTGCCGGTGCTTCTGAGCAGCGCTCTTCCCTTCCGTGGCCTGGACGAAGCCGCCACCGTTTGATGGCGGACGCGGTGGGGCCGCAGGGGAAGAGGAGTGTCGGTATAGCGTCAGCCGCTCTCCCTATCCCCTGCGGCCGAAAAGTGGTAGACGGGACGGCGCGTTGTGTTCCACACGCGCGCCAAAAGATGTCAGCAACCACTGGTGGGGTCCGCAAGGGCCGATGCCTGCCAGGGGTGCGGGTTTGTTCGAAAGAGATACCACGGCCCCTGGCATACGGGCTACTGAGGGAACACGGGTGGGTTTTAGTCAGTAAAAGTCTGACACGCCCTCCTGCTCTACTCAGCAGGAGAAGTCATTTGATGATTTCCCAGCCAAAAAAAAAAAAAAAAAAAAAAAATGGCTGCAGTTTAGCCAATATTGCTTACATTTAAACTAAGTCGTGCAGCTTAATTATTTTATAAGTCCTGAAAAAAGCACGGCATCGCTCTAAAAATTTTTTTAGATTCATTCATTTCATTTATCTCGTAATGTAATTAAATTATTCGCTTGCTCCACAGATTACACACAAAAAAGCCTGAATTTTACATAAGTACTCAAATTAAACACGACTACACGAGTACCATTAAATACAAAACAGCCAATTATACAAAAGGTACTTAAAGAAAACTGAGGCAATCCGCCAAATGAAGCAAGATTTTATGCGAGAAACCCGCAAGGCTAGTGTAGCGGAGTGGCTGGCAGGCGGGCAAATTGGCCACTTGAGGGGCTCAGGCCCAAGTGGCTACATCACTGCAGTCTATCGTGGCTGTATCTCGTCTCTGCAGCTCTTGGAACCTGGAGTTATCGTCGAGTGCTCGATTTTGTGGATTTTTTCTTGAAAGATCTCTTTTTGAGAGGTTATTTGATTTGTAGTTACATTTTAGTGGGAATTTTTTTTGAGTAGTCTGTTTTGTATTTAATGGCTTGCTATTATTATTGCGAGATCTTACGAAGGATATTTTAAGTGTATGTTTTATTTAAAATTTTGGTCTGCTTTTAATGTACTTGGTATAGCAGTGGCGACGGATAAAATTATGGCCAGAGTAAGTCGTCCCAAAAAAAAAAAAAAAAACACGGCATGATGTAAAGTAAGTGAGCAAGAAATTTGACGCGGACGAAGTTGCGGGCAGAAGCTGGTTATTATATATAAATAAAAAGAAAAGTCCTGACTGACTCATCAACGCCCAGCCCAAACCCTTGGTCCTAGAAAGCTGAAATTTTGCACAGAAGTTCCCTTTATAATGTAGACAAGGAATAAGGAAGGATTTTTAGAAATTCAACCCTAAGGGAGTTAAATAGGGGATGAAAGTTCCACGCGGGCGAAGCCGCTGGCAAAAGCTAGTAGTATGTATGTTTTGACAAATATTTTTAGAGGTACGAGGAACAGGGTGTAAAGTTCACTCATACCTTTGTTGTTAAAGGAGGATCCTCCCTCTTACCAGACGGGTATTGTGTCTGGTGGGCAACTGCCCGACAGTTGATGTCGGGATGTTGTATATGTTCGAGTGTTCGTAGTAAACTCTGGCTGCGCGATGTACAATTTCTTTGAGTAGTTCGCCTGTGGCAATGTAGATGGCGCCACTTCTTCCCTTTTTGTTTCGAGCTTTTTTTTGCGAAGCATTTTTATTTGTAGTGTCGCTACATATTAATGCAGCTTAAAGTTTCTTCAGAAGATAAGGACCCACTTTCACTGATATGAGTTGGAATCACGGATTTGTTTTTCTTTGCGCGCAGGCGTTTTTACAGTAATACTTGGAAACATACAAAAATGAATCGTACTTTGGAATAATTTATGGTGGATCGGTTGGACGTGGAATTTCTTAAAGGTAAGCCGATCGAAATGGACCAATCATGTTTTAACTCTTTCCATCCCATGCCACTGTTCTTGATCCAGTCTATAGCATATATATTGCATCACAAAAAGAATAATGTATATTTTACATATGAACGATTACTGTTTTCCCAACCGTTTTGCAAACCCATATTTAAAATCATTTATTCAATCCCCAAAGCTTAAAATCAATATCGTCCCCATTGTGCTAATGGTTCATCCGATCCCAACACATACACACACACACATACATGCTTCAAAGCTCCGTGCTATACAACTGACGCCGCGGGATTAACCAGCCCATTTGTTTACACTTTTTACGTCAATAGCCTGATTAAACGCGGCGATATCGAATCCTATTCATAAATACAGTTGGTTTAAACTGTCATTTGTAGATATGTATATGTATTAATGTATACACATTAATACATTTACATACAAATAAATCAAATTAAAGTGTCTGTTTGTAATGTAGAAATAACAGCTTTTTATTAATGCGTATGAAAGAAATACGGTACATGTATAAAAAAAGAAGATTTACTAACGTCACAAATCTTTTATCTACGATTTTACTAGACGAGCGCTATCGTATTTTTTAAATAAATCTCAAATTTTCTCCAGTAGTTGACATTTAGGTGTCAAAAACGCGTGTATTCGGACATTAGGGCCGTATGTGCCTCTAATAGGAAACCGTAGCTTTAACCCCAAAAGGTCCAAGTTGAAAATGTCAGTTTTAAAGATGCAGAATTTCAAAAGGAAAATACAATGAATTACAAATACTTTAGCCGAACACATTTTGTAACAGAACCACAAAAATAGCCTTTTATGTAGAAGTCTCCAGACTTTTCTTTCTAAGCAACAACACTAATGCTTATAACTTGGAAAACAATCCAACTTTGCCAGAAATTCGTAACTAGTTTAAAATTCAATAAACAAAGAAAAACTGACCTGCACAAAAGGTACAGTCCGGCAAAATGAGAAACCTGACGGTAAAACAGAGAGAAGTGCGATGAATTGAGTAGCTATCAAGTCGGACAGTGGCAACCCTGGCTAGCATTTTAGAGTGGCAACATTGAGCTGTCAAGTGTCGAGTCAATTAATGTCCGAAAGAGGGTATCCCTTTGTAACGAACTGTCAAAAACGTCTGGCAATTTCCATACTCATTGTATCTACTGACTTAACCAGTCCCCCACGATTTAAGAGCCTAATTTACACGGCACGAAAAAAAGGAATTTGTGCACATGGATTGATACTATGCTTTATGTTGTGACGTATCTTAAGAGAAGATGATTACGAAATAAGTAATAACCCAGTTACCCAGCAGTCTTTGCCCTGCTGTGACCCGATACAGGCTAGTTAGATTAGAATATTATATTTTTTTGGTTGGGAAATCATCAAATAACTTCTCCCGCTCTGGGTGGATCAGGAGGGCGTGTCAGACTTTTACTGACCAAAACCCATCCCTGTTCCCTCAGTAGCCTGTGTGCCAGGGGCCAAGGTATTTCTTTCGAACAACCCGCACCCCTGGCAGGCATCGGCCCTTGCGGGCCCCACCAGTTGATGCTGAAATCTCTTTGAGGCGCGAGTGGAACACAATGCATTTCGGTAGGAGTCAAGCTCGTACCGCCATCTTCGTCATCGTCTTCGTCTGATCATAACATTAAATTGAGGAGAATAAAAAAATTTAACCACCAAGTTTTAGCTTTAAAAAAATGTGTGTATTCAATAGTACCTACTAAATATAAGCATAGAATACAACTCACTTTACCAAGTTTTTTACTCCCCAGCTTAATAGCATACCAAATTAAAACAGCCGTACAAAAGGACCAGAAAATCTACATTACATTCCAGTTAGCAGATAATAAATCATGATACATGACATTCAGCGAGCACGTAAGTAATCACATTTTGTCACCTCAAAGTTTATTTTTAATATATTGGCTTACAGAAATAGCTGCAAAGTGATTAATGATGAATGAATGCAGTTCGTAAGACTAGTCTAGGTATGAATAAAAAGCAGTAGGACGGCTAACAAATGGAGGATTCCTATATTTGGCTGTAGGATTCACGTGCCAGTACTTCAACTTTTTGGTAATTCAGAAGATCCTTTTATTGTCTGTTACCTCAGAACTTTGTCATTTGTATTACTGTTTTTTCGAAACGAATAAGTTCTTGCCGAGTGGTCCCATATAAATATGATCAAGTTCGGATTAGCGGTTTTTGACTTAGTTTCATTAATACGTATGTTGATGTCATGCTAGCTTGTCACTGTCACAAAACCAAAGCCACTGACTTCCGAAATTAAAGTTATTTTTCAACTTTTAGTGTTTTTAGGGTTCCGTACCTCTAAAGGAAAAAACGGAACCCTTATAAGATCACTTTGTTGTCCGTCCGTCCGTCCGTCCGTCTGTCAAGACCGTTTTTCTCAGGAACGCGTGGAGGTATCAAACTGAAATTTCTATATGATACTTAGTTCTACTGTCCCTGGAAGCTGTAGAAAAATCAACCTTCTAAGTCAACGCAATCAAAAGATACAGCCATTTAGGCCGCAAAATTCCGCAAATTTTCGAAACTCGCACGGGAATCAAAACCTACAGGGTACTTCCCGTGAACTTAGAATCTTGAAATTTTGTACGAAGTCACGTCTTATAGTACAGATATAGGAAAAATTACGAAAACCGAAAATTTTTAGTTTCGTCATATAAAAAAAATATTTTTGACAATTTTGAACTTTTACTTATATACCCACAGGTTTGTACGGAACCCTCGGTGCGCGAGTCCAACTCGCACTTGACCGGTTTTTTTTTTTGTTTTGGAAATAAACTTTGGTTTGTAACATCTACGGGGAAAACGATAAAATAAATACGTTATTGAGGAAAATATATTATCGATGCAGGATCCGAGTAAATAATAGTACGCTGATTAATAGTGTTCCCAATTGAACATGAGAATAACACAACAAGTTCACGGAATAAAGTAAAAAATTAGTAGTCAACGCTGACGCATAATATATGAACGCTGATGAGTTTTATAATTTATCTGTCGCTGTTCCGGCCTTTGTTCGTGGTGCAATAATTGATACTATTGTTGTTCACAACAATATAACGGGAACATCCCGATAAATAGGTGCAATTACTCATTTATAAATCCACATTTTGGTGGTAAAGCCCCGGAACAATGTAAACCAGTTCACTAGAAAAACAAAATAAACCTTGACTATTGAACATACAAAAAATTGTTGCTGAAGAATAATTTAGTCATAAAAGCATAACTTCCAATATTAAATAATAAAAATAAAAAGATATATAATACTCGTAGGTAACCTAATTAAGCCGTTCGTTGTTACCAGGAACACGGGTGGGTTTTTGTCAGTAAAAGTCTGACACGCTCTTCTGCTCCACCTAGAGCGGGACAAGTTATTTGATGATTTCCAACTCAAAAAAATATACCAAGGAGTATCATATTACCCAGTAACTGGGTTGTGGAGGTCACATACATAGTCACGAGCAGTGGTGGCCAAGTGGTAACAGCTGCGACTTACGAGTTGTAGGTCGGTGAGTTCGAACCCAGACAGGCACTTTACTTTGTGTAAATTATTTCATCACCACTACTCTCAAAACGGTGAAGGAAAACATCGTGAGGAAACCGGCATGTCCTAGAACCAAAAATTCGAAGACATGTGACATCTACCAACCCGCACTGGGCCTGCGTGGTGGATTACGGCCCAATCCCTCTCACCGAGAGGAGGCCTGTGTCCCAGCAGTGGGAACATTATAGGCTGATGATGATGATGATGATGATACACAGTCGCTCCATGTAAAACGTTATTCAGTTGCATCCGGTTAGACTGGAAGCCGACCCCAACATAGTTGGGAAAAGGCTAGGCAGATTGAGATTGAACCTAATCTTATTAAAACTATTCAATAAACTAAAATACGACTTCGAATAATTCCTCCGTATCGTTAATGAAAGGAATACCTAAGTTTATTTTATCATATTTGAACAAAGATAAAGAAGAGAGAGACATGAAAAGACTGACACAGACCAAAAAGCCATACAAATTGATAAATTATTTTATTTATGTAAGTTTGATGGATGTGGGAAGCACAAGACCGGTCGAAGTGGAGGATCCTGGGGGAGGCCTATGTCCAGCAGTGGACGTCTTTTGGCTGAAATGATGATGATGAAGTAAGTTTGTACAAACACTTCTACAGGTCAGTCATATTTTTGTAACTAGATGACGTCGGCGTTTCCTATATGACTACTCTGAGAAGAAAGGCCGAAACAAAGTCAGAGGTCACAGTCTCTTTTAAATTCCAGACATAACCTTGGTCAGATCATGTGAAGAGCATGTCCATTGGTGTCTGAAATGGTCTTTTGAGGAAAGAACCACACAGATTGAGTGGACTTGTACAATTGGTGGCATAACAGACAGAAACAAAACACACTAAACATTATGACCAAAAATATTGAATTAAAAAACACATAATTAAAATACATTTCCAAAGTCACCGACTTCCGAACTTAGTTATTAAGGATAAACAAAGCAGGTTTATTATTTTTTTCTTTTCAGTTTTTTCGGCGGTTTAATTTTTTTGTTAAAAAGTTATAATTTTACAATTTTTAGTGGTATATCTACTATTTACTACATGCTTAATTTTGTATTACTTTTTGTAATACACAACTCGGTATTAAAATCTGTGACTAAACAATCAATCATCCCTGTTTTCCTACCCTTAGGGTCAGAATTTTTTTCCAAATTTATATGGGACCAACTTCGGGGTATATCAAATCGGGGGAATTATCAAAATCTAACTACTCTGTAAAAAGATATGCGTGGTCATACATAAAAAAAAAAAAAAATTACGCGTCGAATTGAGTAACCTCCTCCGTTTTTTCGTCGGTTAAAAAGAAAATTGACAAAAAGCTTTTCACCAGTTAACGGAATAGTTAAATGGTCTTCCAAATACACAAACGTTGGTAACTTACAAAAAGCCTTGCATTGTGCACCAGTGCAAGTGGCGGTCACAATGGAACTGGGAACTGCTCCGTTTGTACAGCAAAGGTTCAAACACGCGTAGATTGTGGTTTTGTGGAGCTGTTTAATATTTCTTTTGACATGCTCTTGATTTTTAATGATATATTTCAAATATTTCATGACGTTAAGCTTGTGGTCGCTGTAATGAATGAATGATTGAGTATGTGGGAATGATGGGTATGACAAAAAACCCACAAACATTTGTAACCGACTTCAAAAAGAAGGAGGTTATCAATACATGTTTATTTATCTATATTTTTATTATTATTATTAAAACTTAATGCACAAGTAAAAAAATACTGTACAAAGGCGGACTTAATGCCTGAGGCATTTTCTACCAGTCAAACTTAGGGTGATGCAGAGAGAAAACATGGCAGGTGCAACATAAGGGATAAGTTACTCGAGAGATAAATACATACTAATACATAGATACATACATACATATATATAAAAAAAATAACTTTGTCTTGAGAAATAACGATAGGTAGAGGAGAAAACGAATCCAGCTATTCAGCGCTGGGATGATTCAGCCAACTTCTTACGAAAATGCTCACGTGCCTTTTCTTTAAACGAAAACCGACTGGTTGCCATCCTGATATTCTGAGGGAGCGCATTCCAAAGAAACACCGCCTGGACAAAGAAAGAAGATTGGATGAAACCAGAGCGGCGAGAAGGACATTGGTGGAGCGAAGGTTTTTACTATGCGCAGCGCACAGGTATTGAACCTGGGATGTCAGGTAAAAAGGAGAAGTGGGTTTGTCGAGTATGGAAAACAACATTGACAGAGCCCTCAACTCTCCGCCATCGGCGCACGTGAGGGAAAGGCAGCATATGCGCCCTCGCGACCCAAGCCGCCGCAGGATACGGAGACGCCCTGGGCGTCGGGAATCCCAGGCCGATTTCCGGCCACCGTAGGCATGGGCTTGCGGACGGCGAGTAATGGGTAGCTCGTTGTCCGGTAAGGACCAAGCCCAAGTCGACGGCGCGTTGTGTTCCACGCGCGCCTCAAAGAGATGTCAGCACAGAAAATGATGGGGCCCGCAAGGGCCGATGCCTGCCAGGGGTGCGGGTTTGTTCGAAAGAGACACCACAGCCCCTGGTATACGGGCTCTGAAGGAACACGGGTGGGTTTTAGTCAGTAAAAGTCTGACATGCCCTCCTGCTCCACCCAGAGCGGGAGAAGTTATTTGATGACATCCCACCCAAAAAAAAAAACAATGGTCCCATTTAAATTTCATATAGATCTGATGATGAGTTTCGGAGATAAACAACGGAACTCGTAAAAAAAATGACAGCAAATCATCGCATAAATATGCATTGTTTTGACACCAAGGATGATGAAATTTCAGAACTATGAACTACCAGGGTCCTTAGTCTGCTATTTTTATAAATTCGTCATTCCAACACGAACCCATCGTCATTTTGCTAAAAGTTCGTAATCTGCTAAATTCATAATGGTCGATCAGTGGTCTCGTAATAGAATTGTGTTATAATGACATTGTCGTATTGCCATTATTATAAAACCCGTTAGTAGAAATGATTTTCGAAAAAATACTACTAAATTGGAACATTTATTGTTGCCAGATTTCATTTATATGTATATATTTTTACATATATTTTTGAACATATTATTTTAGGAACTGTCTAAAATTACTGCCAAGTCAGTCATTCATTTGTCATTATGTACGAGATTACCAATAAATGACATTTCTTTCAATGGAGCGTCAGTGAAAGTCATTTGACCACTGGAAAGTCATAATGACGCCATAATATTAGTAGATTACCAAACTTGTCAAATTCAACAATTATGAAATCCATGATAGACCATTCTGACACTATTTTAATAGCAGACTTAAGGCCCAGGTAAATGTTTTCACAGAGACATTATCTATTCCCGTACTGACAAGAAAAAGAAGAAGAATATTCTGTAGAGTCAACTAATACAAAGTTAGCAAAGTTCAAAAACAAAGATCTAACGAAACATAAAACTGATTTTTAACGACTGACAAAGCTCCGCGGTTTCACTCGCGTAGTTCCCGTTCCCGTGGGAATACGGGGATAAAATATAGCCTATGTCACCCAGCGATAGTGTAGCTTCCCAACAGTGAAATAATTTTTCAAATCGGTTCATTTGTTACGAAGCCTATTCAATGCAAACCAACGATCAAATCTTTCTTCCTCTTTGTAATATTAGTATAAATAAGTTAGAATCTCAACATCACTTGTTACCAATAAACACAAGAAGTAATGGGGAACGTTTTGATACTACATGTTGTATTTTACACAAGTTAAAGCTCATAAGGAATAGCACGTAGGAATTTTGCAATTTGTCGGGACGTCGGGAGATGCGACAAAACCAAGAATATTAATCTAAAATGAAATATTGTCCAATAAGGACTACGTTATTTTTTTCATAATAACGTACAAAAATAACCATTTTCAAAAGTGTTAAGACTGCTACAAGCTGTTACCAATAAACACAAGAAGTAATGGAGAACGTTTTGATACTACATGTTGTATTTTACACAAGTTAAAGCTTTAGGGAATAGCACGTAGGAATTTTGCAATTTGTCGGGGCGTCGGGAGATGCGACAAAACCAAGAATATTAATCTAAAATGAAATATTGTCCAATAAGGACTACATGTTTATGTTTATTTCTTTAAAAAAAAATAAACATATCAAGGTTGAATACAAACTTTTACTTTTTAACTTATTCAATAGTTTTTTTTTTCCCTGGTACAATTATATATTAAATTATGACAAAATATTTAAAACATGTATTATATTTAAGGGACAGACTATCATGGACTTTCACTTCGGACGGCCACATATAATTACTATGTCATCTAAAAGGATGGATGCTTCCGACAAGCTACTTTTGAAAGACAATACAAGGATTAACACCCATATCAGTGCTTCGTAAACAGGAACTGAACATTAGCGTTGTAAGAACAACTACTAATGGAAAGAGAATTAACTTCAAAATAAATGAAAAGTACTCAAAAACGAAGGAAATGAAACATTAATCTGTTAGCCAAGGGTAAGAAAGTAATTTATCATTATCGTTGGCTCCAAACGTAACGGATTTGTAAAAACAAAGAAACTGAAATGAGTTTGTACATTTCTTCGAATCTGGGTTGAAGGTTCGAGTGAAAAGGTTTGAGGCTAAGTGAAGCAATTGTTTTGGCAGTTTGATTTGATTGTGATGTAGCATGAAGCGAGCTTCGATGATGGTGAAGGCGAATCGGCAACCGTAAGGTGGGACTCCCTCAGGCTATGTGTAACGACGATCTTGGCAGAGTGGCTGGTAGCAGCTGGATGAGAGTTGCCGAAAATCGAGCTGAATGGCATGATAGCCATGTCCAGCAATGGACTGCTGTAAGCTGATGATAGTGAAATGCCTCGGAAAGCATGTTAATCAGTTAGTCCCAGCTTTCATTCGGTGATCTTCTACAGTCGTTACGGTAGTCAGAACCTCAGATACTCGAAAGTCTGACCACCAGTCTTGCCAAGGGGTAGTGTTTTCGATCAAGGAGTATAATGGTTCAGGGCCTAGAGACAAAATACATTTCTGTTAGCGTTCACGCCAAACGCTACGCCAAAATGTATGGGAATTACATTACCTGCGGAAAGGACACGACGTAACCTTTCCGCAGGTAATGTCATTCCCATACATTTTGGCGTAGCGTTTGGCGTGAACGCTAACAGAAATGTGTTTAGTCTAGGCCTGCTGATAGGCAGTCATTTCACGTAAAAAACTGGTAGTTGAATCCGGCGAATACTGAAAGCCGACGCGAACATAGTTGGGAAAAGCCTAGGCAGTTTGATTGATTGATTATGGTGAAATGATTATAATAGATGCAAGAAAGGGGCAGATAATAAATTATAATCCAGGCAAAACTATGCAGCATTCGACGAAAAATCATGTATCAGTGGCAAATCGATTTGAATTGAAAAGAAACACGGAAAGTTAGAAAGAAAAGAAGGAAAGAAAACACTTTTGTTTGTGTTAAGATAAGACGCTAACAAAACACTACACAAAAAGATAAAGTTAAAGGAAAACAACAATAGTATTTCAATAAATACAAGAATATTGAAAGTCCCTGCAAATACACAATTACTACAAAATCCCACTGTCGCAAGTCCGTCTGCATGTTCAGTCACATCCTTGGAAATACATAACAGTTCTAAAATCCTACTGCCCGCTACAATTTTCCCATGTATCCTTTGAGCTTTATTCTCAACATGCAGCCCTCTTGCAGTCTAACCAGCGGGTTAATTGCGTCGGACACCTACAACACTAGGTTTTTTTTTTTTGTTTTGATAGACAAATTTTTCGAGCATATGAAGCACTCGATTAGCAATAACATCCTGCAGCTCAATATCAGAACTTCCCCATGTATTTAATGTTACTGTTAACATTCTCTCTATCTATTCGGTAGCTATGAAACGAGGACTCCAATCCCAGTTGGGTTTGTTATTTTTAATGCAACAAGGTTGTCTGAGTATGTTTTATTTTCATCGCGTTTCTTTTCGCTGTTTGTATTTGCGTATATTGGTGTTTGTATGTGTTTTGATGCTACCCTATATGGTACTGATTTAAGTAGGAATTTGTCTGTGGACCCCTAAAGGTAAACAGAGTTGTACATGCCATAGTATGGCCGTTTCACGTGGATATGACGCATCATTTCCCAAAAAACGTTCGTTCAGTGCAAATAAATGTCTTTGCTTTCTGTTTACTTGATTCATTTCTGTAGGAAAAAGGCGCTGCGTTACGCATGTCCATTTAGCAACATGTATCGGGGCAGTTTTTAATATAGGAATTTCTGTGTGGGAACGGGAAAATATCGGTTTAAAAATGGAAAACCCTAATAATATCGAGTGTATCGCATTAAATTCCCATGAGAATCGAATAATCTACTTAATGCTAGTCGCTCTATGAGGGTTTAAATCGGTATTATAAAGTTATAATCTTATCACGAACTTAAAAAAAAACACAACGATAAAATACTTTTTCAAAAAATAAAATTGATGACTTAATTACGTTCGAATTTTAAAATTCCTATCTCAATCAGCTACATCTTTCACAGACCTAGAGTAGCCAGAGCAAACAAACGACCCCTGAAAGTTACCAGTGCTCAATATAAAAAGTTGAGGGAATGGGCCGAAGAGTCAACGGACACAGCTTAGTGCTCAACTTTGTGCCCCGAGGCCTTTACAGTTTACTGATCAGCTTGAGGATTAATTCTGAATAAAATGAAGCATTTTTAATGCTTTAGTAGTTTTTAAATGGCTATGGTTTTTAAATCGCCAGTTTCAATGTCCGGATTGGCAATTCTACTACATAAATTTAAATGTGGAATATGATGAAAAATGGTTTTTGTTTATCTAATAAGCTCTTTTAAATAAATTTCTCCATTTCATTTCTTACCAAAACATCGAATATTTCTCAAAATTTTAAATCCCAAAAAGATACTGTTATCAGTATTTTTTTGCGATTTCAAATTAACCGCGGTATTCAGTCAGAGTTGTATTACTTATCCGTTTGGCTATGAATGCTTAAACTTTAGTAGCGAAATTATGTTAGGTATAACATTATTTAGACATCAGAGCACTCACTCCACGAATGCGTAGTGTTTATTATGAAATGAGCAGTTCTAACTGTAGCGAATAGTTTTTTTGTGTGCGGAACTGGTTACTTATCTCCTTTGGTGTGTTTACATAATTGAGTTAGAAAAATGTTTAAATACCGGTAATTAGCATATAATTATATAATTGTCATCTTTAAGACATGAATGAAACATACGTTTTACACATTTTTCTCATTAACGTTTCAATAAAAAAGATCTTCAATATTACATCGTACTCAAAAACTTGTGAAAGCAGAGTTATTAAATTTACAACATTTTATTGAAACTAAATCAGCGCTGGGTACAAACAAGATGAAATTAGATAAGTTGGACGTGTCTTTACAAAGCATCTCTTTCTACCAAGAGCTGCCAAGTTTTTAATTACGTTCATTGAGCAAAGTAGGTTGCTCAGAAGGACCATACAATGATACAAGGAATTATCAAGATAGTAGCTTCTTCGAAAGTGAAGAAAATGATAAGAGTCGCTGGAAGTATTGAAATTACTTAATACAGAAAGCATTGAAGGAAAAAAACCAACATGTTTACACGTATGACAAATATTTTCCACTACTTGCTTTTCTCAAAATATGGCATTGCGCATTTTAAAAAAGACCTGGCCGACATGATTGACGATCTTCTTAAACTTACCTTATTTTGTCCAGGTACGTATTAATAGCCTTGAAAAGTGGCAATTGTCAAGGCTTTTAATCAGTTTTAAAGCGTTCGGTATGTCTACAACGACTTTCAATAGGATTGACATTAGCTTTTCGATAGCGATGACAGTCACATATTTTTTTTTTTACTTTTCCATCATCGTTATCGGTGAGGACACCGGCATTTCCTACAACAGTGGTGTAGCTACCACCGTATCAGCCGTATCAACGATACGGGACCCCCAAGCTACTGGGCCCCCTAGAGCCCCGAAGTTATTATACAGCATGTAAAAGAAAAAAAAACTCAACACCTCAAATACTTGTTGATGATGTCGCTCTTGCGTTCACTCTCCTCCTGAGTCAGGACGCTGACAGGATTTTCGTTTTGAATAATAATAAGCAATAACGTCTTTTTAGGCCTGCCCGCAGAAGGGTATAAAGGCCCTAACAAATTCTCATACAGGGCCCCCCTTTAGGACTAGATACGCTACTGTCCTAGAACCAAAACTTCGAAGACATTGTGACATCCACCGACCCGCTCTGGGCCAGCGTGGTGGATTACAGCACACTCTCTTTCGAAGACAAGCGGCCTGTGTGACCTGTGTGCTTGTGAACATTATAGGCGGTGATGGAATGTCACATTGCTTTCTGGTCCTTCTGTGTTGTCTGTACTTTTCCTTTTTGGTCTGCCAGGGATACCGCAGATGTACATTATTACTACACAATTTGAGAACAAATTAAAACTAAGATAAAGTTATAGACGGAATAGCTGATCAAGACGAGGCGTTGGCGAGTCCGCAAGTTTGCAGCCAGCCTGGTGCCCGGCTACAGATGATTTACAATGTTTTCTAACTTTCGTGTTATTACGAAATCTTTTAGTTTTATGAGAAGGCTCGCGTTATATTTTTCGGGGTTTTAAATATTCTAATAAAGTTTTCTGGTTTAATAATGTTACGGTGAAAGGTAAAGTAAAAAGCGTAAGTAATTTTTCATTTAGGAGTATCCCTACCCGTTGAATATATCAAAGGATGGGCATTAGTAGTGCTATACTCCTTTTCGATGTTTACAACAATATTGTCTACCGTTCTTTATTAGAACAAGTACCACAATCCCTTTGTTTCGTTCAAAATGATTTGACAATAAAAAAAAACCTAAGCACGAAAAATATTCTTACCTATTCCAAATAGTTTTCGAGGCTCCCTGAGACCGACACGACACGACTCTAGTACATCAATTTTCAAGAAGTTTTCATAGAACCTGTTCTATGTATTAGACTCGCGTCGCACTTGTTTGCGGGAGCCTTTAAATGTAAAACAAATTGTCTAACCCATATGCATGACTTTTCGGCTTCCACTAAAGCCTGGAAGCAATTCTTAATATGTAAAAGGAAAAACACACCCACCACATTTATTTCTTACGCCAACTTCCTTGGTTCTTCCTCCGTATTGCTACTTAGTAGTCACAGTGGCAACTCGCGATTCAATTACGGTGCACTGACAGAAAGATGACGAGGGAAAATCCTCGAATTTGCATAGAAGTCATTGTTTCTTATTAGTAATCTACTGGTGTTTAAATGATCTAGTATGTAGTGTTACCCATATGTAAAGGGAAAACGGATACGACGAAATGATTCTAGAGTATTCATTAGGATAGCTTGAGTAGAATTGCATTCGTCATAGGATTAACTGAAAAAACTTTGGATTGTCATTCGTTCCACCTGCTGAAGATCTCCCGCCTGGACACGATTTGATTTGGATACACTGGAAGTCTTTAAATAGATTCGGGACCCAGGTTGGTCGAAGCAAGGTAAAGCTGTTAAGGTGGAGATAATTGGACGACTTCTACTTGGGAGTATAAATGTGGTGCTGTCCCACAAACGATGGGACATTTAATATCGTGCCCTGCATGTCTTGTTGTTCCCACGTTACAGGAGCTGATAGGCGCTAGTGATGGTACCAAAACGTAGCCGAATTCTACACCCTAATTGCGTAACGCACGATCAATCATAATCTGGATATAGCTAAACCATTGCTTCATATGTTCGAAAAATGTGTCTAGTCAACAACGCGTAAATAACGCAATGAATGTTGTTGACCTGTCAAAAAAAAAGCTCTATGATGGAAAAATGAATTACGAAAATTGTGACTAAAAGCAGTAAAAATTTAGGTAGTACGAAATCGAATTGATTACTCAGGTACCTACAGAATAAAAAATCTAAATACTTTAGTAATATTTCAGTCACTCAGAAAAAAATCCTCTTTTCAAGCTTTATAAAAGCTGTGGACAACGTTTTTCTAAGCGAGTATAAATTCTGCGTACAGACTATCCCACATTAAGTGACAGAATTTTCAAAAACAGTCCGTTAGTTTCAGAGTTTATCTCTCACATATAAACGTACCTATAGTTGAGTAGCGAGTTAAAACAATGGCTGCCAGGGAACAGCGGACAGCGAGCATGTTATCCGGTTGCGTTTTAACGAGCTAACCGTTTGTACTGGTATGAAGTTAAAAAATACAGAACATAAAAACGTGAAGAATTCCAGCCAGTGTCATGTTGTTGTTTTTTAAGCAATTTTCGAAAATGCACGTACCACTGTTTGTGTCACCCAAAGGTTTGACCAAGATTTCACCAATGATAGCAGTGGTGGCGCATTGGTATCGGCTGCGACTTACTAGTTGTAAGTTCATAGGTTCGAACCCCGGCAGGCGCTTTACTTAGTGTATGTAAATCACAACTGCTCTCATAACGGTGAAGGGAAACATCGTGAGGAAACCGGCATGTACTAGAACCAGAAATTCGAAGATACTGTGACATCTACCAACACACACTGGGTCCGCGTGGTGAATTATGGCCCAGCCCAGTCACAAAGAGGAGACCTGTATCCTAGCAGTGGAAACATTATGTGCTGATAATGCGCCCAAAGATGACTGGTAGGAAGTCCGCCTTTGTACATTTGTGTGCATTAAGTACCTATTAAATAAATAAATATGGGTTGCACAAAACTATCTAAAGTGTGGTCACCAGATTTCGCTAAGCACAAGAATGGTACTGGTGTATTTCAATAAGTAGTTCCACTCACTCCAGACCATAGACAAAAAAATATTAGACTACCTACGTCAATAATGCAACTGAGTTTCGAACCCTCTTGCTTGACCTTACATCAAATTCGATTTCGATTCGAAACTCAAAACGTCGGAATGTTCAATTCCATTTTTAAAATGACTTAACATTTATTTTTCTATAGGCTACGATAACGTGGTTCCGAAATCACGTCTCGAGCAGTGATGTGCCGTGGGAACATTCCCGTTCCCAGTAACTTCCCAACGGGAATGTTCCCGGGAATGTTCCCATGTGCCCGGGAACATTCCCAGTTAGTGGGAACACTAACTCAAAAGTTAAAGATTTTTCTTTTTAAAAATTTTTAGATTAGGTTTCTTATCGCATGTTTAAAATAATAAAAGATAGAAATTCAATGCATATCTTTTACACCCATAATGTGGTACTGAGAATTTTCGGCAGTTAATTGATGTAGTTGGAGAGTTAAACTGACAACAAAAAAACTATCCTTTTAACTGTGCAGGTGTGATGCTAATTTTGAGAAATGTTATTTACTTATCGTTTGTGCATGATTTATGGCTCCAACTAACCGGGTCGGCGTAAAAAACAATCCAGACTGTAGAGACATCCCAAAAATTGGCCGCTCACAATACCAGCTTGTGTCAGCAGACTTAAAAGACGCAACATCCTACAATTGGATAACTTGGAGAGAGCTTCGTTATTCATATGAAAGTTGTTCCTGATGAGGAATAACTCTTCCCTGCCAGACCTTCCTACAACTCATCTGCTCATAGTTTTTAAAACTGATTGCAAGATAAAACACAAGAAAAAAAGAAAAGGATAATGTATTCTACCAGTCTATTTAAATAACGTTTCAAAATATTGTACATAATCTCTGAACGACGGATTGCGGGTAACGATGGGTTCGTGGAAACTGTCCATACGGTCGGGTCTAAGTTTTTCAAGGCCCATCGTATCAATAAAAATAAGAGGCTCTCTGATACTACTTTGCAGCTCATGAAGGAGAGGCGCGAGATGGTCCTGCAGTCTTCAGACGATGCGCTTGAGTACCGGCAGTTTAACAGACAGATCTCTAAGTCCTTGAAAAGCGACCTCCGCCGCTTTAATAGAGAATGTATTAAAGACGCAATAGAACGGAATAAAGTCTCCAAGGTCTTTGCTAGGGATCTGTCTATTGGGCAGAGTCAGCTTACGAAACTGAAGACCGATGAAGGCAGGATCGTATCCACCAAGCCTGAGCTGTTGAGAGAGATTGAGAGATTCTATGGACAGCTATACAAGTCAACAAGAAACCCCGTTACGAATCTGGCAAACGACCCAAGAGCTAGATTGACCCGACAGTATACTGAAGACATCCCGGACGTCAGCTTGTACGAGAAGCAGCTTTAAAAACAACAAGGCGCTGGGTGATGACAGAATCACAGCTGAACTTCTAAAGGCCGGCGGGAAACCCGTTCTTAAGGCCCTCCAGAAGATGTTTGATTCCGTCATACTCGAGGGCAAAACGCCACAGGCATGGAACAGAGGTGTGGTGGTACTTTTCTTTAAGAAGGGTGACAATGCCCTTCATAAGAATTATAGGCCCATCTCACTTCTATGCCATGTCTACAAGCTGTTCTCCGAAGTCATCACAAACCGTCTAGCGCGCAGGTTTGACGACTTCCAGCCTCCCGAACAAGCCGGGTTCCGTAAAGGCATTAGCACAGTAGACCACACACATACACTGCGGCAGGTTATACAGAAGACCGAAGAGTATAATCTGCCTCTCTGTTAAGAGTTTGTGAACTACTAAAAAGCCTTTGATTCGATCGCGACGTGGGCTGTACTGCAGTCCCTCCAACGGTACCAGACTATCGGTATATGGCGGTGTTGAAGTGTCTGTACGAAAACGCCACCATGTCAGTCCGACTCCAGGACCGGACCTCGAAACCTATCCTTCTGCAGCGAGGTGTAAGACAAGGAGACGTTATCTCTCCGAAACTCTTCACCGCTGCACTGGAGGAGGTTCTGGACTGAAAAGGGGCTGGCATCAACATCAATGGCGAGTACATCACTCACCTTCGGTTTGCCGATGATATAGTTGTCATGGCTGAGACCATGGAGGATGAACATGGACAAGACAAAGGTCATTTCCAATGCCCATGTAACACCCACTCTAGTAACGGTCAGAGGAGCTGCACTGAAAGTTGTGGACGAGTACGTTTACCTAGGACAAACTGTCCAGTTAGGTAGGTCCAACTTCGAGAAAGAGGTGAATCGTCGAATCCGACTCGGCTGGGCAGCGTTCGGGAAGCTTCGCAATATCTTCTCGTCCCACATACCGCAATGTCTCAACACGAAAGTCTTTGACCAGTGCGTGTTGCCAGTGATGACATTTGAAACCGAAACGTGGTCGCTCACAATGGGCCTCATAAAAAGCTTAAAGTCACCTAAAGGGCGATGGAGAGGGCTATGCTTGGAGTTTCCCTGCGTGATCGAACCAGGAATGAAGAGATCCGCAGGAGAACCAAGGTAACCGACATAGTCCGAAGAATTGCCAAACTTAAGTGGCAGTGGGCAGGGCACATTGCTCGCTGAACAGATGGCCGATGGGGCTGAAAAGTTCTGGAGTGGCAACCGCGTACCGGAAGACGTAAAGTTGGAAGGCCTCCCACAAGGTGGACCGATGACCTTGTGAGGGCCGCAGGAGTCCGCTGGATGCGGGAAGCACAGAACCGGTTGAAGTGGCGGAGCTTGCGGGAGGCCTATGTCCAGCAGTGTACGTCTTTCGGCTGAAATGACGATGATGTTGATGGTGAATCTCTAAACCTCCTACATTCGAAATTTTTATTTGCCTCTTTCTAAAATTAATACAATGAACGACAAGTTACTAAATGAGTACTCATTACATGTCAAATCTACTTACTTACTAAATCTTATCAGTAACTTTGTATGTTATTATATTTTTACTTTTATTATAATTCTATGTGGTTTCACCGACACGTTCCCAGCAATTGGGAATATTCCCGGGCACTGGAAAGATTCTTTTGGGAACATTCCCACTTTGGGAACATTCCCGGGAACGGCACATCACTAGTCTCGAGGAAGAGACAAGGCCATTTATTATACATTAGCACCCTTTTTCACCCCCTACCGAGTTTCTGACTACCGGGTCGTGTCATATGTTTTTAAATAAATGTGGGCAGCTATTACATTTGCGTGTTTTTACTTTGCTGCTTCCCATAAACGAAAATCACGATGTTAATGACTCATAAGAAATTCGAACCTATACCTATGTAGGGAAGGTATCTATAGAAAGACTTCCTGAACTCTTGCCATCTAATAACAAAACGCAATCTGACTTTAGTTCTAGGCTAAAGCTCTGTTTTTGCATTTCCGACTTTATTTCGATTTGGGTAAAGCTTCTTAATACAAAAATGACAACTTAGCCAGCACCGGACTAAGTTGTCAGTTTTGTAAAAAGAACTGCATTTCTAGGGGTCCGCAACTTAACTTCGAGAGTCATATGTTCGATTAATGGAAAGTCGACCAAACGATTGTTCGAATGGAATTTATTGCGAAAGAACCTTTTATCACCAAACGCCATTTCGACTGAACGATTCATCGAATATTTATTAATCGATTGACTGCTCTTTCGAATGAGTTTTAGTTATTTAATAGTTTAATAATTGAAACAAAATTATAAAAAAAAAAGATTTTTGATCGAAGTGAATCGAGGAAATATTCTCATAATAATATTTAGTTCATCATCATAATTTCAGCTAAAAGATGACCACTGCTGGACACAAGCCTCCCCCAAAAGGGGGATTTCGCCAAAATCTCCACGCTTGGCAGGCGTGTTGGCGATCGCAGTATCGTGGTAAAATGCATAGAGAAGGCTGCCGCCCATTCTCTAGTAAGTCCCTTAGTCGCCTTCTACGACACCCACGAGAAGAAATGGGATGGTGCTATTCTTTTATGTCCGGCATCACACGCAACTTTAGTTACTTTACAACGGAATATTTAGTTGGTAGGTTAAAAGTGTTATTACCTAATGTCATGTTTCTAAACCTACGGGAAGAACGTACAATATCTTAATATCAATTACATTATCGAGGAACACTTTTAATGTTGTATTTCTATTTCAGTTAGGTTCTTATTTCAAAAACAGGCTCGATGGTTTTAACCATAGTCTTCTGATCAGATCATGAATATGTTCATAGTAACAAGTGTCATAAAGTGTATCACCATGATATTAATTTTTTGTAAATTTTTGAACAATTGAATTATACTTATACTAAAATCCTCTCAAAGGAAGCTAGGAACACTGAATTTCATTTTTTTTAAGTTACAAACAACGATGCACAGAGGAGACATACTTTGTGATAAGAATTCTGACCCCCATAGCCCTATAAACATCCTAAGACCTTCCACAAATCCCAGTATAACAAACGATCCTGTGAGACTAGCCAAGCGTTATGGACGCAGTACCTATATAAAGTTATGAGCCCATTGGCGGCTCCAGTGCCCATCTCCCTAATTTAGTCCCTAAGGGCGGTTGTACACAGCCGAGCTAACAGTTCAATGGCCGCGAGCTGAGATACGGAGTTGTTTTTTTTATTACTAGCTTTTGCTAGCGGCTTCGCCCGCGTGGTTGTCAAAAATTCTCCCACGGGAACGTTTTACCGAGATAAAAAGCATCCTATGTGTTAATCAAGTTTATAAACCATCATCATCTGCCTAGCCTTTTCCCAACTATGTTGGGGTCGACTTCCAGTGTAACCGGACGCAGGTGAATACCAGTATTTTACATGGAGCGACTGCCTATCTGACCTCCACAACCCAGTTACTGGGTAATACGATACCCCTTGGTAAAGACTGGTTGTCAAACTTTCGGGCTTCTGACGACCCGTAACGACTGTCAAAGATCCACAAATCACAACCGGGACCAACGGCTTAACGTGCTTTCCGAGGCACGGAGGGATCTTGGTATGAAAAGATGGTCACTCATCCACGGACCAACCGCGGCAAGCGTAGCATAACCTGATCGATCGACCAGTGCGGCTTAAGCTACTAAGCCACAAGCCCCTCTAATCAAGTTTATAAACCATATGTGAGATTTCAAACGTCGTCAGAAGCCCGAAAGTTTGACAACCAGTCTTATCAAAGGGTATCGTGTTACCCAGTAACTGGGTTGTGGAGGTCAGATAGGCAGTCGCTCCATGTAAAATACTGGTACTCAGCTGCATCCGGTAAGACTGGAAGCCGACCCCAACATAGTTGGGAAGTCCTCGCGCAAATATAGGAGTGGAGCGAGGACGCCAAACGCCGGGGCGTAACTCCGCTGCCGCAGGAAATCGCGGCACAGCGGACTGAACTCCGGCGGGATCTCATGGTGACATGGAGAGAGCGATTGTTGCAACCCAGTGCTGGGCACGCCACGATTGCGGCGGTAAGTCCCCTCTTTGAGGAGTGGTTTGAGAGGCGGCATGGCGTCCTCACCTTCCACCTGACGCAGGTCCTCACCGGACACGGTTGTTTCGGGAGGTTCCTGTTTCGGATAGGGCGGGAGGAAACGCCCGGGTGTTTCCACTGCGAAGATCGCCCTGAGGACACGGTGGAGCACACGGTGGCGGTCTGCCCAGCTTGGGTGGAGCACCGCCGTGTCCTCGTGGAGGCGATCGGCGGCGGCTTTCTCTCGCGTCCGGCCTTGGTCCAGGCCATGGTACGGAGCGAGACGGCATGGGGAGCCGTCACCTCCTTCAGCGAAGCAGTGATGCTCGCGAAGAGGGAGGCGGCGCACGTGAGGGAGAGGCTGCATATGCGCCCTCGCGACCCTAGCCGCCGCAGGATACGGAGACGCCCTGGGCGTCGGGAATCCCAGGCCGATTTCTGGCCACCGTAGGCTTGCGTACGGCGAGTAATGGGTAGCTCGCTGTCCGGTAAGGACCAAGCCCAAGTCGACGGCGCGTTGTGTTCCACGCGCGCCTCAAAGAGATGTCTGCACAAAAATGATGGGGCCCGCAAGGGTCGATGCCTGTCAGGGGTGCGGGTTCGTTTGAAAGAGATACCACAGCCCCTGGCATACGGGCTAATGAAGGAACACGGGTGGGTTTTAGTCAGTAAAAGTCGGATACGCCCTCCTGCTCCACCCACAGCGGGAGAAGTTATTTGATGAAAAAAAAAAAACATAGTTGGGAAAAGGCTAGGCAGATGATGATGTGAGATTTCAAACCCAGGTACATTGAAAGAAATAAACTGTGTGTGCCCGACAATTATGTATTGCGAAGGCGACGGACACGTCTATTGGCGGCGCCCGGGAGCAGGACAAATCTACTGAGTAAAACCCCTATAACGCGTACCTCGCGTGTACTTAATGACGTAGCAGACATCATAGATCTTTTTACTAGTTGTCTGAGTGAGTTCACAAAAACCACGATGTACATAATATGCTATGGTAAATAATAAAACTGTAATTATGGCCATACTATTGAATTAGGAAATTCCTGTAATGATAGTGATGATGAGTTAATAAATAAATAAATAATAAATCAATAAATGTGTACCAAGGTTCATCTAAATCTGTGCGGCCGTTTTAGCGTGATTGAGTAACAACTATTATTGATCGAAGGTAACAAACATCCAAACATATAAATTTTCACATTTATAATATTAGTAGGAAGTAGGTCCTAGCTTCTGATAAAAGACGGCGGTCACCAAAAAAGAGTAACCAGGGTCGTCGGACATAGGTAGTTGAAGTTTATTAAGAAGCCGATGGATGATAACTAGTCTTACCAAGGGGTATCTTAGTTCCTAGTAAATGGTTTGCGGAGGTAAGATAGGCAGTCACATGTAAAATACTGGTACAGCTGCATCAGGTTACACAGGAAGCCAAACCCAACATAATTGGGTATTTTCCAATTTATTGAAAAGTATTCTAAATTGAAGATTGGGACGAAATATGTAACAGAAAAATAAAAGTAAATTTATTTATATCCATTTTCTCAATTAAAAACGATTTAAATCGAATAATTAACTTTTCGTTGTTTTGAATTTCCCGCCAAAACGCTCGTTACGATGAATTTTTATCACGTGACGTCAACTTTGTGTAAACCAAAGTAATTAGTAAGTAAACAAGTGAAAGTCGAGTTAATAATTAACAAGATTTTTAATGTATAGAAAGTGGAATTACTGGCGTACGGTGCTTCTGTGCACAAATACTACTAAAACTGCGACAAACTAATTATTTGTACCGGTGCCGTTTACGCAAAGCTGGCGTCACGATGGCACGTGATAAAAAGTCATCGTAAGGAGCGTTTTGGCGGTATAAACTCAAAACAATGAAAACGAAATTTGATTTTAATCGTTTTTAATTGAGAAAATGGATTTAAATAAATTTATTTTTAAGTTTCTGTTTAATATATCGTTCCAATCTTCAAAATAGAATAGTTTTAATACGAGTAAGTTGGAAAATACCCTATTGGGAAAAGGCCAGGTAGTTGATAATAAAAACAAAATTGATCAACTTGATCATTTATTCAGAATCCGGAACAAGCTTACCTATCCGTCAAATATGTAAATGCAATCTACTATATAGATAACTTTTCGCAACGAAAATAAAGCACAATTTATTCGATAAAGTGCATATCTGGCGGATGCAGGACGCAGCATAAAGGGAATTTTATCATCAACCGGCTAGCGAGCCAAAAAAACCGGGTAAAATGTAGCTTAAATACGCCCGGCACGGTTGCACGGTACTGTGGTATGTACATAGCCGTGTAAAAGTCAACCAGAAACAGTGACTAAAGTTCTTTTATTTTTAGGGAATTACATCTAGCAGTTCAATCGTCGAGGTTGCGTCTGTTTAACCGGACTTGCCTGTGACATTCTTAATAAATTAAGATTACCAGCCAGCACCCTAATTGCGTAACTCACGATTGATCATAATTAGTTTCGTCTTCACGGTTAAACAATATTCATTGCGTTATTTATGTTGTCGAACAGACACATCTTTCGAACATATGAAGCAATGGTTTAACAATCCGTTTCAAAACGATACAGATTATGATGAATCGTGAGTTACGCAATTAGGGTGCAGGGCTAACGCGCTTGGCTGAATTTAGTGATCTCAATTCAGTCGTTACTGAATTTACTCAAGTGTAATCGCAATTACCTAGCATCCATATTTCATCCAGCTTTTAATGTTGCTCCTGAATTTAGATGACTAGTTAGATGACTAAATTCAGCCAAGTGTAATAAGCCCTTTAGAAAAACTTAAAACTAAAGCGACTGCTCGCTAAGGGCATCCCCTGTGGGGTACGGACCTTGGCTTAGCACATCGCTGGTAGAGGGCAGCAAGGGACAAACTGAATCGGACTGAAAGGCTAAAGTTCAACATTGGATTTTATTAAATACCTGTACGTTTGGCTTTTGAAATTGTCACAAAAGTTTATTTTTGTATTTAGAAGTTTTCGAGGCGAATTTTCCTGTTGAAGTGGATGCGCTAAGGCACAGCAAGTTCAGTTAAAAAAAAATCCGGAAGGTTTATTTCTGTGAATTAATATTGAACTTACATGTTAAACGAGTCGTAAAAACCGTGTGAAGCAAGGATGGGATGCTAGTCTTATCTATAAAGACTATACTTTAAGACCTTTTACCAGTAACACTTGATATTGGATTTGAGCAAACCTGATTTTCACGGCGAAGAATTGGCTCTAAAAGGCGGGACGGCTGTGCGGTAAATTTTTAACGACATTCTTAGCTCTTATCCGGTAAATAGATTTAGATAAAGGAGTATAGAGCATGATTTTAAAAATGGAAGCAAGGTAATATAGTTATTTATCCTACGGTTTAATATGGAACTAGCAAGTACTATAAATAGGGTTTTCAAGACAAGTAATCGCCCAGTGGTCGAAGTTAGACCATGTTTTTACTAATTTAATGTAGATATTTATAATGCATTATTTTATTAAAATACATATTAGCTTTCTGCACTCTTTCTCCATTGTAACTTTAACTGTGCCAAATTTCATACTCCTCCATTGGCGTAGTTTTCGTAAAAAGGGTACAAAGTTTTTGCTTCGCGTATAAATATATAGATGACAAAGTGTATGGATTGGCGTGCTCCCGAAGTAACAACCCAAGCAGCACACATAGCTGTATAGCCACCGGACAACAGAATTTTTGAAAACTCATGGCTGTTATGCCGTTTGTACAGTCGCCAGCACGTCAAGCTAAACCCTATACATAACTATAACTATGACGCGCCATGCAGTGTTAGAAAGAAAGTATCATAGACGTGATTGGTGGAAGTTTAAACGTTTCTAAAATTGCCCAATTGCTGCACATACTAATATTTTCGAGCCAATTATCATGTTTTACTAGGAACAAGCCACACCCACGCCCCCCTGCGCGTACGTCACCGCTCCCGAGTTTCACTCATCACATCGTTCGTTTATTCTTTACGTCAGTCAATAAAATTTCGTGAAGTCGTCCTGTAGTCGTCCTGTGCGTGAAATTAGTAAATTTAAAACTATTAAATAATATTAATATGGCGACTGGCGCCTCAGTTGACACAAGTTGAAAGAGAGTGTATCATAGCGCTTCGGTTGAGTGGATGGGTGACAGAGATTTGTCGGCTGACGGACATAACGGTGAGTAATATTTTATTTTTAATTAAAATAAACAAAGGCAAATAAAAAAAATGTGTCTTATCGTCGGTCTAATTCGTTAACCTGCTAAGTTCATTTTGACATAGTTTACAGGACAAAGAAAAATCTGAATTATATCTCTATTAATTTATCAATCAAAATTCTGAAAATCCCGTTGGTTTCTATAATTTTTCTTGATATTTTAACAATAAATGTAGCAGCATAACTTAAACACATTTTATAAAATTTAGAAAAGCAATTATTCAGCAGTTTGTCGAGGTGAAGTTTCAATTTGATTGAGGACTTAGCAGTTTTCTAAATAAAATAAAAATTGAGTATGGTGTATAGATTAATGAATTGTTCAGTAAAACCATAGAAATATCTTATATCTATGAGTAAAACGAATTCAATCAGTAAATTTTCAAAAAAAAAATTACTAAAAATTTAACAATTAGTCTTCTTTAATAGGAAACAGGGTTAAAATATCTAAAATATACTCTTTTCATAAAAAATCTGTAATAGTTTTAATATACGTTATTATGTGTTGGTTTTGTAGTATTACGTGTCGTAATACTACAAAACCAACATATTGAGAGGATACTCCTAAGTATTTTTTTTTAATTATTCATGACAGCCATTTAATATTATTTACGACGAGGGTGCGTTTTTAAGCTCGCGGAATGGCGGGGTTGAAGAGGGGTCTCATTAGCACGTCAACGAGTTGAGTGATTCACTATTAGTATAAATACCGAGTATTATTACGATGAACTACCATCAACCAAGCAACTTAATCGGGAAGGCAGCATTCACAATGGAAAAAATCTAGCAACGCGCCGTTATAAACTTCCTTACCAAGCAAGGAAAAACGTCCAAACCATTACGAAAGAGATGTTCTCCGTTTATGGAGACTCTTGCCCTTGTGAAACCATGATTTACAAGTGGCATCGTCTATTCAAGCAAGGACGAGAATCACTTGAAGACGATCATCGGCCTGGGCGCCCCATCGAAGTGACCACACCAAAAATCATCGCTAAAGTCGAAAAATAATATTGGAAGACGCTCGTCTCAAGAAGTTAGGTTAACAGAAATGGAACAGCTTGCAGAAATGGTTGAAATATCCGATAAAACCATTTTTACAAATTCTTCATAACCATCTCGGTATGACTAAGGTCAGTGCAAGATGGGTGCCGAGAATGCTCACACCGCCGCAAAAGCAACAGCGCGTTGAGAGTGCACGTGCATTTTTGGACCTCTGTAACGAAGACCAAGAGGGTACCTTGAGTCGAATTGTGACTGGAGATGAAACTTGGGTTCATCATTATGAAACTGAATCTAAACAAGACTATGCAGTGGTATAAAAAAGGCACAGCACCGCCTAAGAAGTTCAAGGTGTCGCAGTCGGCCGGAAAACTCATGGCGACTGTTCTGGGATACTGAAGGAATCCAGCTGATAGATTATAAGGACAAGGGTTTAATATAACCGGAGAATACTGTGCGTCAATTTTGCAGCGTTTGAGGGAAGCTATCAAAGAGAAAAATTGACAAAAGGCATCTTGCTCTCGCACGACAATGCGCCTGCTCAGAAGAGCCGTGTTGCTCTGGCTGCCCTACACAAGTCTGGCTTCGAAATAATTAACTACCCATATAGTCCAGATCTGGCCCCCTGCGAATATTATCTGTTCTCAAACATGAAAAAATTACTTCGTGGCAAGAAATTTTCAAGTGAAGGACGCAGTTTTAGGGTATTTTAAGGATTTTTTTTTTGTTTTTTGATGATATGCATAAGCTTATTGAAAGATCTGAAAAATGTATTAGGCTTGCAGGTGAATATATCGAAAAAGAAAATTAAATATAATAATAAAACAGAAATATTTTTCCAAAATTCTGAAATTAACAATATTTAGAAATCAGTCTGAAAAAGTACAAAATAGAGGTCCCAACAGGATTTAGCAGGTTTTCGTTGTGGAGATTGACTGTTGTTCAGAAATCAGTTTTTCGGGCATAGCATTTGTCACCTTTTTTGGCTAATATCGCACTTATTCCTTAAACGATACGGTAGATATTAGATTGAACTTTTTAACTGGTATAAAAAGTAAATTTAGCCAAAAAATGGACTTAGCAGGTTAACGAATTAGGCCGACGTTATGTGTTTTTCTATAGAATATTCGAAATAAGTTAACAGAAGGGTTAATTAAGTAGGTACCGTCTTTGTGTTCTTTTTTAAGAGTTTCTGATAATGTTAGTTATTAATGGTGAGCGCTTTTCCAAGTAGAGTGTAGCTGCTAGCTGCAGCACTCCCCCCCCCCCCCCCGTGAAATCTTAAATTCACAATGAACTATTGTTTTTGATTCCATTATGATTAAGTCATGAAATAGGTATTCTAAACAAAAGTTAATCCAGTAAGTAGCTAGTGATAGGATTAAATACTTACCTACGCAATTACGCACTTTCTTTTAGTCCGTTGAAACATTGCTGGGTCAAGCGTGTTCGCGAGCCCAAGTTTAGTTAGAATCTAGTTACCACGAAATCGGATTGTAAATGTTTAGTAAAGGAAGCGATGTTTGTGTGTAAATAAATAATTTAATTATTATAAGTTAGCTACCTATTACTGTAGGGGCTTGTGGCTAGGTAATAACAGCCACACGGGTCGATCGATCAGGTTAAGCTACGCTTGAGCGGTTGGTCCATGGATGGGTGACCATCTTCATATACCAAGACACTTCCGTACCTCGGAAAGCACGTTAAGCCGTTGGTCCCGGCTGTTATTTGTGGATCTTTGACATTCGTTAAAGATCGGTGGAAGCCCGAATGTCTGACAACCAGTCATATCAAGGGTATTGTATTACCCAGTAACTGGGTTGTAGAAGTCAGATAGGCAGTCGCTCCATGTAAAATACTGATATTCAAATGCATTCGGTTAGACTGGAAGCCGACTCTAACATAGTTTGGAAAATGCTAGGCAGATTATATTTTGTAGGAAATTATATTTATGTTTTAATACATGTTTGCCTGTAGTAATAAATTAAGTAAAAATGTGCCAATAAACCATAGCTATTTGTTTCGTTCCAGAAAAAACAAAACTTTTTACTTCTGCCTTCGGGCGGCGGCGGCGGTGGCAAGAAAGCGGAACCCTAGAAGCCCACCACCGCCAACTCTAGGCGAGAACCAAGACGGCGGACGATGCGACTATGGTCGGTTCCGATCATTTTTTGACCACACGAGCGTACAGCGTGAGTCCATGCATAGCTTAGCTTGTAATCACACTTATCACATTAACTTATTCATTATTTACTTATACCTACATGGTTTTCCTGAGAAGTGAAAAACAACATTGATTAAAATAGGTAATACCTACTACCTAATAGACATGTTGTAAGGGCGCTCGGCGCGCACTCAAACCGGTTTTACGCGTGCCGGCGGACCAGACTCAGTAAAAATTATTACTATTAGATAAATGTTTAGTTGTCTACAACGCGCCCCAACAAAGGTTGAAGTACGCAATACGACAGATTATTTATCTATCTATGTTTATATTTTGAAGAATAATAATTTTAACCGTCACAAACTCATTTAGTCAAGTTGGCCCGTCCCGTACCATTTTTCATAATAAAGAATTTTATGTAAGTATGTATTGAAATTGACAATATTTATTTGTTTTAGATTTCAATAGACACCGTCAGAAGGCGCCTGAAGAACGTTGGAAAGAAATGCCGCCGTCTTGCCAAGATTGTAATGACCTAGGCGCATTAGGAAGCACACACTGAGTGCACGGTGTATAGTGTCGTAGCCTTAGCTTTAGATGACGAACTCCGATTCTAGGGCACTAGTAAATAATGCACTTTATTCACCCGGGTTTCCGTAGGAACCAATCCTGTGTGTTCATACAGCTCGTGGTCAATGTAAGTGCCAAGTTTCACTGAAATCGGTTTTTCCGTTAGCGTGAAAAAGTAACAAACAATATCTATCCATTCCCACAAACTTTCACAACAAATAGTAGCACGGTTTTACAATCCATAAGTAGTATTTTCATTTTGTAATTATTTTATTTATCAAAATAAAAGAATTAAGGTTTCTAAGCATTGTTTCTCAAACACTGATTCTTTCTTCCATTGCTCGATTTGGGAAAGACGCCAGTCATGTCGTTCGTTGATGTTGTGTGATAATTAGAAATCGGATTATCGGATGCATATTTAATTTACCTAAAGTTCATTTTTCGTTATGAAAGTATGGAAGTGGCTTCTTAAATTATTATTTTTGTAAAAAATATCCCGGGATTCCAGGAACACCGGAAATTTATAAAGCTTTCTAGTTCAGGTGTTTAGTATG
Organism: Polymixis flavicincta; assembly: GCA_949987655.1. NCBI lineage: Eukaryota > Metazoa > Arthropoda > Insecta > Lepidoptera > Noctuidae > Polymixis > Polymixis flavicincta. The sequence goes on along the minus strand of OX465188.1, from coordinate 14,008,381 downwards.
GAAGCGACTTTTAAAGTATTAGGATTGCATAAGTATTCAGATGCATATTTATTTAAAACTAGCAGCGCTCCGCGGTTTCACCCGCGTAGTTCCCTTTCCCGTAAGAATACGGGGATATAGCCTATGTCACCCGGGGATAGTGTAGCTTCCCAACAGTGAAATAATTTTTCAAATCGGTTCAGTAGTTTTGGAGCCTATTCAATGCAAACAAACAAACAATCAAATCTTTCCTTTTTATAATTTTAGTATAGCAAATAAAATACATGTGTATGTAGAGTGTAAGTCTGTAAGAGAAGGAATAGTGTGAGTAGTAATGTGCCGTTCCCGAAAATGTTCCCAAAAGAATCTTTCCAGTGCCCGGGAATAGTCCCAATTGCTGGGAATGGGAACGTGTCGGTGAAACCACATAGAATTATAATAAAAATAAAAATATAGTAACATACTAAGTTACTGGTAAGATTTAGCAAGTAAGTAGAAGTGACATGTAATAAGTGCTCATTTACTAACTTGTCGTTCAATTTTGCATCCTATACTTAATCAGAAAACATACACCAACCCTTTTCTAAGTTTTTTGAAACTGACCGCGCTACCTTTATTACTAATGAGCGGCAGGCTAAACAATAGAAGTTTATATTTCTGGAGTTGCCTATTATGTTTGCTTCTTTTGTTACGCCGACCGGTTAGTTGGGCCATAAATGATGCACAAAGGATAAGTAAATAACATTTCTCAAAATTAGTATCACACCTGCACAGTTATAAGGATAGTTTTTTGTTATCAGTTTAACTCTCCAACTACATCAATAAACTGTCGAAAATTCTCAGTAACACATTGTGGGTGTAAAAGATATGCGTTTAATTTCTATCTTTTATTATTTTATCATGAAACATGCGATAAGAAACCTAATTTAAAAACTTAAAAAAAGAAAAAAATCTTTAACTTATGTGTTAGTTTTCTCTCTTACTAACTGGGAATGTTCCCGGGCACCAGCCCAGTCAAATTATACTATATAATATATCCTCCGTTTGAAATAACATTAGACAGTTAATTAAACCTTTTTTTACAGTCCGTTCAACTGATTTTGACCACCATTACGTTGTAAGCATGATAAATGGTATCTGCAGTAAACAGTTGGTATTGTAACCACTTTTTTGCTTTAACGCCATCCTTATTCCTATGGAATAGAAGTCACAATCGGTTGAACCGATTGTAAAACAGGTTAGTTTAAATATCTAATCTTATTTCAAATGGACAATAAAAAATTGACAATTGAATGGATGGAAATTTTACATTTGTTTCGCGGCAGCATTTAAAATTGCTTGGTAGTCATTGGTAGACTGTATAATTAATCTGTTACAAAAATCAAAAAAAAATATAAACTTGTAAAAAATATATTAACAACTTGTTTTTAATCTATTGTCTATTTGTATGGTTTGGTTTATAAATTTTGTTGTAAGTTTATTTTAATTTAGAGTAGGTGTAGGTTTTGTTTTTAAGTTTTCAATTATATTAATGTTTAAAAATAAAAAGGTTACGATTTTTATTCCGCATTTTATTTTTATAATTTTCTCGCGGTTTCACATACGTTCCCGTAAGAACGTATCCTTTGTCCTTTTCTGATAGGTAGGTTCCCTCTTACCGAGAGGAGGTCTGTGTCCCAGCAGTGGGAACATTAAAGGCTGAGGTATGCAAAATTCCATGATGATCGGTTCTATAGTTCAGGCGCCAGAAGTAGGGGGGTTTATCTACCACTGAATATAGGGGCTCTAGCTACCACTGAATCTATTATACGGGACCCCGACGCCGACGGTATATTTATTTACTTAAAAAAACGTCACCGTCCTTTTTGCAAAAGACCCAACCAAGATATTTTTATATGGGGCGTTATAGCTAGCTCCATAAGGGCTAGCTACGCCACTGCGTAAAAACTGAAAGCGTAGGTAACAAATAAACACTCTCTTTTGTATTTTATGCGGCTTCATCCGAGTTCTCATAGGAATCAGGCGCGGTCCGAAGGGGGGGGTCACAGGGGACATGACCCCCCCCAAAATCTAAGATCAAAATTTAAAAATCTCAAAAATTTGCCAAATACTAGCTATCCCGTAACAGCGATAAATTTATAGTTTGCTGACATCTAGTGGAGTTTTTACGAACTACGTACGATGGCCAAAATAACTTGGAAATGACATCTAGTTAAGAAACAAGAAACCGAACTACGTCGTTTTGGGAATCCTAGCAAAATCGATATGCGTCGTTAAGTTAAAGATTGTTTATCAATATTATAATAATGTAATTTGTCGGTTTATTGTAAAGATTCAAGATATAGGCTGTCTACTTAGTTGTGAATTGTGATTCTTGTTGTTAAGTTTTGTGATTGAGGAAAATTTAAAATATTAGTTAATTGTCGAATACTTACCCGATTCGCAAATACAAAAAGACGACTTCCATTTGTTTTAAAGGTAAATGTATAAAATAAAATTGTGTCTTGTGCAATAATTTTTATTTTATTCCAAATATCAATTTTTTATTAGTGTAGTGAGTGACCCCCTCCAAAATTTCAGGCTGCGACCGCGCCTGATAGGAATAGGTATTTTTATGACAGTTTGGGTGTAGCCGCAAATGAACCTCGTATGGGAACCCATGTCCTTCATGATGATGCGTAACAAACAAAGGAACTCATATTCTCATTGACCAAATAACAAAATATTTTGAATGTAATGAAGTAACCATAATAATTATACATTCGAATTTTATTTCCCTAGAAATCGTATCTTATTTCTTGCGCAATAAGTTTGAACTTTCATGTAAAAGCGAACTTCGGTAGGTATAGGTAATTCCGTTACTAAGTTCAACCTTATTACTTTGGGAATAAGATCGTGTCAAACGTTAATCTCAAACAAGGCGGACTGACAAGAGGCGTTTTGTAGGTATTGTGAATTAAAACTTCGTCCACGTTTGTGGTGGGTAATCATCAATCTATATTGTTTTCGAAATTTCAAGCCGATTGTGTCATGGGTTTTTGCATTGAACTTCGTAAAAATACTTAGAATAGAAGAGCAAGGAACGCACGAAAACAGGTGACCGCCAACCCACCAGTAAGTAGGTAACAGAACTTGGAAAAGTAATTAAAAACTGCCGTGAAATAATAAAAAAAGTGTTTTTTTCACATCAGATTACCTACCTGTCTACTTAACATTATTCTCCGAGAGCATGAAATTTCGCTACCTACCTGTTTAAATATATGAGTAGGTAACACCTACTTAATACTTACAGGTATTTCCAACTATTATTTAAGTAAAAATGAAGAAATAAAATATAAAAAACGATTATATCCAAGCTGTCTTAAATAGTTTAGTTTTAGGCAATGCGCCGTGCACGGGCTGCTTCTTTTTGCTACCACGCTATTCAAGTATTCAACCTGCTACGCTATTTCTTATCGCAAAGTATGTTATTCTACACCACGACGCGCATACGCACACACTCTCACGTACGCACTGCAGCACGAAACATTACGAGTAAGAACGGACAAAAAGCTATATATCTCTTTCACACGATTCTCACTGTTGCTGCTTATAAAGCGTTCAAGGTCAAAGTGGGGTAACTTGATGTGCTGGCGACTGTACAAGGGCATCATATCCGGCTACACAGCTTCTATAATTTTAAATTTGGCCCCAAATTAACCAGCCCTGAGCATTGTAGTAGCTTGTTAATAGCATTCCAGAGCATTGTAAGAGCATTACATGGGCTGGACAATAGCTTAGACAGCTGTCAAGATGCCACTATCTAGCTCCTTTGATTCTCTTAGACAGCCCAAAGATGTTGTATGGCTTACTAACGGCGATTGTTAAATCTACAAAGAAATAGCAACAAAAGTCTATTTGGACAGCGCAACTGTTATGCCAAACTATAATCTGTGGGCAAATATAATTAATTTCCAATTTAAGGTAAGTAATTTTTCACGTTTATTTGCATCTCCATCGGTAAATTGTACTGCGGGTGCAATAGTACTGTTAATATATTAGGTGATATTATCAAATATTACACGCGCCATCGAAATAATACAGTTTTACTAAAATAAATATACAAAATAAATACGGTGTGGAATCATTTATGGATTTTTACAAAAAAAAAACCATCTTATGAGCATTATCATCTATTTGTAGCTATGAAATAGTGTGTTTTACTTTAATAGCTCTGAAATATCATAAAAATTTAACAGATTTCAGTTTTTTTTTTCATATTTAATCGTTTTGTTTACATTAAAATGGCGTCAATTTGTTATCCAGCTATAATTCTAACTAAATTCTCTACAACTTCACTTTGCCGTGCAATGGCCATATTTAATTCTATTAACCAGCTGAGAACTGGACGCTAGCTGCACAATGGTTTTCAGTTATTCTAACGAATGGTGAAAGCAGCGTCTTAGGGTTCTCTAATCTTGATAGAAAACCATTTCGGGCATTTTGTAATCAATTAATAATAGTGTACATATTTTTGTTATATTGCCTGTAATAGATGCTTTGGCGCTTTAGAGCGTTTTACTTAATGGCACAAATACTATTCGCATACTTAATTATCTCTTACTTATGACGTAGTAGGTAAAGATGCTAATGTTATTGCTAATTAATTATTTTTGTTTTCAGAAAATAGAAATGTCGTTCAAAAAGAAAGAGGGAAAGAAATATTATCATACCAAGTGCTTGGGAAAAGGATTGAGATGGCCTATTAAAAACGTCACTTCGAAATTGAATAAACTAGAATATTCAAAGCCTCATACAGATTGGAAAAAAAATGCAATGCATAATGAAACGGTCATCCATTGCAACTTATAATAATGCATAAAAAGAATTAACTGAAATGTTGAACCATAGTAACACGTCTGGAGAAATAAATATATTAGACGAAATCGTTGACCACAACACATTTAGTACCTACATATTTAATAACGTTATCTCATGACGTTACTCAAAAGTGTTTTTTTAAATATTAGGTCTTTACCTATGAAATTGCCGTTCTGCAGTACTGGCCATTTCAAATCAAAATAATTTTTGTTTGGCTAAGAATTCTAATTTCAAATTAATTTTATTTTAAAAACATGGATTTTTTTTTTCTACAAGTAGTCATTTCTTTATTGATTAGTGTTACATTTTCATCGCATTTCAATCTTTTTCGTCATCATGGATACGTTAAAAATTCGAGTAATTATGGAATATGAGTACCGTCGTGGCAGCAACGCGGCACAAGCGGCACGCAACATCAACGACGTTTACGGAGCTAACACTACAAACCAACGCACCACCTGTTATTGGTTTGCTCGCTTCCGTTCTGGAAATTTCGACCTGAAAAATGAACCTCGCGGTCGTCCGAAGACTTTGGTCGACAATGACGAATTAAAGGCGATTGTGGAAGCTGATGATACACAATCTACGGCTGAATTAGCAGCAGCTTTCGACGTTAGCGTCAAAACAATATTGGTCCATTTGCGTCAAATTGGCAAGGTAAAAAAGCTTGACAAATGGGTGCCCCACGAACTCAATGATCGCCAGCGCGAAGTACGCGTCGAGACGTGCCTTGCACTGCTCAACAGACACACAAATGAAGGAATTTTGAACCGCATTGTTACCTGCGATGAAAAATGGATTCTGTTTGATAACCGTAAGCGCTCAGCAAGTTGGTTGGATCCTGGTTCAGCACCTAAACAATGCCCTAAACGAAAACTTACCCCTAGAAAAGTGATGGTCACTGTTTGGTGGTCTAGCGCCGGTGTGATTCATCACAGCTTCTTACCAAACGGGGTGAGCATTACTGCAGATGTGTACTGTGAAGAACTGAACACAATGATGGAGAAGCTGGCGCATCTCCAACCAGCATTGGTCAATCGCTCGTCTCCGCTGCTCCTGCACGACAACGCGCGACCTCATACTGCACAGCAGACGGTCTCCAAGTTGCAAGAACTGGGGTTGGAAGCTCTCCGCCCTACTCACCAGACCTTGCGCCTACAGACTACTACTTTTTCCAGAATTTGGATAACTTCTTGGCGGGAAAAAAATTTAATACCCGAGAGGCAGTACAAAATGCCTTTGAAGAATTTGTTGCCTCCCGTCCAGCTGATTTCTTTAAGAAGGGCATCAATAAACTGCCACTGCGATGGCAAAGGTGCATTGATTGCATGGGTGATTACTTCGATTAATACAAATAAAAAAATCATGAAAAAAATTCGTTTAAATTTTTTCATACAAAACGGCAATTTCATAGGTAAAGACCTATTATTTGGTTCATTAGTTGGTTATTTAAACAGTATTCTGCTTAAATAACCAACTAATGGTTTAACATATAGAATTACCAAAGCCAAATATGGAGTATGTGACTGATAAAATTAAACGCAGTAAATGTATACCATTACTTTTATTTTTATGGACCATTCCTTACCCAACAGCTATTAATAAATAAAAACTTCTGAGTGCCACTGACACGTCTTTATTGTTTTGTAACGGTCAAACAATATTAAAATTTGTCTTCTCATAAAGACGTGGCGCTGAGGGCATGAAAATGTACGTACGTTTTATAAAAGCCCTTGCGGGTGAATCGCAGAAAAAAACATCTAATCATGACTGCTATGATCTTGCTAGTTGATAGAAGGATTCCGTCATTCAATAACTGTTTTATTTCTACTACAAAATCTTCTAGATAAATATCAAGATTCTTCGGTTTTCCGACACCATAATAAACGCCAATGATAAATGGTTGGCTATTTCAAAAACATTACACAAAATCGGCCAATCATTATTCTACACCTATTTAATCGCCGATTAAATAGGTGTGGAATAAAATTAGTACTTAGTCAAGAACTAAAATTCACACCGACACCTCGACTTCTGGTGCAAAAATAGTACTGTATTTTTTTTTCTTTTCTTTTGCTTATATATCGAAAATGGTGTGTCCTATCGCAAAAATAATGAAAATTTCGACCCCCTTTATAAAAACCGAAACACCTCTAAAACACAACATGTGGGTAATAATTTTTCATATTTTCCACGAAAATAGTGAAAATTCCATATAAATCACGTCGAGGCTGCCGCCCTTGCGCGCCGCTGGCTCTAAAAAAAATCACGGGGTAGGGCAAACAAGTACCACGTTGCGAAGCCAAAACATACCACGTGCGAGTCGCGATTGTCAAATTCGATTTTAGTTGTGTCAAAATTGTTTTTAAATTTGGAGATATTTTTTTTTAGTTGAGATTCTCATAGTCAAAAGTAAGGAATTTGAGTTATAGTTTAATTAGTTTAGTTCGGTGTACAACAGAATTGGCACCAATGCCACTTACTTAAAACTATAGTTAGCGGATTGATTAGTACATTGTGCCAGTATTCACCACCAGATTCGATTAATTTTATGGTAATTTTTCTACCTGTACCTATGTAGAATCGTTCTCGGATCTTTTTGTACAATATCTGGTACGAAAAGATCCGAGAACGATTCATTTCATTCATTCAAAAATCTTTAATTCACTATTATTAGTAATTCCATCAGTGCATCTTGAGCAATATTTCTCTTTATTGCCTATAAAATATAATATTATCTCCCTCATGTCTGGTTTGATTCAAAACTTTCACACCCCCACCACTTCTACTTACAATCATTGTTTTAGAAAGGTCACTGACCGTATCCTTAAATTATACGGAACTATGATCATTGGTAACAAAATCTATGTGATTAATTCGCGTTACGGGGTTATGACAAAATTGACGTTATCATAGCACTACTCACCTAAGTCTACTCTTCAATAATTCTAGAGGCTGTGAAATAGCTAATATTTACACTATAAGCTTTGGAATTAAAGTGGAGTAATACTACACTAATTTACAGCTCATGCAGTCGTTAAATGCTTTTAGCCAGCTAGTGTCAAGCTCATTGAGGAAGCATTATAATAGAATTATTTTACACCATAAAAGAATACCAATGGCATAATTAAATTCTCTAATACAGTTCAAAGCTTAGAAAGGGTGTTACTTTATCTCGTTAGCCAGCTGTTTACAAGCGTCGGTCTTCTTGACCTACTAGTAGCATTATACGTAGCCAAACGCTGGACAATGGTTCTTTCAAGTTCTACTAAAATGCATTTTGATGTTTTTTTGTCCAATGTACAGCCATTAGTCAGCTGTGCTGTTTAACAGTGTAGATATCACCCCCCATACAGCCCCAAGAATTGTCTTATCCATTAGTACAGCTACGTAAGAGCCATTGGCTGTTATATAGCTTGTTTATGGATGTAATCTTCGCTAATGTGCTGCTTGGGAAGGAACCGCCCGAATGCAGTGTTCAACGTACCAAAAGGCCCAAAAAATCAGGAGACCGTCCACAACAGGACACTAGCCCGCGGCTCGGACCGTTTTTCATTAATTCCAGAATAAACAAAACGAAAAAGAACTCGGTAATAGGAGCAACTGCCGGGGACGTTCCACCCCCACATCGATTTACATGAAGGGGGTAACCACCACCTCCTGTCGAGATACGACGGTGAAATATTTAAATGGTCTCGGCTTTAAACACTTTCGTCTCCTTCACATATGCTTGCGGGTTTGTTACAAAAGATTTTAATTAAATTGTTCATGTCAATCCGCGAAACAGGGTTTCATATTTCGACTTCTGTTCAGAATAATCCGCTGAGAAATTAACTTTAAACATGATACAAATCCGTTTGCATCAGTTACGGAAATATCGAAGGAGCTCAGACGGAAATTTGTATAACCTGGCCGTAATCTCGAATTACCACCCGAGACCGCCATAGGAAATTATTATAGTCTCGAATGGAAAGTCACGAACAAATTGCTGGTTTAATGCATTAATATCATAGCCTTATAGTTCAAAATAGAATCCAAACTCTCGATGAAGGTCGATTGGTGTTCGATTATGCGCTAATCGAGTTTGAAGTGTCCGTATCGATTACGATTCGGTAGCGCCGGAGACTATTTTAAACTTGTTTGATTTACAAACCCGTTAATTCGATAGGTGTTGACTGTCGGAGTGAATTTGGCACGGTCCATCGGTTCCGAATCACGGGGTTTGTAAGTAGGAACATGGTTCGGTACATTTGCTCTCGGGTTAAGGACTTTATCTGTATTAGAACTTACCTATACTACCGACTTTCCGAACCAATTTTGGCCACTGCATTTACAACTTGATTTCACACTATTTAGGTCGTCTGCGTTTTTTGACGGATGGCTTCAGTCAAACTCGTCATCATGATTTTTGGTTCCTTTATGCAACCATTATCGTGCATTTGTCAGGTTCACATGATTTTGATGTTGATACCTACATATTTTTTTGCGAAATGGCCCTGCTCTTCACCTCAATTTCGCCTGGTGGAAGGCGATGGATGAACTCTAAGATAAGCAACCCTAGATGATGTCTGTTTTTAACCCCCGACGCAAAAACGACGGGGTGTTATAAGTTTGACATGTCTGTGTGTGTGTGTGTGTGTGTGTGTGTGTGTGTGTGTGTGGTGTGTGTGTGTGTGTGTGTGTGTGTGTGTGTGTGTGTGTGTGTGTGTGTGTGTGTGTGTGTGTGTGTGTGTGTGTGTCTGAGGCAACGTAGCTCCCGAACGGATGAACCGATTTTGATTTAGTTTTTTTTGTTTGAAAGGTGTATTAGTCGGGAGTGTTCTTAGACATGTTTCATCAAAATCGGTTCAGCCGTTTGAAGATTATCTGCTCTTTTCTGGTTGAAAAAGGGATTTTAGCCTCTGATCAACTCAAAATTTGGGATTCTATTACTTCAATGATATTAGACGAATAAAATAACCTTGAATTGATGCTGGAGCAACATCTGGAATTTCCAGGAAACCCACGTTATTCACCAACAAACAGCAGAAGTATCGTGTTTGGGCTCATTGAAAAGGTCTCAATGAATAGATTATAGATAAATGGTGATTTAAGGGAGACATTAAGTTTAAAAAGCAAGAAATAAAAATTAAATTTAAAATTTAAAAAACCCCCGACCCAAACAAAAACTCAAAAAAGTAAAAAATAATATTTATAGGCCTTTTAATTTTAACGTAATATTTTGATCAGGGCATTGTCAAGTCGGGGGACGGTCAATGAAAACGCCAAACAGAGGCCTAGCCGTCCCCCGACTTAACAATGCCCTGATCAAAATATTACGTTAAAATTAAAAGGCCTATAAATATTATTTTTTACTTTTTTGAGTTTTTGTTTGGGTCGGGGGTTTTTGTTTATATGGATCTTCTGCTTACATGGCATCGTCACTATTCTTACACTCGTAAGTACGTTTTCCTTCCGATAGAAAGATGATAACTGTGTTTATGTTATTTTGTTAGACATTCGTGATACAACCTCATGTTATGTTATGATGGGAAACTGATAGCTTCTCACGTTCGTATTTTGTATTCTCAACGAAATAGAACCTCAATGGCGGATGTTTGCAAACTATTAAATGTCATATAAAATTATACAGACGTGTTTCATTTCCGCGCATGCATGGTGCTACAAATATAGCATGAATGTAAACGTGGCGACAAGTCGGAATTTGAATGGGACGTGGAAAAATTTGATGTAGACGTACGCATGTAAGGACTGAATATATTTGAAAGCGTTGAAAGGGTTCTATGCGAAAGTCGTTAGGAAAAGCGAAAAGAAAATTCTTGGGTTTTGACTAACGGTACCTACCTAGACCTAGGTAAGTTTGTGCAAGCAATAGGTGAATAGCATGACTTTTCGATTTTGAGCAGAAAGAAAGTAGATTTAGGCAAGAACGAAATGTTTATAGATGACGGGACAGAAAGTCCAAAGAAAAGATGGATGAATTGTGTGAGGAATAGAAGAGAAGGGAGTGAATGATACCGTGACGGCTGACCAGAGAATGGAAGAAGAAAACGTGTGTCGCCGACCACAAACAACATGGGACAAGGCAGGAAAAAGACGAAAAAGTAGAGGTTTCTAGGGTCTATTTCGGTTCGTTACAAAAGTTTTTTGGAGTACCTCCCAAAAGAGTGTTACATTCGATGTCCATTTCAAGTACGTACAAAAAGTTGGTATATTCGCTTTCATTGCAGTGTATTTTTATTTGCTTTGCTCGCGTTTCGATGACACTCGTAACTTTGACAAAATGGAACAGCGAGAACGCTAAAAGGCATGTCAGGAATGACTAGCGCCCGGTTTTTGCTGTGAAATTTCTGGGAATCCAAAAACTTGTACGTGGTATTCGGCATAAAAGTGCCAAAAAAATTGCCACATTTTTGTTAGATAAAACAAAATCAGGCAAGTGTGTAGATAGGCCTTTTAGATATCTAAATATCTATAGGTACTTATATAGTAAAGAGATATTTGTTTGTTTGTAAGCGGCGGCATGCAGCGCAGCAAACTCCCCAGCAGCAAATCTGTGTCCGGAAATTCTGAGTGTAAGGGAACATATACACCGTGGCATTTTAATCGTCTTACAACGGCAGCCCACTTCATGTATCCAATGACTAATATAATAATCATTTATAAAAATAAAAATGATATTTATAAATACAGGTATAAGAAAAATTAAAATACCATTCACTAAGACGCATGGAGATGGAATGAAAGATGGAATAAAATGGATGGAATCTTATAAATATCTTGTAGCGTTTGATACGTAAACATTATTAACAGAGTTTTTCATAATTCTAAAGCATTATTTATTTTTCTTTGCACCTATTATCTTAATTAATGCATTCACAGTGACATTTTAGTCATACGAAGGTGGTCTACTCAATCTATCCGATATACCTCTAGACGCGACTAAAATGTCACGGTATGTATCTTGTTTTATAAATCCCGAAATCCCTCATTATATCAAGAGTATGAACATAAGGATCCACCACGATATTAACAAGGTTCGGAACAAGTAATCCTGCTTCTAAACATGTTGATTGTGGCTTCATCCGCTTAGGATCTATGAGAAACGCTTATGTTTATTAGACAACTAGCAGCGCTCTGCGGTTTCACCCGCCTAGTTCCCGTTCCCGTGGGAATAAAGGGGGATAAAATATAGCCTATGTCACCCGGGGATAGTGTAGCGTCCCAACAGTGAAATAATTTTTCAAATCAGTTCAGTAGTTTCGGAGCCTATTCAATGTCAACAAACAATCAAATATTTTCCTCTTTATTATTAGTACAGAATAGATTAGTACAGATACTCGTATAGACGATTACTGCGCGACAAGTTGGCTTATCGTTAGTTGGATACTACTTGGTTTTCAAGAGTGCTGTTGGCTGTGATGACCAGTCTAGAAAAGATGCTAAGATAATAATTAGGATTTTATTTAGGAAATTCTCAAATTCTAAGCTCGTCTTAAGAAATAAAGTTTTTTCGGTGAATCTGCGTATAGATACTACGACCTCAAGCTTATTAAAAACCATACGCATACAACATATTTTGTTTCGTAATGTACCTCAAAGTGGTTCGTGGCTAACTAATAATAGCCGCACCGGTCGATCGATCAGGTTAAGCTACTTTTGCCGCGGTCGGTCTGTGGATGGGTGACAATCTTTACATACCAAAACCCCGCCGTGCCTCGGAAAGCATGTTAAACTGTTAGTCCCGGATGTCATTCGTGGATCTTTGACAGTCGTTACGGGTTGCTAGAAGACCGAATTTCTGACAACCAGTCTTACTTTAAATTAATGATATCCTGGTACCAAGTAAATGGGTTGTGGAAGTCAGACAGGTAGTAGCTCCACGTACAATACTGGTATTCAGCTGCATACGGTTAGACTGGAAGCCGACCCCAACGTAGTTGGGGAAAAAGGCTAGGAAGATGAAGATGAAGTAGTAAGACCAAATGACCAGCTCAGCACACACGCACACAACATGCATTCAAAGTAAGTATTTGCAAGTTACCTGCCTATACTCATTTCTTTTGTAGTTTCAGCCCACATTATTACCAACCAATATTTCGGCTACCTAGCCCGTTGAGCACTGAACACAACTGAACACCCACTGAATAGCTAAACAACTAACAGGATAGCTGCATGGACGCTCAGTGAACTGGAACCCTCTTGTTCATTGCACCCTTTAACGTTAACTACTTTGTGGAGTAACAGAACTAGTCTGGGTACAAGTTAGGAGTTAGTGTTGGCTGGGGTTTTCATTTGGGCAACATTTTGCTGGATGAGCAACGATAATAAAGCTTTTGTTAGCGGCTTCGCCCACGTGTACATTGAAATAAAAAGCCCTATTTGGACCCAGGTCATGGTCTACTTGTGTACCGAATTTTATATTTTATCTTTAAAACCCCTGTTCAAATGGAACAGTTCAATTGTAACTTCGAACTAAACGCATTAGAAACATCTTTTCTTAGATTATGTGCGATCTTAGAAAAGTTTTCTGAAGTGATCGAAATGGTTAGGATATATTCTTCTCCTAAAATAAGAAATATCAGTAACCAAAATAACACACTGTATTCTGTTTGTCTTTGAATTAGTGATACAAGATCATTATGCATACCTACATATATACTCCAACAAAGCCTTGTTATTCAAAGACATAAAAACATTTTCCTTTCTCAACACAAAAATTCACGTATTGTTACACGCCGCGGTAAATAGAAGGATAAAATCATAAATATGGCTCTGCGCCACAATAGTCGCCGCTTGAAGTGAGCATTGGCACGGAAACGGAAGAGACACGCTTTACCGTTTGGAAGAACTCCAACAATACCCGAATACGGGTCAACCGTAAGATTTAGACACCATTGTGGAACAGACTTCGGCATTGTTAAGCTAAACTTGCTGACAAAACGTTTACCCCGTGGCCAGAAGCTACACGCGCCATCAAGCGAAAACAAATTGTTTAGAGCATGGCTGCTGTGAACGGGGTGCCCCGTTCATAGCATCCATGTTCTATTTTTTTTTTTACAATTTAGATTCTCCTGTAAAACACACTGTAGCATTGTTAAGCTTTACATGCTGACAAAACGCTTACCCCGTGACTTAGGACTACACGCTCAAGTGATACGAGTCTTTCGACAGCAACTGCACAGAAACAAATGAAAGAAGTTGTTTACAACTTTAGAGCATGCCACTAGTTACTGCAGCGTGTGTGAGCAAAAAAAGGAGAACCAAGTCGACTCAACTGAGGTTGTGGACGTGCCCTACGATTTAGACGCTGCTGTGGAATAGACTTTGGCATGTTAAGCCAAACTTGCTGGCAAAACGCTAAGGTAGACAGACAAAGCCTGTATTTCAATGATGAGCTAGCCAGACGTCTACAGCTTATTGCAACTGTACAAGAAAATGTTCGCGCATGGCAATAAATTAAACTAACGCCGCCGTCTTGTTGTTTCCATACAATTTCACAAATATTTACCAACAACGCCCTCGTCAATGACATTCAAACGCCAGAAGATCCTTGAAGCATAGACCGTATTACAAAACGCAATCTAACTTTAGTTCCCGTCTAAAGCTCTGAACCAGTTTTTGCATTCAACTCTATTTTTTCGATTTCGTTGAAGTTTTAGTACAAAAATTACAACTTAGCACCGGACTGCATTTAGGATTTTTTGGAGTGTGTTTATTTTGCTATGTAATCTTCCTGTGCGAGTCACAGTTAATACTTTTTCTTTCTTTCTTTCTTTAATTTCTATAAATATGGGTTCTTAATTGACAAACTGGATTGGTGGTTTAAACCCTATCTAAATAAAAATCTTGTAATAAGGGGGTTTGTGTTAAGTGCCATAAAATAGAGGTAGGTATGTTGCATTTAAAACTGAAGGGATGGCCATTTTAAAGCCAACATAACGAGCCAGAAAAGCAAGTTCTGATTTGAACAACCGCAAACCTCCATTAATTGGATGCAGATTTCAGGGATAAAACAAATACCTACATCATTATGAATTTAGTTAGTTCTCTTTAAATTAACAACAATTTGTACTAAAACCAGTTGCATAAACCAACACACACATTATCCATCGAACTGTTTTTTCTCACGCAAACCCATCTGCGCTGTCCGCTTCAATCACTTGAAACATCAAGATGAGCTAGCAACAGAACCCGGGAGGCAAACTAGTTATTACAATAAATCTCCTTGGCACAATCTGTGCAAGTATTCCTGCGGCTATAATTTAGTATGCTGTTATTAAGGATAGTTGCACACGAACCGTTGCGTGAGACCCGCCAATCACTCGTCGCCAGCGAGCCTGTCTGACAGTTTCTAGTCTGTAGAACGCCTTTTTTCTGGCTTAGACACGATTTGTGGCTTTGAAGAATGGATGCTTGTCGTCGTTTGGCTATTGGGGTTTTAGTCATTGTTTTGGGGTGAAATATGGCTTTTACGTAGGCAAAAAAAGGATAGCTTGTTAGACGATTAGATTATCGTCAATGCCCAACCTTTTCCCAACTATGTTGGGGTCGACGTCTAGTCTTACTGGGTACAGCTGAATACCAGTATTTCCTAGGAGTGACTGCCTATATGATCTCCACAACCTAGGTCAACAAGTGTCTGGGTTACACAATACTCTTTGGTAAGACTGGTTATCAGACTTTCGTGCTTCTGACGACCTATAACGACTGTCTAAGATAAACGAATGACAGCCGGGACCAACGCGGCAACGGCTTAACGTGCTCTCCGGGGCACGGAGGGGTCTTGGTGAGTAAAGGTGGTCCTTCATCCACGGACCAACCTCAGCTTCCAGTCTTAGCGAATGAAGCTGAATACCAGTATTGTGGCTTTGGGAATCCCAGGCTACTTCCCGGCCATTGTAGGCGCGGGCTTGCGGACGGCGAGTAATGGGTAGCTTGCTGTCCGGTAAGGACCAAGCCCGGGTCGACAGCGAGTTGTGTTCCACGCGCACCTCAAAGAGATGGCAGCACTAACTGAAGGGGCCCGCAAGGGCCGATGCCTGTCAGGGGTGCGGGTTGTTCGAAAAAGATACCGTGGCCCCTGGCACACAGGCAACTGAGGGAACACGGGTGGGTTTTAGTCAGCAAAAGTCTGACATGCCCTCCTGCTCCGCCCAGAGCGAGAGAAGTTATTTGCTGATTTCCCAACTTCAAAAAACAAAAAAAAACCAGTATGGTTAGACGATAAGATAAACGTCTCAATCTCGTCACAATGTTTCGTTCTTCATTATGTGTGTAATTCAGCAAGTGGAGAATTTAACATGTATATTTAATTTATCTTAGACGGCTAAAAAATTGAGTCACCAATTCAATTCATAATATTTACGGGAGTAGCAAAATTTTTTTTATTAAAAACGTGATGACGAAGACCGTACTTTTCCACCTAATCGAAAGAAAAATACCTAAACATGAATTTAGCACTCACAAAAAAAAAGTAGAGCAAGAGATAAATAAATTGGTTTCGCAATGGCGTGTAATATTTCAGGCATGCCAACTTGAATTCTAAAGCGGAACAATCTTACTGAACATCTGTTATGAATTTCCTTCAAATTGAATGAATTCCAATGGATATTAATTTTTAATTGCTTACCTTTTTGCTGAATTTATAGCTATAGTAAGTAGGTAGGTTCTTATTTCAGTTTTATGAAAAATTTACCAATTAAAAATAACTATACAAACATACGTACTTTTGGCTTTACGTACTTTTACTTATTATATCTACTGCAAATTACGTATTGTTATCAATAAAACAAATTCCAAAAAAAAACTACACTTTTATCAACATGGTATTAATTGGGCCTTTTATTTTGAAATTTTTTGCTTGTGTTCATATTATTATCAGTGACAAGTCGGCCATGAAATTCTTTTTACAGGATACAATTTTAAACAGTGCGCAAACTGTAACCATTAATTCAGCATATTATTGTAGACCCCTAGCTTAGAAATTTTTCGTCGGCTATACAAAAAAAAAAAATTGTTCCAATTTTTAATGACTGCCTTTCAAGACTCCAATGTTTTTTCTTGAATAAAAGACCCATGTTACTTCCATTGGTCTAGAGGTCGCAAGCGCTATTGCAGAGCATGATGTCTTGGGTTCGAGTCTGAGGGGCAGGCAAAGTGTTTTTGGGTTTTTGCATCTGAAATTTCACAGGAGTAGCCCGCAGATTTATGTTCGGTTGGTGGCAATAGGCTGGCCACCTTTTACATGGGACTTAAACATAACTAGCGAAATGTGGGTGTACTATAATAGCTACACTTCTGCCCTACCATTCGGGATAACAAGGCGTGATGTTATGTTAAGGCCATGTTAACTTTAATTAACATTTTGATCACGTTTATTGCAGTCGTTTTACGTATAATAATCACACATGAGTAAAATTATAATTAAAGTATCCATTAGTAATTAAGTAAATCTGATATTTTTTCTTATAAATTGTCTTTCTATGGTGAAGTAGGTCTTATTATTTTATTATTGTTTTTTTTTATATTTTAAATCACTTTCACAAAATCGTATAAAATTTGATATATATATTAACTATTTAATAATAAATAATCCATAACTGGATGCAGTTTGGCATTTTGAAATTTTAAGGTATATTTGTAATTATAATTATAATTGTTATTGAAGGACAAACTGCTTATAAAGATAAATTAAGAGGTGACTTTGGTGATTTTTATATATAAGATAAAGTATGATTAATTATGTTTTGAGTTCCATCACTGTAGGCAAAAAAGACTTGAAAATATCATATTTTTCAAAAATATTTACGGTTAAAGAGATAACACTGCTTTAAAAAACTACCTTTTGACCGTTTTCAAGAAATCTCCCCCAAAACCACACAAACTACCACCAAATCCAGCTCCCAATCCCAGCTCTCCACATTTCCACCGCAATTAATATTTATTGTCCAAAGTCCACGTTAAGCAGTTTAAACAAAGTTAAGTTGGACAACACTGCCCCACAGCGCTCCTAACTGTTTAAAATTTAAACAGTTTTGATGCAACTTCCACCGTGCAGGACAAGTTGGATTATTGTTGAATTATTAAAGGATTAGTTAAGGATGTATCTAAAGTTGATGTGACGGGTATTTTAGAGTTAAGGGTACACTAGTCGCAATCATGAACTCACTGGTGGGCCTGGCTAAAATGCACTCTGTGTCACCAGGCTTCGTGTCCGACAGAGGTAGTATCAGTGATAAGCAGTTAGACGCTAGTCTACACGCACAACATTATTGAGTGAGCTGCAGGATCAGTTAAAGTACAACAGGCGCGTAAAAAAAGTAAGAAAAGTCCTTCGGAAGATCGGGTATTCTGAAAAAACCACTACATAAATCAATGACCAATTAAGTTGATTGAACTTTTCGATAGTTGAGCTTTGTCGGTACCGACTTGGTTTTTGAGATTTTACACTCCTTTTATTACTTGAACACGCCCAAAGTTAGGTTAAATTAGCAAGAAAAACGAATCTTTGTTGGCTCATAACTTTTTAATGGCTTTTTATTTTAGTATTCTGTTTCCGTACAGACAATATTAATAATGAGACAAAACCATACCATGTTTAATTTTTGATGTACATAGTCAAACAGTGGAGTAAAACCCTCCCGAAGTTTGTACGGAAAAAATGTGGACAAGTGTCACCTTAAGGGGAACATTTTGGTTATTGTTTTTACAAGATCTTCCCCCCGGTGTCTATGGATTACAAGCAAGACGCGATGGTGCGACGTGAGTCAGGTAGAACAATTTTTATGAAATTTTTGTAGAATTTGTTCTACTAGAGTGGCGTCGCGCTGACCTGTTGCGCCTGTCTACGGAAGCCTTGACGCACATCAATAAGTTTAGGTTATTTCAGGACGTCACCTCTGTTATTTATTATCCATGACTTTTCTCCCTAGTATGTCCCCTTAGAATGTCCTTATGAGATTTGTATTAGTTAAGCACTAAAAACAGCTCTTAGGGGGATAAAACATTGTGCTCCTCAAGTTCACGAGTTAAGTTACACGAGTACTAACAAATGCTTGCCCTGACTGGACTGTTTAACTCAAACCAGGGTGTGGATCTTTCAAAAGACCATTTCAGGCAGTTATTTACATTGTCTTCACATGATTTGACAAAAATTATGTCTGGAATTTAAAAGAGACTTTAACCGTAAGTTTGTTTCGCCATTTTTTCTCAGAGGTTATCCGTAGTCAGATAGGAAAATGTCGACCCCATTTCGTGATTCCGATAAGTATCTTATTTACAGGATAAACAATTTTATTTTGCTTCGTATTTTTTATTTTATTTCATCGAAGGGTATTTTTTATTTTATTTCAACGTAACGTGAATAGTTTTGTAACGCCCAAAAAAAAAAATATAGTCATGTTTTGAGCAATAATGAGAAGTAAAGAAAGTGCTAAAGTATAGAATTCACTATTTGAAATCGATAAAGGAGTTAAGATATAACCAGGAAAACCGAGGCTATGTTATAAAAGTAAGTTAAGTTGAAAGCCACAATAGTATTAAAAGAAGAAACTTCATAGAAACATTCCACGTTAAGACTTCAAAATATGGTTTGCGAACTTGTAAAGCACTCCCATTTACGGTAACCACAAGACTGCTCGTTTGGCTCACTCAGACTGCACTGGAGCACTGGGCATTCTGCCAGCGGTATCGCAAATAATACTAGTTACATTATGAAATTGAGAGATACTTAACTGATTAAATTGTAGAACATTGGTTCTCGTGATGCTCATTTGTTTTTTTAAACAATACGATGTTTTTAAACGTGGTAGGCAATATTGGTCGTGTTAAATTTGCATATGGATTTTTATTTTATTATAGTACTAGCTTCTGCCCGCAACTTCGTCTCTGTCAAATTTCTTGCTCCCCCGATTGCTTGCCCACCCCGACGCATCGAATCGCCTGGCCGTGCAAGTACTTCGTATTCGTGGCCTTTTTCTTTTTGCTCGACTGCTAAGGGCCCTAGCATGTTATATATCCTTCCTCGAAAAATGGGCCACCTAACACTGAAATAAGTTTTCAAATCGGACCAGTAGTTCCTGAGATTAGCGCGTTCAAGCAAACAAACTCTTCAGCATTATAATATTAGTATAAATGCGGGCAAGTGCGAATCGGACTCGCAGACGAAGGGATCTGTAGGTACTAATAAAAAGGTTTCTTGTTTATTTAACTTTATTTTTATTTTCAGTTGTTATAGCGGCCATGGTAGTACACGCTTTGTGAAATTTCAAGTGTTGCCCCTGTGACAGACGGGCGGATAGCGTAGCCTTGGCAAAAGGGTCTCTTTGACACCCTTTGGGTACGGAACCCTAAAACGGAAGATTGTATCTTCCGTTTTGGCAATTCCTATATTTTGTCCTCTATAACATGCATTATTATAAGCAGTCTCCTAAGCAAGAAAAATCAGAATAACAGATAAGAAAGGAGTACTTATTTTTTTCCCTGGGACTGCCTCGTTGGTCAGGTGGGCACAAGCGTTACTGCTGAGCAAGAGGTCCTGAGTTCGATACCCAGGTCGGGCAAAGTGTTTTGGGTTTTTCTATCTGGAATATCTCAATAGCATCCCGGAGTCTGGATATGTGCCCGGTTGATGGCAATAGGCTCGCCCGTATTAAATGGGAATTTAAACACAACTGGAAAGCTGTGGGCGTACTATAGTTACACCTCTGCCCATTAGGTAGCTCGCTGTCCGGTAAGGACATAAGCTACGGCGCGTCGTGTTCCACGCACGACTCAAAGAGATGTCAGCACCAACTGGTGGCGACCTGCCAGGGACGCGGGTTGTTCGATAGAGGTACCATGGCCCCTGGCACACAGGCAACTAGAGGAACACGAGTGGGTTTTAGTCAGTAAAAGTCTGACACGCCCTTTGGGGATAAGAGACGTGTTGTTAATGTTGTTATGTTATGCATCTTATTTCTGTGTGATTGGAACTCTTATCACAAGTACCTACATACACACAATATATTCACAAGTCCATTCGCTCTAACGTTAACAACTCCATTCCTATTAGTTTCCATTTCATCAAACGGAAAGCCTTCCAATATCAGTGTAGCAAAGGTGACAAACTGGCAAACGGTTAATCGCCAATCAAAGACGTTTCCTACTCTGTAATGGAAATACCGCAACGCTGGGAAGCCAAGCCTTTGAAAGGGATACGAATGCCTATTTTCACCAACACTTAATATAAATGCGCTGTTTTATTTTGAACGCTGGGCTCGGGAACAGAGCGTTTAAAATCCAACAGCGCTCTGCAGGTGTCGCCTAGTCTGCCTGGGTATAACTACCTCATAGCTGCTACGCGTAAGCTTTTGGCAAGCCTGAGCAATCTATCGTGTGACTTGACAGTCGGTTTCGGCACGGGATAAACGGATTAGGTTCGATTCCAAGATTTAGACTTAGAGAGACCTGTGTACGATTATAATCGATAGTGAATTAGTAATAAAGAGGATACTATTGGTACGCTAAGATCTGGGTATTTTTTTATCTTTCTTTACCTCAAAAGGAGAAAACGGAACCCTTATAGGATCACTTTGCTGTCCGTCTGTCCGTCTGTCTGTCAAGACCCTTTTTCTCAGGAACGCGTGGAGGTATCAAGCTGAAATTATATATCAAATACTCAAGTCTACTGTCCCTTGGAGCTGTGAAAAAATCAAACTTCTAAGCCAACGCAATCAAAAGATACAGCCGTTTATGCCGCAAATTTTCGAAACTCGCAAGGGAATCAAAACCTACAGGGTACTTCCCGTTAACTCAGAATCTTGAAATTTGGTACGAAGTAAGGTCTTACAGCACAAATAAAGGAAAAAAAAATTACCTATAGCGGTATAATTATAATACCATAACTTATACTTAAATACCTACAGGTTTGTACGGAACCCTCGGTGCGCGAGTCCGACTCGCACATGGCCGGTTTTTTTAAATCTCTGATTGGGCTTGCTCTTGACCTCAATCACACCTGATTGAAAGCGATTGATGACGTCTATGATGGAACGAGTGTGTCCAGAAGATGCCTGTTCACTCTTGTTTTAGAGAAGGTAGACGAGTTGAATGTGGAAAGGAACACGCCGGCTAAAAGTTCCACATTTTGGTTGTGCGAATTTGGCTGTGAGAAGTGCTTAGTAAGACTGGTCCGGATATCAACCGAGTGTGTATAATACCCCAGTGTGTCTCATAATACGGTAGTAAAAGGGCAATGGTGGGATCAGGTCGAGGAGCGTTGGAAGTACAATTTGAAGAAGACCGACAGGCAAGCAACATTAAGCCAATAAGCCAGGCTGTGAAGCTTGGCCAAGATTATTTCGCATTACAATGAAAGTTACAGGTTAGTCTGCAAAATTAAAATTTTCTTACGTTATTGGAATTTGTAGGCCATGTCAGTCAAGCTGCATGATGAACAAAACACGATTCGCGACCGTAACAAATTTTACGGAATAATAATCGTTTTAATGATCAATACAACCGTATTCGTTCACGTTTAGTCCACTCTCGACCCCTAAAAGAAGATTTGTTCATTTGTTTCCTCTCAACCCTTAAACATAGTACACACTCGACCCCAAGGGGGTGAGATTGGATTTTCATACAAAGGACATGCATACCTCATCCACTTTCGACCCCTAGTTCGGTAAGTACCTAAAATAAATATTTTGATACAGTAAGGTACACACGCCTACACATCAAGCTATACCTTTCCAGTATAAGCTCCGTATAAGTATAAGCTCAGTATCCGTACAGCGCGAGATCAGCGTAAACTGGAAATGTATAGCTTGATGTGTAGCCGTGCGTACAGAGTACTTTGGGGGTCGAGAGGAAACTAAAACTTGGCTGGAAAATAAATCCTCTCTCGACCCCCAAGGGTCGACTATAAACTATAGTCAGAGGTCCAGGGGACACATTCATTATAGGAGGTGGAGGGGTCGAGAGTAGACTAAACGTTTGTTTATGGCCTAGAACTGACCTGCAAATTGCAAAAAAAAAAAACAGGAAAAAAAAGAATTTCGCGGGTTCCCTGGCACTTTCACCTTAACTGATTATTACAACTACTGCAAGACTGCAACGTTAAAACTACCTCGGATTACCTAGTTGCAATCTTTACATAACCTCGTAATCCGATTTCCCATCCAGCAATATGTTACGAAACTAACACCAGTCATATAAAACTGTCTCCCAACTTCACACACAAATATTATAAGTAAGCTTAAACTTGGAAACATGCAGAATTTCTTCGCGTTTGCAAACTACCGATTTCTGGGATAACTTTGTTCATCGAACATTCCCGAAGTTTGCCGAGAAAGAATTTATAAAAGATTTCCCACCAACTTCTCGGAGACGCGGATAGTTTGCCAAGTGTCACCTTGCATATGTACTTTTTAAGAGGCTTGTCGGGGCACGTCGGGGTCACCTATGAGGAACAGGGTATACAGTTCACTCATCCTCTGTTGAAAAGGCAGGATTCTCCGACCAGACAGGCGTTGTGTCTGGTGGGCAACTGTTCAAAAATTGATGTCAGGACGTTGTCATACATCGTTACATTTAGATCGTTTTATTCCTATAAAAGGGTTATTGTACAGACGCCAGCACATCAAGCTACCCCAAACTGTCCAAATTTCCCAATTGAACATGAACCAAATACTTACGTAATAAAGATGAAAATCTATCAAAGAAATTTAACTGATTGGCGTAGCTTGATGTGCTGGCGACTGTAGTCTGTCAGTTCATTTTTATTTCACGATTTGGGTTGATCCCAATGTAAAAGTTATTCAGAATGATGAGTACAATGACCCTTTTAAAGGATTAAAACGATCAAAATGTAACGGTGTATATGCCAGTTGCGTGGTAAACAGATCAGTCATATATGCAGTCGGTCCACGTAGACTACTAGTGTACAGGTGCATCGGGATAAGACTGGAAGCCGCCCGCAAACATTTTTGGGAAAGGGCTAGCAAGATGATGATAGTCAATAATGAGTAAGGCGATTAACATACGGCACCACAAACCGCCGCGGTAGGCGGTGAAGCGGATCTCATGGCGCATTGGTCCCCCCCGAGTGGGTTCCCGCATTGTCGTTGCGGGGGGGCTTAGTAACCGTGGTCTCCCATCCACGGTGAAGCCAAGAGGAACCCATCGGTGGGGCCGCTCGTCAGGGCTTTTGCCTTCAAGCCATTGACGTAGCGGCCAAAAAGTAGGTTGCGGTGAGGTGCATCGCAACTGAGGTGGGCCGCGATGTCGAATGGGAGGCATCGCGGCTGAGGGTTACAGGCTGCGGTAGAGGAGGAGTGCCGGTGCTTCTGAGCAGCGCTCTTCCCTTCCGTGGCCTGGACGGGGCCGCCACCGTTTGATGGCGGACGCGGTGGGGCCGCAGGGGAAGAGGAGTGTCGGTATAGCGTCAGCCGCTCTCCCTATCCTCTGCGGCCGAAAAGTGGTAGACGGGACGGCGCGTTGTGTTCCTCACGCGCGCCGTCAAAGATGTCAGTAACCACTGGTGGGGTCCGCAAGGGCCGATGCCTGCCAGGGGTGCGGGTTTGTTCGAAAGAGATACCACGGCCCCTGGCATACGGGCTACTGAGGGAACACGGGTGGGTTTTAGTCAGTAAAAGTCTGACACGCCCTCCTGCTCTACTCAGCAGGAGAAGTCATTTGATGATTTCCCACCCAAAAAAAAAAAAAAAAAAAAAAAAAATGGCGCATTGGTCTCTAAGAAATCCGTTGATGCCTAACACACGTACACCGCCCGACCGCGCGGTCGAATAGTATGCCACCGCGGCGGTGCGCGGTGCCGTGTGTGAATCGCCATATTGCCACCATAAAACAAGCCAAGATTAATAGACAATATTTTCATCTCCATCACGAAGGAATTCGATTAGGAGCTGCACTGCTTTCTTAAATTAACTTCACGAAGTACCTTCTAAATGCAAAAAGGAATCGAGACATTGGAACTTTTAAGACATTCCCAAGTTTTTAAGTCGCTGGCGAAATGAGTTGGAAAGTAACGACTAGATAGCGAGCCGTCCTTTTAGCGATTAAGACTTAATCTAAATGTTGGAGGAAATTAGATTCGAAGCAGGAACAGCTTACTATCAGGGTTTCCTTAGTGTTGTAACTAGCTCTATGTCGGTAATAGGGCCGTCTTAAATCTATACAAATATTATAAAGCTTAAGAGTTTGTTTGTTTGCTTGAACGCGCTAATCTCAGGAACTACTGGTCTGATTTGAAAAATTATTTCAGTGTTAGATAGCCCATTTATTGAGGAAAGCCATAGACTATATATCATCACGCTAAGATCAAAAGGAGCGGAGCACCAATGAAGAATGTTGATTCGATGCGACGGGGTGGGTCGGGGAGAGGGAAATTTGACGCAGACGAAGTTGCGGGCAGAAGCTAGTTATAAATAAACTAAGAATTGCTTCGTGGTTGAAGTTGTCGCAAGTACTGAGCATGAGGTTTCGATTCGAAGGTTGGGCAAAATAATATCGAGTTTTTCAAATTTATTTTATTACATTATGAGCCCGAAGTCTGGGTTGGTTCCCGGTTTATGGCAGTAGGCCCTTATTAGTTGGGACTTGACCATAACTACTTACAATATTTATTATTAGCCACGAACGTCCCACACCTGAGCGAAGACCTCTCTAATCTTTTTCCACCTCTCTCTGGTTAGAGCTGCCGAGAACCAATCTTTATTAAAGGAGTCCAGCTCATCCTCCCATCTCCGCCTGGGCCTGCCGCTAGCGATGTCGTACACTAACATCATCATCATCATCTGCCTAGCCTTTTCCCAACTATGTTGGGGTCGGCTTCCAGTCTAACCGGATGCAGCTGAATACCCGTATTTTACATGGAGCGACTGCCTATCTGACCTCCACAACCCAATTAACGGGTAATACGATACCCTTTGGTAAGGCTAGTTGTCAGACTTTCGGGCGTCTGACGACCCGTAACGACTCTCAAAGATCCACTAATGACAGCCGAAAGCTTAACGTGCTTTCCGAGGCACGGAGGGGTCTTGGTATCTAAAGATGGTCACCCATCCACGGACCAACCTCGGCATGCATGATCGATCGACCCGTGCTATCGTAAACTTACTAACATTTCTTGGTTTTATTTCAACTTCTACGAAAAATCCCCTAGAAGTGAATGCCATAAAACTCGATTGTTCTCGTCAAATCAAGCGTCCTAGGAGCCGTAAATTCCCATCGTATTACGCAAACTGCATCATGAAATTGATGCGAACGGATAAAGATACGCTACACTTCCTACCATAAAATATATCCCTTTTTTGCGTTGGTCATTGTTGCTGACCGCCCAATCTAGGCCCTCGATGGTCTTACTTAAAGGGTCTAATATAAAGATATAGTAGGTAAATGATTTTCTCTCTAACTCTCACACATACATACATACATACAAAACGTCACGTTTTTTTTTAATGGGTTATGCAGAAACTATATTTAGAACGCAACTTGTTAAGATTCTTACATGTTTAATATTCACAATTCCGAAAACTGGAAGGTATAGTCACAAAAAGAAATAAGTAACTAGACCCGTCGGCTGTAACTGAACTTTAGTAAGTAGAATGAAATTGAATTTGATAAAGATATGTTTTCTATAAAACATTAAATCGTATTCGAAAACATCCATCGCTTTCTTACCAAACGTCAACTATATCCAGGTATAACTATGTCCAGGGGTGCGGGTTGTTCGAAAGGGATACCGTGGCCCCTGGCACACAGGCAACTGAGGGAATACCGGTGAGTTTTATTTTATTTTAATTTAATTTATTAATAACCAACTTATACTTAGTTTGCACTACTCATACAAGTTATCGGTCAATACAAATTATAACACATACAATCATAGAAAAACCGAACAACGTTAAATTACATTTAAACCTAGACAAAAATAGAAGAGATAAACGATTGAATAAAATTATTTTAGTCAGTAGAAGTCTGACACGCCCTCCTGCTCCACCCAGAGCGGAAGAAGTTATTTGATCATTTCCAACCCTCAAAAAAAAAAACCTGGTTACTTATCACCTTCGGTGACCGTACATTGGTTTTCCGCACTAAAATAGACCATGCATCATTTTAATTTATTGACACAAACATTGGCAATCACTCCCAACAACTCCCCCTTAAATTACATCCCCAGCCATTACCGTAAAATTAGTTAAAAATATTTTAATATCGACACTAGATACGCTCTCCAATTCAACTCGACCCGTGACCAAACGCTGCGCAATATAATATGACTGTGTAGAATAAATATAAATCATGTGTGAAATCGTACACGTGTGGGCCACCCCTGTTTACGTCAGTAGGGGTGTGCGCGCATTATTCGTGAGACCACAGTTCACCAACATTTTTAACCGCGCTTGCTCTATTTGTGACGCTGCAATTCTTTGTACGTTCTGCGCGCAACCGGCATTATTTTTTACAAGGACTGTATTTCCGTTTGCCGCATACAAACGATGCTGATTACACGTAAGGAAATACAAGCCAGGATCAGTGAAAAAGATGACTTGACGCTAGTGACGAAATCTGCGAGAATGTATTAAATAAATTTTGGCAGAATTATTTAAAGTCTTGGATACAAGAAGGTTAACAAGGGCGGCATACCCTTTTGCCCTATGTCTTTCAGGTTATAAAGATTGCCTTGAAAATTAAATAGGTTCACGAAATACGAGTTGGAGTAAGTAAGGTCGTTAATTTTTTGGTATTTATAACTTTTAACATGACATAACTACTATTTTCGCATCTCAGTTCGTAACAAAACAAATGCATCAATCAATCTACCACAGATGTTGAGAACTCCTGCTGAACCCTCAATGGAGTTGCATCGCATTACTCGAGTGAAATAATAGACTTAACTATATTTCATATTATGTGAAACATAATGGCACACAATGCTTTTAATTAATTAAAGTAAGTTCGCGTGATGTCGCCCCTTGTCGTGCGAAACTAAAATAAATATAACTACATATGGTTCGTTGTATAAAATTATTATGCTCCAATTGAAAAATGATAATGGCACCCTGTAATTGTTTTCGTGCAGGTCAAGGATTTACTTAATAAACTAGGTTTTTCAGCATTTAATGCTTCCGCAGATAAATGTCCACGAAGTTTTTTATAGAAATTGTTCTACTAGATTAATAATATTCTGAGTACTCTGTATCAAGAAGTTCGAACTACCCACATCCTTATGTAAGTACATAGTAATTACATAATTAACATGAAGTAAGTACTAAAACACTGGTATATCACGAATTACATAAGCCTCAGTACATTCAGATTACATTGCAACTACTCGTGTAATTTACTAGTTATTAAAGGCTTTACGTTACATTTGAAATGTGGCTTCTCAATAGGAATGATATTAATATATGACGTAAGTAGAGCAATATTCTGCGTGAGAATTGCGAGAGAACCACGTGATGTATTTATAAATAAACGCGTCATACATGAACATTAGAGTACTGAAAAACAGCGTAACCTAGCAACATAGCTACCTCGTGAGAAAACCGACATGTCCTAGAAACAAAAATTCGAAGACCTGTGACATCTACCAACCCGCACTGGGCTCGCGTGGTAGAATACGGCCCGCAGCCTCGCAGACAGAAGGCCTGTGTGCCAGCAGTGGGAACATTATAGGCCGATTATGTATCAGTGGCAACGCGTCAATACTCCACTCTAAGTCACTCGTCCCACCATTAATTATTTCAAAGAACAATTATTTTTAAGCCAAATATTATTGAAAAACGCCTGCGCGCAATGAAAAGCAAATCCGTACAAAATTCACTGATTCCAACTTAGTATACCTAAGCGAAAGTGGGGGCCTCTCCTCTTCTCTTCTCTTATCTTCTGAAGAAACATTAATCACGCGGTGTTTTTCCCCTGGCCATAATCACCCAACCGCCATGTTATGAATGTATGGGACAGTTGAGAATTTTTTCGCGATTACAAATTTTGAACCCATGGAGCAAAATTTTTCAGTTTGATGATCTGTACCACACCCTTAAATTTGAGCACACCATTCTGTCCAAGAAACAATTTCAAAAATTGCCACATTCAATCTTAATCAAATATTAAACAATACTGTTGAACTGTATAACAAAACTTTTTCACCTACCCACCATCAATATCAATTATAAAACCACTCTCTGCTCAGTAGGAAACCGCAAATAATAACATTCGTATAGCGAGGGTAGTTTTCACTCGGCAGGGCGGCGATCGATTATGCGTCTAGCCATAAATTCACGGGAAAGTACCTGAACTACTTAAGTACATGTTGCTTTGGTTGGGAAGAATTGGTCTGAGTTGGTGAAGGCATCTGTGAACTTGGGTTTTTGGGACGGGTTGTTTATCACAAAAACTTTACGAAAAAAAAAAAGTTTTTTATTTTACACTTTTAGTCTTGGTACTTATATATCCCACAGCAATTCGTATACCACTACTTACCATGTAAACAATAAGGAAGTAGTAAAATATCATCGAGATACACATAGTGGATTAAAAACTTACTATGGAAGCTAACGCAAAAACTTCCCAGGCTAAGTTGATAAAATTTATGTGGTACCTGGGAAGTACCCTTTCAATTTCCAAGTCAGTTCAGGCGTCTTCGAGTAATCGGGGAAAATACATCTAATACTTCTAAACGAGCAATTGTACATATATAAATAAAAAGAAAAGTCCTGACTGACTGACTCATCAACGCCCAGCCCAAACCCTTAGACCGCGAAAGCTGAAATTTTGCGAAGAGTTTCCCTTTATAATGTAGACAAGGAATAAGGAAGGATTCTTCGTAATTCAACCCCTAAGGGAGTTAAATAGGGGATGAAAGTTCCGCGCGGGCGATGACGCTGGCAAAAGCTAGTTCTTGTATATAATATAATCTGAAGCTCGGAAACGGCTCCAACGATTTTCATGAAATTTATTGTTGTTATTGCTCGTCGAATCGTTGAGCTTCATCAGTTCTGAGTTAAGCTGCATGATTCGAAAGTGTTAAATGCGAAAGTGTTTGTAACAAACCTACTTGCAGAAATTAAATCATTTATCATTTACTAGCTTTTGTCAGCGGCTTCGCCCGAGTGGAGGTCGGGGTACTTTACAAATAAACCTTCCTCTTGGGCACGCCACGATTGCGGGGTAAGTCCCCTTTTTGAGGAGTGGCTTGGGAGGCGGCACGGCATCCTCACCTTCCGCCTGACGCAGGTTCTCACCGGACACGGTTGTTTGGGGAGGTTCCTGTTTCGGATAAGGCGGGAGGAAACGCCCGGGTGTTTCCATTGCGAAGATCGCCCTGAGAACACGGTGGAGGTCTGCCCGGCTTGGGCGGAGCACCGCCGTGTCCTTGTGGCGACGATTTCTCGCGTCCGGCCCTGGTCCAGGCCATGTTACGGAGCGAGAGTGCATGGGCAGCCGTCGCTTCCTTCTGCGAAGCAGTGATGCTCGCGCTCTGGGCGTCGGGAATCCCAGGCTAATTCCCGGCTACCGTAGGCGTGGGCTTGTGGACAGCGAGTAATGGGTAGCTCGCTGTCCGGTAAGAACCAAGCCCAAGTCGACGGCGCGTTGTGTTCCAGGCGCGCCTCAAAGAGATGTCAGCACAAACTGATGGGGCCTGGAAAGGCCAATGCCTGCCAGGGGTGCGGGTTGTTCGAAAGATATACCGTGGCCCCTGGCACACAGCAACTGAAGGAACACGGGTGGGTTTTAGTCAGTAAAAGTCTGACACACCCTCCTACTCCACCCAGAGCGGGAGAAGTTATTAGACGATTTCGTACCCTCAAAAAAAAACCATCGCAACTTGGAGCTGATACAATCTGTTGTTCCTCTGGATCAATTTAGCATTATTGATAACTACATATCTACAGAGCAATGTGTGCTGTGACCCGGAAATCTGTACGAAACGACCGATAGATAGGCCGATAATAGGGCGAATCTATTGTCAGTTAATTAACTATCAATTATACTAAACCGGTCAAGTGCTAGTTGGGCTCATATAAAGACCATTCCGTGTTTGATAGAATGTGCAATTGGCATTTGATTTAAATCCAACTGAATGTGAACACTAGATTTCAATATATTTTGCTAATTTGGTTTGTGAATAGGAATTAATTTAAATATTATCATCATATAGGCTTTAGAGTTTCCCTATATGATCGAATAAATAACGAAGAGATCCGCAGGAGAACGAAGGTGTCCGATGTAGCCCGAAGAATTGCCAAACTTAAGAAGGGCAAACTGCTCGTAGATCAGATGCCCGACGGAGCCGAAAGGTTCGGGACTGGCTGCGGTAGTATTCATATGAATAGATCATATGATTTCATATCATCTACCTACCCTTTTCTCAACTATGTTGGGATCCTGGTGGCTTCCAGCTGCACCGGATGCAGCTGAATACCAGTATTTAACTTATCTCACCTAACCTAACCAGTTACTGGGTAATACGATACCCCTTGGTATAAAGACTACATGTAACGACAGACGAAGATCCGGGACCAACGTTTAAACGTGCTTTCCGAGGCACAGAGGGTTCCTGATACGTAACGGATTTCACTCATCCATGGATCGGCCTCGGCAAGCTTAACTTAACCTTCGCACCGACCCGTGTGCCTGTTATAATTTAACCACGAGCGAGATTAGATCCTTTAATAGCAGTAATAAGTGGTTTAGGTACTCCTCTTAGTAAAACATTCAAAAATTTCGCTATGCCCCATTCCACTCATTTAGCAGTCATCAAAGAGAAAAATATAATATTAAAAGGAAGCAATAAATAAAATCTTTTCGAGATATTTTTCATGAAAGCTAATTAGAGATGGAGTTTCAACGTCCATTAACGGAATTACTGGCGTTCCCCTTCACGAATCCTTTAAAAATGTTCGCGTTTGTAGGCGAAGCTGGCAAGGGTTCAGGGCGAGCGTCCCCTTCCGTATTGAATTCTACTTTTTATGGCGTTTTGTGACCTATAAGCGTGTGTGATGCTAACGGCAGCGTTAGGGGAGATGCCGTAGCATGGGTCGTAGATAATTTTGGTTCCCTTTTTAGGGTTCCGTACCGAAAGGGTGCCAACAGACCCTATTCCTAAGGCTCCGCTGTTCGTCCGTCTGCCACAGGGCTGTATCCTTTTGAACCTCAATAGTATGACTCGAAATTTTCCCGATTGTTTACTACTATGGCAATAACAATAAATAATAAAACATTAAGTTAAAAATTAAGTGTTCTACTTGGAGTTTTTTTTTTTTTTCAAGTAAAATATGATGTGTTCCATATTGTACGGTGGTACAGCACCATTCGTGTGCGAGTCCACCTCGAACTTGGCCGATTTTTTAGGAGTAGTTCAGAAACTGAGTAATGACCAGCGAATACAGAAGTAATATGTCTTTTCGGAGGAATTGCACTCATGCGAAAAAAATAAAGACGATTCTTCGCATTCAAAGAGTATGTGAAAGAGTACTCTCGGAACTTTGTTTAATTTAAAGGTCCCTAGAAGTTTTGCATAACTAAGTTAATGTAATTTAAACTCCCAAAAACTAAGCGAGATTGAAAGCTGAGTCGTTTCTGTAGTTTGGGTAAATTGCTTTTACATAATGAGAACAACATCCCCGTAACTTTAGCAAAATTTGACTCACACAAATTCAATTGTCTCGCATTACTTACATTGAACTTAAATATGTCTGTTACTGGCGAAATGTGAGTCCTCCTCTGCCTAGCTCTTTGAAGCAAACAGGCGTGGTCTAGGGAATTCTTGTCACAAAGAGGCATCTTAAAAACAACCTGTCAAAGGGATAGCTTGGCAGCCATGTTAGATTTTACTTGAGGTGGATAGGCTAGGCTAGGCTGGCAGGCATCGGCCCTTGCGGGCCCCATCATTTTTTGTGCTAACATCTCTTTGAGGCGCGCGTGGAACACAACGCGCCGTCGACTTGGGCTTGGTCCTTACCGGACAGCGAGCTACCCATTACTCGCCGTCCGCAAGCCCATGCCTACGGTGGCCGGAAATCGGCCTGGGATTCCCGACGCCCAGCGCGTCTCCGTATCCTGCGGCGGCTAGGGTCGCGAGGGCGCATATGCTGCCTCTCCCTCACGTGCGCCGCCTCCCTCTTCGCGAGCATTACTGCTTCGCTGAAGGAGGTGACGGCTCCCCATGCCCTCTCGCTCCGTACCATGGCCTGGACCAGGGCCGGACGCGAGAGAAAAAGTTGCCCGCGAAATTTTCTATTTAGACAGAGAGACCCTTCGGAGAAAACAGGCGTGATCCACAGAATTCTTGTAACAAAGTGTTACCTCATTTGGCATCTTGAAAATAAAATGTCAAAGTGGTAGCTTGACGGCCGTATTCATTCATTTACTTAAGATGGATGCGCTGAAATAGCCGATTTTTTTTTTGTTTTTATTATTGTAGGTCAGTATCAGGTTGCATGATGAAAAAATATGACACGCAACGCATATAATCCCATTGAATGACTGTTTCATGAAAACATCATTCAATGGGATGGTTGCATTGTTGCATCCATCATCATTTCAGCCGAAAGACGTCCACTGCTGAACATAAGTCCCCCCCACCCAAATGGGGTTTTTGCCATAATCGCCACGCTTGGCAGGCGGGTTGGCGATCGTAGTATGGTGGTAAAAATGCATTGAGAACGCTGCTCCCCATTCTCTAGTAGGTCCCTTAGTCGCCTTCTACGAAACCCACGAGAAGAAATGGGATGATGCTATTCTTTTACGTCCGGCACCACACAGAACGATTGATTTATGATTTGAATCATTATAATTTTATTGATCTCGAATCATATCTTGTTTATAATGCCTACAGGGTGTAACGGAAGAAAATTTGAATTTGCAAGCATAGCGATCCCACCTTAAGTGCCGAGTTTCTGAAATGATAACCTGAGTTTCACTTAGTAGATGAAATATAACTCCTTTGAAAACCTTGGTTTCTTTTAGTTAACTCGCCTCAGATTAAAATGTCTGCCAATTGAGTAGCTGTATGCAGTTGAAGTCAAAGAGAAGTGTACCTTAGTAGATACGGAAGGAAGGCAGAAAATTAAGATTTATTTTGATTTCACGACTTTTCATTGCATTAACTTTTGTAGAATTTGTTTTTATTGTGGTCTTCATTGCTCATATACTCGTAATATATCTAGAAACTAGAAAGTGTTTTTGATAGGCGAATAAAATAAAGCGCTTGAGCAAATATGCAGCAGTCATACGTTCGGTTTCTGTCAATACGTCTAACTAACTTGTATGGTCCCACTGTTGGGCAACAGCCTCCCTCTCCCTTTTCCACACAATTCTTTTTTTTTTTTCTAGTGCTGGCCAGTCCTTTCCATAGAGTCATGCTCGTCCCGCCATCTTCGTTTCGACCTGCAGGGATGGCGTCGTGCGTTTAGTGGGACCCAATTGACCCAATCCTTCTCTTAGCCCATTTGTCATCTGATATGCGTCAGACATGTCCAGCACACTTTAGCTAAGCAACTTTCTGGCACAACTTCTTTTCATGATTTTGGCTGTATACCATCAGTTTCAATACTTGACAAGTGTATGGATACTTAAGGCTGATTTTTCAATTGTCAAATAACTTTTATCTTATGAAGAATAAATCTGAAAGTTTGCAATATTTTCTATACAAAAGCTGTTAAACAAACATATTTATTCCTCAGATAATGGAAAATCAGCCCATAATTAATGAACCAAATGGGTCTACTGCAGTCCACGGTTTGACACTTTGTGGCTCGACATGACGTTTCTCAATTCAAATCGAAACAACAAACAATAGTCCTCCGTTTTTCTTTTGTTTGATTTATTTGTCTATTCCAAACTAATTTATTCATGAATGAATTCAAGCAGCCCTCAAATAGCCATACAATGACTCATTTCACTCCAGCCTTGGAAACTAGTTAGGCGCAAAACTAGGTATAAACTACAGTCGCAAGCTAGAAACTCTATTAATTTTCGCAATAGTAGCCGATCAGATATCTTAGGATACCGAATGCTGACAATCTATTTGATACGGTCGAGTTACCGTAACGCAGGGACATGAGAACTTTGGAGGCAGGTATCAAATAAATATGAGTGTCTGAATTATTAAACAGTAAGCTGGGAACTTGTTATCATGCATTGCAATGTTATTTATTATAACAGGCAGGTTATTATAAAACCTATTACCGACTTCAAATTACGCATTCAAAATGTATACCTGCCAAAATATAACTTTGTGTACAGATATCAATTAACTTTGCTGCAATACATTAAACATCAAATGGCATGTTTTTCACTATTATAACCTCCACAGGAATTATTAATGACAATCTGAATTATTTAGAAAGATATTGCTAATCCATTGCTTCTATGTTCAAAATATTCGTCTTCTTCAAATCAAAATATTTTATTTCATATAAACCTGCATGGGCACTTATGAAACGTCAGAAGCTAGGTGCACGGTTTCAAATTGTTGTTCCCTATGAAGAAGAGCCGGCAGGAAACTCCACGGTTACTCTTTTAAAAATAATTGGCTTTAACAAGATTTCCAAATTACAGTGATAATGGGTATGGGAGGACATTGCAGTTCAAAAACGTAAACAACGCAATGAACGTTGTTCAACTGTCAAAATGAAATGGACGGTTAAAACTTAAACTTGCTATCAAACAGAAAACTATTAAATCCATGACCTTTCTCAACATATTCAATATTGTAATTATCATTAAAAAATCCATATGCACCATAATTTTCAAGACAATACCGAGAATTTCCCGAATTAGACAATCAATAACCAAGATCATCAACAAACGCCTACAAGAAAAACAATTCCGGGACAACTCATTAAGTTTTATAGCCCTATTACGAGCAACTACACAAACGAACGTTCTATAAAAAAGTACAAAAACATACTATACTGCACTTAAAACACTTAGCTTCCATTTTTAGAAGTGCTATATTTAAAATGCGTTAGGAAAACATCCCGCCCTTTTGCTTTGGTGTTTAAAAAAAATGGTGTGTTTGCGAGGAACTGATTAAAAAGGGGTTCTGTAGACATCTTGATTTTAATCCAAGATGGAAAACCTAGGTCTATGTGTAGGTACGTCACGAAGCCAAAGACTACGTAGCCAGTAGGTAGGACAACATCATTTTGGTGTTTTTAGCATAATTTTTATTTTACACCAATAAATTAAAAATGGATATTACCACCACTAACGATAGATATGTGTCATAAGGATTCTTGGGGCTAAGTAATAAGTCGCACTTGTAGATCGATCAGGTTAAGATACCCTCACTGCGACTGGTCCTTGGATGGGTGACCATCTATGCATACCAAGACAACTCCATGCCTCGGGAAGCACGTTAATCTGTTGGTCCGGTCGTCAGAAGCCCAATAGTCTGACAACCTGTCTATCCAAGGGGTACCGTATTACCCAGTAACTGGGTTGTGTTGGGAACAAAGCTATGTAGGCAGACAAAGACTCATAAAACGCAAAAAAAAAAGTTGAGGACAAATGTGCATCACATTCACGCCAGTCCGCAATCTATCAGCATTTTGCTATGACCCGAGACAGAGCCACAGCGCAGGATTTCAGCGTAAATGGGATGACGTCAACCGGTGCAACATTAGAAGACATACAAAAAACAAAATAAGCAATAAATTCTTCTTTATCCAGAGGAACCCTAAAAAGCACAATTCCTGGAGCACTCGTTAACGCTTCACTTTAACGTTAGAGCACACTCTACGTTTTAATTCGGCCACCACGCGTTCTTTATGTACTTTCTTCGTGGCATTTCGCAGCAACCGCTTTTAATGAGGAATTAAATTATGAAAGTAAATTCATAAATTAATGCTCTAGGGCCAAAACAAAATGGATGTCGCCCGATCTTTCCGAACTTCAGAGGTCAAGTACCTTTTGAGGATGATAAAGCTGTTTTCCACTTAGAAGATGCTTCATGGGGACACAAATTCTGGAAGCCCCTATTGACCTCACTCTCGAGGGAATTATTGTAATGTATTCTGAGAGATTCGTTAGCTGGTTTTGTTTAGTGACGGTTTTGCTTTACAAGAGGATTTAGGAGGAAACAAGCAGAAGGTGGTAACGAACACAGATGCTTATTGCTTTGTGTAATTTATTTCATCACCA
Organism: Polymixis flavicincta; assembly: GCA_949987655.1. Classification (NCBI taxonomy): domain Eukaryota; kingdom Metazoa; phylum Arthropoda; class Insecta; order Lepidoptera; family Noctuidae; genus Polymixis; species Polymixis flavicincta. Next base: position 13,971,385 of record OX465188.1, on the reverse strand, counting down.
CCGCTTGCAAAACGGTGAAGGAAAAACAGGGTGAGGAAACCGGCATGTCCTAGAAACAAATATTCGAAGATATGTGTCATCTACCAACCCGCACTGTGCCTGCGTGGTGGATTACGGCCCACTCTCTCTTACCGAAAGGAGGCCTGTATCCAACAGTGCGAACAATATACGAGTAGGTTGATCATAAATGTTTATATTTATAAATGCACAACAAGATTCCAGGAATAAAAATGTAGAAACTTGTAATTTCGATGCCGATATTTTCCACACAGAAGTGTGCTTTACGGCTCCCCAAGCAGTTAGAAACAATAATTTTACATCACAAACAGAGGCTGCAAACATTTTATAGAGATATTTAATACAGAGAACTTGAAAATTAAAGGCGGATCAATAGTAACAGAATACGTATTCATACTGGCTGGTACATTCGTGAAATATCGTGGTTTTATGTAAATTTCAACGTCTTGCTCCAACTCGCACCGGTCCGTTCGCTGTTTATGTAAAATTTATTCAAAACGTATGCCGCTGCATGAAAACGTATTTATTTTTTATTACGTAGCACGTGGTCGTATTCATTAACTTTTTGCTGGTTTGAGGGGTTTGTGTGAAAGCGTTAAGTGCTGAATTTGGATATGTACTGAATGCTCTGTTAATCAAAGAATAAGAAACTGTGGTGCTTATTTATAATGTTACTTAAATTAAGTAATGATTAGCGACTTTTTAACCATAAATTTTTGACGTTTAAACGTCTTATAACTTTTTGTAGAGTTTATAAATAAAGGTGTTTATTTCTATGATATATGTATAGAGAGGTATGAGGTACAGAGAGTTAAGTTCACTCCACCTGCATAGAAAAGGAAGGATCCAACGACCGGACGAATGTTGTGTAGTGCCTGGTAAACATTGCTTGCGCGATGCAGGAATTTGCGTGACGTCACTGTGATGCGTAGTTCGTATATGGCGGTGTAGATGCCGCTACAGACCTACAGGTGTACCCAATTGTAATGATCTGCAGAAAAATAGTATTTTCTGCATCTTCTACTGCAACATCAGCAGGGTAATATAAATCTTAAGTCTTTAACAACTTAGGTCCAAAGTCGGTCATCGTTATCCTACTCATTATTATTAGACCTGTTAAATAATTTTCAAATCGTTATTTTAGTTTCATCTGTAATCCTGAAGGGTTAGACAGAGGTGTACTAGTACCACCCACATTCAGTTATGTTTAAGTCCGATGTAGGTAATAAGTAGAGCCTATTGCCATCAACGGGGCTCAAATCCAGACCCCAGGCTGTTACTGAGAAATTACTGACGTTGCCAGACCTGGGAAATCGAACCTTAGGACATCGTGCTTAGCAGTAGCGCTTGCTATCACTACAGCAACGTGGCAGTCAAAGAACGTACTAGACGTTCTATTCCTAGACAAAACCCCACACTTTCAAAACCAAACAATTTCTATTCTTACGTCAAATAATTCCGATTTTATCTTGCAGTATCCAGTGGTCAAAGCTATTTTCAAGGGTATTCCGATGTGTGGGCCGACAATACCTCGTATTGTGTTCCTTGCGAATGTCAGCCAACGCTTCAATGGCGCTTACCTTGTCGATATCGGGACCAGATTCTATTGAAAACGACGCCTGGAGACGGTTACTGGTTTTCGAGACGGTAGTATATTTTCTTTGCTTGGGTAACGTAAGGTTTTAGTATCTAAGCTTATGTGTCTAAGGGAGTATGTTTTTCTTTTGTTGCTTTGTGTTTTGCAAGAGGATTTTATGTAAGCATAGCAACCCGCTCCTGCTTCGCACGCTTTTTACGACTTGACAAAACATCCAAGATTTCATTTTTGTATGTTAGTTATACTTGCAATATTAAATAATATAGTCTTTATCCAGCGATGGAGTATGGCTATCTAAATAAATAAATACAGAGCTGTGAAAAAATATAGACTCAAAACATTTTTTCAATGTTTTAAAGATTAAACTAAACAAACTTAAGCTCTAACAAAGTCATCTAATACTAGATATGCCCACATGCATGATACGTATAATAGGGTTTGTCTCTGCGTGACCTTGACGTCGAGCGCAACGCTTGTTGTCACACGTATCGACTTGCACTGTGAATAATTATAAACTCAGTCGCAATTAGAACGTGATAGGGGAAAGTGCTTGCATCTTTTATTTGTTATTTTAGAAGTTTATATTCACGAGTTTGTGTTTTTTGTGGTGATTATATTTTAATTACCTTGGATAATGCCTCGTGGTAAACAATTAAGTGATATAGAAAAACAAAGAATTATCGATTTCAGAAGCTGTGGTAAAACTCAAAGACAAATAGCCGACATTATTGGTAGATCACAGAGTGTGGTAAAGAACTTTTTGAAGCTAGGAATTGAAAATTATGGCAAAAGTAAACGATCTGGCCGACCTCCTAAGTTTTCTTCTACCGTGAAACGCGCCGTTCTAAGGGAATTGTCGAACACTGGAGCATCGTCATCGGCGCTGGTGCACAGATATAACTTAGACTGTGATCCGAGTCTTATTAGGAAGTGGGCAAAAGCATCCGGACATTTTAAATATCGGAAATATCTTAGTAAACCTGCCTTGAAAGAGCATCACATTGCAGACCGACTTAAATTCGCAGAAAAATATTTAAAAAAAGGACAAGACTTTTGGCAACACGTTATTTTTTGTGATAAAAAGAAGTTTAATTTTGATGGTCCCGACGGTTTCAAATATTACTGGCATGATTTAAGACACGACACAAAGATAATGTCACGTCGAGCACGCGGAGGTGGATCAGTCATGGTATGGGGCGGCATCACTGGCCATCTAAAGACAGAATTGGCGTTTTGTAATGGTCGAATGAACGCTGCTAAATATCAAGATCTGCTATATGATTACCTTTTACCTTTTATAACCCTGACTGAAGACGAAAACATTATTTTTCAACAAGATAACGCTCCGATACATGTTGCTGATAGTACAAACAAGTGGTTGCATGACTTTGGTATATCGACATTACAATGGCCAGCGTGTAGTCCGGACTTAAATCCGATGGAGAATGTGTGGGGGATTCTAGCAAGGAAAGTTTACGATGGAGAAAAGCCTCCTATAAATAATATTCAACAACTCAAACAGAGACTGCAATCTTCTTGGTCTGAAGTGTCACCCACTGTAATTAAGAAGTTAATTGATAGCGTACCTAACAGATTAATAGATGTTATTAAAAATAAACCCTAAATGGACAAAATATTAGATAAAAATAACATGCATTATGTACGCTGAGTTTATAATTTTTCACAACGAACATCCGTTGTTTTTTTGTATTATTTGGTTTTTTCTTCATCACATAAAAATATAAAAATGATCTATTTATATGAAGAGAGTAATGACTTTGTAGGATTTAATGAATGAAACGATATTTAAAATACTTGGTACTTTTCTTGAAATGAAAATTGAAAATATTGTTTAGTCTATATTTTTTCACAGCTCTGTAATTATTTATTGCCACAAACACAGGTTACAGAATAATGTGAAACCCTGACTCCAGAGCTAGGTAAAAATACCTGTACTTCAGCAGCCAGTGACTTCTTCCATTTAGGTTACAATTAAGCAGATTAAATGCTCTAATAATAATTTAATCTGACATCCACTACCCAGCTACTAGGTAATTTGAAATCCATTGGTGAGGCTTTCAAGGTTTTGACGACGAGTAACGACTGTCAAAGATCCACGAATGACAGCCGGGACCAACAGCTTAACGAGCTTTACGAGGCATGGGGGGGTCATGGTAGGTAAAAATGGTCACTTAGCCACGGACTAACCGAGGCAAGTGTTTCTTAACCTGATCGATGGACCCGTAACGGCTGTTATCATTTCTAATTTATAATATACATACTATGTGTAGATTTTTTACTTTTATGCTACTTTTTTTTTGTTTGGAAATTATCAAATAACTTCTCCCGCTCTAGGTGGAGCAGTGTCAGACTTTTACTGACTAAAACCCACACGTGTTCCCTCAGTAGCCTGTGTGCCAGGGGCGGCGGTATCTCTTTCGAACAACCCTCTGTGCTGTGCTACTTTAGGGGATATAATAAGCCCTTGTTTACTTATTTCGTTGTCTTCTGTTGCTTTTAAAATTATATATAATCCGTTTTTTTAAACCACAATCATTAGATCATCAACAAATTACGAAATAAATCCTATTAAGACCTTGATTTATTGCCAAGATTAAGATATCCAACGCAATATGCAACGTCGAAATTAATACCCCTTCTAAATACGATATCAATTTCTGGCTACTTATCCTTTCTAACTCCATTCTAATTAATCTCAACTTTAGGATCATCAATTTAGGATTCAGAATAGAGTGGCCGTGTTAATGATCGATTGGTCTGTCGGGTTTGTAGGAGAGTGGCTCATCAAACATGCAGGCTTGTCTACCGAAGTGTTCAGTGCTATTCGCCAGAATGTCTCAATCTGGGGAACTATCTACTTAATAGATGATTTATTCGAGCCATTGAACATGTTGCGGCTGCCTCATTATGAGATGAGGAGTCACTAAGTCAGGGAGTTTGTTCATTGTGCGGGATAGAAGGATTTCTAGACACTCATTTGTTTTATATGAGGTAGTTAGTATTCTGAATACTAGGACAAGGTGCGCAAATCTTGCATACGCTTCGGCAGATTCAAATACTGAATGCAAATATATGTTGAGATGCAGTGTTTGTCATAACATCACACCATCTTTCCCCGTAGGGTTTGGCATAGGCATATCTTTAGTACGCCTATATTTCACCAGTGATATTTAAGTCCGAGTTATAGGGGGCGAGCCTATTGCCATCAACCGGGCCCAAATCGAGACTCCAGGCTGCTACTGACAAATTCTAGGATTATATAAAGAACTAGCTGGTCCAACCTACGCTGTCATGTCAAAATGATCATGCAAGGTAAGTTTTTGTCCAGTGCGCAAACTGTAACCATGAATTCAGCATGTCATTTCTCCCCCACCGAGTGGGTTCCCGCATTGTCGTTGCGGGGGGGCTTAGTAACCGTGGTCTCCCATCCACGGTGAAGCCAAGAGGAACCCAACGGTGGGGCCGCTCGTCAGGGCTTTTGCCTTCAAGCCATTGACGTAGCGGCCAAAACGTAGGTTGCGGTGAGGTGCACCGCAACTGAGGTGGGCCGCGATGTCGAATGGGAGGCATCGCGGCTGAGGGTTACAGGCTGCGGTAGAGGAGGAGTGCCGGTGCTTCTGAGCAGCGCTCTTCCCTTCCGTGGCCTGGACGGGGCCGCCACCGTTTGATGGCGGACGCGGTGGGGCCGCAGGGGAAGAGGAGTGTCGGTATAGCGTCAGCCGCTCTCCCTATCCTCTGCGGCCGAAAAGTGGTAGACGGGACGGCGCGTTGTGTTCCTCACGCGCGCCGTCAAAGATGTCAGCAACCACTGGTGGGGTCCGCAAGGGCCGATGCCTGCCAGGGGTGCGGGTTTGTTCGAAAGAGATACCACGGCCCCTGGCATACGGGCTACTGAGGGAACACGGGTGGGTTTTAGTCAGTAAAAGTCTGACACGCCCTCCTGCTCTACTCAGCAGGAGAAGTCAGTTGATGATTTCCCACCCAAAAAAAAAAAAAAAAAAAAAAAAAAAAAAAAAAAAAAAAAAAAAAGCATGTCATTTCTAAACCCCTACCGCAGATATTTTTCGCCGGTTATAAAAATAAAAATCAGCTATTTCATGGAAAAGTACAATACCTACGCGGTCAAAATGTATGGAACAGCTGTTTTTTTTTTATACAACCGGCGAAATTTTTTTGCGCTAGGGGGTCTAGAATGATACTTATGCTGAATTCATGGTTACAGTTTGCGCACTGGATGGAAAACTTTTCCTGTATATAGAAAAAAGTGCGTACAGCTTTCACGGGTTTTCCAATTTTCCAGGAAACTTTTTAAATTTTTCTCAACCTAAAAACCGTATTCGGCCTATTACTAACATTTAAAACAATACAAAAATTACTAAATCGATCCAGTCGTTCTCAAAGGATGGTACCAACGAACAGAATTTAATTTTATAGAAGACTAACTTTAGCCAACGGCTCCACCCGCGTGGATGTCGTTTATCGTTTATAGCCTATGTCCTTCTTCATATTCCAGGCTATATCTCTGCCAAATTTCATGACGATCGGTTCAGCGGTTTAGGCGTGAAAGCGTGACAGACAGACAGACTTACTTTCGCATATATAATATTAGTAGGGATATAGATGAGATATAAATATGTTCAGATGTTCGCCATGTTGCCGCTAATATTAAGCCACTACATTCTTTGACATCTAATTTTAGACCGCTTTTTAACCCAGCATCCCACACATAAAAGATTTTTTACTCCCAAAACCTACCTGGAACTCACAAGGCCATCGTGAGGCTCTTAATGTTATCTTCAATTTAATCTGCCCTTTACAAAGAATCCTTTTTAGTTTCATTTGCCAAATTCTACTGGCAAACCGAATATCAAAGTCAGAAAAGGTCAAATATGGTAAACTTCGTTTTGAAATCTTAACGAGAACTTCTTGGCAATAATCGTTTCGAGCGTTTAATTTTGAATATTTAAGCATCTGATTTGAATTCCTGATGTCCGGAGCTTTTTGAGGAGCTGACGTCACAAAAACTTAGCTGGAATATGCTAATTATGAAAGCGAAAACGCGGTCAATTCATCATTAATAAGCCTAGGGGATTTTTTAGCGTACATCAAGGTTGTTTTACTAGTGTTTCTTTGTTACCTACTTCATCAGTTCAGTTCGATTTTTAGTTTTTTACTACATTTCCGAGACGAATTTCCAAAAATCCTCATGCAGCTGCTGTTTATAAACCTGTTAAGGGATGTGTACTTACGTTTCCAAATACTGGAAGACCCTGTACACCGGCTTTCTGTAGACCAGGAACCCATCGCACCGCTCCATAGTCACCACCTTCTAGAACTTGCCCACTGTTTCAGCACCACCTCACGTTATCACGGGACCACCCCAAACCACACTCTACCACATTTACCATTCTACAAATATTCGTTGATATCGTACAAAAGGGTCCGGTAAAAAAGGTTTCAAAGTACTGTCATTTATGTGCACTTAAACTAGAATCCCGTAAAAATTTTAAGGCGATCGTCAACTATTAAAAAGTTTACAAAATTCTTTTGGTCCTTTAAGGTGACTTCGTTCTATATTTAAGGCTGATTTATTGGTTACAAGGTATAAATATTTGGTAAAGAAGCACTTAATGTTACACTAGAATTACTAATTTAACGCCTATAGGCGATCACAGTCCACTTTTGATTGTTAACGATTTGGCAGAATACTATAAACCTGCTTGTCTGAAAAAAAAAAGGAAAAGAGGTTCAGCAAAAAAGTTTTACGCAAAGGTTTGAACGTAAACATTGAGTTTATCACAATAGCTTTTATTTCCCCGTGTATCTGAAGTCTGAGCAAATCGGTATCAAATGTTGAGCCAACAAAAGGCTTCCGGAACACGTTTTCCGACCTTTGCGTTAAAATACTCCGTTCTCGGCTACCCTTGTCATAACTGAGATGTCAATATCATTCCTTCTTGCGCTTATTCCTATACGACGTATCCAAACGATTGACGTAAACAGGCAGAAGAACTTCTAGGAAGTACTCTATTGACATTTTATTTTACAGTTTCACTCGTAATACATAGGAGGATTTTTGCGCCAATGAATCATTTAATACATTGTTTAAAAGTATGATACATAAAGCTACTGATAAAAGAAAAAAACGGTCTATAAATAGGTACCTATAAAGTTATGGAAAAACATTGTGCAAATACTAAAAACACAGTGGCAGTCACTGGCATACGTTATCATTTAGCCGTTGGGACTGTCAACAGCATCCGGCGGCGGACAATTGTTCCGGCAGAGATAACAAACACGACATACATACAAAACACTGTCCACACCATTCAGGGCGTCCTAACTGAACATTACTTTCCAAATAATAAATACAAACAAGCAAACTGCAGCTAACTTTTGATAAAAACGAGCGCCAAAAACATATTACTCATAAATAAATTTCACTTTAATCGTAACTCCTTTTTAAATTTTTACTTATTAACAGACATCGACCAATATGGAACCTTGTTTCGAAAGCATGCGAGACCGGCGCCGCGCATGACTTGTGTACGCATCGAGTGTCCAGACACGACTGACCAATAAAGCGTCCGCGACATGCATTCTACATCCCAAATATGCGTACGCGCATCGCCGGAAGCAGGTGTCACGCACGCCACCTGTTCCCGTCGCGAATACCAAAAAGCGTGCTGACTTAAACAGTCAGGTGGAACAATGACCTGTCTGCACAACGGGTACCCCACACATGGCTAATTAGAACTTATTTCGGCATCGATACAGGCGCAAGCGGCTATCGAATGTCATCTGTAGGTACTGTCATCTTTATAACTGAACAACGTGGCATACATACTGTATTAATGAATGTTATGTGTACAGTTAGGCGGTTAGCTTTTGTTGTGGCCGCAAGTACCAGTCAAGCAAGTTAATAAATATTTGATGGATTGCAGTACCTTTTAAGTGGTGTTAACATAAATTCATTAGCATTCTGAGGAATGAAGGTAAATAATGGGTGTTAAAACTTTCGAAGAAAATTGTTAAGGTACAATACATTATACGCTGAACGTGCAATGGCTTAAGTATATTTCAACACGGAAGTAAAAAACCATGCTCAAATAGAGTAGTTGAGGAGCTTGTTGCTTTTCTTGCCCTTACAAAAGCATGAAGCCCATGTCAATAATTTCACTAAGAGCATACACAATTCCACACTTCAAGAGTCACAAAATCTCAGAAGCTACATCTCATCCACTTTAATATTACATCTAAAATCCTGCATAAAAGCTGAGACAAGACCTGGAACCACAAGCTTTTAGGAAAACAGGTCACGGATATAGTTCAAAAATATGAAACTTAATAAAGTCTGGAAGAGATTTATTCGTGCGGACGCATCCAGTTTCTGACAGAGTGAATCTACGTGAGAACAAGTTTGAAAGTTGCCAACTGACGTTCAATGCTGACGTAAGCCTGAAATAAACAGTAGTGTTGAACTCACGAAGACTTGTTCGCGTCTTGAACTGGGATTTACTTTGAAAATGGCGTTGTCTGAGAATGTCAGTTCCGGAATTTGTCGCCTAGAACGGAATTGAACACGGCTGACTTTTCAGAACAGGGAAAAGCGATCCTTTTTATTTTATTGTTGTACAAGCTTTGGGATCTGAATCTAAAAGCTGCTGCAGCGCTTAAGTGTGTGTATGGCGCTATATGAGTTGTAGGTACTGTTGAAAGTGACAGCTATCAGTGTCACACTGACAGGGTACAGTGCGTTTGCAACTCGGCAATGAAAAAGTGCTTCCTGCGTTGCTGCCATGAGTGCTGCATTCGATGCAATGCCTAGAATTTTTTTGTACCTAGGTACTGTAGAAGTCTTAGGCTCCCTGTACTGGATCGACTAATTAAGCACATTTGTTGTGTGACTTTGATATTATTCCTAGAAAATCATTCAAAAAGTCTATTTTAATCTTCCCCTTTGTTTGTCAGGCAAATCTCACCCCTAACGTTTTTTCTACTATTCCATTCCTAAATTAGCTTAATTGTTCGCCAGCTTGTGCAACATAAGGTCGTTTTTTCCAGACCACCTTACCTTTACAGTACTTAGGTATCATCATACATACACATTTTCGTAACGTACTACTTGAATTTAAATCTCCCTTATCACACCGTTAACAAAACTTTGTAAAGCGACATAAAAAGGCTAAAATCGTAACCAAGTGTTAATATTGAGCATTATCACGCCATTTGTGATTTACTTGGGCAATAAAGTTTTCATATCGAGAGGGTAATCAGCCAAACTTTTCCAAATTGGAGTTAAGCACGCTATCGTTCACCCCTCTGGGCTCATTATGCTTATTTCAAATAACTGAAAGTTGTTTGACAATCTCATAAATTGACGAAAGTTTACCTACTATGTAATGTAATATATACTAATATTATAAAGCTGAAGAGCATGTTTGTTTGGTTGAACGCGCTAATCTCAGGGACTACTAGTTAGATTTGTAAACATATTTTAGTGTTAGATAGCCCATTTATCGAGGAAGACTATAGGTTATCTAACATCACGCTAGAACCTTTAGGAGCAAGGCAAAAATAAAAAAAAAGTCACGAATACGAGATACTCGCACGGGCAGACGATTCGATGCGACGGGTTGGGTCAGGACGAAGTCGCGGGCAGAAGCTAGTGTTAAATATTCAGGGGAATGTCAAGACTGAACGGATGAACGTCCGTCCACGTTCGTAAAGACGTAAAATTTCACGGCGGGATTTTTTCGCGCACTAGATTTTCAACGCAATGCTTATCACCAAGAGTCGAAAATGGAAAATCGAACAGTTTGTTTTTTCGACGCGCTAGGATGTACTTGGTAGGTTGTAACCTCAATGCTCGGTTCCACAAGAGAAGAAAATCCAAATCCCGCCACAATATTTTTATGTCCGTGGTCACAGTTTGTACTTCTACACATCTATGAAAAAAACAGCGACAGATAACTCAATTCCAGTTTTTTTAATGTTGTTTAAACCTTGATACACCCCCGTTCCTAATTAAAAAGTGCCCCATCAAAGATACGAAAATCAAGCGTACCCATTGAATTCATACACCCCTACTCTTGCCCGGTCATGTGTGCACAGACTAACTACCGCTGGAATGAAACCTCCGAAATTGGGACTCCTTTCAGAACGTGTGACGACGTCAGACTGTCTGTTTTTTAATCTGTTGCCGATTTGTTAATGGAACAAATCGTTGTTTAATCATGGATTTTATTATACAAGAGTGCACAAATAAACATCGTCTGACAGTCTAGCCATCAGATCGGGTGGGGCAATGAACTGTGGCCATGGAGAAGTTAGAAATGGAAGGATTCAAGAACAAATAACAGTTCAATATAAATTCTTGATCTGGTGTTTGGTTTCGGAAATAACTACATTACATGACTTTTTTTTCTGTGGGGAAATCCTGATGGATACCCTCCGTCTAGGGAAAACGGAGGCTACGGACTAAAACTGCACTGTTCTTTCTACTACCATAATTCCGGGGCCCGGGACATATATGTACATTCGCCGCACCCTCGACTGGTTTCAGCCTGCCATTTCTAGCGGGCCCCGTCATCACGTGCGGCCGATCCACGACCATACGCCCTCCCATAAAGGCGCGTCTCTTTGACCCAATGATTCAGCCCCAGTGTATTCCATTATTGATAAACAAGTGACGGACTTATTTTCTTCGAACAAAAGACACATGCGGGGTGAAGTTCTACCACGTAGGTAGAATGAGCGAAATGCTCATACTACTTACGTGGTAGAATTTCATGCCACTTCTTTGGGTCTGACGACGGGCGACGATTCAGCCCCAGTGTTTTGTGTTCGTACAAAACACACATGTGCGATGAAGTCCTACCAAGTAGGTAGGATGAGTATGAGCATTCCATTTACGTATTCCTCGGTGACTGCAGCTAATGACTAACTATAAAATCGCTACTAGTTACTCCGTTTACTGGATTGGAGAGACGACCCGTAGTCTCTTACATATATGTATTATGCAAAATGGTAGAGTAACACATGAATACAACGTCTTCAGTTTGACTTTCAAGACTTTATGAAAACATTAAGAAAATTATTTTGTTTGGTGGTCTTGGATTGCATAGTAAAAAGGATTACTTTATGTGCTTCGGAAGAAAAGGTATGCCTTTTCTAATAGCCTGTCTCAAATCATAATATGCAGTCGGTACAGCGAAGATACAGCGAAGAATATCAGCACACTAATTTCGTAACACACTATCAATTAGAATCTGAACCATTTTGAAAGATATTGCTTCATTATGTTCGAAAAAAAAATATGTTCAACAACGTAAATATCGCAATGAATGTTGTTGAACTGTCAAAATTACACTATCATTCCTACTGTTAGAGTTACGATGTTACCCAGCAGAATTTTGCATTCATAACTTTGGGGGATACTGGGAACCATCAAAACGAAGCGAGTGAGACAGAAACGAGTAGTACCGACTTATCTACTGACTTACTGGCATACTAAAGCAGCCACGGGAAAGGCAACAAAATAAAAATCCATTTAAAAGGGTGTGCACGCCGTTCTCATAAATTGTTCTACACTATTAAGCAGGACACTGGGCCATTACGAGGAGCATAAAACCCGTAAAATTACTGCGGAATAATCAACTGAGTATTGAATTACGGCATTTTGTGAGATAAAATGCTACCAACGTTGTCAATGCGAACGATTGGATATTAATTAAGATGTTTGTAAACATATTACCAGGGCCCCAATTCTGTATGGTTATAATGATTCCCCGCGGAATCTTACTACGCTCAAACTACGTCAATATCGTGTCTTTTAGAAACGAATGTAACGGTAAAGAATCGAAATCTTATATTCTGTATGTTCCAAGACAATTTGTCGATATTTATTAGCAAATGTCGTGAGCGATCTAAAGAATTGACGTGGTTTCGAAGTAAGAAATCGTTAAGTGGTCATAGTGAATGAGGGCCCAGCAAAAAAGAGTGTGAAAATGGCCCGAAGTAGCTAGAGTGTAGGTATCTATTTTACATATTTAAGCATATAATTTTGATGATGATGATTTCGACGTAAGTCTCAGGAAACACATAGATGAGGCACACATGGAACCAGGATTTATGGCAGAAAAAGGGGGAGGCTTGTACTAAGCAGTGGGTGAATCCAGGCTGTAATGATGATGATGAAGCATCTCACATTGCGTATAAAACTTCACCGAATTTCTTCAACAGTTGTTTGACTATTCACTGTTCTACTATACTTGCACTGCACTACAATAAAAACATTACGCTGGATTTTTTCCCGATAAGGAATAAGTAAAAAATTATTAACCCCAAAGAAAAACTAAAGTGTGCCTTCGTAACGGAGTACCTTTAAAACAAAACGAAGAGCATGCAAACAGACAAGCAAAAGCAACTCTCTCAGCTGCTGCAAATATATATTCTTATATTTAAGTACTAAAGAATTTTCCACAACAAATTCCTTCAAAGACCCTTCAGATTTTTCTTTAGAATTCTCGCCATGCGACGTTGGATGTCGTAGCTTGGTCCCAAGTCTCCTCGATTCTATAATAATACCTACATTCCTCATTCCTCTGAGAGGCTCGAGATGAACAATGGTCTCGATAATGGGAGTGCTCTGTAGAGATAATATCATTAGTGGGAACTCGTTTTGTGTATGCATTCAACTGACGATTGCTATGGCAAATATTTTGTGGCTAAATAAGGATGGTATTTGAAAAAATGGTTTCTACGCTTCCTGTATGTTTAATTTTGTTACTGGGTGACCAATATTTAGGTACGCATAAAGTAAAACACTAAGTAAGTAGGTATATTAGAATCACATTATTTGATATACGTATTAAAAGTGTAGTTATAACAGAGGATAGTATTAAGAGAGGATGGTATTTGAGAAAATCTTACTGTCAACATTATTTTAATGCCTAGTTTCTATTTTTCCTGTTGTTTTAATTTTGTTACTGGGTGACCAAAACATAGGCATAAAACCTCAAACGAAGTATCTTCAAGTTAAATTTCTTGCTACAGGTAGGTATATTATGTACAAGCTTCCGCCCGCGACTTGCCGCGTGGTAGTCGGAAATTATCCCGCGGGAACGTACTACCGGAATAAAAAGTATCCTATGTGTTAATTTAGGTTATAATCGATGTGTGTACAAAATTTCATCCAAATCCGTTCAGATGTTTGTGCGTGAAAGAGTAACAAACATACATACTTTCGCGTTTATAATATTATAGTAAGGATACAAATAATAGAAGTTTGATAAAACAAGTAATGATTCGAAGTTTAAAATCGTGACAAAAGCATATCACACTTATCCACCATTTAGTCCTAACACTTTTACAGCAAAAATGAGGGCGTCTCTTTTTAATCGTCCTACATCCGCGTGTGCGAAAGAGATGGCGTCGCTTATTCACAATCAAACGATGTTGAAGAAGACATTTGTGGGCATAACATAAAAACTTACGACATCATTGTTTCCCTGGCGACGTAGAATGCCATTGACTCCGGTGCTAGGGAACACGAGCCTACCTTCGTTTAGTCGAGCCTATTTGTAATGGAAATTAAGGTTTAAAAAAGATTTGTAAAAAATTTGTTGCGGTACATAAATAAAGTGAACGTTTGGTAAACGGTAAATAATGATCTATCTTTATAGTCCTCACATGATCTGACTAAGATTATGTCTGGAATTAAAAAAAAAAACACTGACCCCTAAATTTGCCCTTTCTTCTCAGGGGGAGGCTAATAGGAAATGTGGCCATGTGTAGCAAAGTATGTCTATCTAGCGATTTTTTTTTAAATATCGGTTTCGGTATCCTATTTACTGAAGAAATAATTTCAATAGTATTTTTTTTTTTTAAGTTAAACGGTTTTAATAAGATTTGGGACAATTATTTTTTAGCTTTTAGTTAATACCATTTAACAAAAAAAGGAAGTACTTATTTTATTAATCGGTATAATAAAATCATGGGGCGCGTGAAACATATTTACTCAGGTTTACGCTACGCCCCACGATTTTATTTTACCGAATTATTTTTAGCTTTTTACCGTTTAACTGAAAAAAACATTTACTTATTTTTTTATTTTTTTAGTTTCTATTTCGTTACTTTACATTTCTTCATTTTGTTATTTTATTTTTATTATATTGTATTCTTATCAAAAGTAAAGGTGTGTACCAAATATTAGATCAATCTGCCAACAGGAAGGACGTAAAATTTGAGTACCTACTAAATTTGACCCAAACAAACAAAAAACAAAAACAAACAGGGCTAGCTAAAGAAAACCTTTTGATAACATACACTTTAAGTTTAATATTGGTTAAAATTAAACCAAATTTTAATCTTAGGTTATGTTGTGCTAAGTCACCGGACAACCTGTGCGGTGATTTAGCATGTACATAAGTAGTAAAATTCTCTGCGTTTTTTTGTCTATTGTTATCAAAGACATTGAGAACCCAATCCATGGCTGACAGAATTGAAAAACAAAAAAAATACAAATCACACGAAACATTTTTTGTCTATGGCAACTACAGCTGTCAAATCAAAGGGCAGTGCCCTTTCGGCCATTTTTCAAACGAAAGAAAGGTGTGAAGGCACTAAATAACACATACCTAATCAATATTCGATTGATTTCATATGCACACGTTATAATTAGCGGCCATTCAGATTCTTGTCATACTTACCTTTCTATGGACTGATTAAGGTATGAGCAACGGTATTATGAAATTGTTTATTCATAGCCCTTTGGTTTATTATGAAACAATTAATGTTTCCGATCTTTTGGCGGATTAAGTATAGCTGTACCTCGACTGCAAGCTATTAAATCTTGTCGCAGTCTCATCTCTGCGACAATCAAATGTCAAAAATATTATGTGATGGTTGGTTTTCGGGCTGAAAGATCCAAGAGTTTTATGAAAGAAGGAAGTTTGAAGTAAAGAAGGAAAGAAAATGTGCTGCTACACTTTCAGGTTAACAAGCTGTAAAGTTTTATCTCTATCGTGTAGAATCCAGAAATATGTTCATTTTGATCTATCTTTTTACAAGCTTTTAGCCGGAAATGTTGCCACAGGAACAAAGGCCTATGTTACTCCTTATACCACCAGCTATCTGCCAATAAACTCCCGTAAAAGCCAGCCATTTCGGAAATAATCCGGAACAAACAAACAGGCAGACAAAAATGTAAAAAAACAAGTTTAAGTACCGTATATCCTTTCATATGCATTTAGTAAAAAGCTGGTGTAGCGGCACTACAAATAAAAATGCTTCGCAACAAAATCCAAGAAATGCAAAAAGAAGAGTGGCGCCATCTACAATGCCACAGGTGAACTATCTGAGAAATTATACATCGCGCAATCAGAGTTTACCACGACACTCGAACATATACAAAATCCCTACATCAACTGTCGGGCATTTGCCCACCAGAAACAATACCCGTCTGGTCGGAGGATCCTCCTTTACCGACATAGTTTACACCCTGTTCCTTATACCCCTAAACTGGTATTTTGACATTACAGACACTTCAATTTTATTTGTACCGTTAGAAGATATAGATGTCTAGTAAGTGACCATTAAAAAGTAATTAACTAATTAATTATAACCCCTACTCACCCCAAGCAAAACAAGTGCATCATATTCCTTTACCTGTACTGCATCACTAGCGAACAAGAATCATCCCACTGACGCTGGCAATCCAGAAAATGTCTTATAACACGAAACAAATCACACAAATTCATACTTCCAAACACAACAACAATCAACAACAAGAATTGGTTAAAACTGCCTTAACATCACTTTTTTCTCTAATTCACAAAATGTTTCGCAGTATAATATCATCTGCGGTGGAATTACAACTGACGCTTTACCAATAATAAATGAAACTCCAACTCCTGATATTTGTTATTATTATAAATAAAACGTATAATGTATCCTCCAATGAGATCTTCAGGAAAAACACATCAATAGGTTTGTGCCTAATAAACAATCCTGCTTTGTGTATTGTTACGTCGTTGTTCAACATTTCATAACGTATTGTTTTGCGAAAGACATGATGGAATAAAATGCCATAGTTCCACTGAATCAGTAAAAAATTAAACTAAATAACGCTCTTATTATTAAACACCGAATAAAGTTATACCAGGAATAACAAAGGAATAACCATACATTAACATAGGTTTATAAACTTGGAATAACTTTATTCTTTATTGTGTTGATTATTAAAAGGGTTAGGATCTAACTTAGAGGGGATTAAATTTGTTTGTTAGGTTGTTTGTAGGGGGTTATCTCTAGAACTGCGTCGGATTTGAAAAAATATTTTTGCATTTGATAGCCCAATTCTTGAAGAAGGTTATAGGCTATTTAACATCACGCTACAACCCCAAGGAGCCGAGCGAAAAGAAAAGAAAGTCAGAAAGAACGCTAAGTGAAAATAAAGTAAAGCGGCGCGGGCGATGGGATGCGACGTGACGGGTCGGGGCCCAAGTCGATGGCGCGTTGTGTTCCACATAACATAACGCCATACATTTTAATTCCCAGACCTCACCAACATTTAACTAGAAACCTGACGCAAAATAATAAGCAGTTAATTGTGTGTTTATGTTTAATCCCAAGGCTAGGAACGCTAACGAACGCTGCACAAACTATGTCGGTCTCTCGTTGCTCGACACAGAGATGAAACGACACGGGAATTACTCTTAATACTCAGCCAGGGTTTTGTAAGGATAATTTACTTCATTCGCCTCATCTGCATTTTATTTTAATAGCTCGTCAAAGACAGGAACTTGATGATGTAAAGTTCCTGCTTCTAAGGTATTTTAGATGCTGAATTTAAATTTCCGAATTTGTTATAAATTGATAAATGATTTTATTTCTATAAGTAAGTACATACAAACACGTCAGTCATATTTTTTAAACTAGAAAAGGTCGGCGTTTCTTATCTGACTACTCTGAGAAGAAAAGCTGAAACAAACTCAAAGGTCACAGTCTCTTTTAAAGTCCAGACATAATCTTGGTCTGAAAAAAAAAATGTTGAATTTCGAAAAATCCTTCCTTATTCCTTGTCTACATTATAATGGGAACCTCTGTGCAAAATTTCAGCTTTCTGGGTCCAAGGGTTTGGGCTGGGCGTTGATGAGTCAGTCAGTCAGGACTTTTCTTTTTATTTATATAGATAACTATAATTTATGGACGTGATAATAATGACGCAAAGACCTGATGGCTTTGCTTAGTAGACCCTCCCTTTTTGAAGTAGCTATCACAGGTAAAATTACTCTACAAATCTATTAACATGCCAAGTTTTGCAACAAAAATGCTACCATTAGTAAGCAAAACGATTCGTTTTGTATATAGGAACTGAGCATTAATCCCGTTGAATGACTTTTTCATGAAATAGTAGATGTCACATGTCTTCGATTTTTTGGTTCTAGAACATTCCTCACGACGTTTTCCTTCACCGTTTTGAGAGAAGCGGTGATGAAACTATTTACACAAAGTTAAGTGGCTGCCTGGGTTCGAACCCACGACCTACAACTCGGTAAGTTGGAGCAGTTGCAACCGGGACACCACCACCACCACCACCACTGACCACCAATTACCGAAGCAAAACACAGAAAAAAAAAAACAAATATCAATACATTAAATTGCAAAGGCGCTCTCAAAGTAATAGCTCTTCATACCTCTAACAATAACGTATTATTTAAAAGTTTTCCCACAACTAAACGATAAGGTCCGGGGAGGACTGACCCAATAAACAGCAGTTACGATGGAACGGAAGAAAAACGAATAACAATAATTTCCACCACCTTTTCTCATCTCGACAAAGTTATATAAATGTTACGGGTAATAGCGGGAGGTACAATAATGGATGATCTCGGTAAAGTAATGATATAGAAATTCGGTTTTATGGAAGTTGAAAACGGCAATAGACAATGTTTTATTGTATTGGAATATAGTCGTAGTTTCACGGTTTTAGAGGTAAATGCATCGGGCTTCTATTTAGACGATGCAAGTTTCTTGCATATGGCATACGATAAGATCACAAATGACTTGCGTCACAAATTTTCTTTTTCTGTATTAGGTATGGTGTGTCCCAGGCAATTAAATCGCTCCGTGTAAATTAGGTTTAAGACTGAAAAATTAAACTGACTGGAATAGAACGCATTCAAAATCAAGTTTGTAAAAAAAATTGTGCATCTAATTCAGAAATATTTGTACATGCTGAATACTTTACGAGGAAGTATATAGCAAAGTACATAAAAACGCAATATGTTCATGAAATGTAATATGTCAGGATTTTCTCCCAACACGCTGGCGGCGCCCGAGGAGATTAGAGCCACAATTGCTTCCATATTTGTGGTGGCACGTCATACTAACTAGCTGTTATTAAACGAGAGAATTCAAGCGTTAGTAACCACATCGGATCAAATATAAACACACTAGCTTTATTATTGAAGTATTGTGATGTAGCGCTAACTAGACGTGATTTTATATTTCTAAAGACCTATTAGAAAGTTATTATCACATTTAATGCTGCTGATCAGCTTACAGCAGATTTACTGATCACAGACACTACCAAGCTTTCTGAAAGGCTGCTTATCATGTGGTTACCAGCTGATAAACATGATGTGCTAACAGATCATGACTACCTACGTCTCAAGCTAAATAAAGTTATAAGTAGCATCAAGCCGGGTGCGTCTGTACTTTCAAAGTCTCAATAAACTCAACTGCATACTGTAAGCACAGCTGCCACGCATACTCTCTAGACAGCTGCTCCCAAACTTAAAGACATGAAAATTCAATTTAATGCTAACATCACTTTATTGAAGCACAAATAGACAGATATGAAGTCTACTAGAGTCGACGATATTATGAAATGCAACCTGCATTCCAAAAGTGATGGAGCAATCAGTAAATGCACAGAGGACTTCCTTCGTGAAACCTCGTGAAGTAGGCACAAAATATGTAAGAGATATTGTGAAAAGTGGGCTGGAATATAGTCTGCGATACGGCACGTTTGCCACGAAAAATATGGGCTTAATCCGGTAGAAGACTGCATGCTACATACGCAGTTATGGTGAATTTATGAAGCTTGGCCCGCAAGCTAGTAGATATGTTTGTTGTACTCGTTGGCATTTGTAAAGAGGAATAGATTTATGTATAGTATCATCGTAGAGATAGTTTATTTTAAGAGCAGTTGCGTACCTACATTTCTCAACACCACTGCTCTCAAAATGGTGAAGGAAAACATAGTGCGGCATGTCCATCCGTAAACATCGTAAGGGAACCAGCGTGTCTTAGGACCAAATTCTAAGACATGTGACATCTACCAATCCGCCTTGGGCCCGCGTGGTGGATAACGGCCCACTCCTTCTTAGGAGGCCTGTGGTCCAGTAGTGGGAACATTTCAGGTGTCCTAATGTAATTACGGTTAAACAATTTTAAAATGGAATCATAGTCAAAAGAAGACTCTGGCAATATAGAAAAATCTTAAATTATTTTTGGATATTGTCTCCCCCACGTTGACCTTTTGTAAACCAAAGTTGAAAGTATTAAGTTTATGGTCAATATTACACAGGAAGTACCCAATTGATTTGATTTGATGAGGGCTTGTTGGATAGACAACAATAAAAGCGGTAATAAATTGGAAACATTGCCAGAATTACCATAAATTATACTTTCCTGGATCAACTGAATAGGAAACCGGCAGTATCTATGTATTCTCTCACAGCAGGGAACGGTATAGCCTCATTTTGTCTTATAAAGAGTATTCTATCTATCTGTCTGTGTGTATCAAAGGTTCTACAGCAAAACATTCATTTCAGACGAAAAAGGTTTCCGCGATTCTCGTGGCTGTCACACTAGACAAGCCGGTAAAGTTACAACTGATCACGAAATTGCCAAGTCAGCAAACAAAAGGCGTCGGAAAAATTAAATCGTTCCTTTTTCAAACCAACTTCACGATTACGCTTTACATGCATGCGAAACTGCAAACAACCCTCATTTTGTTATCAAGCTGCCATGAATTGAACAGCGCTAAACAAACATTGGTTGAAACATTTTTCATTCACAATCCACATGGATGGCCATTGAAAAGTTGGCCGTCCACTCCACCAACAATACCAACGTGCCGAGTTAATTTACGCCGAGTCCAAGTGCTATTGTTGGCACTAATTGGTGCTTTCATCAAGTACTGGTACGTTCAATTTGTTTATTATATCTTTTGCGAAATATGAATTATGATCTGATGATAAAGGATGTTAAGGCAAGTTGTATTGTTTAAATCCGTCGATCTTTTGATTGATTGATTCCAAACGGTTTCCAAATGCTCATGCAGCATTTGTTTACAACTCTCCGAAGTACAAAAATTTGCTCTCACTTCAACTTGATTGAATATAGCATGTTTCTTCATTTATATACTTCAGAACAGCTAAATATTAAACTGAATACAAATACCATAACGAGAGCAAAAACACGGCAAGATAATTTAACAACGTGTAAAACAGAAGACAAAACCATTTAAAATGTGATACCATTCCACAAACAAATAAAGAAATCAAACAGAGATTTCATTAGGACTCAGAGGAGTCCCAACGCGGCATAATCGGTAGACTTGCGAAGCACAATGGTAGCAATTTGCAGTAATTACAACAGTGGAGACCGCGCTTAAGTTACCTGAGCGAACCATAGACGAAAGACGAACGGTGGAAGTAATTCAGTATAAAAAGAAAACTTTCTCCAGGGAGCTGATTGCTCGGTTTGTAAATACATTTTATTATTTTCTGTCTTTTGTATAAATATACATGTACTTTTGAGTGGATGAAATATTTGCTAAGCTATTTCGGTGCTGTCAGATGAATCGGACCAAGTTGTGAAGTTTTAAACTTGGAACTCCGTGTAAGATTGATACTAAAGCAAAAAGGTTTACCTAGAATGTTCGAGACGTTTTGTTCGTATCCTCAACTCGATTTGAAGTAGAGAATCGTTTGAGTTCCTTCTTAAATTCATTTCCTGGATGACTCGGGAAAGCGGGCGTCTCAATAGATCGAATACCAACCGTGCCGAGCTCGTGCCCGTGTACAACGACCAAAAAGTAAGACAAAAGTCTGTAATAGGTTTAGTGAACTCCATTTTAGACGTGTACTAACATTTTAGACTTTGGAGCGAACGGTGAGTCTTGTTTGGCTTACGTGGTTATTTTCTTAAATAAAGACTAGAAAGGTATTTTCTGTATTCAATGTGTATTATTTGATTGTGGCTACGCAATAACAATCGCCCGGTTCGATCGATCAAGTTAAGCTAGGCTTACCGCAATTGGTCTGATTACTCAATAACTGGGTTGTGGAGGTCAGGTCAGATGGCAGTCGCTCCGTGTAAAATACTGTCATTGGATTGCGATCCTAACATTGTTGGGAAAAAACAGGCAGATCATGTTTATTAAATTACGTGTCATAATTATCCAAAAAATTCCTTTCAGCACTATTACTAACAAGCTAATTACCTCTTTGACGAAAACACAACGAACATACCTACAGCAATATACGCGTTAGTCGAATAATACAGTAATTTCTCACCCGATTAAGTAATTACAGACTGAGCACATGAATAACATCCACAGACTACATACAAAAGTACCAATTAGTGTCCCTACAAATAGCTGCAAACATAATAACAACAACAGTCCTTTAATTAGAGCATCTAGAAATACTTCCTACAACCTGTGATGCGTACCTACGTCCGGCGCACGTGATGCTGGCCACACAATACAGCACTGGCGACGCGACGCCAAAGATAAGACATAACAAAACAAAACAATGATTAATAAAGGTACTAACAGAACATTTCTCTCTATTTGGTTCGCACGTGCCTGATCACAAGCGTGATTCAACGACCTGGGTAAAGGTGCTTCAGATGGCGAGCGTAGCGTAACTGCGTAACTATTAGGTCGATTGTGGCTGGGATAGATTCATTTGTAGTGTTTTGTTTTCTGTTTACGTAGAAAAATCTTCAGGGTAGCTTGGCAACAGAAATTTGGAACTTCAGGACTTGTCAAATTTAAATTTTCTTCCGTTTTTTGCAGTTTGCAGGTCAGTATTAGACACATTTTTCGAACATATGAAGCAATGGTTTAACAATCAGTTTCAAAACGAAGCAGATTATGATGAATCGTGATTACGCAATTAGGGTGCTGGTTATAGTTGATTAAAATATGGTTCGCGACCGTACCAAATATGGCTTTACAGGATTTATCAAATCATTAAAATCACCAGCGCAACCCTCTAAATTCATTAAATCCCATTGAATTGCTATTTCAAGATAAGGTGCTACCTTAGCGCTTCCACCATTTCCCACACTCCAATATTTTTCTAAATGTTCCGCATATAAGAATCCTGTCTTGCTGCCTCTTTAAATCTTAGTGATGCCTCTGTTATATGTCTCTTAAACTGTATTCAACAAACACCATCCATACAATTACTTTCCTTTCGATCTTAAGGCCACCTCAAATGCTATCGTACTTGTTATTTCTACTGCATTTTCTTTACAACATTCGTCTGAAAGCACCTCAACCCGTCTACAGTTTGCGCTGACCGTACTGACACTTGGCAGACCGTAGCATCGAAATTGGCAGTGGACGTGTTCTGCAATTTTGTTCGAACTCAGTAAAAATACGAGGGAAACGGATTTACATACATAATGCGGGGTATTGTTAGCAATACCTGCAGGTTTTCGTTTGTGGTCTAATAGGCAGGGGCGATGTTTTGTTTATTTGCGACTTAGGGGAACATTATGCCAATTATGAACGAGTTCCGATAGGTTGTAATATACGGCTATAACATAGTGCCTCAGGTTGTTTGTGCTCTAGCTGCATTAAGGCCTCAATCAAAAATTATGTGGCAGACGGAAATAACAACCGTCTTTCAAATGTCTAGTCATGAGATTCGAAGTTTTTAGAAGCAACTCCATAATCTTGTTGTTATTTAAAAACTAAGATCTATAAATGGGCAACAGCTTGCAGAACAGAAAGCGGATGGGGCTGAACGGTTCTGGAGTGGCGACCGCGTACCGGAAGACGTAGAGTTAGAAGGCCTCCCAACACGCTGGACCGTGACTTGGTGAAGGCTTAGGAATCCGCTGGATGCGAGAAGCACAGAACCGGTCGAAGTGACGGTGCTTGGAGGAGCAGGAGACCTATGTGGAGTAGGAGTGGACGATTTTTGGCTGAAATGATGATGATGAATGATGACGTCGTGTTTGTATTATATTCTCTGAAATATTTTTTTTTTTTCGATTTTCAATTTTGACTATACTGGGAACTGGCTCTAACTTCAGTAGCCAATCATTATCTGTAATAATTACATTGCGTTGCCTAACTGTTTAAGAAACCTTGCAATAAAAGCTGTTTTTGATTAAGGCAAAGGATACTTTGATTTCCTGTGTAGTTTTTCTTTTTTGTTTCTTAACTTGTTGTTTCAAAACTGTGTGGTCGTTTTTATCATTAGTATTGACAGATTTTGTCTTACCTACACTTACAAATTAAATTTTAGTTTTAAGAAAAGTGTCTTCTGCTATTTTGGCGCTAACAAGTTGCTATATTCAACTCTAGATCTAAATAATATATTACTATAGCCTTTTCTTTTCACTCACTTTGAGGGAAATCCACGATATTGCCAAAAGCACTTTTCTACACATATGTTCTTGACTTTCTCGGGTAGGTAGTTCTTCATATAATTTTCATTAATATTTTATGTCTTTTTATTAATTTACTAACAATTTTGTACACTGGTTTTATGCTAAAGGTAACATGCAACAGTCCAACAATCACTTACAGGCAAACTCATCATGTATCAAGAAGTTGCACAAAATGTATTGGTGAAAGCTCCAAATCGATACCACAATAATAGCGCTTCAGCCAGCGAGAGCCAGAATCAAAACGATAACCTTTTTTAAATATCATTTTACCTACAAGCAGAACACCCGAATCACGGTACAATGTCAATTTATTGAGAAAAACAAACCCAATCACTCGGAACCCGTGTATATACCCATGTCAAGTAATCAGACATGCTATCTAAAAAGGTTGAACTTACCGCCATGTTTACCGATCGTTTCCCGTTTAACGGTTATTGGAACTGGCACCTTTCAATAAAAAAACAATTCTAAACCTCAAGGCATGTTCAGTAATGAAAGGGATCCAGGGAATCTAAATGTAAAACAATTTTTAAAAGCATACACACGTCGACTTCTTCAAATGTGTTCGCTTTTCGAGCTTGCAACGTGCAGATGCAAAGCTATTTCAATATGCATGCGAAATATAAGGCGTTGAAAAATTCATCTACGAAATGCATCTTTTACTTTTCCACTTTGAGACGTCGAATTGCGAGGCTCCCTACTTGCAAGATTGCATTAAACTTGTTAGAAATGTGGGCATAATAAGACCAGATGTTTTAGCCGAAGGTCCGTGGGAATGGAGAGCTGCACAATTGGTACAGATGGTATCTGCCTGAAGGCCAGCCAATAGTTAGATTTACGTACAGCCCTAATACCGTTATTTCGCTCGTTAGTAAGTTTCTAGGACTGCACGATTATCAATGTGGACAGATATTAAAGGACGATTAGACCATTCCTGGAACATCGGCTCTGTGCGATAACTTTAACTCTCAACTTCAGTGAAAGTAGGACGCTAAAGGACAATTTTGCAAGCGACAGCATAATTAGCAAATTACAGAGAGCGGACGAACACAAATGCTCATTACGACTATAGAATTAGGGGCACGAAACAAAGCGGTAGTTCGTAGTTCCACGAAGCCTTTGTCACGGCGGAAACGAGCTTAATTCTCACCTGGATGAAAAAGGCGGCGTTTATGCCAGAAATGTTTTAATATTGTAAGTGCCACAATTACGTAGCCATTCGAATGTTTAAGATGACCATCAGTGAATTAACAACAAAAAACGCAAACCACGATGTTGGCGGAGGAAACGAGCCATTTGCTAAATTAAGTTAAAATTCCGGGAGACTTCTCTGACTAGTTTCAACTTTTCAAGCATATACATTGTTACAAAAAGCGAAATTGCATATTCAATAGGACATATTGGGCATGGCTGTCGGTCACGCCTGTACATCGAAAGCGTGCCGTTCTATCCAATCCGATGACTGTTCACATGCAAATTCGTGCCGGCAATAGATACAGATAACGAAAGGTCATAGGGGATCGGCAAACGACAAATACCTATTTTATCAAGGCAACCTTTGTAGCCAGCTTATCGACGGCGACAGAACTGATTTGCCGATTACTGAGAGTTCAGCGATTCGTATGCTAAGCGGCCAAATACCGAGAGATTATCCAAGCATGTTCAAGTTAGCAAGACTAATTATAATTATACGTTCTGATCATTGAACTTAATGGCAATTGAGCCAAAAAGTAACAAGATGAGATTATTCTAAACTAATATTATAAACAAGTTATTGTAACTTTGTATGTAGCTCTGAAACTACCAGTCAGATTTAAAACAAAGTTGCTATCGGCTTTTGCACCCTCAAAAACCATGAAAACTATTTCACTCTCTGTCTGTCTCATTCTTGTTATATGTATTTAAAAAACACGGTTGTTCTTTACGTAACGTTTTTTTTTTGTTTTCTACAGTTATACTCCTACCGCAAGCTGCTTTCAAGAACTTCCGAAAAGTCCGAAACAACGCTAAGAGAAAAAGAAATAATATCGCGGACGATGCGATGTTATAGGATATTACATATTCTATGTTAAAACTAGAAATTTCACGCCAACGAAGTCGCGGCAAAAGGCCAGTTTATCAAAAAAAAAAAAAAAAAATCGAAGCAAAATGATATTACCACACAAATACTCACGCCAACAGATTACACCAAGAAGTTTCAGTAAAAAGTTCACAAGGAGAAAATCTTCGGACAATTTCACCTTGTTCTTTTACACAGAGAAATCCTGCGGATTACAAGCCCGATCAAACTTTAATCCACAAAAGAACTCCGAAGACGGTGCGGCAGAAAACTTCGACTGTAAATATTTTGAAATATTCCTTATCTTGTTTATTTCACACAGATCTAGGCGGTTCTAAAGAGAAATGTGAGCTATAAAAAAGACCTTTGTGGGAAAGTATGATTGATAGAGTAGATAACGGGTCGACTGTCACTTGAAAGCCTCTCATACAACTTTAGTGCGGCTATTATGAAAATTGTATTAGCTTTTGGCGAAAGAAATACAAGCCAGCACAGTTACTAGCATTAAGCAATAGTAGCCCAGCAAAAATCCAAGCATGCACTTTGTGTAAATTATTTCATCACCACTGCTCTCAAAACGGTGGCGGAAAACATCGTCAGGACACCGACATGTCCTAGAACCAAAAATTCGAAATCTGCTAATCGACACTGGGGCCTAGCGTGGTGGATGATGGCCCTCTCACAGAGAGGAGGCCTGTGTCCCAGCAGTGGGAATATGACAGGCTTATTATTCTAAAGTTGGTAGCTGAGCTGTGTACATGGCGCAAAAGACACAGAAGCTACTATCACCGCTGGTACACTTCCCTTTATAGCCTTGCTAATTAAATGAGCACCATCCCCGTATTTTGCACGTATGTAAATAAAAATAAAAATAAGAAGCGATAGGACACAATAATCCGTTGTCGTTTCGACGTAAATAACTGCATTTCTGACATCAATTCCGATGATGTCACGCTGCCCGCCGCGGCCGGAGGCTCAAAATGGCTGTAGTCTTGTTGGCTAAAGTTGGCTGAGGGCTAAGGACGAAGCCCGAATTTCAATTTGGACGTACAGACACAGTTGAATGGGCTCGCCGAACCGACGACCGTTGTCATGCAAATGTGGCACCGCAATGTTTATAGCCAGCCAGTTAGTACGTAACGACTTTATTCAAATTTCGAATTTGGAATGGAATTGGGAATATGGTGTCGATATTGTTTTTTATTTGCAAAGATAAGTTGTACCTAGGCCGTCATTGTACAGGATAGTGCTACTGAAATCCTCGCCAAAGTTGAGTGTAATATGAAATTTAAATTCCTAAAACTCTGAAAAAAAAAAGTAATACAAGCCGCACGAGCCGATCGATCAGGTTAAGCTACGCTTACTGCTTACTTTACTGCCGCGGTTGATCCATGGATGGGTGACCATCTTTATATACCAAGACCCCTCCGTGCCGCGGAAAGCACGTTAAGCCGTTGGTCCCGGCTGTCATTATGGATCTTTGACAGTCGTGACGAGTCGTCAGACTACCGAAAGTCGGACAACCGGGCTTACCAAGGGGTATCGTGTTACCCAGTAATGGGTTGTGGAGGTCAGATAGGCACTAGCTCCATGTAAAATACTGGTATTCAGCTGCATCCGGTTAGACTGGAAGCAGACCCCAACATAGTTGGGAAAAAGCTAGGCAGATTCATTTTGACTAAAAAAATCTAGATTTATAAACTTCTTAGTAGGTACCGCTTCATTTACTTAATTTGTTTCGGGTTTATGAACTACATAGCGAACAACATATAATTACGCCCTTTACCGCTATTAAGTATATTGTGGCTTCAATTACGTACAGACTACCTACTTTCTGTTCCACTTATAATAAAGGTAAATATAAAATCTATGTACCTAAAGCGCTTATTACACTTGGCTGAATTTAGTGATCTTAATTCAGTCGTTACTGAATTTAGTCAAGTGTAATCGCAATTAGCAAGCTAGCATTCATAGCTTCTAATGTTGCTTCTGAATTTAGATGACTAGTTAGATGACTAAATTCAGCCAAGTGTAATTAGCCCTTTAGCTGAGACGTGGCTTAGTCGAGTAATCGTTTCAATTGTTTTTGATCAATCAATGTATATAATGTTGGACATGGGATTTATGGCAACTGATTAGCCGTCTACGTCAATAATTATATCTATTTTTAGTATAAATGCAAATGGAATTGAGGATATTTGATAAGCAGACCTCTATTATCGCAAATGAAGATAAAATAAATGTACGCGGTAATATCGTCCCAAAACCGCATAGAGCATTATATATTTCCTAATGCATAATTAATGTACGCAATGATCGTTGTACAGATGGGGCCGAAAGTTTCTGGAGTGGCGATCGCGAACCGGAAGACGTCGAGTTGGAAGGCCTCCCACTAGGAGAACCGATGACCTTGTGAAGGCCGCAGGAATCCGCTGGAGGCGGGAGGGCACTGAACCGGTACAAGTGGCGGAGATTGGGGAGGCTTATGTCCAACAGTGGACGTCTTGCGACTGGAATGTGATGATGACTATGAATTAATGTTTTGTCAT
The DNA here is from genome assembly GCA_949987655.1 of Polymixis flavicincta. Lineage (NCBI taxonomy): Eukaryota > Metazoa > Arthropoda > Insecta > Lepidoptera > Noctuidae > Polymixis > Polymixis flavicincta. The sequence goes on along the minus strand of OX465188.1, from coordinate 13,942,431 downwards.
CAATCAACTTTTTGTAAAATTATCGTAGTAACTTGTTTGTTTTGTTTCTATTCGCAACTTAAGCTAACCCATCACCACAAAACTCCGCTGTAGAAAACACGCTGGTTAACACCTCGTTTTTAGCTTAAACAAATGAGTAGGCAGGGCACGGTACCTATAATAAATGAATGACGATAATCATCGTCTTGGGAGTTAATTTGGAGCCATGACTCAATTTTTATGTAATATCGTCGGTTGTTTTGATCGTTGTTCTATGAAACGGCAGAGATGTTCAAAAGAAAATGGATGAAAATCGGTAGGTAAGACTGGTTGTCAGACTTTCGGGCTTCTGATGACCCGTAACGACTGCCCAAGATACAAGAATGACAGCCGAAACCAACGGCTTAACGTGCTTTCGACGAACGGGGGAGTCACGGTATGTAAAGATGGTCACCCATGCTCGAACCAACCGCGGCAAGCGTAGCTTAACCTGATCTATCGACCTGTGCAGCTGTTATTTCTTAGATACAAGCTCTCCGACGAATAACAGACTAGTCTACTCAGCTTATACTGGAAATGTATAGCTTGATGTGTAGCCGTGTGTACCTATGGAAGAAAAGGACATATTGCGCCGACCCCAAATAAATTGTGATAAAGGCAAGAGATGGCTAATGGCGATGATCTGTCATATTATCATCTGCCAATCTTTGACACCAAGATATTCCTTCAATCACCCTATAGCAATAAACCTACGAGCTATTTATGTAAGGAGGTTGAATATTTCCATCACTCCCAGACTTTACATAACAAACAAACATAAAAATCAAAACTGTCTACAATTCTCATTAAAATTATGTAAGTTTATGTACCTAGCAACGTAAACAAGCCAAGCACACAAAACACGCTGTTATTATAACAAGTCGGTTATTAATAACCAAAGCTACAATTCACAGAGTCAACAGCCGCCATTTTGCGCGGGAAAATTGAAAATAAATGCTTTATATAATCTGTGGAAGGCTGCGATCACGCCCGCGCCCACGGCCTGTCTAGTATGAACCATGCTTTAGAACTAAGAGCTACAACCATGAATGATTCATCAACGTATATTAGCTGATAATAAACTTAGACCGGGAGATGGGAAGGGGAATTAATATCTTACCTTTGTTTTGCTTTTGAGGTATTGTTTTCAAAAGACGTAATGTTGTAGGTAGCCTGTTAAGATAATATTAATAATGAATTGTATTTAACTGAAGCCTTTATTAAGTGACTTTGTGAAATCGAAGGCATCTTTTTTTTTATTCAAAGACTACGGCTTTGGCCCATCTGTGAACTGGCTGGCTTAACACAATCTTAGCATCACCTCAGCCGAAAGATGTCCACTGCTGGACATAGGCCTCCCCCAGGCTCCTCCACATCGACCGGTCTTGTGCTTCCCGCCCGTCCCCAGTGGATTCCTGTGGCCTTCACAAGGTCATCGGTCCACCTTGTGGGAGGCCTCAGATTGATCTGTGTGGGAGGCCTTCCAACTCTACGTCTCCCGGTATGCGGTCGCCACTCCAGAACCTTTCGGCCCCACCGGCCATCTGTTCTGCCAGTAATTTTCCCTGCCTATTGCCACATAACTAGTTATTATATTTTAATGTTACTATTACAATATCACAATTTGCTGTTGATTTGATTTTACCATAAGATTGACTTACAAGAAATTGTTACCGACCATGGAATCATCTCTAGTCCTTCGATACTTCTTCAAGTAAAGATAAATTATAAAAAAAATGCATTAGTCTATCATTTAGATCCCTTGTGTATAAAAAGTAACCACGTTGTCTGCAATAACATTATAGGCCTACTTGTTTGTAAATTGATTATGGCCCAAATGTGCAAATTACCAATATCAAGTCTGGTCAAGGACCACGAGGTTACGGTAACGCCCAAAGCGGTCATAGCGTTAAAATCTCGTTTATTGCAATTTAGGGTTAGGTAACGATCATGCGAATATTATTTAACCTACTCGTACTATGATGGCAAATAAAACATGTAGAGTATTTGTAATAATGAGCCAGGGGTAATAACGGACAATTTAGTAAAAAGCGTTTTATTATACTTATAGTTTACTGAGAGTTTTGATTTTCCTAATCTACTAGACTACTGCAACGTGCTTCTATTGAAATTTTATTTCGTTAACTTGACTGACACCAGATGACCAGACATTTCAATAATACCTAGTGATCGCTTCACTGTTATTCGCCATTTCTTCTCACGGGTAGTCAGATATGAAATGCCGACTACATCCAGCGTATTTGTACTTTTAATATAATATTTATTACATTTTCAGATGTTTTATTGTATTCGAACAACATATAAAAAGTTTAGCTGAGAGTCTAGAAAGCTGTATGGGAGATTGTAGACTTTATTCTATTAATTTAAAAAAGCTCTAATCTGACCCCACAAGGGTCAAATTAGAGTCCTAAACAAAATATCAGTGTTTCTACATGATTACAAAAAAAGCCTGTCTCTTAACCTAGAATACAATTTAGTAACGGCAGAGATTGGCAGTCAACAACACTGTAGGCTGTAAAAGTTTATTGTCGGAATATTAATACTGTTTTCGCATTTTGATTAATTAACGAAATAATAATTTAGCACGACTGCTTGTTGCTTTCAGCCAGTCATAAGTGATAACATTGAACAAGAGAAATTATCTTTCGGTGTGATATCGTTTCGATTATCGATAGAATTTTAATCCGATTAAATATGAGTGGTATCGAGAAATATTGACAACGATGGCTCTTGTCAAATCGGACAACTGTCATCGTCATCCCAACTTTTTTTTTAAGTACCTATCTCAAAGATCTTCGAACGTCATCTGCCTAGACTTTTCCCAAATATATTGGGGCGTTCCAAACAGACCAGATGCAGACGAATACCAGTACTTATTTAAAATCGAGCGCCTGTCTATCTGACCTTCACAACCCAGTTACTGGGTACTACGATACCCCAGACTAGTTGTCCAACTTTCGGGCTTCTGACGACCTTTAAAGACTATCTAAGATCCACAAATGACAGCCGGGAATAACCAACTACCGAGGCACGGAGGTGTCTTGATATGTAATGATGCTTACCCATCCAAGGACCAACCGCGGCAAGCGTATTACATAGCCAGAAGCATCCAATGTACTAAAATAGCCTGAAATAATTAGCGCCGTAACGTAGGTACTAAACCGCGCCATCATTTTGTATCATACGCCGAGGTCAACGACCCACCGCGGGTGTTAGATACTAGATACGCGCTACTGAAAAGCATTAAGAATTCACGATTTATAACTATCGAGTTTATTATAGCGGACGTTTTGTTAAATGTTTCAATTATAAATTCAAGTGAAACATGGATTAAGAACAATCAGACGTGTTTTTTAACGTGTGTTCTTAGAGATGACATGATGATCTGCCTAGCCCTTTTCCCAATTATGTTGGGGTCGGCTTCCAGTCTAACCAGAAGCAGCTGAATACCAGTATTTTACATGAAGCGACTGCCTCCTGCCGACCTCCACAACCCTAGTTACTGGGTAACACGATGAAACCCCTTGGTAAGACAGACCGAGACGGACCAACCGCGGTAAACGTAGCTTAACTTGATACCAGCGGGTATTATGAATTAGCCACAAGATGACATTCAAGGCATTTTTTTTTGAAGTTGGTTAATCATCAAATAACTTCTCCCGCTCTGGGTGGAGCAGGAGGGCGTGTCAGACTTTTACTGACTAAAACCCACCCGTGTTCCCTCAGCCTAGCCCAGCCCAGTATCTGTTTCGAACAACCCGCAGCCCTGGCAGGCATCGGCCCTTGCAGACCCCACTAGTTGGTGCCGACATCTCTTAGAGGCGCGCGTGGAACACAACGCGCTGTCGACCTGGGCTTGGTCCTTACATTCAAGGTATTAAATTAAGATGGAAGCTCCAGGGTAGACCGCAAAAATCAAATTTTCTTACGTTTGCAATTTGCAGGTCAATGCAGTTTGTATGTTGATTAAAATATGAATGACAACCGTAACACATATGTATTTACAGTATTATAACCATTCAAAACAATATAACCCTCTCAGTTCTCAGTTAATTCCATTGAATGATTATTTCATTTATTAATGAGGCGCTTCAACGACTTATTCACACAAAAATCACATACAGTTTTAGGAATTGTGAATTAGTCATTTACAGAAGTACACAGCACTAGCAGAGTAGTTAATTAAAAAAGATATCGTTAGTTAAATTACATTAGGTTATAAAATAAAATACACAAAAAAAGGAGCTTGAAAGGATTTCATGAAAAAGTCGATGTTAATTAATTAAACGTAGAATACAAGAAACTTGCAATGCGGAGACGATCAAATCCATTTGACGACAAGAAATGTCAAGACACGGTCAGATTACGGAATTTTATAACCAATCATTAATCATCAAATATTGAAGAACAAATTGAAATTGATTGATGGAATTTTCTAATAAAACGCAATAAAAATACCAGTCGTTTATATCAATCGTCATTATTAATGATCGGAGTTATTCTTTACGAGTTTCATATCAAGTTTCATAACTTGCGAAGAGGCCGTCATACAATATAGCGGTCTTCTCAAAGCATTCCTTTAGTTTAACGTTTTTATCGAACCACTGAGGCGCTAATCCTGTTGTGGACAACACTAAACTTAGGGTATTGTGTTATTTATGCTTTTTCGTAGATAAAACAACAAAATTAAGTAAAGTAGAGCTGTCAAATCAAATTTAAATAGCGAATACCACACAATGGGAGGCCAAAAGTCACCCAATTTTTTTTTTTTTTGGGTGGGAAATCTTCAAATGACTTCTCCTGCTGAGTAGAGCAGGAGGGCGTGTCAGACTTTTACTGACTAAAACCCACCCGTTTTCCCTCAGTAGCCCGTATGCCAGGGGCTGTGGTATCTCTTTCGAACAAACCCGCACCCCTGGCAGGCATCAGCCCTTGCGGACCCCACCGGTGGTTGCCGACATCTTTGACGGCGCGCGTGTGGAACACAACGCGCCGTCCCGTCTACCACTTTTCGGCCGCAGGGGATAGGGAGAGCGGCTGACGCTATACCGACACTCCTCTTCCCCTGCGGCCCCACCGCGTCCGCCATTAAACGGTGGCGGCCCCGTCCAGGCCACGGAAGGGAAGAGCGCTGCTCAGAAGCACCGGTACTCCCTCTACCGCAGCCCGTAACCCTCAGCCGCGATGCCTCCCATTCGACATCGCGGCCCACCTCACTTGCGGTGCACCTCACCGCAACCTACTTTTTGGCCGCTACGTCGTCGGCTTTGAGGCAAAAGCCCTGACGAGAAGCTCCACCGTTGGGTTCCTCTTGGCTTCACCGTGGCCGGAATCCACGGTTACTGAGCCCCCCCCCGCAACGACAATGCGGGAACCCACTCGGGGGGGCAACGTAGAGGGTTACGCTTGCAGTTTCCCTACGTTATTGAATTAGAAATAAAGATCTCCGCCGGAGAACCAAGGTAACCCGAAGTATTGCCAAACTTAAATAGCAGTGGGCAGGGCACATTGTTCGCATAACAGATGGCCGATGTGACTGAAATATTCTGGAGTAGCGACCGCGTCCCGGAAGACGTAAAGATGGAAGGCCCACAAGGTGAACTGATGATCATGTACCAGGCCGCAGGAATCCATTGGATGCGAGAAGCACATAACCGGTCGAAGTGGCGGAGCTTGGGGGAGGCGTATGTCCAGCAGTGGTCGTCTTTCGAGTGAAATGATGATTACCACACTGGGCAACTGGGTAAGAAGGTGAACTGTCGGTCGTCCGGCGGCGAGATGGTCAGAAGCGCGGGCATTTGCACAAGAAAACACAGGCCTATACCCAGCAATGGGTCAAGTCGGGCTGTGCATGATGATGATGATGAATACCACACTAAGAGGTTATTTAGAGCAAAAACAGATCTTGACCTGTCCAAAAAATTGAACTTTGACACTTTTTGTATTCAAAAATTCGTCAAAATTTCAACATTATTTACAGGATAAGACATAAACTAGGTACGAAAGAAAATCTCGCCTAAAAACATGCTGAAGTGTTTCAAATCACTACGTTTCCCTTAAGCTATTTAAGTGAACTAGTTGTCGCCCATTGGTCGAAATTCTACCATAATTCATTTAAACTTAATGTATTTTTAATGCATTATTACATAAAATAATAGCTTTCTGCACTCCTTCTCCATAAAAACTTTAACTGTGAAGAAATGTCATACACCTCGGTCCACGTAGTTTTCGTAAAAAGGAAGAAAGTGTTGGGTTCGCGTATTAATATATGTATAGTTTAGTTTACTTAGCAATATTTCTATTTTTAGCTAGTGAACTAACAGAACATGCAAAAATCGTCGACGTGTCTGCAGGCGCCTTTAACAAAGATATGGACGTGACACATTATGACATAGTACAGGATAAATCAGTGTTGTTATTAATTAGTTCAATAATGTGCATACTGGGGAGAGATAACGCTGGGAGAAGGAAAAAACAAAGTCTTACAAGGTCGCCTGGCGATACCTAATAATTTGCTTTATTAGAATTGTTGGATGAGAGAAGGTTAGAACCGAACATTATAACATTTTAACCGAACACATTAACCTTAATTGTTATTATTATTACATGATTAGACAAACTAGCAGCTAATTAGCAGATGCGTATGTATCAAAAAGCTTGGAGATATTTAACATCTGTATTCGATTCTTGAAGTAACTCAGTGTGCATTCACAAAATTTTCCGGGAGCTTATTCCATGTTGTTACAACTCGGTTTTTTTTTTGGGTGGGAAATCATCAAATAACTTCTTCCGCTCTGGGTGGAGCAGGAGGGCGTGTCAGACTTTTACTGACTAAAACCCACCCGTGTTCCCTCAGTAGCCCGTATGCCAGGGGCTGTGGTATCTCTTTCGAACAAACCCGCACCCCTGGCAGGCATCGGCCCTTGCGGGCCCCATCGTTTTTGTGCTGACATCTCTTTGAGGCGCGCGTGGAACACAACGCGCCGTCGCACAGAGCGTAATTTTCGTAATCTAGCTGGCCAGAATCTCATTTAACTACGTACTTACAGAAAAATACCAGTTGCACATTCTTGAAGTAGTTGAACCACACTTCCAAGAAATAGAATTTATTTTACAAAGAATCACGCCAAACAATAGAAAAAAGGGTCAGAACAACCGACTACCTGTTCGTTCCAGATCGGGTTTACCGAGGGACCGCGTCATTCGTCTGAATTCATTCGATGAATACGCTCGTGTTTCAGTTGCTAGTAGTTGTTGTGTGTTGTTATTGTGTTCTTGTGGGCTTAGAGGTAAGTTTGCAATGTCTTATACTTTCCTTTGTTATTTAATTTAACTGCAAGCACCATTACAATTTATCATGTTTATTTTTTACTACAATAATTCTCTCAATCACTTTGTACTTGAGTTTTAATACATTATATCGCATTATACAGTTCTCAAATTGTATTTTTCTGAAAGTATTACTTGTTAGCTCTATTACGTATGTCAGTTTGTTTGCGAATGATTGCGACACTCATAGAAGTTTTTCTTAATTTTAGGATGGCTTCGCAAATTTCGCGTCGAAAATGTTTCGATGTTTGGTTTGCTAACGCAAAACAAAACAGAATAGATGCTTTGCTACATCTTATATTGCGAGAGCTGGGAAATCCTTCCCTTTCGGAAGACATTTTGAAGAGTTTGAAAGTCACAATTCGAAGTGTTTGCCAAAAAATAGAACAAAAATGGTCGAAATCGGGAAGACATCGGGAACGATTTTTGAACGCAAATTCATCGTGGTTGGAACAAATTATATCACTGCCCGGTATAGTGACAAGCGCTGTCGTAAGCGTTTCACTTCCTACAACAAGTAATCGGGCTGGAAGACCACAAAAAGATTTCGCAAGCTGCAGCAATAGAACAAAAAGGCGGCGCATCCAACAAATGCTCGATACATCGAGTCAGGAAGAAATATCGATGGCATCTGAAGCTACGCTACGAAAGGAAGGAAAAAGAGATTCAGCAGCTATTGTTAAAGAGCTCTGTCTGTTTTCACCCAGAAGAGGTACTTCTATAAAGAAAGCACGAAAATCTATTGAAAGCCGTAACAAAGGTGGACTGTCAGTAGATCAAGCTCTAGCATTAATGGTCGATGCGAATCTAACGACTCATCAATATAGTGTGATACGCCAGCAAGCAAAGAACGTTGATAGCAATCTTTATCCACCGTATTATAAAGTAAAAGAAGCAAAACAGCTATGCTACCCTGACGACATAAATGTGACCGAAACGCACGCTGAAATTAAACTGCAGCCTTTAATAGATCATACAGTAAAAAGATTGTGCAAAGCTCAAGAAGAGGTCCTAAGTACAGTAACTGATTTAAAAACGTTGAGTTTAATTGTCAAATGGGGTTGTGATGGAGCAGAGCAAACTCGGTATAAACAGAAATTTTCAGAAGAACAATGCAGTGATGAAAGCTTATTTAGCATATCAATGGTGCCTATTCAAATGTACTCAGAAAATGACCAAAGCATTAAACAAATCGTATGGCAAAATGTTTCCCCATCTTCTACAAAATATTGTCGACCCATCAAGTTCGTATTTGCAAAGGAAACAGCAGATCTTATCAAAAGTGAAGTGGATAAAATAAAACAGCAAGCAAGATCACTGGCACCCACTAAAATCATTGTAAAGGACACAGAAGTCTTAGTCAAGCCAACAATGATTTTGTGCATGATCGATGGCAAAATTTGTAATGCCTTAGCTGCATGTACATCCACACAGAGCTGTTATTTGTGTGGTGCTAAGCTCAGTGAAATGAACGACGAAAGGCTTATCGTGGAAAAGACTGTAAACAGCAACTTTATTTCCTTGGGCCTCTCACCTCTGCACGCTTGGATTAGATTTTTTGAATGCATTTTACATATATCTTATCGTTTAGATATAAAATCTTGGCAGGCTCGAGGGGTTGAGAATAAAGCCAAAGTAGCGGAAAAGAAGAAGCTTGTACAGGAGAAGTTCAGAAGTGAGCTAGGTTTATTGGTGGATATGCCTAAGCAGCAAACAGGAAACACAAATGACGGGAATACGGCCCGCAAGTTTTTCCGGAACTCTGAAAAGTCCGCCGAAATTACGGGAGTTACTGTTGAGCTGATTAAACGCTTCCATGTCATACTAGAGTGTATCAACAGTGGATTTCCAGTCAACCTCGAAAAATTTGAAGAATATACGAAAGTGACGCGAAAATTATACTTTAAAGAATATCCATGGTACTCGATGCCTGCAAGTGTACACAAAATACTTTTTCATGGAAAAGACATCATAGCTTCTTGTGTCCTTCCAATTGGTCAGCTTTCCGAAGAAGCACAGGAAGCTAGAAATAAGGACAACAGAAAATTCAGAGAATTGTTCACAAGAAAGACGTCTAGAGTTGACACAAACACAGATCTAATTCATCGATTGTTAATAACATCAGATCCATACATAGCAAGCTTACGTGCTCCTCCAAAAATTAAGCGTGGACAAATAACTCCTGAGGTAAGCCAACTTCTACAAATAAGACCACCAGGAATTGAATTTGATGATATCCAGTCAGAAGAAAGTGATGTCGAGCATGATGATAGCGATTCTGACTGAGACTTTCTGTATATGTCTATGTTATATATATTTTTTTCCGTAATCCGGAATATGTACTTTGTTTTAGTTTGTGTTTTCTACTTATTTGTTTTTAAACTTTTGTATTTTAAATATAATTGTAATGTTTTGAATGTAAATATTTTTATATGTACCTACTTTATGTCGAAATATATGTTTTAAACCTTGACAGAGCCTTTAAATTACTATTATAATATTTTAGAGCATATTTTACTCATAGTACAAGGCCTAAATAAAATTGGCCAGCTAGATTGTGAAAATTACACACTGTGCGTCGACTTGGGCTTGGACCTTACCGGACAGCGAGCTACCCATTACTCGCCGTCCGCAAGCTCATGCCTACGGTGGCCGGAAATCGGCCTGGGATTCCCGACGCCCAGGGCGTCTCCGTATCCTGCGGCGGCTGGGGTCGCGAGGGCGCATATGCTGCCTCTCCCTCACGTGCGCCGCCTCCCTCTTCGCGAGCATCACTGCTTCGCTGAAGGAGGTGACGGCTCCCCATGCCCTCTCGCTCCGTACCATGGCCTGGACCAGGGCCGGACGCGAGAGATCGCCGCCGCCGATCGCCTCCACGAGGACACGGCGGTGCTCCGCCCAAGCCGGGCAGACCGCCTCCGTGTGCTCCACCGTGTCCTCAGGGCGATCTTCGCAGTGGAAACACCCGCGCGTTTCCTCCCGCCCTATCCGAAACAGGAACCTCCCGAAACAACCGTGTCCGGTGAGGACCTGCGTCAGGCGGAAGGTGAGGACGCCATGCCGCCTCTCAAGCCACTCCTCAAAGAGGGGACTTACCGCCGCAATCGTGGCGTGCCCAGTTACTACTCGGTTAGACAAGAATTGCTTCAAATTCAAAGGTTTTGATGAATTTTTGTTAGGTGATAATTAATTTTAAACTTTGAATAGTGTTGACTGAACTGTACAAAAATATAAAATTTTAATTACTTAATGCAACGTAGACCACAAGATCTTTGTAATGCTGAGACAATAAAATCGATAAAATGACAAGAAATGTCAAAATACGATCATATTACAGAATTTTGTTTTATAATAAATCAAAAATGGAATCACAAATTTCACCAGTCAGTGTGGCGACGCTTGGATGTCCAGTGGACGTCTGTCGGCTCAGAAGATGATGTTTAAGGTAGAATTCTTCGTGGAGCAAGTGATAATTGATTCCGATACTAATATTTAACAAGATTCAAGAAGGGTACAGCCAATCTACTGCTTCATTGAAAAACGATGGCAAGAAACTGCACCTCTTTTTAAAGATTTTTTTTCCCGGAAGAAACGTTTTTCTAACGTGTCAATGATTTACAGTCAATCTTGAAACTAGTCAATTATTTACAATTAAAATGAACAGCTAGTATGATTCCGTCAATTTATCATAATACATTTATATGACAACATTACCCATTTTTCCTTACAAAACAACTCCTAACGCGAACAATTTTAATGGAGTTTAGATACGCTTGAAATAGCCTTATAAAGACGCCTACACGAAAACAGCCTCTGTGGTTAAGTTTTGAACAAAACGCTGCATAATTGGAATAATGATATCCTTATCATAACCGCCATTTTGTTTCCTTTTATAAATAAGTTCGCAAAAAATATGCAGCAAAGGAGACCAGCTGATATAAATATATCTAAAAATCCAAAGTACCTATTTATATACTATAGATTCGGTGCAATAGTACAAAATGATAAGAAGGACATCCTCGACCAGGGTAACACGTTTTCTTTCGCGTTTGCGCTCTTTGTGTTTCGGGCCCAGCTTTGTATGAAACATGACTAGTCTCCTTACGGCTGAAGTATTTTCCGTTACTATGGCCGATCTCCAAAATAATACATTGGCAAAATAATGACACCATCCAAAATGCCTTAGCTACGTAAGTTACCTAGGTAAGTATAGAACCGTTTTCCTGGTATTCACCACGTAAACCAAAGGTAAAGTCATTATGCCTATAATAATATATGTTAATTATAAATTTGTTATAAGCCATAATACACAACCTAAATAAAATTCAATATCCGACGCTGATTCATTACTTTCAAAACAGTTGAGCATCTGAATAGATTCTAACTACAAAGTTTAAAGCTTAGAAGCCAGTTTGCCGAAACACCGTATACCTACATCAGAATCTCCTTCGACAAATAAGTAATTAATTCGTGAAAATAAACCGCAGACCGAGCACCTCTAATACCAACTAATCACTAAAACATCGATCCTTAAGTTAAACAAATGTTTCCAAAAACAACGTTTTACTAGGAAAAAAGTTATTCAACTTTTATGGAAACGCTTTTTGAAATACACGAGTTTTATTTTTATTGCCAACAGGATCCAGGAACTGAAAATATATTTTTAGCACGTATTCCGAGTGAAACTCTTTTTCTCCGTAAAAAAAAAAACCTATTGTGAAATATATAAGAAATAAAATCTCAGTAAACGGGAAAATATAAGCAATTGTAGAAAATTAATTTAAAAGTTAAACAAACCAATGCGAAAAACTTTGAATTCCCGTCACACACTCACTAAACTATGCACTAACTTCGTCAAATGCGACATACAAAAATTCAGCACTTTATACACTTTTATATTTTCATATTATTTTTTGAAAACACTGTGTTTCCCGCACGAATGCCGAAACCTTCGGTGAACGTTCGTCATACGAAACCTACCGCAACGCGACGCCTGTTATCGAACGAATGTTCCCGAATGAGGGGATGCAATGACGCGGGCGGTGGTGCCGGCGACCGGCGTGGCACTGCGGCGAGCGACCGGCCGCGTGGAGCCCGCACAGCTCCGAAACCTTACAACCTAACTCCCGACACAAGCACGCGAAAACACCCTAAACACAAGGACGCAAGGACGTGTCTCGCGTGCCGTTCACAGAGAACACCAATCGATGCTCCTGGAACAGGACAACAGATCTTTCCGCCTCCGCTCCTGTCGTGACAAAAAGAGCCGATGCGAAAATTTTCGACAATTTCACCGACAACAACAGCCGCGCGAAACGATTGCGAAATGAAGCATAATTTTAATAAGTAAATCGACATATTGAAACGCATCAGGGTCTCGAATTTCATTAGGCAATCGTATAAAACTCGAATATTTTAGCGGCACATGTGCAATAAACAGGCCATAAAAGCTAAAATTATGGAACCCTTTTACCATAATTTCCCGTTTTTAAACTGTATGCGTTTCGTGTGCTAAAATGTTGCAAAGTGGAAGACAGGAACTTTTATGCACAATAAAATGCGGACCACTCCAAAGCGCACGTAGCGATAACTTTAAAAACTGACAACATTGTTTACAAGGCAGGAAATGGAACCGAATATGATGGCGACGAAGTGGAAATAACTCCTTAATAGCGCGGTGTAAAGGTAAAATCAGAATGGGTGTAGATCAGTTAACCGCAAGGATATGAGTACACCCACGACTTGAGCCCACGCTACCACACCTGGGCCAGTTGCATAATAAAACTGACAGCTTAAACTGATTAAATTCTCCTTGCCTTCTTCAGGTCAAAGTTACAATAACACTTTTTTTATTTGCATTTAGTTCTGACCTTTACATTTCTTTTCGACTATAATCAACCCCGTTATCTGCTCCATCATCATCAGATGTCTCGCCTTTTCCCAATTATGTTGGGATCGGCTTCCAGTTCACACAGTTTCATTCTACATGGATGATTTTCCATTGGGCGACTGCCTATCTGACCTCCACAACCCAGTTCCTGGGTAATACGAAACCCCTTGGTAAGACTGATGTCAGATTTTCGGGCTTCTGATGAACCGTAACGACTGTCAAAGATCGACGAAGAACATGACAGCCGGGACCAACGAGTTAACGTGCTTTCCGAGGTACGGAGGGATCTTGGAATGTAAAGATGGTCACCCATCCACGGACCAACCTTAGCTATTGTAAAGTTCATTTTATACATCATAAGATAGTCGAAAGCTCATATTCCAACCTATAAATCAGCTGTATCGGTTTCTTTAACAATCAAATAATTACCAGCTGACAGAATATCGAAATCAGTTAATTCCAATAACTCTCTAACCATCCAATTACCGATCCGATCGAACCTCATGTATACTATCCATTTATTTGTACCTACGTTCCGTATCGTCGGCGGATCGGAACGATCTTGTTTCAATATCAAACACGAGACGGCTCGTATTACTGACAACACATCCTACATGTTTGCAAAACATTTCACATTTGACGGGAAAACGATCTACATGACGCGTGCATATATTTTATTTGCATTTTGTAATGTAGAATGGAAAAGACGTGGAGTAAGGCATTAAAATAAGACTAGAAAACACGCAATCCTTGTTTAGATATATTATTGGGGAATATAATATTGATTACGTATATCTAGTCACCGGTGATTTGGTTTCTTTCAGACCCACTGAAAAAATAACTGAGCGCAAAAATTCAAGCAGTATCTACGCTGGTGGACGATAGTTGACTTTAGATATATCCGGGATTAAAGATTTTTGTCTGGATTTCTTAAGTGTCTCTTAAGCCTTATGCTTTTCTATACTACAGTTAATTGAACTTTGAGGAGGACGACTCCGAGAGCCCTGCAGATTGAACGTACTGTTTGTTTGGGCTCTTAGAAAGAAATCTACTAATGGCGACACTATTTCAAGTACAACATAACCTACCAAAAGGAATATAGGACGCTGATATAACTCAAATAAGAATAAGTAACATTTACGCCATAATACCAAACCAAGTCTACACAATTGTTTACAACAAACCATGTTTTCGCAAAATTGGATTCCGAGAATGCATAAACCGCGATAGTAAATTAGTGTGCGGCATTTAAACTGTGTCTGGATTCGCACAAAGCGTTTGAGTCGTCGTGCCTTGGTGAAAGAAGTGACCTGTTCCGCTCTGTGCCTCCGTGCCGTGGGAATGATAGACCAAACTAAAGCCAAAGGAGGTTTTGCACTGGCAGAATTAGGCAGTTAGCTTTTTAGGTGATTAAAGCCAGTGGTTCGGGTAGTCGCAATTAGTATGCGTGTATGACCAGATAGATGTATGATCGTGAATGAAGCAGAAGAAGTATTTACGGTATCGTAGCAGGTGATGTTTTGTAGTTTTTGTCTACCCTCATAGGAAGGAGGCGTGAGCTAATAACTTATGTATGTCAAGCCAGTGCGGTAAGAAAGGAGTTGGTGCTAAATTAATTGTATGAAACCCAGCTTCATCAATTGGATCCGCAAGGGAATGAGAGTCCTGGGTACTCTAATAAATGATATACCTACATACGTGCTGCTGTTCGTATATCGTAAAATGAGGTTTTGATCGTAAATCTTTATAAGAACATGTAACTTACGTTGAAGATTATCAGCAGTTGAGTTCACATGAATGCAATTAACTCCTTGAAGTCCAGAATCCCATTTGACAGTGAAGGGCATCAAGCAGATAAATCCATTTGTGTAAACACATTTCATGCCCATACCACCAATATGATTAACACCAAATTCTGTATAACACGTTAATTTTTCATTGCAATTTTCTTGCGTCGCTTAATCACGTCGGCTTATGAGCATCCTCCTTAACACACGTCATTAATTTAACATTGCATTGTGCACTTTAAAATGAGGCAATTAAGTTTTATTTTGCTGTACTTATTATGCATGGAGTGGGAGCGTATTGTTCGAACGATAACGACCATCAGCTGTTACCTATTATGTTTCAATAAGTAGATTAGGTATATATACGGTACCCGCAGTTAGTTTCTGATAGAAGTTTCATTAATATATTTATTTATTAACCTAGTTCGGAGATTAATTATTCGTTTAAATTTGCTTAGCTTGATGTTTGTTGTCGATTTACATTTCTATATCCACCTGTTTCGGATTTCATTTTAACATGAAAACCTTATGGAACATTTCTTTAATCAATTCTAAGAGTACAAATGGACAAGCAGCCTTGGAACCATCTTTAAAAAAAATCCTACTACGCTTTGCTTCTGCAATTGTGGAAGCTGTGTTCAGCAATGGAGGTTTTTCGGCTGGAATGATGATGATGACTACGCTTACCTACGCAAAAACCATCAATGACTTAACTATTAACTGTTTGCTCTAAAATATAGACGAGAAAACCAATTCACTGCACATTTATCATATAACTAGCTGAGCCGACAGACGTCGTCCTTTCTTAACTATGAATATTGAATTCGTTTTGGTGTAACATTAGAAATGTTAACATGGTCGTTAAGTTTTCTTAAATTTTCAATTTTTTTTTTCTTTCATAAGAACCTTCTGACTATCAAATTAACAATCACCACAAAAACAGAATTAGCAAAATTGGTCCAGCCGTTCACGTGTGATGCCGTGACGAAAGGAAACAGGGATTCATTTTCATATAAATCACACATTACCAGTAAAATCGACCACGTGGTAGGGCATCATTATACTAAGTGCCACATAATGCTAACCACAGCTGCACTACCGAGGCTCATAACTGCCACCATCCATCTTTTTCTACTTCGCACACCTCTTTAACGGCTTATAATATTATGAAAATTATTCCAGCGAAAGAAAATGCAATTATGCTAAGTTGGCAGTGTCAGTCATTGTGAGGTTGGGTAATAAAGTTAGTTAGATTAGATTTGAGGAAGCCAGCTCGTTTGGGTGAATCAGGTAAGGCGGAACACCGGGTTTGGTGATGCAAATTGGGAGAATGCTTTGCGTTTAACAGTGAAATGTTCAGCGATACATTTGGAATATTTCACACAATTAGCCAAATCACATTTCGCCAATTTTCTTTATAGGCGTGATGTTATACAAGGTGGCAGAGAGGACATCGACGCGCAACCCGTTAACTATGGTTCAATTCTGAACTGACGCAAAATTAAATGCACGGACGCTATGAAATTTTTCGTGTTTAAAAAATGCTGTTCTATACATTGTGACCGCGTAGGTATGTAACAGCAGATTTTTATATGTAACACCAGATTTTTATATGTAACACCAGATTTTTATATATAACAGCAGATTTTTGTTTTTTGATAACCGACGTAAAATTTCTACATTATCGATATGCCCCTGCCACCCTGTATTATATTATATGTACTGTGATTATTAACGCTTTGAGAGACACTAAACGCCCCCAAAACTTCTATTGTGTCTAGTCCAGTGTCCTTGAAGCGATTATGGTTTAGAAGAGAAACCATTTTTTTCCGATTCAAAGCTTAATCCAAACGATTGCCTAGAGATAGCATCATGTCTCGTGTCATAAGTTTCTCTTCCCCATGCTATGCTGCTATCTTGTAAAACGGTAGTGGTAATGACAACTCATTATGGTGGTAAATGGCAAGAAGTGGTCACAAATCTACCACAACCGCTACGTTTACCGCTGCATCATATGATGAATAATGAGCAAAGATCACAGATTGTAGAAATATGGTGGATGCGCCTAAGAAACATGGGTGCCGTTATATGACAAAATACGGCTGGACCTATTTTGCTATTATTTTTTCAGTTGCTTTTGTTAATTTTTTAGTTCGATCAAATTTTTACCGGGTTTTTTTTTTTTTTTTTTTTTTAATCAATTAATTTTTTTGATTTTTTTTATCGGGTTATTGCATTGTCATCGGCCCTTAAGACGTGTGCAAAGTTTCAAGTTGATCAGACGTCTAGAAACTAGTGAAAATTAGGCTCAAAGATTCCGTTACATACATAGATACATACATACATACAACCAGAGCTAATAAAAGCATTATAAAAAATAAGACAGTTGCGCGTAACATTGGAAAATTTAAGAAAACTTAACGACCTTTATGGTCGGTTCAATATTCATAGTTAAGACAGGACAACGTCTCACGGAGTCACAGCTACGGTTGCTGCGGTGGGCAGCCACCAACCGCGGCAAGCATAGCTTAACCTGATCGATCGACCAGTGCACCTGTTATTACTTAGCCACAATTTAAGTCAATGAGAGACATTACCCGGTAAATGGTAGCTCTTTTAGTACATGGTTCTCTAGTAGATGGCCACTGGACAAATACGTCTTCAAAACTGACTAATGATGATTTTGCTGGAGACTATAAGGTTCTTTTTTATACCGTTAATGACAACCCACCTCCCTTTTATTATCAACGGTATTTAATATCTTGGGTACTAATACAAAAACCCGTGTGAATCGCTGCCGAGGATTCACCATTGTGTATTGTAGTAGTAACTGTAATTAAAGTGATTAACTTTAATAACATCGTCACACAGTCGATGAGTATGTGATATGAGGTCACCAGCATTGTGTCTGCTATACATGTTGATGAACAATGCGAAAAAATCTGGAGGTGCAGTTATTTTCGTGTACAATTATGATGAGAATAGGCTGAGAGAGTAAACAGTTTAACGTTCATAAGGTTATGCCCTGTATCTACCTGAAAAACTGGACATCTAAGGCTTATTCTCGTATTTCAAAACGTTCAAAATCTAGTCGAAATATCATGACAATCAATGTCAAAAACTTGTCAGAAATGTAGGGAAATTAGGTATTTTTGCCATATATTTAGAGTAGACTAAGACTAAGAATGCGAACGTTCTTAAAGAAGTGCCCCTCAGATTTACAGACCTAGTTGAAACGAAGAAGATGATAAAGATGGAGAGTTAAAATGGTGAAATATCTTCACTAGACAAAAAGCAATTCTTAGCATGAATTTTCGGACCAAAGAAAAAACGTGCTCTCTCCAACTTAGCTCTTCAAAAATTAAAACCAATTTTTAAAAATTATCTTATAAAGGGTTGTTTTAACATTTTCAAAGTTTTCACAACTTCGCAGAGCATTTTGTAGCAGCCGGGCCATTCTCAGAAGCTTTCGAAAAGCTTCCGGACGTCCGTAGTCGTACAAAAGTTTTACGTAGTTTTTTTGACAAAAAACGTTTAATTGTAAGCCTACAGTTTGGAACTGTGCCAATAAATGCGAATTGGCTTGCCGCCTACCACATTAGGACTAAATAATCTCAACGAATCGAAGTGTTTGGGAATACCGAAACTTTTACATAATATACTGACATTAAGGTTATTCGATTTTATCAAATAACACAAAGTACACTAGTACAAGGATCTTTTGGCGTTGTAAGGGGGCGCTGTTGGTAAGAACGTGTGCAATTGTGTTGTGAAAGTATTGAAAATACAAGATGGCGGCGTTGGTTCCAATTTTGTCCACGCGCCAAAAGATCCTTGAACATCTTCTTCTTCCATCTCTTAATACTAGTTCTATGACGGTTCGGGTCTTATTGTACAGCGGCACCAGGACGACCTGTCCTGAGTTGTAATAGGAGTTAGATTCTGCGCTTCCCTCTCCCTCTTGATACTGGACCACCATGTAACAGGGGTTTTCCTCTTCCCAGGCGTTTCGTAGCTATTGTATTTATACTGTTTTTGCTGAGTAATCCCTGTATTACTGCTTTTGCTATAGGTTTTAAGTGGAACAATAGTCGGTCAATCTGTCACACCCACTTCTGACCTAGAAGAGCGTGCAATTAACACGTTTTGCTAAATACTTTGCCCGTATGAGGAAGGTCGACATATTCTCATACGGTGTCATGATCATGGACATTTAAGACGCGCTGGCATTATGCAGAGTGGGATATCTGGCTTATGTTTCACTAAGAACGTGGAATAACCATTGTTATACGTCACTAAAACAAAAGACGAACGGCAGGCAACATCAAATCAACAGGCTCTTTCTTCTTCTTGATCAATGGACCGAAGCCTTGAGCCTCACGTTGTATGAACACAGTAAAGTAGATATCTACGTTGATCGGGACATCAATTGCATTCCTGAGCACATCTAAAGTGTAGTAGGAGTTAACTGTAAAGGCCCTTGATTCACTAAAAAGTGGGACATGGTCTACTTAGTCTAAAACACTACACTCGCGCTAGGTGTGGGATGAATCTGTGAAGCCCCATTTCATCAACTACGGCTAAACACGCGAGAATGCATTCGCTATAAATTCTAGACCTACTGGACAGATTTCAACGAAATAGCATAGAGCTTCAATACGATACCGTTTGTATCGGAGTAAATGAAATAAAAGAAAGAATAAGTCTGTACGTCACCTTCAGTCTGCCTGGCTGTATATTACCTTTTCACGCAACCACTGAACCAATTGTTTTAGAAATATGACAGATTGTAGCCTAGAACCTGAAGAAAGATATCTTAGGAATGATGGCTAAATGGCTACTTTTCTTGAAACAACAAATACACGCTAGTGCTTGACTAGCTTTTGACAGCGGCTGTGCCCTCATGGAGGTCGGAAATTATCCCACGAGAACGTTCTCGTGGGATAATTTCCGACCTCCATGAGGGCTAATTTAGCACGTGCTACCGGGATGAAAAGTATCCTATGTGTTCATTCAGATTATAAACTATCGATGTGCCTAATTTTATCCAAATACGTTGAGTCATTTTTGAGTAACAAACATCCAAACATTTAAACATACAAACTTTTACATATTCATTGTTTATATTTAGACCGGGCTCGGTTTTTTTTTTATTTGACTTTTTCCAAAAATGAAACCTAGCTAGATTGATTTATCGCCCCCGAAACCCTCTGCATACTAAATTTCATGAAAATCGTTGGAGCCGTTTCCGAGATTCAGATTATGCTCGATTCTTTTTTTTGGTTGACGTTTTCTAAAAATGAAACCTTCGCTAGATCGATTTATCACCCCCGAAAAGCCCTGCACACTAAATTTCATGAAAATCGTTGGAGCCGTTTCCGAGATTCAGATTATATATATATACAAGAATTGCTCGTTTAAAGGTATTACGTAGATATTTATATACTAGGATGACAGCGTATGTACTAAATCTGTACCCATTCAGAAACGGATGACTAACAATCGTCGGGCTATTAAACGTAACATATAATTTGATGTACCGTTGACCTGTGCAATCTGCAGACCTTCACAATTATAGACCGTTTAGTAGCCCGTCATTATTAATATTAGACGGCTATGATGATAGTGTTCTAGTTCAATAGAAACTGGAATATTATTATTTGTAGCTATTACGGGTTTTATTGCTGGAAAAGATTAGACTGTTGATGTTAATATTTATTTATTATTCCTAACACAACTAACATTACAGGTTGCCCCAAATCGGTAGCGCGGTCTTAAACAATATTTTTTCCGTTACAGCTTATCACATGTACCTAAAGTAATTTTTGTGAACACATTCAGAGAACAGGTACTTTAATAAGTCCACCCTTTCCGCGGTGTATTGCATGGGGCGCGTCAAAGGTGCTTTACCCAGCAGGTTGGTGCGGCCGCGACGCACCGCCAGTTCGTTTCCGCGCCGCATAATTATCCGGCACGTTCAGACACACATTCTTCAGCACACCCGGGTTCGAGATCTTTCCACGCAATATGTGTCGGTAAGTCCACAAAGTCCGTAGGGAGTAGTGGTGGGCCACTGGTAAAGGCCGCGACTTACGAGATGTAGGTCGTAGAAACCAGACAGGCGCTTTACTTTGTGTAAATTATGTCATCACCACTGCTCTCAAAAACGGTGAAGGAAAACATCGTCAAATTCTAAGACATGTGACATCTACCAACCCGCAACGGGCCCGCGTGGTGTATTATGGTCCTCCCCCTCTCACAGAGAGGAGGCCTATGTCCCAGCAGTGGGAACATTATGACTGATTATGCTAAATCCACCAACCGTAGCGAAATGGTACATCATTATCGGCCTAGCCTTTTCCCAACTATGTTCCGGGTCAGCTTCCAGTCTAACCGGATGCAGCTGAATACCAGTATTTTACATGGCGCGAGTGCCTATCTGACCTCCACAACCCAGTTACTAGGTAACACGATACCCCTTGGTAAGACTGGTTGTCCGACTTTCGTGCTTCTGACGACCCGCAACGAATGTCAAATCCACATATAACAGCCCGGACCAACGGTTTAACGTGCTTTCCCAGGCACGGAGGGGTCTTGGTAGCGTAGCGACATACATAAGGGATTTTATTTCTATAGCAGTATTGAGCATTGTTAGTAGGTACAATCAGGGAAATTAGATTTATTAACAAATTGACACACTACGTAGCTATCGGATACAACTAACAAAGAATGAAGGCTACCACAGACAGGCGCGACGGGACTATTTTAGAACAATTTCCATGAAGTTTTCACAGAAATTGTTCTACGAGAGTCGCTTCATGCCGGCGAGTCGCGTCTGTTTGATTAAAATTTACGCACAATTTAAGTTGATTGTCAATTTGCCAAACATGATGACCCTGACTTTACCTACATGATGATTAAATATTCTTCTATTATCTTACAGCAGGCTTAGCACGTCGCTTTCTATTTCTACTCTACCGTAGAATAGAAATAGCTTGTCTACATTTCTCGGTACAAAACTGTCAACGCTTCTCTACGGTTCTCGTGGTAAGCCTGCTGGTCCAGAGTAAAATTCAGAGTACGCTGAAGGCTACGCTAAATTAGACATTAGAGCTATGTGTGCCAATGATCTCCAGTAATACTCTTCCCATCCCGGAGCATATAAGGGGTCGCACATGTCAGGTATATAATAGATTTAAAATGTGCAGCATCCCATTCCAAAATCTGCAGTACAATAAAGCCCCAAAAAATACTACATCCCGCCCGCATTTATTATCGTAGCGCAATCTAAACACGGGGTGACACATTGTTTAATAACGGTAATACGGGCGAATCGAATCTATGACGAATCGATCGATGCGGTACAAAGAACTGCGTGACTTATGTCGGTACATCAGCTGTTGAATGAAATCCATCTATGTCTATAGAAATAAATACAATTTAAGTGTCTCTTTGTAATGTCAAAATAACACCTCTTTACTAAAAGAACAGACAGTGTTTATAAAAAAAAACTATTTAAAATAAAATGGCCTGTGTCTTTCTATTTGTTCCGGCCAATCTTCGAAATGGCTGGACTGATTTAGATGACGTGTGGGGATACTTTGAAAGGTACTGTAGTGGCGACCGCGTACTGAAATACTTTTTCCTCCTAGGAAAAAGTATTTCAGTACGCGGTCGCCACTACAGAACCTTTCGGCCCCATCGGCCATGTTCTACGAGTAATGTGCCCTGCCCACAGCCACTTAACTTTGCCAATTCTGCGAGCAACTGCTATCGTATATAAGGTGACTGGTAATTAGTGACCGACGAATAAACACATGATTGTACTCATCATTATGAACAACTTTTGTTATGGGACAAAACCTGAAAACGCGAAAAAAAAATCAGCTGTTCCCTACATTTATGTTCGCATAACTCGTCAAAATGTAGGGAACAGATGATTTTTTTTCGCGATTTCGGGTTTGGTCCCATAGTAAAAGTTGTTCATAATGATGAGTACAATCATGTGTTTAAATGTCGGTCACTAATTACCAGTCACCCTATATGTATACTTTTAACACTAAAGGAAGGCAGAAAAGAAAACTTGTAAGTGAAAACTACAGCATTTCAAACGCACAGATTCAAACCCTTTCCTCTGTAACATATCTGGAAACAAACCAAGTCCTCTCAATCATGGCCTCGTACGTGCTCAAGTAGGAAACTACGAACCTCTTTTTATAGGCCAGAGTAGGTAGGTTAGCAGGCCGCCGCCTAATTACACACGGGTTGCGAATGCGGGGCTTCAGGCTAGGCTACACAGAGTAAAAAACTAGCGCAGTTTGAAACTGGTCTGCTGGATATTGCGAACTGTGGTTGTGTTATATATGTTGCTCTATGAAACAGTGGTGTTTTTGTTGCAATGTAATTTAACTACGATTCGCAGAAGTGGTTGTAGTTTTTTTATTTTATGGAATGCTTTTGCATTGTTGGATCCTCCAATATAAATGCTTTCAGAAGAAAGCATTTAAAGGATCTAACTTATGCCGGAGGAGTTACTTAAGCAGATATTTGAGCGCATATTTTCTCCCATCTTGTTTTTTTTTTGCTTCATATACAGTGCAAATAGACGTTTTTTCTTTCGTTCTAAAGTAACCTCAACAGAAACCAAATATGGCACAGAGGTCATCAATACTAATATTATAAAGAGAGAATGATATGTGAGTTTTTTAATAAAGAAGTATGTGAGCTTTTATGTAGGGGGTAATCTTCGGAACTACTGATCCGATTCCAAAAATTCTTTCACCAATGGAAAGCTACAGCTTTACCGAGTATCATATGATTCAATAACTCATGAGGAGAAATTCGCGGGTAGAACTCAGAAGCCGAGATCTCCACAAAAACCGTTCTCACTCGGCTTTCTTGTATAAAACTGTGGGTTAATTGGGAGAGGATTCACGTCAAGTGCCTTGCGTCTCAGTTTCGTCAAAGGAATGAGTTATCTACAGAACAATTAAATTACAATCGTATGTTTTTTCGAGTCAATCAGATTATGATCAAAAACGTGCTCTAACAAAATGTTAAGAATGGCTATGAATTCATCTGTCAGTTAGATCAAGTCATCTGCCTCGATACCAAAAACAACACACCAATAAAAAGTCTAGAAAATATTAGAAGAACTATTATAAAATTCAAAACCACTTTTATAATTTGTAAACAGGACGACAGAAACGGAACAACTGGGTACAAATACAATTTAATAGTTGTTGGCACATAAAATAATTTAATTATGAGAAAAATAAGTTGTTTTTCAGGAACGCCCACAGAAATGCTTCAGTAAAATATTTAAAATAATCACTCACCAACTGGAACGAGTTGTTTCAGGAATATGTCACCTGAAAAAAAGAAAGTGATTTTGAGGCATTCGAAACATCTGATTGGTTCATCATAGATTGATCTGCGGGTCGTTCGAAAGAGATACCGTGGCCCCTGGCACACACGCAACTGAGGGAACATGGGTGGGTTTTATTCAGAAAAAGTTTGACACGCCCTCCTGCTTCACCCAGAGCGGGAGAAGTTATTTGATCCCTAGATTGATTGATTCACTTATAATGGATATAGGTTGACTGCTTGGGTTTTTTCATCAGGAATTTCTCAATAGCAGCCCGGAGTCTGGATTTGTGCCCGATTGATGGCAATAGGCACGTTTATTGCCATCAATCGGGCACGAATCCAGACTCGAAAGAAATCCAGAAATCGGGTAATGGGACAAGGGACTTATATATAATATTCTATGTTGTGATATAGCATAATCAACCTACAACGTTCCCACTGCTGGGACACAGGTCTCCTCTCGGTCTCCACGCGGCCCAGTGCAGTTTGGGTGGTCCGTAGGTATCACATGTCTGCGAATATTTAGTTCAAAGACATGCAGTTTTCCACACGATGTTTTCCTTCACCGTTTTGAGAGTAGTAGTGCCGAAATTATTTACACAAAGTAAAGCGCCTGTCTGGGTTCGAAACCACGACTTACAACTCGGAAGTCGGAGACATTACCACTGGGCCACCACCACTGCACAATGGTAGGTTATCATTTAGATTATTCATGGATACAAAGACCATAGATAACCGATACAAACTGGCATTGCTGAAGGAACGTGCTAGCTGCAATAAGAACACTCAACTTCGCCTTACATGATGCTCAACAGACCCCTCTCCATTTAGAAATTAACACCAAATCAAAACTTACTCCAACCCAACCCAACTTAAACCATAGACTAAAATCCGGCTCAGAAACACAATATTGTTGATAGAGGGCCCGTAAACAACGCAAGCCATTAGTCCCCGTCATAAGTCGGTGACAGACACTCCACTGAAGGACGGGTCTAAACACGGCGCGCAAACTTCTCGAGATGCTCTCTAAACACTTCCACTGTGGCGGATAGATGTGGTAAATATTATTAAGGACTGGAACCTACCTAGCGACGGTCGGTTCAATCGGCACATCATAAAATATCATCATAATCAGTCTACAATGTTCGCACTGCTGGGACACAGGCCTCCTCTCGGTGAGAGGGAGTGGGCCGTAATCCACCACGCGGGCTCAATGCGGGTTGGTAGATGTCACATGTCTTCGAATTATTTTGGTTCTAGGACACACCGGTTTCCTCACGATGTATTCCTTCACCGTTTTTAGAGCAGTGGTAAGGAAATAATTTACACAAAGTAGAGCGCCTGTCTGGGTTCGTTGCGGTCGTTACCACTGGGTAATCTAATCGGTACAGAAGAAGTTTCATTTCCTTCAAAATTATAGGAAAAGTTTTTGCAATTTCTGATCTGAATTTACTTGTTCTTTTAAGAAATAGGACCGATTGGCATCAAAAAAGCTTTTGTTCAAAATGCCTATTAGTTTTCTGACTGTGTACTATTTTTTTCAACATCTGTGAATGAAGCCCAAAAAAGTTGAGGACAGTCTCCTGAGACCCTGTTAGCTAGAATGGTTAAGGTGTCCTTACTGCCCCGTCTCAAAAATCCACTTAACAACTTTTGTAACAGGGACATACGAATATTACATGTTTCACCGCATCAACCAAATGACGTTAAAACTGTACCACTGACTATCTGCAACACAACCTTGCCATGGATGGGCACGCCACGATTGCGGCGGTAAGTCCCCTCTTTGAGGAGTGGTTTGAGAGGCGGCATGGGGTCCTCACCTTCCGCCTGACGCAGGTCCTCACCGGACACGGTTGTTTCAGGAGGTTCCTGTTTCGGATAGGGCGGGAGGAAACGCCCGGGTGTTTCCACTGCGAAGATCGCCCTGAGGACACGGTGGAGCACACGGTGGCGGTCTGCCCAACTTGGGTGGAGCACCGCCGTGTCCTCGTGGAGGCGATCGGCGGCAGCGATCTCTCGCGTCCGGCCCTGGTCCAGGCCATGGTACGGAGTGAGAGGGCATGGGGAGCCGTCACCTCCTTCAGCGAAGCAGTGATGCTCGCGAAGAGGGAGGTGGCTTAGGCGGCGCACGTGAGGGAGAGGCAGTCTATGCGCCCTCGCGACCCTAGCCGCAGGATACGGAGACGCCCCGGGCGTCGGGAATCCCAGGCTGATTTCCGGCCACCGTAGGCATGAGCTTGCGGACGGCGAGTAATGGGTAGCTCGCTGTCCGGTAAGGACCAAGCCCAAGTCGACAGCGCGTTGTGTTCCACGCGCGCCTCAAAGAGATGTCAGCACAAAATGATGGGGCCCGCAAGGGCCGATGCCTGCCACGGGTGCGGGTTTGTTCGAAAGAGATACCACAGCCCCTAGCATACGGGCTACTGAGGGAACACACACGGGTGAGTTTTAGTCAGTAAAAGTTTCCTTGCCATGGAGAAAATCTGGGTTGTTAGCATCGATTTGCAAATTATTATCGTTAAGAATTGCAGCAGGCTGCTTGACGTCCAGTCAATAGCCTTGCAGCCCCTGGCATACGGGCTACTGAGGGAACACGGGTGGGTATTAGTCAGTAAAAGTCTGACACGCCCTCCTACTCCACCCAGAGCGGGAGAAGTTATTTGATGATTTCCCAAAAAAAAAAACTTTTTTTTTCCAATTTCAAAATCGTCCTTCGAACACAATAAATAAAATATAGTTTTATAATAAATACTGGCTGTTTGTATGAATGGAGTGCGAATCGTGTCGGTCGGAACGGTCGGCAGCGTCATTTCCGGCAAACGTCCGAACGAAATGGACCAGCCTGTAAATGGGGCAGCAGGACAACCTTGTTTGACGTCGAGTTTTATTAATTATTTTGTTGTTGTTTGCTGCATTTCTACGTAGTTACTAGTTAGTGCTCGGAGTAGATACTAGTTAGAGCTAAATCCGAGTTGACGACTTTTGTTTACGAAAACTCAGCGTCACTTTGAGGATTTTTATAATTATGTCCTAATTAATTGTCTATGGACAGAAATGGATATACTGCTACACTTCTACAAAGATCTTTTAGCGCTTGAATGATGGCCAGTGTTTAATTTGAATGATAGAATGTTTTGCAATCGATGGTAATCTGACTGCACCAACGTATCTGTGCCAAATTTACCGAGAAATAAGAAGCATTGGTTTAATGTTTTATTTGCCGATTTGCATCTTTACATATGAATCTCTCGCCAATCGTTCGGATTGGTCACAGATAGTTACGACTCACTGCTGTCATTTCAACCTATCGATCGTCGAAAATGCCTCTTGAAAACATGGAAGTTCCTGCAAGCGTCAAATTAGGTTCGACCTTTTTCAATTAGTGATTACATAAAACATTTTGTTACATAAAACTTTCTGTTGCATAAAACAACCCACAATAAATATTTCGATAGAATCCTTAATAGGGATGCAGAACCAGTTTTTACACAGACGTAATTTTATGCAAGACCAGCAAGTTAGCCCTTACCAAGTTGGAAGTTTCATGATTTCATCTCAGTAGTCGTTGTAATACACAGCTATGAAGATGAAGAGTTTCCATGTCCACCAGTGTACTGATTGAGATTTGGGAAAAAATATTACGTAATGAATGACTGAATGAATCCATTCTATTAGAGGTCTATTTCTGGATGCTGTGATAGTCTTCTTTTTAGCGTGTCGCAATGTCAAAAACCAACATGACGTATGCAGGTGACAGGGCATGCGGTGCAAGATGGGAGGTGAGCCATTGTCTATGGAGAGAGACACACCGGAGGTTTGAGCCGTACATGAACTTGTGGGAGGTTTTCCTTGCTGCTGCCTTCTTGGGTACGAAATCTATTTAAGGTGACTTCAATTAAACTTCGTAAATAATTTTCTTGAGACTGCGTATCTTTTATGAGGCGACAAATTATTCTGAGTTAACGTTAACGCCTTCGAAGTGGCAGAATTCTGGACAAAGCTTGTTTAAAACCAACAATTTGAATCATCGACACGACGAAGAAGAAGATTCTGAGTCACCAAAACATTAAGAGATCCCGATGCATCAGCTCCTCGCTACTCCACCCGCGCACAAAGTATTTTTGCTTATAAGAGCGATGACAAAAAGAATAAGGGAAATATTAATAAAGCTTCTTTGGTTGCCAACGAGCAGCTTTGAAGGAAAACGACCAAATCAAACTATGTCAACAAATATTGATCGTAATGAAAATGCAGCTATAGATTGTTAATTAACTCCCGCCAAAGATGGCGAACGTTGAATTTTCATATTCATTTGCGGACAGGAGATAAAGGACTGCAGTAAATTGGTACAGACATTATTCTAATCAGTTTTTGCCTTAAAACTTGTTGGTACGATTACGATAGCGACCTAGGTACGAATTCATAATTACCTACCTAGTAAAATATACATTTTTCGAACAGTATTTTGTATTGGCGGAACGAGCTCGATTCCTACCGTCCAGCACTAGAGATAGAATCGTGTGGAAATGGGAGAAGGTGGCCTTTGTCCTGCAATGTATGGAATGAATGCCCTGCAATGAATGGAATGGACAAAACAAGCTATATGTATAGTTAAATGTTGTGGTCTGTAAACTTGTATTTCAAATTGGAAATAAGATGGCAAAAGATACATTCTTCGAACAATATTGTGTAGTGGCTTCACGAGCTCGATAACAAAAGACAGAAGTGGAAAACGGAGAGGTAGTGCCCTTTACCCTGCAATAACACCCTCCGAGTGGGTTCCCGCATTGTCGTTGCGGGGGGCTCAATAACCGTGGTCTCCCAGCCACGGTATAGCGAAGAGGAACCCAAAGGTGGGGCCGCTCGTCAGGGCTTTTGCCTTCAAGTCGATGACGTAGCGGCCAAAAAGTAGGTTGCAGTGAGGTGCACCGCAACTGAGGTGGGCCGCGATGTCGAATCGCATCGCGACTGAGGGTTACGGGCTGCGGCAGAGGAGGAATGCCGGTGCTTCTGAGCAGCGCTCTTCCCTTCCGTGGCCTGGATGGGGCCGCCGCCGTTTGATGGCGGACGCGGTGGGGCCGCAGGGGAAGAGGAGTGTCGGTATAGCGTTGGCCGCTCTCCCTATCCCCTGCGGCCGAAAAGTGGTAGGCGGGACGGCGCGTTGTGTTCCACGCGCGCCGTCAGAGATGTCAGTAACAACTGGTGAGGTCCGCAAGGGCCAATGCCTGCCAGGGGTGCGGGTTGTTCTAAAGAGACATCGTAGCCCCTGGCACACCGGCAACTGAGGGAACACGGGTGGGTTTAGTCAGTAAAAGTCTGACACGCCCTCCTGCTCTGTACCCAGAGCGGGAGAAGTCATTTGATGACTTCCCACCCTCCAAAAAGAAAAAAAAAAAAACCCTGCAATGAGACAAAATTGACTAGATAGATTTTTTATTCTATTAGCTTGTATTTTAAATTGGAAATAACATAGCAATAGATTCATTTGTTGAACAGCATTATGATTTGGACCTTAACGACGAAAGACCAGCGAAAATATACTTTATCGATTGCATGTTTTAGGTTTCGTAAACACCTAACATAGCTCCCGACATACTGAAATGTCTGAGTTGTATTCATCTCAACAATAAATATCTCCAGTTGTGTGTGAGTTCATAAGTTATTACAGAATAAGATACAGATAGGTATAGATGGGTTAGTTGAGAAATAGAAGAAAACTTTAAACGATATTTAGGTGAATAGGTAAAATAAACTATAACATGCTTAATTTTTTAACTTTCTTCATATTATGTGTAAATACAAAATAATTTAGCACAGTACCACGTTAATATTTTACAAACGAGCGGGAAGTAGCTGACAGGCTTCCTGCACGACTGTGCTGCCGCCTTCCGTTGGTGCGGGAAAATGGAGAACTAACGCCTTTGTTATATTCCGTACCACACGACAAGGTTTGTTGTTCGAACTACTGCAGTGAATATGTGACATTAATTCGTCGTGATTACATGACTGAGTTTGCTCATTGCTAGAAGGTATTCCTGCTTTATATAAGTATTTCATTTTTTTTTTGTTTTCATCTAAGCTGGCCAGGTATTCTAGGTCTATTAGCAAATCAAAACAAGCAACTCAGCCTATCGCAGTCCTCTGCTGGACACAGGCTGGCTTTATGGTATAACAATTTGATATTATGTACTAATTCTACTAATTAACAAAATAATTATGGTAGGAAAAATTAATATTTACTGAAAATGTTAATGATTTGATAAAAAATATCCTCTAACAAAATCTTCAACGCGCTCCTTAGCACCGAGAGATGAAAATACACTGATCGATTTGCGACGCGATGAGATGCACTCGAGTGTAGAAAACCCTACTGCGCGAGATATTCCGTGTAAATGTAGACTTAGATACTGCATGTAGAGTTTTGAAAGAAAACATAGAAAAATTCAAAAAATAGAGAACTGCTCCTTTTTTAATTTGGTTAAAAATGAGTTAGGTGAAACTGTTTCTCTACAATTAGTAGCAAATGGTTACAGGAGGAATGCTAACATTTCAGTCATAGTCATAGAGTCATTATAGTTTATATTACAGTTATTCATTTACACTTAAGAATGCAAATACATAAGGACTTCTTGTTTGTGGTATTTTATCTATTGTTGATCAAAGTATTTTATACAGGGTGTCAGCGACATTGATGGATATCCTGATCCCATTTATTCAGTACATGATTCTGAATACCCCTGCGTTGATATTTTTCATTGGTTAAAAAAAAAATGGGTCTGTCTGCCATACTTTTTGACCACATAGGTATTGAAGTTTTCCATAAAAAAGCAGTTTTTTTTTTTATAACCAACTAAATATTTCTGCACTTGAAATCCAGAATCATATGCTGTATTCATATTTTTTGTTTGCACATAGTCCCTATTACCCTATATATTGTTTTCCTTAACCTGTGTTTAGTTGGGTTGGCTAGGTATTTATCAGTTTTCTATATTTATATAACAGTCTCATTTGCTAAGTATTCTCAAAGTGAGCCTTATATACAAAACAGGAAATACGCACAATACTTTGAATATAGATATTATATGCTTTCTGAAATTCTTACACCCTTGACCCAGTGGCAGACACCTTGATGAAAAACCTGGTTTATTTGATTTATTATATAATTAATTATATTTGTAAATTATACTTCAGAATACATATTTTTATGGAGAGCACAGACCTGTAAACTTAAGCTTATTATTATCAGACAGGAAAGTTGTACAATGTAAGCTAACTATAATTTTATGAAAAACTTTCCTCTACCTACTGTCCTAAAGGAAAGTATAGAGGAAAGTCATTAAAAATAGATAGAATTAACATACATATTTATTTTATTTTCTGATTAGAGTTCCTTATCATGAGCTTATTTGAACTCACCTATAAATTTAAAAAAATACACAACTTTTTATTTAAATTTCACTTCTACACCAGAGAGCGCGATACGGTCAGTGGGTCGTCTTAGCGGAATTACATGCACACGACTGCTTCTACGAATCGTTTACGCCAAATACTAGTGTCGAGCAAGATTTGTAGCTTACTTCGCAATTTACGTCGGGTTCGAGGCGTCAACAATGAACGCTCATTACTCGTGTCATTCCAGCTGCTGGCCCAGGGCAATTGATTCTGATTAAGCGGTAACCCCGCTATGTTATGCCTCCTCAAACCGGTCGCAAGCGACACCTTTCCAATGTCATGTAATTCTACATAAAACTTTATTATACATCCACAGATAATTTGTATGGAATGAAGATATCATTCTTAACACGTTATCTTGTAAACAGAACCCTTTTGTTCACAATAAATCATACAAAACATTAAAATATAAGCTGCGAGAAAATGACATTTACTTCGTCAAGGAAACATTGGATTTTTTTAAGTTAAACTTGTAGATCTCAATATCACTCACCGTTTAAAATATGTATCTTGGGTCCCACTATTTATTGCTATGATTCAGGAAACACTGGTGCCGTATTAAAACAATAACAACAAAAGTTTAGTGCACTATCGAAATTATTGACACCCTTAGGAACATAGACAAGATATTTTTTTTTAACTAGGATATTTTATAATTCAGTCAACTTGGTTTTACTTTCACGGAAAGCTTTTAAAATATAAATCATATTCTGTATGGATATGCAGGCGTGTAGAAGTTTAGTTTGTATGTTTTTGGAGGAAATTAAAATATGACATGAGTACTATTGTTTTCATTTTCTGTTTGACAGACGTACGTAATTCGTGTTTCATTGTAAAAGAAAAAAAAAGGAATCTTTGTTCTTGTTTATGGGCGACAACAGGTAATTGCCACCTTAAAAATTAACACTGGCATTGGCAGCGCCGGCTCTGGCGGCGCGGCGTATTTACACCAGGCGGTTCAATCTTAGTACAAAAAACCGGGGAAGTCAGTAGTTACAATGATACTAAATCACGAAGTATATAATAGTCCATAGTTGAATACGTTGAAAGCTGTTTTTTTATTTTGTCGGATAACGTGGATATTTTCTGACTATGGATAAGAGATGGCAGCTCTGCACTAATGTTCATTATAATTCCAACAGATGGCGGTTCACAAACCCGAACATTGTACATTTTGTGTGACTGATTGCTACTAAACTAGCAGATTATAATATTTCTTGCGACAAAAATGATTGAACAATTCCGAAGATCACATTAGTAAAATCTTTTGGTAACATGTTTTATTAGTGTAAAGGAAATAACAAAAAGTTTTCTAAAAAGGTTTAACAAAATCTATCATAATATTTTACTCCAGGAGAAAGTAGTGATAGTAGAATTTCAATGGTGATTTATTTTTCAATAAACTGGTAACCCCAAATGCAAATGTCTGCTGACGTCTGACGCTTGCGCCGGGTATTGCGATATTTTTGTAATCTTTCTATTTTTTTATTGTGCATTTGTCGTTGAGTTGAGCTAAAGTTCCTCCGGCTAATCCATAATTGTGAGCAGAAAGAATTTTGAGTGTTTTTGTACCAAAACTGAGACAGGACTCTGGTAAAGTGTTGTGTTTGAGATAGGACTCCTTTGGTGCATCTGTTTTATTGCACATTGCACTATGTCTTCGGACAAGCACTGCTGTGTTCCAGGGTGCAAGGAGAGTGGAGGTATGTCAGAGTTATTTTACTTAGTACAAGTCAGCCTTACATAAAGTAATCTGCTAGTAAATTTGTAATCTATCATAATGTTGGTTTGTTTGTTTCGCTTTCACGACTAAACTACTAAACCGATTTTGATGAAATATGATACAGTTTAAGCTTGAACCCCGAAAAGCTTATTTTTAATCCTCGACTCGTCTGTCTCTACGATAACTAACATTCACGCGGACGAACTCGCGGGCAAAAGCTAGTTTCCGTATAATTATAATAAAAGTACTCGGTTAACCATTGCTTTTTTGTCTATGAATTTAACACTCTAACTTGAGTTACAAGTTTGTATGATGAGTGTGATGATTATCACACTGTTACCATACAAACGATTGGTCGCCCAGTGGTCGAAATTCAACAATATTTCATTTAAATAGACACACATTTTAATCATTTTTTTTGGGTTCTTGTATTCCTCCATCAACCCAACTTTAACTACCAAATTTCATTCTCCGTCTGCATAATTTTCTTAAAAAGGTGTACAAAGTCTTTAACAGTGTATTTATACTACCAAACAACTGCAACTGTACTTGCCAATGGGGCTAAAAAAGATCAGATTGTCATGTGAGGTCAATATATACTGATACTTGATCATTTGCATCAATCGGCCCAAAGTGTACCAAAGAAAAGTTGTTAGCCTAACTATTATTCAAAGAGGATAATAACATAGTGCTTTTGTTTATGAATGGTTGAGATTTTGACAGTAAAACCGAAATTAGTGTTTGTAACCTTATTTAGTTATTTGCCAATTTTAAGGACTTTGTTTTTTGTTTTAGGTATGCATCGAGTGCTCCATGGGTTCCCAAACCCTGAAAGAGATAGAGAGCGCTTCAACACATGGCTTTATGCTCTTGGTAGTGATATCTTGGGCTTGGAAAATGAGCGCATATTTAAGTACCGTCGGGTGTGTCGCTCACACTTTGAAGATAAATATCTATGTCGCAACAACAAAATCAGCAACATTGCTGTGCCAACATTAAATATGCCAGGTTAGTATAAATTCTCATGTGCATACATACAAAGCAATATACTCCACTGTGCTGAACATATTCCTGTTTGGATTGAGGTTGATACTTTAGTAATCTATGGCTCTATTTAAATAAGTGTTATTTCTTTCAGCACCATTGTCACTGAAGAGATTTACATCTTTTAATAGAAAGCCATTACAACAAATACTGAAGCTGCCATCAACATCATCAGGTACCTATTTATACTCTTTTTAACCGACTTCAAAAAGAAGGAGGTTATTGATAAAAGCATTTATTTAAAATTAAATTAATCATGATGTTTTTTTCTTCCAGATCCCACTCCAAATATTGAATATTTGCCGCATGCATCAATGAATGTTGGAAAGAACATACCACAAAAAGAAAATATTGGTAAGCCTTTTTTGTTTCTGATTTAAACATTATTTAGATTTTTATTATTGTCTCATTTTTTCTCTACATTATGAGATTATGATATTTGAAGTATAAAATAATACTTAGAAATTTCCTTGCACTTATCCAGGTATCCCAACCACTTTTAGCATAGAAAATATCATAATAATTA
The DNA here is from genome assembly GCA_949987655.1 of Polymixis flavicincta. Lineage (NCBI taxonomy): Eukaryota > Metazoa > Arthropoda > Insecta > Lepidoptera > Noctuidae > Polymixis > Polymixis flavicincta. Next base: position 13,907,269 of record OX465188.1, on the reverse strand, counting down.
TATTTTTATAAATAATAGTATTCCTATCTGTGCAACTATTATTTTAAACTACTGGCCACTTGTTGGCCAAATACTAAGTAAAGTTATCGAAAATCTAAACAGTGGCTAAAGTCTGGTTTCATACTGAAAACCAGACTTTAAACAACTGTTTAGATGTTCAATAACTTTTATGAATAAGGCCGTATAAGTATAGGCCCTATATACTACATGGTTGAAATATTATTTATTCAAAATATATACATATTATGGTATTGTATATTAAAATATTGTTAGCTTGTATGTTAAAATGAAATTAAATCATATTTCAGATCCAGAAACTACAGTGCATGAGCATATTATCATGCCACTTGGACATCCCTCAATTCCAAAGGAAAATAGTAAACAAAATATTGGTAAGTTTATCTGTGAAAATCTGTTACTGGCCAAGTTTGCAACCTATCCAATTTATTGTTTATGTACAGCTGTTAGTTAACCTTCTACCACATATATAAGTTTATTTTGTTTTGGATAAGCATCTTTTACTTTGATTCCTAATAATCCTAGTAGTGGTCAATTGACTTTCTTCCAGATTTTGCTATTAAAGAATGTTACCAAAAATATGTCAAATTATTCTCTATGTTATGTTTCTATATTACAGGAGAAAAGAGAGTAGTCAAGAAAACGACTAAAAAAGTATTCCTTACTAATGTGGAAAAAGAATTGCATCAAAAATTTACTGCTGCAAGAGTAAAAATAAGCAAAATAAAAGACAAAGTAAGAAAACAGGCAGCCAACTTAAAACAAGCAAAAAAAAATGCGTCTAGTCCTGCAGTCATAGATACCCTCGAAAATTGCACAAGTACTGCTAAATTATTAATGGGAATACAATGGCGGGAGGACCGAAAAAAAGACAAAGGACGACGTTTCACGTTACAGGAAAAAATTGCTGCTTTATCAATTTTCAAGCAAAGTCCCAAAGGATATAGATTTTTCAGGAAGATTTTTATTTTGCCTGCAACGCAAACTCTCATTAAATTAATTCAAATGAGTAATCTGAAGTCTGGAATTAACAAAAACATTTTCTCTCAATTGAAAACCAAAGCTGAACATATGAAAATAGAAGAAAAGTTGTGTGTACTAATGTTTGACGAAGTCTCACTGAAAACCAATGTCACTTACCAGGAGAGAAAAGATAAAATAACCGGTCTTGTTGACAATGGCTAAGAAAGAAAGGGTGACTTTACAGATCACGCCCAAGTTTTTATGGTGCGTGGTTTAATTTATAATTATAAACAGGCAGTTTCCTACACATTTGCATCAAGTGCAACCAAGGGACCTGAGCTGGCGAAACAAATTAGAGAAGTGAATACAGGCTTGCAAGAAGCAGGGTTGATAGTGGTCGCTTCAGTATGTGACCAGGGATCCAACAATAGACAGGCTCTCAAACTGTTGGTTAATGAGACCAGAGGACTCTATTTGAGAAAAGGAGAGGAACCGAAAACACATATTATTGCAATTAATGGCCAAGAAATAATACCTCTGTATGACCCCCCACACCTTCTCAAAGGGATTAGAAATAACCTCCCGAATAAAAATTTAGAATACACCACAGAAGGTGTTACAAAAACCGCAAAATGGTCTCATCTAAAGTTACTGTACAATGAAAACCCAGGTTACAAGGGCATTCGATTAATCCCAAAACTAACGGAAAATCACGTTAACCCTGAGAAACTCAACAAAATGAAAGTAAAATTCGCCTCACAAATATTCAGCTGTACTGTGGCATCTAACATGGGATATCTAGCAGGTAAACTTTGGCTTATTTTATATTATGACTATCATCATCCGCCTAGCCATTTTCTGGCCTAGCCTTTTAGCTATGTTGGGGTTGGCTTCCAGTAACATTGAATGCAGCTGAGTACCAGTATTAAACATGGAGCAACTGCTTCTATCTGACCTATACAATCTAGTTACTGGGTAATACAATACGATACCCCTCTGCTTGTCAGACTTTCGGGCTTCTGACGACCTGTAACTATTGCTAAAAATCCATAAATGACAGCCGGGACCAACAGCTTAACATGCTTACCTAGGCACATAAAGAGGCTTAACCAACCATGGCAAGCGAAGTTTAACATTTAAATGAAATAGCCATAGCTGAATGCCGTTGTCCACTGTTATGTTGAAGTGGGTGAAACAGATATTATCATTTCAATAATGATGGTAACCAATTAATCATGAACGTTGCTATATTGTACTATAAACCATTGAGAGTTATCTTTTTCACAAAATTTGTTATTTTTTACACTGGGATTGATCATCACTTAAAAGGTTAAATATAACAAAACCCATCCTGATTAATAACTTTGCTGGAATTATTTTACTGAGTACCTACTCACTGTTCTTTAATCGTTTATTATTTGTTCCAGATAAGAACATTCTTCCTACAGAGTGTAAGGAAACTGCCGACCTGCTGCTGTTCATGGACAGAATTATTGATTCGGTGAATGGAAGCCAAATGAAAAATAAAAACGCCAAACCCCTACTTGGCCCAGCAACGCCAACCTCTATCCACTATAAAACGTGGGTGCAGGGCATAAAAATATTTAAGTCAATGAAATTTATAACTTCGGCTGGTAAAAAAGAAACTGTTCCCTCAGTAACCAATTGGGTGTGGACACTGAATGGCATAGTCAGTATGGTTGCGGCACCTTAATCAGGACCCCTTGGAAAATTTCTTTGGCGCAGTGAGAAGCCAAGGGTGTCGCAACACTAACCCCACCTGTGATCAATTTGAGTCTGCTTTCGCCACACTTTTAATAAATAATTTAAGTAGTGTCCACACCCGCGGTAACTGCGAAGGAGACTTTTGTGATGCATTGCACTCGCTCATCATTAACGAAAATGCGAAAACAACGTCGACCTGCTCTTCATTCAATTTTGCAAATATTTTCGATTTTAATTTTACCCCACTAGAGGTAAAAGAAAGGGATCCCCGTATAATTGCCCCAATACAGTATATGACCGGATATTTCTTAAAAAAAACGAAATCCCAAATTTTTAAATCTTGCGCAGATTGCACAAATGATTTATCATCACAAAATGAAATCGAATATATTACATATAGGGAATATGCAGGTCGACGATGGCTTTGCACTCCCAGCAAAGAATTAGTCCAATTAATTTCAAATATGCAAGACTTAATATATGAAATTATGAAAGAGAATATTAAAAAATGTAATTTAAAAGAAATAATTAAAACTGCAATAATTATATTTGGCGATTTTAATTTTATAAAATGCCAAATACATAAAGGAAAGATATTAGATTATTTAATTCAAATTGTCATTCGTTGTATGATATTTAATTACTGTAAAAATATTAATAAAACTAGCTTTTGCCCGCGGCTCCGCCCGCGTGGATGTCGGTTATCGCGTAAAAAAGTAGCCTATGTCCTTACCCATATCCCAGGCTATATCTCGGCCAAATTTCATGACGATCGGTTCAGCGGTTAAGGCGTGAAAGCGTAACAGACAGACAGACAGAGTTACTTTCGCATTTATAATATTAGTAGGGATATTGGCTGGGAGAAGACAAGTTGATGATGATGAGGACAGTCTACAAAAAGCCAAGAAATTATATAAGTGCTGTTTATGACAAATAAACTAGTTTTTACTAATAAAATGTTTCATTTCTAAATCCTTAGAAAACCTTCAATGAAATTATGATAGTACATACCTACGTACGTATGGTGCGTACCATACACACTCACAGGTATAGCTATGGTTATACATAGATACGATGAGTAAAGATTCTCACTAGTGAAAACAGATGGCGTTAAGGGCGAGTCGTATGTGGTTACCCATTTTACGGCCGAAGATTGGTCTCTATTTCAGTATATTATAACGTACTCTGTGATTTACACCATGGGCCCTACCGCTAGACTAAGAGGGGATTCTTTATGTTACGTGGTGGCAACTGGCAAACCGTATTTTCCAAATTTTTCTCCATTTCATTTATTTGGTTTTAGTTTTCGCATTTGGCTACTCTGTTCACCAAAGGTCAAAACTATGACAGCTGTTGCAATACGTCAGACAAATGTCATTAAAATTCTACTTGTTCTGCTGTGTGTACCATGGACTCATCATGCAAACATGAAGAATTAAATTCAGGTGCCCATTGCGCAGCTGCGTAACTGCTAAGAAAATCAATACAGCCACAATTTTCCTGGATATATTCTAACTAAGATGGCGCGCAGTGCTTATCAGTGAACCTACGTACACGACGGTCGTCGACGTACGTCTAAACTATCTATAGGAGTGTTTGGTAATCAAGTTGCATGAATTTTAGACGTTTTTCAATGACTGATCCAAATATTCATTTGGTGGGTGGTAACCCCCCACCGTTATTGAGTAATGTGAGTATACCACCGGGGTTGGCTGGTCACTCGCACCAATTTGTGCCTCATGTTCCTAACATCAATAGTATGCCTCATCCATCGAGTATGCTACAGAGTAACATACCACCTGCGCTTCCGCCAAGGCTAGACTTAAACCAAGTTCTGGCTCAACCAGTGATGCAGAACCAGGCTCATGGTGGCGTGGGCATGGGTTCCTATGGCGGAATGGGAATGGGTTCTTATGGCGGAATGGGAATGGGTTCCTACGGCATGGGAGGATATGGCGGATACGGCGGCTACGGAATGGGAGGGATGGGTGGAATGTATGGAGGATACAACCGTTTTGGAGTTGGAGGTGGCTATGGAGATGCTGAAAGCAGGTAAATGTTTTGTTATTTATTTACAGTTTCTCGCTTTATTTATTTGTTTAACAGTTTGTGTACATAAACAGACAGGAAGAAAGGGACATAAACAAAAACACAAACGTAGATGATACTTATGTCCATAGTAGTTTTTCCATCTAGACACCATGATTTAATAAGCGAATAAAATACATTAAAACAAAAACCTAAACTCTTATTCAAGGGCACCCCAAAGTCTTATCAAAGATTATTTATTGTATTTGATACCCCTTGGTAAGACTGATCGTCAAACTTTTGGGATTCTGACCACCCGTAATAAAGATGGTCTGGTAATCCATGAAACAACTGCGGCAAGCATCGCTGACCTATTGACTATGTGACTTAGCCTCAGGCCGTTCCACAAGCACTAAAATATTAATAATGATTTTAAATATGAACACTGAATTAGGTGTTACTGTGGAAACCATGATATTAAGTACTTATTGCATTTCACTATGAATAATAATAATGCACAAAGCACGTACATTCTGTGTGGTGCCGATCATAAAAGAATAGCACCATCCCATTTCTTCCCATGGGTGTCGTAGAAGGCGACTAAGGGACTTACTAGAGAATGGGCAGCAGCGTTCTGTATGCATTTTACTACCATACTGCGATCGCCCAACCTGCTTGCCAAGCGTGGCTATTATGGCAAAACCCCCATTTTGGGGAGGTATATGTCCAGCAGTGGATGTCTTACGGCTGAAATGATGATGATGATATTCTTGGAGGGGCTTGTGGCTAAGTAATAACAGTTGCAGGGTCGGTCAATCAGGTTAAGCTATGCTAGCCCTGGTTGGTCCATGGATGAATGGCCATCTTGACACCCCCACCCCCACCCCGTGCCTCGGAAAGCACGTTAAGCCGTTGGTCCCGGCTGTCATTCGTGGATCTTTGACAGTTGTTATGGGTTGTCACAACCCCATAAGTCTGACAACCACTCTTACTAAGGAGTATCGTGTTACCCAGTAACTGGGATGTGGATGTGAGATAGGCAGTCACTTCATGTAAAATACTGGTATTCAGCTGCATCCGGTTAGACTGGAAGCCGACCCCAAAATAGTTGGGAAAAGGCTAGGAAGATAATGCGCGATTGAGCCTCTCATATAGGTATACATCGCATCAAACTTAATGTCGGCTCTGAAGTGAGCTACACGCTGCGCAGTACCCCACCCCTCAACCCCGCTGACCCATGAATTTGTTACTGCGCAGCGACTCGCCTCGTGTTCCGAGCCGCCATAAAGTTTGAATCGAGCTGTATGAGGCATTTCCTGAGAAATTAAAAATGGCGTTATTTACCTTTCCAGAATTACTAATATACAGTCTTCTCTTCCAGGTTTATACAGATAGCTGAAGAGAGTTCTCGTCCAGCATTTGATTCCATACAGAGCTGCGTGAATGCTGTTGGCAGTGTTGCTATGATGTTAGAAAGCACATTCTTTGCTATAACTAGCTCTTTCAGGGCTATTTTGGGTATGTATAAGATAAACCTACCAATATTACAAAATGTGAAAGTTGAATGTTTGTTACTCCATCAAGTGTTAACTGCTGAATAGATTTGGATGATTTATGGCAAAAGTCTACCAGTTTATTGATGTATTTTTTATATTAATAAAATTGCTTTTTTCATGTGTTGCACAAGAACCAAACATATGCCAAATTTCAGCCTGATGTTTTTAGTGGTAGTGGTTAAAATATTGATCACAACATTCCAGGACATACAAGTGAAGTTAAATAAAAGCTTTTAAAAATGCTTTTTAAATAGGGTATTTTCCAATTTTTCAAAAACTGTTCTAATTTGACAATTGGAACGAGATATTTAACAGAAAAATAAAAATAAATTGATTTCTATCCATTTTGTCAATTAAAAACAATTTAAACCAAATTTATTTTTCGTTGTTTTGAATTTACCGCCAAAACGCTTCTTACGATGACTTTTTATCACGTGACGTCAACTTTGTGTAAACTAAAGTAGTTAGTAAGTAAATAAGTGAATGTCGAGTTTATAATTAACGTCCCAATCTTCAAATTAAAATAGTTTTTATCAAATCGGAAAATACCCTATTGACGCGAAACCTGTCACTATGGATTCAGTACATGCTCCTGAACCTTTGTCGTTGGATATTTAATTTTAACTGTAACTTTAGTTAAAGCTTATGTAGAGAAAGAGTGCAGAAAGCTAAAAATTTACTTAATAATATAAAACTTTTAAACGCTCAAATTATAACGTCCAAACATAAAATTTAAATGCATTGTGGTCGATATTCCACCACCACCACCACCACCGACCACTAGTAAATATAAATATGTCTGGCAATGTGGCAAAAGCTCTGGCCATTCTCACAGCATGCGTGTTCTAAATAACCAAAATGTTGATCAACAGGTGTAGCAGAAAACGCTAGCCGATTGAAGTCCCTATTTGCTCAGGTGTGGTCCACTTTCGCTGTAATTAGGACCCTGAACTGGATCATCAGGAAACTGATGGTCATCATTGGTATCAGGACCGAAAATGAATTCAAGGTTAGTACTTCATCATCATCATCATTTCAGCCGAAAGACGTCCACTGCTGGACATAGGCCGCCCCCAGGGTCCTCCACTTCGACCGGTCTTGTGCTTCCCACATCCAGCGGATACCCGCAGCGTTCACAATGTCATCGGTCCACCTTGTGGGAGGCCTTCCCACTCTACGTCCTCTGGTACACGGTCGCCACTCCAGAACCTTTCGGCCCCATCGGCCATCTGTTCTGCGAGCAATGTGCCCTGCCCACTGCCACTTAAGTTTGGCAATTCTTCGGGCTATGTCGGTTGCCTTGGTTCTCCTGCGGATCTAGTACTTGGTAAAATTATTTTCCGGTTAACCTTATGTAGTTGGGAAATGTAGGCAGATGATGATGACCTGGTAAACTTACGTATTCTCCTACTATTTTAAAGGGATCCATAAAAACGGGTTTTTAATTCAATGAGTAGGTTTATTTTTTGTTTTACTTAGGGCCGATTTTTTACCGTTTTGATAGATTGTCCATACAAAAACAGTCAAAATGACAAACTCATTCGTCGGATAAAAGTTAACTGGCGATTGACAAACCGGCCCATAGAGGTCGGGAAAAATGGGGTGTATTCATAAACGATGATTAAAGTTACTAGATGCTTAAACGTCAAATATGTATGGTTAATCAGTCGCTAATCATTACTTAATTTTAAGCAGCGTTTATAAAGGGTAATTTCTCACTAGCAGCACGTAGTCTAGATTTGTGCTCGATTAATGGCAATAGGCTCGTCCCCTATTACATGCGAGGTAAACATAACGGGTGAAATGTGGGTGTACTATAGTTACACCACTGCCCAAATAAAACTGGTGAAATGTGGTTGTGCTATAGTTACACCACTGCCCAAATATAACTGGTGAAATGTGGGTGTGCTATAGTTACACATCTGCCCAAATATAACTGGTGAAATGTGGGTGTGCTATAGTTACACATCTGCCCAAATATAACTGGTGAAATGTGGGTGTGCTATAGTTACACCACTGCCCAAATATAACTGGTGAAATGTGGGTGTGCTATAGTTACACATCTGCCCAAATATAACTGGTGAAATGTGGGTGTACTAAAGTTACACCTCTGCCCAAACATAACAAGTAAAATATGATTGTGCTGTAGTTACACCACTGCCCAAATATAACTGGTGAAATGTGGGCGTGCTATAGGTACACCTCTGCACAAACATAACTGCAGGCTAAGCATGACGCTTTCTATTTCTACTCTATCGTAGAATAGAAATCGCTTGTCTACATTTCAAAACTGTCAAGTGTCTACGCGGAAACGTCATTTTTGTATACTCTTCCGTCGACTAAACGCTTCTCTACGGTTCTCGTGCTAAGCCTTCATCAGACTTAGCATGACGCTTTCTATTTCTACTCTACTGTAGAATAGAAATCGGTTGTCTACATTTTTCGGTGAAAAACTGTCAACTGTCTATACGGAAACATCATTTTTGTTTACTCTTCCGACGACAAAACGCTTGTCTACGGTTCTCGTGCGAAGCCTGCTGGTGAAATCTGGGTGTACTATAGGTACACCTCTCCCCAACCCTTCTGGGAAACAACGCTTGATGTTATGATTATGTGTATCAGAAATATATTGATTACAGCTCATAAATTAGTCGTACCTCGCAGAATGTTGTAAATTATATTGTTTTAATCAGTTATGTCAAATAATAATGCCAAAGGTTATCTACTAATATTCCAATTATGTAGGAAGGTACTATAAAATTCTATTTACTCTTAGGTTATCAGATATTTTAATGATTTTTCATTACATATAAATATCGTTTAAAAAAAATAGATATCGTAAAAAAAAATCTGAACAGTTTAATATAGAATAATTTTACATTTACGATATCTTAATTACAGATCATTGAACTGTACCTATTGAATGCAAATGGGTGGATAACTACGTAGGTTCATAGAACAAACATTTTGTTTCTTAATCCATTTATTGAAACAAAGTGATACAGGAAATACTTAGTTGTTATCAGTCACATTTTATCCAAAAAATATCTTTTATCTTTTACTTATCATTTTGACAATGAATACACGGTTCTGGTGTATCTATTATCTAAGTCACCAATCTGACCTTGAGAAGATCTACTTCTTAGCCCTGTATGTAGTAGGAACGTATCAAGTCGTGATATTGATCCATATCCTTTGAATCCACTTCTAGCACAGGTAGGTACCTATATTAGCTTGGAATAGCATAGTTATAATCAGCTTATAATATTCCCACTGCTGGGACACAGGACTCCTCTCTTCGAGAGAGAGCAGGCTGTAACCTATCACGCGGGTCGAGTGCGGGTTGCTAGATGTCACATGTCTTCGATTTTTTTGTTCTACGACATGCATTCATGCATTCTATCCTCAAGATGCTTTCCTTTACCGTTTTGAGAGCAGTGGTGATGAAATTATTTACACAAAGTGAAGCGCTTGCCCGGTCATTAAAATCATCAATTTTTATAACCCAATATACTTACTTATAAGTTTAACATTGTCATTCAATGGGATTAAAATATGTACTTCGAGGGTTGTTTGTATCGATGATTTTAATAATTATAATAGGGTATTTTACTCTACGAGTGTAAGAGAAAAAATCTAGAAAGATATATTATTGAGATAGTTTAGGGAAAAAGCAGTTGGAAAATGTTGGTTTTAGTTCATGAAATAACAAAATAAATTTTAAAATTAAATTCAAAGATTTCAGTTTTTTTTAATCTGGGTTTGAACACCATGAAATAGAAGCCGCTATGTTATTACGTCATACCGCTGTTTAAACTAATCAACTGAACAACTTTGTACTTTTATTATTTTCGTAACGAAAGTAATTTTGATTGAAATAATAACTCACATTCAGGACCAGCAAACCAACGATAAGTATAATAATTACTCTTTTTTTTAATTAATAACAATAATCGTATAAAATACCAGAGCATTTGTTTACACAGCAAACTGACGTCATACACACAAAGCAATATGGCGTCCGCTGTGTCCAGTGTTTTCGTCGACTTACGCGCTAAATATGAATCACTAATCGATTCAATAAAAATGTTTTTTGTGGTTCATTAGCAATTTAGAATCTAAACTAGACACTTTTCAAAAATGGGTGTTATACCCTGTTCTGAAAATACACACATGTCCCCAATCATATTGGCGACAAGTACGTATTATTCATTTTTAACCTACGTACAACCTGACACTTGCAAATTGCAAAACACGTAACAAAATTTGAATTTCGCGGGTTCCCTTATCGCATCCCCCATACGCGTGTAAGATCTTATTGCTAAGCAGGGCTGGTACTGCACAGGCTCTCCAGTTGATTTCCAAAATCCACGGATTTACGCTTAGCATACGAAGACTGTATGTTTACGTAAGTACAGCAAACTACCTACAAAAAATGACAGTGGAATATGGTTAATTGTTTTGTTTTCAAAGTCACCCTATATAAAATCAATATATCAATATTCTAAAGTTGGGTTTTTCCGTTTTTCCACCCACCCTAGGTCCTTAATTGAATTGCATAGACGGAATTTATAAGCTTAGGGTGGATTTTCGGACATACGTTTCCGCCTATCCACCGTGGATTTCGTATTCCATGGATTTTTTGAGGTGGATAAACGGAATAACCCAAATTTACAATGTAGATGTCGAAGTATTGATTTCATATACTTAGGGATATCCCGTGTGGTGTCCGGGCGTAAAAGAATAGCACCATCCCATTTCTTCCAGTGGGTGTCGTAGGAGGCGACTAAGGGACTTACTAGAGAATGGGCAGCAGCGTTCTCTATGCATTTACAACCTTACTGCGATCGCCAACCCGCCTGCCAAGCGTGGCGATTATGGCAAAACCCCCCTTTTGGGGGAGGCTTATGTTCAGTAGTGGGCGTCTTTCGGCTGAAATGATGATGATGATGATGACTTAGGGATATTAACGCTTTAAGTTCTTAAAAAATCAAGTTTGAGTAGAGTTAAGATCCAAAGTAGATAACCAACTTATCACGATAGGCGAGATATCTACGTTATAGTCACGCGAATAAAACATTGATAACTTTGTTGTGATGTTTTTGTATTATTTTAATCTTACGTCATATCTTCATAGATAATACCCACTGCTCGAGTGATTTATTTACACTAGAAAGCAAATTTCAAAGATCAAGTTCTTGAGGGCTTGTGGCTACGTAAAAACGGCCACACGGGTCGATAGTTCAGGTTAAGCTACGGTTGCTGCGGTTGGTCTATGGATGGGGACCATCTTTAGACTACGCCGCTGTGCCTCAGAAAGCAGGTTAAGCTGTTGGTCCCAGTCCCAGCTATCATTTATGGATATTTGGCAGTCGTTATAGGTCATCAAAAGACCGAAAGTCTGATAAGCAGTCTTAGCCGAAAGGTTTTGTATTACCCAGTAACGGGGTTATGGAGGTCAGATAGGCAGTCGCTCCATGTATAATACTGATATTCAGTTGCATCCGGTTGGACTGGAAGCAGACCCCAACATAGTTGGGAAAAGGCTAGGCAGATTAGAGTTATTGTCAATAACTACAGTTTTGCAAAGTTATTACCCATTGATCGCAAGCGCAATTTCTGAGCATTGAGTGCTGGGTTCAATCACCCGGGACTTGCAAGGGTGATTTCTTCAATGCACTTGGCCCTCTATATTTGCGTTTGCAAGAAATGTCCATACATAAACATTGCTGTGATAAAATAAGGTTGCGCTACACGATTACTGATGCATTCATGCCGTCTGTTGGGTCAAGTCAACTCAAAGCTGCAATGGCTCTTTCTTTAAAAGCCTTTCCAGACATGACCCTGAATTGTAATACTCACTTAGAATTCTATTATTATACTGTGTGGACTGTAAAAGAGCCCATGACCTCTGAGTTTCGACATTTCTTCTCAAGGACCGGTCGCTTAGGAAATGCCGGCGCCATCTAATTTTAAAATTTTGACGACTAAGAGTTTTAAAAGATCTACTTACAAATAAACATTCCATTTCATTCAGAAAATAAAAATTAAAGCATCAGTGTAGATGCTGGAAAACACAATCGATATCTGGCGAAATGGATGGCGGAATGGAAATCGGATGTACAAGCGGTCGGATCGTCGGATATACCTCGGGTCACACAAGCGTGATGCTATGTTTATAGTTATGTATTTTTTCCCCAGTAAACACTGTTTATACGTAGTAATGATATTTTATACCCAGTAAACACTGTTTATAGTACCTAATGTTATTTTCTGCCCAGTAAACACTGTCTATAGCAATGTTATGTTCTGCCCTGGAAACACTGTGTATACGTATAGTAATGTTATTTTCTGCCCAGTAAACACTGTCTATAGCAATGTTATGTTCTGCCCAGGAAACACTGTTTATAGTAATGTTATTTTCTGCCCAGTAAATACTGTTTATAGGTATGTTATTTTTTGCCCAAAAATATACTTTCTTTTTTCATTCAACAAAAGCATCCTATTTATGATAACTTGTAAAAAATGAGATAAAAGATGGGACTCGGTGCACGAGTTAGGGAACTATGAGCGTACACTACTACTCCTATAATACCGTCTAATCGTGCACTGTCTGGACAAGTTTACTCAAATCTGTATGGTTATTTCCTGAAAAGACAATTTCAGACACTAATCTACATAGTCCTCGCATGATCAGACCAAGATTATGCCTGGGCTGTAAAAAAGACTGAGTTCGTTTCTGTATTTCTTCATTTTCTTCTGAGATCGTCGGATAGGAAACACCGACCACATCTAGTTTCAAAACATAATTGAATCTAATACCTTTAAACGAGCAATTCTTGTATTATATTTATAAACATAATCTGAATCTTGGAAACGGTTTTCATGAAATTTAGTATGCAGGGGGTCTCGGGGGCGATAAATCGATCTAGCTAGGTTTCATTTTTAGAAAACATCAAACAAAAAATTCCGAGGGATGCTCGGTCATTTAGATATTAAATTATTTAAAAGTGATAGCAAACACCTCCTTACAGAAATAAAACCATTTATCAATCTTTCCAGGCATGGGCCGAAGCTGTGGCCTCGACCCAACAAACGGGACCAGTGCCGGGCCCGAAATCCTCTGGCTGGCCCGTGGTCATGTTCTTCGGCGTTTTGGCCGCCGCGCCCTATATTGTGCTCAAGATGCTGAGTCGTCTAAACAAGAGTATGCAGGAAAAATGTGAGTATTAAGTCAAAACCTGTAAGGGTCATAATCGTTTGTAATGCTGGTGATGTTCAGGTCAAGTGTAGGTAACAGTAATCATCATCATCACCATAATTTCAACCGATAGACGTCCCCCAAATAAAATGAAGGGGCTTGCCATAATCGCCACGCTTGGCAGGCGGGTTGGTGATCGCAGTAAGGTGGTGAAATGCATAGAGAACGCTGCTGCCCATTCTTTAGTAAGTCCCTTAGTCGCCTTCTACGACACCCACGTGAAGAAATGGGATGGTGCTATTCTTTACGTCCGGCAACACACAGAACACGCTAATAGTAATAGTTGGTGCAAGTTTTCTGATCAATGGTCATGCATAAGAAAAGATTTTTAAGATCATAAGCCTAAGAGAGATAAAAAAAAATTACACGTTAGGTACATACGTTTTGCAGTTATCTTTATAAAAATCGTGTTAGATTATCTTCACGATTCAGTCAATAGATTTTGATCTCATGAGTATGTATTGACGTTGACGATTTGACGTAAAAGTAAAAATTGTGACTACTTGATAACTATGCAATATTTACAACTCCAATCCCAAACGTTTCATGAGTACGCTCCCGATGTGATTCCTTTGCCGGGCCGCATTAGGTCAAATCCGGCCAAGTGCGAGTCGGACTCGGGCACGAAGGGTTCCGTACAAGGCAAAAAACGCCAAAAAATTACGTTTATTGTATGAAGATCCCTTAAGGCTACACTAGTCACGGGCTCGAACTAACTGGTGGGCGTGGCTAAAGAGCACGCTGTCTCACCAGGCTTCATGTCCGACAGAGGGCAGTTAGACGATAGTCTACACGCACAACATTATTGAGTGAGCTGCAAGATCAGTTATAGTAAAACAAGCGCGTAAAAAATTAAAAAAAGTCCTTCGGAAGATCGGGTTTTCTGAAAAAACCACTGCATAAATCAATTACCAATTAAGTTTATTGAACTTTTCGAAAATTGAATTTTGTCGGTACCGACTTGGTTTTCGTGATTTTACACTCCTTTTATTACTTAAACACGCCCAAAGTTAGGTTAAATTAACAAGAAAAACGAATCTTTATTGGCTCATAAATTTTTAATGGCTTTTTATTTTAGTATTCTGTTTCCGTACAGACAATATTAATAATGAAATAAAACCAAACCACGTTTAATTTTTGATGCATAGTAAAACCCTGCCGAAGTTTGTATGGAAAAAAATTGGGAAAGTTTCACCTTAATTTTTAACTTTGTGTTGTTATAGCGGCAACAGAAATACACATTCTGTGAAAATTCCAACCGTCATTTCGGGTCATGAGATACAACCCGCTGACAGACAGACAGACGAACTGAGAGTGGAGGTTTACTGACGATGCGAAAAAGGGACGGCACTATTCGACCTGTTTAGCTCGTTCAGTTTAAATCACGCCTCATATCATTAAGTTGCAAAATCTTCAAAAAAATAGTATTGTTTTTTAGTGTTTATAAAATATTACTTACTAATCATTTAAACTCCTTACAGTACATGACCCAACAACCTGGCAGGAACCGATTCGAGCCTACGCCAAGTTCAGCTTCACGGGTACAAGCCCCCAAGAGTTATCCGTACAGGAGAAGCAACACTTTTTCGTTGCCCCTACTCACCTGCAGCCCCAGCTGTGGAACTCGGGCTGGTTGATGGCATCCGTTGACGGAAAGACCGCAGGTCTAGTACCCACTAATTATATCAGGCTCATTAACCCAAACTACATCCACGATTGCAAACAACACGATAGGCAGAATAGCGCTGCAGCTAATAACGCTGCAACTTACAGCGCTGCAACTTATAACGCTGCAGCTAATAACGCTGCAACTTATAACGCTGCAGCTAATAACGCTGCAACTTATAACGCTGCAGCTAATAATGCTGCGGTTTATAGTGCTGCAGCGAATAACGCTACAGCTTATGGCGCTGACGCTGCAGGTACTAACGCTGCAGCTTATAGCGCTGCAGCTATTAACGCTGCAGACAATAACGCTGCAGCTAATAACGCTTCCAATGTCAGACAAGGTTAAATTGTCTGTGGTGTGGGTTTTTTTTTAATGCTTACTCTGTTTTCTTTTTCAATTTTAAACATGATTGATCAAAACTACTCGAAGTTTTTTTTGTTATATGTTGCACTGGGTTGCACTTTACTAGAACGGCATTGCTTGCAAAACGAAATATATGATAATGTTTGTATATGAGTGAGTAAACAGTGTAAACGAGGAGACTCACGATCTTAATGATAAATCGACGATCCCTGCAATGGAAAACATAAGAATTATTAAATGGAGTAAGCACAAAGTATTTATTAAACCACGCAAAAGCCTGTGTGCCAAATTAATACTCGACTGACTGTTAAATAAATCAACTTTCACTTGGAGTGGGAATTGTAAAAAAGAAAGAGAGAAAATATTATTCAATCCTTTCAGTTATTTTACCTTTCCAAGCAACCATAAACACTACTACAAGGATAATATCGGTCCCTAATGACGTCGACATGGATGCGCTGTTGGCAAACATTTCGCACCTTTAGAATTAAAGAGACCTAATGCGAAATTAGCCGCAAGCCAAAATAGGTCTTTAATTCTAAAGGTGCGATTGGTGCAATGGGGAAGGCGAAGCTAATTGTAGATGATTTTATCATAGCTGGTTGCCTAGAACCTACAATAAATGTAAAATTTCGTTCATGCATCTTCTTAGCATGTCGATAGCAAAAATAACACGAAAACATTTATGCAAATGTAAAATTTTCTAAATTCGTTTGGCCCAAAATTTAGCAACGCGAATCCTGTTCGCTGACGTAGCCAAAACTGTCAGAATATAACACCATAAATATTTCTGCGTTTCTTCAAAAAAAAAATACGTCGTAACCTGGAACTCTGTTTATTTATTTTTTTAACTATACGAATAGCTTTAAGCCCCAATAATATAATTTTAGGGTATTTCGGGAAATGGTGGACTCCAATTTCGAAGTATGTAGGAACACAACATTGCGTCCTTTTCGCAGAAACAAAATAAAACCACCTCACGCCTTGTATTATGAACTTGTTTTGGGAGCTAACTACGACAGCGCAATTTTGACAGTTGCCTTCCCTATTGTTTTTTTAAATAAACATGATAGCGGAGCAGTGGTGGGCCTGTGGTAATGCGTACTTACGAGTTGTAGGTCTTTGTGTAAATAATTTCATCACCACTGCTCTCAAAACGGTGAAGGAAAAAATTGTGAGGAAACCAGAATGTCCATGAAACCAAAAATTCCGAGACATGTAGCATTTTCTAACCCGTACTGGGCCCGCGTGGTGAATTACGTCCCACTCTATTTCGAAGAAAGGAGGACCGTGTCCTAGCAGGGCATTATAGGCTTACTAAATAATGCGTACGTGTTAGTTCCTATTTTGGCCGCACGCCAAAAGACCCTGTGCTATATCACTGGCCAAATAAAAAGGTTTAATAATTGTGAAAGGATTGTAAATATTTTCTATTTTTTGGTGATTAATATGAAAAGACTGTGAATGTGTGCTGATTCGGCCTTGGCTCAGTTTGACTGGGAATTTTTGTAGTTTGATATTCTTGAAAAAACGAAAGACTTTCCTATAAAAAAAGAAATTGATCATGGGGGACCTCCATTTTTGAGTAGGTACAGTCGCCAGCAGGTCAAGCTATCCCAAACTGTCAAATTTTCCCAATTGAACATAAACCTTATCCCTTTGTAATAAAGTTGAAAAACTATCAAAGAAATTTGACAGATTGGGGTAGCTTGATGTGCTGGCCTCTGTACGTAATACGATTCTGGAGGGTTTTGTACGAGGAAATTACAATATTTCGACACCTAAAAATTACTTAAAAAAAGTTTTTTGAGACATTTTTTAGGTCCTTGCCCATTACGAAAATGCGCGCGCGTAAATTTAATTTTGCGTTGGTTATTTTTTTAAGGGTAAGGTGACTTATCAACACTAAGCTACCCTGCGCTGTGCTGTCCTCAGGAGCAAATGAGCTAAATAAGGCACAGCATAGCGCAGCATAGGTCAAATGATGATTAGCCACTGTAAAGTAGTTTACTCAGAACTCTTTTAAAATAAAATTACACTGACCAGTAAAATCGATCGTTTGAACTATGATGTGATATGAAGAAAGAAATGAAGTCAAGTCACATTTGAGAACAAAAATTTTGTGATGTTGCTCATTTCATTAAGATTTTGGCTTAGCAGAAGAGCTTTGGGAAAGCAGAAATCTGCATAAATGATATTATCGCTATTTTTCAAACTGTACAGTTTTAAAAGAACTGGTTTAATCTGTAATGAGTCATTTTTAGAATAAATTTTGACATTTTTATGATTGTATGCCACTGTTTCGGTTTAGTTATTCATTCCATTGTGATGTTTGAAAAGATTGTGGTGTGGTGGTCTTGAAGAATGACCCTTAATTCTAGTGATTTAAAATTCTATAATGTATTAGCATATAAGTTAATAATAAGTAGGTGTTTATTTATAATTCTATGCATTTTACAAATTATAATGTCTCAAAATGGTTTTTTTTTTTCTTTGGTAAAAGGAATGGTGTAGGTAAAATTAATTTTGTGTAAAAAAATATTTTAAGCAAATGTGATTGGTTTATTTTATTTAACTCTTCGTCGAAATTGGGAAAAAAATGCAATAAATTATCCACACCAAAATTCAAATTATTTATTTAAATTTACCAATATTTTACCTGAGTAATAACATTAATAATTTTTGTACTAGTCAACCACGCATATTACACGTGTTTTTACCCGAATGCGCCAGATGAAGGGTCATGTTTTTCGAGTGTATGTATGTATGTATATTTCTTTGGCACGCTCTGTAGCCTAAACGGCTTGATAGATTTCAGCTTGAGAGGTGCCATTAGATTCGTCTTAATTGTGAGAGTGACACTGGGTATATCAAAATTGAAAAAACAATGGCCGATTTTTGGCGCCATATTGTGTCTTTTTTTGTTCTCAAAACCTTTTAAGTGGGGTATCAAAATAAAGGGTTTCATAAATAAGTCGCATTAACGTCAAAAATAACATATTAACTAAAAATTGTGAAATAAAAAAAACGTACAAAATAAAAAAAAACCTGACTGCCTAAAAGTGAACTTTAATTAAAAAAGATGGAAAAATAGTTTCCATCTTTTTTAATTAATTAAAGTTCTTTAGAGGCAGTCGGCTTTTGATTTTGTATTTTTTATTATTTTAAACCTATTAATAATAGTAGTTGACGAAACTGATGCATAATACCTATAATAGTTATGTGCAGTTTCATACACTACTTTAGCTACTCTCATATATTGGGATTGAACCTACTAAATAAAAGATCAAAGTTAAAAGAGTAAGAAATACTTTTGTAATGGTATTAAAATACAATAAAAGGCGCCCTGCTTATGCGTTCCATTAGAAAAATAATTTATGAAACTGCTTGGTGATATTAACTTCTTGGATTTGCCCTGTATCGTATTGGTAAGACAATTGTATTATAACATTATTTTGTTATAGAAAAAGTGTTATAATATGATTTTATTTTTAAATTTCGGTATTGTATTAAAATATGTCAATATAAATTCGGTTAGAATTTTATAATTCGAATTTAACGTTATGAGAGTAGATAAAGTATTTTAAAATATTCCCGTGTGTCAAGCAAATATATTTTGGCAATATTTATTTATTATCAATTTATCATAATGTATCAACATATTAATTGAATCTTTGTAAAGAAAACAAACTATTTAGGTACTCTTAGTATTAGTTAATTTGGTAAATGGGGGTACTTACCCAATTTTCTGCACGTAGATATGCGTAGGATCCGACCAGTAAGTCTTTTTGCATTTTTCGACACGACAGGTTAATTTTTTTTGTAACTCAATCTCGGAAGATGTCTATGTAAGATCATTGTGTATAGTATACACAATGATCTAAAATTGGCACAACAGATAAAGAAAGACAAAGGTATACACTGTATACCTTTGTCTTTCTTTATCTGTTGTGCCAATTTTAAGGCAACATAGTACCTTTACCTACAGATATATTATTTAAACTCGTTTCGCTTCTGGATCATGTAGAAACATTAATTTGATCACTTAACCATGGGTTGTATTTATTAATCATATTTTTAAGCTCTCTTCTAATAGCGTATACAATTATAATCATTATTATCAAAATTGAATACAATTTATCAGTGAACATGTCAGGACTAGTTGATGAATAAAGTCGAAAATTTTCAACATTTGTTTTATTTCGTAGCATTGCCTGCACCCCAATTGTGTAACATACTTTCTACCACACCACAACCCGAGAATTTCGAAGGGATGTCGTTGCCTTGCCTCACGGGCAACAAATTAGGAATTTCCTTCAACAGCAAGTCTTGACGATGTCCATGCCATGATGAGAAAGAGGGCGGCGTCAATAATGGATAGGTTTTTTTTTTTTTGTGGGTGGGAAATCATCAAATAAAAGTGTCAGACTTTTACTGACTAAAACCCACCCGTGTTCCTTCATTAGCCCATATGCCAGGGGCTGTGGTATCTCTTTCGAACAAACCCGCACCCCTGGCAGGCATCGGCCCTTGCGGGCCCCATCATTTTTGTGCTGACGTCTGACGTTTGACGTCGCGTGGAACACAACGCGCCGTCAAATAATGGATAGGTTGTGCGGAAGCTCCAACAACATCCTAAAAACATCCTTTGTTCCCGTTGAGTTACACCGTTTTGTGTTACATTGTTACCCATTGGGAAAAAAATACCGATTAGTAACACTGTAACTCAAAGCCACATTTTTTTCCCTTTGATTGACAATGTAACTCAACAGAACGCTGTGTTCCCGTTAAGTAACATCTTGGGTAAAAGAGTATTGTTGAAATACATCTTGGCTTATAATACAACGATTATCCCACAATAACGAGTGTCTCTTAAATCAACTAAACGTTTAAGATCGTTAAATGCACTTAGAAACAAGTGCGGAACCACAAAAATCCAGGCTCAATATTGATGGTCTGTTATCTTCACTAGACCAGCCGGAAATCGAATCTGTTCCTCACAAAGCATAATAATGAAATGAAAAGTGGTAGGCGGCGGGGCCACTGTGCTGACCCGTCGCAAGGGTGACCGAGGGGTCCGCAAGGGCCGATGCCTGTCAGGGGTGCGGGTTGTTCGAAAGAGATACCGGCGTCGCCCCTGGCACACGGTCAACTGAGGGAACACGGGTGGGTTTTAGTCAGTAAAAGTCTGACGCCCTCCTGCTCCACCCAGAGCGGGAGAAGAAATTTGATGATGTCCCACCCAAAAAAAAAGCAATCCAAAATCCTTGAGGGAAATCTAATCGCAGGGTCGAACTCACGGGTGGGCCTGGCTAAAAAGCACGCTGTCTTATCAGGCATCGTGTCCGACAGAGGTGATCAGTGATGAGCAGTTGACGCTAGTCTACACGCTCAACGTTATTGAGCGAGATCGTTACGGTGCAATTAAAACCACATATTTTTATGCTTTCTGAGGAACGGATTCGATTTCCGCCCGGTCTAGTGCAGATAACAGACTATCAATATTGAGCCTGAACTGGCAAGCGCGTCTATTTGTGATGTGATGTAGTAAATTTTTTTTTTTCTCTGTAGTCTCCTTGACGAATCTGATTCTAATAGGTCCGCAATAACGAAGAGATGAAGCTGTCGCATTTTGCCAGTCTTTTTCTTTGTCATGTCCATATACAAATTGAAGAGGAACAACAGAACTTTGAAAAAATCATTTTCACATTTTATTTTATACCGCATCTGTTGTGACCCATCACAGCCCCATTTACTTATGATGATTTTTCTTTCTCACTTAACTGTTCTACAACTTCTCTATGTGAAATCAGTTGATTCGTCGCACACGTTACTTACACACACGCACTTTACGCACACGTTTCAGTAACGCGATGAATTTCAGGATAGCATTCTATTTTAACTTTTTGCAGCAACGAATAACACGGAAAGAAGGACTTATTTACACACGGCTTCCTTTTATAATGTAGGGGAGCACTAAGAAGGGGTTTTTGGAAATTCGACCTTTAAGGGGGTGAAAAGGGGGGATTTTATTTGTATGAAAAATCTTATTCCTTGAGTTAATAAACTTGAAACTTGGCACAAATACTAAGTTAAGTAAATTATGAGGTTGGCCATTTATTGTTTTTCTAAACTACCCCCTAAAGGGGGATTGGGGGGTGTCAAAGTTTGTATGGAAGAATTTTAACGCGCGGTCTGATTAACTCCAAACTCAGTATTTATACCTTAAACCAAAAATAAAGAATAACATGTATCAGAAGGCCAATTCTCGTAATTAAAACCGTTCAAAATCTAATCGCAGTGTCATCTCAGCGACAAGCAAATGTCAAAAATCTATGAAAAATCGAGGTATTTTTGACAGATTGATACTGAGATCAGACTGTGAACGTTCTTAAAATTAGTAGAATTGCCCCTCAGGGTTTCTCGAAAATCTACCCCTAAAAGTAAAAAAGGGTAGTCCGTGATATTAGAAATGTGAAAGTTTGTGAAGATGATTGGATGTTTGTTACTCAAAAACGGCTAAACGGATTTGGATGAAATTTGACACACAGCCAGATTATAACCTAAATTAACTTTTTATCCCGGTAGTACGTTCCTGCGGGATAATTTCCGACTTCCACGCGGGCGAAGCTGCGGGCGGAAGCTAGTATTTAAATAAGATTGAAGGCTAAAACGAAAAAAAAGGGCGGGTACGGCGGCTGTTTTTTATAACTTTGTTCTGGACTGTCTACCCTACAAGAAACAATAGTATTTGTATTTAAAGAATGCTAAATAATGTAAAAAAGTCTCTTTATACATTGAAAAGTAAGAATTTTTTAATAGTTTATGACAACTTACCTTTGGACCTATGGATTAAAATTGATTCGAGATTTTTGTAGTAAAAAAACATATACCAAATAGTTACATACCTGGCTGAGAGAAATTCATCACAAAAACCACCACAAAACCGTTTGTTCCTTAAATATCGTAAAACAAGTAAAATTTAAGCGTATCGAACAATCACACGACCATTGTAAGCGAACGGCGACTTCCGACTATCTAATGTACGAGGGTCATTCAATAAATACTTAGCCTACAAAAAGTAAACGAAAATTTTGGAAAGTGGCAATTTATTTTTCAACATAGTCTCCTTTTAGTTCGATACACTTAGCCCAGCGATGCTCCAACATTTTTAACCCGTCCGAAAAATAGTGTTTGTCAAACTCTGCAAAATAGGCCTCCGTGGCGGCGATGACCACCTCATTCGATCCATATCTATTCCCGGCGAGTGATTTTTTCAGATTAGGAAACAGAAAGAAGTCACAAGGGGCCAAATCTCCCCCCCGAGTGGGTTCCCGCATTGTCGTTGCGGGGGGGCTTAGTAACCGTGGTCTCCTACCCACGGTGAAGCCAAGAGGAACCCAACGGTGGGGCCGCTCGTCAGGGCTTTTGCCTTCAAGCCATTGACGTAGCGGCCAAAAAGTAGGTTGCGGTGAGGTGCACCGCAACTGAGGTGGGCCGCGATGTCGAATGGGAGGCATCGCGGCTGAGGGTTACGGGCTGCGGTAGAGGAGGAGTGCCGGTGCTTCTGAGCAGCGCTCTTCCCTTCCGTGGCCTGGACGGGGCCGCCACCGTTTGATGGCGGACGCGGTGGGGCCGCAGGGGAAGAGGAGTGTCGGTATAGCGTCAGCCGCTCTCCCTATCCTCTGCGGCCGAAAAGTGGTAGACGGGACGGCGCGTTGTGTTCCACACGCGCGCCGTCAAAGATGTCAGCAACCACAGGTGGGGTCCGCAAGGGCCGATGCCTGCCAGGGGTGCGGGTTTGTTCGAAAGAGATACCACGGCCCCTGGCATACGGGCTACTGAGGGAACACGGGTGGGTTTTAGTCAGTAAAAGTCTGACACGCCCTCCTGCTCTACTCAGCAGGAGAAGTCATTTGATGATTTCCCACCCAAAAAAAAAAAAAAAAACAAAAAAAAAAAAAAAAAAAAAAGGGGCCAAATCTGGAGAATACGGTGGATGGGGCAGCAATTCATAGCGTAATTCGACCAATTTGGCCATGGCAACGGCAGACGTGTGAACCGGTGCGGCCAGATGGGGTCGTTTTTTCTTTAATTCGGCGTCGAATCGGCCCAATAAATCGGCATAGTAAAGCCCTGTAATTGTTTTACCCTTCTCGATTTAATCGATGTAGATCACACCTTGTGAATCCCAGAAAACGGTGGCCATAACTTTTCCGGCCGATTTTACAGTTTTCGCCTTCTTTGGAGCACGTTCCCCGGTCTGGATCCATTGTTTTGATTGCTCCTTGGTCTCTGGTGTGTACCAGTGGATCCAGGTTTCATCGACGGTCACAAAACGACGCAAAAACTCCGCTGGATTCCGCTTAAACAGCGCCAAACACGTCTCCGATGTGGTCCACGGTTGCGCTTGTTTACTGGTGTGAGTAAACGCGGCACCCATCGCGCCGACAGCTTTCTCATGCCGAGTTCCTCGTGAAGAATATGATGCACTGTTCCTTCTGAAATGCCTACAGTCTCAGCTAGCTCCCGAACCTTCAATCGGCGATCTGCCAATACGAGATCATGGATTTTTTTAATGTTTTCCTCCGTAGCAGCTGTTTTCGGTGCACCTGGACGTGGTTCATCAAAAACCGACGTACGGCCACGTGCAAACTCGTTGAACCAATTCTTGACGGTGGCCATCGATGGAGAGAAGAGTCACCGTACACAGCATCCAAGCGCTCTTTGATTTCGATGCGCGTTTTCCCTTCCAAAAATAGGAATCGAATCACCGAACGATATTGCTCTTTTTCCATTTTTGTAAAACCGATCGACACGTTCGCTTCCCTATGTTGTCAAATTAAAACAAATGTAGGGATTGGAATGAAAATTTGAAAAAAGAATTAAAAAAGAATGTGCTACACTGTGGTAAAACTCTTTTGAAACTGCAGCGCCCTCTGGCGATGAGGCTAGGTACTTATTGAATGCACCTCGTACTTTGTGCTTCCGACTGAGCGCGCGGCACGTGTTGACGGACGAGCTGGCACGGAGTTCTTCGGCCATTTTTTAGCCTTAACTTTTAAAGGATCGGTAATACGGAGTAGTTTACCAATACTAACGAAAAAAACCCAACTTTTAGGGCCTAATACCATTCTGTGCTAGTGTTTATTTACCACTCCACAGCTCTAGCACCATTGTGCTAGAGTTGTGGGGTGGTAAACACTTTAGCAGTACGGCCTTGGAAGTTTTTCTCTAAAGGCGTGAATACTGCGTACAAGCAGCAATACATACATTATTTTCAATAATGCAAACAGCTCTGAGATCTTGACTGGTTGCCAATAGCTACATAGCTACCAAACCTCCTGGCATAAATAGCATGTGGCAATAGTTGCATAAAATGATCAGTTCATTGACCCATATTATACTGGCAGTGTTATCGTCTTATATTTTTACAAGTTTGTGTTTGTTACTATGTTGTTACTCAATGACGCAAAACGGCCGAACGAATTTGGATGAAATTTGAAATACAGAGTTTATACCCTGGATTTATACAGAATGCTTTTACCCCGGGTAGTACTACGTTCCCATGAGTAAAATTTACAAAAACCATGCGGGCGAAGTCGCTGGCTAAAGCTAGTTTAATATAAAGTCGCTTTTCCATATTCTGTATGTGTAACTGCTTAGTTCTTCAATACTACACAAAAGATTTTGATGCTGGTGTCAGCATAAATTAGAACAAAAACCGGGACGGTTTATGTATGATACTTCGACTTGTTTATAATCTAGTCTTAGTTTAAATAAAAGTCTAGAATATTTTTTTAGGTTTATTGTAAAGTCATATTCCTAAGTTTACAAGTAGGGTTCGGGGAATTCAAAGGTAACTTCGCGCCCCGTCAGCTTCTTGTATACCGACTGGAAGGTGTCCACCTGAGAACAAAGACAATACTGGATGAGTACATGGAACTTCAGTAAAGCAAACTGGAAATTATAAGGAAAATCTGCCAGATATACAACGCCCACGTGAAGCACTTGGTCCACATTGTAAACTTGGTTTAAGATGGCAACTTGCAAGTGAACTATTCGTAACCGTGAATAATTTACAGGGTGACGGGACATGGCCACGTAACCTGAAGCCTTAGTGAGAGTTTTATTTAACTATTTCGATCAAACACATCGAGCGCGTTTGGCGCTCTGATTGGCCCTGGGTTGGTGACGGACCAATCTGAGCGCCGAACGCGCTCGATGTGTTTGATCGAAATGGTTAAATGAAACTAACACTAGGGCCACTGTTACTACTGTACATGACGGTAAAATCCCAGAAAAAATTAAACTTTTACATACATTGTGACCGTGAAGGTCGTTTCAATGAAAGAGCTGTTTTTTCTTTTTATAACCGACGAAACATTTTTACGCTTGTGTGTTTATAATCATGAGCTGAGTTCATGTAATTTACAGTTGGCGAATCGATATGTCACGCTGTACAGATAAATGGTTTAACAGTTTTATGGATATGTCTGTGTTACGCGCAACTGCTGGACGCGACAAGGCGATCCGATTACACAGGCCGACAATTTTTTTACCCAGAAACCAGACAATACTTTTTCGAAAGATTTTGACGCGCTGAATTTTGAAATTTTCATATATTTGGATTTTACCACGAAAATATATGAAAATGCATATGAAAATTTCAAAATGCGATATCTCAGCGAAAAAGAAAGTTATTTGAGTAAACTCAACGTCATTTCAAAGAACAAGACTAGTCCTTTGAGATGCTATCAATAAGTTTTGAAAATAACTAGGATCGGCCGTGCTACATAAATCAAAAATGAGAAACAAAAAAACTGTGAAAAACTGTATTTTTTACACTTTTAGGTTAGGATATCTCGAAACCCTGACGTGATAGAGCAATTTTGATAGATTCGAATTCAGCGCATCAAAATCGTTCGGAAAAGTAGTCTGATTTCTGGGTAAGAGTGTTCGTCAAATTTTGTCGGCCTGTGTTATCTGGACTCGTGCCAATCTCTGATTCGGTCGCGTAGAAAAAGTCCATGCCTGCCCTTTGGGTGACTTTCGCCTTTTTATGAGGCCCCTACGTCTAGTGAGGTGACTACGTCTCAGTGCCATAGGTCACTTGCAACACGCACTGACTTTCGTCTTGAGACGGTATGTGGAAGGAGAAAGTGTAGCGGCACTACAAATAAAAATGCTTCGCAACAAAATCTCAGACACGCAAAAAGAAAAGTGGCGCCATCTACAATGCAACAGGCGGACTATCTCAGGAATTCTACATCGCGCAATCAGAGTTTACCACGCCACTCAGATAGATACAAAATCCCGACATCAACTGTCGGGCAGTTGCCCGGACCAGACACAATACCCGTCTGGTCGGAGGATCCTCCTTTACCGACAGGTATGAGCGAACTTTACACCCTGTTCCTCATACCCCTAAAAAAGTATTGCGTAGCTAGAACGCTGCCCACGCCGAGTTGAATTCGAAGTTGGACCTACCTAACTGGACAGTTTGTCCTAGGTAAATATAATCGTCCACTACTTGAGTGTAGTCTCCGATCTTCATGTGGGTGTGGGTGTAACATGAGCATAAGATGACCTTCGTTTGGTCCATGTTCATTTTAAGATAAACTCTTTCGGAAGCTGTACTGAGGTTATTGAGCATGTTTCGAGCCTGTATGGTGACAAAAATTATAATGTAATAAAAATGATCCGCTAGAATCCGTATCACAAGAAACCCCACAATTATAGGTGGAACGCTGCATGACTGTAGTGCCGCATCTGCGAGACTTCTTTCGTGAGACGGACTCGTGTCGAACATCGACTGTGTTTGTTCATCCCCCCTACCAAACGACAAGGCTGTTGTTTGCAAATAAACCAATAGACCTCCCTAAAAAGGTGGATATTGTGATTCTACCACACGATTATGCGTCTACCACACTTGCATGCTTGACCACAGTGTTGATCGCGAAGGCCGGCTTGTACACTGAGGCCCTAGTGTGAGTTTCATTTAACCATCTCAATCAAACGCGTCGAGCGCGTTTTGCGCTCCGATTGGCCCTGGATTGGTGACGGACCAATCGGAGCGCCGAACGTGCTCGATGCGTTTGATCTAGACGGTTAAAAGAAACTCATACTAGGGCGCTACTGAACTCCGCGTGTATTTGGTAAAACGGTAGGTAACGCAAACCCTAAACAGCGGGTTGATGATTTTTTGACTTGCTTGAAATACTGACGACTAATAGTGAAGTATGAAAGAAAAGTACATGCTGCGTCAATACCAAATAAATTGGGATAAGCCCAAGAGCACAATGACCAGTTTAATAACATAATACCGACCTTGTGTTCAATAGTGGTCTGCTGGTTCTTGTCAAGGTGCACCTTGATCAGCTGGGAGCCGTCCAGCTTGATCCGGATGCGCTTGCCCACAATCTCTGCGGGGAAGACGAGGTCCTCCAAGATAGCGTCGTATACTGACGTCAGTGTCCTGAAAATAAGTTAAACAGGAAGAATTAGTATATGGGTAAATAAAATGAACATTGGTGTTTCATGATGTCAGTGAATTATGACATGACTAATAATATTTGGTCCAGTGGATGGCCCGAAACACAGGTTTTTATAAACCTAGATCGGGTGAGTCACAACCTAACTTTCTAATTCCGGAACATTATCACTTGCACATGTAAAATATATATTTTAGAAATAGTTTATTTTTAGGCACTATAATTGTATGGTAATTTACTACTGTTGGCTAAATGTACTGATTTTGTATACGTTTTTTATTAAAATAAATAAATTGAAAATTGAATTGAATATTTATTAACTAATTATAAAGAGGAAAGATTTGATTGATTGTTTGTTTGCATTGAATAGGCTCCGAAACTACTGAACCGATTTGAAAAATTATTTCACTGTTGGGAAGCTACACTATCCCCAGGTGACATGCTATATTTTATCCCTGTATTCCCACGGGAACGGGAACTAAAACCGGGTGAAACCGCGGTGCGCTGCTATTTACTTTTACTAATATTATAAATGCGAAAATAACTCTGTCTGTCTGTTACGCTTTCACGCCTAAACCACTGAACCGATCGTCATGAAATTTGCCAGAGATATAGCCTGGGATATGGAGAAGGACATAGGCTACTTTTTTACGCGATAATCGAGATCCAAGCGGGCGGAGCCGCGGGCAAAAGCTAGTAGAGAATTATGGTAGAAGACGTCTCGCGCCGACTGCAAATAAATTGGGATAAGGGTTGACACGATACACTCATGTATTTTTAAATGAGATTTATCTTTAGTATGAAATCAAGATTGTAAGGATAAATTAAATATGTAGAATGTAGATGAAAGAAAGAATATACGTTTAGTTGCGGTAAACATGACGCAAAAAGAAACAGGTATACAAAAATAAGAAAGATTGAGGGGTACACGCGTCACATCCACGCAAAACGGTTATGGCTCAGTATTATGCTGCGACCCTATGCAAGACACGAGCCCCAGCGCTGGTATTCAGCGACAGCCGGCTTTGACGTAACGACGTCCGATGAGTAGATGCAAAATCAAAAGTCATTTATTCAAACTAGGCTGAGAGTCAGCACTTTTCGAACGTGAAAAAAAAAAACACAAGACAGTGTCCCCCCCCCCCAAAACGCCCACCCTTCGACACTTCCTAGTGCTTTAGCTAGGAAAGGAAGAAGTGGCGCAACAAACTCCAAAGCAGCACAGGTGTCTGTTAAGTTAGAAGAACTTGATTCTGTACAATACATTAGTAAAAAACTAATTCTGGTGAAAGAACACAAACATTGTCCGGAGTTAATCACAGCGACCAACTATTCTTATTGTTTAAGTAGTTGTTAATAGAATAGTATGCCTTAGAACAAAGGTTGGATTTTACTTTGGCTTTAAACGCACTAAAATGAAAATCTAACAAAGAAGAGGGAAGCTTGTTATAAAAGGTTATACCAAGCCCAACAAATGAGTTGTGAACCTTATGAAGCCGGTGAAAGGGAGCACATAGTTTATCCTTATTTCTAGTATTAATAGTATGCGTTTTTGTGATTTGTATCTGGCAATTTAACAAAGCAGACATACCACAGAAAACTTACAAAGCACTTTATTGTGCACGCCAATAAAGGGGTATAACATTTTTTTTTTTTACTTAATCAGTTTTTTATTTTTTACATTTCCATGTTCATAACAGAAGATTTGTTTGTGCCCAGAAGAGAGTCTGGGCATATAAAGACAAACATTATTTACCTGGATCTGGGCCTCTTCTGTTTGTTGGCTACGCGCGTCTTGTGGCTGGGCTTGGGCAGAATCTTGCGGTCTCCAACGAACACAACGTGTTTACCGCTGAATTTCTTTTCCAATTCACGGACCAGCCTGATCTGGATCTTCTGGAATGCCTTTAGCTTGGGCATGGGCACGTAGATGATGATGGACTGGAAACAGAAAATTATGATTTGAGTGATGCATATTGGATGTGAGGTACCTATAGAAAATAACTCTTATTTGTATTGTTTTGGCTACAGTTTAGGGACAGTGCAGAAAGTTAGAAGTACAGTGCAGATAAAAAAAAAAATATTTTCTTTTTTCAGTCTCACTGCTGGTTTGCTGAGTAAACGCCTACCCAATTATTTTTTCTAGGGCCACCTTGATCCTAACCAAAATCTACATCTCATCACCTCTTCCAGGCTTAGCACGAGGACCGTAGAGAAGCGTTTTATTGACGGAAGATTGGACAAAAATGACGTTTCCACATAGACAGTTGACAGTTTTGTACCGAGAAATGTAGACAAGCGATTTCTATTCTACAGTAGAGTAGAAATAAAAAGTGTCATGCTAAGCCTGCAGGGCGAGAGAGGTGGTGAAGATTTTTGTATGACAAAATTCTTTTGTGACCTGATCTTTGTGACTGACAGTGGAGCATCTTAACCCTTTAACGGGCAGTACGAAATACGTAGATTTTTGGGCGACGTATTTGAGGTCCCCTACATAAAATTTCTGAATAATTGCACCCCCTCAGATACTCCTATTTACTTTTATTGGGGGTGGCAATATTTTTGCCTATGCTGGCTATAAAATTATAGACTAAAATATCATTATTTCAAATCGATTACGCGCCAGGTTCAAAATACTGCTGTGGCAAATATTTTGCCAACACTCGCGAAAGGGTTAAGAGGCGGAGTTCTTAGTTTGTTTTTTTATTTGCACTAAGGTAAAAAGGTTATTGCTACATCTGCCTTCTTGAGATTTTGTGAATAGATTGGACATTATATTATTTGTTTACAAGTTATGCTAAATTAAAAATATTACTTGGAGACAAGAAATTGTTCATCATTTCTTTTACACCAATACATGGAGTACCCTCAAAAGACAGTTTTTGTTGCAATTGAATATCAGTTGGTCCCTCTTACCACTTAATTATGTAGGAACACAAGACAGTATTTTCATTTTTAACAGGTAAGGGACAGAGAATTGGAAGCGATTGGAGGAGGCCATTGCCAAAGGGCACACAGAGACTCGGAAACTGATTTTATATCTTTTGTACTCCAACTACCAGTCTGAAAAAAGGCTATCTATAAATAACTGTTCGTTTTTTTTACAAATACCTACTGCTAGTCTTGATATATTGAGAGAAACTGTTATTAAGTGGCCCAGTTAGTAAGGGTACTTTAGCCTTGAATAGTTTACTTAGCAGGTTAGCCAGTCTTACCTGGACATGTCATTCCAAATACACATGGACAATTTTGACTTTCAATGCCAGAAAAAGTAATTGAATGTGGGTAATCCATTTAAAAAGAGTGAAAACTATCATTCTATAATAAATCTGGGTTAGTGCCTCTTACCTTTTTGTTGTGCAGTTCGATTTCCTTAGCCTTAGTAATGTACAGCTCCCTAAGTTGCGCCTTCAGGTCGGAGTTGGTCTCCAACTCGACCAGGGCCTGTGAGATCGACGTCTCGAAGACATCGGGCTCGGCCGCGCTGGCTTTGATGATCTTAGTACTCATCTGCAACGTACAAACACCAATACAGAATACCACTCCGAACTTTTAGGTTAGAAAACTTTAATTCACGATTTTAACTTTTTAATTCTAACTTTCACTTCAAAACTCAGCCACAATCCCACATACGCCTTATATTTAGGCGTTTTGTATTATATTAACCGTAACCTTATCAAAATAGCACTTTCAGAAACCAAAACAACGTTGGACACCGAGGGAGAGGATTTGTCACCACGAAATATCTAAGTAATCTTTACCGTTAACAATGTATTATTGTCCTAAATATA
Source organism: Polymixis flavicincta (assembly GCA_949987655.1). Classification (NCBI taxonomy): domain Eukaryota; kingdom Metazoa; phylum Arthropoda; class Insecta; order Lepidoptera; family Noctuidae; genus Polymixis; species Polymixis flavicincta. The sequence continues at coordinate 13,875,401 of OX465188.1, read as the reverse complement.
TTACGTGATTAATCAAGAAATAAAACCACGAATTATTTGTCTTACAAAACGCTTAAATACATTAAAATTATCCAAAATTTCATAAGGACAGCTACCTTGAGAACTATACGGGAGAGAAAGAGACAGAAACGTAGGGTTGTCAGCATACAAACTAAAAACTACTCGTATCGTATCTTATATTATTAGAAACAAAAGGATGATGATAATTCAACTACAACGATTAATGATCAATTTAGTATGGTTAATCATACCGCGATCAATTTTTTAAAGTAAATATTCATAACAAAAGAGTTTGTCCCAACTATTTTGGGGTCAGCTTCTGTCAGAATAAAAGTATTTTATATTAATTGTAAAACTTGAACTTTAATTGCTATCGTGTTTGTTTATCAGACATGACACGGCTTCATCAAGCTGTACCGAGTAAAGACTAATGGGAAACCATTTTTAGTGATTTATGAAAATATAACAAAAAAAGTTACACTGACCAAAAGTCTTGCCAAGTGGTATCATCTAGTCAATCAGTCATTATTGCCAAGCTACTGGGCTGTGGAAGGCAAATAGGCAGTCACTTCCACAGAGTAAATTTTATATTGGTCACTTAAACATACCATAATCATTTTGATGTCAAAATATCACCCAACAGGATACCACTTTTTTTTGTCAAAAACTGATAATTTGAAGTAAACCACAGACATAAAACGAATAATTTGAGGAAATTTTATGCAGTATGAATTCGTAATTTTTGGACATAATTGGTTCCATTTGCTCAAAATCTATTGCTGTATTTGCGATTATTCATATCTATAATCTAGATCTTCTGGCTTGACACCTTAAAACATTTCTTAAAATCCAGAAGTAGACTAGTAGAGAAGAGTAGAGGAGTAGATTCCCCGTAATTACGTGTTTTTAAATAGAGCAACATTTGTATTTCGTTCAGAAACAATATTTCTTTTAGGCTTATTTTTATACAAAGATACTTCTTGTCCTAAAAACTAATATGTTGCCTCTGAAACTACATTTTATTAATCTTAATAACATAGAAATCAAATTATTTTTTGATTATCTCATTCCTGAACGCAGCACATTAGGTCATTTCAACAGCTGTTCGAAAACATGATTTCATATTGGGACCAAAGGTCTTTCAAATAAAATGGGCTTTCGTCTTGACCCCTGGGTTTTCCTTTTAAGTATGTAAATTAATAATATTATTATAAATAAAATAAAACGTACCCCAAAAACAGCAAACTAATCATTGGTTCAGATGTTTTAGATGTAAGTCTGAATGTACTTTTGGTCGCATTCCGAAATTCAACAAAAGTGATAATGTCGCGAAGCCAACCAAAATAAAAATCAGTACTAATGATCTGATAGCTCTAAATCTTTTGACTATTCAATTTGGTCGGGTTTGCGATATTATCACTTTTGTTGAATTTCGGAACGCGACATTTGATTATGACTTCAAATTACAAGACAGTGACATTTGACTTTGACATACGAATCCGACTATCAATCCGGTAATTTGTATTTCATTACAAAATTTAAAAAATATTTATCTCCATACAAACACATTTATTTTGCGTCACTATAAAAGCGAGATATTTCACACAAAAATACAAATTAGGCTGTGCCTATTCAAATTATAAATTAATTTTTAAACAGAAATAAACCTACTCAGGAAATCGAACAATAAGTAAACAACGGTAAACAAAGATGTTAAATATTAGTGTTTCAGCGCAATGGACGGCGAATATTGTATAAACAGACCTTGAATTGTTACCATCGTGTGTTGCAGCCTTGTAAAAATGAAACCCACCGAAAATGTGTGAGTGCTTATTTATTATTCTGTTCCTTTCTTGTTACATTTTGTTTTAAATTGCTTCAATACACTTCATGTTCATTTAGCTATAATTTCACCTGCTTACCATTCCTTAGTGTACATAGTAATGTTAATCAGACCACCCGGTACTAAAAGAAACACATACCAATTAACTTAGAAGAGCAAAATATTTCACACTTTCAGATACCTACAGCTTATTACAGAAATTTTAACAATACTGGTACCTACAATTTTCTGTATGGGGCATCAATTTAGGCATTAGGGCATCTGCCCCTAAGACCACCCACTGACCCATCAATTCTTATAATCTATGTATAGATGACCCAATGAGTTCGGCTGCTATGAAAATATTCCAGCTTCAAAACACTGAATGTCTATGGCCATTATTATATTAAATCCTTTGATAACCGTGTGTCTAGCAAAGTATTAAGAAACTTTCACAGCCCTTATCTTATTTGCACTAAGAAGGTGTCCACTCAGTAGAGAATTGTTTTATGCAAAGGTCATCCCTCTTCCAGCCATACTCTTTGGCTTGGATGACTCTGCATTCTCTCTGCCTTTGGATTAAGTTATCACTGGCCAAGAGAGAACTTTAAGGATTTTACTTACAATTATCATGAAAATTTTAAGAAGGTTTTTAGGTAACATCATTATGCCGCATCTTAATAAAAGCTATTGTTGCGTTCATATGCCACTCCTTATAGAGTGAACCGGAAAGCGTGGTCGCTCCGTCAGAGGGCGCCTGCCGTTTTACGCGACGATCGCGTATTCGCGCCACAATCGCGTATTCGCGCAACAATCGCGTATTCGCGCCTCGATCGTGTATTCGCGCCACGATCGCAGGTTTAGGTATTTGCCCTCATTTTCTTATGAGTATTATTGGTCTGTATATTAATTTCATGGTCTTACTTTATTTATTTCCTCGTTTCTGCTAAAGTAATTTGAACAGTACCTATCAGACTTAAAAAATGTGATGAACAGATCTTTAAAATGCCTTGTAAAATAATTATTTCGCAACTTGAATAGGTAAGTAGGCATTTTATCCTTGGATCGAATGAGCTGGAGGTCATGACCGTACCCCAGAATTGGGATGATGCACGCTTACAGTACCTGTATCTGTATTTGTATACGCATTAGTGATGCGTCCCTCACTCATGAGGCCCCTCGTTTGAGGTACTCGTGATCGCAAATTGAAAGAGTTACTCGAATTTCAATATTGAACCACCTCATTCCTCATCACCCCTCATTTGAAAATTGACATTGACATTATTGACAATAGGAAATCGAGGCAAGCGAGTTCGTGACTCGCGAATGAGGATTGAGTAATTGAGTGAGCTCAGTGAGCGAATGAACCGACTCAAAAATTGTATGGAGAATTGAGAATGAGTGAGGTGAAGTGTGATCTTAAAGTTTGGACAACACCGTGGCACACCGCACAGTAAACATTATTTAAATTATTTCAGCTACGATTAATTATTATGAACTCTAAAAGCATTAGATTGGTAGTAAAGGGTCATTGATTCGTTTATTTTGGCGGTCTATTTATAAGCGAAAAAAAATGATGTGTGTGAGAGAGTGAGGTTGTGAATAATCGGATTATCGGAGTCGTGACTCGTGAGTACTCGTGAGTCGTCGTTGTACCCGCCCGCCTCGCTCACTTGGAGCTTCGTTTGAGTTCGGCTCGGGCTCGCGAGTCGTGAGGCGAATACGCCGTCGTACGATTCCTCACCTCAAATGAGGGGTCCCTCGTGAGGACCTCACGAAGCAAATTGAGGGGCTCCCTCATCCTCACATAAAATTGATGAGTTACCCATCACTAATACGCATTTACAGGCGCGCTAATTGTAGCGATAGAAAGCGCGCTCCTTTTAGCGAAGAAAAGCGCTCTAGAATTGGCGCTTCTTTTTACGTTATGTTTAGCGCTTTAAAAATCGGTTTCGCGAGCCTATACATGGCCTATACCCGCCTATGTTTGCATCATGAACCAGTTGGTCTGAATTCGAAAAGAGCTTATAACCACCACTACGATCCTACGAGATGACCGAGAGCTTGGTCCTTGCCGCGTCCGACCGCTGAGTTATAAAAATATATTTAATACCAATAAATGTAAAGAAACTAAAAGCCAAGCGCATATTACAGCCGCAACGGGACGCAACGCAACGCATTTTCATACAAAAAGTGTGGTGCATCCCGCCTGTAGTGAGCGTTGGTGTATAGAAAATGTATGAATGTAAAGAAGGGAGAATTGTGCGATGCGTTGATTTTGGTGCGGCCTTTCCCTATCTGCTTTAGCCAAAAACATCAAATTATTTGCTTAGTTATATTTAGATCTCTTTGGCTCTAACCTTTAATCTATCGTTGCAACTAACGTCTTTACATTATCAATTAATCTCCCTAACCTTTTCTCAATTATGTCGGGGTCGACTTCCAGTCTTACCGCTTGCAGCTGAATACCAGTATTTTACATCGAGCGTCTGCCTATCTGACCTCCACAACCTAGTTACTGGTTAAAACGTTACCCTTTAGTCAGACTGACTGGGTTGTCAGACTTTTGGGCTTCTGACGACCCGTATACGACTGTCAAAGATCCATGAATCCACTATCGGCTTTACGTGCTTTCTGGAGCACGGAGGGGTCTTGGTATGTAAAGATGGTTACCCATCCAGGGACCTATCGGTCGACCCACAAGCCCTTTACATTAAAAAACAACAAAATTTAAAACAAATCAATCATGCCATGAAATATGACTGTCAGTATTACAAAATACACAGCTCAACAATTTGATACAAGTGCTGATAATGTAATCTGCTTGTAATAGTACTCTGCGGAACATACTGAGGCTATGTTGCGTTGTAGATAATTGTAAGACTGTCTATTTTGCGCTAGACAATCTTCTAAGACATGTGTAAAGTTTCGGGAGATTGGACAAAACGTCTCGTCAAATAGGTGTTTTCTATTTTTCGTCGTACTCATTGCTGATCATCGCGACCGCTCATAACATGCTGCCACTGCCTCCAACAGCCCCGAGTTTTCCTTCTATCGAATTCTACTAACCCAGAAAAGATCGTCAACCTTACCGCTTTTGCAAAGACAGCCGGTCTTTGCGCCTTACGACCCTATTGCATATGCGAGAAATTCCATGTCATATTTATCGATATTGCTCTCATCGATTAGTCTGGTTTTTTTAACCGACGAAAAAACGGAGGAGGTTACTCAATTCGACGCGTATTTTTTTCTTTTTTTATGTATGACCACGCATAACTTTTTCCAGAGTATTCCGATTTTTATAATTATTTTTTTATTGGAAAGAGTATACCGATACCCCGAAGTTGGTCCCATATAAATTTAGAAAAAAAAATCCAACCCTAAGGGTAAGAAAAAAGGGGAAGATTGATTGTGTATTACAAAAAGTAATCAAAAATTAAGCATGTAGTAGTGTATTAGTACATTATAGCCACAAAAAATTATAAAATAAAACCTTTTAATAAAAAATTCAACCGCCGAAAAACCGAAAAATAAAAGTTTTCGGTTTTTCGGCGGTTTAATTTTTTTATTAAAAAGTTTTTTTCTTTAAAGTTTTCATATGCATGGGTGATTGACAATGATAAAGAAAGATGCCATTATTTGTTACGTCTTTCACTGCACGATATCAGAGCAAACTCGACTCTCCTCATCTGTGATGAAGCCACAAGTCCGCAACACGTGCGCTGCCACTGTAAACAGTAAGCCCACGTCATTCATTGTATCGTATACTAAATATATTTCCGCGTTTACAAGTGTACAATTTGATAAGAACTCTCCGCAGTGACCTCATAGCCGTTACCCGGCTCGCGTGTGCTCCGTGCCTTTGCCATAACGTGAAAAAAAAAAACTTTGTGAGTTTTTTTTTCTTATTTCAGTGTCTAGATTTAAAAATAGAACGGTTCTTGTTTATGATGATCAAGACCAAATAGGTTTTAATTAAAAAGGTTACGCTTATAAGTGCACGGAATGGTTTTCACTGTAATATTTTTTCACTATAATAAATTACTAGTTTAGATTGGTTATATTAATGTTTCAGTGGCGCGATATTCTGAAACATGTACCTACGACTATTTATTTTACTACCGGATGGTCTGATAAACATGTTATTTGATTCTTTAGCCTTCTTGAATTAATATTCGGGATTAGAACGGCTATTTACAATAAACCTAGAACTCCATTCAATATTCAATTTCAACAATGCTTTTCAAATCTTTATTTTCTAACATGCACTATTTTTAGTTATGCGAGTTAATTTATCGATCATTGATTCTGATTTAACGTTTTATTTTCCTGAATATAGGTGTTCTCACACGCATATATGCTGAGTGAGACTGAATCAGGCTGTTCCTGAAAACGGATAGGTAGTGCTTTTTGGGTATTTTATAAGCGCGGGCGTAGTAGCTGAGTTATTGGCTGCTGCGCTACGTGTCTACGTGTCGAGTTCAGGTTCAATGCCGGCACGAAAAAACCTACAGATAATAAACCTAGGACCGACTGTTTGTGACATGACATGGCAAAAATAAGCAAAAATAATATAGGAGATATTCCAAATGTAGGAGCAAGTTCTACCGTGGTGGTCTATGTTGCATTGTTGCCAATTAGGACATTTTTAGTAGCCTTAGAGAGCAGGTGGTTGCCTAGTGGTAACGGCTGCGACTTATAAGTTGTAGGTCGTGGCTTCGAATCCATACAGGCGCTTTACTTTGTGTAAATTATTTCACCATCACTGCTTTTAAAAGGGTGAAGGAAAATATCGTGAGCTTACCGGCATGTCCTAGAACCAAAATTTCAAAGACTTGACATCTACCAAACCCGCTCTGAGCTCGTGGCGGTTTCGGCCCACTCCCTCTCACAGAGAAGAGGCCTGTGTCCCAGTAGTGGGAAAATTATGGGCTGCTTATGCTAGTACCCTTAGACTTGATCGTAAATTGGTAGTAGTGGCTATAGCATCCACTAACCACGTGGTAGAAGGCAATAAAATATTTTAGCTGTTCATTCGGGTGATTATCTAAATTGATAACATTTATTGACTAATAAATAAACTACTAATCCTATCAAATTGATAATTCTTATACTTAATAATTGCAGAACTATCGCCTATCACTTAATTCACTTAGGTACTCGAACAGCGGCGTTGGTATAGATTTTTTTTTGGGTGGGATATCATCAAATAACTTGTCCCGCTCTGGGTGGAGCAGGAGAGCGTGTCGGACTTTTACTGACTAAATAAAACCCACCCGTGTTCCCTCAGTAGCCCGTATGCAAGGGGCGGCGATATCTCTTTCGAACAACCCGCACCCCTGGCAGGCCAATGGTATTTCTATGTGTTAGTAAATTAAAAGAAATGAGACAAATAAAACCACTTTGCTGGATAGATTTTAGAGAATTTTTCCTCAATGTGTCTTTTTTCCGGGAAGTTTTTTCCATGTGGTTTGAAAAACCAACTTTAGAAATTCACTTTAATTAAACCTAATTAAGTAGACGTACCTATAGCTGGATTTCTAATATAGTAGGTACAATAGTACAGTAATCAGAGGGATAAATGCGTAACACGCTAACAGTAGGAATGGCCCAGTTCAACAATCTTCATTGCATATTTTACGTTGTTGAGCAGACAATTTTTTTCGAACATAAGAAGCAATGTATTAGCAAAATCCTTCAAAATGATACCGATTCTGATTGATATTGTGTTAGGCAATTGCTGATCAAAATCATTAAGTCATTTATTCAAAATAGGCTGCGTGTCAGCACTTTTTGTAAAACGTCAAAATTACAGACAGTCACCCAAAACGCCCGCGCTTCACTACTTCCTAGTGCTTTAGTAGGGAAGAGTGGCTCAAAAAACTCCCCAGCAAGCTTTTTTTTTTTCTTTTTTTTTTAAGCTTTCGCTTTTTGACGATTTCTATTTCTACGAAGAATAGACAGTGTTTTTTCAATACAAAGTGACATTTCGTTTCTTCATTTTTGACATCGCACCGTAGATATCCTTCTACAATCTGTCATTTTGTCTTTCGTTTCTAACGATCTTTGTCTAGGTCCTTATAAATAGGTCTAGGTCCTATTTCAGAAGAATATTTCTTCCCAAACTGTCAAAATCACACTGATAACTAATAGAATATTATTATCAGTGTGATTATAGATTAATTTAATTAAACCGTTTTTATCATTCGTTATAAAACTTTAAAAAATCGTTTTTAAGATGTGGAATATAGCAATAATTAATAAATTATTAATAAAAGTAATGCTTTTTAACATTTTCTTCTAATAGAAACAAACTAGAAATAAATTACCTAACTACTGAAAAACAAAATATGCAACAAATTCTACAATTTTTAATAGTGCACATCATGTTTGTCGGACAAGTTATTTAAAATAATAAAAATTGCATGTAAGTAGGTACATTATTTCAAGTTCATTCAATTTCGTTCATTCTTACACCACCTCACTATCTTTTTCTGTCAAAATCTGACCGTTCAACTGTCAATTTACTTAATACAATTAAAAGTCGAACTCTAGTTATTGTGGAATCAAATGGCACATTTCATTGACAGAGGTGGTGAAACAGATAACCTTTCCAATGCAAATTGTAAATATTTTGCCATCATACCCTTCAAATAGATATCAGTCAATCACTGACTGATTTCAAGCTGTTAGGTACAGCTTGAAATCATAGTCTTGTTGTTTTTATAATAAAGTGCACAATTATTCGTTATCTTCATTGAGCAATCATAAACTCAATCATCCATTCGAATGTACAGACGCCAGCACATCAAGCTACTCCAATCTGTCAAATTTATTTGATAGATTTCAACGTTATTTCGTAAGCATAAGGTTCATGTTCAATTGGGAAAATTTGACAATTTGGGGTAGGTTGACCTGCTGGCGTCTGTACAGGTGCCAGCACATCAAGCTACCTCAATCTGTAAAATTTTAAGCATATTGATGGCATAACATTTCACACGTGTAAGTCCCTAAAATGAATATTTTCACTTTAAATCACATTTTTAACCGACTTCGATTTAAAAAAAATGTTTTTTCGGGCAGAACTCCGTCACCAAACCTGAAATCTCGAAAAAAAAAAATCAGCTGTTCCCTACATTTATGTTCGCATATCTCGTCAAAATGTAGGGAAAAGATGATTTTTTTTTCGCGATTTCAGGTTTGGTCCCATAGTAAAAGTTGTTCATAATGATGAGTACAATGATCTCTCAAGAGGTTATTGGTGTTTTTCAAATAACCCTGTATAGACGGATTTACTTATTTCGTTTTTGTTCGAAAATGGTTTATTCCGAAATGGTCCCATATAAATTTCATATATAGATCTGAGGATGAGTTTCGGAGACAGACAACAGAACTCTTCAAAAAATGACAGCAAATGAACCGCGGTTGCTGCTATCGCATAAATATGCATTGTTTTGACCCCAAGGATGATGAAATTTCGAAATGGGTGAAAAATAAAAAAAATACCTTTAATTTCGGAAGGCGGTGACAAAAAATTAAAACACATATCCAAAGTCACTGACTCAAAGCATTTATTTTAATGGTCTACAAGCATCGTAAATGCACAAAGCGAATGTCACTCACAAGGAAGGTCTTTTCAGGAGAATATTAGTTATTTTTGTTTACTTTCTAAGTCTCACAAACGTAATGGTACTTTTGATACGTCTTTCCAGTCTGCAAGTAATTCGCACGCAGGTGATACACATGATATTTCAATTATACCAACTTGCATACGACTTTCCACTATGCAAGCTACTTGCACCCAACACATGATTTTTTAATTTATACCAACTTGCACACGACTTTCCACTATGCAAGCTAAGTAGCTTGCTAAGTCATTGCAGTGATTTGCATAGTGGAAAGTTTGGTGCAAGTGCACCCAACTTTGCACTATCCAAATTACTGCAATTATATCAACTTACACACGACTTTCCACTATGCAAGCTGCTTGCACCTAAATTCCACTATGCAATATACTGCGAATATACCAACTTGCATACGACTTTCCACTCCGCAAGTTACTTGCACCAAACTTTCCATTACGTAAGTTACTTGCAGACGTGAAGTACCATAATTGCAGGGTGTGAAAAATTACGATAACGCCCATTAAACATCACTAATCCATTACAACAAGGAAAGAATGAAGTAATCAGTTATTTATTAAACTTACAAGCTTTTCCAATTACTAGATTCAATACACTGATAGTGTATCTAAACATGTTTTGTAAAGAAACACATAATAAGAATGGTATGTCAATGTGTCATTTTCAGTTCCGTCTGGGGATTACTTGCCGGATTTTGATTATTCTAACTATCCGGATTAAGATTGGTTATATTATTAATGATCCTAGGATTGTTTAGACTTTGGTTTCGATTTTGTTTAAGTCAAACCATAATTAATCGTCCAACGTCGGTATTGATTAAGAATAAATTAATAATAGCTGGAGTGAGAGAAAATCATCCCCACTAAGTCATGTGATTAAAGTGCGGGTTTATGTCACACGAGCTTTACAATAGTATACGATATTCGTGATTTTAGTAAGTCTATTAACCCACGGCGTTTTCACGCCGTGAAATAATAGACTAAGTAAGTCACATGTATCGTAATGCTTAGGTGTACTATTTCCGTCGGGGTTCTTGTTTCAATTAACTTTAAAAAATACTTCTTGCGGCGAGGAAATGTGAACTCTAAACTTAATGCTGTTTTACAAAAAGTTACGCAAAAGGACGAATTATCAGTTCGTTAGCAACTGTTATCAATTCTATATGAAATAATACCGACTTATCACCATCTTATCAAAGACGGCACAAACAAAAACAGCTAATCTAATTTAAAATGACCTGCGAACTTCCCGAATGACCTTTCATTTATTATCCTACGCATTCGTTGTAGTCTCAGTAGTATCACGCATATGATCGCATACCTACCTATGTTCATTTGAAGTAGTCTTGCTGCATCATGTCATGTTTAAATGTTCCTCGTTGAAATGGCTAAAGAACTTCGAAATAATAAGTACAGACGCCAGCAGGTCAACCTACCCCAAACTGTAAGATTTTCCCAATTGAACATGAACCTTATTCTTACCATATAACGTTGAAAATCTATCAAAGAAATTTGACAGATTGGAGTAGCTTGATGTGCTGGCGTCTGTACCTAAGATGTTATAATTCCTGCTCTTATCCTTCCATTGACTTCTCTATTACTCGACATCTTGGTATTACCCCCGTTCTAGCCATATTATCTTTCCTTCCACACAGTCCATCCATCGTTTCTTTAGTCTTCCCCTACTCTTATCTGTAATAATAGAATAATAATGTGTCTAACTCAGCAGATAGACCGCGCGGAACACAAAGAGTGAGGCCAAAAAACCAAATACTGATTAAAAACTCGAGTTAGCACGCCACGAAGCGCTTTAGTATTTGGTTTTTTGGCCTCACTCTTGGTGTTCCGCGCGGTCTATCTGCCTTTGTTTGATAATCTGAGGTGTCTAAATTACCAAGTCTGTATGATTGGATGTTTGTTACTCAATCATGCAAAAACGGCTGAACGGATTTGGATGAAATTTTACACATAGATAGTTAGATGATATGGAATAACACAGGATTTGTATCCCGTTAAATGCCATGGCCTAACGACTGTTTTCAATTCACGCAAACGAAGTCGTGAAGGGCATAAGCCAATGAGAAACATCTTGGTTGCAGTGGTTTTTCTTTTCCTAAAGCCACAGGCTTTCTTATTATCATTTGGATTTGTAAGGAATATTGACTAGGTACATGTAACAATATTATCACAAGTGCACTATGAATAGGGTTGCCAGATGTCCGGTATTTAAGCGTACAGTCCGGTATTTTCGAGGCCTGTCCGGTAAAAAATAAATGGTCATACCGGACAGAACAATGTCCGGTATTTTGAGGAAACTCGGTACTACTGGTCACAAGCGCCTACAAAAGTAGGCCTATATGAAATCCCTCAAACGCAAAACTCGCGCGCGCTCCTCGCTCGCTGTCTCTCTGCGTCTGCGGGCTCTCACTTCACCACTGTATACCCATTTATGTGATGTTGATTAATTAAAATAAAATATTAGTATAAAACCGTATTTTTGGCGACCTAGCAAAGCCCCCACCTCCCCCAGTGTGGGGTTGTTCGGTATTTTTTCGCGACTCACCTGGCAACCCTAACTATGAATCGCATGGTGACGTACTTACAAATAATGTTGATATAGCTGCAACCTTTGTTGTACACGCTCAATAATACTTCATGGCTTCTGCATAATGCGTGTAATTGCTTGAATTATACGCATTTATTGACTAACTCTGCACGTCATTCTGTTTGTAGCCCTCTGACGAATTGTGGTAAAATAAACGGGTTTTTACAGCGAAGAAGAGATATATGTCTGAAGAATGTATAGCATTCGCTCTGAAATTGTTTTTTTATTGTGGATTGTCGATCCTGAATATTCACCTTGAACAATGCTTCAGCCGGTCTATACTGTAAGAATATCACCGTGAAAACTTAGTGAAGTGAAGTAAGTTGCATTATAGGATTTATAGGTAACATACAATGCGACGCTTCGTGGCGTACTAACTCGAGTTTAGTACGACTAAACGCCGACAGACTGAATACTGACAAGACTCAACTTCGACGGGACTCTTCGCCGACAGGGCTCATCCTTGCGCTATTACTAAATAGTTAAGTAACTGCTACTAACATGGAAGTAGCGCGGTTGGTCGTAATTCTAACCTACTCGAACTTATTGCCTACTTGATGAGCCCTGTCGGCGTAGTGACCTGTCGCGGAAGAGTCCCGTCGCCGTCGAAGTAAAGTCTTGTCCTGTTCAGTCTGTCGGCGTAGTGTCGGCCTTTAGTTGTACACTGCTAAAAATAAATGTAAAATTAATTGTATTAAACATTTCTACGCAAAGGGGCTGGATTCATGTTTAGACGCCCTGGCGTATTTAAAAAAATTTAAACACATGTGAATTGCTGAACTCATGATAACAGTTTGCGCGTTGATGTCCCTGCCACCCTTTTTTTTTTTTGTTGGGTGGGAAATCATCAAATAACTTCTCCCGCTCTGGGTGGAGCAGGAGGGCGTGTCAGACTTTTACTGACTAAAACCCACCCGTGTTCCTTCATTAGCCCGTATGCCAGGGGCTGTGGTATCTCTTTCAAACAAACCCGCACCCCTGGCAGGCATCGGCCCTTGCGGGCCTCATCATTATTGTGCTGACATCTCTTTGAGGCGCGCGTGGAACACAACGCGCCGTCGACTTGGGCTTGGTCCTTACCGGACAGCGAGCTACCCATTACTCGCCGTCCGCAAGCTCATGCCTACGGTGGCCGGAAATCGGCCTGGGATTCCCGACGCCCAGGGCGTCTCCGTATCCTGCGGCGGCTAAGGTCGCGAGGGCGCATATATGCTGCCTCTCCCTCACGTGCGCCGCCTCCCTCTTCACGAGCATCACTGCTTCGCTGAAGGAGGTGACGGCTACCCATGCCCTCTCGCTCCGTACCATGGACTGGACCAGGGCCGGACGCGAGAGATCGGCGCCGCCGATCGCCTCCACGAGGACACGGCGGTGCTCCGCCCAAGCAGGGCAGACCGCCACCGTGTGCTCCACCGTGTCCTCAGGGCGATCTTCGCAGTGGAAACACCCGGGCGTTTCCTCCCGCCCTAGCCGAAACAGGAACCTCCCGAAACAACCGTGTCCGGTGAGGACCTGCGTCAGGCGGAAGGTGAGGACGCCATGACGCCTCTCAAACCACTCCTCAAAGAGGGGACTTACCGCCGCAATCGTGGCGTGCCCAGCACTGGGTTGCGACAATCGCACTCTCCATGTCACCATGAGATCCCGCCGGAGCTCTGTCCACTGTGCCGCGATTTCCCGCGGCAGCGGAGTTACGCCCCGGCGTTTGGCCTCCTCGAGCCACTCCCACATTTGCGCGAGGACCTTTGCCTCCAGATCCCATGGCGGTAATCCGGTAAGGAGGCCTGCCGCCTCGCCGGAGATCGTGCGATATCCTCGGATCATCCTGATCGCCATGACCCTATGGGACGCCCTCAACCTGCGAGATGGTTGGCGCCTCAATGTAGGCGCCCACACCGGCGCCCCGTATAGGGCCATGGACCGCACGATCCCCGCGTAGAGCCTCCGGCACCTGCCACCCTGTATAAAGGATTGATAAAATCATACACAAGCAAACACTATTGTATAGCCTAACAAAACAATACTTCAACAATATTATTACGTAATTTATTGACGTAGGTACGGTACATTCAACATACAATACAAATAAACATATTTACTTAGTACACATAGTTATCGTGTTTCACATTGACGCAACACTGTAATAGCTGAAGGCACTAAGATGGTTGATTGTAAGTCTTTCTGCTTATCATTTATAATTTGAAATTTGTTACTACCGCTTTTAAACTATACTATTGTAAAAAATACTTATACTATAATTTCTCAATGCATTTTATTGGTAATTATTCACGCCTTAATTATGAAATAATTATTATAATCGTTTCTATAAAATAGACTGGCGTCTGTCAGTGTGTATGTAAATGTACTTAGTATAGGTACAAATATGTCACTTCACTTTTATCAAAAAAAGTTTAAGTTACTTAAATAAGTTTTATAAATTCTAGCCTAGACTCTATTATTGCTATAAGATGACTTGTGCCCAGTAGGGCCTAAATCATCTAAAAGTAATGAATTAATGATAGAGTATTTTTACCTTTTGCCATCGATTCAAAAAGTAGAAGAAAATTCTTGATTACTGATATGGGATGGTTCCACTCATGAACTCGTATCAATTGCAATTGCAGTTGAATAAGTTACGAACAAGGAAAATAGCATTCATATTACATTGTTTTCTAAGCAAACGCTTACCAATCTTAGATTTACTAGAATCACTATTAATCAGTGACGTCATCTAATAGGTATAGCATCGCTAGGTACAAAACTCTTAAGAAAGATTAGCTCTAGTTGCCTGCGACGTCATTCGTTAACTAACTCCAACCCTGTTTTACTCCGTTTAACAGAGATTTATCCGGTTTACTCGGTTTTAAAAACCGGGTTACTGACCGGGCCACCAAAAATATTATACCTATCAATTGAATTTGCTTATCTCAGAGATAACGTGGGATCCAAAGTTAAACACAATCAATCTCCTTCAGTATACCACAACAGCGGCAACACCTCTGACTGAGTAGGCATTGAACGCAAACTAAATGTAAAAGAGATATTTTATGCAGAATAAGACACTGCATAGGGGTAAAAATGTCGATCTAACAATCGACCAATACGGTAAATGGGTTGAATCAATCAATCAAATTAACCTATCTCTGAATCTTTAAGATCACTGGCTATGGATTCATAGTAAAACCACTGAATTATCATTGAGTACACAACAACTCACAGAAAAAAAAATCATATCAAAATATTTTATTTCACATAAACCTGCATGGGCACTTATGAAACGTCAGAAGCTAGGTGCACGGTCCTCCTATGGAGAAGAGCCGGCAAGAAACTCCACGGTTAATGTTAAATAATTGGCTTTTACAATGTTTTCAAATTACGGGACTCTTGAGGTGCTACTTGAGTAGTGCGCTACATATGGTAGTATATCACAGGCGTCTCCCAGGCTGCGCACAACTGTCCTCCGCCTTCCTCATCTGCAGCAGCCACCATTTAAAAAAAACACTAACCTCAACCTGCAAAAGAGGAGGGCTTTAATACACCACAAATAACCAATGAATCTCTTGTTCCAGAGTCACCATGACCTCAGCAATCTTAGTGACAGGTGGCGCAGGCTACGTCGGCTCCCACACAGTCACCACCCTTCTAGAAAGACAGTCAGACCAACCGGAATTTGAAATAGTAGTCGTAGATAACCTGTCCAACTCCTACAGAGCTGAAGGTCAGAAGAAACCGGAACCACTGAGAATTATCGAGGAGCTGACGAATAAGACGATACATTTCTATGAGCTGGACATCAGGGATAGAGAAGGATTGAGCAAGGTTTTTGAGAAAGTGAGTATGAGAAAACTACATAGCATAATGTTCCCACTGCTGGGACTCAGGCCTGCTGTTTTCGAGAGAGCGAGGGCCGTAATCCACCACGCGGACTCAGTGCGGGTTGGTTAATGTCACTTGTCATCGAATTTTTGGTTCTTGGATATTTTATTTTTATTTTTATTTTATTTATTTGGAAGAACAAACAATTACACATTATATTTTACAAATAAATAGTACATAGGAAGTTATATAAATGTGCAACCAACAACGTTCTCCACAGATACACAAAAAGACAAAGACAATGTTGACAAAGTAAAAGTCGGGTAGAATATGGGTAGAATAGATAAGAACATGAAATAAAATATACATAGATTACAGCCACTAAATACAATAAAGAACACTTAAAGAGACTTTAACACAATATTGTTATTCTTTCGAGTTTTTTATTGTGTCAAGCAGGATTTTTCGAAATTTTCCAACGGATACACCGAACAGATCCAAGTTAGAGAAAAACTTATTAAAATTGCCTGTGAGGCGACGTAGAGGTGCCCGCAAGCCTGCATTTGTACGACTAGGCGTGACAGCGAAAACAGGTCGCGTGCGCACCCCACGTCCCTGAATGGTTCTAGGAACAACATAGCACAACCTGTTAGATATATCCACACAATCATATGAGTTGTTACAGAGATCGTAAAGAAACTTAGTATCAAGAAAGGTACGTCTAGACTTCAAAGTGAGCAAGTTGTATTTCTTTAGTAAGTCGTTATAGGAGTGGTAAATACGACTTCTAGAACAACGGTAATGCATAGTTTTCAGGAACTTACGTTGTACACGCTCAATACAGTCAGTATATTTATTATAATAGGGACTCCACACCGGCACTGCATATTCTAGTTGAGACCGGATTAAAGATCTATACAAATGTAAATATGTGGTCGGGTGTACGAATTCCGTGGCTGATCTTACCACGAATCCATACATACGATAAGCCCGAGCCAAGATTTTATCAATATGTGCATCCAGGTGCAGTTTATCATCGAGCAATATTCCCAGGTCACGAATTGTGTTAACTCTGGCCAAGGTTTCATTTTGTAGTGTATATGGGTGTTTAAATATGTTTTTATTTTTAGTATAGCTGATACAGCAGCATTTGGGAATACTAAGTTGCAGTTTTTGTTTAATACAATACTCTACTAAGCGATTAAGATCTTGTTGGAGTAAGTGACAGTCTAGTATTGATCTAATAGGTCTAAAAATTTTCAGATCGTCTGCGTAGAGTAGGAACTTAGAGTTGAGAAAACACATATCGATGTCGTTGATAAAAATGACAAACAACAGAGGTCCGAGAATTGAGCCTTGAGGCACCCCTGACGATGCAATTATGGTGGTGGAATAGAAACCATTGACGACTACTTTTTGTGTTCTATTTGACACATATGAGACAAACCAACGTAACAAATCCCCGCGGATACCGTTAAAAGCCAGCTTCTTCAAAAGCAAGTCATGATCAACCTTGTCAAAGGCTTTTCGAAAGTCCGTGTATACAGCGTCCACTTGCACACGAGAGTCCATATTGTTAAACAAATTGTCAGTGAAAGCTATCATGTTAGTTGTGGTAGACCTTCTTTTTACGAACCCGTGCTGTTGCTGTAATATGTTGTCATGAACAATCGGATACAACTGATTGTGAACGAGCCTCTCGAAAAGCTTTGACAAGGCTGACAATATAGAAATGGGCCGGTAATTTTCAACGTCCTGCTTCGGGCCACTCTTATGAACGGGGGTAATATTTGCCCGCTTCAAAACTTCTGGAAAAGTTCCCTGACTTAAACATTTATTATAAATAATACGCAATGGTTCACATAATGCATGAGCCGTTTTATTTAGGAAAACTGGTGGAATACCGTCTGGTCCTGCTCCTTTCGTACAATCTAAAGATTTGAGGGCATTGAGTACTTGGGCAGTACTAAGCACCAAACTATTAACCAGAGAACAATTCTCAGCATATTCAGTGTCCTGGGTTTGGATATTTGCGAGAGTGGAGGGTTCGTACACTGAGTGGAAGAAATCAGCAAAGAGATTGCAAATCTCCTCCGGATAGGTTGACGATTTATTTTTAAAATGCATGGTTGATGGAATAGAAGCCTTAGATTGCCGATTAGAAACATATGTCCAGAAATATTTGGTGTTAACTTTTATATTATCTTCCACTGAGCTTAGGTATCGACGGTAACAATTCTTGGAATCAGTTTGGAATCGAGACCTGTAAAGGGAAAATTGTTCATAGTCGGATATATTTTGATAAGTTTTCCATTTATTCCAAGCCTTTAATTTATTTTTAAATATATGTATTAAAGAGGGGGAAAACCACAATGGAAATTTGGTTGACCTAATTGTCTTCAGAGGCACATGAACTTTAATTATTCGATAAACAATTTCATAAAAGATATTCAGCGCCGCTTCTGCAGACTGCCCGTGAAGTTCATCATCCCAGTTAACTTTGAGTAGATCGCTATTAATGTGTTCATAATTGGCCATAAGGTAATTGTGTTTTTGAACCGCCTTACGCATCATTGCATTGTCTTGCAGTTTACAGGAGACTAGTATATACAACGGTGGGTGATAGAGATCTGGTTTTAACAATACGTCAGTAGGAGTCAGGACAGAACAGTCGTTATTACTTATCACTAAATCTAAAATCTTCCCGCTCGAATTCTTAATATTATTGTACTGATAGGCATTGAGCATAGACATAAAAATACTCAAGTGCATACAAACAGGAGAGCTACCAACACACATATGTTGCGTGGCAGCCGTGTTGTTGCTACCTGTGAGCCAACCAATATCAGGAAGATTATAGTCACCAAGAAGGTAAAAGTTTTGAACGCTCCCGTCTTCCATTAATGTTTGCAGGGACTCTATGTATGCAACATAAATACATTCGGGTGTTTTGGGTGGTATATATGCTGAACATATAACATCATATTTTCCTCTTGTTGCGCTAGGCAAGCGTAAGATGATATGCTCAATGTTTTTATTAAAGGGAACTCGGGGTTCAATTATACTGGATCTCAGTCCCTTCAAAACCGCAACAAGGGTCCCACCGCCATCCTTTTTTTTAGTGGCCTCGCGATCACGGTCGCATCTGTAGACTATGTAACGGTCGTCAATGAATTCAGAGTCTAATATTTCAGAGGTGAGCCAGGTCTCGGTGAGTATAATAATGTCATAGCAGTTAGATAAAATGTTCATATATAGAACATGCAGTTTAGTGCGGAGCCCCCTACAATTTTGATAATATATGATTAATTTGTCATCATCCATTTTTATAGGACAGGAATCCAAAAAGCATTACAGTAATCATGCCAATTACCACAGCATCACGTAAGTTCTGACAAAATAAAAAATAGTTAAAAATGCTCTCTTCGAAGTCAAAAGATATCAATAAAACCCAATTAACAATTATGATATTGAAACTATTACAGTACGACATAAACAGGCGCAACAAAAACATACATAAAATACATTTAAAAAAAGACACACATTTATAGTAGTAAAAATAATAATAAAGATAATAAAAATAATCTCCAGACAACACAAATACACGCATACTTCGATCGCACCGCCCAACCAGCATCCCAGTGATCAAATTTATCCACGCAACAGGAACACAAGCTAAACAATACGACCCGGGTACATCCGCTCGACGCAACGACAAAACTATTAGCAAAAACATACTTTTAACATACGTATTGACAATAAATCCGCTAATTATCCTTCGCGGCAGCAGCACCAGGTTTGATTTTTGCGATATCTTGGTGTGATCGAATGGCAAACGATTTACATTGTTCTTTTTCTCGAACGAGGATAGTGCCATGTTTAACCCACACAAATTTATAATTATGCTTTTGGGCTGCTTCCTTGCATTCACGAAACAAATGTTTTCTCCTTAACGTGAGATGTTCATGCATGTAAATACGTGAAGGTGTGCCAGAAATGCTCAGTTGGTCAGAGGCCAGCCCTTTGGCTAGTCGAAAGGCGCTGAGTACATTGTCGCGAAGCATCCGTGAGGCCAATTTTACGACAATGTTTTTTGGTTTGTCATTCTGTTGGTGTGCGTGAGGAACACGGTGTATTGCGACAATATCCCTAGTACTTATAGCGCAATTCACTTTCGAACCTATGTTTTCAATTAATGTAATCAGGTTTTCATTACGTCTTTCGGGCACATTGCACAGCTCTAGGTTGCATTGTCTGGCATTTTGGTCCAGGTAGTCAATTTTCGTTAAGATATCATTAATTGAGTTTTTCGTATCCTCCTCCTGCACTTTAAATCGTTTCTTCACATCAATCTGTTCAGCGGAAACGTGTTCAACCGAGTTTTGCACAGTGAATAGGTCATTTGCTAATTGATCATACTTTTTATCCAGTTCAGACAGGCGTGTAGTTGTTTGAGATTGCTCAGAGCGAATAGCGGCAATATCATTTTTAATTTCAGTTGTCACCTGGGTAAAGGTAGCAATTTCGCCTCTGATATTTAAAACATTATCAGAAATGGTGGTAATACGCGTATCAAGTTCCTTACGCCACTCGTTAAGAGTATTTTTGAATTCCAATGATAATTCATTAAGCGCCTGCGTGAATTCGCATTCTGGTTGTTTGCGCTTACGCGCGTCACTTCTAGAATCAGGCGCCTTGCGTAGGTCACTGTCGGACTGTGACATATGAGACATTTTGTTGTGTACGTTGCTCTAAACGTATTATAAATTAAATCGAAATTAACCGGTAGCGCCCAGGTGGCCCACCGCGTGGGCTACTTATCGAAACTTCCGTAACTTCCGGCTGGCCCACCGCGTGGTTACCCCCCCTTCACATTAAATAATTAATTAATTTTTATTATAAATAATTTTCAATATCGTCTGTGATAATTTTTCTGTGAAGCTAGATACACACACAGTCGACTCACTAATTCTCTATCAAAAACATTGTCTGGTAACAGAAAAAAAAAAGTAGAAACCGGCGCACAGAACATATATACTCCTAACGGAGAAGAACGACAAGCTCAAACAAAAAAAGGAAAACACTTCTCACTAGCGCCGTCTATCGTCGGCCCCTCGAAAATTTGGTATGGTGCTGAGCGATGGCGGGAGATTTAACCCTTAGATGCATGATTTTTTATATTTTCGTGAAAAAATACACATATTACGAAATGAGGTCCCTAAAAAACAGGAAAAATAATAAAAAAAATTATTTCAAAATTTAAAGTTTTTTATTTATTAAAAAACATGTGTTATCATTTTTGATAAATTATGCAGCAAGGTCATAAAAAAAAACAAAAATTAATTAGTGTGGAAAACCCTGAAACAGTTATTATTTCTATTGTCACAGAGTGACACATGACATTTCTCACACATTACTGACGTAAGTTTTTTACATTGGGCATATTTACACTGGTTCCTTT
Source organism: Polymixis flavicincta (assembly GCA_949987655.1). Taxonomy (NCBI): domain Eukaryota; kingdom Metazoa; phylum Arthropoda; class Insecta; order Lepidoptera; family Noctuidae; genus Polymixis; species Polymixis flavicincta. The sequence continues at coordinate 13,854,055 of OX465188.1, read as the reverse complement.
TGGAACCATAAGATTTTTCATGCCCGACACCGTCAAAACGTACGTCATCAGGAGGTAATGTTTGAGCACCTATCTTTGGTCTCTTTTGCTTGTTTACAGGGCCTGCAGCAGTATTCAAACTTGGGCGACCTCTTTTATTTTCCGATGTGCTGCCATATTTACACAAAGTTTCCGCTAGTTCGGTCCTGAAGTCAGCAAGTTTTAAATTATTCTTAGGATTCGCACCCTTCTTCAACAAAACTTTTTTATACAGAATCCAACTATTTATCACAGACATGTCTAGTAGGTGATAAAAGAGTCTATTTGTCCATTTTTTGGATTTCATTCTAATTCTGTATCGACCCAAATAGCTATCCATAGTGTCGACACCGCCCATACTCGCGTTATATTCGCGGATAGCATTTGGGCAGGATATGGCAATGCTTTTCTTCTGCTTTTTGTCATATATTTTTACCGTGTTTACAGGTTCTGAACCCACATACGTCGAGAGCAGTAAAACCTGTTTATTATCCTTCCAGCTAGAGGCCGAAAATTCAACCCCATCAAAGGCGGTTACTGTTGTCGTTGAAATGAATTATTTGGCGAATCTTTTCGAATCTGTTTACCGTCATTGTCTCTGAAATTGGTTGGAATTGTACAGCTCGTGCCCAATAAGATCTGATGCTAGGATAATGATATACTGAAGTGTATATCAAGATGCCAAGGTATTTACGAAGTTCTAATAAGTTGATGGGGTCGGAAAAATTTGGATTCACTTGTACAGCATATTTGTTCGTCTCAGCAATGATCAATTCCAGTAGCTTTTGATCAAAAAAGTAAGAAAAAAATTGGTATGGAGTGGATAAATCTAAAATATGTTGAGGGTAGGCTGTGACTCCAAGAAAGGTAAGAGCTTGATCAACCAAAGGCATGTTTTTCTTTTTCCAAACGAAATTTCTTACTTGAGTATAATTAGTGGACCTTGATTCAATTTCTGACAAATCATCAGACACTAATGGGGGATCACAGTCTTGATTAGTATTTAATTCTGTTTGTTCTTCTTCTACTTCCTGTTCCACATCTTCAAGGTCTTCGAGCAATTCATTTAGATTGTCATAGTAATCCAGAGCATCTTCATCGATGTTTGCTTCATCCTCAGAGATGTCGCCGTTTTCCAGTTGAGATAATAGTGTTTCAATATCTCTGTCATTCATATTCTATGTCGTATCAATAGAGATCTAAAACCATTATAAAACCATGCAACCCAACACCAAAAGACATAAAAATTGCTCCAAAAACATAGCAATGTAAGAATAATTATGTACATCCATAGTAAGAAAAACTTACACCGGTAATGCATAGATTATCATTTTTGATAACAATATTCCAAAGCAAATTTAGTACCATGCCACAGTATTCAGTTGTAAAATAAACATATCAAAACAAAATATAGATTCTTACCTTTCAGAAAGTATTTTTTTTTTTGTAAATAACCGTTATTTTAGTCTAGATATGAACCGATATAAATATTCAAATTCGTACCCATGTAAGTATTACGACCTTGCAGCTTGTAATGTCAAATTCAACCAATCACAGCCCAGATCGTATTTTGTCATGGTGACAGATTATAAGAATGACACGTAAACAGTCGTCCAGAAACGTTTCGTTACATAAATATATTTTATTCGGAAGTTATGCGTATGAAAAAGTCAGTTATCATTTTTGATAAACTATGCACTTAAGGGTTAAAATGATTAGGTACGGGATAAAAATCGGTATTCAAAAATTTATTAATTTTATTTTGGAATAGGCATTTTTACTCATAAGGAAACTCAAGTTGTAATAAGTTTTCTTACGAATAAAAACGCCTGCCTTGAATAATGTAATAAATAAAACAAACATATAAAATGATGGAAGGCCTTTATTTCACAGTAAAATATGTAAATTCGATTTTTAATTACATCTAAAAATTCCTAGGTTAGTCCTAGGTTTCCCTCTTCTCAAGTCAGAACAATTGCTATTTTATGTGCCAAACAGTTTGTCCATTATGTTTATGACATTTGCGGTGACAGTAGCATCAGTAGTGAGTTCTCCTGTAAGTTTCAAAATACATTTTATCAATTATTATTCAATTTTGTAGTGATTTATATTGTTTTAATAGTAAGTAGGTATTATAGATAATTAGTGATTACAAAAACTATAAAACAAAGTCTAATCTTTAAACAGTTTCTGATTGGAATGAAATGAAAGATGACCTCATGCAAATCGGAAGCAAGCCATACTTTCCCAGTATTTAGGATATCTGATAAAACTATTTGAAATTAACATAACACTCATTATGTTAATTTCAAATAGTTTTATCAGATATCCTAAATTCACTCTAATTTTCCTTATTGTTAATATTTGTATTTTTAAGTTTATTATATGTTTGGTCCCACAGGAACATGTTACAGGGACAAAAAATAGTCTATGTCCTTCTCCAGGGTGCCATCTATCCCCTTGCCAAATTTGATCGAGCTCCCAGCTTGTGCCACGAAGTTGATTCAATATAACATTGCAATAGTTTTACTTACATCATAAGGAACAGCAGTTCTAAGTAGCTTCCCCTTAGACTCATCAGTAAAATCTGCATCATTAGAATGTTTCTGACACAGCATTCTATGTTCATTGTGTAACTTCATTTGTAATGTGTACGAGTCCCCTCTTTCTGGGAAAATGTATTTTGCCCACAATTCACACCTGAAAATAAAAATACATGGAATTTATAATGTACAAGTATTAGGTACAAAATGATTTAAAGTTTCTTTATGAATCTGAAAAGACGTCAATATTATAATTGACTGAAAGAAATTGTTTTCAGTGATAATAATGACTAGTTGTAGCATACATTTTTAACTAAATATTACATTGTTGTCTATTTCTGATGTACATTATAGTACACAAGCTCCCCCAACACAACTGCACCTGCTTGGAATACATTCCTCCTTACCCTTTCCCTGTAACTTCCCTGCGACGCCCTGCTGTTGCTCGCTCGGACCAAAGAGAGGACAAAGAGAATATAATACAGACACATACGGTCTCATTGATTGATCGCCTTTTATTTGATAATTTTTTGGGTTATCTTATAGAGGTCCGGTGCACAGTTACGTTAACGGGCTAGTACATCAATATCTACAGAGTCGTAGCGAATAAATATAATTATGTACTTATTCACACAGCAGCAATATTAACTGGATGATTACCTTCAATACAGAAGGGTTAGAATTTGATACCAGCTTGAATCTCAGACTTTTCGTAATTCATAATTATGCGGATCTGAATGGTTATCCCTTGCTTTAACGATTAATCTACACAAGACCTTACCCTCAGATTAGACCTGAGACCTTACCCTTCTCATTCTGAGAACGTACCCAGTACTGGGTCAGTGATAATGTCGGAGCATCTTCTTAAGCGGGCTGTAACGTTATTATTAAGTTTAATGATACCTACCGGACTAGATTCCTTATAGCAGGTTTAGGAAATCGAAACAATTTAGTGTTATCCTCAGCTGGTGAGCAGCCACACTTGAAACATTTCCTTTTGTTTTCTTTTTCCGCCATTGTTTAGAGTCCTATCTCAAACAGCAGATACTGATACACAGAATAGAGTCACTGTTTAACACTCTAAGGGAGGAACAGAACCTCGACTCGACGTTTTAGGAGAAATTAAAAATGCAAAGACTTGTAAATAATAATAACACCACGCACAAACAATGGCTGGATAATAATCATAAATCATTCTTCATCATTCTTGGCATAATAACAAAATGGCTCGTTCGGTGATACCATACAAAATAACTACAATATTTTTTTCATTGGCAACATTTCACACACACTTTGAGAAAGTGTATACGTGAATCACACATTCACACAAAATTCAGCCCCCGTAGGTATTTATTTCGCCCCGAACAAAGTTGACAGGGCCTGAACCGGCGCCATTACTGATGCTTCAACACGACAATATTGTGGTGCGCGCTCCGTCGACAATTTTTTTTATTTTGTGAGTTATTGGGTGATTTGCAACGGTAAGTGGATGAATACTTATTTATTAGTAGTTATTACATCGTGTAGATAATATTTGGACTAAAAATAACATCATAAATACTTTTTTTGACCAAAGAAATGTTTACGTCAAAATCTGTTACGTTCATGGCGTCATGACTTTGATGAATTTTGTCTGTTTTACAATGAATTGAGTGTATCTGTATGATTTGAGATACTCTAAATCTAATAATAACAATATGTTTGGTCATTCTTGGTGTATTTCATACTATATTTTGTACATTTCAATGATTTCGGACTGTGACCCTCGGACCGTTGACAGTTATAGAGACAACAAACGAACTTCGAAAAAAAGTTGTATAATAAATGAAATCTCTGTTTGATAGGCCAATATCCTCATCGCCAGTTCCGGGGTCCTCCACTGCTGCTGCTGGTTCAGCCTCGCCGCGCGTCCTTAGGCCGTAAGTGTTAAAACTTATATTCATTTATCTTATATCTTTTCTTCGTAATTTACACGTAATTATTTTGACTATTTTAATTTTAGATGTCATGTCGTCATCATGGCCCCAGTGGGTGACGACATCACGATGGAGCAGGACCACTTCTCTCTTGCTGACAAGTACCTGCTGTTCCAGCAAGAGGAAGTGGTCAAGGACGTGGCATCAGCCGCAGCCGCAGCGTCGGCCACGACGTGGCGAGTGCAGCGCGGTGCGGTGGTGCAGTGTGGCATTGCTCAGTGTGGCCAAACGAGGGGGCGGAACGCCTAGTGGTGACCCCCAATGGGTGAGAGATCGGGAGAAGTCCATGTGGATGATGACGATGTGCCTGAGGATGTTCGGGAGAAGATCATGTATATTGTCAGAATGAGAGAAGCTAGGGTAGCGTTTTTGTAAGTTACGCATTGTATCATGAGTCCACATTATTTTTGTTGGCAGTTTTTTTTTAAGTAAGCAACACCGCTGTTCTTTATATTGTTATCAACATTTATAAAATAATGTGAATGAACTTGTATTACTTTTGAAATAAGCTGCACCTTTGTACTTTGTTTTTGTAGCCCATTTCCATATATTTCTCTGTGTGTATAATTCTCTTGCTGTTCTGCTGGCAGTTATTTTTTTTATTTATAAAACTGAATGTGTGATTGTGGGATGTAAAATTGTGTGAATCTGAATGTGTAAAAGATTAACTTTTTATAATTTTAGGCATAAGCAGCACTGTATTTCACAATTCTATTTTTATCACCGTTTGCAAATGTTTTGTGTTAGCAATACACAGCATCTTTGTTCTTCACCTTCTATTTTGATACATGGGAATGTGTAATTGTGAGATGTAAGACTTATAAATGTGAATGTGTAATAAATGAAAATGTTATTACTTTAAGAAATAAGCAACACTTTTGTACTTACCTTTTTATCAAGATTTCTAAATGTGAATGTAAAATAAATTAACATTTATTTGAAATAAGTAGCTTATATTTAGTACAGTGTTCATTCTACTGCCACAATTTTTGCAAATATGTTGAAGCATAAGCTTACAATAAGTACCTATATTCTGTGTACCTACTGATGAGGAGACAATCAATGTGGGTGTATACACAACTGCTTACACCTTCAGGGAATACAAGCTTGATGTTATGTGTAACAGGTTAGGATGTTATGTACAAATAAAATAACTGATTACAAGAATAATGTTTATTATTTTTCTTCTCTATGTGACATACACACACAGTACACAAACATTTATAGTAAAATACATTTTTTAATAAATCAAAATCATGTAACTTGAATTTTGTTATTATTTCCTACAGTGAACTTCTATTCCTAAACCAAAGTTATCGATATTTTCGTAGAGTGAGTGAGTCAGGTCCGTACGATTTTCTCGAACTCTACATTCATATAGGTAATTTCAGAGCTTGATATCTTTGTTTTTTTCCATGACAATGAGTAAGTTTTTACACTAATTAGAAAGTCTAGTTCCTTCTTATGCGGCTTAGACTAATTATTCAAATTTTGAAACCTATAGTACCATGTAAAATTAGCTAATACAAAAAAAACATGTCCAATTAGTTATCTCTTCCAGAAAATCTTATATTACAATTATACTGGCATATTTTTACAATATGCCAGTATAACATCGGTAGATAAAGGTTTATATAGTATTCTAGTACCATATTTTTTATTTGAAACACTCAAAATAACTCGGATGAGCGTTTACAAAGTCATGCGTTGTAAACAAGATCTCATAAAAATGGCTCCGCGTAGTCAGAAGTTTGAGTTTCAATAATATGAAGATGTTAGGTTCAACTTTCAAAAAAACACTCCTGTTAGATTACTTGTCTATTCAAAAAGAAACAAGCAAAGTTTCGTGCAAACCAACACTGTAATTTTATCAGAAATCATCCTATTACGGCAACAAACACACTTTCGACCCCTTGTCCGTTTTCAACATTGGTTTATAAAAAACGATGTTAAAATTTGAGTACGCTAAACAATTTATATAATGGCCTGGTGATTCAAGAACCCAACACTGTTTATTTTTTTTAGCTAGAAGCAATAGAAACTTGAGTGGACCTTTTTTTGTGAGCGAGGTCGTAAATTAGTAATCGTAAACATGTCAGCTGTCACTGTCAGAAATCGGCGCCGGGCTTGACGGAAGTTTGACGTTTTACGATAGTTGGACGCCACAGATTAAACAACTACTAAAAGTGTTTTTGTATTTGGTGGGGTTTGAACCTGCGACCAGTAATGTCCGCCGCAGTGTAAAAAGCTGTACGAGTCGGGCCAAACTTCCGTTACGTACAGTTGCGAAATTGGTAATCGCTAGGTGCGTTAAAGCTCTGCGCAGACGATTTTGTGGACAGAAGCGGTATGCGCGGGGGCTATCGAGCGCGCCGCGGGTTGTGGTAGGTCAGGGACCGAGTTCTTTCGAGAAATTTTAACACAGATTTATCAACTTATCTCAGGTTCTCTTAGATGTTGCGCAGTAAAACTTTCACAAATTGATGAGTCACTTCACTGGCTTTGGACTAATTATAATTAGATGTGAAAATATCCACTTTTTCCGAATTTTATGATTTAAAAACAATGGAGCAAAATTATCAACGTGCTGTCTTGATTTCTGGCACTGAGGGTATGATATGCCGGTTTCACTATGTTTTCCTTCACCGTTTTGAGAGCAGTGTTGATAAAATAATTTACTCAAAATAAAGCGCCTGTCTGGGTTTGAAAACATTTTTTTTTCTTTTTAAATTGCCCCACACTAGGAATTTCTCCTGCATTGTGGGTGCGTTTACAAACATTTAAAACTCACATACACAAACAGCCGGACCCGGAACAACTACTTGTAGTTCATACAAATATTTGTTCCATAATCGGCATGCTCTCTTGTTGTCGTAATTGGCTCCGAAAATCCTGCCTAGCTTTATTTTTTTATAAAGGTACTCTAACGGCTTCTGTACATAATCTCTCTCTCTCTCTCTCTCTCTCTCTTCTGCCTTTTTTGGAAAGGTCCACATAACCAAGTCCAAGAAATTCTTAGTACCGTCCCTAAGCTTCTAAGAATTGCTCAAGTTAACAGTTTAGTTCCATAGTCCAGTCATTACGTACATTCAAAAAAGAAAATGAATTTGCGCTTCTAATTTTTTAATATGTTGTAGGGGATACCTAGAAAAGCTTAACTTGAGATTGTCGACCAAGCTTTCCTAGGAGCTTTCGCCGCCATGTTGAAAAAAGGGGTAAAATTTGTTTCTCGGCAATAACTCGGCTATCCGATGAGATTTCGAAAATTTTTGTAGGACACTTTTTGTAGCTTACTTTGTGCTCTACAATAACGCCTGAATCATTTTTAGCGTTTCATGCATCGTTATCGAGATATCGATCGATAAAGTCAAAAATTTAGGACACAATTTTTCTTTTTTTCTTTGGGTCTTAATAAATATGAAAAATTGTGGAATTCAAACTTGTAGAGCATATTCAGACCTACAATTTCCTTCTTGGATTTTTTTATGTTGGACAAAAATTACGATCTCCAGCGCGCCGCAAAGTCGGTGAATCCACACTCAGCGTCGAGCGAGCTGCTCGCTCGGTTGTCTGGATGTCGAATCGAATGGGAAATTGTTCAGGAAATTGATGGGATAAAAAATAAGTACATAGAGCAACAAATTAAGGATCACACAATAGTAATTTATTAAACAAATAATTTGTTTGTGCAGTAAAAAATATTATTTTTTTACAACACAAAATAAACAAAACAAAATAAACGGAAAGAAAAATTTTTCTTTCTGCACTCGAGACACGAACGATGGACTTTTTTCATGTCTTTTTTCGCTTGGATGGTCCAGGCTGAAGATCTTCGTCCTCCGTAAACTCTTCGAGTTGTGTCTGTTGAAACGTTGGAAATGATGCTGATTCGATGAGAGCATCGTCATCATCATCGTTACAGACATCGTCGTCGTCGTCAAGCAAAATGTCGACTCTGGCGACGTTACTGCATGTTTGCCCACTGCAGTGCATGCAAATAACGGAGCAACTGATTCCCGCTTTTCTGCACCCACAGGCGGCCTCACAATTTCCTTTACACTTACAGGAAATGAGCTTTAATAGTTCAGGCGGAGCGGGTTCGGCGGTGCTGGTGATTGGTTCGAGCCCTCGATTGGTCTGTCGCCAACCCCATCCTTGTGGATCCTTGAAAAATCCGATCCGATTTTTTTTAGCAACATAAATGTCGTCGATTAACGCTTTTTTACAAATAAAACAGTCTCCCATGGTCACAAAATTGTTGAAACACGTGTGCTCACTTCGAAAGGCTCGAGGCAACTAACCGAGATGCTACGAAAAGAAGAACACGTTTCAACACGTAGACCCTAACAAAAGGGTCCCTTTATACCTGACCCCTCCAACTCCAACGGACGCTCTATGCGGGCACTCCGTTATAACGAGTTTACAGCCAACTAGATATCGAAATTTTTGCCCAGAATATCGGAACCCTCGATTTACACTACGCACAGCAAAAACTCAACACGATACGATATACTAACTTGAGCGCGCTCGACGCTGAGCGTGGATTCACCGACTTTGCGGCGCGCTGCAGATCGTAATTTTTGTCCAACATAAAAAAATCCAAGAAGGAAATTGTAGGTCTGAATATGCTCTACAAGTTTGAATTCCACAATTTTTCATATTTATTAAGACCCAAAGAAAAAAAAAGGAAAAAAGAAAAATTGTGTCCTAAATTTTTGACTTTATCGATCGATATCTCGATAACGATGCATGAAACGCTAAAAATGATTCAGGCGTTATTGTAGAGCACAAAGAAAGCTACAAAAAGTGTCTTACAAAAATTTTCGAATCTCCTCGGATAGCCGAGTTATTGCCGAAAAACAAATTTTAAGCGTTTTCCAAGATGGCGGCGAAAGCTCCTAGGAAAGCTTGGTCGACAATCTCAAGTTAAGCTTTTCTAGGTATCCCCTACAACATATTAAAAAATTAGAAGCGCAAATTCATTTTCTTTTATTTGCCTTTTTTTTCGGACGAAATGACTGGACTATCCAGTATTTTGAAAAAGATAAAGAAGCGTCAGCTACCCAATCAATTTCTACAGGCAATCGAACTAGTTTGGCAAAAAACTTAAACTTAACAACGAGTGAAGTTTTTAGCCAAACTAGTTTTTCATATTACTCTTTGTGTGTTCTTTCATATTCACTTGTTGTATAATAGAAGAGACTAAGAGCAGTTTTTCTCTTGGAATAATTAATATATTGTCACATCAGTCAATTAAACCAGCCTATCGCAGTTCACTGCTGGACATAAGCTTCTCCCAGGCTGCACCACAACACCCTCTCCTCCGCATTCCGAATCTAGTCTATCCAAGCCACCTTTTCAAGGTCGTCAGTCCATCTAGCTGAGAGCCATTGTCTCATGATTGTTACTTATTTACAGCACAACATAGAATGCGTGATCCACTTCGCGGCGCTGAAGGCGGTGGGCGAGTCCGTGGAGAAACCTCTAGAATACTACCAGGCTAACATTTCTGGAACATGCACGCTCTTAGAGGTAAGGAAAGAATATCTTTGTGATCGAAATTGTATTCTCATATTTATACTCCGCGTACCGGAAGACGTAGAGTGGGAAGGCCTCCCACAAGGTGGACCGATGACCTTGCGAAGACCGCGGGTATCCGCTGGATGTGGGAAGCACAAGACCGGTCGAAGTGGAGGAGCCTGGGGGAGGCCTATGTCCAGCAGTGGACGTGGTCGGCTGATATGATGATGATGATGATTTATACTCCTGGATTAGAATCAGAATTTTATACTACCCGTTTGTTTTATAGAGGCTTTAAAACTGAGCTTGTACTCGTAGTTCATTTATGCTGGTGTGCGTCCCTGGAGTAGCGTAACAAAAGACTAGCGTGGTCTAAGATCCTATCGATATCAATATTAGTAGTAAGCGTTTGGTCTCACTACGGCACGCAAACCTCGCATAAAACTCTTTACCTATTGAACACACTGGAAAACACTACGATTTTCTTATTATTATTTATTTATTTTCTATCGCTTTTGAAATTACACTATGTATAATTTTCCCCTGTTTGTTATTTGCACGTGTCATTGATAAAAGAAATAGGTTATTGTCTTGGTAAATATTAAACTTATTGATGCCCTGGATAGCTCAGTGTACTAATATTTGTGTGACCTAGAGATATTGGTGCCAATGTTTGTAGGATTTGTCCTATTTGTTGTGACACGACGATCGATAATAATTGTAGTGTGGTGTACCGTGTATGCCCTTGGATCAGAGGTGCCTACTCCGTGGGTAGTCGGGAGCTCTGGACCACTTAGCCGACATTCCCAGGACGCGCACTGGATTGTCAACCCACTCCTTACCGCCGAGAGTTGAAAATCGAACAAGATTTTCTAGGTGGTGAGATGCATTCCGTTGGATTCTCAATTCTCGGTTTAACAGGGAGAGTTGAAAATACAGTGCGCGAAAAAATCCTGGCGCGATTTTCACATTCATATTCATTTAATTGCGTTCCACCAGGTAAAAACAAAGATGTTAACAAAATGCATAGAGCTAAGAGCCGTTGTAGACCCTGTTAGGGCACAGCAAAAGATATTGTTTAATATATACTTCTATTATTATATCTTAAAAATCTAAAACTTAGAAAGTAAAATTTATAAAAATAAAATTAACATAAGCTGAGTAATTAATTCAATCCGGATAAAAAGTTTATAACATAAAAAATAATAGGACAGTTATTTTAGTAAAATACTTAACATTTTAATAAAATAATTAAATTTTATTACATCCGTGTAAATGTTGACTTTATATATTTTAAATTATACAAAGAATTTTGATACAATTTTCAAAATCATTTTATTCATTACTTATTCCTTAAAATTAAACTGACATGCTTATAATAAATCACCATGTTTTGTCAAGTCGTAAATATCGTGCACAGTAGTGGCGGGTCGCTCGTTAAATATTAACCAAACCATTCCCTTCCAGGTGATGCGTAATTACGGTGTGTACAAACTAGTATACAGCTCGTCTTGCACAGTGTACGGCGAGCCCGAGCGACTGCCCATCGACGAGGGCCACGACACCGGCCGCGGGCTGACCAGCCCCTATGGCAAGTCCAAGTACTTCTGCGAGGAGATCATGAAGGATCTCTGTACTAGTGATCAGGTAAATACTGCCAAAGAAAGCATACAGGATACATTTTTAACCAGTGCGAAAACTGTAACCATGAATTCAGCATATCATTCAAGTCCCCCAACGCAGATTTTTTTATGGCTATACAAAAAAAAAAAAAAAAATACCATCAATACAAAAAACAAAAAACACTACGCAGTTAATATTATTATTGCCTAAATTAATCTACGTGCAAGTTGGGTACTTGCGGGGTGGAAAGGACACAGGTTACTTGCAGAGTGGAAAGAAAAGTCTGCAAGTAGTTTTTTAAACCCATTTTATTATCACAAAACCATGGTGTGTGCAGTGTGCCCTACGTAGTTACATCTTTGACATTGTTTGTGGAGCTGCTGGCAAAACCTGTTCTGACTTAGGACCTACAACTTGTAAATCGGGGCGGATAGCACTGAGCCACCATTGCTCTCAATTACATGAACTGGCGAAATGTCTGCGCCACTCTGTTGCCGAATACTGGCCTAAAATTAAGTTTTGATTACAGAAATGGAAGGTGATATCTCTTCGTTACTTCAACCCCGTCGGCGCTCATCGCAGTGGCCGCATCGGGGAGGACCCAGCGGGAATTCCTAACAACCTAATGCCGTTTATTGCGCAGGTAACTGCAGATTCTAACGCTACGCTAACTGACTGCCTCGTTGGCAACTGCTGCAAGAGCTAGTGCTGAACATGAGGGTTCGATTCCCAGGTCGGGCAAAGTGTTATTGGGTTTTTCTACCTTGAATTTCTCAGTAGCAGCCCGTAGTTTGGATTTGTACTCGGTGGATGGGAATAGGCTCGCCCCCTATTACATGAGACTTAAACATAACTGGCGAAATGTGGGTGTACTATAGACACCTTCGGCGCTAAGCATAATCTCCAGAATTACACTTTTTTTGTTATATAACCACGGACCGCGCGCGTTCTATCAGCTGTGAGTCACTGACCCCGGGGTAAAGCGACTCACACCTGAAGGCCAATTCTACTAATTAAAAACGTTCGCAGTGTCATCTCGGCGACAATCGAAATTCAAAAATTGGACAAAAATGTATAGGAATTTTTGACAGATTGACACTGAGATCAGACTGTGAACGTTTTTAAAATTAGTAGAATTGCCCCTCTGATAGCGCGCGGGCGCGGTCCGTACCGGTGATTAAATTAATGACAAAAAAATAAAGCAAGGTAAAAGTGGATTTTTGTTTGTTTGTAGGTAACTAAATTAAATTACAGCTGATGGTGTGTTATTCTTGTTAGGTACTAAATATTCTATTGGGGTAATAAAATTGGGGTCAACAAGGTAGATAAATAATAAAAAAGTCGTTTCTTTGGGAAAATTGTTGGTTATGATGAGTACAATCATGTGTTTAAATATCGGTCACTAATTACCAGTAACCCTATACATATATTCTTTTTGTTGTTTTATTTTTAGCTACCCTTAGACTCAGAGGTTCACATTTTCTAGAGTACAAATCGTACCCCAAACCCAAATACACCAAAAGATGCATCAAGGCCTATGTTCTCTTTAAAGAAATGTATGAAAATCGTGTGCATTAGTGATACACAACGCTTTGAACGCAATGGGCATTATGTATAATTTTTGATACACATTGGTACCGATTCTGTTATCACAAAATTCTCTAAACTAGACTAAAAATCACCAAAATTTAGTTTATTCCTGTCAAACGACGATTTCCTATTCTGAAATTGACTAAAGTGACACAACTTAACTATATTTTAGTTTGACAGCACTAAGATTGCACTGAATTATTAGTTTAGTGAAAATGGTAATTTTGCTATTCTGTTGTTGTCAATTTCATTATTCTATTCAACCTAAAATTTTGGTTGTCTAACTAAATCTGACTATTTTTAATCGCGATTAAATAGGTGTGGAATAAAATTAGTTGTCAAGAACTAAAATTCACACCGACACCTTGACTCCTGGTGCAAAAATAGTACTGTATTTTTTTTCTTTTCTTTTGCTTATATCTCGAAAACGGTGTGTCCTATCGCAAAAATAATGAAAATTTCGACCCCCTTTATAACTCCAAACACCTCTAAAACTCAACATGTGGATAATAATTTTTCATATTTTCCATGAAAATTCCATATAAATTACGTCGAGGCTGCCGACCCCGGCGCGCTGCTGGCTCTAAAAAAAACACGGGGTAGGGCAAACAAGTACCACGTTGCGAAGCCAAAACATACCACGTGCGAGTCAAATTCGATTTTAGTTGTGTCAAAATAGTTTTTAAATTTAGAGATATTTTTTTGCAGAATAGCGTTTAGATTCTCATAGTAAAAAGTAAGGAATTTTAGTTATAGTTTAGTTCGGTGTACAACAGAATCGGCACCATCGTATAAACAAGTGTGTGCAAAAATGATACATGGGTGCCGAAGGTTAACACCTCTGTAAACCATTCGGGGAAATAAGGCGTGATGCACAGGTAATTACTACTCAATTAAGTTTTAGTGGTTTCGTTACTAATAAAAGAACTATAAACAGTCAAGGTAGGTACGAACGCGATAAGGCTTTAATTTTTACGATCGCACGACGGCAAAGACATGGTTATATTTTTTGTCACTAAAATACCCGTAAATTGCAATAGATAAATACCTATCCTCAAGTCCTTACACGAAGATATGGGCCCGTCCGTAAAAAAATCACCCCTGCAACCGTTTCATTAACTTTTTGTACGTTCAAGAACACGAGTAGGGACAACTGTCAAATCATGGTGTCATTCATTCTGAGGTTGGGCCCCAAACTTATCCATCCGTAGGTGAAATGGAGTAGAAATTATGTATCCGTAATTTCGACCGAAACTACGAATTTCGTGCTTATGGAGTAAACCTCTGGATTTATATATAAAAAGTCGCAGAAAGAGTAAATTCGGAAACGGAAGAGAAAAATTAAAATTGAACTCCTATTCATTTACCAGACTTTTTTACACGGGAGTTCTGATATGGTTTTTGAAAAAAAGCCCATACTATAGTTGTACTTCGCATTTCCTCCCTCAGGTCGCAGTAGGCCGCCTTCAAGAACTCTTGGTGTTCGGCAACGACTACCCCACAGTGGACGGTACAGGGGTTAGGGACTACATCCATGTGGAGGACCTGGCTGAAGGGCATGTGAAGGCTGTTAAATTGTTCCAGCAGCCGGGCTTCAGTGGCTTCCATGCTGTTAACTTGGGTGAGTTGTCAGATATGTTAGGTATAACAGAATAAGCATAAGTCCTGAAATTAGTTTGTTTATAAATGACCACTGAATCGATTTCAGTGGTTTTTAAATGCGTATTTTGCACATACTGACCGTGTATTGAGCCAAAGAAAATTAAATCTTAAGTTAAGGCAAAAAGACTCAATTTTAAATGCATAAAGTCAACTGGAGTCTTTTCTTTCTTTTAAACGTTGCCCCACACTATGAATTTCTCCTGTATCGTGGATGCGTTTACGAACACCAAAACTCACGTACACAAACAGCCAGACCCGGAAGAACTACTTGTAGGTCATACAAATATTTGTTCCGTGCGGAAATAGAACCCGCGACACGCAGCGCAGCAGTCAATCGCTTAACCACTGCGCCAACCGTGCTGTCAAGTCTGGAGTCAACGCTATTTCCTACGTAATAAAAGTTTGCTTTAAAAACGTTTTGGTCATCGAAATACTAAAATATATATATATATATAGGGGTGTATCTGGGTTCGCGTTAACCTTTGAGCCGCCAAAATTTGCTACCTTTGACTTACCTCCAGCGCCACGTCACTTTAGCTATAATATGGAACAGTGTGGGGATACCATACCAACCTATTTCGATGCTTAAATTATTTATTAACAAAAAATAAAAGTTTTATTTACTTATGTGCTTGTAGAGTTACAATATCAGTACTCAGGAGATGGACAAGTTATTCGTTCTTCTGTTGGTGAAGACTCTCCACGAGCATTTCGTATTAAATGATTATTCTGTTACGCTTTGTACACAGATTTTTTATAAATTACATAGTCACTAAGGCCTGTTTGTTTGGTGTACAGTGGCCCTTATGTGTTTCATTTAACCATTTCGAACAAACGCATCGGGCGCGTTCTGCGCTACGATTGGTCCGTCACCAATCCAGGGCCAATCGGAACGCCAAATGCGCTGGAAGCGTTTGATCGAGATGGTTTTAAATGAAACTAACACTAAGGCCTCTGTACAGTCTTATATTGAGGGTTTATTAGCGGAAAAAGATACTGATCAATCTGATGTGTGCCTAGTTTAACATGGGAAACATATTGCAGCAATAAAAACTGTTAATAGAGGAGACAGGGCGAAGGTGATTCATGAACACATTGACATGTCTCACAAAAATATCAATTTGAATGTTTCAGGTACCGGCACCGGTTACTCGGTCCTCCAAATGATAGCCGCCTTTCAAGTGGCAAGTGGGCGCGAGGTGCCGTACCGCATCGCAGCGCGTCGCGCGGGAGACATCGCCGCCAACTACGCGGACGTGGCGCTGGCCCACCGGCTACTGGCCTGGCGGGCCACCAGGACGTTGGAAGACATGTGTGCCGACACTTGGAGGTGGCAGAGCAATAACCCTGAAGGGTTTAAGACTAGTTAGAGGGTGAAGGAGGGGGACGAGGGGTTTTGGTGTGGGTTTTGGTCATCTTTTGTAGTAGGCGAGCTGCATAGCTATTCAAAAGCATTCGACAAAATAATAACGAAAATGAGGAGCTTGTGGCTAATTAATTCGTAACAGCCGTACGAGTCGATCGATCAGGTTAAGCTACGCTTGCCGCGGTTGGTCCGCGGATGGGTGACCATCTTGACATACTAATTGTTGATATTCAGGGGACTATAAATTCCTAAGTTTGAATATTATTGTATTTGTAAATTATTTTCCCATAAATAGGTTTTTTTTTAAACGTTGCCCCGCACTAGGAATTTATCCTGTACTGTGGGTGCATTTACAAACATTAAACTCACATACAAACAGCCAGACCCCGAATAACTACTTGTAGACCATACAAATATTTGTTCCGTGCGGGAATCGAACCTGCGACACGCAGTGCAGCAATCAATCGCTTAACCACTGCGCCAATCGTGCCGTCAAATTGACAGACTGGCAACACGACGGATGGCAATGGAACACCAATCACAGATTTACAAATTCCACAGTTTTATGTACACCAAAAGAGTTACTGTAACCAGGGTCGTCGGATTTAGTTGAAGTTTAGTAAGAAACCGATGGATATTGCGAATAAAATAAAATAAAAATTTATAGAAAACAAACAGGTTATTTATCAAATTAAATTTAATTCGAAAATATCCATCGGTTTCTTACAACAACATAGCGCGCTCACCTAAGCAAAAAATGACCAAAACGAATACAAATGCCCAAAATGCAAATTCAAGTCAGTCTAACTAGAAAACCCAAAACAAAAATTTAGGATACTATTTTAAAATACGAATTCTGTATTTCATCGCAGTTTAAAACTATGTAGTTTAAGGTAGAGCCAATTTAGAGGTAATAAAAGAAGACATAATTATTTATGAACTAAAACCTATATTACTGTCCCACTGAAGGGCAAACGAAGCCCTCTTCTCAGACAAAGAAGGCAGGAGCATTGATCGTCCAGTCAACCAAAACCTAATATGTAGGAATGCCATTATAGGATATAATTATAATCGAATAATTAACATTTAAAAACAAATTATTACCAAATGTTAGTCATTCCTTATTATGTTGCCATAAAATTATTTTTCTTACTATTTTAGTATATTTTTTTATTTAATTAATTTAGGACCAAAGCGATACCAAATACATGCCAAAGCATTTAGCAGTGATTTTAAAAGAAAATAATATTTTTATTGAAAATTATTTATTTATTTAATTTAAAAGATTTTTTTTATTATGTTTTGACGTGGTAGAATAAGCACGAAATAGTTAAAAACTTATATTTAAACATGAAATGTTTCTTAACATTAAGCATTTTAACAGGAGATGGCACGAAAGCCACTGGAAGTTGACAGAACATGACTTACTAAAAGACAAATTGACGAATAATACGAATTAAAATACAAAAAGACGGATTGAACGAACAGACAAAAAAATAAACGAACAGCTATAACTATCATACACTGATTGAACGAATAGACAAACAAATGATGGAAAAATCGGAATAACAGACAAAAAAAATGATGGACAAAACTAACTACCAGGCAAACAAATTATGGACAAAACAAAATACGGGCAGGACTAACTAACAAAGAAATGATGGACAAAACGAACTAACAGATAAACAAATAATGGACAAAACGAACTCGAAAGACAAACAAATGACGGATAAAAAGGACGAACTTAACTAACAGAGAAGACGAACTAACAGACTGATGGATTTTCTTATGTTAATGTGCAGGGCATATCTCATGTCATCTCCTGGACCTAATTTATTTTATTTATATTGTATAATGGTGCCGATTCTGTTGTCACAAAATTCTCTAAACTAGACTAAAAATCACCAAAATTTAGTTTATTCCTGTCAAACGACGATTTCCTATTCTGAAATTGACTAAAGTGACACAACTTAACTTATTTTAGTTTGACAGCACTAAGATTGCCCTGAATTATTAGTTTAGTGAAAATGGTAATTTTGCTATTTTGTTGTTGTCAATTTCATTATTCTATTCAACCTAAAATTTTGGTTGTCTAACTAAATCTGACTATTTTTAATCGCGATTAAATAGGTGTGGAATAAAATTAGTTGTCAAGAACTAAAATTCACACCGACACCTTGACTTCTGGTGCAAAAATAGTACTGTATTTTTTTTCTTTTCTTTTGCTTATATCTCGAAAACGGTGTGTCCTATCGCAAAAATAATGAAAATTTCGACCCCCTTTATAACCACAAACACCTCTAAAACTCAACATGTGGATAATAATTTTTCATATTTTCCATGAAAATTCCATATAAGTCACGTCGAGGCTGCCGACCCGGCGAGCTGCTGGCTCTAAAAAAAAACACGGGGTAGGGCAAACAAGTACCACGTTGCGAAGCCAAAACATACCACGTGCGAGTCGCGATTGTCAAATTCGATTTTAGTTGTGTCAAAATAGTTTTTAAACTTAAAGATATTTTTTTGCAGAATAGCGTTTAGATTCTCATAGTAAAAAGTAAGGAATTTTAGTTATAGTTTAGTTAGTTTAGTTCGGTGTACAACAGAATCGGCACCAATGTTAACTTTAGGTGCTAGCCATACCAAATCTTTCGGCGTTGCCCGTTTATTTCGTCATTAAACTGTGAACACTTATCATTCCTTTTTCGACTTTCAAGTTTATTTACATAGAAGTTTATTTTGTGGTGCTAATCATTATGTATAATTATTTCGTTTGATCGAATGATGATCACTAACCTGTTGCTGTGTAATAAAATGTTTATATTAATGAGATTTTGTTTGATTCTGTTTCGGGTTCGACAATGGTAAATGATTTTATTTCTGTAAGTAGGTTTGTATATACCTACACTTTTACACGTCAATAATATTTTTTAAACTAGATGAGGTGGGCGTTTCCTATCCGACTACTGTGAGAAGAAAGGCCGAAACAAACTCGGAGGTCAGTCTCTTTTTAAAGTCCAGTCATATCTTGGTTGGACAGATCATGTGAATACCATGTAGATTGCTGCCTGAAATGATCTTTTGAGGAAAGAACCACACAGATTGAGTGGACGCACCCAGTCAGTGCTCGCATTTGTAATCATGCAGAACTTTAGGAGCTCAACGGTTCGACCAACAATACAAAAGATAGGACATTTGGATAAGCCGCATCAGTTACGCAAACTGCTAGATTACAACTAACTTAGAGAGAAACCAAAGAAACATCGACACGAAACTTTAAAGCAATTTTAACATTGACAAAAACTACTCGGTATGTTGTTGGCAACAAACTGTATTATTTCAACGTTAAAATCCCTTTTTTAATTTCGTCTGGATTCACTTCTGAATCCCTATGCACCACTTCACATGGTAGCTACCGCCATATCAATGAAACGGCCTCCCGAGCCACATGTGTAGGCAAAATAAGTAAAATTTTATGTAACACTTCAAATTCTTATTGATAAGAGGCCCGTAATACCTTCCTAATGAATTTATGTTTATAGGTATCTTGAAACTTGAGGATTACTTAAAATGCCCCTTTTTGAGTTTTTAGCTTTCTCGAAAACAATACGTCCTAAGTAATAATTATGTAATGTAATTTCCATCGCTTTCTTGTACAGACGCCAGCAGGTCAACCTACCCCAAACTGTCAAATTTTTCCAGTTGAACATGAACCTTATGCTTACGGTATAAAGTTGAAAATCTATTCTGATTGGAGTAGCTTGATGTGCTGGCGTCTGTACAACACCCCGGGATGTTTGTCTATGGATTTAATGAATGACCTTTAGTTGACTTAACCGTGACCTTTGTTAAAACAATTGGCTTTACAATTCTCGCCATGTAACTGCCGCTCGGAAACCGGGCTTTCCAATGCGCAAGGCATGGCTCATACAGTATAAAGTTCAGTTCATCGTGTGTTCATGTTAACGACAGCAGTTGTAGCGATAACGGTCAGGTGTAGGTACCTACTTACCATGGGAGCAGTAAATTAGCAATACAACTTTGTGCTTTATAGGTACGACATACATGCTTGCGAATTCAATAAAGCTCCGAATACAACTTGTGCTACATGTAACAATCATGTTCAAAATCGCCAACACTATACAGACAGCAGGAAGGCGTACCTACAATTGGATAAGAAAAACGTACATGAACATAAAGATAATGACACCGTGTATGTATGGATCTTCAAAAGGTGGTAATGCTGCCTCGCATGGACAGCTACAAAGTTGAAATATTCTGTCCTTGAATTATTGCATTCAACGAGACTTTTGCTTCTTTAGTTAAATCTACTAAAGAAAATACTCCTTAATCAGAACATACTTACATTCAATTCAGCTGATAGTTTCCACCACCGAGTGGAGCAATCTCTTCAAAAAATGTTTGTGACTTTAATGACTATGTAAATGCCGTTCGAACCTAGAACTCAGGATTCAATATTCTTATGTTTAAGGACTTTTACAAATATTGTGACTTTTATTCTGAACAGAAAATGCGTGCATTGAAAGACCTCAATACCTACGTTAAAAATTTCACTGTGGTCAAAGTTGTCCATGGAGACTGGAGGGTACAATTTGTTTTATAAAAAAATCTCACGCCGATGAGGAATTCAGGACTTAACTTTTTACAAGGCATTTTTTTTTGTTTTTTTAACTTACAATTCCCTTGTGCTGAACAGGAGAACCTTTATTCAGTAATCTGAGCAGGAGAAGTTCACAAAGAGGTACTGCCTATTCACGAAAAGAGAGTATTGTTAAAGATCTCGTTCCCTTTATGTTACCTACCCAGCCGAAGCCAATTCTGGTTTGACTTTCTAGTTGACGATGCATCCTTGAATCTTGCCAAGGAATATGACGATAGTAATCGTCATATCGAGAAGTATCTCGCTTTCTTGTTTTCGTAGGAGATTATTCCTAATTCATTGAATAAGTATTTTAATTTTGTTCAATGGTAAAGAAGAAAATTTTTTTTTACCTAACTGATTATATTTATTAATATTAACTAGAGTGATTAATGTTAGAAAATTAATTTCTAAGTTTTGCCATTTTTTTGCTGAAAAGTTTGATTCAATTAAGTAAAATTAAGAAACGTTATTTTGTGATCAAGCGCAGGCCACACCGCCAGCTAGCGAGCGAGCGAGCAAGCCGAGCGGGCATCGGATCACCTCTTAGTAACCATATTTTATGATAAAATTATACAAGGGGAGGTGAAAATTTCATTATTTTTGACCTACGACGTCTAGTTTTCGAGATATTAGCAAAAAACTAAAAAGGGGATTCCAAATCCATTATTTACCATTTTTTAACTACGCAACATCTAAATGTATTGCATAATAAAAGCACACTGTCGGATTTTCAACACTCTGCCCTAAGCCGAGCGTTTTATCAATGATTAAAAAAGTCACTAACAAATGAAACACTCAGAATATTTTAATTAATCTGTATTATCTAAAATTACAAATCTTTCATAATTTCAATCATTACATTACAACTAGTTACCACGTGATTATTCAGCACATACCATTATCTTTGTCATCTAAAAATATCAGATTTACATTTTTACATCATTTGCAACAATTAACATTGAAGTTATTATCTGGGAGGGGGGAGGGGGGGCAAGGGAGGGAGTAGAAAACAGTCACTATTAAAGGCCGTCAAGTTGAAATGCTATAACTGACCAGTCATATGTCTTGATATAGTAAAATTATTCACAAATTATGCATATTCAAGGCTGAATAGGTAATAAATAAGGCTCGCATTTTGAGAAGGTTGCTATGTTCACATGGTCCTGTATACAGGGTGTTTGGCAGAACGTTGAACATACGAAAATGGTGGATAGGTGGGGTCATCTGCTACTTACTCAGCCCTAATTTATTTGTACCTGGCCCCCTGTATTTTTTTTTTGTGCTTTCTTCTAGTTTCACCACTTTCTTAACTTTAAAGTGTAATTTTTATTAAAAATGGGTAAAACAGGCTTTTTTTTTTTAATCTTTCATGTTGGAAGATTCTTATAAAATTATTGCTTTATTCAGATGTTAGCTAGAAAAAAAGTTATGAGTCCTCAAACTTACAGAAAGATATAAAAAAATACTTAAATCTTAATTTCAACTTGCATTAAAATAAAATATCCAAGGGGCCAGGGCCAAATAAATTAGTGCTGAGTAAGTAGCAGATGACCCTACCTATCCACCATGTTCGTATGTTCAACGTTCTGCCAAACACCCTGTATTCACCAGTTTCACACATCCAGTCTGTATTACTAAGAATGAGAACATAACTAAAAATTATTTAAAAAAATGGCAAACCTACAAAATTGTGCTGAATTCGTAACTAAAAGAATCGCTATACAAAAAACTTGACTTACACTAAATATCGATACAGCGTGATTTTGACATATTGATCTAATTGATATTAAATATAATATTTGAAAAACTTAGCATATAAGTTTTGTTCATAAAATATATATATTTTTTCATAAAAATATTACGTCTTGGTTTTAAAACGATTTAAAATAAAGTATGTGAAGTTTTTGAAAAAACATGTTGATATTGGTGACACTGGAATGCTCATGGCTAGATTATTATTATAAACAGACCTTTATACGATTAATGCATAATTATTACATTGAACATTCAAGTATCTTCAATTCACATATTTTACATGAAATAAACATATATGTGTATTTAAATGGTTTAAAACAACATTACTAAACACGCTGCAAATGAAAATAATTGCACCTATTTCAATCTAAAACATTTTCAAACCTATTCAAAGTTCTTTACAAATCCACACAAAATTCCGTGTTTCGCAAAAATTCGGTTTCGAATGAAAAACCAAATTACCACGAAACTTTTATTTTGTGTCGAGTTTGTACATTCTTGTATATTTTTTCACGTTTTAATTTTTTTCAGAAATATCATTTTTTTTTTTCCATCAAATATCCGAACATCTTTTGTACAAGACAAACAATGGATTGCAGTGATTTTGGAAATAAAACTTCAGTGCCATAAATAGGTAAGATTCGAATTGCGAAAATAATTCACTAATACATAAGTACCATAAGTATAAGGTACATAGAAGCTTGGAAAGTATAATATCTCAGATTATTATGAGTTTTAGCCCACGTTCCCGAGGACATGATAAAATCCCGCCAAGATTATATTACGTCCTCGTGGACGCCGACTTACTAAGGGTACACTAGGCCGCATCGCGGCAAAAATATTATATAAATGAATCATCGCATAATGCGAGTATGTTAAGGCGAAGCGGACCGCAATAAGAGCAAAGATACACCTGTAAATATATCGACGACGAATATCGCGACGGGATCACGGCGCACTGGATCTCCAATGCACTGCTTAACGCCGAAAATTGAAAATCGAATAGTGTGCTTATTAGACGCGCAGTAATGCACTCTGTTGGATTTTTTTTTTTTTTTTGGGTGGGAAATCATCAAATAACTTCTCCCGCTCTGGGTGGAGCAAGAGGGCGTGTCAGACTTTTACTGACTAAAACCCACCCGTTTTCCTTCAGTAGCCCTTAAGCCAGGGGCTGTGGTGTCTCTTTCGAACAAACCCGCACCCCTGGCAGACAAACCCGCACCCCTGGCACTCTGTTGGATTAGGCAGTATATGCGCCCTCACGACGCGCAGGAGACGCCCTGGGCGTCGGGAATCCCAGGCTGATTCCCGTCTACCGTTGGCGCGGGCTTGCGGACGGCGAGTAATGGGTAGCTCGCTATCCGGTAAAGACCAAGCCCGGGTCGACGGCGCGTTGTGTTCCACGCGCGCCTCAAAGAGATGTCAGCTCCAATTGGTGGGGTCCGCAAGGGCCGATGCCTGCCAGGGGTGCGGGTTGTTCGAGAGAGATACCGTTGTCCCTGGCACACAGGCAACTGAAGGAACACGGGTGGGTTTTAATCGGTAAGTCTGCCCTCCTGCTCCAGAGCGGGCGACGTTATTTGATGATTTACCACACAAAAAAAAAACTTGTATTCTCAATTCTCGGTTCAACAGCGAGAGTTTAAATCCACAGCGCGATATTTTTACGTCCTTGTGAACGTCGAGTAAATACAACTGAATTTCGTTTAATTGCCGAGCATTGAGAATGCAAGAGTGCATATCTCAGCGCGTCTAAAAAACATACTGTTCGATTTTCTGGGCGCTAAGCAGTGCGTTGAAGATCAACTGCGTGAAAAGACCGTGGAATTGAACATGAACCTTAAGTGTATGTCATAAAGTTGAAAATCTATAAAGGAAATTGGACAGATTGGGGTAGCTTGATGTGCTGGCGTCTGTACTATTACTTCCGTGTGAACATGGACTTAGAATCAGAATTATTGGAAAATTAAAGGTTAAATATTCTTAACACCCCCATCAAAACGATGGAGTTCCGTTAGCTAACTTAATGCGACCCTGTAAATACGATTATGTGGGCCTGTTCGTTTGGAACCCGCTTCGTCCCAGCATAATTATTATGCGCTTACTATAAGGGCACAATATGTTGTATTTTATACATGAAATCGAACTAATTATGCGCTTACTATAAGGGCATAAAATGTTGTATTTTATACATGAAATCGAACTCCTATTATAGTCTAAAAGCATTGTTGTTACCTACACATACATATTGCAATACAGTTTGTATGTCGACCCTAGAATTTGTAGATGAAAATATTTAGATATTTTTAAAAGTCTGTTTGTTAGTCATAGAAACGATACAATATTTTGTTTGTTCATTAATTCTATTTTTATTTTTTAGTACCTATTGGCAGCAATGCCGCTGTCGACAATTCTGGAAAAGCCACTAAATGGAAAGGTAAGTGCGTCAGAAAATTGAATCGTATAATTATTTTGTATTCTTTATGTACCTTCGCCATTCTTTTGTACGTGTGTATATTACAAACGGCTGGAACGATTTTAATGATTCTTTTTGTGGGTTTGAGTGGGTGGTTACGATTCACAATTTATTGGACCCGCAAGCCAACGTTTGGGCAGGACGTCTGTCGGGTCCGCTAATCTATTTGAAATTCTTGGATTCATACAGATCTTGTAGAGATACAGGACAGAGAAGTTCCAGTCATCAATTTTTCAGAGAGAAAGAGATGAAGATTTACGTGACGTATAGCGGCATCTCTTTTTTTACATTTACTGGCCTTGGACTGACTATGTCGCTATGTATGTCTTCGAAATGTTTGGTTCTAGGAGATGCCGGTTACCTGGCAGTATTTTTAAATATCAAAGGTCGACATCTCACCCTGTATTGCGTTCACTAATCATCTGTAAGGCAACCATTGGTGGAGTGGATAGTCTAAGACATTGATTTGACGGCGTGGTTCTAATTCTTAGGGCGTGATCGTCAACGGACGGCGGTGGGAATGCGCTCTTGTATTTATTACAAAGAAATATGGAAGAAATTGCTAAATATTTTGTCGTTTTTAGTGAGAATGGTGCTAAAATCTATACAGAACATACAACCTGGCTTATTCATATATTTCTTCCAGCTAAAATGATGTTTGGGCTATACATATTTCGACGTTTAGAAAGTCTAAAGCCACCTAAAACCACTAATAAAGACCTGAAGTTGACATCAAAGAGGTCAATATTTTTAAACTTGGATTGAGATGACTAAGGACGACTTAAAAATTGTAAAGTACACTATCTCTTTCTAAATTATGACAGGAAGTGTCTTCTCTTTCGCACATTTTGTTCGTCACTAAGAGCGCATCCCCCCTCCCCGTTTGACGTTAAGTGAAGGGATTGGTGTTATTAAATACTAATTTACTTTGGTCGTTAGGTAACTTACGGAGTAAGACAAGGGCGTAGCTAAGAATTATGTTGACGCCGCCATATCAATGATTTCAGTTGAGATACTAACTATTATGAAGTGCTGTGGCAAGTCGTGTGAATTTAACTCTTATTTTGATGATTTTAGGATCTAAATTGTGATAAAATAAGCAGATATAAATAGTCAATGTTTGAGCCGTAAATAAGTTAAAAAAATATCAACGTTTTGCTATCGGAAATATAGTAATTAATTGGCCAGTTAAAATTATCAGTATTTTCTATTTTCGCTAGTCAAAATGAACACGAATTGCCAAAGCACGAATTTAAAGTTTATATAATGAAACACATTCTGCGAACACTTAAGTTATCATCATTTTTCATACTTATACATAAACAAATAAAAAACCACCCAAATAGATGAGATCCTGGTCACTACCAGTTTCAATGTGATATAAAAAGCATTGCGAAACTTATTTTGTCATAAAAGAAGGCTGATAAGCTTTTGTCCAAACCAGTGTTGTCAAGAATTTGTATAAGGAAAAATATTTGGCGGCATAAAAGTTCGCTACCAACTTCCAACATTGGCTGGCCAATGCCAATATTGCGTCCAACGCTCATTTATTACTACTATGATAAACCTATTTTATTATGAGTCGAGTGATATCTAAATAGTGGCCCAATATGGCTAGCCAATGTGCGAAATTGAAAAGGATAAATATGTACTATAATAATATTTCTGTATTTTTATATTTCTATAGC
The DNA here is from genome assembly GCA_949987655.1 of Polymixis flavicincta. Taxonomy (NCBI): domain Eukaryota; kingdom Metazoa; phylum Arthropoda; class Insecta; order Lepidoptera; family Noctuidae; genus Polymixis; species Polymixis flavicincta. The sequence continues at coordinate 13,827,175 of OX465188.1, read as the reverse complement.
TAAATAGACACAGCCTGTTCATTCATCATGTTTGAAATATATATATTTTTTATATTGACAACTCTGATTCAGGAAACTAAAGAATAGTGCTAACGGGATATTTTGTTATTCAAACTGAAATAATTAGATGTTATTCATTCCGTCTAAGGTATGGTAGGTATTCACTCACGTATTACCCGACTGAGAAGAAGGGTAATGTTTTTTACAATATTTTTTTTTTTCATTAGTTTTATGGCCTGGTTTCAGAGACCTTTTAGCCAAGTCTTTATTAAGAACGTATTCTAGTCATAACAAAGTTATTGTAAAGCGGTAGTAACTTTACAATAACCTATTAGGAGTTTTTGGGGGAACACGAAAAGTCCACGTTAGTCACTTATTTTCACCTTCACTACACTTGTGCACTCACACGTAACTAAATTGGATAACTCACTACCAAAATTATACAATTTAATTCGCTATTTCACAAAATTTAATGATAATGAAAATTCATGCGACATGTTCCAACGCGATCCCGCCAAAAACTCCTTTTACAATCTTTTTTTTATTTTTTTATTAGTTTTATGGCCTGGTTTCAGAGACCTTTTAGCCAAGTCTTTATTATGAACGTATTCTAGTCATAACAAAGTTATTGTAAAGCGGTAGTAACTTTACAATAACCTATTAGGAGTTTTTGGGGGAACACGAAAAGTCCACGTTAGTCACTTACTTTCACCTTCACTACACTTGTGCACTCACACGTAACTAAATTGGATAACTCACTACCAAAATTATACAATTTAATTCGCTATTTCACAAAATTTAATGATAATGAAAATTCATGCGACATGTTCCAACGCGATCCCGCCAAAAACTCCCTTTTACAATCTTTTAGGCACATAACCACAGATTATTAACAATATGTTAAGGCACAAGTCACGACTGGCAAGAAATAGAAAAAAATAACGAAAAATTATATTTGATAGTACACAAAATGACTACTTTAAAAGCACTATTATTCATTACTCATTTAGCCAAAGTAATTATTAACAAATTTTTTCTCTCTCGCAAATACTCATAATTTGGCAAAAAAAAAAAACCTTTTCATTTATTTATATTCGATTTTATGTTTGCAGTTAATTTTTATGAAACAAAGTGGTACAATTTGTTAACCCGAAATTAGCCAAAGCTGAGAAAGACATTCCCTAATCTCCTGATTGGCAGATGCCTAGGCATCTAAAACTACTTTAGAGTAGTTTAGCCAAATGTATAATACAGGCACTTTAATACGGACTAGATATATAACAGATACCAAGCTGCAAGCAATATGTACAGTGCTACATGGCGTGGCGATTATGAACAAAAAAAAATACAGGGTTGATATCGACTCGCAAACTGAGTCTGAAACCATGAATCTTTAGGGGAACCTAGTCGCGGGCTCGAACTCACTGATGGGCCTGGCTAAAAATCGCGCTGTCTCACCAGGCTTCGTGTCCGACAGAGGTAGTACCCGTGATGAGCAGTTAGACGCTAGTCTACACGCACAACATTATTGAGTGAGCTGCAGGATCAGTTATAGTAAAACAGGCGCGTAAAAAATTAAGAAAAGTCCTTCGGAAAATAGGGTTTTATGAAAAAACCACTGCATAAATCAATGACCAATAAAGTTTGTCGGTACCGACTTAGTTTTGGAGATTTTACACTTCTTTTATTACTTAAACACGCCCAAAGTTAGGTTAAATTAGCAAGAAAAACTAATCTTTGCTGGCTCCTAACTTTTTAATGGTTTTTAATTTTAGTATTCTGTTTCCGTACAGACAATATTAATAATAAGACAAAACCATACCATGTGTAATTTTTGATGTACATTGTCAATCAGTGAACACTCCCGAAGTTTGTATGGAAAAAATGTGGACTAGGTTCACCTTAAGCGTAGAAATTTCAGACGCAGGGGTTTTCGAAATCATAAACTGAATCCATAGTAAGGGGCCATCCATAAATTACGTCACACAAATTTTATGTTTTTTTGACCCCCCTTGTCACAGATGGTCACACTTATAAAACTAGGTTTTAACATGTGACGTCACAAAGCTTTTGACCTCCCCTGGCCCTTATCACACAATGTCACATTTCATTGACCTCTCCCCCTTAAAGTGTGACGTAATTTATGGATGGCCCCTAACAGATTGCACGTCGATGTCCCTGCCAACCCGCACCCTAATTGCGTAACTCACGATTGATCATAATATTTTTCGTTTTGAAACAGACTGTTAAACCATTGCTTCATATGTCCGAAAAATATGTCTGCTCAGCAACGCAAATAACGCAATGAATATTGTTGAACTGTCAAAATGAAACGGATTATGATTAATCGTGAGTTACGCAATTAGGGTGCTGTATTACATGCTATAATTTTCATGGCAGCTGTGACTGAGCCCGTGATATGGCGGTCACCGTAATTCTAAGAAACCGTAGTTTTACACTACATATTGCTATAGCCTATGGCTTGATACTGGCCGTTTTGCTCGCACATACTATGTGTTATTGTACATATTTCAGTAGTAGTATTGTATCATGTGGAGAAATCAATACGAGAATAAATACACTGGCAATACCCGCATGAAGAAGTATTTTGAAACTTTAATTAAAAAAGTAATTCATACAGGATACATTTTAACCAGTGCACAAACTGTAACCATGAATTCAGCATAATTATCAGAGAGTTTAACAAGGAACAGCCGTCTTGAAAGTACGAGTATGTAAGCATTATTCAATGAAAATATTTCATTTTCACGAGTTCTAATTATATTTTGTATGCAGGTAACATTTTTAGCAATATCAGGAATTTCAAACGATTCCGGGATCCGGGATTCTGCAATCTTTCGTGGGAATAAAGTGAAGTTTAGTTATATTAGCGCCCGCGTTATATTAGTTTGATTTATTGTCGTATTGTTGTCCCTTTCAGTTCATGGCAGGAACATTCAACGCTCAAACAGTAACCATGAATTCAGCACAGTATTCTAAAGCCCCTATACTATATTTGAAATAAGATTACCCATTTAAATACTTTTTACAGTCCGTTCAACCGATTTTGATTTATATTCCGTAGGCATTAAATTCAAAAAAGTGGTTACAAAACCAACTGTTTACTGCAGATTTTTCATCCTACCAACGCAATAGAAGTCAAAATCAGTTGAACGCACTGTAAAAAAGGTTTATTAAAATATCTAATCTTATTAAAAACGGAGTACAGTAGCGTACAAAAATCTTCATGGGTTTTTAGAAATGTGCGTTACTAACGTGGTTAAAATGTATGGAACAGGTATTTTTTTTTTTTCACATTTTTCGTCGAAAATAAAAACATTGGAATCATGTACTGAGTTGGTAACAGACTGAGCTTGAAAGTCTTTGCCACCTTGTATTATAATACCTAGTCTCCATTCTCCCAAGCTAACAAAACAAAATCATGTGAGTGAACAACCAACCTCATCGGGAACGCATACATAGTGTAAGTAATGTTACATTGTGTCGCTCATACATGTTCACTATAGTCTTTAGGGCACTTGATATAAGGGCTAGCCTTCTCGCTTGATGCTGGGCATCTGTGGTGGGGGTTCGGCCAGGCCCTTTACCTGGAAAGGATAAAAATTGGAAATATTAATAAAGTGTATTACAGCTGTTGTGCACAGAATTGATTCATTGTTCATGAGAAGTTTTTTTTTTTTTTATAACCGTCGAAAATTTTCTACATTATGGTGTCTAGATGTTTTTTTTGGGTGGGAATTTTACTTTGTTAACACCTGATTGTATGCAGTACCTATGATAATATTACCCCAAAATTACATGTTCAAAATCAAGTAATTATTTATTCAAATTCGGCTGACAATCTTGAACTTCAAAATTAAGACAGCCCCCAAAACGCCCGCCCTTCACCAATTTATTTATTTATTTAATACTTCACGCACAGAAATGTAGAGAGGCGGACTTAATGCCAAAGGCATTTTCTACCCGTCGACCTTTGGGTGATGCAGAGACAAACAGTGGTAGGTGCAATTACGTAAGTTTTAAATATTTATTCAAATATAAGTAAATATAGGTCTTGCGCTTCCCACGTCCGCTGGATGTGGGAAGCACAAGACCGGTCGAAGTGGAGGAGCCTGGGGGAGGCCTATGTCCAGCAGTGGACGTCTTTCGGCTGAAATGATGATGATGAAGTAAATATACACATAAACCACCACCAATTCCTAGTAGATACTTTAGCTGGGAAAAAGACATACTACACAACCGTCTATTATAAGCCCCTCTACGTCGCATTATTCAACCTTATTACTAAGGATTAAGGACATTAGCTGTCAGAACCACGCGTCGATTCTCACACGAATCAATAAAGTACATCAGCAGTTGTAAAAACGAATAACAAGCAAATTAAAGCTACACGTAATCTATAAACGGTAAAAACTAGTCCTACAAAAATAAAAATATGGTTTGTACGATATACTTACAACGCAGGTCAGTGTTAATCTATACTAATATTATAAAGAGGAAAGATTTGATTGTTTGATGTTTGTTTGCATTGAATAGGTTCCGAAACTACTAAACCGATTTGAAAAATTCTTTCACTGTTGGGAAGCTATACTATCCCCGGGTGATATAGGCTATATTTTATCCCCGTATTCCCACGGGAACGGGAACTACGCGGGTGAAACCGCGGGGTGCTGCTAGTAAAATACATACATATACAACGTGTAACGGAAAAGGTATATACATATACTATCTCTACATGTTCGGAAGTTATGAGAATTTTTAATACATTGATACCAGAATCCAAATCATCAAATTGAAATAAACACATCACTTGCAAGATAATTGTCGTGATTTAGGCAAGTAACCTGGAAAGTTATTGACCTACGTAGTAATAATAATAATAATAAATCATTTATTTCAAGTAACAAGACTCATAATAATAATTGGGCACGAACATAGCAGGACAAGCACACACAGTCACATTGATTAAAATTACATACAATTACAATTCAATAAAAATAAAATGTTAATAAAATGAGCATAAAAATAAAATATCATTGGTTACAATCTACGCGTGCTACGTGTCGCTTAGAACAATGAGTCACTATAGCACAATCGAGCCTTTCCGCGAGCGCGGTTAGCATGCTGTTGGGGCTCCCCCGCACGCGCCGCACCAGCGAGGTGCTACGCTTGCGCATTGTTGCGTAGAAACAATCTACGCGGGCTTCCGCAAACATCGTTGATGCGCTACAATAGCGGGGGAGCCCCATCATCATCCTGAACGCGTTATTAAACTGGACACGAAGGGCGCTGTAGGATTTTTGCGTGTAGTCGGTCCATAGACTACATGTATACAGCGTGGTGCAGTAGGCTCTAAAAAGAGTTATTTTAACTGCTGTTGAGCACCGAGCAAACCTACGGATGACCATGTTCGCTCTGACCGCCAGCGCCCTTCGCTCCCGTTCAATATCCTTATCGTCTTTTAGGGTAGGTGTCATTAGATGGCCTAAGTACTTAAACTCGTCTACCCTTTCTAACGGTAACCCATTCAGTGTAATTGGTGGCATAGATATTACTTTTCTGGGTCCACCCTGGAAAACCATACACTGACTCTTCTTTACATTATACAGCAGTCCATGATAAGCTGCATAGTCCTCACAGATACTAATCAGCCGTCTAAGTCCGCAGACCGAGGCGCTCAGTAGTGCCATATCGTCAGCATAACTGAAGTTATTAAAACAGACGCCATCTATGTGACATCCTATATGTTGCCCGCTGAGCGCCTCGATCAGCCCATTGATGTACAGGTTAAAAATGGAGGGAGAGCTCAACCCACCCTGCCTCACCCCACATTCCAACCTATACGGGTCCGACAAAGTGCCTGCCCACTTCACGTTGTTCACCTGGTTCCCATACCAATACTTAAAGATGTTGATAATTTCGTTCGGTATATGGGAAGATCTCATTTTATTCCACAAGATATCATATGAAACCAGGTCAAAGGCTTTGGAAAGGTCGAGGAAGCAAGCGTACACGGATGTTTTTCTCTCAGTATAGTATTTAACAGCACTCTTAAAACACAATATTGCGGTTTCTGTAGACAATCCCGGACGAAACCCGAACTGATTATCGTGTAACTTTAGGTATTTATTTAGTTGTGTGTTAAGAATGCTGTCAAACACCTTTGCAACGATTGCTGCCAAAGAAATAGGTCTATAGTTTGACATATCCGACAAATCTCCATTTTTGTTTTTTACTACCGGCACTACGACAGTCCGCATCATGTCTGTAGGTAGGTAAGAGTGTGAGATGCAAAGGTTATACAACAAAGCTAACACTCTACACATATGCGGCCCAGCGTGCTGTACATGTTCCACACTTAATCCGTCATGACCAGGGGATTTGCCGTTACAAATCGACTTTACCGCCATTGATACATCCTTGGCCGAGATTCTGGTATCAATATATTCCCCACTCATACCCTTTTTCTGATCACAAGATGGTCCTAACGGTGACCTAACAAGAAAATTACTTTTAAATTTATCAGCAATGGTTTTTAAATCATTCGTACCGTCTACATTCACGGGAAGACCAGGCCGACTCTTCAATCGATTAGTGTTTTTCCAAAAACCACTAAAATCTTTTGTACTATGCTTAGCTGCCAGAATATCCATTTTGATTTGCTCTTGATGGTTCTGACACCATTTTAAACGAGACTTAAATATTTTTCTGGTCTCGCACATCTTTACATACATGTCACCTGTTGTTGGACTACCACACAATAACCATTCCCGAAAACTCGCCCTCGCCGCCTCATGACTGTCGCTTACAAATTTATTCCATCCAACAATGGTTTTGGCCGGACGCTTACTCCGCTTACGCTTGCCTCCCCCACCCTGAACCGACGCCTGGGATAATGCAAGCACGATGTCCGAGTACAGCTTATCAATAAGTAAGCTATGAGTAGGTTCGTTACAATACCGATCACCACACATTTGGAATTCAGTAGTGCGGTGACACGTTTGTTATGATTTAAATTTAAGAAACATATGAAAACGAAAAGTTGGTTTCCTCGTGGAGGCGATCGGCGGCGGCGATCTCTCGCGTCCGGCCCTGGTCCAGGCCATGGTACGGAGCGAGAGGGCATGGGGAGCCGTCACCTCCTTCAGCGAAGCAGTGATGCTCGAGAAGAGGGAGGCGGTGCACGTGAGGGAGAGGCAGCATATGCGCCCTCGCGACCCTAGCCGCCGCAGGATACGGAGACGCCCTGGGCGTCGGGAATCCCAGGCCGATTTCCGGCCACCGTAGGCATGGGCTTGCGGACGGCGAGTAATGGGTAGCTCGCTGTCCGGTAAGGACCAAGCCCAAGTCGACGGCGCGTTGTGTTCCACGCGCGCCTCAAAGAGATTTGTAATTTGTAATTTATTTATTTCAAAAAGTGTGGTACAGTCTGTTACAATAAATATAATTTTACAATGTAGATGTCAGCACAAAAAATGATGGGGCCCGCAAGGGCCGATGCCTGTCAGGGGTGCGGGTTCGTTTGAAAGAGATACCACAGCCCCTGGCATACGGGCTAATGAAGGAACACGGGTGGGTTTTAGTCAGTAAAAGTCTGACACGCCCTCCTGCTCCACCCAGAGCGGGAGAAGTTATTTGATGATTTCCCACCCAAAAAAAAAAGGATAGCAATAGGGTTTCTGTTACACCCTGGTTTTGCATGTTATGCAAGACCAGCGTGTAATGTAGCTTAGGGGCTTGTAGCTAAGTAATCACAGGATCAGTCGATCAGGTTAAGCTACGCTTGTAGCGGTTGTTTTCCGTGGATGGGTGACCATCTTTACATACCAGGACCCAGGGACTAACTGCTTAATGTGCTTTCCGAGTCAAAAAAAGCGGTTTCGAGAAAAATGCGGAAATCTAAAAGTCACAGTACTTGCATTTTATGTTTATGCAAGTACTGTGAATCTCGGTATCAAAAAACATAGGTACTTCCAGTACCCAAATATGTTTATTTTCCCCATATAGGATGCCTTTTTGCAAAAAAGTTAAAACCCAAAAGTTTCGATTACTGCAGATACAATTAGCAGGGCAGAGATAGGCAGTCGCTCCATGTGAAATATTGCTATTCAACTGCAACCGGTAAGACTGGAAGCCGACCCCAACATAGTTGGGAAAAGGCTAGGCTGGTGATGATTGTTCCCACTGCTGGGACACAGGTCCTCTCTGAGAGAGAGTGGGCGGTAATCCACCACGCGGGTCCAATGCGGGTTGGTAGATGTCACATGTCTTCGAATTTTTGGTTCTGGGACATGCCGATTTCCTCACGATATTTTCCTTCACCATTTTGAGACTGGCTGGCCGGCCTTATATTCTATTGAAACTGCGTCCTACGATAGGCCAGCTCAAGGTCAATGACCGACGTGTGGTTTAACGTACAAACATAAAATACGCTTTATCAATAGTAATTGGACAACCTCATGTTACGAGTGTTGCAAAAAATAAGCAAGGCAGTATATGTTTTTTAGAACTGTCGATCAATTTAAAAGCCAGCTAAGGTATTTAGAAAAACCCAACGAAACGTTACTTTCGGGGAGAAGTGGGGTTTACCACAAATTAATGAGTGGGTTTGAAGTTAAGGCATACAATTTTAACTACACATTTAAAAAAAATCGTGTGCGTATACTTTCTGATGTGTCACGGCTAGCGAAATGGCTGTGAGATTAGTTGCTGCGGTACGTGTCACGGGTTTGACTCCTGCACGGAACAATTATTTGTAATGGTCCCGAGTCTAGCCATTTATGGCTTTCATATTTGGGATTGTAGTCATATCCATAAGTCACATTACAGAAAAAAGTTCTCCTACTTAGTAGGGAACCGTTTGAAAAAAAAAAAGAATCCAGGCCATTTTACTCTCTTTTTGGTACAAGTTGCTGTACCAACAAGAGAGTAAAATGGCCAATTAAAAACTTTTTAACAAAAAATTAAAACGAAGTTCGGAAGGCGATGACATAATCTTAAAATGCATATCAAAAGTCACCGACTTCCAAACTTCGTTATTAAGGATAAACAAAAAAGGTTTATTATTTTTTCTTTTCAGTTTTTCGGCGGTTGAATTTTTTGTTAAAAAGTTTTTATTTTATAATTTTTTGTGGCTATAATCTACTAATTACTATATCCTTAATTTTTTTGATAACTTTTTGCAATATAACTCAGCATTAAAAAATCTGATAGCGAACAATCAATCGTCCCCTGTTTGGTTCTTTTTTTTCAAAATTTATATGGGACCAACTTCGGGGTATACCCTTTCCAATAAAAAAAGAATTATTAAAATCGGACTACTCTGAAAAAGTTATGCGTGGTCACACATTAAAAACAAAAAAAAAATAATACGCGTCGGCTTGAGAAGCTCTTCCGTTTTTTCGTCGGTTAAAAAATGAGAAGTTATTGGCTTTCCAATTAGGTGTTTTTTAGTCTATATCCATACTTTATGAAATACTTTTTCACGCCTACAGATTTGAATGACATTTGACATTTGGGTGGGAAATCATCAAATAACTTCTCCCGCTCTGGGTGGAGCAGGTCTACGTGCGGAAAAGGGAGTCCCATCATCATCATCATCATCATCTGGGTGGAGCAGGAGGGCGTGTCAGACTTTTACTGACTAAAACCCACCCGTGTTCCTTCAGTAGCCCTTAAGCCAGGGGCTGTGGTGTCTCTTTCGAACAAACCCGCATCCCTGGCAGGCATCGACCCTTGCGGGTCCCATCACTTTTTGTGCTGACATCTCTTTGAGGCGCGCGTGGAACACAACGAGCCGTCGACTTGGGCTTGGTCCTTACCGGACAGCGAGCTACCCATTACTCGCCGTCCGCAAGCCCATGCCTACGGTGGCCGGAAATCGGCCTGGGATTCCCGACGCCCAGGGCGTCTCCGTATCCTGCGGCGGCTGGGGTCGCGAGGGCGCATATGCTGCCTCTCGCTCACGTGCGCCGCCTCCCTCTTCGCGAGCATTACTGCTTCGCTGAAGGAGGTGACGGCTCCCCATGCCCTCTCGCTCCGTACCATGGCTTGGACCAGGGCCGGACGCGAGAGATCGCCGCCGCCGATCGCCTCCACGAGGACACGGCGGTGCTCCACCCAAGCTGGGCAGACCGCCACCGTGTGCTCCACCGTGTCCTCAGGGCGATCTTCGCAGTACCTGCATGGGTAAGGACATAAGATACATGTTCCCCTGGGATTATTTAGATTACATAAGCTTACCTTAAGCCGAGCGGCCGTCTTGAGGAACGCTGGTAGCTGTTCCTGCGACACGTTGACTTCTCCCGCGTACATAAACTCCAGGATAGCTTGCAGGTGCAGGTACGACACATCCTTCAGGATTATTATAGGGTGCTTTGAAGGATTCTCCTGGAAATTATAAGGATATTAGTGCTGGCTTTAAAGGACTAAGCTTGTAATTCCAGGGGTATTGCTTGGAAAAAGGTGCAGAGAAATGATTCAACTTGAGTCGTTATTCAAATTTGACTGACATAATGCCAGCGCGGTTCGTGCGTTCGATTCCCGCATTAGAAAAATGATTTTTAGGCCTATATACGACAGTCTGGGTGCATCCATAGGGGAGGTCGGGCAAAGCTAATTGTAGATCATAGATGGCATGATCATAGCTAGGTCCCTACCACAGAACGTCCCTACAGCCTACAATAAATTAGACATTTCGTTCATTCATTCCATTTGCTGTTCATTCATGAGTAAGGTTATTTTTAAAATAATTATCATGGAAACTGTCAGAATTTAAAACCTTAATTATTTCCTTCTAATTAAGTAGTTTGTTCAAAACGTGTCCGACATAACCTCGATGCAGTTTTTTTTTTAAATCTCTTCGAATAGCCACAACATTCACATCTTAACGGCTAAACGGGCCTTAATTTGAAACGTTATTTATTTATTGTTAATTAAAACGGTAACACCAATTACATTAATTAACATAGAGAATATAGAGATACAGGTATAGCAAATAAAAATATTACAAATAGGTACTAAAAAATAATAGAGGACAACCTAGCATGCTTACTCTCGCAAAACATCAGACATACACTCATAATTTTGCTCCATTCATCAGCAAACAGATCACATTCAGGATAGGTGGTCGGGATGGCGTTAAGCATCCTTAAAGTACGACACACAGGAGACTCTGGTAACAGTTTTAGACAACGGCGGCGCAAACAGATTGCGTCGACGGCTTTGACGATGACCGATGAATTTGTCGGAAACAAATAGTCGACAGAAAACTTCGAGGAGTTCGGGACTGTCGATGTGTCCTCTGAGAGTTTGCAGGCCACTGTGAGCTGTAGAAAGCCTCGTCTAACTTCCAACGAGTGGAAGCCCAAAGCACCAAGGAGGTTCATGAAGGAAAGAAGTGAAACGTCTTTTTATACAGAAATCTCAAGAAAGTTTTCTGTACCTTCTCCAACGTTAATTTATGAGCCGCCGTGTACGGATGCCAGATACAGGCACCAGCCTCAAGTTTACTACGAACTAATAATAATAATTGACTTCTTAACGTATCGATGGCGAAATTTAAACATCTTTGTCCAAAAATTCAGCTGCGCGAACTCCGCTCTCAGACGCAGTCATAATAACGTCAAACGCACAAATAACAGGGCATGCGGCATACAGAAAAAATGATTGTAATATAAATTAATGTGTTGTACTAGGTAATTGTCTATCAATGCCATAATGGACCTTGGACCAACAATGTCATCTGTAGGTGTTGTTAAGAACTGGCTGAAACCAACCAACGTACGATTTTATACCTAGCAAAATTGCTGAGTTATAAGTAACGTCACGAAGACGCCTATTAGTCTATATCAACAAATAAACTAGGTAGGTATTGGCTAGGTGGTCACCGCAATATCGTATATTCGGCGTTACAAGTGGTTTATTCTCACTAGTTCGATTCACATTAGTTCAATCGTGGAACTAGTGGACTGGCTTATACATTCCCCCTTATTTATAAACGCTGCTTAAAGTTAAGCAATGATTAGCGACTGATTAACCATACATTTTTGACGTTTAAACACTTCTTAACTTTAATCATCGTTTATGAATATGCCCCACAAGGTTTAACAGAGTAAACGCAAGTCCTTAAAGTAATGTGTTCATAATTGACTACTAAAAAGATTCCAGTAATTGCCATACCTACCTCTGATTGAGACAAAGAAAATCCAATCTTATTTCAAGACAAGAAGACTCCTTTTTAAATGTATAAAATAATGCAAGGGTCAAAAAAAAGTTTTGGTAATTGTATTATACTCTAACTAGCTTTTGCCAGCGGCTCCGCCCGCGTGTATGTCGGTTATCGCGTAAAAAAGTAGCCTATATGACCTTCTCCATATCCCAGGCTATATCTCTGCCAAATTTCATGACGATCGGTTCAGCGGTTTAGGCGTGAAAGCATGACAGACAGACAGAGTTACTTTCGCATTTATAATTTTAGTAGGGATTAGGATGAATGAGGTTTTGCATTAATTACGCTACATGTCCTATACATAGCAAGAACGAGGACAGTGGTATCCCAGTGGTAACAACGGCCACAACTTACGAGTTCTAGATCGAAGGTTCGAACTCTACTCAGACAGGAGCTGTGGGTACATTATTTAATCACCACTGCTCTCAAAACGGTGAAGTAAAACATCGCGAGACAACAAGTAAAATCGAAGAATTGTGACATCTACCAACACGCACTGGGCCTGCGTGGTGAATTATGGCCCACTCCCTCTCACAGAGATGCCTGTGTCTCAGCAGTGGAAATATTATAGGCCGATTATATAGCTGTTTTACATAAAATATTCTGAATCTAGGCGCGGTGCGACACATATCTCATCACGACAAGACATTTAGGTACTAATGTATTCGAGCTCTGCCAGGGGTGCGGGTTGTTCGAAAGAGATACCGTGGCCCCTGGCACACAGGCAACTGATGGAACACGGGTGGGTTTTAGTCAGTAAAAGTCTAACACACCCTCCTGCTCCACCCAGAGCGGCAGAAATTACTTGATGATTTTCCCACCCTCAAAAAAAACCAGCGGAATGTATGTCAAGACTCATACAAATTCAATTAAGTAAGAGGGCTTGTGGCTAAGTAATAAAAGACACACGGGACGACCGAAGGTCCAACGGGACCTTTAATTATATATCGTGACCCCTCCTTGCCTCGAAAAGCACGTCCACAATTTTACGTCGTCCGAATATCTGAGTTAGGTACCTAGTAACTCGCTTGCGGAGGAAAGGTAATTAGTCATCCATGTAAAATACTGGTTCAGATGTATACGGTTACACGCCGACCCCAACATTATTTCGAAAACGCCACGCTAATTGCTTCAATTTGCGTTATTGGACTCTTAATATTTCCTATGAGTTGTAAGTGTTGTTTGTTGATCACAATTGTACCTATTGTTTGTCCATAAAATATTGAGACATGACAGGCGACGCCTACCAGTCTATCTATCAATAAACTAGGTATAGTCTGTTTCAGAACTATCAGATATAAGTGTAAGCAAACCATTTGTTTTTGTCCCGTGTGGTGTCCGGGCGTAAAAGAATAGCACCATCCCATTAAATTTCTTCCCGTCAGTGTCGTAGGAGGCGATTAAGGGACTTACTAGAGAATGGCGTTATTGGACTCTCGATATTTCCTATGAGTTATAAATGTTGTTGTTGTGTTGATCACAACTGTACCTATTGTTTGTCCATAAAATATTGAGACATGACAGGCGACGCCTACCAGTCTATCTATCAATAAACTAGGTATAGTCTGTTTCAGAACTATCAGATATAAGTGTAAGCAAACCATTTTTTTTTGTCCCGTGTGGTGTCCGGGCGTAAAAGAATAGCACCATCCCATTTCTTCCCGTCAGTGTCGTAGGAGGCGATTAAGGGACTTACTAGAGAATGGGCAGCAGCATTCTCTATACATTTTACCATCATACTGCGATCGCCAAATCTCCTGCCAAGCGTGACGATTATGGCAACTCCCCCCCCCCCCCCCCCACCCGCTTTTGGGGGAGGCCTACGTCCAGCAGTGGACGTCTTTCTGCTGAAATGATGATGAAACCATTTTAAGGTTAATGGAACGAAGTAACAGGGAATCCTAGTGAGAAGGCCTCACAGGAATTCAATCCACTTGTAAGTAAACTTCTTTTGTTTAAAGTATTTAGACAGTTCCAACTATATATCTCCCCAATTTTTTTAACAGTTATTGTTTAAAAAAACATTAATAAATTGTAATTCAGGAATCATTGACGAAAATTGAGGTTATAAAATTAATCTCAATTTTCATAAGAAACATATCTCTAACCTGAATTAAAATTAGAATTACGGGTTTATTTGAATTTTTATTCAAAGAAATAAATTAGGAACGTTTTCTGATAGGTACTTACATTTGTTTACATTGTCGTTAGATAATTTTAGAACAGACTATTGGAGCGCCCATAAATATACAAGAAATGCCAATGACAACGTTCAAAAAACCTAAAAAAGCAAGTTTTATAATTATTTGTTCATTTAAACTTGCTGACCAACAAAATGTCTAGAAAAACGCTGAGATGTATAAAAGAAGACGCCTAACAGTCTATCAAAAAATACACTAGGTAGGTAATTAGGTATTACAGGAAGTCACCGTATTATCGTCAATTCGGCGCGACCACAACATTCGGCGGGTGTCTAGTTCTCAGCTGCTTAGCAAAACATCCTGAGCAACGCAAATGTTTAACATTCGTATCCGTAATACTGTTTTTACTGACGCTGAAATTAAATAGTTTGATTTTTTTAATGACGAATTGCATTCACATGATTTCTGTTATTTTTTACCCGACTACGGCGAAGCAAAAAGGAGGGTTATGATTTCGACCGGTATCTAAACTGCTCATCATAATTTGACAAATGCGGTATCGTTGGAAGCGTCTGGATCGTCCGCTGCATATAGGCTGTGACGTCATATTCATAGAATATGCCTCTGGAGGAATAGTCATGAACAAAAAACTTGGTTGGCGATGTCAGCCATGTTTTGTTCACTATGTTTTCCTTCACCATCAGTCAGTGGAGTCTAAAGAAAAAGAAAAAAAAAAGTGTTTTAATTTAATAAGCTAGGAGTCCAGCTTACCAGGTTCGAATCTGCCAGCTCAAGGTTCTTTAGATGGATTACTTCAATACAAAGTCCGCTGTCCTTTATAATAATCTTAATAAAATAATTAACATCTATCCTATGACTAATAAAGACTATATATAAAAAGGAAATAGTTCCATGGCTAAAACTGAAGACTTATGACGACATATCAATATGAGTTGAAAAGATAGGTACGCATACGCACTCACACACACCCTTTCACACTATTTTAGAATGTATCTCCAAGTATAGGTTCATTGTTCTTTTATTTAGTTATAGGTATAAATCAAATCTTGTCTTGTTTTGTTTAAATTTTACTTGTCTTTTTTTCTTTTTGTACACTACTTTTACTTTTTTATAATTTTGTTATAGGAGCGGGATCTCCTAACACAGGTATATCTTTTACTTCAAAGGAGATCCCATTTGTAAGATTAAATGTAAAAGTAGTACAACTTTCTGAAATAAACCTTTTTTTTACTTAAGTTTTTTGCAATAACGCCTTCTTTCCGACGATATTTACTTTTTTTTTGGGAGCTACTGGCAAAGTTGCAATAGCAACTAGTAATAACTAATGCCCATAGAATCATTTCTATTTTCTAGTAGATGTGGACGTACAAATGTACCTTTCAATTGCCTATTTGAATCAATTCTTTAGACTGAGCCCCTCCAACACAGCTGCATGTAGTCGTGGTCAGGACGGGGTCACGTCAATAACGCAAAACTAGCCTCTGACATGCCGCGTTTCTAACGCTAGGCTTCTCAATCGATAGCCACGCTGTCAGGCTAGGTATAGCATTTTAATAAGCTATCGATTTATAGGCATTATGAGAATATGATAGTACATATTCGTATTCAAACTGTTCTGCTTGGGTGAAAAGGGGTGGAAAAACTTTGGCTACTGAAATGCAGGTATTTTAACCTTGTTCTGGACTCAGGGCAAAATTGCTGTAACCTGTTTTTAAGGCAATAAAGAAATGTATTATTTCAAGCTCATTGTTACGTTGCCCGCTTGGATGTCGTAAATTATCCCACAGGAACGTGGTATGTGGACAAAAATAGCCCAGTCTTACCCCAGTATGCAGGGGCGTACCAATATAAAATGGCGCCTAGGGCACGCATCACCTTTGCGCCCCTTCGTAAATTATCTTCTCGGTCTACACTGAGCAAAGCTAGGTCGCATAACCTTTCTTAACCAATATTTATAGCCTTCAATAACGAAGGTATTAATCTCAACTTGCTAAAAAACCGCTTGCGATGCTGCAATTTTAAGAGAATTTGAATAGAAATAGGCAGATTAGGAAATATGCTTTCATCCCCGTACTGCACAATATATTCAAGTAGCTCTTCAGATTTCTTAGATATAGGTAACTTTGTGGAATTATTTTTTGATGTTTTTTTTTTTAATAATTTGCGGCTTTTTGCGCCCCTTCCGGTAGGCGCCCAGGGCTCTTGCCCTGCCTACCCTGCCCTAGTAACGCCACTGCTAGTATGCCATTGATCTATCTTTGCCAAATTTTATAGAAATCCGTTCAGTCTTGAAAAGGTAACATTCGTACAGTTACTTTCGAATTTATAATATTAAAGTATGGATTTCAAAGTTAGGCTTGCTGCTGGGATTTAGCTTGGAGCTAAAGAAATATGGGTGAACATAGACTGTGGGTGTACTATAGGAAAACCTCTCCCTAGTCCTTCTGGAAATATGGGCGTTTAGTTATGTTTGAAATGCACACTTTTCCCACACTATTTTGACCTTACAGACAGCTAAGGCAGGGAATTTATAATACAGGATAAATTTTTATCAAGTGCGCAAATTTTAATCATGAATTCAGCATATTATTCTAGAGCCCCTTGCGCAGAAATTTTTCGCCGATTATACAAAAAAAAAAAAACAGCTGTTTCATAGAAAAGTGCAACACCTACGCGATCAAAATGTATGGAACAGCTGTTTTTCTTTTTGTATAACCGGCGAAAAATTTCTGCAGTAGGGGGTCTAGATTGATATGCTGAATTCATGGTTAAAATTTGCGCACTGGATAAAAAGTTTTCCTATATAAATAAAAAGAAAATTCTTTTCAAGGGATGATTTTTGCTAGCCCGATACAGGAATGAGGTTACCGGTAACCCCCATCAAACCAATAGGGTATTTTCCAATTTTTCAAAAACTATTCTAATTTGAAGATTGGAACGAGATATTTAACAGAAAAATAAAAATAAATTGATTTTTATCCATTTTCTCAATTAAAAACGATTTAAACCAAATTTGTTTTTAGTTGTTTTGAATTTACCGCCAAAACGCTTCTCACGATGACTTTTTATCACGTGACGTCAACTTTGTGTAAACTAAAGTAGTTAGTAAGTAAATAAGTGAATGTCGAGTTTATAATTAACAAGATTGTTAATTATAAACTCGACATTCACTTGTGACAGTGATATTACTGGTGTGCGGTGCCTCTGTACAAAAATACTTCTAAAAAGGCGCCAAACTAAGTATTTTAAATATCAAAGTTGACGTCACATGTCACGTGATAAAAAGTCATCGTACAGAGCGTTTTGGCGGTAAATTCAAAACAACGAAAAATAAATCAGATTTTAATAGTTTTTAAGTGACAAAATGTGTATTAATAAATTTATTTTTATTTTTCTGTTAAATAAATCGTCCCAATCTTCAAATGAAAATAGTTTTTATGAAATCGGAAAATACCCTATTATGTTTTACTTCATTCCACGCGGGCTGGCAACAACGCATTTTACATAGTAGCTTTTAGTGATTATTTCATTGAATACGAACAAAATTATCTTTATTTTTCGTTCTGCCAAGCAC
The DNA here is from genome assembly GCA_949987655.1 of Polymixis flavicincta. NCBI lineage: Eukaryota > Metazoa > Arthropoda > Insecta > Lepidoptera > Noctuidae > Polymixis > Polymixis flavicincta. Next base: position 13,809,189 of record OX465188.1, on the reverse strand, counting down.
TTTATTTTTGGTATTTATCATTATTTTTAACATTTACTCTTTAATAAAAACATTTAATCGTACTAAGTAATGCAAATAGAAAGTAATTGACAGCATGTCGGTTTTTATAAGTAAATACCAAAATAACTGTAAAAAAATAGCATACAAACTAGAAAATACCAACGATCTAGTGCATGGGTGATTTTTTTTTTTACTTCTGTTTGTATAATGAAATAATAACGAAAAACCAACATAAATGCGCCGTTGCCAGCCCGCGTGGAATGAAAGATTATACTATCCTTAATCCAATTAATCGACATTTGGCTATGCTACTATTCATCTCAAAAGTTGGTTAGACACATATCTGTCTAGACTTTGTTGGAAATGCTCCCAGTCTCACCGGATGCAGCTGAAAGCCAGTATTTTACATGAAGGGAGTGCCTATCTGATCTCCACAACCCAGTCAGGGGCCATCCATAAATTACGTTACACACATTTTGATAAAATAAAAGAAAAGTCCTGACTGACTGACTGACTCATCAACGCCCAGCCCAAACCCTTGGACCTAGAAAGCTGAAATTTTGCACAGAGGTTCCCTTTATAATGTAGACATGGAATAAGGAAGGAGTTTTCGAAATTAAACCCCTAAGGGACTTAAATAGGGGATGAAAGTTCCAGGCGGGCGAAGCCGCTGGCAAAAGCTAGTTTTATGATATTTTTACACCCCCGTCCTTGTCACAGATGGTCACACTTCTGAAACCCCATCCCCCCTTGTGTGACGTCACATATTTCCAATTTTATTTTTAGGAGTGCTTAAATTTGAACAGCAGCTTTTTTAAAATTTATTTAAATAAAAAATTATGTTTATAAAATATTTAAAATAGATAGAAGAAGCCTTATAAATATAGATCGAATCAGTAATATTTTTAAGTTTTTGGTTTACATATAAATTTAGAGTTTTAGTATTTTCGATTTTAAAAGGTCGCTTGTCACACAATGTCACATTTCGTTGACCCTTTCCCCACCGCTTAACGTGTGACGTAGTATATGGATGGCCCCTTACTGGGTAGTACAATATCCCTTGGTAAAAGACTGGGTGTCAGACTTTCGGGCTTCTGACAACCTGTTCCGACTTCCATATATTCACAAATGACGGGATCAATAGCCTAACGTGCTTTCCAAGGCCCAGAGGGGTATTTGATATGTAATGATAGTTACCCATCCGCGGACCAACCGCGGCAAGCGCAGCTTAACCTGATCGATCTATCCGTGCAGCTTTATAACTTAGCCACAAGGCCCAAAGGTTTGCTGGACAGTCCTGCAGTATTATGGTTTCTCTATCCTTAAATTAACTAACAAATGAATATAATTTAGTCCCTATATTGTAAGATTCCAAGGGGTTTTTTTTTTGAGGAGGGGAAATCTTCAAATAACTTCTCCCGCTCTGGGTGGAGCAGGAGGGCGTCAGACTTATACTGACTAAAACCCACCCGTGTTCCTTCAGTTCCGTGTGCCAGGGGCCACGGTATCTCTTTCAAACAACCCGCACTAGATTCCTAGGGTTCAATATTCTGTTGACCTACTTTGTAGCATATTCTTAGAGCTCCGGTCGCCTGTGATACAGGATTTTCCTAGTACATGCATGTTACATTGCAATACATGCATTATTTATATGAGATCCGTATTGATTTAAACTTTCCTAGCTTCTGGCTGGAGCCTCGCCCGCGTGTGTGTCAGAAATTGTCCCACGAACATGTGCTACCGGGACAAAAAGTAACCTCTACCCTCCCCCAGGATGCCATCTATCTCCTTGCCAAATTTTATTCAAATCCATTCAGGGGTTTAAGCGTAAAAGGTAACATACAAAGAGTTATGTTTGAATGTTTAATTTTAGTTTGCATTTTTTCTAAGACAGAAGTTAATTTCAGCATATAAATATAATATTATATATAACATGTATACCTCTACCTTTTCGCTCACCTCTAATAAACTTTTGAAGTAGGGACTACAAGCAGACAGCACCATCTTATGTGCCTTACATGTCTGGCCCTCGCACGCTAGTGTCACCTGAAATAATTGTGCAAATTAGTTACATACAAGCAAGCCCGTAGATACTTTGGAATAGTAAGCACTTTTATGCAACTCTACAGGTTGTAAGTTGTCTCTACTCTAGGCAGATGTGAGTGGAAACAACGAAAGGGGACACCCTAGGAGAATATATAGTGAGCTTATTGGTAATGTTCTTCAGAAAGGTTAGGTTCGTGTGGTGCCGGAAGTAAACAATAGCACCATCCCATTTCTTACCGTGGTTGTCGTAGAAGGCGACTACGGGGCTTACTAGAGAATGGGCAGCACAGTTCTCTATACATTTTACCACCATACTGCGATTGCCAACCCGTCTGCCAAGCGTGGCGATTATGGCTAAACTCCCCTTTTGGGGGACGCCCAAGCCTAGCAGTAGATGTTTTTCAGCTGAAATGATGATGATGACTTATAACCGGTGTGCGTGTGTGAACATAAATGAGGCAAAAGGAGTACGTAAGGATTGTAGCAGGTGTCATTCTGTAGATTTGCTTACCAGCATGAGGAAACGGTGAGAATTTATGTATGTATATCTACGGGTCGTATAACAGGACCCAACTCAGAACTTTAGCATTACTTAACCTGTCAAATGATCACCAACTAGAAGCTGTTTGCGTGTATGCACTCAACGATGAACAATTGCTGGTTCATATGATATTTGTTGGGAAAGTACTACTTTAAAGGCATTTGATTGGTTGAAACTGGTTTTAAGTAACACTTGAGTCTTGTGTAAGGGTCTGAAATGAATGCCTAGGACTGTGGTATTGCATAGTATAAATGTGAGCCTAGGAAATAACAGATTTTTGAATAAACAATATTGTACATTGCACACTAACTAGTTCTCTGATTTAATTAGAGGTATTAATTAAGAAAGAGTACACAATAACAAAAGCCACAAAGTTATGGTTTTTAAGATACTTTTACGTTACTTTATAATACATACATATTACATTTTATTTTAGTGTTAGATTGTGTATTGTTGGTATTTATGATTTAGTTAATATTTTAATTTTAAGTAAATAAATATAATTCAATTAAATAATATTAAAAAATAACATCATATTCATAATTTTACACTACCAATTACATTTTTATTTGAGATTGAGATTATTCAATACAACAAAAAGTAAGTTTAAAAAGAATCAAGATAAACTAATTTAGGTTTAACTGTTATGTTTATAGTGTAGGTACATGTGAACAGTATTTTATCTACTCATAAATTACTTAGAATTTGGACCCTTTTAATGCATTAAAAAAAGTCAAATTAAAAATTTAAAAAATTATAATGTTCTGTAGCTAATGTAAATTCTTAATGCATTGTTAATTTCATGACAGTAGCTGGTTTAAAAATGGAAAATAATGTGACCATTGAATGGCTAACAGATGAGATCAGAGGATGCAAGTTACCTACAAAAAGTTTAGGTTAGAATAGTTTGTTTGTACACAAATATAACATTATTTCGCCGTACTTACGTCTGTAAAGCTTTTCTCATCCCTCAAATGCCTGAAAGATGTCACCATATTTGTCTGGAAATCATTCCATTTGAGGAAGAATTGTTGATCACCCATTTTCGTTTTTTTACACTGAAAAAACACAAATAAACTACTGAAATGTATTTAAAACGTGACACTTATCACTTTTAAAGTAAAATTAGACTTGGTACCAGTATTATAATCACACTTTTATGACGACACCCTCTCAATTAAATAGTGCACTTTAAATCGTTTACCTACGTCACTAGTTGCAATAGAAATGATGCTTGCTTACCTACGATCACTTGGTTACAATAATTATTTTCAATTTGGGTCCCAGTAGACCAACTTGGATTGTTGTACAAGGACACCTCGTATTATTTCGAAACTATCACAAAAAGTTAAGCAATTGAATCTCAAAATAAAGACGCTGTCTCGCATAAATTAGCGACTTCTTTCTATTTCTTAAAAATTCCTTCATTCACCTAGTCAGGGTTGCCAGTACTAGAATTTAGTTTTTCCTGTTTGAAACAGAAAAAAGTTAGTTTTTTAACCCTTGCCAACTAAATATATTTTATTATTATAGTAAATTTTCACCATATCAACATCGAATCATGCCTTTTTAATTATGGTTTAGTTAAACCTACAGTCTACAGCGTCATCATATTTTTGTAACACTTCTTTTTTCTCACTTTTGTAACACTTACATCATAACTAACATTCGTATTGTATTTTACCAATTTTGATTCTGAATAACGTTTTATTTATTGTATTAATTGAAGAGTTATCTTTTCACGAGCCAGTAGGAAGGGTGGGCGTAGGTATTTAGGCTATTGTAAAAATACTAGGTACACTTATTCCAATGCCGCACTGTTTCTGCTCTGCTTAATTTGTTCCTTGTTCTATTTAATTTTAGTAGCGTGTTTGCCTTACGTACGGAAACTATTTGTCTGGCCATCTTTTTCTGCCCTTAATTATTATAATTATAATCCTGCGGGGTAATTGGAGAGCGATGGAGGCGTAGTGGTAACGGCCGCGACTTAGGATTTGCAGGTCGTAGATTCGAGCCCATGTAGGAGCTTTAGTTTGCGTAAATTATCTCATCACCACTACTGTCTAAACGGTGAAGGAAAACATCGTGAGGAAATTGGCATGTTCTAGAACCAAAAATGCGAAGACATGTGACATCTATCAATTTGCACTGGATCCTCGTAGTAGATTACGGCCCACTCCCTCTCACCGAGAGGAAGCCTGTGTTCCAGCAGTGGGAATTTTATAAGCTCATTATGCCCTATGATTATATAGTAGTTATATAATTCCATAAAATGGCTTCCAATCGCAATGCCTTTATTTTTAACAGTTCAGCCACATTCATTGCGTTATTTCCATTGTGGAGCAAACACATTTTCAAACCTATAAAGTAATAGATGTCAAAATAATCATTTATAAGTGTCACATTACCCTTCTGTTTCTGTCATCAGTTCAGTAATCGTGTATATTTAAATCGTTGATTTTTGACGAGTGATTAAAATAAGCAACAAACTACATTTTTTGTGGGTAAATTCCAGCAACGGTATCCCCAATCATTCATTGGCCATCGTTCATTCTAAAACGTTGAGATGCGTTCATTCAATTTATGATTTGATGAAATCAGTGATATTTTATAAAAAATATGTAACAATGAAAATAAAATTTCATAAAATAATCAAACAATTCATTAACAATTTACGAAGGTTGGATTCTATAATATAATAACAATGAAACGATTTAATAACGTCAGCGCCATCTCGTGTTGAGTAGTAAGTGCAATGATTTTTCATTATTATGATGGCCATCTAGTGGATTATTACAAAAACTACATTTCTTGTTTTCTGCAAGGTTAGTTCTGCATAAAAAAAATATTAATTCAGACTAAAAGTCCATAGGCAAGGCAAGGTTGTTAGTAACAAGAATTTTGCTTATAATGCTACTAATATTTTATTAATATCATTATAAATCTGAAGAGTTTGTTTGTTTGTTTGCTTGAACGCGCTAATCTCAGGAACTACTGGTCCGAAAAAAAAAAATATTTCAGTGTTAGATAGCCCATTTATCGAGGAAGGCTATAGGCTATATACCATCACGCTCGGGCCCTTAGGAGAAGAGCAGCAAAAACGTTAACTTTAGACTTGAACAAAACCTACGTGCGCATCGTCATTCGTCACTAGTCAATCGATGAACTGATGCGCGGCCACAGCGCAGGTGTAGCGCTGCAGTCGCGCGTTTTTTATTTTATTCTGAAAGTTGGCAACGTCACAAATAGCTGATGATTTTTATATATTACTTTATTGAAATATGAAATATCGCTAACTAGTAACCATAGAGGAGAGTAATATATCGGGCTAGCGACCTAACACATGAATATGATTTGCAATTTTATCACTGAATTTGATGTTGTAACCGTTTTAGGTGTAAAACAGTAAAAAGGGCATTTTGAGTTTCCAACCTAAATAAATAACAGCTATTTGCGACATTGCCAACTTTCAGAATAAACGCTCTTAACAAAGCAGCGCGGCGGAAGCGCTGCCGCCGCGCGGCACTTTGCGGCAAATTTAAAGGAACCCTTAATTTCCTACTACTTATTTTATTTACTTCTGCCCCACCCCTTAAAAAATGCTGGGTACGCCCATGTCGAACACGTATGTGAAAGCATTGCATCTTATGGTTTAAACTAAATAGTTTAAATAAAAGAATTTGTTTATTTTAATAATACACCATTATTTATTTGACAAAAAAACGTTTTTAAAACGACACTCATGTTGCATAAAGAAAGAGAGGCAAAAGGTGAATCGTAACATCGTATTGTAAGTATATAATTGTATGATTATTACTATTAAAATCATTCGTAATAATGGTAAAATTTAGTTTTAACTTACTTACACGAGAGCATATTTTAAACACACGAACACTACATTAAAAAGGCCAAGCGGTGTTGCCACAATATCCCTATGAACTAGTATGCTAAATTACTTTTACTAGTAAGTACGAGATTACTACCTATAAACTAATTATAATTATGTAACATTATTTTTAATGTTAATAAAACAGCAACTTATACCTACTGGCCTACTGGACGAAGCAAATTATACAAAAAGAAATCTAAATAAATATAATTACAAATATCAAAATCATTCGCTTTTTTCTAACTATAATTGACATGAAGCAGGATTCAGTTAAATTAATACATACACTTATACAATAAAACTTACTTTGGTATACATTTAGTTTTAATGAATATTATAATTTAAGAAAGTCACATCTACCTTTGAAATAAGTATATAAGAATAGTAATTACGAAGTCTATTCGGGGAATTTTCTTGAGGGAAACAAAGTCATTTGCTTGTATTTCCTGCACCAGAGAATAAAGAAAATCCTTCATCACAATTTACTCTCAATGACAATGTTTCTCTTATGACCGAGCCCCTATCATTAACCAATACAATTAACACAATTATTGCTTAAAACTGACTTCTACACGAAGTGCTCTAAAAGGAGCCTAGATTGATTAAATCCATATAATAATAATTATTACAGTAAACCTTACAATAGTATTACTATTAAAATATATTTGGTATATAGTAGCGTTACAAATATACAAAGCACATTCGAACTTAGGTATATTCTAGCGTATGATTCGTCGATCCACAAAGGAGACTGTAAATTATATAATTACCCTACGTGGTTTATAACCTTTATGAAAGAATAATAATATTGCTGCACCGATAATTTACCGATTAAAATAATAATTTTAGTTAATAATATTAAAAAAAAACTCGAATAAATTTTTGAATGAAAACTAAATATTTTATTTCCAATAAAATTAGTTCCCAGTATGGTTAACGGGTGTCCACCGAAAGCCATGGGACAGAAACGTAACATAATATTCAGAATTGATATAAAGTTATAGCTATACCTAGGAGATCCTAACCATTTTCCTTAAAATTTATTCTAACCTCTAGTCTTTGTCAGTAAAGAAATGCCATGAATTTGAGCAAACAAAATGTCATTTATAAATTAATTCACGTTTTAAGAAATTAAGGTAGTAGAAAAGTTCTAAAGTCCTATTAAAGGTTTAACCCTAAAACTAGATTAGCATTTAAGACTGGCTTTTGCCCCTTGAGATAAAATGAAAAAAAAATTTACACTGTTCTTAAGTATAGTTACCTAATATTCTAAAGAAAGAAATTTAAAGAGCTAAGCATTAGATAAATATAATAAGGTAAAGATAGGATGAAATATTCAAGAAAATATTATACTAAAGATAGTTTTAGTTTAGACGAAATGTCTACAGAATCTACACTATTTTTCTTCATAATTATATAGTAAACCATTGTAATAGATGCTTAAAACTATTCATTGGTAGTACAATTGGAGGTTTACTTTTAATCTTAGGGTAAATCTAACCTGTAAGAGAATGTAAACTTGATATTTTGGTATTATAGCTTAGAATAAGAAAAAAAAAAAAACGTTTTAAAGTTGACTAGATCAATTTTGGGTTTGCGAAAATAAAGTTTTTTGGCTGAACTTTATTACTAAAATGGGTGTTTTATAGTACATGATAAGGTATGAAAAATAGTACCCGACTAGATGGAAATGCAAAATTCATCGGCTCGTAACTCATCGATACATTATCAGCTAAAACTGTGCATTAAATATGGAGTAAGTCGAGTCATTGAAGATCAGCATGTTTTTAGTGTCTTTTAGAAAACAAAACAGAATCTACAGTGGAAAATTACCTAGTTTTGAATTTTATATTGGCTGAATGTGTATTTCATTTAGTCATCAGAGTAGAATTTGACAATGCAATCAGGGGAGGATTATCTTGATTAATAACTCTAAAAAACAGTAAAAAATTGAATTTCAAACTGACTCTACTACTATACAAAGTACTAAAACTGGCTTACACCACCTATAATAATTACTAAATATAAGAGCTGAGTACATTTTAACTAGAATTCGAAAATATACAGTGTACTTTTAAGAACTGGCACAAAGAAACCTTCGTTGTTGTTTACCCACATTTTTACGCTTTAAAATAGTTACAGTAAGGCATTATAGGACGGTTTATACTTTAAATTAAGGCAGCTAAAGGCACATAATTAAACTAGCCAATATTTACACGCTATTGCATTGAAGTGATTGTTACCAAAATGGCAGCACTTAATGCTTCTACTCGTTGCTAGATGGCGTTGTTATAAAATTTACATTCGTTGAAGCTTCTTTTTGAATAAATTCCGTTTTAAAACTAGAAAAAATATTTACAACCTTTGCGCAAACGTACAGGTATGTGACGTCTACTCGTTGCTAGATGACGTTGTACCGGTTTCATTAGCTTTGGACGTTTGAATTTGCATGGTTTGCAATGGTATTTTTAGTCCCCGCGGTGCTAGAATGAGTCTAGCAGGCGTCACGAGGACTAAAGCGTACTCTCATTTATTCACACCAAGGATTTTCGCAGCCTCGTCTGCGGAGGAGAGTAGCTTATTAATTGTTTTGTCGGGAATCCCGAGCAGTTTACCGATGAGGTCGCTGTTCTCCGGGTCGTTTTCGGCCTCTGAAGAGTATTTGCGCGATGTCATGTCCAGTTTGAGCTTCTTTTCGTATGGAGCCGAGGGAGGAGAGTTGTTATTGTTGATGTTGCTTGGGATTTCGTTGCCTGAGCCGTCGTCGTCTTGGTAGCGGTATCTGTAAAGATATGAGAAGTTAGTAGTTGCGTGATTTCTATAACTCGCAAACAATTCTGGCTAGGTTAGGTAGGTAGGGCCAGTTGCGAGATATTTTACACGAAGTTCTATAAGTTTCACTTGCTTTTTCAGAAACAGAATTATCTACCTACATTTTGAAGGGGACTTTTTTGATTTACAGAATAAGAATTAGCTGGTCAATCCGTCTTAGATACTGTACTCACCCATTAGTCACAACATCTTCAAGCGGTGTGATAGGCGGAGAAGCCTCCTCATCATCAGTGATTTCTTCCCGATGCTTCTTGCGATGTCGCAGCATGCTGTGCTTCAGGGTGAAGCGACGTCGGCACAGGTCGCAAGCGAACGGCCTCTCTCCTGAATGAGTCCTCATGTGACGACGAAGGTCTTCTGCAGACCAGAAACGACGGATACAGAATGCGCAGACCACCTATAACAGAAAAAAAAAAACACTTTGTAGAAGGACGTTTTGTTCGCGAACCGACCCTGCTTCGCACAGTTTTTACAAATTGACAAACACATCGCGACTTCTTTATTATAATAATATTATGTTTGTTTCATATGAATTACATTATATGTATAGATAAACCTTTAGGAATAATTTCTCTAAATGATGGGGAAAACTGCATCCGAATCCATTGTTTAGTTTAGAAGAACAACGGACACGAAACGTTAGTAAGTATATAAATAACAAGTCTGTCTTATTTCTATAGCCAGTAAAGATTTGAATCTTACCTTTCTGTTAGCATGGTCAGGGAACTTCCCCCTTTCATCATCATCAGCGCTTTCGCTCCGGTCACTAGCAGCATCCAAGGCACCCTTGCTGACCAACTGCTCATATTCCGTCGTATGTCCCGTCGCCAAGTGGGACAGGGCTCCACTCCTGTCTCCAAACGATGCTTCGCACAGATGGCATTTGAAGACTAGACCACCTTCATTCGTTTCTTCCACGATTTCAGGGTTTGGGGAGCTAGGTTGAGAATCAGCCCCGTGTCTTGAAGACATGTGTTTTTTCAAAGTCTCGAGTGATGAAAACGTGCTTGTTGGACACGACACGCATTTGTAAGGCCTTTCTGGCACTGCTCTAGTGTCGTTTATAGGCTGTGGTGGGGATACTGTATCCGGAATCGGCTCAGCCAGGATAGCTCTGGCGGAACCTCCGTGCTTCCTCAATAGATGGCGGTCGCAGTTCGACTTGGTGGTGAAGAGAAGTGTGCAGTGCGGACATTTGAAGGGTTTCTGTCCAGTGTGCGTGAGGACGTGGCGACGGAGGGATGATGACCAGGGGAACTTGCGGTGGCAGTAGGGGCATGAAACACGGTTCGGTGCTAGGCTATAAGCTGACTTCTTCTTTGGTGGTAGCGCCGTGTCTGTTTCTGATCTGAAAACAAGTTATAGTTCGGTTAATACTTTCCAAAATATTGCAAATTCAAAATGGCGTAACGAGGCAGGCTAACCATGTAATCTTGAGAGCCCCGAGGACAAACTAAGGTAGAAAGACTGTCGAATATGAGGGGGCTCAACTCTATAACTCTATACCTGAAGTCATTAAAGAATTCAAATGGCTTCCAACTTTTAAAAGTTTGGGACAAACACTATCTCCATATTTTAATTTTAATGATTTCGAAACCAATTATAATGTAAAGGAGATATAACGTTTAACTTACTTATTTTCATCGCTGCCAGAGTTATTTCCCTCACTTGTGGAGGCGACTAGACCCTCTTCATCTTCTTCCTCATCGCTGCGAGTAGGCACCACTGGAATAGGTAGTGGCTCTTGAGTCGGCGAGACAGAATTTGTTCCAGAGTCAGTCTTATCATTGGTTATAGGAACAGGCTTGTTGATTAAGTTCCCAGCGATTTTAAGATCGAAATCTTTAGTCATTTCCTGTTGGCACGTAGCCATTAGGATTTCAGCTGCCGCACGGCGCGCCGCGGTATGATCTTCCGACTTGTTTTCCTGCTCAGGTTCCTCATCGATTACGAGAGTATCTTCTTCATCTTCCTCATTGTCAGCTACTTCGTCTGAGTCTCGTCGTACAGGCGAGCGCTCAGATTGTTGCAACGGCCTTTCAAGGTGGCGAGCTAGTAAGGCGAATTTCATGCGATCAGTCAATGAGTCGGGTGTTGGGTACGGTGGGGGTGCCCTCGGAGCAGGTCGTCTCACACTCCAGTGCTGAGGATGTTGTTGCTTTACATGGCGTTCCATGTTAGACCGAAGGGTAAACCGCGCTGAACATTGAGAGCAGGAAAAAGGTCTTTCAGTTCTGTACCTCCTTTGTTTTTGCTTGGGCATCAAAACACCGTTCTTTATTACCATCTTCACGGAGTCCGTTTGTGGGACGAGAGTGTTATTCATAGATGGGCGTGGAGATTCAGGGTGTGGCGAAGGTATCGGAGAGACCGATGGCGGTGGTTTAAGTTCCTCTTCCTCAGGCTCGATCTTAGGCTGACTGTCCTGGTCATTAGGAACGAGTCTGCCACCAGACATGCTCAAGCCCCGAATGATTTCTTTCTGTATGTGCTGTTTTATTTCGGCAAGTTCCTGGGAATCAGTAGGGTGAGGAAAAAACGAAGGTTGAAGTAAGTAAGGCGCGATAGGAAAGGATGGCGGCAAAGGTAAACCAGGGATTCCAGGAACTGTGCCAGCATACAATTGTGAGAGCTGGGAGGCATAGTAAGATGGATCGATTTTAGGAAGGGAGTTTTCAAAAAGTCTTTGCGACGCTAAAAGGAATCTTGTCTTTTCGTATGCTGAAGCAGCGACGCTCGCTGGGTCAGGCTCGAAGGAAGGACGTGGTGGGGCTTTAGGCTCCTCAGAATCCGTGTCCGGTTTCTTCTTACTGAGATCAAGAACATCACAACTGTTATTGTCACTGGTGCTCAAGTCAACAGGAGCTTCTTCATCGTACGAATCGTGTGAGATGTCATTTTGCTTGTACGTGATTTCTGGTGGCCTAAACTCAGGGATTCGCGTCAACTGACCAATACCCTTCACTTTAATTCGAGGTTGTGGTTGCTCTACGTCTCTTGGCATAGGCAGAGGTAGAGGCGACTCAGGTAATGGCAATGGTAACGGTTTGGTTGTTAAGTTAGTGACTGGATGTCTGTCAGTAATGAAACTCGGAGTAAAGTGCGTTAGTGGCGTATCGCGTCCCGAACTTTCGTTTCGCCTGTCAATGTCAGGGGTGTGAAACGCGAGCGATCGTTTCACTTCATCCCTTGCAAGTTTAGAGTTCACTTCGTCATTATTAGGATCTTCAGATGGGTGGTAAATTATTGAGCGTTTCACATCTTCTCTCGTGACTTTAGCATGTCTATTCCTTAAGTGTCGCTCACAGTTGGCTTTGGTAGTAAAAGCGTAATTACAGACGGCGCATTCATACGGCCTGTCCCCGTTATGTGTACGCATGTGACGTACTAACGCAGCCTTATCTAAAGAGGCATGAGGGCACATGTTACACTGATAAGGTCCCGGGCCCGTTCCACTCAAGTGCACTCTATTGTGTCCCTTCAAAGCTCTTAGGTTGGGGAATTTGGCAGGGCACAACCTGCAGGGGAACTCTCCACGCAGCTTCATTCGTCTGAACTCCGCTGCGAAATTGTCCTGGGTTTCTTCTTGATCTCTGTCCTTGATAATGGTGTCAGGAGGGGTTAGAACCGAACTTTCTAAAGACACTCTGGTGCCAGTGAGCCTCTCTAGAAGGCCTCCGGCTGACGTGACATTTAATATCGATTGAATATCTGCCAAATCGCGAGCGGCATCGATGTGTCTTATGCCGTTGGTAAGATGATTATCGTCGAATTTGGGTGTGAATCTGTCCATTGGTGGTGTCAAAGTACCGGGAATGCCAAAAGACCTGTTTCTGAGATCTAATTTGGCAAAGAAATCTTCCCTGCGATCTCGTTCAGGGCTGGTAGGGATGCGGGTGGTAGACAAGCATGATTTCCTGTGAATTTCCAAAGCTTGTCCACAAGGGAAGTCTCTATAGCACATGTCACATCTGTAACGCTGATCTGTCACTGACACATGAGGGTTTTTCTCGCAGACTCCTCTGGCAATTTCAGGGAACTTCTTGCTTGAGAAATCGACAAAGGTAAGATCGTCGAAGCCAGTCTTGGTGTCGTCACTGTGCGCAGTGAATCGGTGGATGTCGAAAGCGTTGACCGAGTCGAATCGCTGCCGGCATTTGGGGCACTCGAACCTTGCTGTTCTTTTGTCCATCGGGATGGGTGATGGTGAGTTGGATGCGGCACGTTTGCGCGCTCTCCTTAAATCTTCCTCCTCGCTCCTGTCAGATCGGTTGTCACTGTCGATGCTCGTCGTCCTAGTGACGCGCAGGTCTTGGTTTTCAATTTGAACGCCGTCCATTTCTTCGTCGGCCTCGATTTTAGCTTCACTGATGACCTCCTCTGTTTTGATTTCTGTAACAAAAGAGTACATGTTACAATTGATTACGGATTGTATGTTTGAATAACGCGGGGCGCTTTCTTACAATTCCAAGAAAAGTCGACAATAGATGAGTCAGGCAATTCACTTGTGCGAGGTCGACATATTAGAATAATAATATCTGATATTATTATCATCATTGGAAACGATTCCTGTTAAAATTTGCTAATAGTTTTTTTGAAATGTATCAACTAATTAGGTGTTTGTTTGTTGCTACTCGACAACAGATGGCATTGTTTTGTTTTGCAGTATCCTATGCGCAAACAAATGCTATCGTCTCGATCTAATCATAAAATATAGTTTACATCCCTGAAATAGCGAATCATCGAAGTAAATTGAAACCTAAAAAGCTTTTGTCAACTTTATTTCTATGAAAACAACCTTAAAACTAGTTCTATACGAATCAAAATTGAACAACAGTATCCATCCCTAAAATTCTCAAACCACAACAAAGTTCTCGACGGATGATTCACACTATCTTTTGTTTTAAAACGAACGGTAACTTTGATAAAAAAACTGTTCTAACCAGTACGAAATAAAGCGTATTTCTCCTTGCTTCCATTCCAGTGAGCCTCACCGAGGCACAGGAGGGCACAAAAATCAATAAGACTGACACCTAGTGGGCTATAGCTAGAGGAGTGTGTATGGTTGGCAAGCGACTGAGTCACGTAAATGCTATCAGATCGTTGTTTTGTGAAAAGTAGCGATTGTGAGATACTTTAGGGACGTGCTATGAATAAATACATAGATTTGGCGGGTAATTCCATAAGCTTCACGCTCGATTTTCATGATGGTGGAATTCACCAAACCCAGACAGACACATTAGGTATATACATTATAAAATATACAAGTTGTATGAATGAAAACGTTTAGTTGAAAACCGAGATAATACTAGAAGGAAAATTGTATTAATAGAATTATATAATTCAACAACAGAGGAAGCTTTTAACAATATTGCTGTCGCTGAATGAAATTTTACTGTCCGTTTTTTATTTTTTGCCTACAAATAGTTCGGGCCCCAAAACTGTACCTTGAGGTACAACAAACTTTTACGACCCTTGAAGTAATTTCTGAAGGGATTTTTGGGCACAATTCATCTAATAGTTAGTGGGTCGGCTAAACTAGATCTTAATAACACCCATTTTTTTTTCATTCACTCACAGATTTTCAAAGAACATGCGTAGATAAGAATAAGGCTATCAGATGCTTTCGTGAAATATGTAGGTAGTAGCATTTGGAGCATATTAAATAAACGTGCGTTGAATAATTTAATTTATCTGGCTGGAAAAACACAGATTTTATTGAGATTAGTTCGCGCCAATGTGCGTTTGGATTCCGCGATGTTCTATTTAGAAATTCCATTATCTATGATTAACAGAAGCGATGAATCAAAAAAGTAACGAAAATTAAAACCTTATTTCTTGAAATGTCGATATTATTCTATCCTATGCTAACAATCACTAGTCGCTAAGGCTTATAATCGCATTTAATACATTCGATATTATCGTTAAAGATTCTTGAGGTAGGTTAGTCACAAAGAATATTATTCCCTACTTGATTTAAAAGAAAACATACTGAATCATCTATCTACTTTTTGTTATGATATTCCCGGCTATCACTTCTACTAACAATAATGTACCTATATGAACTACGTAGTACCTACCCAGATAAACGGTTCTATCAATGGATAAATATTTTAACCACCACATTCTAATTTATTGTTCACTATTAGCCAATTTAATATGGCAGCACTGAAACACACACTTAAGTTAAGAGGCACTATGGCAACACTATTCTTTACAGACTATTTATGTAACCACATTTTCACCGTTCCTGACAGAGAGTATGTTCCCGTCATGTCAGGTGCACAGTTCATCAATGAATGTTTAGCCAAAAGAGGAACTTGCCAATAGTAATTCCCGAGCAGGACAATGTATTTGACTCATAAGTACGTCACTAGCCTACATATACGAGATTTCTAATTAATGCATAATACCAAATTAGGTATAAAATAAAATTATATAATTAATAATTGACATTTACTGCGTTTTGGGCGGGAGGAAAAGTTTGGTTTTAAATATAGAAGGTCCATCATTATCGTCATCCGGAATATCATCTGTTGTGTCATGTATGATTTTCGTCAGCCGGAATATCATCTGTTGTGTCATGTATGTATTAATGAAATCTTTTTCTATAATATTTAAATTAAAGTTAGTTTTAGGTACCCTTTTTCCTGGTAACATTATATCATCCGAACTTATATCAACCATTTAACTGCTGTGTAGACGTAGAGGAAATAATGTTTAAAGCATGAACAATCGAACCTATAAACTGTATAATAAAAACGGGCACAAATCCAAAGGATGTGAAACAAAAGGCAGTACCTAGTTCATGACGTATTAGGTACAAAATTCGACACCTTCTTCCAAGTTTTGTGCGCATTCACCTAAATTACGTTTATATGTCGTATATCATGCATATTTAGATAAACACATCCGTTGAGACTCGAATTACACAGAAACTGTCGATAACAGTATGTTTTACTTGCATGAAGAAATAAATGAAAATGGATGCAGAATATTAAGCGCACCTATATTAAGATTTCAGAATGTATTCACCCTCCACAAAGGCGATTTTCGTTTGCAAATTTTCCCGGATCTGTTATTTTGGGGAGGGAGATTTGCACCCCTATTTCAAGCCCCTGGCTACGCCCATGAGATTTCCCCCTAGGGAGACAGACTGCCCCAACCAAGAGGACGGTGGAGTGGGCGGTTTGAGCTTTATCAGGCAAAAATCTGCTTTATAAGAGAAAATTAGACGACAATTTTACTAGCTATATAACAAACTTACGTTTAAGCGCTGATTACATATCTTTCGGAATTAAAACCTTTAGTAAAATAATATCTACGGTTGACTAAGATTAATAGAAGCCACTTTGGTTATTGTGATATGGCTTGACATCGTGTGGGCCTCGAAGTCTGCATCTTCCATCGGTTGCAATAGAGCATTTTCAGCAGTACTCTACGAATCAGTAATACTACATCTATTATGACCATCATGAGCATCGACACCTCATTTGCATAACACCTTTTCCTCAACATAATACCACTCAGTTCACATAGCCAGCTTTTAAAGAAACCATGAACAAGCAAATGTATCGTGTCGGGTTTTCTTAGCAATAATCATTTCACGCAATCTTGTCTGTAACTTGATGCGTGTGCGCGTTGTTGGTCGGTGTCACACCGGAGTGTATCAATTTGTTTGTCATCCTACTGTTTTTTTTGGGTATGCCATCTCGCAGGTCAACCTAGGAGGTCCTCGGCTGCTTAACCAGATTTGCCTGTGGTTGCATCAATAAATAAAGGCCTCCAGCCACGGCATACAAATTTAGAAACTAAGCGATACACGATAAGGGAATCCCCTGTAGGGTACGGACGTCGGCTTAGGGCGTCGCAAGTGACGGGTTGGATTGGAATTAGTGATCCTTCTGTGCTTGTTGTCTTATGAATAAGGATTATTTGTCAAATAAGGCAGGTCAAACTTTTTAATAAGTTTTATTATAGTTGTAACTGAATACTACTACTGTGGTAAACGATGCAAAAGGAGTATGGATGGCATAGCAGGTGGCATTCTGTAGGTTCTGCCTTCTTGCATGGGACAAATGCGTGAGTTTATGTATGAGTGACGGTTCTCTTTTGAAAGCGATTTGGGCTGATTAGAAAAACTAACAAGTTTTACTTACAATACTAGGAAAAATTCGAACACCACAAACGAACCACAGATTACATCAATATATTTCCACCTGCGACGGTGTTACTACAGTCATATTTTACGCAACATGTACGAGGAAAACAAAAGTGAAGTTTAGTCGCGAATGTGTCGAAATTGAAAACGTATTTATTCTCGGAAACTCTGAAATGCGCTAAATACACGCTTTTGGCAGCACGCGTTCAACGAACCAATGAAATTACGATTTAATGTCAATAAATAATTTCCGTAATTGGCGTAATGTTTAGATTAATTAATAATGATATACTTATTGTCAGCTGTGAAGTTACCTTTAATAAATAAATAAATAAATTGACGTAATCGGGAATGTTACTATGCAGTAACAGGAAAAAAATATGCGAAAGAGCCAAATATGGCAGATTTGTAGTCAGCTGTGGTCTGGAAAAGTTGCTGAAATTGATTCATATTCCTCTGACGATGATGAACAGGACATATAGATGAGTTCACCAACGGAATGTTTTTTGATACATGGGTTTATTATGCCTTTAGTTGAGGTGAATGATCTCAACAAATTCCTTAAACTTTTACTAGTTTCAGCTGTACCGTATCTTTAAGGAGACAGTTCCAGCTAAATTATCCACCTGTGACACGATTGGTCCCTGCGTTCAGAACGATGTAGTCTATCATTTTCAAAAGCTGTAGTAAGCTCCAAAACATTAAACGCTTCATAGTTTTTCGCCCTATGAGCTTTAATGAATCGATTGTTACCCAGAGTTCGTTTTAACGTCCTTCTTCGGGCTTTTTAGCGAAAATAAACTCTCAATTGAGCACCGGATAACCAAAAATAACTCTTATATTAATATTCAACGTCCAGTAACACGTGTAGGGTCATCAAAATAGTACAATCACGGAATAAACACCATCCGAATTCAACATACAAGCGAGTTCAATAACTTCATATACGGAGAAAAGGTGTGACATAGAAGCGCTGGCGCACCGTGACTTCCTCCTTCCCGCTTATTCGGAATTTAAATCGACCTATCGCCATCCCGAAGTGTCCCGAAGTGAGCCGAAGTTGCACGACAATAACTCTTATTGTCTGCATAATAAGATGGTTGTCTTTCTAACGGTGGGCGGCGCATATTATAAGCTATTTGATTGATATGTCGGGGACGTCGCACAGTACCGCTGCTTTCTTCAACACTCCAATGAGCCTCAACGGTACTGAATTACACCATGTAGTATCTCCAAGCCGTCACTTATGGTGTCGCCATCGGCAATTACCTGACCATACGGGTTTGCTTTCGCAACTGTTGTTTTGCTGGGAAATCGAAGTATTTTGCACGGTATTGTGGTCTAGTTCAGCTTTCCTGGCGGTAAACTTAAGTTTGTCTGTGACAACTGAGACGGCTATTGTCTAGAAATTGATAATGTGGTGCGCGGACGTTCATTTTGTACGTTTGTTAGCGTTGAACTCGTTTCGGATCTCGGGGGAAACTTAATTATGGGATTAAGCAATTGGTACGACATTTTGGTTGAGATACTTTCTATTTGTTAAACCAATTTGTCATTGCAAAAGGTACTTGAGTTTCTTAAAATGACAGCGGCAGCAATAATACCACAAATTAAAGATTTAGCAAAATCCTTTCAATCAAAAAACATTCCCGTAACATCAATGAATTCCTAAAACTCATGAACGAAGAAAAACAAACACGACTAAAAACAAATAAAATCAACAAACCAAAGTTTTATACCTCATCATCACTCTATGGTCGTACTGTTTATGGTTTTAAGATGGCGTCCTGATTAATGCAAGTCAGGAGCGAGCCTTCCGCAGTAACGGTGCTGTTATGATGCCACGGTGATGTCTGCCTTCAATATTTTATGGGACGTTATAGTTCTGTTGGTTACTGGGACGTTTGACTGGATCCTGGGCTGTCTTGGTTCCAGTTCTAAGGTACGAAAGGTTACTCTGAAGTTTAATGGAGAAGAATTTGAGGAACTCGATAAAATTGCTTTGCGGTAGCGTCAATAGAGTGATGATTTTATATCAAGTGGATAATTTTAAATTATGTTTTTGTGGGTTATTTCATGGGTTCAAGATAGTTGTGTTACTGATTTTTCTATCTCGGGGTGATATTCTTTCTATGCGTGTCAATTGAACTGCTGGACATGGAAATTACTAGATGGATTGAACTCACTGATGAGGTCCAATTAAGAACCTACATATAATTGTGCATTCCACTACATCTCATTTTCATCTTCATCCCTTTCCTTATCTCAAATTATTTGGGGGTTGACGAAAATTTGTTTTCGTTTTCCATACCTTCATACATCTCTCTTAGCCGCCATTTTCGTTGTCCCCCTACGTATGTCTTATCATCTTTCACTATAGATCATTGTTACTCACTCTAAATTGGTTTCATACATCATCATCATCTGCTTAGCCATTTCTCAACTATGACGGGGTCGGCTTCCAGTCTTATCGGATGCAGATGAATACTGGGTAATATGTTACCCCTAGGTAAGACTGGTCACGACCCGTTACTACAGTCAAAAATCCGAAATAACTCAATATGAATTTAATGTCTTTGTTTTCAATTCAGAGGAAGTCGCCGATTTAATTACTTACTTTGTTATTAGAAAGAGCGAGGTTTCAAATTCTTCATTAATGTGTTTATTAATATCTAGTGTTCGGGCTAACGTGTGTTTTTCCAAGAAAATAGAAATATTCGGCGTAGTCGGAATTTTATGAATGAAATATGTTGATGTTAACGAAACTTGGATCTTTTTACATGTGTCATGTTTCAATGCTTACGTAGTGACATGTTTTGACATTATATTAGAGATTAGGAGGTGATCTAATTAACATTGTAACAAATAACGTTGCGTTTTTTTTGTTAGGTAATGGAATTATATTCTTAAATTAGAAGTCGCCTTATGTAGTATTTTGAAGATGGAAGAATGGATGTGGATGGATCATGTCATTTAGTTTAAATAGGTTTTTATACTTTATTTATGTAAATTCTTTTATATGCTGAGAATGGGAGAATGTTGTGAGTTGTATTTGTGGACCATTTTTTATTATACCTGGTATTTATTGACATGCCTACCGTCCTTCCATACCTATTATCACTGTAATTTGAAAACATTGTAAAAGCGAATTATTTTTAAAAGAGTAACCGTGGAGTTTCTTGCTGGCTCTTCTCCATAGGAAACGACCAATTGGAACCGTGCAGCTTCTGACGTTTCGTAAGTGCCCATGTAGGTTTAAATTAAATTAAATATTTTGTTTTTGATGCAATAGGTATTTTCAGGGCATTTAAAAATGAAATTTGTTTTGTTTTTAAAATACGTGAGTAGATTATTGCGTCATAAATCGGGGTTTTCTTTCAATCTACGTCAAATCTAAGCTGTGTACCTGTACACTCAGAATTATTCCTCTATTACTAAGCACTTATGCTCGAGAGCACTTAAGACAGAACATACAGCCAACTAAGATCCCATTGTACCTTCTACTGACGTCATCAGATAAAACGAAATCTCGATAAGAAATCGATCGATCGCACGCCCAAAAATGGTTTCCACTTGATCGCTCGCTTTCTCCGAACGGAAAAGCGTCCCAATTAGGCGCATACGCAAGTCGCGGGGGGAAGAGGGGGTACTGGGCAGTAGAGATGTGAATAATTGAATGTTAATTCGTTTAGGGCCCGAGAGATGGCAGGACCGTCGACCCGGTGTTCGTGATGAGGTTACCAAGTGATGCCACATATTTCTTGTTGAGTGCTTTGACACTGAGTTAGTTTGGATGTAGCTTGATTGATAGGCAGACAGACACGCGTATGGTTTAGTGGATAATTTGAATAGTAATGGAGTTTTAAAGAAAAATATTTGCAAAAGGAGAATAAGACATTGAAAAGTTTACATTAAAGTTTATTACTAATTTCGTTTTTGTTTTTTTTTAGGCACACCATAGAGTCAAAATTTTTAGGACAAGATTTAAAATATTTAATGTTTTTTTTTTCTGTCAATAAAAATGCAACGTGAGTAGGTACTTAATGGACCTATAAAACAATGCTAGGTGTGTTGTTATATAATATGTATTCACGATCATATAGTAGCAAAGTTATTTCAATCACAATAGATTTTACATACACGTGGAAGCTTATTGATTTAATTAAGAGTACTTAATTTAGATTTTATACAGACGTCGTTTTGATTTTGTTAAAAATCATGACATGTAAGTACCAAAGTAAATGTTAAGTTTTGTTCAGCTGGTCCACACCTGACATTATATCTTAGCCAATAAAAAGTAGATTATAGTCTAGGTATGGTCAGAGAAAGTGTGTTAGTCTATGGGCTCATACTCGAGTTAGCTGTGACATATTATTATAATGATAGCTACCATCTTAGAACAATGCTTTATTATTATTCCTCTAAGTATTGGGGCGCTCTGTGGAGCTCAGCTTAATTTATCAGCCAGTGACTTCTATCTATTCCTTATTTGAAATTTAATTGGCTTTTAGCCAGTTTGAGACTTATAAGGACGTGAAAAATTGTTATCTATGGTATAATATTATATGTTGAGGTCAGGTTTTTCTTAAATTCCGAAGTACCTATTTGTAAAAATACTTTTTTCGATGCCATCATTTAGTTAGGTTAGGATAATACATTTTATTATTTTTATTAATTATGTATAAGTTCTTATTTATGTTCATTTCACGGTAATTGTAATCAAATATAAATTATATTTACCAAAGAACTCAAAAGTGAGCCAAATAAGATATCACAAGAAACTGTAACAGACTTCTACAGGTTCGTCATTATTTGCCGTTTCGTATTTACAAACAGCAATTAGGGCCGGAAGACGACTCAAATGGGTTATCAGATAAAGTACCGTAGGTGCTACACCTTCGACAGACGTCCTAATCGGTCAGAGGACATTGAGAGCACCTAAAATGTTTAGTGAGACATTAAACTGTTGATAAATACCTATTTGCATTTAGTGCTGATAAAAGTAGCTGGAAAAGCGAATGTTTTACAAAAATTTAAAAAGTTGTTTTGTTTCAAATGGGAAATGCGTATGAATATAGGTTTGTTTGTCGTTATTTTTTGTAGAACGAAGAAGAAATGGCACGTGTATCGACAAATACATGAGACGATTAATGTGAGCACTTAGGTAATGTGTCATGTCGTAAATTGATTCACAATTCCTGTTAAGATGATAGTCATGATTATAACGGAAAAAGGAAGTAGATTAGTAAATCTAATCTAGAGAATGCTTCGTGATTTCCTAACACTGCAACATAAGCATTTGTTTCATGTGATTCATATGGAGTGTCGTTTAAATATTGATCTTACTAAAAAGTATTTTTCGTGTTCTACTTTTTTTATCTAGGCCTTGATTTGAACGCCGATTTGGAAAGCCTTGTATTAAAGGAAAAGCACTGTGGAAAATCTCAAGTAGAAAAAACCCAAGTACCAAACGCGACCTATAACTTCACCGTATCGAGAGCAATGGTGATGAAAACAAATACTTACACAAAGTAAAGCGACTTGAACTTGTAAGTCGGAGCCGATATCAATGGGCCACCACTGCTCGCTGAAAAACTGAGGTATGACGTATGAAATATTTGTAGACCAACTAAAGAAATCTGAGGGGCGATTCTGGTAATTTTAAGAACGTTCACAGTCTGATCTCAGTGTCAATCTGTCAAAAATTCCTATACATTTTTGTAATTTTTTTGTTATTCGATTGTCGCCGAGATGACACTGCGAACGTTTTTAATTACGAGAATTAGCCTTCAGATTTGTTTGAGACTAGGTAAATGGGAATACGAGCTTGTGTCCACAACTCCACGTCAATACTCGTATTTTGCCTGCGGTACAGACTACTATGTTTATTATGAAAAGCCGAGTGATGTATGACGTAAGCAGTAAGTTATTCACAGAAGAAAAATATTTAAACTTTTAAAGCTTTCCATTGTTCCTATTCGAAGCTCCATTCTAGATATCACTGAATCTATTGGTTTAAGGTACCGTTGTCTGCATGAATGGCCTTAAGATGTCTGTTGACACAAGTGTATGACACAAAAGGATGTTAGGATCTCTCTCGAGATTGCCGCGTCGGCTGAGCAAACTAAATTCCGTGTCCGATTGTCTTAATGAGTGTCTAATGAGATATTTTGTGTTATGTTTGGCTTACGAAACTTCGCCTTGGTTTTGTTAAATCTCACTGTTTGAACAGTGGGTCTTAAAGGGCTTTATTGTACCGCGTTGTAGGAGAATTTCGAGGACGGATCACTTGTTGTCTGGGTAGAATTTGATCGATATGTAATTAATATGTTATCTGACTTGATGGTATCGTTATACGTACACATGCTAATACATATTTTGTAATTCAGCGGGGTAGTTGCGTAACACAGTAACTGTAGGAATCGCTTTCAATTTGACAGTTCAACACAGCACGTTGTCGTTGTCGGCACGGCTGGCGTAGCGGTTAAGCGATTGACTGCTGCGCTGCGTGTCGCGGGTTGGATTCCCGCACGGAACAAATATTTTTATGAGCTACAAGTAGTTGTTCCGGGTCTGGATGTTTGTGTAAACGCACCCACAATACAGGAGAAATTCCTAGGGTGGGGCAACGTTAAAAAAAAAACATACATTCATTGTTTTATTTACGTTGTTGAGCAGACGAGTTTTTCGAAAATATCATAGGTACTTTTAGTATGCGTGTAGGACACACGAAAAATTAAGTATTTACAGTAATAAATAAGTTTCCATAGAATATTTGAAATATTATCATGTAAAATATTAATTGCATGAAGGCAGAATTTTCTAGTAACGTGTCCTCTAAGTGCCGTAAATGTTATTTGAAATAACAATTGTCGATACACACCTGTGATGGCACGCCACAGATAAGAAGAATATAGATACTCAGTTTAATTACTTCTATTTGAAGTGTCAATAAAATTTACAATAAAAATTTGCTTGCAAGCCTCGGCTATTTTACATAACTATAATGAAGAATCCGTCCGATATGTCGCTCAATACCGGATGCCAAGTCATAAACATTATCAGCTGCTCTAAAACGTTGTAATAAAATATGAGGGTAGTCGTATAAATGCTCGGGTGTCGGGTACCGCGCGTGCGCGCCATCAGTCGTCAGGTTGCTGTCATTGAGCGCGTAAGCATCTTGTTGCACCGGAGATGCGATCAATGGTGGTCTTAATCTTAATGGACGGCGATGACTTTATGTTGGATAGAATGCTGACTTGATAAAAGGTTGCATGATTATTCAATAATTATGAATTACACATGATAAAGAGGTACTTACGTTGGGAAGATGGCGGCTCGGCCGCGGGAGGCGCGGGCGCGTTTGCAGCACCCTGCATGGCCCGCGACGGTCGACCGCGCCTGCGCCTAAAGGAAAACAAGAAGAAAATCTTTAATTTTCTTTCTAATAAAAAAAAGAGAAATCAACTATTATCATTATACGCTGAGACCTAATGTTTATTTAAATTTCCATGAATATAAAAATAACATCAATGTTTTGATTCAGAAATCAGTAGGTAACGCGTCCGCGAAAATAAAAAATGATGGTTAACGCACTTTAAAGCAGGTGTGAAATAAATGTAATTGAACGGCTCATGGAGTTTCTTTATTTTATTTTTATGTTCTTAACACTTATTCTCAATAATGTAAAATACCCGTATGTTTTTATGTTTTAATTAAATGTTTAAAGCGGTTTTATCAAGCGTGTGGTCTTCTTACCAACTTTTAAATTTTTTGAAAAAGACTATTTCGACATTTATTTTGTAATTTAGCAGTAGGAAAATTATCGTTACCATGATTGCATTATATATGTATGTAAAAATAATTGTTTTCTGACGTTTGTTACGGATTTTTTCAAAAATATTTGCGGCACAAAAAAAAACATTTTAAACTAAAGTAGAACTTTCAGGTGTACAAAACTATTTCTATGCTATTCTTTAAGTTCTAGTTGTATGATTAACATAATATGTAAATACTTAGAACTAGACGTTGTACGTTATTTACCTCCTCCCAGGACAAAATGACAAGACATTTTGTACCAAAGTGTGACATCAACCTAAAAACTATAGTAAATAACTGAAAATGTTCGATAAACCAGCTTGTAAGTGACAAAGAGTATTGAGTCGCGTGTTATCTGCGGCTTCCTGCGACACTTGACGCTAATCATCGATCGGCGAGAAATGAGGGTACCTAATCTACGTGCACCTATCTGGTGGGTGGGGCCACCAGCTTTGAGAACTGGCTTGAGACTGTCCTTTGAGGTAATTGCGAAACTCATTAATAATATGATTGGCTTTCGTTTTGACGGCTCAACAATATTCATTACGTTATTTAGCAGACAAATATTTCGAACACAGAAGTTATGGATTAGCAATAGCTACTGGAAGCATATTATGTTCGAAAAATGATTCAGATTCTGTTTAGGTCTTAAATCTTTTATTTAGAGCTATGGTAAGATAATTAATTTAGTATCTATTATTTTACTAACTTTTTTGAAAAGGTATAATTTTTAGGCGCTCTTTTTAAAAAGTAAACGAAACTGAACCGTCACGCTCAGGTTGGTGACGCTGTATCGTGAATACTCGGCGCCTACTTGGCTCCAGTCCTAGGTTTATTATCGAGAGCTTATAAGCAAAGACAAAATATTTAAACTTTCGTGTTACTTTGAGTATAAGTTGTACCTATGTTTCCTTAAGTGAATACAAAGTATCTACTTAATATGTGTTCATTTAAAGGTGTAAGATTTTTGTTAGATTGTTTCTCTATTTTCATTATGTATTGTACTTTGATGAATGTAATTATATTGTAAATTTAATTATAAAATAAAGCTCTAGATCACATAGCCAACATCACCATATGCCTAGCCTTTTCCCAATTATGTTGGGGTCGGCTTCCAGTCTCACCGGATGCAGCTGAATACCAGTATTTTACATGGAGCGACTGTCTGTCTGACCTCCGCAACCCATGTACTGGGTACATACTACGATACCCCTTGGAAAGACTGGGCCTCCACTCTGTATGGTTATAATGATTCCCCGCGGAGTCTTACTACATTCAAACTACGTCAATATCGTGTTTTTTAGAAAACATTGTAACGGTAAGGAATCGAAATGTCATACTATGTATGTTCCAAAACAATTTGTCGATATCATCAATACGATATTAGCAGATTTCGTGTGTGATTGACGTGGTTACGATTAAGGAATCGTTAAGTGGTCATAGTGAATTCAGGCCGTGGTTGTCAAACTTTCGGTCTTCTGACGACCCGTAAGGACTGTCAAAGATCCACAAATGACAAGCGGGACCAACGGCGTAACGTGCTTTCCGGGGCACGGAGGGGTCTTTGTATCAAATAACCACCAACATTATTCAATTATATCACCTGGAAAACCCTTAAAGATAACATGCGGCTATTACTACAATTATTTTCCTTTTTATATCTTAAGGCGGTGATTTCTTGAAAACGCTCAAAAAGGTGGTTTTTTAAACCAGTGTATCTCTTTAACCGTAAATAATTTTGAAAGCAAAAAAATATATGATATTTTCAAGTCTTTTTTGCATACAGTGATGGAATTCAAAACATAATTAAACATACTTTAATGCATCAAAAAAATCATCAAAGTCACCTCTTAATTTTCTTTAAAACCAGTTTATTCCTTCAATAACAATTATTATTGTAATTAAAAATATACCATAAAATTTCAAATGCCAAACTGCATCCAGTGATGCATAATTTTTTATCAAATAGTTTATACCTAATTTTATACGATTTTATTTGCATTTTTACGACAATGCTTGCTCATTTATTATTCGAATTTATTCCAACAGATTTTAACCCGTATCCGATTGCAGTAAGAACTATTATCGCTCATAACGACAATGCGATGAGTACATTCAAAATTACCAGGGCCTTAAGATAAAATGATCAAAAAACAAAAGATAAACCTGCGAAATTATTACCTACGATATTTTTTTTTTTAACAAACACTAAGAACATCTGCACCTGGTGAAAGCAAAGTAAATCCTTTGTTTCCAACTAGCTTTTGCCAACAGCTTCGCCCACGTGGAGGTTGAAAATTATCCCACGGGACCGTACTATAGGAATAACAACAAAAAAAACTCTGTGTGATAAATTTCATCCAAATCCATTCAGTCGGTTTTGCGTGAAAGAGTAACAAACATCCATACGTACAAACTTTCGCGTTTATAATATTAGTAAGGATCATAATTTTAGCCGGAAGACGTCCATTGCTGGACATAAGCCTCCCCCCAAAAGGGGGTTTTTGCCATAATCGCCACGCTTGGCAGGTGGGTTGGCAATCGCAGTATGGTAGTGAAATGCATAGAGAACGCTGCTGCCCATTCTCTCGTAAGTCCCTTAGTCGCCTTCTACGACATCCACTGGAAGAAATGGGATGGTGCTATTCTTTTAAGTCCCCAAATGGAGGAGTATGGATAGCAGGATTAAAATTATAGTCACAATAACCAGTCAGCTGGCCAGTAGTTCAGTGCGCCTGCGCGTCTCGCCTTTTATTATAATCCAGACAATGTATGCTAATAACCCAATCGACTGGCTGGCTACTTGCATGCATGGATTGTCTTAAATTAAGTTATTTTTAGCATTGTTGAAAACATCGAAATGAAGCTTAATAGCGGACGTCTTAATTTCGTAATTAATTGCATTTTTGAGGGCATCATTATTTTTAATGCATAGTACAGTCGCCAGCAGGTCAAGCTATCCCAAACTGTCAAATTTTCCCAATTGAACATAAACCTTATTCATAAACATAAACCTTGTAATAAAGTTGAAAAACTATCAAAGAAATTTGACAGATTGGGGTAGCTTGATGTGCTGGCCTCTGTACATAAGTAAGACGTAGTATGCTAACTAAAATACGAGAAAGTTATCTGTCCAGCTGAGATAGATAATCACCTTAATATTTTGATTTAAATAGGTCTGAGAAAAAGAGACATGAAAGCTTTACCACGTTTTTTTTTTTAAATTTAAATCTGCTAAAAAATCAAACGGCGCTTACAAATAAAAACATACAATTAAAAATAATCATTTTTTACTGTCCCAAAAGTTTTGTCCGTATCGCACGGTCACCCTACTCCGTTCGCTAGTGCAGCGCACGCGCGTCTGACCTATTATAGTCCAGACAATGCGAGCGAATAACCCGCGGCTGGTAGCTGGTATGCGCGACTAGTTTATGTACTTATGTATTACCTGTGCTTACTGGTTACCTGGTACTATGTTCGTTACTTAATGTACTGATACTGGTAGCGTTATGCTGTCTACCTAGTCTGGTTTAGATGAACTGGATTTTGCTTGGTTATGTAGATGTATCTACTCCAACTTAATGTTGATTACTTTTTATAACATGACTGGCTTTCGCCAGGGTGGCCCGCGTGGAACTTTAATTCCCTATTTAACTCCCTTAGGGGTTGAATTTCGAAAAATAGTTCCTTATTCCTTGTCTACATTATAAAGGGAACCTCTGTGCAAAATTTCAGCTTTCTTGGTCCAAGGCTGGCTGGGCGTTGATGAGTCAGTCAGTCAGTCAGGACGTTTCTTTTTAACCGACTTCAAAAAGAAGGAGGTTATCAATTCGACATGATTTTTTTTATGTATGTTAGGGCATAACTCCGTCGTATAAAGACGGATTTGCAAAATTCTTTTTTCGAAAGGGGTTTACTCCGAAATGGTCCCATTGAAATTTCATATATAGATCTGATGATGCGTTTCGGAGACAGACAACGGAACTCTTCAATAAAATTACAGCAAATCAACCGCGAATGTTGCTATCGCATAAATGTGTATTGTTTTGACCCCAAGGATGTTGAAATTTCGAATTAGTGTGGGGTAGATAACTAAAAAGTGAAAAATAAAAACTTTTTTCAAAAAAATAACAACCGACTTTCAAAGAAACACTACAAAGTGCAAAATAACTTTAATTTCGGAAGGCGGTGACAAATAATTAAAATACACATCCAAAGTCACCGACTTCCCAAATTAAAGTTATTTTGCACTTTGTAGTGTTTCTTTGAAAGTCGGTTGTTATTTTTTTGAAAAAAGTTTTTTTATTTAGGTGTATGGAATAGTAGCATGCAAATAAAAACAAAAAAAAAAAATGCGTCGAGTTGAACCTCCTTTTTTCGTCGGTTATTTTTTTTTAGAGACGCAAGCATTTCCTCGTTATTTCTTTGCTTCTCATTAAATTATTACTGTTTTATTCAATTTTCCATATTATAGAGGTAGGAGGTATACTATAGGGTGTGGGATATCTCATTCTGTATCTAGACTATAGATAACCACTTCTAAGAGTTTCTCTCTGTCTTTACAGAAGTTTTCAGCGACACCCAGTGTTTTAGTGATCAATATACTATCCAATAATCAATTTATCATTTTCGATCTTCAACTTAATTAAATTCACCCAGTCTCTTGGGTACAGTCGCCAGCAGGTCAAGCTATCCCAAACTGTCAAATTTTCCCAATTGAACAAAAACCTTATTCCTTTGTGATAAAGTTGAAAAACTATCAAAGAAATTTGACAGATTGAGGTAGCTTGATGTGCTGGCCTCTGTACATTACCAGTTGTAACTACGCCATGTTTAAGTTTTGGTTAAGTTAGGATATTATCTATACTAATATTATAAAGAGGAATGATTTGATTGTTTGTTTGTTTGCATTGAATAGGCTCCGAAACTACTGAACCGATTTGAAAAATTATTTCACTGTTGGGAAGCTACACTATCCCCGGGTGACATAGGCTATATTTTATCCCCGTATTCCCACGGGAACGGGAACTACGCGGGTGAAACCGCGGAGCGCTGCCTAGTATTTAATAAAGTTTTTTGCAATATGCAGGTTTGTAAGTGTCAGTTGGTGTGTTGAACCAAATAATGAACACTGTATCACGTAAGAACTTTTTCATTAAATAGTGATTCAATTGGATTAAATGAACATATGAGGGTTGTTTTGATGATTTTAATGATTATAATTCGGTTAAGCCATATTTGTCATAATGACCTGCAAGCTTCATCATTTCAGCCGAAAGACGTCCACTGCTGGACATACGCCTCCCCCAAAAGGTGAGTTTTGCCATAATCGCCACGCTTGGCAGGGGGGTTGGCGATCGCAGTATGGTGGTAAAATGCATAGAGAACGCTGCTGCCCATTCTCTAGTAAGTCCCTTAGTCGCCTTCTACGACACCCACGGGAAGAAATGGGATGGTGCTATTCTTTTACGTTCGGCACCACACGGGACACCACAACCCGCATGTTTAGCATGACGATTTATATTTCTACGAAGAATAGACAGTGCTTTTTCTATACTAAGTCACATTTTGTTTCTCCTTTTTTTGACATCGCACCGTAGATATCCTTCTACAATCTGTCATTTTGTCTTTCGTTTCTAACGATCTCTGTCTAGATCCTTTTTTACGTGGACTATTTTAGAAGAATATTTCTTCCGTAACTGTCAAAATCACATTGAACACAAACATTCTAACTACTTCACGGCCACAAAGTATAAGCTGTGCTACCTATACGTATACCTACGGATTTCCTACAAAATCATGATTAGTTTAGAACGCATATCTGTGATTTAATAGAAGAACATAGCTGTCTACTCCTATTGTAAGTTATTTAGTTAATATCTAGTGATGTCTATTCTTCCGTCGATAAATTTGTGCTCGTGCTAAGCCTGCTGCAAATTGCAAAAAATGTTTGAAAAGTTTTTGAAGACATAAATTTTTCGTCAGTTATTTAAAAAAAATGCTATTCCATACATTTTGACCGCGTAGGTATTGCACTTTTCTATGAAACAGCAGATTCGTTTTTGGAAATACGACGAAAAATAACTACGCTAGGGGGTCTAGAATGATATGCTGAATTCATGATTAAAGTTGGCACACTGGATAAAAACTTATCCTGTATAGCGCATCACTTAAATAGTTTGATTCCGTATTTTCCAACATAATCTTGTAAAATCATTATTTCTCCGCCATATCTCAGTAATTCCCTTGCCTGGAAAATTCACATCTTGCGCCAAGTCTCACCTTTCATGAATACGCTAAATGCACTGAAACCGACTCTCAGCGGCGCCTTTGATGATCAGGATTACAGTTTACTTGGAATCGTAATACAATATTAATATTACTTATCTTGTTCGCGGCTCGCTTTGAACTCGGGAATTGTGGTTATCTATAGAAAATGATTTTATTTACTCATTGGTGGATTTGAGGGGCTCGTGGCTAAGTAATAACGGCCTCATGGGTCGATAGATCAGCACTCACGATTGATCATAATCGGTTTCGTTTTCACAGTTCAACAATATTCATTGCGGTATTTACGTTGTTGAGCAACACTTTTTTCGAACATATGAAGCAATGGTTTAACAATCCGTTTCAAAACGACACAGATTATGATGAATCGTGAGTTACGCAATTAGGGTGCTGCACCCTAATTGCGTAACTCACGATTGATCATAATTGGTTTCGTCTTCACAGTTAAACAATATTCATTGCGTTATTTATGTTGTCGAACAGACACATTTTTCGAACATATGAAGCAATGGTTTAACAATCCGTTTCAAAACGATACAGATTATGATGAATCGTGAGTTACGCAATTAGGGTGCTGGTCAAGCTACGTTTGCCGCGTTTCGCCCGTGGTTGGATGACCATCTTCACATATCAAAACAACTCCGTGGCTCGGAAAGCACGTTAAGCTGTTGGTCCCGGCTATCATTCGTGGATCTTTGACAAGGTTTGGTCCTCAAAAACTCAGAAAATAAAGGGTTTATAAATTATTTGGTTAAATTCTTTGAAAAAAGAACTTTGTACCTACTAAAAGTTTAGCAACAGAAACTTTTGTGCTTATGTGCAATTTAAAATAAGAACGACTTTTTGTAACTTTTCTTTTTGGATTCCAATTATCTTTGTTGTTCGCCTAATTTACAAGAACTTAAAAGTAAAAAGTTATGAAGACAGTTTAATTTCAGCAGTAATTATCAGCATTAAACTTTTAATAATAAGGGACTCAATAAAAAATAAAAATAAACTTTCGAATAACCTACCAACATCATTTTATTTTCAAATGTATTCCCCAATAGTGCCAACATCAAAAATGGAACGAATTCCAGTTGGGTCATTCTCAAAATTATGCACTCTTAAAAGTTTTAACGATTTAAAAGGACTGGATTGATTATTATTATTTTTTACGATATCTGTGATTGTTACATAAATGAAAATCATGTCCACATTTTCCATGTCTCCATTAAGAATGTAATAAAATAAAGCACCTATTGATTCTGTTATCACGAGTCACAAGGATTTCTTCATTATCAGTTGGTAGACGTGATCCGATGTCTGCTTCTAATCTCTACCTATTGTTAACTAATTATTACATTTATTTTGTCAAGTAGATTGAGTTTTGAGTACTGCGTTGGGAAGGTGATTTGGATCACGTTTCGATTATTATGTAATTTAGTTATGTTGTGTTGGGATTTTTTTCATTTTTTTTGGGAGCGTCATCTAACAGGTCAACTTAGAAGGTTGTTGGCTGTTTGACCTGACTGCCCTGAGGATGCCCTGATAAATTAAGGCCTTCACAGCCAGTTGTTGGTCTGGGATCTTCTGAAAGTTTCTTATTAGGTTTAGATGGCGATAAAAACAGGATTCCAGCATCAGTTAAAAAAAAAAAATATCTAACTCGAGGAATGTCAAATGTCAAATTGAATAGAATGCTCTTCATTATGTATGTTACCGTACAAATTACAGACATAAATATAGTAACAATGTCTTCTCAGTTTTCGACCTTTTACTTGATCTTCTCACTCACTCACTCTATGCGTAGTTGTTTAAGTAAAAAGGTACCTAAGTGAATAATATGAAATAATAACAAGTATTAGGAGATGAACACTACAGATTCGGTGTGAAATAACTTGGCGCATCTAATTACCGTATTATTGCGAAGTTTTCGTTACTCTGTTAACATTGAGACATTGGCTTTAAGAGGTTTGTATCTAAGATATTTATCTCAGGTACAGCGGGTCTATTCTTAAGAATCCCACCGTGAAAACTTAGGTGAAGTGAGCTTGAAGTGACCTGTCCTCCTTAGCATCAGGTGGAATGGCAGCTCCCTCTAGGCTTAATTTACCTTAGTTTTTTTACGGTGGGATTTTTACAAAACAGACCTTTTTTTGGATGGGAAATCATCAAATAACTTCTCCCGCTCTGGGCGGAACAGGAGGGCGTGTCAGACTTTTACTGACTAAAACCCACCCGTGTTCCCTCAGTTGCCTGTGTGGCAGGGGCCGCGGTATCTCTTTTGAACAACCAGCACCCCTGACAGGACCAGATCTGAGGTGGACTTTAAAAGTAGGTCGTGAAATAAGCTTTTAAGATTAGGTATAATTGGTATTATAAAGACCCCTGGATACTTTGATAAGGTTCTAATTGAAGACAAAACACTAGCTAACAAATCGTCTATCTCTAATATCGAAATGATACCTATAGATAAAAAAGCACCTTCTGTCACAATCGAATAATACAGAAATAAACGGCAATTACTAGATAAGCCAGTAACATCTGTCCGAATGATATCTGTCTGTCCGTGACAAAGTTATAACATCTTCATGTTGAGAGGCTGGTTGTCGCAATCTGGTCATTACTGCAGATGATGATAAACACTTGTCTTGTTTGATAAGTATTGTAAGGGTTTGCGCAAGATTGCGAATTTGAGAGATTAGTTTCGATTTAGTCGCATAGATAGCAAGAATTTTGCGTTTCGTTGAAAAGAACGACAAAGTATTTTGTAAAAAAAGATAGAAAACCAAAGCTTTCTATCTTTTTTGACGAAATACTTTTTTGTTGATAATAAAAAACTAACACGGACTCTATTCAGTAGTTATATAATATTATAACAGCATTTATTTCAACTAAACCAATCACAGAAACTTTTGAACTGTCAAGGAATAAGACTATAAGACAGTCAAAAAGAAATAGGTAGTTTAATGATAGCGATAGATAAATTAAAATGGGAATCTCATATGAATAAGGCATTTGCCTTAAGTAACTAATATAACTACAGAAGCATCTTGTAGAAATGGAAACAGATACCTATTCTTGATACAACATGAATGTTTCAGAAAGGTGGTGTCTTATTTATGGGTGTGGTACAGACCATCGAACTGAACAAATTTCGCCATCGTAATCGTGAAACTATTGTCATCTGTCCCATAGGTACAAAACTTTAATATCTATTCCTGATTTCCCACCCTAAAAAACCCAAACGCATAGAACGGCTGATTATTTAGATTATAAATGATGTTTGCCTAATGTCTAAAATAAATGACCAAAGAACTGCGCAACACCAACATTCAATCGATAATGTGCGCTGTTCTTACATAATTGTCTAAAGAGCACATCACGGCTATCTGGCACTTGAGATAGAAGACATTACCGAGATAATGGACGACAAATGTCTCAATGGGAGATGAGATTGAGACTTTATCTAGCAATTACTTAACTGAGCAGTGTATCTGACATGAGTCTCACTTGAATCATTGTTTCACAACAACACATAAGATCTGTTTTGTAATTTGTGTTATTGATGTTGACGTTTCTTTCCATTTATTTTTAACGGCAATTACTTTAGAAGGAGGAAAGATTCTATCTGTTAATCTAATTGGATAGTTACTTTTTAAGCAGAAGGATATTATATCGTCTGGTTGATCCTTTATTCTTGTTGTATCGCCATAATCTGCTTTGGTTGCTTAAGAAAGCGGTGGATGTCACACAATAACGGCTGTCCAAATAAAGAGCCTTTTTTGACACCTAAATGTCAAATGCTGGTGAAAATGACAGATTTTATGACGCCTGATGAAATATTACGGAACCGCTTTCTTAGGATACCTAAGCTATTCTCACTGCAAGTTACTATTACTGGTCATCATTATACCTAGGAAACGTAGCCAAAATCACAAAAAACGAAGATGGATCGGTAATCACTGAGCACAGTGATTATAATGTTATTAGCATCCTAGTCGATTAAAAATTTCCAAATTAATCATTTGGATATTTCTCTGAAATACGACAAAATGCTCAGTCATTTGCGCAGCATTAATCTGCTTAGATTAATTGAATGATAATGATTTATCTTTATTTACGACATGCTGCGGTCAACCATTAGTAAATAACGTGATTTCTGGAATTCAATTGCCTGGAAAACATTACCATTACGCATGTATATAGGTTTCTTTTTTCCTTTTGTACCTGGGAACAACATTTGGGATGCGGAATGTTCCGTCGCGTATGACTCAAGGTTTATAAAATCAATAAAATTGCAGAATATCGCTTCTTTTATGACTTTTTCTTTATATTTTTATTTTCTTTGTGTTTAAGTTGGTGTTTTTATTTTCCAATTTATTGTTTATTAAAAGGTTTTCTTTTGAGATTTAGGGGTTTAAGTGTATTTTTAGATGCTAACTAATAATAAGAAAAAATAATAATAAAAAGGAATCAAATAAGTACCTACTAAAAGATTAACCAAAATCCTATTCATATTGGGATTTAATCAGAAAAAAAATGCTAATATAAACGATACATGCAAAAAAACACAAAATCTATATGGTCGGTAGCTAAAACAATTCATCCAGCTTTAGGAAATTAATCTACAGATTAAAATGTATGTTTAACTTTAATTACACTTAGCGAACAATTAAGCTTCACTTGAGAACACCCGACGGCGAAAGTGTTAATTTTTCATCTCGTTAAAACGTTTTACTTTGCAATTTTCTTGTTATTCTTTTACCAAACAGTAGGTATTTAATGTTAGTAGATATTTCTGCCGGTAATCTTATAAGACTAACTTACTGTAGACAGGTACCTTCTTAAAAATATTAACGTCATCAGATCACGATTTTTGGTACAAAACCGAATTACATCCAAAAGGTGTTTTTTTACATGCATCGTTTTATTGAAATTATTGATTTTTAGCGTCCCACTGTATTTTTTCGGTATCACAGTAAGAACCGATTACAAGTTTTTTGTATAGGTTTTGAAAAGCGCATCATTTAACACTTCAAAAAAACGATCACTTAAATTCACGAAATAACAAACTCGCAAAAAAAAAAAACAAACAGATTTGCAGAAATTCGAATTTGGAACGTTTTTTCGCGCACAAAATTAAAACAACCGTTTTAAGATTTAAAAAAAAAATTAGAGAAGCAATATTCTGCAATGATTGATTTTCGAACTTTCGAACACACAAGTCACCTTCAAGGGCTCAAGGGTCAAGAGACGACAAAACATTCGACTGTCGCGTATCGCACTGAGCCCACTCGATATTAATTACTAGAGGTACCTAAAACACAGGGCGACGCCCGCCGTCACAAACGATAATTTGCATCGTAATCTAATCGAAATAACTTACCCAATGGTGGATAATTTTTGCGATATCAGCCGAAGCCCGAAATAATACAAAATAATAGTCCAACAACACACGAAACAGCGTCCAGTCTTTCACAAAACACCTTAATTATTTTTTGAGCACAGATTTACAGTCTTGGATTATTTTCTATTTACAAACACTTTAAATTTGTAAGGCACTATATTCAAGTAATTCGCGCGTCGAACGTGTGTCGCATCTCGCGCGGGAACGACAACCTCGCGCACCGAGATGTCGTCTCCGAGTGATCGTGATGAGAGTACGCACTGTCGCTCTGCTCTCGGGGGAGCAGAAGATGGCCGCCGATTGGTTGAGAGCGGCGGCCGGGAGAAGGAGAGAGCGCATCTCGCGCGGGCTGCGAACGAGCGAGACAGCTAGCGTCATTCGTTTCGTCGGCCGGGCGAGATTGTCCGCGCGGGTTCAGGTGTATCACCGTCGAGAGCGCGCAATGATAATAATGTGGAGATGCCGCACCGAGTGGTTCCGTCATTATCGAATCTTTATTTAGCTTTATCTCTGCGATTAGAACAATGATGGCGGTTGATTAATGTTTACCTACAGGACGTTTAAATTTTTTTTTTTTGTTTTTTAATCACTAAACATCTTCTCAAAATTAAATTCACCATCTAGGTATTTGCGTCACAGACAAAGAATTTATCAATGTTTGAATTGATTTGCAAATATAAATAACCTATCATTGAATTTAATGATAAGTGTATCGAATCAATCAACACACGAAACTAGTTATCATAATGAGGGCATATAAATAAGGTAGGGACTCACACATTAAAAGTAGGTAGGTAAATTCATTTGAGTAATCATTTTAACAACTAAAAACAAAGAACTGCTTAGGGTGTGGGACATTTTGATTACCTACTTACTTAAAGTTAATTCTAAAATGGCCCTATTTATGCGAACAGAAATGAAGTGACGTAAGCATTTAATATTTGAATTTATTTTATTACTTTCACTATCGGATAATTTAATAATAAAGTAGACAGACAATGAACCTGATGATCGATATTCAAAAGAAAGAAATTCGAACATGTATCACGCTCCTATCAATAAAAAGATTTCCGATAAACGAATAATACCCGAATTTATCTAAGTAAATGAATCGTAAAAACGTGTATTTTTTATCTTTACCCTTTTGCAAAACAACTGCTTAAGTAGGTACTAAGACGATTTAATAAAAGGCCCCTTTTCTGTTTTCTAGAAAAAATGTGATAATGTGTCTTGTTGTAAGCAGCATAAGTGCGATAACTGTCAAAGGAGTGTTCGTTAAAAATGACGTAAGTTGGTGATCGATCATTCTACCAGTTAGTAGGTAGGTACATATGCCTACCTACCTACTAATACCTACTGCATGGAACGTTATTAAGCCACGCGCTAAGCTTATTTCAAGAAACGTTCAACTTGTTTTGTGAAAGGAACATAATTTTAATACATATTTACCAAGTCTTTCAAATGTCCTTTTGTCAGGTTTAAGTATCTGTAGGAAGTTATTACAAATGATGAGAATCTTAATCGTTTCCTATAAGCTGGGGCAGGTTGTCTTCCAATCTAAGTAGAGTAGACACCTACTTAATTACTTGTTTTAATTTGTTAACGTTTCATTCAGTTTTTTATTCATCAAGTAAGTAATTATTCTGAATAAAAATTGGTAAAAATATATAAACACCAAAATCTTGGAATTAATTTAATGTCGGATTGTAGGAGCTCATATGTACGGTAAGAGTAAGACGAGACATTTTTAGTAATATTTCCATTAGATAGAAGTCTTGTGTTCTAAGAAAATTAAAAGAATTAATTAAGTTTTAGGTACCTACCTAGTTTGCGTAATACCTACTAAGTAAATTATATAAAAAAAACTTTCTTTTTAATGAGAACTCATTGCAGATTTGTCTTCTCTGTGTTGAATTTCAGTGCTTACTATTTTAGGTACCGTTTCGATCTTTAGTGACGTTGACTACAAGTACCTATCAATGTCCATAACACAAAGTCTATGAATATTAATAAATGACTACATTATCGTCGTTAAAACATGTTTCTTGTAACTAATTCTCATTCCCTATCAATGAGTAGGTAAACATCGTCATTCGACTGTTTAATTAGCACTTGTCCTATATTTTATTGTTTATTCAAGTATCTCGGGTCCCTTTGAATTTGTCTTGTTGTTAAAATATTAAAAAAAAGAACAAATTAAAAATATAAAACATCAGTTGAGACTTTCCCGCCGAAATTGTAATGGCGGTTGAAAGAAAGATGGCGCTGAGGATTGCAAAAGCGTCAGTGTTGCAATTTTCGACTACTACGTTATGTGTATTTGCATCATTTAAATTAATTAATAGGTATTACACGCTTATGACCTTGAATAAATTATAATGATTTATAAAACTATACGCTATACTATACAGATAACATAATTTTTAGCTACATGTTTCTTGCAGTAGGTACGAGTACTTTCTTAATTTGATTGATTTTTCCATTGATTTAAATATATATAAGTCAATGGATTTTTCTTTAATATTGTGCTGATCGGGATTTTCATTTTTTACGCCATTGTTTTTTTTTCAAAACATTCACTGAGAATCTAATTAGAATTGCGATTCTAAGATAAACAAAGCTATCGAAAAATAGATGGTATTATCATACGATCCGATTTGTTACACATCATTGTTTGCCTGCATATTGACTCTGGTTGATTTAATTGACGTAAAACAGGTGTTTCATCTGACATTACCGTCGTTCAAATAAAGTTATTATTATTTCTGATAGTCTGATTCTAATCTAATCTTTATTCTTACTTATTTCTTCTTTTGG
Organism: Polymixis flavicincta; assembly: GCA_949987655.1. Taxonomy (NCBI): domain Eukaryota; kingdom Metazoa; phylum Arthropoda; class Insecta; order Lepidoptera; family Noctuidae; genus Polymixis; species Polymixis flavicincta. The sequence continues at coordinate 13,769,405 of OX465188.1, read as the reverse complement.
CTCTGCGCGGTTTGTGCATTTAGCCAATGTCATATTTAAACAAAGGTATGGAAAGGATAATATTAGGTGTCTCACCTTTTTGCTTCATATAAAAAAAAAGTTACAAAAGTTCTTTGATTCGATCAAAGATCAAAAGCAGAGCTTTTCAAACTCTCAAAACACATTTACGATACAAATCTAAAAGGTACCTACTTCAACTTCCTGTTTGTCCAAAAAGGCGATAGCTTCAATACAAAAAAAAAAACGGTTATTTATCAGCCGTACTCGGTCCCCATCTGGAGCCGACCTTTGGTATCGGTCAGCCGAACGTATGCAAACATGGCTCCCTCCATCTGTCAACACGTGGCTAACGTTTCTGTGCTAGCCGTTTTTATTGAAGAGATGATAGATTTAAAAAGGGTAAAAGGTATTGATACCTACTTTTCATTGCAAACTGCCTGAATCGAATACCTTTAAACGAGCAATTCTTATATTTATTATGTATAATCTGAATCTTGGAAACGGCTCCAACGATTTTCATGAAATTTAGTAGGTATGCCCGGTTTTGGTGGCGAAAAATCGATCTAGCTAGGTTTCACTTTTAGAAAACTTCAAACAAAAAATATAAAAGCCGAGCGAAGCTCGGTCATCCAGATATTTTATTTTAAGCAAGCTTATTTTTGCTTCTCATAGTTCCGCATTATTGAATAAATGCATTAGATCACCAAATGCATATTTTCATCTCAATTTCTCTGAAAATCAAACACTATTCAGAATCCTAATTGCGTGACACTGTATCAATCAGTCTCAAACATTTTGAAAGATATTGTTAATCCAAATGCTCCATACGTTGGAAAAATTTTGCTGAACATCGTAAATAGAATCTTGTTGACCATTTCATACAGCAATCTACATGGTCTTCACAAAATCAGACCAAGATTATGTAACCTCCGAGTTTGTTTCTGCCCTTTTTCTCTGAGTAGTCAGACAGGAAACGCCGACCTCATATAGTTAAACAAAATCGGTTCAGCCAAACGCAAGATAATCGCGGATAAACACACATACAAACATAAAGGTCAAACTGAGAACCTCCTTTTTTAAGTCGGTAAAAAATTTAATTGACGTGTGAAAGTGTGTACCTACTTAAAGAAATAAAGTCTTTCTGTTTGTCGTTTGAACTGTCAAAAGCCATTCCTTTTGAGTGTTTTACGCAATCTCCCGTCTGATTAAAGTTATCGAAATGACTATAGAAATAGATACTTACGAGTAATTTTAGAGCCTCTCTAAAGGACTGACAATTCCAGCGAAGAATACCAAAATAACTTTCGGAAGGAGGAAACAAGTTAGAATAATGATTGTCTATCTATACCTAAATCCGATTATGAGATTAACGAATCAAAAGAAGGGGCTCGTGGCCCGTGGCTAAATGATAACCGCCGTATGATGAATATCGGTGGATCGAAGGTTAAGGTATCCATGCCGCGTTCAGTTCGTGGATGGCCTCGTAAAGCACGATATGACGTTGGTTCCGGCTGTCAGTCATAGATCTTTGACAATCGGTACGGGTCGTCAGAACCCCAAAACTCTGACAACCTGCAGTCTTACCAAAAGGTATCATGTTACCCAGTAACTTTGTAGTGGAGGTCAGATATGCAGTTGCTGCATGAAAATACAGTATTCAGGTGCATTCGGTTAGATAAGAATCTGTTCCCAACATAGTTATGAATAAGCTAGGCAGATTAAAACAAAAGAATAAAGGTCGGAGAGTAATAATCGTAGATAGTTTTTGGCGGGATTGCGATGGAACATGTCGCACGAATTTTCATTTTCATGAAATTTCGTGCAATAGCGAATTAAATTGTATAATTTTGGTAGTGAATTATTCAGTTTAGTTACGTGTGAGTGCACAAGTGTAGTGAAGGTGAAAATAAGTGACTAACGTGGACTTTTCGTGTTCCCCCAAAAACTCTTAATCGGTTGTTGTAAAGTTACTACCGCTTTACAATAACTTTGACTTGACTGACTATGACTTTTTTGTAACTTCGTGCCTGATATCAGGCCATTTACTTGATTGAAAAGTACAATTACTTGACACGTGCTAAATGCACAAACCATGCGAAGCCTAAACCAAAAAAAAATATTAAAAAAATCGTAGATCTACATTCAGCAGCTGCTAACCACAGTCTATCCATCGCCGCCACGCCATGACATTAATCGATATCGTTTGCCAGATTAGGTGGATCTTAAACAATAAAATATTGTTTATCATCGCCTTTCAAGGCTTTCCATTAATCTTTACTAACATTATCGGTTTTAATAGAAAAACACGTGGAACGTGAATATGAAGGAGATTTTAGTTAATAGTATATTATACAGTGTGTTAGGTTTAACGAGGGACATCCACACTGAAATCGCGAAAATTAAATCAGTCGCTCTGTGCATCTATGTTCGCATAACTGGAAATATTTATGTTTGCATAACTGGACAAAGTGTAGGAAACAGCAGATTTTTATTTTATTTTGGTGTCCACTCCATATTAAAAGTTGTATATTTTCATGAGTGCCACACCCTCCTAAAGAATGTACCTCGTTTAACCTAATATACTGTATATAACGAAGATAAGTAACGAAGGTTGTGTCTACGACAATGTATCATCATTCATTAGTGATGTCAATAATATGTTTATCGTTTACGTTACGCTATTCTGGAACTCAACTTTTTGGTGACACCTACTTGCTTAGTTGATCGTCATCATATACTCGTATGCTTCTCCTAAGTTCTACTAAGCATTGCCATCCATAGTGGCAATTCTGGCAGCCTTTTGGGCACGATTCCTTTGACAGTGATGCGGGCGAAATTAATGATGCCCAATGAGCTTATGCCTTTTTTAAATAATCGTGTGTAAATAAATCAGTGCATTGACGGTATATGCTCCGAAGTCAGTTAGTTGTTGATGTCCAAATATCACCTAATTCATCGAAAGGCTCCCAAGTCACCCAAAGGGCAATGGAGAGGGCGTTTCCTTACGTGATAGAATCAGGAATGAAGAGATCCGCAGGAGAACCAAGGTGGCCGACATAGCCCGATGAATTGCCAAACAGTGGCAGTGGGCAGAGCACAGCGCTCGCAAAACAGATGGCCGATGAGGCCGAAAGGTTCTGGAGTGGCGACCGCGTACCGGAAGACTTACAGTTGGAAGGTCTCCCACAAGGTGAACCGATGACATTGTGAAGGCCGCAAGAATCCGCTGGATGCGGGAAGCACAGAAGCGGTCGAGGTGGAGGAGCTTGTGGGAGGCCTATGTCCAGCAGTGGACGTCTATTGGCTGGAATGATGATGATGAGATCCTAATTTATTTATCTTTGCTTTCAATTAATGTAATAGATTTCGAGTCATTGTCTTTAATATCGCTTATGATATTATATTATTCTACTTACAAATATTCCAAGTAATCTGTTTTTTTCTATGTTATGAAAAACGTTCCATTTTATTCATTGATATTCATTACATTGAAATGTAATGAATATCAATAGCTAGTAGCTTTCAAACTGAAGTTTGAAAGCTACTATTATAAATCCGCTATATTGAATGCTATAACTAGTCATGATTAGCAGTTTGCAATTGAGCATTGTCATTCCGAAATCAATAACTCGATAGTTTGGCCTCATTATTATACGTATCGATTAGAACGACACTAGGTATCGAGAACACTAAGTATACCTTCGTATAATAATATCTATACTTACATCTAACGAAAAATAGTAACGATGATTTGTTTTCCGTTTGTATGGATGTATGTCTGGTTTGGTGCAAACATGGCTGAACGGATTTGGCACATGTGTGTCATGATGATAACATCATCATCATAATCAGCCAATAACATTCCCACTGCTGGGATACGGGCCTCGGAAAGCACGTTAAGCCGTTGGTCCCGGCTGTCATTTGTGGATCTTTGACAGTCGTTACGGGTCGTCAGAAGCCCGAAAGTCTGACAACCAGTCTTACCAAGGGGTATCGTATTACCCAGTAACTGGGTTGTGGAGGTCAGATAGGCAGTCGCTCCATGTAAAATACTGGTATTCAGCTGCATCCGGTTAGACTGGAAGCCGACCCCAACATAGTTGGGAAAAGGCTAGGCAGACTGACTGCTGGGATACGGGCCTCCTCCTTGTGAGAAGGACTGGGCCGTAATCCACCACGTGGGCCCAGTGCGGGTTTGTGTAGATGTCACACATGTCTTTGAATTTTCGGTTCTATGACATGCCGGTTTCGTCACGATGTTTTTCTTCACCGTTTTGAGAGTAGCGGATTTAGGACATGAAATATATAGTTTATATCTTGACTATTAATCCCAGTGGTTAGGTCTCGTGGTATATTTTCCGCCATCCACGCGGGCGACATCCAAGGGCAAAAGCTAGTTGCAACATACATTTTAAAGTATAGGAAACTATAATAATTATCTGATAGCAACGTTATTGAACAAACAACACACACGGATGGAGGAATCTTATCTTCACTTACTCAGTGTCCATTAGCAGTTTTACTAGATATAGTGTATACTTCAAAAATCTTGTTCCTAAACGATGTTCCGTTAGCTGATAAGGCTGTTTCAACACCTTGTGACGTAATCCAGTTCGGAGAAGACATAAACATACCTATTTCTTCGATGAGAGTATGCTTAGATGGTTTGGTCAAAATTGAGGAGATGAATGAAGGGCGACTAACAAAAGGAATTTACAAGGCAGATGTGTGTTCAGCCGCCGAGAGGGAACGTCCTAGAAGGACATACAGGGTGTAATATAAACCATATTGCTATCAGCACTAAAGATAACAGCTGGTATAGAATCACTATACATAGATTCAGCTCAAAATAAAATACTCTATTAAAGAATGGATACTAAATTTTCGGTTTCATAATATACTTCTTAAATTCAAATTTTAACAAACGTGTCACCGCACTACGTAGGTCAATAACTTTCCACGTTACAGCTCGATTCAAACTTTATGGCGGCTCGGAACACGAGGCGAGTCGCTGCGCAGTAACAAATTCATGGGTCAGCGGGGTTGAGGGGTGGGATACTGCGCAGCGTGTAGCTCATTTCAGAGCCGCCATTAAGTTTGACGCGATGTATACTTGCGAATATCACGATAAATCTCTTCCGAGTGATGTGTTTATTTCAATTTGAAAAGTTCGGTTTCTGGTATCAATGTATTAATAATTCTCATAACCGAACATAACGTAAAAAACCCTTCCATTATCATTTGATATCATCCAAAGAAGCCATGCCCTTGGTATGTATCTATGTATCTACTCTTTCCGTTACACGCTGTATACAGTGTCACACTTTCAACTGATAATAATTGTAGAAGGATTTAGTAGAATTTAATTCGTCCTCATTATAACTAATGACGACCAGTCGCTTTGGATGGTTTAGTATCCAAGGACGTCGACTTTTTTTGGATACTATAGTATGCTTGGACGGTACAGTGGTTCGACAATGGCCAAGTAAGTAATGCTCGCGAAGAGGGAGGCGGCGCACGTGAGGTAGGGGCACTAGGTATATGCGCCTCATGGCCCTAGCCTCCGCAGGAGACGCCCTGGGCGTCAGGAATCCCAGTCTGATTCCCAGCCACCGTTGGCGTGGTCTTGTGGACGGCGAGTAATGGGTATTTGGGTAACTCGCTGTCCGGGCTTGGTGCTTACCAAGCCCGGGTCGACGCGCGTTGTATCCAACGCGCGCCTCAAAGGGATGTCAGCACAAACTGATGGGGCCCGCAAGGGCCGAGGGCTGCCAGGGATGCGGGTTGTTCGAAAGCGATACCGCGGCCCCTGGCACACAGGCTACTGAGGGAACAAGGGTGGGTTTTAGTCAGTAAAAATCTGACACGCCTTCCTGCTCTACCCAGAGCGGGAGAAGTTATTTGTTTGTGACGCCGTCGGTTGAGACTGGTCATCTGCTTAATTTCTGGGCTCCCTTGAGCGACCGCGCGACATTCCGTGTCCCGCTCTTTATTTACCTACACTAGAGTCACCGCGGGACATACCGTGTCCCGAGTTGCACAGATGCGAAATGACGCATTATTTTAACATTTTACACGAAATCGACCATTTACTTTTCTGTGACAACCGTACTTTCTGATTCCATGCTTAACTAGCTACGTTTCTTATACAAGCAAAAAAAAAACCGAGCAATGCTCGGTCATCCAGATTTTTATATGAATGCGGGTATCGCCAATCCTTCTGTCAATCGTGATGTCGTGTTGTGTAATACTTTTCTTTGTAAATTGCTCTATTCAGAATTATCAAGCTATCATAAGCATGATTTTGTACATAGTGACTTGTTTGGGAGTTTTACAAAAACAAATGCCTCGGGTAAACATTGTAGTTTAGTTACATCTATATATATATAAAAGAAAGTCGTGTTAGTTACTTCACTTATAACTCAAGAACGGCTGAACCGATTTAGCTGAAAATTGGCAGGGAGGTAGTTTAGAGCCAGGAGAAGGACATAGGATACTTTTTATCCCGGTATTAGGTAGGGTAGCGTAGGTAGGGTAGGTAGGATAGTGTAGAGTAGGGTAGTGTAGTGTAGGAGGTAGGGTAGCGTAGGTAGGGTAGGTAGGTAGGGTAGTATAGTGTAGGGTAGGGTAGGTAGGATAGTGTAGGGTAGGTAGGGTAGGGCAGCGTAGGTGGAGTAGGTAGGTAGGGTAGGATAGTGTAGGGTAGGGTAGGATAGTGTAGGGTAGTGTAGGGTAGGTAGGGTAGCGTAGGTAGGGTAGGTAGGGTATAGATTTTGTATGAATGACTTTTGGATGGATAGGACAACGTCTGTCGGGACAGCTAGTAACTTTATAATAGGTAAGTATCATAATACTTACCTATTATAAAGTCAAAATTAATATAATAAATGACGCGTGCTAACCACGGTATTGGATGATGAAGAAAACGTAACATTATTTAATATTATTCATCTGAATTAGTGACGCAAGCCATCCGAATGTATTCATGATACTATTTTACAGGATAACAGATCAGACCACGTTGCATTCCATTTAAATACGTCAATCATTACTCATTGATAAGGAAAAGGGCAAATTATTTAATTAGTGTACCAATTCATAATGTGTATGCGAACAAATAGGTAGAAACACTCACAAAAACAAAGGTATACTTACTTGAAATTGGTACGCACGCAACCGCAGTTTCTAATGACAAATTGTGTGAGAAAACCCAAGATTTTTAGGTCCTTGACACATTGAAATGCGCAGGTATTAGGTGGAAATAATACACAGCAATATGTATAACAGAGTTCAATGCCATATACGAGGAATGATAAGATAAAAGAACAACGGATAATACGGTAGATGGATATATAAAATCATATTGTACACAAATTTAAACTACTGTTCTATCTTTCACATTCACAGTAAGATTTTGAAAGGCACGGGCTAAGAGAGCGATGTATAAAACTACATATTTCAATATTTAACAGCATCATCATTTTTAACTTTCGTTATTTAAGAAACATAATGTGCTTTGTCTGTCGGCGAATGAATGAAGTAAATATGTTGCAGTTTTGATAAAACCTTAAAAAGGATATAAGGTAAATAGGTACTACAGATAATTGATTTTCCACACGTAATTCTTATCAATACTTACCTCTGCATTGTCAGCGATTTTATCAGTGACTCATTATTTTGGTGCAAATGATCATATTGGAGTAATATTTATTCTATATTATTTATATAACCTGGATCTGTTTTGCAATAACTGGACCGGACATAAGTACAGTCGCCAGCAGGTCAAGCTATCCCAAACTGTCAAATTTTCCCTAATTGAACATAAACTTTATTCGTCTTTGTTTTAAAGTTGAAAAACTATCAAAGAAATTTTACAGATTGGGGTAGCTTGATGTGCTGGCCTCTGTACATAATATATTTTTATGGCAGGATCTTCCTTCGCTTTCAGTAACGTCCCTTAACCTATATTTACACTGTTCTTTGGTTTTTGGCTACATACTGGTCTTCAAGCTGCATTTATCTTAATTTGGCTTACGAGATAGGCATTTTTGAAATTAAAATCGGGAAAATAAACATGGTCTAATTATACAGCCTTGAGGTAGTCGAGGACAAAATAGAGATTAGGACTCGGCAAATGTATTAAAATTGGTAAAGGTACTGAAAATTTAATAAATCTTTATGACAGAATTTAATTACTTTTTATAGGAGTACTAAAGTTGAATTTCGCTCAAAAGGATATCATAGTCCTATGTTTGGGCTGGTCAAATGCCTGTCGCTTATATTGTGTTACCTATACACGTTGAAAATAAAGGTCGTGTTCGCGTCTGTCTGTGCAACCGTGTGGTTCTTCTAAACTACACAACGATTTTGCTGTGGAAGTTAGATGAGTGTGGATGACTGGGTGTTCACCATAATTTAGAGATTTGATTCCGGAAGGTTTTTGTGCATAATACAGAAACCTTGATGTTTTGCGGAGTCGTAAAAACGTGGGACGACGTTTTACTCGATTGATTCATACAAATATCAATATTATATTCTCATTAATTCATAGTTTAGCTTTAGGCACCTAGGTATACCTAATACTGGGTAAAATTGTGTGTCAATTTCCTCGAGGACACGCGTGGTTTTTACATACCAATTTATGGTGTTAAATAAATGTCTAATTTAATAGTTTAATTGAAAACATATGGTTTTAGAACAATGGTACTTATATACGCTTTTAATATGCGGTTTGGTAGGTACCTACTAAACAAAGGGCGTACATTCTAATGTGTACAATGTTTTATTACCAATGAAACGTTAGATTAATTGGTGCGCTCAATCTGTGTGGTTCTTTCCTCAAAAGACCATTTCAGACACAAATCCACATGGTCTTCACATGATCTGACCAAGATTATGTCTGGACTTTAAAAGAGACTGTGACCTCTGAGTTTGTTTCGGCCTTTCTTCTCAGAGTAGTCAGCTAAGTAACGCCAACCTCATCTAGTTAAAAAATATGATTGACGTGTAAAAGTGTTTGTACAAACCTACCTACAGAAATAAAATCATTTATCATTTCAGAAAAGTAAAGAAATAATTAGTTTCGTGAGTCAGTGATATAATTATTTTCATGTGTGGTTGGACAGTTTGAAAGATGCAGTCAATGTCCTCACGCGATTTATGATCGTGACACGACTGTACAAGTCATTTCGAACTTAGGCTCATCAACAATAAGGATTATAATAACGTGAGCATGATGTTTAGATAGAGATGTTTGCCTACCGACACGTTCTCCCGCCAAATCGCGGAAACCGCGCGAATTTCATTCACAAACCGACATGAACGTTTACAAACATGGCTTCGTCAACGGAAAAAATAGATGGACGGGATGTTCGGCCAGTTAGTTTACAAAATATAGACTAGGGTGGCTGCGAATCCCGTAACACAATAGATGTTAATCAAAACCATATTTTAGCTAATCGGTGCGACGCCGACGGTTTAGGAATACCTATCAACAATAATCTTACGTAATCGGATTATTATTTTGAGTTCGTGTTACCTAACTCTATTAGGAATATTTATTGATCTAATCGTAATCTGTCTTGAGTTCTTGAAAGTGATTATTCTTTTTTATCGAAACATCATACATAACATCACGCCTATTATCCCTGAAGGGCTCTCCAGTTGAATGATTGAATGAAATGCTCGGTGTATTCCATTCATTCATTCAACTGGCGAGCCCTTCAGGGTTTGACCAGAGTTGACCAGACTCGATTAATCGAATGAACTCCAAGATTTGCACTAGCCCTTGAGTACACCACCTTTGCATATCAAGGAGTGGACCGGGAGGCGACGTTATTTATGGTAGGGAAGAAGAGCCCTAGGATAGCTAAGGATTGCGAGCCGTACCGTATCCTAGAGTGGACATTCGACTAGTGGAGAGACGGTTGATAAATTTATCTATGATGTTTAAATCCCATGTTATAGGGGGCGACCCTATTGCCATCAACCGGGTACAAATCCAGACTCCGGGCTCCTACTGAGAAATTCCTGATAGAAAAACCGAGTAACAATTTGCCCGACCTCGAAATCGAACCCTCATGGTCAGTACTAGCGCTTGCAACCACTAGACCAGGAATGCACAGACCGCGACCCACCGGCAATTAGCCAGTGGCCCCCCGCCAACAAAAATGTTCCCTCGTACATTTCATCATTTCAGCCGGAAAACGTCCACTGCTGGACATAGGCCTCCCCCAATTTGGGCGGGCTTGCCATAATCGCCACGCTTGGCAGGCGGGTTGGCAATCGTAGTATGGTGGTAAAATGCATTGAGAACGGTGCTGTCCATTCTCTAGCAAGTCCCTTAGTCGCCTCCTACGACACCCACGGGAAGAGATGGAATGATGCTATGCCTCGTACATTTGAAGGAAAATATTGCTGAGGTTTTTTAATTTGTGCTGGTGGCCCGCCATTTGTTCATTATTTGTCCAAGTGGCTCATGGTCTCAATAATTCTGTGCATCCCTGCACTAGACCAACGAGGCAGTCTATTTTATCATTCGTTTAATACCGTAATAGGTAAGATTTATAGGATAAAATAGTGGAACTTCTGCATTTCATTCCCAGCCATTTCAGCGAAACACGACATCAATATAATCTAATGAGCAGGAAATACAATCAACATATTTTCAAATCCAACTAACTACGAAATGGAACGAAACGAACTAGGAAGAGTAGTAAACATGATGAACATCACAGTTTCTGCATCGAAAGTGAATGAAAGTCGCGTAAATACATCATTTTCATCACGCGACCAATATGGCGGAAGAAGTGTTGGCGCGAAAATGAATCTTTGCTTTTTTTTTCTTAACGGCTTTTATGAGCGCGGGACATTTATTTACCGGCCAGTGTCTGTTACCGCTTGCTGCGTAGTATGGAAAAAAGAAAATAATGTCATGCAACCAGCTGTGCCAATGTAATAATGCGATAGATTGAATAGTGCATGTTATGGATCTATTGAACTTATTTTGCGCAGTGCGCATGTAACAATACTTAATTATTTGTAGCAGGCATGTCACTTATCTATTTTTCTAAAGTATTCGGTTATGAAAATTCGAAGTGAATCTGATTTTTGACGTAAAAACGTATTTTTGCTCGGAGTACTGGTGGTAAGATCAATGTTTCTGACCGACAACAATATGTAAGATTTCAAACGCTTATAACTACGAGAGTTTTAGTGCTAGAGTAATGTTTGAGCATTTCAAATATAGGTCATATTTATAACATTTTTTTAGCGGGATATAATTTGCCTATGACGTCACGCTGCGTGTGTATGCGATGCGCGCGACCCTCTATTTTTCACAATGAGTCGAAATTCTAATTTGTATAGCGCAAATACCTGTCTAATTAGTACACTGTTCTGGAGACTGGCCTTGGTCTTGTACCCATGTTAGACTGACAAGTGACAACACCCAGATTACCAGTGTTACCAATGATTACGACACTAACGAATTCGAAATATGTACCTAGTACCTAGGTACTTACTTTACAAATAGTGCAACAACCTTTTTTCTCGCGAAGTTGATTTTTATGAGTCGCGTGTGATGATCGCTGATTGATAATTTAGAGATCATTTAACGTTTTCTAATTCTATTTTCATTATGTTTTAAAAATAATAGGCCTTACAGACTGTAGATTTGTAGACGATTTTCTATTCTGTATTCGTCCAAGTACCTGGTACCTACTTATTGACAGGTCTGCACTGTCCTCCCATACATTTTATCTCTGTAATTTGAAAACATTGTTAAAGCCAATTATTTTTAAAAGAGTAACCGTGGAGTTTCTTGCCGGTTCTTCTCCATAGGAAACAACAATTTTGAACCGTGCACCTAGCTTCTGACGTTTCATAAGTGCCTATGCAGGTTTATATGAAATAAAATATTTTGATTTGATTTCAACAATTGCATTTTCTATTTCTTTTTCTATTTTTCCCGTCCATTTTTGACACACAAACTTTTTTCCGTCAAAGCTACAGATAACCTCACGGTCAAGTAAAAAAAAAAAAGACTCGAACCATAAACAAAATGTAAGGATACAAGACCTCTTCCGATCACATCTATCGTATTTGGCCACAGTATTTGTTTGAGTCGGTATCTCGTCTTGGGTGTCAATATTGTCAGAGCGGGCATTGAACCCGGTGCATCGCACGTGATCCGAATCTCTCATATTTGATACGTACCTATTTGTAATTTGTTCTGTTATAAAATAACGAACTTTTTGAGGTACTTATCCTTTTATTCTTGGTAAAGCAAGCAGGAATTCGTTTTCTATAGGAACGAAAATAGAAAGAAAGTTAAGCCGTTGGTCTCGGCTGTCATTCGTCGATCTTTCACAGTCATTATAGGTAGTCAGAAGCCCGAAAGTCTGACAACCAATCTCTCCAAAGGGTATCGTACTGTTACCCAGTTACTGGGTTGTAGAGGTCCGGTAAGCAGTCACGCCATATACAGGAAAAGTTTTTATCCAGTTCGCAAACTGTAACCATGAATTCAGCTTATCATTCTAGACACCCCAGCGCAAAAAAAAATCGTCGATTTTACAAAAAAATATCAACTGTTTTATAGAAAAGTGCAATATCTACGCGGTCAAAATGTATGTAACTGCTTATTTAATTTTTGTATAACCGACGAAAAATTTCTACGCTGGGGGGTCTAGAATGATATGCTGAATTCATGGTTACAGTTTGCGCACTGGATAAAAACTTATCCTGTATAATAATGGACTGCTGTAGGTTGATGATGCTACGTATGCAGAAATCTAAAATCTGAAGAACAGTTTAGGCAAAAACAAAAAAAACAACTGGAGCAGTGCTAGCCAGTAATGTAGTGTACTATTTTTAATTTCCCAAGTGCACACGACATAGGCTGAATGAACTCATTGCAAAAGAATTAAATTCAGTTCGAGACACTATTTCAATATTTGATGATTATAATTCACTTGTATTTATTGTAATTATCCGGCTGGTATCTTGTTTAAATTCGGAAGTTATTAACCTCTGTGGGCAAAAAATATAAGGATTCGAGTCTATGGTTAATTAATGAAAAATGCTCTATGGTCTGCTATTCTTTCCGAAAAACTAAGGATGAGGTTATTTAGAAAAGAAATGGCAGTATTGCTTTTTCTGAAGTCGCAGAGCTCGAGATTGATCGATTATTTCATGTCATCATTATATTAACTGCCTACAGCATTCCACTCTTGGACATAGGCTTCCCTAATCACACGACATTCAGCTCGATTTTCGGCAACTTTCATCCAGCTGATAGCAGCCACTCTGCGAAGATCGTCGCCTAGCCTGAGGCCGTCCTACCTTACGTTTGTCGATTCTTTCCGTGGTAATAGATCATTATTTTACAGTTCAAATATTCAAAATAGGTAAGTATGATCACCACCCTTACAAAAAACTAATGTAATAGCACAGTCTAAAAATCATATTTTTATACTGTGGTAATACCTACTTTTTAACCACAGTTTACTCTTTCGAGTAGGTAACCTACCTCATCTTTATTCAGCTGAAATCATACACTGAATTACGTAAATTAATGAAACAGAATAAATTACGTAAATTATTGCGTCAAACCATTAAAATTTCGCACTCGTAATCCGGAATGTGACAGTCATCTGACAAATCTCGATTCAAAGGAACGAAATCTCGCGTTCGAGGTTTGTAATTAAAGATTATGGCATCGGAAAATGTCTCTAATGCCAGAGATACCTATACGAGGCTAGTTTTTCAAAGCTAGAACTTCGGAAGGTACTATACTATCCTGGCTTGGCATATATGCTAGTGCTGTTTACCTACATGATGCAGAATTATTTTAAGCCAATACATACAGTGGGGGTACGGTCAGAAAAACAAAACACGTAATTAGTGCACAAGTGCACACTGCAAATTTAAAACTAGCTTCGCCGGTCACATGAAGCTAGTACACAAGCCAAAATAGTACAATTAGTAGTGAAGCTTGGTCAATTTAGAAGACTTACTAGCTTTCTTACTAGCTACTAGTAATGAAGCTATAACTGGATACACGAAGCAAGAGTTACCAGCTTGCTGGCTACCTAAAATAAATAGAAGACAGCAAACATAGATCCATTAGGACATAAGTTAGCTGACTCACCTCTGTACGGCCCACCGGCCACAGAGATATTTTGTAACACACAAAGTAGGCAAATAAATGTTATTCTGATTCTGATTGACTAAAATTAACTTACTACTCTGTCCTGCTTACTAGCCTCATGTATGTCGGGCATAAGATAGAATACACCATATTAACAGTAGTGTAACAACTGTGCGAAAATGGAATTGAAGTATGCTGTCAAATGTTATAATATTCAAACAGTTTATTACGAGATAAAGAACGTTAAACCGTTGGTTCTATCTGTTATTCGTAGATCTTTGACAGTCGTTACGCGTAGACAGAAGCCCAAAAATCTGACAGCCAGTCTTAAGAAGACTTTGGAAGTTAGATTGGCAGTCGCTCCATGTAAATCCGTTTATACTAGAAGCCGATCCCAACATAGTTGGTCTTGCGGATGGCGAGTAATGGGTAGCTCGCTGTTTGGTACGGACCAAGCCCGGGTCTACGGCGCGTTGTGTTCCCCTCGCGCCTCAAAGAGATGTCAGCATCAACTGGTGGGGTCCGCATGGGCCGATTCCTGCCACGGGTGCGGCTTATTCGAAAGAGATACCATGGCCCCTGGCACTCAGGCAACTGAAGGAACACGGGTGGGTTTAAGTCAGTAAAAGTCTGACACGCCCTCCCGGTCCACCAAGAGCGGGAGATGTTTAATGATTTCCAAAAAAAAAAAAAGACTAGGCAGATAGAACTGCACACAAATGTAATGACATTGAATCGCACAAAGGCCGTAAAATCGTATAATATTAAACCAGTATATTACGAGATAAATAAGAGATAACGCGCGCAGTTTTATTCGTCATAATTACGACACTTGTTCAAACATGGCGGGCAGAGAACATCTGTTGTGCTAACGTGTTTTGATTGTTATTGAACAGTAATACATTCACCTCTTATATACCGCTTTATAAATAATGTAATGCACATGTTTGTCGAGAAAATTGTGGAAAAGTTATGGGTGAAAAATGGCGTGAATAAAAGAAAATTGTAAAATTTTCTTCCATTTCGATTTTTCTATTAGGTGGGTGTATAGACTGTTTTTTGTCAACATAGGAATACACTAACGTGCTACAACATTTTTATTCAAATTTTTCTATAAAAGAGAGATGTTCGAATATCGTTAAATGATTGAGTTGTCTGCCCAAAGCCTCTGTGAAACCTAAAAAAATGTCGATCACTAATCCTCTCCGCAATAAATGTAAACTGAACATTAGTGGATTTTAGCGGAAACCTCTTTTGTTCTTTGACATAATATAATACTAGCCGACTGACGTCCTGGGCCTCATGTCTGCTATTACTATAGTGTTAGAATGGTCTATCATTGACTTCATAATTGTTGATTTTGACAAGTTTGGTAATCTACTAATATAATGGCGTCATTAAGACTTTCCAATGGTCAGCCACTGACATTCCATTGAAAGAAATAGCATTTATTGGTAATCTCTTACATAATGACAAAAGAATGATGAATGACTGACTTACGCGGTTATCTGCTAAAAGGAGACTGAAACGATTACATACAATCTTGGGCCTAGATGTAAAAAGATGGCAGTGGTGTCAATTAATAGCATTAATATTATCAACCTTTCACTGAAAATTCTGTGGATTTTGTCAATCTGAGAACAGCGATTTAAGAGATTAAGTAAAACTGAGGTTATGTTACAATCTTTAACTGACAGAATTGTTTCATCGTGTAAAGGTCATCGGCCCAGTGTATTGTAGTGCCCAGTTGTTATCCCACAATTCACACAACACAGCGATCCATAGTTTCAACTATATCCAATCCACAAGCCGGCGGCAAAATCCAAAATAACAATTCCTAGTCAAACGTGTGAGTGATCTTCGTTTTCCCGTGTGAAAGCCAGGGTCAAACAAGGTAGGCAGGGTCGGAATCCGTAAAATCCAAAGCAGTGGTCGTGAAAAATGAAGGATAATAATAGGGAAAGCACTCAAAACGCATGGGAAAACACAAAACGAGTCAGCAAACTTAAGCAATCGGCAACTGTCTAGTGTCAATGTCAGTCAGTGATCTTGCTAGTGACAGACTAAAAATAAAAGACTGATTTTAATCGATATGAAATCGATAATCATTAATATTGGTTTTTCAGTAATTAATTGATATTTTATTTATTAATAGGACTATAATGATATACACTAGATTGCATTTAAGTATACATAGTGCATTTAATTACTTTGAGTTAATTATTTAGTGCAAAGGTTTTATTTACGGAACTGTGTAATCGATTAATCAATCGATAATCTCACGAAAACGATATTTCTCATATTTCTCCGCTTCCAGATTGAGAATTGAGGTGATATTTCATATTCTAAGATAAAAAAATATGACTAATTTTTTAGATCATATCTCAACTTATTACATTTGGGCCCACCGTTTTCCATCTCCTTTTGACTCTTTTGTTTTAAACGTACTGTATGCCCATTCAATTTGTACTATTTTTGACAAATTTATAAAAAGTCCAAGAAAGAAATCACTATCACAAACTTTTACTCTTCCATAAAAAAGGTTCTTTATACCTACTTAAGTTTATTAAATCTCATTATTTTCACTTTCCTCCTAGTTGTTACCAATCATGTTATATATTACAATAAACGTATATTATAGTTTCTTCGCACGGAGGCGCATTGTTCGACAAATTGTCATGAGCGAGTAAATGACCGATGCCAGACAGACTATGTGTAATAAAGTTACCTACCACAGAATCTGAATAAGTTTGTAGAAGTGGCGGTGGTGAAAATAATATGGATCTTAATGACGTGTTCGTCTAGACAGAGACACAAGAAAATAAGCACTCAGAACTAATTATTTAATGAAATTTGCCTGCTTGATTTTTGGCGAATACTGAAAAACTGGAATATTAGAAACACTTTGAATTGTACTATACACCCCCCCTCAGGAAATTCTGATCATGAAGTAAATGCTGAAGCATGAATCTCGATATTTTAGATTCAAATAAACTTAAGATTTGATACTACTAAAGTATTGAACCGAAATTGAAAATAATGAATTTTGAATTTGAATGCACTTATGTATATCAAACCCTCCATTAAATACAAACGTCAAAAATGTCGGATCATGAATCAAACGCCAAAGGGATTATGCTGAAGCATATGTGAATCTCGCTATTCTCGATTCAAATAAAGTAAGATTTCAGTAGGGGTAGATTTTTTAAAATTTTGTATCGCGTTGAGTGATTAGGAATTATGAATTCTCAATTTTGGCAGCAGTTTTGTTGATTCAGTTTTTTGAATGCCATTTCTATTCCATACCTTATTCATATTTCTGTGGTATCAACGTGAACCTAAGTACATGTTCAATCGTCTGTTGTGGTTGAACTCGAAAACTGCTGCACTTGTTATGACCAACTACTTAGGTATTGTTCTAACATTATTAATAAATTATTCTGAGTTAGCAGACAAAGATTGTCGTCCAATCAACTTTTCTTTTGTGTATTTTTATAAGGAGGTTGTATTTAGCAATGGTTTTGTCCACTTACTATGGCTTAGAAGAATGAACACACAACATCACGGTAGTATATCCCTGAAGAGTTCGGCAGAGGTGTACTTATACAGGGTTATTGGAAAAACACCAACAACCTCTTAAGAGGTCATTGTGCTCATCATTATGAACAACTTTTACTACAGGACCAAACCTGAATCGCGAAAAAAAACAGCTGTTCTCTACATTTTGATGAGTTATACGAACAGCTGATTTTTTTGCGATCTCAAGTTTGGTCCCATGGCAAAAGTTGTTCATAATGATGAGTACAATGACCTCTTAAGAGGTTTTTGGTGTTTTTCCAATAACCCTGTATAGTTCACCCAAATTTCGTTAGTTATGGTTAAGTCCCAGTTCGAACACAGTTAGCCACAATACTTTGTGTCATATATTTCATAAGGGGGCGAGCCTATTGCCATCGACTAGCCACAGATCTAGACTCCGGGCTGCTAATGTGAAATTCCTAATAGACGACCTGGGAATCTGATCTAAGACTGCATGCTCAGCAGACGCGGTTGCGAGCACCAGACTAACGAGGCAGAAAATGAACCTACCTATACAGGGTGTAAGGGGAACGCTTCCGAAGCCAGAACGTAGGTTATATACAACCTAAATGCAAACGGATACCAATAAACTTTTTGGGTGGGAAATCATCAAATAACTTCTCCCGCTCTGGGTGGAGCAGGAGGACGTGTCAGACTTTTACTGACTAAAACCCACCCGTGTTCCCTCAGTAGCCTATAAGCCAGGGGCTGTGGTATCTCTTTGGAACAAACCCCCCACGAACGGGCCCCATCGGTTTGTGCTGACATCTCTGTGAGGCGCGCGTGGAACACAACGCGCCGTCGACCCGGGCTTGGTCCTTACCGGACAGCGAGCTACCCATTACTCGCCGTCCGCAAGCTCATGCCTACGGTGGCCGGAAATCAGCCTGGGAACTTTCGCCTTAAATTGGTTATTTTGCATCAATTTAAAACGTTTGACGCTTCTTTAATGTTTCTACTTATTTTATTTTGGCGACGCTTTACAAAGGATGCCTAAACCTAAAGTCGCCGCCTGGACTTGGGGTCGTTTTTAAATGTGTTTATTCTCAAATAATGGTTAATTTATCTGTTCTCACAGCATAGTGTGCAAAAAATTCTTAAAAAAATGTAGATTTTTTGATGGTACTGTATCGAGAATAACTAGTCCTATCACCTGTCTTCGTTTCCGGAAGCGTTTCCCTTACACTTGTATTATGTAGGTCCCTAGATACCTACATAAAGCAGTACCTACTAGGTACCTTATTACCTGTGAAGTCTTTCGTTTAACAATTTCCATGAATTTTTCATAGAAATTGTTCTACGAGTCGCATCGCGCCTTTGTCAAGGAAATTTTTCGAAAGCATTAGTTTTCGAAAAAATATTCTGTAAACTAATTAATAATTAAACTATTACGAAACTTCGATGTATTTTGTGCCTGTATTTTAATAAAACAATAATTTTATCGGAGCGAGATAAAAATACCGCATTATTTTATCCCAGACCGCATTTTAGGTGCCTATTGATAATGATAATAGAGCGAGTCTCGTGGGAACTTCCGGACGATAGAGTTCGATCCGATAGAGAACTTGTGAGTGTCCACTAGAACATTCGGAATAGGGATTTTATTTACCTAGTTCAGACACCGATGGGGCCGAAAGGTTCTGGAGTGGCGAGTGGTTTGGTTGAAATTTGGCACAATGTTAGAACATGACCTGCATCCTGATTGCGTAACTCACGATTGATCATAATTGGTTTCGTCTTCACAGTTAAACAATATTCATTGCGTTATTTATGTTGTCGAACAGACACATGTTTCGAGCATATGAAGCAATGGTTTAACAATCCGTTTCAAAACGATACAGATTATGATGAATCGTGAGTTACGCAATTAGGGTGCTGCATCCTAATTGCGTAACTGACGATTAATCATAATCTGTTTCGTTTTGAAACAGATTGTTAAACCATTGCTTCATATGTTCGAAAAATGTGTCTGATCAACAACGTAAATAACGCACTGAATATTGTTGAACAGTCAAATTGAAACAGATTATTATTAATCGTGAGTTACGCAATTAGGGTGCTGGGTAAGGCCATGGTGCGCTTGTTTCATCTTGGATCGCAGACGAAGTTGCTAGTCAATAATAATTCTGTAAATTTTCGCTTTAGTTAATTAGTCATAACAAACTATGTAATACATAGATCCAGATTCATTTTGCCAAAGCTAACACTTCCACCTGGGATGTCTTCACAATCACTAACTTTTCTACTTTAATTATACCCTACACGCTACAGCGCAATGTTTATCTGCAACACCACTGTCTCAAAAATTAGATAATAACCGACCATTTTGTTTAACGAACCTTTCAAGAAGTTCTCATTATAATTAGCAAATCATCTCGTTTGCTTAGAAGTTGCAGACGAACGATGTTGAGTTATACTTGTGATTTTAGAAAGAGAGAGCGTATTCTGTGTGTTTTGATATACAGGGTAATATTTTAACCAGTGCGCAAACTGTGACCATGAATTCAGCATAGCGTTCTAGAAACCCCAGCGCAGAATATTTTCGTCAGTTCTACAAAAAAAAATGGTATCTATTTAATCTGTCTATCTAACTAGTCTGTATGCCCACTGCAAGGGCCTCCCTCTTCCCTTTTCCATACAATTCTGTCCTTTTTCTCTTGTTCAACATTGCCATGTTATATGGCAATGCTGA
Organism: Polymixis flavicincta; assembly: GCA_949987655.1. Taxonomy (NCBI): domain Eukaryota; kingdom Metazoa; phylum Arthropoda; class Insecta; order Lepidoptera; family Noctuidae; genus Polymixis; species Polymixis flavicincta. The sequence continues at coordinate 13,748,982 of OX465188.1, read as the reverse complement.
TTATGTGACCGAAAAATAGGCCAGCCCTCTGATCACGTGACGAGTCGACCAACCGCTTGGCAATGTCGCGGAAAACTAAGTGGGCCATCGGACCCACTATGTAAATGTTTTAATTAATAAACTTAAAACAATACTATCTTGAGTTCGTGCAAGCCTAGTACTTTTTGTTAGGTTACTGCTCAGAACTTGCGCACAACGTGTCGTGAACAGTATTCTGTTGCAATACCCGTGCGAAGCCGGGGCGGGTCGCTAGTGTTAAGATTAGACGTTCACGAAACCTTTTGAAACGTTTAACTAAATAATTATAATAATACATTGCGTTTGGTATGCGTTTGCATATTTATTAATTAGGATTTAGAGTTACTAGATGCGGTTTATCGACTCAGGCAAGTGCCCGTGAATTCATAGTGAAGTTGCATATTGAGTCATTTGGAGGTCCGCCGCGACTCGATCCTGTAACCACCTGTAGCTTTAAATACGTCCCTAAACAACAAAATTGAGATTCCCTTGGAGCCCCCACGCCCCGCAGTGACGCACTAAGCCGAGGTCCACATATCCCACAGGAGGTGCCCTTAGCGTGGAGTTGTTCAGTATACATTTTTTACACCCTGACTGCAGGACTTAATATATTAAGGCAGCTACAGGCAAGTTCGGTTAAGCAGCCGACTACCACTAAGGGTGATCTGCAAGATGCCAAAAAAAAAAAGATGATACCTATTTGCAATGAAACAAGGCATAAGATGATAGCAAAAAAAATTCTTAAACTGTATCTGATCTAGGTATTATTTCGAAGTTGACCGTATTTTATTCGACGTTGTAGTTAGGTGTGTAGCTCCAACAAAATTTTTTTGGTCCAAGAGTCTGTTAGCCGCTTCCAAATTCTCTACATCGTTGTCGTGCTCATCGCCCGTTAAGTAGTAACAAGGTCTACTCACACTAACAGCGTTACAGTTGAGGCTCATCTCGCTCATCTCTTACGACACAGTGTCATGTTGTTACGTCATGACCTCTTTAATCGTAAATCATTATAATTGACGCCTAAATTCTTGTAATTAACACGTTGGCAAACCTTTTTTATTATATTAGTTACGGACCTAATATTTTTATTGTGGCAAGTTCCGCTGCTTTATTTGCTGTGGCAACATCGCTGGTGTTTGAGTTTGGAGTGTTTTTGATGTAAGGCTTTGGTGTCTAAATATTGTTTTCTAATTAAATTTGAAATAAAAAGCCACCCAAATAACCTGGCAAACCACCTAATGGATAAAGAAGGAATACGTAGGCTAAAACACAAAATCCCACAGGATTTCATTGGACAAACTTAGCTACATGCTATATAAAAACTAGGATGTGTCATAGGACGCATACCAAGCAACACATTAAACACGTCATAAAAATTACTGAATGTCCTAATAGATAGTGACAGATTGTAAGAAAAGGGAGACAGAAAAAAGAAATTGGTGCTGGTTGCCATGAAAATTCGAATGGGAAATGAAACCTATTACAAAGTATAATATAATTAGTATAAGAATTTAAAATGATTATGTATAGAGTAAATAAAAACACAATGTTATGAAAGTAAATTGCATTATTTCTAGTTCAGAACACTTAAGTAGAATAAAATGGCAGAACGTGTTCACAAGGTTGCAATTAAATAATAATAAAAAGCACTGTCTGTTCTAGGTGTAAAAAAATTTACTAACAGCCATTTTCTTTTATCTACTTAGATCTCCTCCATTTACTGTCACTGTCATATAACGAAGCAGAAAGGTAATTACAGTGGTTAAATAATGTTTGCACATGTACGTTCGTACCACTCTCACGTTCTGTCTCACTCACACATACTCACTCATGAAGCGCCCTCAAACTCACCATCACTTAAAATAAGCCAATTTTGTTTTTGTTTTTTATCGCACACACTCTTTCAAATAATAGCATTATTCGTGCCCGTATGTCTCATCTCATGTCTTAAACGATACCCTCGTTCCTCGCTACCAATATTTAGTGGCACATAGGCCAATTTTTAGAGCAGTAGTGGCCCAAAAGGTTCCGGGTACTTGGACCACAATTAACTGGTACCACGGCCCAGTTGCCGGATCAATTTAATTTGATATTTTTCTTGTGGCGACTGGGACCCATTAAAGAATAAAAAATATGTCTCGTTAAAGCCAAAAACAGTACAGTCAAACGAAAAATGTATAAAGTAATAAGGCTAAGTAAAAAGGCTGGTTATGCTAAGCCCATTTTGTATGCCCGATCTTGGAATTTGTGGTACAGACGCCAGTATATCAAGCTACCGCAATCTGTCAAATTTCTTTTACAGATTTTCATCTTTATGACAAGGTTCATGTTGAATTGGGAAAATTAGACAGTTTGGTGGCTTGATGTGCCGGCAGTCTGTACAACCCTCAAAAAGTTACAGGACGTTTATGGGGGCTCCTCAAAGTAGACGTCTGAATTGATCAGAATTTTCTACTAAATATTAGTGTAATCCAACGTTATATTATACGGGGTCAAATTAAATTAGCTGGCAATAGTTTAACCACGTTTTGGGAATCCGTTTCGCAAAACTAACGGAATATTAAACAAAAAAAATTGTTTCAATAATATGTATTATCTGAATAAGTAATCTTATAACTTCTTGTCACTGTTATTTTCTTAGCAAGTGAAGGTATACTTATTTGTATGAGGTAGGTACTAAAAGTACCGCAACAAAAAACAAAAAAAGTTAATTAAAAAAAAAAAACCACCGGCTTCCCAAAAGACACTGCAAAGTGAATAACAACTTGTATTTCGGAAATCAGTGGCAAAAAGTTTATATTAAAAAATAAATAAAGCGATAAATGATAAAAACAGATAAGTATGATAATGTAACTTATGGTACATATTACCAAAATGCTATCATATTAAAAACGTTAATTACTGAGTAATTACTTCATTGTGTCTAGCGCTATTTGTACTAAACTAGCAATTAAGTACCTACAATAATAATTAAGTCATATTCGTGTAGCGACTTAGATTAACATTAATATAGTTACTATTAGCTATGATTATGTCATTGAAAAAGGGTCCTATGTTTTTTTATTAAGATGAAGCTTAGATGCTTATGTAAGGTGACAATGACGCTAGTTCCACCCTCGGTGTGACCAGTGATGTGTTCGGTACTGATACCGAATACATGAGCACCCTAAGGTGCTGGAAAATATGTCATCAATTTTAATATCGACTAATTATTAGTGATTGTCATGGAAATCATGTCATTTGGTTCAAAATCAAAATCAAAATTCATTTATTCAAACTAGGCTGAGAGTCAGCATTTTGCGAACGTCAAAATTACATAAGACAGTCCCCCAAAAACGCCCACCCTTCGACACTTCCTTCAAATAGGTTCATTTTATTTATGTAGATTCATTTACATATTGTTAATGAGAGAACATTGTAGGCCTTACAGACTACATTTGTAGACGATTTTCTATTCTGTATTTTCATTCCTCTAAGTACCTGGTACTTATTGACAGGCCTGCACTGTCCTCCCATACCTATTATCACTGTAATTTGAAAACATTATAAAATACAATTATTTTTAAAAGAGTAACCGTGGAGTTTCTTGACGACTCTTCTCCATAGGAAGCAACAACTTGGAACCGTGTACCTAGCGTCTGACGTTTCATAAGTGACCATGCAGGTTTATATGAAATAAAATATTTTGATTTTGATTTTGACCAAATATTAATAAAAGACAGCTAATCGAATACGGGCATAGACTTTCGCCCATCGAAGAAAACAAAAATGATGTGCAGTTTTTTTTTGTTCTATTAGTGTTCGATCTATACAACCCTAGTTTTAGTATAAGCGAAACCCGAAACCCGTGTCTATTATTTTTTATGTAATGAATCTATGTACAAAATTTCAAATCTGTATCATGAAAAATCACAAAGTTGTAAGCTTGTTATGTTACCTAGTGGTCTACACATCATAAGTGCCCATGTAGGTTTATGTGATTTTTTTTAATAGGTCCTTAATAATAACAAAACAAAGTCGCTTTTCGTGTTTGTAATTTTCGACTTCAACGCGGACGACGCCGCTGGCAAAAAAATAGTTCTGTATAAATGTCACCAGGATTTAGGTAAAGTGAGTTGTTAATGTGAGCAGAGGTAGCACAGTGGTAACGACCGCGAATTGTAGGTTTAATTTCATCACCCCTGCTCTCAAAACGGTGAAGGAAAACATCGTGAGGAAACCTACATATTCTAGAACCAAAAATTCTAAGACGTGACAACCCTAGAACCTAGTAGGTAGGTACTTCTTACTCATCGTTGAGCAACTTTGGAGATGATTGTGCCCAACAGTTTACTATGACACTAAGTTAATAAAATTAATAATTTAAAGTGATAGAATCTTCATTCACAGCAAAATTCTCAACTACTAACGCGTTTGCATTTCTATTTGCGACAAAAACTCAGTAACTCGATCGAATTCGGATACTAAACATTCAAACATCCTGCGTTTTATGCATTTCTTTTCAACTATCACACTGCAATGTCAAATACTTGTTTTTGTATATTTTTAGTTCGTCTTCAAAAAAATACCAAATAGAGAAGACATGAGCATTGATCACCACGCTTGTTCAACGCGTATTCGTGTAGCCTATTGGGTATTTACACACATTTGTGAAAAGTGTCTTAATTGAATGCTAATAAACCACTAAAATCACACGATTATTTTTTAAATTGATTAGTGGCATAAAAAAGAATTAAAGTTTTAAATTTTCATATTCGCGCGTAATTTGACGAAAACGCAGTGGACGCCATATTGGTCTGTGGGTATGACGTCAGTTTGCTGTGTAAACAAATGCGCTGACATTTTGTATGATAATTGTTTGTAATTTAAAAAAATGAGTCATAATTCTACTTAGTTAGTTAGTTTATACAGCGGTATGACGTAATAACAGTGCGGCTACTATTTCATGGTTTTCCAAAACACATAAAAAAGTCTTTGAAATGAATTTTAAAAATTATTTTGTTCTAATTTAATACTAAAACTAACATTTTCCGACTACTTTTTGCCTAAGCTAGCTCAATGAAAATATCGTTATTTTTTTTCTCATTTGAGTGAATTTCCCGGGACCGAAAATTGCGTGGCATCAATGAAATCGGTACTAAAAAACATAGTTATAATGTTCTCACATTTTTTTCCGGTTAGGTGAAATAGTAATCTATGTGTAGCACTAAATATTTTATTTAATTGGATTAATGGATATTCCAAAAAAAATAATTAAACATCGAAATCTTTCATTGCCGTGTTTGTCCACACTTCACCTTGTTGTGTATTAGGACTCATTGATAAAAATCTATTGGTTATTTATATTAAAACCTAGTTTTATTTGATACATGAATAGTTAAAGTATTGTTACGGAATACATTTATTCAAATATTTAAACAATACAACGAATGGTTAATAAAACATCACTTGTCCCAGAACTACCGTTCATCGCCGTGTCCTAATCATGTTCAAGGATAGTGTTTTACCTACGACTTGCGTCCCCCCTCCCGGTATACTAAACGTTGCATATTAGTGCTGCCTAAGTGCTCAACGTGGAAGGACGTACACACGTGCCTGCGTTTTCGCGCCATAAATGTAAGTATTCAATTTTTATGTTATCTGACATTTTTTCTTTCATCGCCGTGGATAGGTATAACTATATTTAGAATAAGTTTGTCTTCATGAGTAAGCATTCGATAGAACACCATTACTCATATGTTAATTTGTGAAGTGTTTATTTCTTCGAATAGTTAATAGATTTTTTGTTATTAATATTTTTTGCCTTGATTTTCATCGCCGTGCTTTCATTACCGTGGTTTTCGTGGCCGAAATTTGCTATGGCAATGAAAAAAAAGACACGGCAATGAAAAAAATTTCATTGCCATGCTTTGTAAAACAATTTAGTTTCATTGCCGTGGCCAGGTATTTCATTTCCGGGACTTGTGTTTTCATCGCCATGGTATGATTAGGCAAAGAATAACATCTTTTGTCACCTGTAATACAGGTAATACCGATTACTGACAGTACAAAACTCGACAAGTTAACTCTAGATTCTCTCTCTCTGGTCTCTCTTTAGACTTGATGACTTTTTTACTGTACAGTCAACTACAAAAAAATGTTTTCATGTTAACCTTACAAAATGATGTAACATTTGGTACTATATCACTCGTATATACACTCACACACACGCAAGCACCCTCACATACTACAGTCTGATTTTAATAATGGATTGTTTATTTTTAGGATGCCAAGATGCCTAAACCAAAATTATCTGAAGAGGAGAGAAAGGAGAGGAAAAGATTGGCTGAACAAAAGCGACGTCAAAAATTAAGAAGCGACCCTATATTAAAAGAGGAGTATCTAAGAAAAGAAAGAGAACGATATCTTAAAAAGAAGGCTGCAGGAGTAGTTGTTCCTCGAAGTGCAATGACTTCGCAAAAGCTTCGGAATCTTCGCAAGAAAAACTTGGTGAGTGCACTTGCTTCTTACAAAAAAAAGACAGCAATTCTTCGTAAGAAAACACGTCCAAATGTGACTTATGATGTAGAAAATACTGAAACACCAAGGATGGAGCCAAATGAAACGTCGATGGAGCCAAATGAAACGTCTTTTGGGTTATCTCAAGTAGCTCATAATGATAACATGCCGATGACCCCTCTAACAAGACGTAGCTCGCGTCTTGAATCTTTAAAATCAAACCGACGTCGCTGTGAAAATTTGCGGATTGGCACACTAATAGCAAGTAGCTCTAATTTTCCGGCCACAAGTAGTCCACAACAGTCACCCCCAGGATCACCGCAACTAGCGCCAAACATCAGTAGCATAGATTCTACATCACGTCCTGATAGTCCAGCATCAGAGTCTTCTATTGCAACTTTAAAATTTCAACGTGATTTGCAACAAAAATTCCGTAGATACCAAAAATCTAAACACTCCCAGCTCATGGGATTACAAAAAAAATTAGATCAAGTTGCCCGCGAAAGGAACTTATATAAAAAACGGTTCGAAAGACTTATTCAGAGAGATAAAAATAGAGTTACCAATCAAAGAAAAGAAAAACAGCCAGCGATAGATTTTAATGATAAGAGCGACAAAAGTAACCCAAAAAAAACTCAACGCCGCCAAATTGTACTCAAGTTTTATGAAGACGACGAAAATTCAAGCATGTGTCCAGGCAAAAACGACACGATAACAAGAAATGGAACAAAGAAACAGAAACGTTTATTGACGGATACAATAAAAAAATTACACAAAAAGTACATAGAGTCCGGTTATCCACCTATGAGCTACGTAACGTTTTCACGTTTAAAACCTTTTTGGGTGCTGCAACCAAAAATAAATATGCGCAACACTTGCTTGTGTGAAAAACACGAAAACATGAATCTGCTAATTGAATCTCTAAAAAAGAATCATATCATAAAAGAAAATTCGACAACTGACGTTATTAAGAGCATATGTTGCGACATTTATAACTTGGAATGTCTACAAAGAAAGTGTACTACCTGTAAAAACAGACATCTAATGTACCAAGAAATTGATAACTCGGAAAAAGTTTTATATTGGGCCTGGGAAAAACAGAAAAACTCTTACACAAAAAATGAGATTGAGAAAACTGCCATCATCGTTGAAAAAGTACGACACCACGTAGAACCGTTAATACTCATAAAACAATTTGAAACGAATCTTCAGCCATTCCTAAATCATTGTGCCAACATTCGTAATCAGACCGATGCAATTAAAGAAATTAAGCAAAATTTGACCGAGAATGACTGTATTATACATATGGATTTTAGCGAAAATTACAGTGCTAAATATAATTCTGAAATTCAGTTGGTACACTTTGGTGGTAGTAGAAAGCAATTTACTCTACACACTGCAGTTCTTTATTTTAATATTGAAGGTCACACGACAAAAACCCAATGTTTTTGTACTATAAGTACATCTTTACGACACGATGCTGCTGCAGTGTGGGCACATCTGATTCCAATTTTGACTGAAATAGAAATAACAGTACCTTTGGTTCAAAATATTTACATAGTTTCTGATTCTCCTTCTGGACAATATCGTAACAAAAAAATATTTTATATAATGTCTCGACTTTCGATCTACATTTCTTCAATTAACAAAGTAGTTTGGAATTATTGCGAATGCGGTCACGGCAAAGGTGCTCCAGATGGCGTTGGTGGACTTTTAAAGAGAACTGCTGACCAATACGTTGCATTACAGAGTGACATTCCTGATCTTGATGCATTTGTGAATGCTTTGAAGTCCTCTGTCAAGGGCGTTAAAATAGAACTCGTAGAAGATTATCAGATCACTGAAAAGGACTGGTTACTACCTGACAATTTGAAACCTTTCCCAGGTACTTTAAAAGTCCACCAAGTTGTGTGGACTGCAGAATCAGGCAACCGTTTAGCATTGCGTCGTTTATCTTGCACAAATATTGAATGTCTTAACAATGTCATAGAATGCCCTCATGGTAATCACTTAGGATTTTATGACTTTTCAACGAAACCCCAGATATCAACTCCTCTTGAACACTCATCAAACTGCACTAAAACTACACCTAAAATTTCTATCCGTAAAATGCGTCCAGTCAAATTAACTGATAAACTTGCATTGGCTCCTAAACCCTCAACTTCTACACCAAAAACTATCCAGCCAGCAGCTGTACCTCAGTTTGATAGTATAATTTTAGAAACTTATGATTTTAAAAACTTAAACTGTAGTGGTGCTACAAGTGTACCATCGTGCTCATACTTATGTAATGTTGACTCTGAAGTTTTAAAAGAGTTGGAAAAATCTGGTACTTCTGAGGAAAACCATACAAAAACATCAAAAAAACCAGTTATAGACTTAAGTAGTGATTCAGATGATAGTTTGTCTATATTCAACTAATAAACCTAGAAAAAAAACTATTTTGTTTACCCTAATTGATACTGATACTGATGATGATCAAATTTAAATTTTTAAGTACCTCCTTATCTGATTAAATATAATTTTGCTTAATATCATAATAAATAATTAAGACTGCCAAAAAAGTTCCTAAATGTGATTTACTTATGTATAAAGATTAGTGTAAGTTAGCTGTAAGTTAAACTTGAAAGGCTGAATTTCCTAGTGCCATATACTCACATTGTGTTATTAGGTTAATAAGAGATAAGATTATACCTGAAAGGTTTTAAGAGTATCTAGATGATTTCAAGATGATTGTGTTTTTAGTACTTGATATTTTGAAAATGCTTCTTACTTGCTACAGATCACAATATACGTTTTCTGAAGAAGCTATTTTGTTTTGTCAAGTGCAAAAATGTATCTGATCATGCCTGTCTCCGAGAGGGAAAGGCAAACCCAGACATATTGTGTATGGGAGTAAGATTTGGATAATATGGGAGTATGTATAAGAAAGGCTGTAGGTAGTATTAAAGTCTCTAAGTAGTGTTGCGAGTGTAATTCAACAGTCTTTGTTTACTTATTGTACTCTCATTCTTTTTTGTAATATCTCCTTACCCAAATTTTACTCCCATACAAGTGTTGGAATCAAGACCTCTTATAAACAGTCATTTTTATTCTATCTATCTGTCTATCTCATTAAATATTTTTTAATTTCCGTGGATTGATTCTTTCATTGCCATGGCACAGTTCTTTCATTGCCGTGGACGCTTGTTTCATTGCCGTGCACGCATGTTTCATCGCCGTGGCACGAAATTTTTAATCCTGATATGTCGTTAGTTTTTTAAGTTATCTGCTAGACATTAAGCAAGAATATATACATTATCAAAACCTTTAATAAAAGCGTTTTTTTTTTTTTTTAAACTTAAGATAAAAATAAACACGGAAATGAAGATTTTATAGGACCTGTTGAAATTCACTCATTTAGAGTAAAACATCATATTCAATCAATAATAAACTCAGCCTATCGCAGTCCACTGCTGAACATAAGCCTCTCACAGGCTACGCCACAACACCATTTCCTCTGCCTTCCGCATCCAGTCTATCCCAGCCGCCTTCTTAAGGTTGTCGGTCTATCTAGCCAGTGGGCGTCCCACATTACGCTTGCCGATATACGCGGTTTCTATCAGGACTCGTCTGCTCCACCGGCCATTGGTCCTTCGACGTCACGCCGCATCTGGTTAGGCGGGAAGTAGACCCCTATATAGTCGGGATAAGGCTCGACAGATGAAGATAACGATCAGTAAAAAATTGCACTGGTTCTGCTAACAAACCACCAGATCTTTTTTTTCAATCTCGTCTCAAATTACAGCTGGCAACAGACCACGGTAGGCTCGGCAGACGATGATCTTTCACACTGTGTGAAAGATGATCTTCTGTCTGATGATTTCCATTCATCGATTTTTTAGTCTCCCTCTTGGTATATTTTTACCCGTAAAGTTTATTAACCCAGCACATTATTATGATCACGAAGACACTTCCTTTGTAGATAGTTACTAGATTTTGGGAGTACGTGAGAGGAATACAATGGTAGATAGTTTTTTTTGCACACCTTTTGGCAATATTGAATTTTGAAGACGATGGCATCCACCAACCAATAGATTGTGTGAAACATGAAATGACAGATTAAAGAAATGTATCCTTAATCTTACTTCGTATTAAAAATGTGAAAGTTTGTATGTTTAGGTGATCGGATGTTTGTTACTCAATCACGCTATTACGGCTGACCAGATTTTGTTGAAATTTGGCACTCAAATAGTTTATAATCTGATTTAATACATGGGATAGTTTTTATTCCAGCAGTACGTCCACGAGGGATAATTTTTTGACCACTACGTGGGCAAAACCCGCCGCACAGTGTGAAAAAATCCCAGTTTTTGTGTCATCGTGTTTTTATTGAATTAATCGATAGAGTCTACAATTCTGAGGGTTAGAGTAAAACTCCGGGTTCGCCAAGACTTGTACTTTTTTTTAAAAAAAATGTCAAAGTTTCGGAATATCCGACTCATGAAAAACGAAAAAAAAATCACTATAATTTAACGGAAGTACTTATTCCAGAATTTATTTATCCTACCCAAAAAAGGTATAATAGCCGACCGTTCCACCAATTCCTGTTGCTTTAGTATGAATGGGTCGAGAGATATGATTTTTTTTCTCATTTTTCGTTTTCATTTTTTTATTCATCTAAACCACCGTAGTAGGTGGTCATTCCTACATCAAAAAAATGCTGATACTTTCTATTATGTGTAATATTATTTCCAAAACCTAATTCATTGGTTTCCAGGAGTTATTGGAAATTCAAAATTTTCCTTAGGGTTGTCACTTTCAGTATCCGAAAAAACAAAACAACAAGAATATATTTTAATTGAAAAAAGAGGTGTTTTAAATACTTCCTAATAATTAATATGGAGTTGGCAATTCCAAAGGAAAATGTATATGAATTTGCAAAATATTATATGGGCTAACCGAACTAAAATTCATCTTCATTGGTGCCGATTCTGTTGTCACAAAATTCTCTAAACTAGACTAAAAATCACCAAAATTTAGTTTATTCCTGTCAAACGACGATTTACCATTCTGAAATTGACTGAAGTGACACAACTTAACTATATTTTAGTTTGACAGCACTAAGATTACACTGAGTTATTAGTTTAGTGAAAATGGCAATTTTGCTATCCTGTTGTTGTCAATTTCATTAATCTATTCAACATAAAATTTTGGTTATCTAACTAAATCTGACTATTTTTAATCGCGATTAAATAGGTGTGGAATAAAATTAGCTGTCAAGAACTAAAATTCATACTGCCACCTCGACTTCTGGTGCAAAAATAGTACTGTATTTTTTCTTTTCTTTTGCTTATATCTCGAAAATGGTGTGTCCTATCGCAAAAATAATGAAAATTCCGACCCCCTTTATAATACCCCACGCCTCTAAAACTCAACATGTGGGTAATAATTTTTCATATTTTCCATGCAAAAAGTCTAAATCCCAAATAAATCACGTCGAGGCTGCCGTCCCTGCGCGCTTCTGGCTCTAATAAAAATCACGGGGTAGGGCAAATAAGTACCTCGTTGCGAAGCCAAAAAATACCACGTGTGACTCGCGATTGTCAAATTCGATTTTAGTAGTCAAAATTGTTTATAAATTTAGAGATATTTTTTTACAGAATAGCGTTAAGATTCTCATAGTCAAAAGTAAGGAATTTTAGTTATAGTTTAGTTAATTTAGTTCGGTGTACAGAGGCCAGCACATCAAGCTACCCCAATCTGTCAAATTTCTTTGATAGTTTTTCAACTTTATTACAAAGGAATAAGAATTATGTTCAATTGGGAAAATTTGACAGTTTGGGATAGCTTGACCTGCTGGCGACTGTACAACAGAATCGGCACCATTGTTAGTTACAATTAATTCAACATTCTTCTCGCGGGCCGGCCAGTTAAGGCAAGCCCCCCGGCCGTAGTTCTGCACGACGTACCTCAGTCACGCCTTACTGAGGTTGTTGAAGTGCAGAGTACGGTTACGGTATAAACGTTGACTGGCGCTCAGTCCCCTGAAATTGTTTCAACTCCAGGTGGAACAACCTTTGATTTTGCTTTATAGGAAAATATTGTATATATTTATATACAATATTTAACTATATTTATTAATGTGTAGTTTTTTTATGGTTTTTGTGTGGTTTTTATATTTATTATTATTTAATAATAAATATAAATGGTTCACGTAAATAATTTAAGCAGGGGCGCACTCTCATCGTATTTTTAAAAATCAATACAATTGATGTAAATACATAATGAAAATTGATTTAAAATGATTAGATAGGTAAATAATTCATATAGATAAATAAAATACAAAATACATTATTCTAAAAAATTGTTATAACACAAAAAGTATAATAAAATTGATCAAAAAGAAAATAATTGTAAAATATAAAAGTTTACTAAAATTTATTCAAAATAAGTTGTAAAATCAAAAAGTAAAACCAAAATTGGTTTTAAAAAAATTGTAAAATTAATAATGAAAAGAACAAAATTGACTAAAAATATTTAAAAAATTGACAAAATGTATATATAATACTCATGTTAATTTACTTATGAGACATCGGAAAGGATTTTCTTTTATTTACTATTAGTTAAGTCTTTTGGGTTAAAGTTTATAGACGGTTTCCAAAAAAGGTGTATCAATCAACATGATACCAATTTCTCCATTTGTTTTTTTTTTCCTTTATAAAATTACTCAATCTTTGCCATTTTAAGCCACAAATGATATCTTGTTTTGGTCGTGATAAGAAAGCTAAAACTTAATAAAAATAAACAAATTATGTTTTGGTTGAAGTGGCAGCCCTAAGTGCAGATATTTCGGATATTACTAAAATTTCCAATAACTCCTGGAAACCAATGAGTTAGGTTTTGGAAATAATACTACACATAATAGAAAGTATCAGCATTTTTTTGATGTAGGAATGACTACCTACTACGGCGGTTTAGATGAATAAAAAAATGAAAACGAAAAATGAGAAAAAAAATCATATCTCTCGACCCATTCATACTAAAGCAACAGGAATTGGTGGAACAGTCGGCTATTATACCTTTTTTCGTTAGGATAAATACATTCTGGAATAAGTACTTCCGTTAAATTATAGTGATTTTTTTTTCGTTTTTCATGAGTCGGATATTCCGAAACTTTGACATTTTTTAAAAAAAAAAGTACAAGTCTTGGCGAACCCGGAGTTTTACTCTAACCCTCAGAATTGTAGACTTTATCGATTAATTCAATAAAAACACGATGACACAAAAACCGGGATTTTTTCACACTGTGCGCCGGTAAAAGCTACTGGTAGAATAAATTCAGAGGCGATCCGAAATAAATAAGGAAAACGGTGATGACTATGATGAAGCACTTAACGAATTTCATTAATAGGCATAGAAAGAGACGAACCATTTTTTTTTTGTAGCTAAGGAAAAAAATCTACCAAACATACGATCCTCTGACGTATGGAGTTATGGTTGTGCGATAGTTTAGGGAAACCTACTGAAGCCATATGGACGTTTATACCAAGTGACTAATGGTTGATAGAACTACCACTACACCACAATTCGTATATATCATCTTGTGACCCCATTGCTTTGAGATTGTAAGACGTTTACCTGTAATATTCCACAGTCATATGCGCCTATATTTTCCCAACCACTTACATAAATATTTTTGTATGTACAATGTTCGTAATTGAAAGAATCAGAAGAACTTATGTTAAAATTATAAGCCAATCACCGAGTTAGTAGCGAGGCTCACTACCTTTTTTTTTGTTCCAGGTTATTAAATCCTCATGGATGCCTTCGGCCCTGTGGGGAGAGGAGAGAGAATGTTAGACTCTTACTGTCTAAAAACCACCTCGGTGTTCCCTTCCTACACTTAGACCAGGGATCATGCGAACGCCTTCGACAATCCTCGATTGAGGCTCACTGCCTAGCCCAGGCTGAGTTGAAAGCAAAAGACAATTGGCAACCGCTGTCATTGCATTTCGTATTTCTACAAATTTCTTCGTAATAAGCTTTTCGGTAGGTTATTTCAAATCCATACCTGTTTGACGTTTCATCATCAATACTTCTCATATAATGTCTCTATGTGTAGGCTCGGTAGACTGACATTTAAGTGTCGCCGTTCTTGTAGCCTATTGTATTGCACCCCATATCTTTATTGTTGAAGACCCATTAATTATGTGATATCTTGTAAACGGGACATAAAACCTCTTAATGTGCTCAGGAGCCTAGGCAAAGTGTCCATAGCCAACTAGATAACATAACAAGTTAATATAAAGTTTGTAAAAAAATATACATATGCGGCTTTCGATGGAATCAAGTTGGATATGGAAACGTTCCTTAATCAAATGTGAGTTTCTATAACGTTTTGGGCATCTTGCCAACCTGCCACATGGTTCTTCGTGTTGTGTATTTAGTCATCTTTACGACGTTTTCTTGTTTAATTTACAATTATAATACTACATTTGGACGTAGTTATACAAAAAGGATCAGTTATACGATAAAACCCTCCAGATGTGTTTTGGTAAATAAAACTCAATTTCGGCAAAAGTGTGGATTGGATCCTTTTTGCGTAACTTCATCCATTTAAGTATCATAGTCGTCGGTTCTTACTTCACAACGTATATCCTGTAATGAAATCAATGTTTTTCACGTTTATGTAAGATTTTTGGCTACCTCGCACCATGGGATTTCATGAATCCTATGGATAACCTACGTAACTATTCTTCCTTTTATTTTTATCGTATCGTTACGTAGATTGACATATACAGGGTTATTGGAAAAAAACCATCAACCTCTAAGAGGTCATTGTACTCATCATTATGAGCAACTTTTATTACAGGACCAAACCTGAAATTGCGATATAATGCTAGAAAGACAGACTGTTTGATCAACGAAATACCATGCCAACCATAGGCAACTAACTATACCATACATGAAGTAGCGGTAGCCATGGACGGAACCTCCGAAATGTGTCGTACGCATGCCCGCGAAAGCGGCCGGATGTCTGCGCGTACCGCTCTGCGTCCGCGCATCGCTAATGCACTGTCAAACTTTTCTCTAGAGGAATTTTCGAACGATTGAAACTTGCGTCTGATCGATTGTGGGATCGATAAGCAGTTGAGAGTTCAGAGAATGGGTTTTGTCGTTCTTCAAGCATATGTAAAAAAAATTAAGCTGTCTTTCTGCGATTTTGAAAAAGTTCATCTTGTCCACATGCCTGCTAATTTAATGAAATGACATACATTTACACAAGGATGTGCCCTTTCCGAAGCACCTATCTACATACATTATACATAAGGCAGACTGCAAACAAACCTACTATAATTTTTGAGGTCTTTCTGAATTTCGAAAAACGGCCTGATTCTTCTGGGAAATACAATAAAACGATAGGTTTAAAACTTATAATAAAAAAAAAACAAATCGAAGCAAAATATTGTTTTAAAATATTTAATAAATGCATTGTTTATAATACGTCTAACGGTAAACGTTTTTAGTAATTTGTTCTCAAACCAGAAGCTGCTGGGTAATTGCATAAAACAATAACAGCAGGAATGGAGGGGCTTGTGGCTAAATAACAATAGCTGCACTGGTCGATCGGCCAGGTTAAGCTACGCTTGCCGCGGTTGGTCCGTGGATGGGTGACCATCTTTACATACCAAGACTCCTCCGTGCCTCGGAAAGCACGTTAAGCCGTTGGTCCGGCTGTCATTTGTAGATCTTTGACAGTCGTTACGGGTCGTCAGAAGCCCGAAAGTCTGACAACCAGTCTTACCAAGGGGTATCGTATTACCCAGTAACAGGGTTGTGGAGGTCAGATAGGCAGTCGCTCCATGTAAAATACTGGTATTCAGCTGCATCCGGTTAGACTGGAAGCCGACCCCAACATAGTTGGGAAAAGGCTAGGCAGATGATGAGATGATGAATAACAGCAGGAATGGCTTCCATTTTGACAGTCCAACAACACTCATTGGGTTATCTTCGTTGTTGAGGAGACAAATCTTTTCAAACATATGAACCAATGGATTAGCATTATCCTTATAAATGACTAGCTTTTGCCAGCGGCTTCGCCCGCGCGAACTTTCACCCCCTATTTAACTCCATAAGGGGTTGAATTTCGAAAAATCCTTCCCTATTCCTTGTCTACATTATAAAGGGCACCACAGTGCAAAATTTCGGCTTTCTAGTTCCAAGGGATTGGGCTGGGCGTTGATGAGTCAGGACTTTTTATTTATATAGATTCAGAATGTTATTGAAAGTGTGCTACAATTAGGGTACTGAACGAACGGAGAGATCAAACCATTATTCATAATTTTTCTGCCCTATGGCTATGGCAATTTATTTGGGGTCAGCACATCATGTCTTTTTCTTCCATCCTTCTTTAGAAGTCGTCATTTCAGTAGCTACCACCCTTTCTAACCATATCATCATACCCACAGATAGATCAATCCAATCCAAAAGAAAATCTTGATCGCTAAAGACTTGATCACAGTCACTATTAAAGCCAAGTACAAAGCCACTAATGAGATACCCTCGCTAATGAACGTCGGTAATTACTTTTACCTCCCACGTCGAACAGCGTGGAACAGCGAGTATAGGCAGAGCACGTGCTGTTTTATATTATAATTCATTAGTGTTTTTCCAGTGAAAACGGCGAATACGTTGTACGGACGTAATAAAGTTGAGGAGTTTATTCATTTACTTGGGATAGCTCATCGCGCGCTCTGCAGAATGGGCTTTATTGCAAGTTGTGGACGAGTATGTTTACCTAGGATAAACTATCCAGTTAGGTCGGTCCAACTTTGAGTTCAGTTCAATCGTCGAATGCGATTCGGCTGGGCAGCGTTCAGGAGGCTACGCAATATCTTCTCGTCCCAAATGCCACAGTATCTCAAGACGAAAGTATTTGACCAGTGCGTGTTGCCAGTGAAAACGTGGTCACTCGAAATTGTCTTTATAAGAAGGGTAAGTAAGTCACCCAAAGGGCAATGGAGAGGGATATGCGTGTTTCTCTAAGTGCCCGAATCAGAAATGAAGAGATCCGCAGGTGACCTAAGGATACCCGATATAGCCCGAAGAAATGACAAACTTAAGTGGCAGTGGACAGGGCACATTGCTCGCAGAATAGATGGCCGATAGGGCCGACAGGTTCAGGAGTGGTGAACAAGTACCAGAAAACGTAGTGTTGGAAGGAGGACCAAAGACCTGGTGAAGGCTGCAAGAATACGCTGGATGCGGGAAGCACAGAACCGGCCGAAGTGGCGGAGCTTGGAGGACGCCTATGTGCAGCAGTGGACGTCTTTCGGCTGAAATGATGAAGATAATGAAAGCTCATTTTGGTTGGAAAGAAGAAGAGACGCCCGAAAGTCTGACAACCAGTCTTATCAAAGGGTACTGCCCACATTCTTGGCCGGATAGGCTGTCGCTCCACATAAAATACCGATATCCAGCTGGTCCCGTTTTTACAGCAAGCCAACCAACAAACAAAGCTATAGGTAGATGATGTAGCTAACCTTGGTTCTTATACTACTAGTCCTCCCTCCCAATAGCTGTCAACACCTGATCCCCAGTTTTCTGCATACAGTCTATCAACGGAACTTAGGAAATGACTATGTTCAGCAGTGGAGTTCGATAGATCGATTTTCTTTTGGTAATAGTTTCTTACGTACCTATGCTGTTTGTTGGTTCTTTCTTGTATTTTATTAGGTAATTGAATTGCCTATAAATATAGATTTTGATTTTCGGGAAATTAAATTGCTGCTGGTAATCTACATAGTATATTATGTAACTTATTAACTCAGATAATAAAAAATAAAAATATTTAATTTCACATAAACCTGCATGGGCACTTATGAAACGTCAGAGGCTAGGTGCATGATCGACGCGAAATCGGTTACCATAGATTCAATATGTAGGTATATATGATTCTGAAATCCTGTCGGTTATTTAGAAAATAAATTGCTGTTCCATACTTAAATGACTTATGACATTATGCGTCAATTTTAATATCGACTATTCAATAATGATTGTCATGGAAATCATGTCACTTGGTTCAAATAGGTTCATTTTATTTACGTAGATTTTTTTACATATTGTGAATGAGAGAACGTAGGCCTAACTGGATTTGTAGACGATTTACTTTTCTGTACTTTCATTTTGATGCTTATTGATATTCCTGCACTGTCTTCCCATACCCATTATCACTGTTATTTGAAAATATTGTAATACCAATTATTTTTTAAAGAGTAACCGTGGAGTTTCTTGCCGGCTCTTCATAGGAAGCGACAATTTGGAACGTGCATCTAGCTTCTGACGTTTCATAAGTGCCCATGCAGGTTTATGTGAAATAAAATATTTTGATTTGATTTGATTATATTTTGGCATGCACTTTTCTATGGAACAGCAGATTTTTTTAAATAAACCGACGATAAATTTCTATACGCTAGGGGTTCTAGAATCATATTTTGAATTCATGATTTCAGTTTCGGCGACGATGTCTATGGCCACCCTGTATTTTATTTCAATGCTAGTGAATTTGAAATAATAAACAAACATTTATTTTATTAATTATTTTAGTTCAGAAAATAATGTTATCATGTTGTCCATACACTTGCGTACCTAATGGTTTAAAAATTCCAACTTAACTAAACACAATACAAACATTAAGGGTAATATTGTTCTAAAATCACTTCCTTCCTTATGGTGCTCAATAAAAATGAAAATAAAGTTGTTTAAACCACAAACACCGCAGTTTTTTGATAGTTTTGTTCAGAACAGTAATTGCTGTTCGGACTATGATTCATAGGAACTAATTTACCTTTAACTGTTTCTCGTTACGAAATAAGGTACCTACATTACGGATTAAAAAAAAAAATACAGGATGGTTTTTTTTTTAATCCTATCTCTACACGTTCGGAAGTTATGTTTTTTTTTAATACACTAATACCAGAAACCGAACTAGTCAAATTGAAATAAACACATCACTCGGAAGAGATTTATCGTGATATTGGCAAGTAACGTGGAAAGTTATTGACCTGGGTGGGGCCTAAGTCTGCTATTTTTATTAATTCGTAATTCCAACACGATCTCATTGTCATTTTGCTAAATGTTCGTAATCTGCTAAATTCATAATGGTCGATCAGTGGTCGGTCAATGGTCTCGTAATAGAATTGTGTTATAATGGCATTGTCGTATTGCCATTATTATAAAACCCGTTATTAGAAATAATTTTAGAAAAAATACTATTAAATTTAGGCAAGCAATAAGGTTTGTTGTTACACCTTGTATGTATTTATGTAGAACATAGATTATAAGCCTGTGTTGTCCGACCTCCCCCGTCTTCCTTTTTTCCACTTTCTCCGGTCTACTGCGATTATGGGTAAATCCTTTAGGAAAGAGTCCAGCTGATCGCGCCATGTCTTTCTGGGCCTGCTGCGTAGTCGTTCCCTGAGATTTGGGATTTAAAAGCAAATGTTCTTTATTTTTCATACGTTTGGAAATCTGAAGACAACAGCCTAGATGAGACTGGCACCGGAGCGTGGGATTGGCACAAGAAAAGAGAGGCCTAACTGTAGCAGTGTGTGAAGTCGGGCTGTGGATAATGATGACGGGCCCTCTATTTTACTCTAATTTTCGTCGTTGCTACGCTTGCCGCAGTCTCTCCGTGGATGAGTGACCGTCTTTGCATACCGAGACCCCTCCGTGCCTCGGAAAGCGCGTTTATCCATTGTTCCTGGCTGTCATACATTGATCATCGACAGTCGTTCATCATCATCATTTCAGCCGAAAGACGTCCAATGCTGGACATAAGCCTCCCCCAAAAGGGGGGTATTACCATAGTCGCCACGCTTGGCAGGCGGGTTGGCGATCGCAGTATGGTGGTAAAATGCATAGAGACCGCTGCTGCTCATTCTCTGGTAAGTCCATTAGTCGCCTTCTACGACACCCACGGGAAGAAATGGGATGGTGCTATACTTTTATGTCCGACACGGAACATCGACAATCGACAGTCGTTACGGGTTGTCAGAAGGCCGAATTTGTTACCAAAGGGTATAGTGTGTTACCCAGTAACTGGATTATTTAGGTCAGATAGGCAGTCGCGGTACGCTGATATTCAGCCTATAATGTTCCCATTGCTGGGAAAAAGACCTCCTCTCTTCGAGAGCGAGTGCGCTGTGTTCTACCGCGTGGGCCCAGTTAGGGTCGGTAGATATCTCATGTCTTCGAATTTATGCTGGTTTCCTCGCAATGTTTTCGTTCACTGTTTTGAGAGTAGTGGTGATGAAGACTGGAAGCGAACCCCAAAAATAGTAGGGAAAGGGAAAATGATGATGATCAGTTCAAACTTACATTCGTTCCGCTGGCAAACCACCAGCTGTTTCTTTTTCTCTTACGCCACAAATCAGGGTTGGCAACAGACCACGCATCGGACCAACCTCTGCCCCTCCCAGCGGTCCTCTTGCCAACTTTCCACCTGATTCATCCGCCAGGTGGCGATCAATTAGCAATCGATAATGATCAGTTGCGCAGGCGACGATTAACATTCCTCTCGCTGACGGGCCCTCTGACAATTAAGTAATGCGCTTTCCCTTATTCGTTAATGTCGCTAATATGTAGTGTTATGCAATTAGTTTTTATTGTCGTTAGAGTTTTAAAAATATGGAACAGATTATACTTGCAGTGTTTTTTTCTAAGTTAGGCTCGTGAACTGGAAAATCATGATTTATTTTACAAATCTGTACATTATACAAACCTAAGTACTTGCTAATCTACAGATAAATGAAATAGAAGTGTGATTGTAATGTCAAAACAACAACATATGAAAGTATTTACGGTTTATAAAACAAACAAAAATAATGTTTTGGATTTTTTGTCAGTCTCTCGGTCTGTTTGTTTCGAGTTATCTCCACAACGGCTAGACCGATTTTGACAAAATTTGCTATGGAGATACTTTGAACCCTGTGAGAAGACATAGGCTTCTTTGTATCTACATACGCAGATGAAGCTGCGGGCGGAATCTAGTGGTGTATATACTCACGACCAATGTGAATATCATCATCATCTGCCTAGCCTTTTCCCAACTATGTTGGGGTCGGCTTCCAGTCTAACCGGATGCAGCAGAATACCAGTATTTTACATGGAGCGACTGCCTATCTGACCTCCACAACCCAACACAACCAATGTGAATATATGAACTGAATTTTTAATTTGGGGTTTTCTCACTGTGATGTCTTGTATTTGAATATGAACCTATTGAACCTAGTCGAGTAAGTTTGAAGATCGACATTATAAGTTGGTAGGTACTCATTTTTTTTTAACGTTGCCCCACACTATATTCGTTCTGTGCGGGAATCGAACCCGCGACACGCGGCGCAGCAATCAATCGCTTAACCGCTGCGCCAACCGTGCCGTAATTCATAACTAATAGAAAACAGAGACGAGGTACCAGTTTTAGAGTCAGTTCAGTTAATAGTTCAGTCACTTTCCTTACACTAGCCTGGAATACATTTGACAACAGTGCAGTACTGGCCTCTAAAGTCCATAATGGCCGAATTTTCACGGAAACAGCCGAACATCTTCAACAGCAACGTGATCTAATTGCGTCAGTGTTTACTCCACATACGTAACCGATCATCTTCGGCCTCCATCGGGCGACTTCGGCCTCCCTCGGGCGCCTTCAAGCGGATGCGAGCTGACCCGGCCGGTCTAGGTCCCGATGAATATGCAACTCCATCTTTATTACGTCTTTCAATACAATACGAAGATTTTGTATTTCTGTGTTAATTAACCGATCGAATTACGAAATGTCTATTCAATTTTAATTTGTTTTTGAATCTCATGTCAAGCGATTTGATTGGCTGTCTTCGTTTTCGTCAACCAATGAGACAGCTTACGTGCTAATTGACCTGAGAGTTTTTAGGCTTTCAAAAACGTACTTAAATGTTAAAAATTGTGAATCAATTTTTAAGGGGAAGTCGCGGACTCGAACTCACTGGTGGGCCTGGCTGAAAAGCACGCTATTTCACCAGGCTTCTTGTCCGACATAGGTAGTACCTACCCGTGATGAGCAGTTAGATACTAGTCTACACGCACAACATCGTTGAGTGAGCAGCAGGATAAGTTATAGTAAAACAGGCGCGTAAAAATTAAGGAAAGTCCTTCGGAAGATCGGGTTTTATGAAAAAAACCTCTACTTAAATCAATGACTAATAAAGTTTATTGAACTTTTCGATAATTAAGCTTTGTCTGTTCGTTTTGGAGATTTTACACTTCTTTTACTACTTAAACACGCTCAAAGTTAGGTTAAATTAGCAAGAAAAACTAATCTTTGTTGGCTCCTAACTTTTTAATGGTTTTTGAATTTGAGTATTCTGTTTCCGTACAGACAATATTAATAATGAGACAAAACCATACCATGTTTAATTTTTGATGTACATTGTCGAACAGTAAAGTAATACACTCCCGAAGTTTGTATGGAAATAATGTGGACTAGATTTACCTTAATTTCAAATTGCGAAATGGAAGTCCGTTACATCACGTTAGCACCGAAGTGAAATTATTGCGACGGGATTTTATCCCGATCAAGATTTTCAACTCTCGGTGTAGAACCGAGAATCGAGAATTCAACAGAGTGCTTCCAAGCGATTCGAAAAAGCACACTGTTCGATTTTCAACTTGTGCGCTGTAAAATCTCGCTGAGAAGAAAGATTGATCGGCAAATGTAAGGTAGAACGCCCTTAGGCTAGGTGGAGCGACGATCTTCGCCGGGTTGCTGGATAGCCGCTGGATGAGAGTTGCCGAAAATCGAGCTGAATGGCGTGCAATTGGAGAGGCCTATGTCCAGCAGTGGACTGCTGTAAGCTGATGATGATGATGAAACAACAGTGACAGAAAGCAGCAGCATATCATCGAGGTACATGAAGTGGATTTAAAACGTATTATTGAGGCTAACGCAAAAACTACTGAAGCAAAAGTTGATACAATTTATATGGTAGATATCACCCTATCCGCAATTGGCGGAGAAATCGGTGAACATACATAAAAAAAACATACAATGGAATTTATAACCTCCTCGTTTTTAGAAGTCGGTTAAAAAACAAGATAGATTAATTAATGATTGAGAACATGCCTGAATAAATCGTAACCCTACACCAACAACAGACAGAATTTGACTTGTAAATGAATTTAATATAAGTGTAAGAGCTACTTATAGTACATATATTGGCACAATGTGGATTTAAGCAAAGTCATAATTACATGTTAAAGCTGAATGTCAATCGATTCAGAAGGGTCACGGGTAACTGAAGACTGCGGGAATGTCACCGTTTAGTGATAAACATGTTATTGTTTTTAGAGCATCCACGAGCTGCTAAGACGTATAAAATCCTACTTCCTACTTCCTACTGTATACAGGATCAAATTAAATTAGGTGGCAATTTATTTTTATGTTTTAACCACGTGTTGTGTAGGTATACAACATAATTTTTAGTACATGCGAAACCTGAATTTAGTTTTTTGGAGTTATTAGCGGGATCGCGTTGGAACATGTCGCACGAATTTTCATTTTCATGAAATTTCGTGAAATTGCGAATTCAATTGTATAATTATTTTGGTAGTGAATTATTCAATTTAGTTACGTGTGAGTGCACTAGTGTAGCGAAGGTGAAAATAAGTGACTAACGTGGACTTTTCGTGTTCCACCCAAAAACTCCTAATAGGTACTTAGGTTGTTGTAATGTTACCACCACTTTACAATAACTTTGACTTAACTTTGACTTGACTGACTATGACTTTTTTGTAACTTCGTGCCTAATATCGGGCCATTTACTTGATTGAAAACTTTTTGATAAAAAATCAAATCGCCGAAAAACGGAAAAGTAAAAAATAATAAACTTGCTTTGTCCAACCCCAATAACTAAGTTCGGAAGGCGGAGACATATAATTAAATACATATCCAAAGTCACCTACTTCCGAACTTAGTTATTGGGGTTGGACAAAGCAGGTTTATTATTTTTTATTTTTCGGTTTTTCGGCGGTTTATTTTTTTATTAAAAAGTTTTTATTTTAAATTTTTTTGTGGCTATAATTTACTAATTACTACATACTTAATTTTTGCATAATACACAACTCAGTATTAAAATCTGTGAGTAAACAATCAATCATCCCCTGTTTTCTTACCCTTAGGGTTGGAATTTTTCTTCAAAATGTATATGGGACCAACTTCAGGGTATACCCTTTCCAATAAAAAAAGAATTATCAAAATCGGACTACTCTGGAAAAAGTTATGCGTGGTCATACATAAAAAAAAAAAAAAAAAAAAATACGCGTCAAATTGAGTAACCTCCTCCGTTTTTTCGTCGGTTCAAAAAGTAAAATTACTTGACACTGGCTAAATGCACAAACCGTGCGAAGCCAAAACAAAAAAAAAAAAAAACAAAAAAAAAATAGTTTGTTCAGAAAAAGTAACTGAATAGATTCCAGTAATTTAAACACCATGTTATTTTTCCCAAAAAGGTTTTCTAAGTGTGATGGAAAATGTTATCATCAGTAAATTCTGATACAATCGCCGTACGTTAAGGTACCTACTGCCTAATTATTATCAATGCGCCCAATACGACGCTGGACGCGCGGGTGGCGCGGGATGCCGCCGATAACCATGTTTGTGTAGACCACTAGGTAACATATTAACAAGCTTACAACTTTGTGATTTTTCATGATACAGATTTGAAATTTTGTACATAGATTCATTACATAAAAATAATAGACACGTGTTTCGGGTTTCGCATATACTAAAACTAGGGTTGTATAGATCAAACACTAATAGAACAAAAAAAAAAAAACCGCACATCATTTTTTTTCCTTCGATGGGCGAAAGTCTGTGCCCGTATTCGATTAGCTGTCTTTTATTAATATTAGGTCTTTACCTATGAAATTGCCGTTCTGCAGTACTGGCCATTTCAAATCAAAATAATTTTTGTTTGGCTAAGAATTCTAATTTCAAATTAATTTTATTTTAAAAACATGGATTTTTTTTTCTAAAAGCAGTCATTTCTTTATTGATTAGTGTTACATTTTCATCGCATTTCAATCTTTTTCGTCATCATGGATACGTTAAAAATTCGAGTAATTATGGAATATGAGTACCGTCGTGGCAGCAACGCGGCACAAGCGGCACGCAACATCAACGACGTTTACGGAGCTAACACTACAAACCAACGCACCACCTGTTATTGGTTTGCTCGCTTCCGTTCTGGAAATTTCGATCTGAAAAATGAACCTCGCGGTCGTCCGAAGACTTTGGTCGACAATGACGAATTAAAGGCGATTGTGGAAGCTGATGATACACAATCTACGGCTGAATTAGCAGCAACTTTCGACGTTAGCGTCAAAACAATATTGGTCCATTTGCGTCAAATTGGCAAGGTAAAAAAGCTTGACAAATGGGTGCCCCACGAACTCAATGATCGCCAGCGCGAAGTACGCGTCGAGACGTGCCTTGCACTGCTCAACAGACACACAAATGAAGGAATTTTGAACCGCATTGTTACCTGCGATGAAAAATGGATTCTGTTTGATAACCGTAAGCGCTCAGCAAGTTGGTTGGATCCTGGTTCAGCACCTAAACAATGCCCTAAACGAAAACTTACCCCTAGAAAAGTGATGGTCACTGTTTGGTGGTCTAGCGCCGGTGTGATTCATCACAGCTTCTTACCAAACGGGGTGAGCATTACTGCAGATGTGTACTGTGAAGAACTGAACACAATGATGGAGAAGCTGGCGCATCTCCAACCAGCATTGGTCAATCGCTCGTCTCCGCTGCTCCTGCACGACAACGCGCGACCTCATACTGCACAGCAGACGGTCTCCAAGTTGCAAGAACTGGGGTTGGAAGCTCTCCGTCATCCGCCCTACTCACCAGACCTTGCGCCTACAGACTACTACTTTTTCCAGAATTTGGATAACTTCTTGGCGGGAAAAAAATTTAATACCCGAGAGGCAGTACAAAATGCCTTTGAAGAATTTGTTGCCTCCCGTCCAGCTGATTTCTTTAAGAAGGGCATCAATAAACTGCCACTGCGATGGCAAAGATGCATTGATTGCATGGGTGATTACTTCGATTAATACAAATAAAAAATTCATGAAAAAAATTCGTTTAAATTTTTTCATACAAAACGGCAATTTCATAGGTAAAGACCTATTATTTGGTGGAACATAGATATTTTTTATTTTATTTATTTTGTTTAAAAAATATAAGAGTCGTTTGGTTGCCTTAGTGTAAATACATGTCAGTATAATTTAAAGTTCAGACCAAAGTAGGAAAGATGAATTGTTTTGTTCAATATCGATACTAAACCCGTGGGTAAAGTATTGACAGCTAATTTAATTTGACCCTGTAGGTATGTATGTTTGGAGTTTTGTTACTCAATCACACAAAAACGGCTGATAACCGGATAACTTTTATCCCGGTATTCCTACGGCATTCAGACTTATGTGGGTGAACCTAGGGGCTAGTCCTAATAAATACTAATACTCGTAGAGCTAAACGCATTTATGGCGGAGTAAGAAGCAATGATTTTGGTATTTGACAGTAGCGCAACGCGGCAACAAATAAGGTTCAAAACAGCGATGCCTTTGAAATTAGTTGAATTGAATAATTCAACAATAATTTTGGTGGTCACGGTCATTGGTAATGAGACTGTATATCCCGCGAAAATGTGGAGGTCGAGGCTTTTTAAATGCTAAGACTCTCCACAATCGCGAGATTTATTATTTATTATTATTTATATATACTTTATTGTACACCACAAAAAAAATCATTACAAAAAAAGAAACAAGGTACACTACAAAATATACAATGGGCGGCCTTATCGCTTTCCGCGATATGCAGTCTCAGGGATTATTTCCTAGCAACCGACGTGGGGATGCATCGAGATGTAGTTGCGGTGGATAAGGGCCTCACCCCGCTCTCCTTGGCTAAAGAGAACTGGCGCAGGCCTGTAGTGCTTGACACTAATGATCGCATGGAAGTATGGCAGAGTAAGGAGCTTCACGGACGCTTTTTCCGGGCTCTACATGAACCCGATGTAGACTTTCTAGCGTCCGTAGCCTGGCTGCGTTTCGGTGACCTCTTTGGGGAAACCGAAGGTTTTGTCTGTGTAATTATGGACGAAGTTATTATGACGAACCACTACCGGAGATTTATGGTGAAAGACGGCACGGTTGACATTTGTCGGGCATGCCACCGCCCGGGTGAATCAATCAGTCACATAATCTCCGAGTGTTCTCGTCTAGCTAACGAGGAGTACTTGCATAGACACAACCTTGTAGCCAGGATTATTCACCAGCAACTTGCTCTGAAATACAGCCTTGTGGATTCAGAAGTGCCATACTACAGGTATGTGCCCGACCCAGTTCTCGAAAAGGGACATGTCACACTGTACTGGGATCGATCCATCATCACTGACAGGACTATTGTTGCCAATAAGCCTGATATAGTGGTGGTGGATCGACTAGAGCGGCGTGCAATGATCGTTGATATAACGGTCCCGCATGACGGGAACCTCGTGAAAGCCGAGAAAGATAAACAAATCAAGTATCTTGACTTGGCTCACGAGGTTGTCGACATGTGGGATCTGGACTCAGCGATCATTGTACCGATAGTTGTTACAGCCAATGATATTATAGCCAAGAGCCTCAACCAACATCTGAGGAGGCTCTCGTTGAGCAGCTGGGTCAAGGGCTTGATCCAGAAAGCGGTACTCGACTGGACACGGCTCGCATTGTTAGGAGGTTCCGCTCTCTGGAGCCCTGACCGGAAATAATAATTTTGGTGGTAATTATTACCACCAAAATTAAAATAATTTCGCAGTTTTAATAAAATAAATGCATGGCTCAGTGGAATAAGTTTTAGGTATTTCTTTAGTTGATTGAATTCCCTTTAATATCATTACATAAAATGTGATAGTTTACGCTCAACATTTTGAGAAATAAGCGACGATAAATATTATTTTGCTTTGCTGTTTTCCTTGAGGTGTTCCAAACACAGGCAATAAAATTGCACCGTGTAAATCAGGTTAATCGTTTACATACATACTATATACGATAAGGGATGATGATGATGATGGGACTCCCTTTTCCGCACGTAGACTCCCATTCGGTCCGTTGTGCGTGGGTATACGATAAGGGATATAAAGTCCAATTTTCAACCGAAACAAAACAGCATCGAAACTTAACAACTAGTTAAGCAAATTGATTCAACCATCCAAAGAGCACAGTGAATCTGTCTGACATCATCATTGTCATAATCTGCCTAGCATTTTCTCAACGAAGTTGGGGTCCGCTTTTGGTCTAACCAGCGTAACTGCGTAGCACATTAACACTAGGAATGGCTATCATTTTGACAGTTCAACAACATTAATTGCGTTATTTACGTTGTTGAGCAGACACATTTTTCGAACTTATGAAGCCATGGATGAGTGTACGACTAAACGCCGACAGAGACTACGCCGACAGACTGAACACCGACAAGACTTTACTTCGACGGGTTCGCCGTAGGACTCATCCTTGCGCTACTACTAAATAGTGAAGTAACTGTCACTAACATGGAAGTAGCGTTCGCTGGCCGCTACCGCGGCATCGCTGGCTTCGCTCGCGCTGCTCGCGTGCGCTTGGTCGCGATTCTAACCTGACCTAACCTATTGCCTACCTGATGAGCCCTGTCGGCGAAGAGTCCCATCGGCGAAGAGTCCCGTCGAAGTAGTCTTGTCGGTGTTCAGTCTGTCGGCGTAGTGCTTCAAAAATGATTCAGATTCTGATTGATAGTGTGTTTAGCAATTAGGGTGCAGATGCGGCTGAATACCAATAATTTTCATGGAGCAACTGCCTTTATGAGATCCACAACCGAGTTACTGGGTAACAAGATACCCCTTGGTAAGACTGGTTTGTCAGACTTTCGAGCTTCTGCCTTCCCGTAAAGGTGCTCTAAAGGTCTAAAGGTGCTCTATCCTTTTCAATTCTCGTCAACTATGACGTCATGACTACATCCAGAATTTTAAGGCAATGCAGCAATGGCAACATATAGCACCCTGTTGCCAGAGATACGGCCACACAATATCATGCTATATGGAGCAACTTAAAAAGTAGGCAATACGCCGCCTCCGCCGCCGCGCCGCCGCCGCCGGCGCGGTTTTTCTCGCAAAAATGATATGTAGTAAAACGTACAAACGAGATAGAAAGAAAATTTACCAAAAATTTCAAAACCGATTGGATATGCGGAAACTCTTGAAACATATGGAGCATTCAGAAGCAATATTCCCGAAACATAGCCGCAATTTATTGTTGTTGCTCCAGATTGCTCTACATCATTGATCCAGATTGATCCATTAGTGTTGCCGGGCAATAATTGCTCAAAAAATTGTCCGTGTAAGAGCACCTTTACACGGACAATGTATACGGGGCGTATTGCCTAGTTTTTAAGTTGCTCCATAATGCATGATATTGTGTGGCCGTATCTCTGGCAACAGGTTGCTACATGTTGCCATTACCCTTAATTGGTGGATGTAGTCGTGACGTCATAGTTGACGAGGATTGACCAGGATGGAACAATTTTAATTGCTCGTGTAAGCCTTACAACTATTCAAGCTCTACAAATGACGTCATGGCCTTTCTGACGTCATCGTGACCCAAAAAGACGTCCAGAAAAGAAATACTATCAGCAAATTAGTCATTTCGATGAGTAGCAAGTGCCCCGTAGCCACAGTCGTGGGAAAACCCGGTATTTTACGCTTCCCGTGTCCAATGAGTGTTTCTAGCGAGACTGCACAATGCCGAGATCAGAATACATGGCGTTCGCAGAATTGACCGTCGAGTTGACTCGTCTTAAGGAGATGTTGGTGTAACTATATGAAGCCAGGAAACTGCAGCCTAATTGCGTAACGTATTAACTTTCTGATGACGATTCCGAAACTAAGCAAACTCCCTTCGTAATCGTGTTCTATAATCCGAATTGCGAAACTAAATTGAATCATAATCTGTAGAATTGTATAGGGATGTTAATAAAATCTTGCCCAATCTATTACGTTTGCGCGTTTTGTTTCATAACATATGAACTATTCGCTTCCGAATAATATTACTATAAATTAATATTGTTTTAATTACAACTGGTGGTCTACTATTGCTTCAAATGAAAATATACAATGATTCCCTAAAAAACGTAAAACCAATTTATAAAACACTTTCTACCAAAAACTGCCATAATTGAAAAAAGCAACGAAACGTTACAATGTTCACGTTTTATTTATCTGTAGTCGATGAAAAAATCGTAGAAAAGCAGTGTTGTCAACTTATTGGGATAACTCCTAAAACTGGGGGTTTGGACACCCCAACTAGCAAATTAAATTTTGCTTTAGCGGCTGTTCGTTTTGTTTTGATTAGTCTAATTTAGTTTGTGGAAATCTGTTATTATAATAACACGATGATGGCATGTTTTTTTTACTGTTTGCATGAAACCTGTGATAGTAATTTTCCCATTATATCTTTATAATACCGAAATCATTTTGGATTCAAACGCTAATATGAAAAGACTCTTCAGCATGACGAATATAGTGAAGTCACACAGAGGCTGTGCCCGTGTCGAGATCGAAAACAGTGTCATTTCGACCAAATAAATCCCATGAAAACATGCTTCCAAAATATAAAGTCAAGCCATTATTGTGTATCTAACAATCATCCATACATCTCCACTTACTTTTTCAGTAACTATTTTGTGATCCCTACTCAATATTATAAATGCGAAAGTAACTCTTTCTGTCACGCTTTCACGCCTAAACCGCTGAACTGATCGTCATGAAATTCGGCAGAGATATATTCTGGAATATGGAGAAGGACATAGGCTACTTTTATACGCGATAACCGACATCCACGCTGGTGGAGCCGCGAGCAAAAGCTAGTAATCTATAAAGTACGTGACGATGATTTGAAAAACTATGACTGATTGTGACATAATAAGTTTTACTTTCAATTTCAAATCTTCAAATGGACCTCAAAAAGGACGACAGAACGTCAGCAATAGGAATTTAAATAAAATTAAAAATTGCGATTAAGTGGATTCGGGAAAAAGTTGGCAACACTGTAACAAATAAAAAAACTATGAAATGTTTTGTTTTTGTTTGTCTTGAATTTTGTTTTAAATTCGTTGTTTTATGTTTTTCAATAAACTAAATTATATTTACTATTCGCAAACAAAGACATGGGCCTATGATAAACAGTATCGGATTATTTTTGTGGTTTCTGCACAGAACACGTAATTGGCAAATGGCAAGGAATAGGGCTCTGTCTTCCTTTTGTACTGGCTGCACTACGTCATAAGCTGTGTTTCTCAATAGCGAAAAGGACGAACCAGTTACCCATAATTCAGTATCAGCTGTAGTGCTGTAAGTAAGCCAATATAAACAGGAATTTCGTGTGTCTAGTGATTGTAACTTTCTTAGGTTAACTATTTATTTTGGGTAATAATGATTGTCTGTCAACCTCACATTCTAACTACTGAGATGTTGTTATTTGATATTTTGGTCAGTGGGTCGTCTTAGGGGTTGTATGTATGTAATTCTATCAGCATCTACATAAGCAGCAGATACTAAATTACAAACTATAATAACCAATTACAACCAACAACATAACGTTAATTATTATAACATTTTCGCAGACGATGCCAGAGCTACTAACTTCAATCTAATATTGACCTATGAGGGTTTTACCTCAAAGAATTTGGTGGCAACGCAGGACATTGAAAACCAAGCTTTTGTATTTATCATTGAAGGTGAGCTTTTTAACACAGTTAAGTATCAAGCAGCAACTCATAATTATGAATGAATTTTTCTTTGGGCGAACTTTATACATAAATGTAATCACATCATAAATTTCATATGTCCCTATTTTTTACAGTTCTAGTTTCGTGCCATGTTAAATAAAGAAATAGCCATAGGTTGATGACGGCCTACTAAATATTGCCTAGTTTGGCCCATAATTAAGTACTTTAATTGAGCAGAAAATAATTTGATTTTGTTTTAAAATTGCAGGAGTCCCCGGAACACTTCCCCTGCATAGACATGAAAGCAGCATGAATGATGTTGGCTGTTGCCATTTGTTTCGGCTACTTCTGACATCACTGTTACTGCTACTGCAACTACTTCAGTTATCAAGCTGCTCAAGTGCAAAAGTAGAAACTGAAGATTGTTATGAACATACTAATTTTACCTATTTAAGAAAACTGCTGACTAGTTTTGCTCAACAGCAATATACTTAATATGTACTTGTGTTAATTGATATTGGTGTAAACTTTAATACTTACAAAGTGTTTTAATTATGAACTAAAATAACTGTTAAATGTTGAAATACATATAGCATTGATTAAGTTTAAAAAAAGACAAGTTATTGATCATTAAAGTGATACTATTTAGAAAATAGCAGTGTTTATCTGAATTGTCATTTATTTGGTACATAAAGGTAAATTAAAAACAAATAAAATAATGGTTAACATAGGTAACTGCTTTATTTATATCATTTCACCCTTCTGACTACAGCATTTGTTCACATTTGACATGAATTTGTTGGCTATGAGGCAAAAAGAAATTCAAACAAGTATATTGTATAGATTAGTGGAATTTGGCAAATTTGGGCTACTGTTTTCCTGTGGAAGTCATTTATAATTTAATACAGCTTGGTAATGTTGCTGAGAGAAAGTTTACATTTTTCCTGTTTATATAGTTGAGCCACCTGAAAGATAAAAAAATAATTTAAGTACATCCTCATTATTTTCCATCATCCATTACTCATCCAGTCTTTAATAGGCCTCTCCCTTAAATGCTTCAATGCACAATCTACTGATGTACTTTACAAAACTACAATATTCTGCTATTAGATAAACAGTAATTAGATGCCTACAATTCTATTGATGGATGGAACATAGATACTTGACTAAAAAGTATAAATTATCTTTATTTAGGTACCTCATAGGCAAGTCATTTTTTTAATAATAAATAAAAAAATTGATGGACGTATTATTTAACTATATACATTGTGTATTAATATCAAGCAAAACCAATTCAATGAGAAATATTTTTTGTAGGCCTCCACATAATAAACATAACAAATAAATAGGTATTATGGTTTTTCAATATTTAGAAAACAATGTTCAATACTACCATAGTCTGATGCATGTAGAGTACAATGCTTATTTTGTGGATTTCCACCGAATGTAAAGAATAATATTGTATGATTGAAAATCTTCACACACATTGCATAGTAATTTTACAATGCAATGTGTGTGATAAACTTGACAGGCACAGGCCTCTCTGTGAGAGGGAGTGGACTGTAATCCACAGACAGAATAATTGAATTGGATATTTTTACTAACTTATTATTCACAATAATTAGTTGAAAAATATTTAAGGTACCTAGTAGGCCATCATCATCATTTCAGCCGAAAGACGTCAACTGCTGGACATGGGCCTCCCCCAATTTGGGGGGTTTGCTATAATCGCCACACTTGGCAAGCGGGTTGGCAATCGCAGTATGGTGGTAAAATGCATGGAGAACACTGCTACCCATTCTTAGTAAGTCCCTGAGTCGCCTCCTACGACACTGACGGGAAAGTACCTACCTACCTACTTTGCTTAAAGTAATTATGCATTGCCTTATCTATAATTTGTATTGACAACAAACAATATGTGTAGATACAATATTTAGGCATATTCAATAGGTTCTTTTATAGGAAATAATATTGATATTACCTTGAACAGACAATGATGTGGAAATAAGTCTGTATTTACGGTGTGTGTAGCTAGTTCATAGAAGTCTTTAGATAGGTAATACATTGACATTAACTGCTTCTTCAATGTGTGCTTCTTTTGTTCTTCCTGTTTAAATTGATCGCTTTTTAGGTTTTCTAATTTACAATTCGTAAATGCTCGACTGGCTTGCTAAGTTGGTGACATTATGATAAGTTTCGATACGAGGTACCTACGAATTTGTATTTCGTTATAACGCCACCAAATTATCTCGTTTCTGAAATATCATCTAGGTAGGTTCTCTTAGTAGGAATCTTTATTTTAGGTTGTAAGCACACGTTACAGAAGAAAACGATTGCAATTATCTCTGTATAATCACCTCGTTGCTTCGCTATTCAAAATACCACAATACTGATATAACATTGAGGTTTTACACAAAATCACATTCACAGTTTATCAGGAAGACTACCACTTATATTTTTTCGTTATAATTTAAGAGATTTAATGATTAAATCCCATTAAAATGTAAGAAGAAAAATGATTGCGGCGAGTACGTCGCCTTCGGCTTGCGAAACAGACTACTCGTTGGTTTCAAACAAACTGATAGCTGTCAAACTAGTTACGCAATTCGCTTTAGTTAGAAAAATAGACCGTATACCCAATTTTTCCCGACATATCATTCACTCTAATAGAATAGTAATCGCTTTCACAGATATTGGAGTTTCGCAATTCGAAATTCGTAAATTTAAGCAAATTGCGATAGAAACGAAGCAAATTAATCTGAATCGTTTGTCAATAATGCATTACGCAATTAGGTAGCTGTTCGCAGTATTTGATTTGATATTTCACACGGGATTGTTTTGATTACTATTGCATTTGTTGCTTTTTGTTCGATAAACTCAGGAATTGATTGATAAGAGATGATTATGCCCCGTGTGGTGCCGGGCGTAAAAGAATAGCACCATCCCATTTCTTCCCGTGGGTGTCGTAGAAGGCGACTAAGGGAATTACTAGAGAATGGGCAGCAGCGTTCTCTATGCATTTTACCACCATACTGCGATCGTCAACCCGCCTGCCAAGCGTGGCGATTATGGTAAATCCCATATGTCCAGCAGATGATTATGCCTGATGGATTTGTCATAAGAAAAGTCTTGAATACTATGCTGAACAGGCTCAGGCTAAGTAATAATAGTCACACGGGTCGATCAGTCAGGTTAAGCTACGCTTGCCGCAGTCGGTTCGTGGATGGGTAATAATTAAATTCATATGGCAGATAATTTAAATTAATGATTTGTGTTTTGTAATGTTAATTACTTACCTACTTTTGTATAGAATCAAGTTCTTCTAACCTAACAGACAGCTGTGCTGCTGGGGAGTTTGTTGCGCCACTTCTTCTTCCCAGCTGAAGCACTAGGAAGTGGTGAAGAGCTGGCGTTTTGGGGGACTGTCTTATGTAATTTTGACGTTCAAGTTCAAAGTGCTGACGTAAGCACTTAGCCTAGTTTCAATAAATGAATTCATGATAATAAATATCTGGATGAACATATTTTTTTTTTGGTTTCAAGTGGTATCTATTATATAATAAATTGTATTTATAATTTGTTGCACCAATAATAACCCCATTTTGATGTCCACGCAATCACTATCCATTCAAGGTTGCCTGGAAGAGATCGCAGAAAGCGATAAGGCCGCCCATTGTATGTTTTTTTTTAGTGTTTAATGTTTTATTTTGTTTTGCTTTTTCTGGTGTACAGTAAATCGTATATAAATAAATAAATAAACACTATAAATACGTTGTTGCCAGCTCGCGTGGAATGAACGCTCTTAAAGAAAAAGGCCCGAATATTATGAAGCAGATATAATGCCATTTGTATCGGCCCCCACCCACGAGGTGTATGTAGGTCGTGGGTTCGAACCTAGAAAATGATTACATCAACACAGGGCCTAAATTCACTATGACCACTTAACGATTCCTTACTCGTAATCACGTGAATCACACACGAAATCTGCTAATATCATTTTAGTAATATCGACAAATTATCTTGGAACATACAGAATATGACATTTTGATTTCTAACCGTTACATTGGTTTCTAAAAAAAACACGATATTTGACGTAGTTTGAACATTAACATTCCTCGGGGATCCATTATAACCATACAGAATTGGGGCCCAGCTCTCAAAAAGATGAAAGAAAACGTCGTGAGGAAACCGGCATGTCCTAGAACCAAACTGTCGAACACGTGACCAGTCCATATTGGGCCCCCGAGTTACATTACAGACCACTCATAAGAGAGGAGGTCTGTGTCCCAGAAGGGAACATTATACGTAGGCTGATTTTGATAAATACTAGGAAGACTATAGTATAACACGTGTAGAACAATATTTCTCACGGTAGCTGTTTACCGGAATGTGTGAGATGATCTCCGTTAGGGCTGACACACTGCTTTGGTATTAAATATGAAGACAACGAAATTCATTCCTTTGAAATTGTGATATGTTTTGGTCGTGGACCATTGTAAAGTGATGATTTCGGGAAGAGTTTAAGAAACTTTTGTAAAACTTTAAAGGGACTAGAAAACTAACTACTCAACTAAACATAGGTACAAATAAATACAAAAACTTTTTGTTTTTAGGCGTCGAAGTATCTACTCTTCCACATTGCTGTCATCAGAAAAAGTGCCCAGGCGACTGGCAGCATTGCCACGTTTAATGGCAAAACTAATTCTTTGACTTTAATTAGGTGATGAATTCGAGAAAAAGAAAAAAATACAAATCTTTTAAAGGGACCAATATTAGATGACTAACTAACTAAATACACAATATAGTTTTGTTGAACTTGTGCGCATCGCTGTCATCCAGAAATACATCCAGAAGACTGGGAGTATTTGTATTGCCACGTTGAATAGCAAAACTAATTCTTTGAAAAATATTAGGTCAGTTCTAGACACATTACCTTTGAATGTAGGTAAATTGTGATGTGATTGCATTGGGACAATGATTCATGCAGTGATGTGGAAGGTATGATAAATAACATCCTGCTGTGCTTATTAAGTAGATATCAGTATTAAGATTAATTGATAAGATAATGATACTATCAGAAGACGGTCCATTTTCCTTATAATAACAATATTAGTGTTATTTTTGGGTTAGGCATGCCAGATTCAGATTAGGCAACGGTGCGTAGATGGTAAAATTTGTAAGTTTAAGCTAATATTGATCAACACAATGCCTTAAACTACAAAGTCATCGTTATCGTGCATAATCAGACTATGTTCCCAGTGCAGCGACACAGGCTTCCTCTCTGTGAGAGGGAGTGGGCCGTAATCCACCCCGCGGGCCCAGAGCGGGTTGGTAGATACGTCACATGTCTTTGAATTTTTGGTTCTAGGACATGCCGGTTTCCTCATGATGTCTTCCTTCACCGTTTTGAGAATAATGGTGATGAAATAATTTACACGAAGTTAAAGCGCCTGTCTGTCAAACCTACGACCTACAACGCGTTAGTCGCGGTTGTTTTCCACTGTGCTTATACGTGCTGGTGCATAGCTCCCTTATTAAATATTAGTACCTATAAAGAGGTTTTGATTGTTTGTTTGTTAGAGGTCATCTCTGGAGGTAGTTACTTCCTGAACCGATTACAAAAATTGATCGAAACCTAGGTACAAAAGTCACAAGATATTTTTATGCTATGTAGGTATTTATAGAGCAGTGGTGGCCAAATGGTAACGGCCGCGACTTACGAGTTGTAGGTCGTGAGTTCGAACCCAGCCAGGTGCTTTCATCATCATCATCATCATTTCAGCCGAAAGACGTCCACTGCTGGACATAGGCTTCCCCCAGGCTCCTCCACTTTTGTGTAAATTATTTCATTACTCACTGCTTTCAAAACGGTGAAGGAAAACATCGTGAGGAAACCATGTTCTAGAACAAAAAGTTCGGAAGACATGTGACATCTACCAACCCGCACTGGGCCCGCGTGGTGGATTACGGCCCAATCCCTCTCACAGAGAGGAGGCCTGTGTCCCAGCAGTGGGAACATTATAGGCTGATGATGAGGTATTTATGCTGCATATGCTTTTGTAGAAATTGGTACTTAAATAATCAACTGAAAAAAAAAAAATCCTAGATTTAGTAGCGTGGCAACCCTAGATTAGTGCAGAATCAACACGCGGCACTATAGAGTGGCACACCTGAGCTCGAAGTAAAGTAAACATCCTACACTGCGGTACAATATCATGTGCACTATCATTGTACTAGTCTTTATAAGTAATAGTGATCACCCAGTGGTCCAAGTTCGACCATCATTCAACTAAATTGAAGATTTGAAAAAAAAAAACGCTTTCTGCTCTCCTTCTTGATATAAATTTTAACTACTGCCTTTTTTTCACTCCTCTCCGTCTTGCTCTAGTGTGGACCACAGCTAATCCTGTCTGTAGGCGTCAAGCTCCTGCCGCCATCTTCTCTTGGGTCTGCCTCGATGTCGCCTGTCATTTTCAGAGACCCACTTATGCTTGGCTGTTTTTTGGTTGGCATCGCGCAAATCCTGCGAATAACTGAGAAGGTTCTCTGGTTCTTTGATTCAAAATTTTCACATCTGGTCATTCTGAATCCGATAGCAATGATAGGTGTAACTGACAAGGTGCATTTAAATCAACATTATAAGTCATAAATGTGTTCAAATTAGGCTGAGAATCAGCACTTTTTGAACGTCAACATTACAGAAGACAGTCCCTCAAAACGCCCGCCTTTCACCACTTCCTAGTGCTTTAGCTGGGACGAAGAAGTGGCGCAACAAACTTCCCAGCAGCACAGCTGTCTGTTAAGTTAGAAGAAGATCCGCGTTATATGTTCTTTGTCAGTCATGTGATTTATCTGCGCATATTCCAAATTTTTCTTCGATTTATTTCGAATCCGAAGTTGTAAAATAAAAAGATACCAACGAGATTTCTTTAAGCTGAAAGATAATTTGGTCGTTGGTTGGTTTATTCCGGGGGTAAATAGGTGGCTTATCAGCCAATTAATCACTTGTTTGTTTGAAAGCATAATGATATTAAGATAACTTGTCCTGTGTA
This sequence comes from Polymixis flavicincta, assembly GCA_949987655.1. NCBI lineage: Eukaryota > Metazoa > Arthropoda > Insecta > Lepidoptera > Noctuidae > Polymixis > Polymixis flavicincta. The sequence continues at coordinate 13,709,595 of OX465188.1, read as the reverse complement.
CTTAATTGGGTACCTACTGGTACTCTGTACTTGGGTACCCAAGTCTTGGGTACTTGTATCATGTATTATTGTCTTCTTTGCTCGGGATGTCTTGGTCTATATGAGGCTGAGTTTGTGTGGGTGTCTTCCTGTATTCTCATGACTCCATCGATCACCAATGACAAATTGGACTCCTGTTGCCAAGTGATAAGAGTGACAATAACATTGATGTTTTATCATGGTCAGCACTTATTTAAGAGGTAAGGTGTCAGTCAGGTAAATAATTTGGCAGGGTAGGTAATTTGTTTAAAATTCTTAATTGTATTTTTTGTATTACTTGAATGAAAGGAGCAGAATAGGTAAGCAGTTTTGAATATCTCTACGAAACGACAAGAAGCTCGAGTAGCGGACATCAAAATAAAGACCGGAACAATCAGACGGGCTTCTCATAAAATATGCCCATTGCTGGATGGACCACGAAGCATTCCTCAATCACCTGGGCTGGCCTTTCCATGGTGGCCCGGGAATATGTTAACGCACACGTTAACACCTCGGCATACACACAACATAAGCATCAGCGAGCAGGGAGAGGGGAGCAGGCGGTGCGGCATCGGCAGCGCACCGGCTCGACCACGACGACACCCCGCGCGCAGACAACACTCCATCTTACAACGCGACCACGATCGCATGATTTTAATTAGTTTATATAAGACCAAAATTGTAGAAAACCTATTATACCAGCATCGATATACAGTCCACTTTTTATTCCACCTGGGCCTATCTATGGTGGTACGACGAAGAGGAAGACCCCAACATGGTGATCCAGTAACGAGAGGGAGATGAAAGCACAGAACTAACTAACAACCCAGGACAGATTATCCTGGCGCCGCTGTACAAGAACATCCGATCACAGATAGAACTAGGATTAAGAGATGGAAGAAGAAGAGAGTAGCATAGGAAATAGGTAACAAATGATTGGTTTAAGATTAGAACATTGTTGCATCTGTCCTTTCTTAGTATATAAGAGAAAAGAAAAGTATAGAAGGTATTTAATCTCCACAAACACCGGTAGCTAGCTCTTCTAAGATAATTGGCCCAACAATTAATTAAAATATAATCTTTAAACCACTCGAGCAATAAACAAAGCAATGAACGCATAGTATAAACAAATAAACAAAAGAACAATTATCTCTCATTTGACGTCGCGCGCGTGCGTCGCAGAGCGGTAGTGTACGACAAACTAATGCGCAAAACCCAATCAATCAAAATCCAACTTTATGTCCTTGAGACAAGGTTGTAATAACATGTAAAATTATCTTAGCAATCGTCTATAGATGTGCACGCAGGCTGCGAACGACCAATGACCGCGCTTTCACTGTCGTCCATCTTGCGGTATGATTTTGATTTTTAAAATTGGAACGCCCAACGGTCGCTGTTCATGATTAGAATGATTGATTTTCGGTGACGGAGAATGTGGGTTTATGATATTTCGTCAGAATTATTGTGAAATACCAGTGCACAGTTGCGCAGTTTTATAATTTCTATAGAGTTCAGCAAACATGGTTGCTGCGGGCTTAGCATGACGCTTTGTATTTCTACGAAGAATAGACAGTGCTTTTTCAATACAAAGTGATATTTCGTTCCTACATTTTTGTTGTCGCACCGTAGATATCCTTCTACAATCTGTCATTTAGTCTTTCGTTTCTAACGATATTTCTCTAGGTCCTTTTATATGTAGACTATTTCAGAAGAATATTTCTTCCCAAACTGTCAAAATCACACTGACAACAAAACTTTCTACTCGACGGCCACAAAGTACATACGATTATCTACAAAATCATGATTCGTTTAGAACGCATAACTGTGATAATGAATGGAAAAACATAGCTATCTTATCCTATTGTACATAATTTATTTAATAGTGTTGTCTATTCTTCCGTCGACAAGTCGGTGCTCGTGCTAAGCCTGCTGGGTGTCAATTATAGCGAGAGCAGGAAGACTGGCCGACAGAATATTTGCTGAAGAAAAGCGCGTGCTTGCTGGTTGATTATTAAAAACGTTATTTTAGTAAACGTCAGAGTTGTAAGTACTCTGGGGTTATGACCCCAGAGTACTTACAACTCTGATGTTTACTAAATGTGTCTGCAAGAGCTATATGAGAATAGTTCGGTCCAAGCAGTGAGATGTGGATGTGGGAAGCACAAGACCGGGCGAAGTGGAGGATCCTGGGGGAGGCCTATATCCAGCAGTGGACGCCTTTCAGCTGAAATGATGAAACAGTGAGAAGATTAACCAGACTACAAGGCTGGCAGCAGGATCAAGGATCAGCAGGATCTGTGAAAGATTCTGCCCAGTAAAAACTTGAATAATAAAACGCAAATTGATTACCTACATCTAACATAGCACGACTCCCGAGAGGCTTTTTTTTTGGGTGGGAAATGTCATTCAATGATTTCATAATTTTCTGGCAAGGCACTGGTTGCCAGTATAGAAAATGGTCAGTCTTAATGTCTAAGTAAAAATCAACTTTCAAGCGGGATTTACGCCTGTTTTCAAGTAGAATTTTGCTCAAGTTATGATCAATTTGAAGATTAAGATGTTTAGGTTCAAAGGGAAGGGTAAGTAGGTAGTAAGAAGTCAAAAAAAAAAATACACACCTTGCAACATATTGCAGTTACCATAAACCCGTCGTAAAGGACCACATTCCTAGCACAAAACCGCAAGAAAAAATCTTACATAATGACCAAGTAATCTCATAAACTATCGCTTTCTATACTATAAAGATCGTCGTAGTGAAACAAAGCATAATGCTAGTAAATAATAAAAAGCAGCTCACTAACTGCGCCGGAGTTTCGATCTCAGGCCTGCGAGCGTGACGGACGGAGTCATTTACACATATGCACGGTATAACTAGGTTGTTATACTTGTTATCTAGTGCAGGTTAGTTATGAGATCATTGGCATGTTTATTCTTATTAAAATAGACTGACATTTGCGAGGTGAAAAGAAGCTAAAACCTGTCTTGTCGGAATGGGCATCAGGATGGGATTCGCTTCACAGACAGTTTCTTCACTTCTTTCTCCATGATGATTCTGTAATTAATGAATAGATTAGCAAGGCTGGTTGACACTTGCCGTGACCCAAGAGCTGGCTTTTACCTTGGCCACAGGCTAAGCATTGCCATACAACGTGGCACTGCCGCCAGTATCTTGGTTACATTACCACTCGACAGTGATGCGGATGAATATGACATAAGGGCCAACCTGTTTTGTAATCCGTGGCGTTGATGGTGTAATTAATACTAATAAATAGAAGCTGAGACACTACATGAAATTTGATAACTTTTTGACAGTGCGAGTCAAATGGCCTCGTCTTGGCAACATTTTACATGAAAATGTTTTTGATGGGATCATATTTTCTTCAAAATACAGTGTGCCACTAACCTGTGAATTGCAAAAAAAACTGTATTGTATTTCGTGGGTCTAGCGCTTCTCCCCCAAAATACATCTCAATAACCGACGCCGACGCCGTTAGTTCGTGTGTAGTAATTTTTAAAACTGTTTTATAAAATATGCATTAGTTTAAAGTTATTGTTTTATACTATGTAAGTATTATGTTTTTATGGGCCTCAATTGCCTGAAATAAAGGTTAAATAAATAAATAACCTGAACAACATTATAAAGGAGAATATATGTACTACCTGTGTTGTTTTCTCGATATAATTATACTCCAACTAATTTGGCTAGTTCCTACAGAAGATTGTTTTAAAATTCTTTGCCAAGAACCACAAATCGTTTCGGGTTTTTCCGCTTGCCACGTCGGTACCTACCATGAACAAAGTAAATGATCTAACAGCACCGGTTACTGAAGATAATAAATCAGGGGCCACTGAAGCATGAATGATGTGGAAATGTCGGCTACAACACGAAATGTCGTGAAAAAATCGTGTCGTTTTCGTAACGAGCGCGGCGCCCGCGCTCCTGTCGATGTCAGTGATTTGTTGTGTGGGTTGCCAGCTTACTGAGGTGAGTTTGAGAGGATTTTAATCAATTTTACAGTTCGTATTTGATCTAACATTTGACATTAATGTTCGTTTTCGAAAAAATAATAATATTATATTGTGAATAATAATGATGAAACAGTAATTTTAAGACGAGCTACTAAATTCGTCAGTGTCTTATGTAGCAGATTTAGAAATACTTTTTGTTATGAAGAAAAATAAATCCATGAATTTCTCAAGTGCATACAGTTTGCATACATGAAAATAATTTAATTTACCCTGATAGAATCTGCAAAGAATGCTACGACTGCTACGAGACCGGAAAGCTATTGATATACTTTTTCGTCACCAATTTCGCTCGATATACAATTTTCTTTTTTCTGTAAACACCAATTGTTTTCCTAACCCGTCAACACCGAGTAGCCGCTCGGGTGAAGATATGGCGCGCCTAGAATCAGGATGCGCAGGCGACACGCAACCGACGCGTGCGCTCACGCATCGCGTATGTACAGACATTGTGATTGGGATAGTTATTGATTGGCTGATTACTTGGCTGAGACAAAATTAACAGTTCTTTTGAACTGTTAGCCAAAGAATTAGTGATGCCATAAAACGTAGCAATTCTGCCATCTTTTTGGGCACTTTTCCCGTTGACAACGATGCGGACGAATCTTTTGATGCCCTATGTTTATTTTATTTTTAATATAAGTACTTGGACATATTATTATTTTAAGACCGTTACTTTTGAAATTATGCAAAAATCTGCAGCTATTGTTCTATTTTTGATTTTTTAATAGGCTATGCACTATTGGGGTTTTGCAAACGTTCTTTATTAGAAGTTACATCTTGCAACTTTTAAATTAAGCTGAGTTTCAATACCCTCGTATTCTCTTTACAATGATCATGCAGCGTACCTGCTTGTTGTAACAAAACCTTTTATTTTGTGCCACTAGGTAGGTACAGACGCCAGCACATCAAGCTACTCCAATCTTGAATTTTATTCTAAAAATGAATAAGGTTCATGTTCAATTGGGAAAATTTGTCAGTTTGGGGTAGCTTGATGTGCTGGCCAAAGAAACAGAATAATCAGCCTTTAATGTTCTCACAGTTGGGACACAGGACACCTCCCTGTGAGAGCCAGAGGCCAAGTGCGGGCTGGTAGATGTCACAGGTCTTCGAATTTTTGGTTCTAGGACATGCCGGTTTCCTCACGATGTTTTTCTTCTTCGTTTTTAGAGCAGTGGTGATGAAATAATTTACACGAAGTAAATTACCTGGCTGTCTGCCCGTACCTAATTCGTGGACGTTGCCACTGGGGCACCAAGAAACATCAAAATGTCTTATAACATAATGTATTTTCAATTAAATATGTAAATTAAAGCATAAAAAGAGCGATTTATGCACCAGGCGGCAAAGGTCGAGGTGTTCTGCCAATGACATCACAAGGTTCCAGTATTGTGAATATTAAATATCCAGGGTCTGTTTTTTTTCATACTGTACAGTAGTTTTATAAGTATACTAGCTGCTGCCCGCAGCTCCACCCGCGTCAATGTTGACAATTATTCAAAAGGAATCATCTTCTGGGATGAAATTATTCATACAAAATTCCACCCCCTAAATCAACCGTTTACGGGGGGAGTTTCCTAAACTAAATAATATCTTAGCTGACGTCTCCTGCTCATAATTTACCTCTGTGCCAAATTTCATCTTCATAGGTCTAGTAATTTTTGAGACTTCGTTTTTAATCAGTGAGTGAATGAATAAGTGACCTTTCAGTTTTATATATACAGGATAAGTTTTTAACCAGTGCGTAAACTGTGACCATGAATTCAGTATACATATAGAAAGAAATATTTCATCGGTTATACAAAAAAAAAATATCTGCTATTAATTATAGTACATTTCAACCGCGTAGGTACGTATTGCACTTTTCTATGAAACAGCAGATATTTTTTTTGTATAACGGACGAACAATTTCTGCGCTGTGGTGATAATGCTGAACCCATGGTTACAGTTTGCGCACTGGTTAAAAATTTACCCTCTGTAGATAAACTGAAAATCGGCGTTTCTACACTAAACATATGCCAAGATACCCCGCGAAATTCCCATAGATCCATTAAAAAATAATTTTCGAAATCCATCCACAATTGACGGAGATATCGCATAACATTAACAAATATAGAACAAAAACATTTTTGAAGTCGGTTAACGACTGACAGTTAATTAGTTTAGCGCCTTTATATTTATTTTTAACTATGACTGATACTGATTAGTACTGAAAATAAATTCAATCTAAATTCTTATTTTGAGGTAAAGTCCGTCGCTATCAGATACCTAATAAGTACTTAGAAAATATTTTGTACAGACACAAATCTTATCAGCGATACGAGATCGAGGTATTATTTACGAATTACTGAAGCTGATTAGATTACGAATCGAGAACAAACAGTTACTTGTGACAAATTCAGGTTTTCTGAAATTATCTATCAATTTTCGTCGTGTGGTGCAGTCATTGGTCGCGCGTTAACTAAAACCATATATCACATCACGCCTGAAATGCATGTGGGGGTCGGCAGATGTAGAGCCTCTAGTAGGTACGGTCACCAAGAGAGGTAAGCAACCAGGATCGCCGGATATAGTTTAAATTTTGTAAGAAACTGGTGGATGCTTTCGAATAAAATGTAATTGAATTTTATCTCTATAAATAAAAAGAGTGGTGTGGTCCCGTGTGGTGTCCGGGCGTAAAAGAATAGCACCATCCCATTTCTTCCAGAGGGTGTCGTAGGAGGCGACTAAGGGACTTACTAGAGAATGGGAAACAGCGTTCTCTATGCATTTTACCACCATACTGCGGTCGCCAACCCACCTGCCAAGCGTGGCGATTATGGCAACCCCTTCCTTTGGGGGAGGCCTATGTCCAGCAGTGGACGTCTTTCGGCTGATGATGATGAAATAAAAATGAAAGTCGTGACTGACTGATTTACTCATCAACGCCCAGCCCAAACCCTTAGAACTAGAAAGGTGAAATTTTGCGCAGAGGTTCCCTTTATAATGTAGACAAGGAATGAGGAAGGATTTCAACCCCTAAGGTTAAATAGGGGATGAAAGCTCCGCGCGGGTGAAGCCGCTGGCAAAAGCTAGTTATTAATAGAATACAAACAGTTTATGTATTAAATGTAGGGCAGTAGTGGCCCAGTGGTATCGGCCGCGACTTACGAGATGTAGGTCGTAGGTTCGAACCCAGACAGGCGCTTTACTTTGTGTAAATTGTTTCACATATGAAGGAAAACATCGTGAGGAAACCGGCATGTCCTAGAACCAAAAATTCGAAGACATATTGCGACATCTACCAACCCGCACTGGGCCCGCGTGGTGGATTACGGCCCACTCTCTCACAGAGAGGAGGACTGTGTCCCAGCAGTGGGAACATTTTAGGCTGATTTTGTATGTATTAAATTGAATTTCATTGGAAAACATGCATCGGTTTCTTACTAAACGTCAACAATATCCGACGACGCTGCTTACTTATCTGTGACTGTAAGTACGTACACCCAGATTTCACCATGCAGTTCTATTTAAGTCCCAATACCTGGATGCTTAGATGGTTTTTTTTTTGTTTGACGTTTTCTAGAAATAAAACCTAGCTAGATCCATTCATCGCCCCCGAAACCCCCTGCATGCTAAATTTCAAGGAAATCATTGGAGCCGTTTTCGAGATTCAGATTATACAAGAATTGCTCGTTTTAGGTAGGTATTAGATGTAATAAGGAGCGAGCTTATTGCCATCAACCAACCACAAATTCAGACTCCGGGCTGGTAATGAGAAATTACTGAAGAAAATACCAAATTATACTTTGGCCAACCCGGGGATCGAACAGAACGTCATGCTCAGTAGACGCTTGCGATCAATAGACCAACGTGTAAATTTCATTGGTTATGGGGTCTCGAAAGGATCGCAAATTGAATGTTGATCGCAGTGCGATGTTGCACAAAAAGAATCTAACTTCCCGACCTTATATTACCTTCAAATTAAAATTCATTGATTTGCCAGAATCGGTTTCCAACTGTGGCAGTGTATGATCTTATAACTATAATGGTCTACACATACATTCTACATGGTGTGCAAATAAGTATTCAATTATAATGTCAAACTTATGATTGAATAAAATTTGCAACATTCATCACTTTATACATTAATTAAGGTACTTATATACCAATTTATACATTTCAGTATCCTTCATCATCACCATCATCATTTCAACAGAAAGATGTCCACTACTAGACATAGCCCTCCCCCAAAACCCAAAATCTTACCTTTTTTTTTTTTTTTTTTTTTGGGTGGGAAATCATCAAATGACTTCTCCTGCTGAGTAGAGCAGGAGGGCGTGTCAGACTTTTACTGACTAAAACCCACCCGTGTTCCCTCAGTAGCCCGTATGCCAGGGGCTGTGGTATCTCTTTCGAACAAACCCGCACCCCTGGCAGGCATCGGCCCTTGCGGACCCCACCGGTGGTTGTTGACATCTTTGACGGCGCGCGTGTGGAACACAACGCGCCGTCCCGTCTACCACCTTTCGGCCGCAGGGGATAGAGAGAGCGGCTGACGTTATTCCGACACTCCTCTTCCCCTGCGGCCCCACCGCGTCCGCCATCAAACGGTGGCGGCCCCGTCCAGCCCACGGAAGGGAAGAGCGCTGCTCAGAAGCACCGGCACTCCTCCTCTACCGCAGCCCGTAACCCTCAGCCGCGATGCCTCCCATTCGACATCGCGGCCCACCTCAGTTGCGGTGCACCTCACCGCAACCTACTTTTTGGCCGCTACGTCGTCGGCTTTGAGGCAAAAGCCCTGACGAGAGGCCCCACCTTTGGGTTCCTCTTGGCTTCACCGTGGGTGGGAGACCACGGTTACTGAGCCCCCCCGCAACGACAATGCGGGAACCCACTCGGGGGGGAAAATCTTACCTTGAGGGGAACCTAGTCGCGGGCTCGAACTCACTGATGGGCCTTGCTAAAAATCACGCTGTCTCTCCAGGCTTCGTGTCCCGACAGAGGTAGTACCCGTGATGAGCAGTTAGACGCTAGTCTATATACGCACAACTTTATTGAGTGACCTGCAGGATCAGTTATAGTAAAGAAGGCGCGTAAAAATTAAGAAAAGTCTTTCGGAAGATCGGTTTTCTGAAAAAAAACACTGCATAAATCAATGACCAACAAAGTTTATTGAACTTTCTGATAATTGAGCTTTGTCGGTGCCGACTTCGTTTTGGAGATTTACACTTTTTTCATTACTTAAACATGCCCAAAGTTACGTTAAATTATCAAGAAAAACGAATCTTTGTTGACTCCTAACTTTTTAATGGTGTTTAATTTTAGTATTCTGTTTCCGTACAGACAATATTAATAATAAGACAAAACCATACCATGTTTAATTTTTGATGTACATTGTCGAACAGTAGAGTAATATACTCCCGAAGTTTGTATGGGAAAATGTGGACTAGGTTAACCTTAAGAGGTCCAACCCGTCATAATTCTCATACAAATGCTCGTATGTGATTGTGGTGTTATAAAAAAATATTCATTTAATTTGAACACACAGATATCTTGTACAGAGGCCAGCACATCAAGCTACCCCAATCTGTCAAATTTCTTTGATAATTTTTCAACTTTATTACAAAGGAATTGGGTTTATGTTCAATTGGGAAAAGACAGTTTGGGATAGCTTGACCTGCTGGCGACTGTACCTATTAGGTTTTATTTGATAGTTTCAAAATACCTACTTTTGTTTTCATTTCTCGTTGTATTTATTGGCGTCTCCATATTATTATATAGGTACCTACAGCCAGATAGAGTAAATTATTAATACCCTCAATTCTATAACAAACACATTACACCTACAAACAGAACAGTATTAATTGACTGCCCACCGGGGTCACCTGTCTCGCCTGTGATCGCGACCGACCTGCGCGCGCATTTGAATACAATGCGCCTGCGCAGGCTGGACGTTATGGTGCCGACAGAACAGTTGATGTGTCGTTGTGTAGACGCTTATATTATGGTGAGGAATTGATTAAGAGAGCGAGGTCTTAAGGACTTTCTAGCTGTAGGTAGTCATTTGAGTTTTTAGCCTACGAAGATGAAGCAATCATGGACCAGTCCTGAAATCAACTGAGGAGAGAAAAAAAAGCAAATTAAAAAAAAAACCTTGAAAAAATACATTGTGTAGCTTACGGCCGCGCCAAATAGGAGCTTTGTCCAACATTGGCATGGTTCAGGGTGACCAAAATGGGCTCCGGACACTAGGCCCGGTTTGTTCAGTTACTATTACTACTATTATCTACTATTTATTTATTAATACTCTCAAATTGGTACAAGTTTGGTACATGGTATTTAGGTTACAGGCAGATTCAAAGTTAACAGTTCAGTCACTGGCCTTTATGTATGTTAGAAGACAGTTATAAAATTACAGTGTTCGTTAACACGTCACACAGCGGCACAAGTATGGTTACTATTTCGAAATTTGAAAAGTCCTCACAAAAGGTGGACATTAAGAAAGTCTTCGTTATTCAGAAAAAAAAAAAACTGTTTATGTCATCCACCTAGCATTTTCCCAACTACGTTGGGGTCGTCTCCTTTTTTTTTACGCGGGAAATCCTGAGTCCTCCGCCCCGGGGAGGGTGGAGGGGTATGTCAGACTCTGACTGACTAAAACCACCCCGGTGTTCCGTCTCTCGTTTACACCGGGGATCACGGGAATTAGTGTTAGGGGGGAGTGAGGTGTTAAGCCCCCCCACATCAAAGAGAGGCGCGCGTGGAACACTACGCGCCGCCATCTCGGTTCCTAAGAAGTAGGGGGCGAAGGTTCTAGTCAACTGGGTGCAACTGAATACCAGTATTTTACATGAAGCGACTGCCTATCTGGCGTACAATTTATTTATCTTTTATTATTTTCTAGAAAAATACTTCATTGCAAAGTGCAATGTCCTGAACCATTTCTATAAAAAAACATTTAACACCTCAACAAGTCAAAGTCACATTAAAATCTTATTCACTCGTAATCTAGATCTTTTGTTTTTAATCACAAATTAAAGATGTTTTCTTTGTTTTACGTTATCTTACATAAAATAATAACAAAGACTTTGCAGCCGTCACAAGAACGAGTCGTCTGTATAATTGCATAAAGCCACTTTTCCACACGTTGCGTATGCAATGCAAATCTTGTGCGCCCGCGCAGCTGAGAAGCGGGCTCAAGCGGGTGCAGATTAGGGTTGGCGCGTAGATTTATTGTAGGATTTGTGTGTGTTTATAACTTTGTCGACTACCTTACAGAATTATAAAAAATATACCTACGTAGTTTAGTAACGGAGAAAAATGACAAATCCAAATAAGGAAAAAGTATGAGTGGCGTTCAAATATAGGAGGGTTTTAGTGACCTAGATTATAAATGTACGTAAGGTTTTATTAAAAAAGGGTTGATTTCCAAATTGCGTTTATGTTTTCATTTTATTAAAACGATGACTTCGCACTGATAAATGCGTCCACTGACTGGACAGGTCCATTCAATCTGTGTGCTTCTTTCCTCAAAAGACCATTTCAGACACCAATCCACATGGTGTTCACATGATCTGACAGAGATCATGTCTGGACTTTAAAAGAGACTGTGACCTCTGAGTTTGTTTCGGTCTTTCTCCACAGAGTAGATAAGAAACGCCGACCTCATCTAGTTTTTTTTTTTATTTTAAGTTTTTGTACAAACCTACTTGCAGAAATAAAATAATTTATCATATACTGGCTTTTGCAGTGCTTTAGCCCGCGTTAACTAATTTAAACATAACCTATAATAAATTACGTCACACAAATTTGATGTTTTTATGACCCCCCGGCCTTGTCACAGGTGGTCACACTTGTGAAACCCCGTCCCTCTTGTGTGACGTCATATAGTTTTCAATTTTATTTTTAGAAAGTAATTAAGACAAACAACAGTTTTTCCATTAAAAAGAAAATGAGTTAACATCAAGTCAAATATTTTAGATAGATAGAAGAAGCCTCATAAATATAGATCGAATAAGTAATATTTTTAAGTTTTTGGTTTGCTTATAAATTCAGAGTTTTAGTATTTTAGATTTTAACATGTGACGTCACAAAGCTTTTGACCCTTTTGTCCCTTGTCACACAATGTCACATTTCGTTGACCCTCTTCCACCCCCTTAACGTGTGACGTAATTTATGGATGACCCTTAACCTAACCTAACCTTCCTCATGAATCACTCTGGCTATTGGTGAAAACCGCATGAAAATCCGTTTAGTACTTTTTAGCTAATCGCGAATAGATAGACAGACAGACGCGGCGGGGGACTTTGTTTTCAAATATGTAGTGATTAAATTGAAATGCTCAAAAGTCCGTCTTAGGACGTTATTTTTGACTTGTGTATAGCATAAGCGTACAATCTTGCTAACCCTGGTGGTCGTCGCGCGCTCTACCTCACACTACTTGAACGATGAGTTATGCTATCGTTACAACATTAAATGAATAATTAATACTTACTTTTTACACACACATCATTAATTTTTATTCTTATTTCACTATCAATCAAGGGCTTATTAAGACGTTTAGTAGCTAGGCAAGTACTATTTCCGTTTTGTGTGACTTTTACATTGTTGTACAGTCGCCAGCAGGTCAAGCTATCCCAAACTGACAATTTTTTCCAATTGAACATAATCCTTATTCCTTTCTAATAAAATTGAAAAACTGTCAAAGAAATTTGACAGATTGGAGTAGCTTAATGTGCTGGCCTCTGTACATAGTTTAGTAGTCCATAAAAAAAACTCATCAGCATCTGCCTAGCGTTTTTCCAACTATGGTGGGGTCAGCTTCCAGTCTAACCGGTTGTAGCTGAATATCAGCATTTTGCATGGAGCGACTGCAAAAACCTAAACAAACCTGCACCCTAATTGCGTAACTCACGATTCATCATAATCTGTATCGTTTTGAAACGGATTGTTAAACCATTGCTTCATATGTTCGAAAAATGTGTCTGTTCGACAACACAAATAACGCAATGAATATTGTTTAACTGTGAAGACGAAACCAATTGTGATCAATCGTGAGTTACGCAATTAGGGTGCCGGTTACTGAGTAATACAATACCCCTTGGAAAGTAATGGGGATGGAATGATCTGCTCGACTCGTGCGCTGGGTAGGTATTTTCTACCGCAGGGGTTCCCAAATTTTTTTTTTGTCTACTGCCCACTTTGAAAATAAATTATTTTTTAGCGCCCCCATTTTTTCACCTACTTAAAAACCACTATAACTTCAAATTAAATTAATTATTGTGAGCTATATTAGCGGAGATTGAGCGGAATTAGGTTGACTGGTAGAATAAGAATAGAATAGAAGAAATAAAATGCCTCAGGCATTGAGTCCGCCTTTGTGCACTATTTTTTTACTTGTGCATTAAGTTTTAATAAATAAATAAATTAGCGGGTCTCTTACCGCCCCCCTTTATGCCTGCAGCGCCCACAAGGGGGCGTTATCGCCCCCTTTGGGAAAGGCTGATCTACGTATGACACGTGAACATTATTAACAGGATTTTTCATAAATCTAAAGCATTGTTTCTTTTTCTTTGCGCCTACGAGTATTATCTGATCAGCGCCAAGATGTATTTTATATCGGACACATTAAGTGGACCACCTTTGTAAGACGACTATAATGTCAAGGTGTATTATATGTATTTGGAATGTTCTCATTGATAAAAATGTTTTTGTTCGTGACTTTGTCTTCTCGAGGGCGCCATATTCATTTTTACCAGCAGTCACGACGCTTCCATCAACCTCATTGGTCAAATTATGATATGTGGGAGAGAACAGATGAACATACATACATACCGGTCAACATTTTGTTTGGTCTTTTTTGCATCGTGATTACTCGGGTAAAAAGATACGTAAGTACGTTATTATCAATTTAGCAAGATGTGTGTAACCCAGCGCCCGCGCACGCGATGCTCTTTCGTTTAAGCGTTTCATTGGACTGTGATTCCTGAACACTCTGATTTGGTTCGTTTTGCTCAATCGAAGGAAACTAGAGACGTGAATGTAATGTACCGAGAAATTACAGTTGAGAATGATGGATAGGCACTGAAGTTATTACCAATTCTGTAACTAATGAACACGATTCCACTCGCTTCTTGAGGGCGGGACAGCTTTATGTGCCCGAAAAAAAGTCCAGGGGAAGAAGAAAAACGTACAGGGTGAAACGAACAAATTCATCACATGCCTAGCCTTTTCCGAAGTATGTTGGGGTCGGCTTCCGGTCTAACCGGATGCAGCTGAGTACCAGAACTTTACATGGAGCGACTGCCTATCTGACCTCCACAACCCAATTACTGGATTGGTCCCCTTGGACTGAAGCCTGGTTGAAGACTTTCGGGCTTTTTGCGACCCGTAACGACTGTCAAAGATCCACGAATGACAGGCCGGGACAAACAGCTTACTGTGCTCTCCGAGGCACGGAGGAATCTTGGTATATAAAAATGGTCACCCATCCACGGACCTACCGCGGAAAGCGTAGCTTAACTTGAACGATCGAGCTGTGTGGCTGCTATTACTTAGCCACTAGCCCCCCAACAAACTCTTGTCAAACATACAAACTGTAACCATGAATTCAGCATATTATTATGCGTCTATATAGACCCCTTTTTTATATTTTCGTCGGTTTTCAAAAAGAAATAGAAAGTTGCAATACCTATTCAATGCTAATTAACAATCAAATCTTTCCTCCTTATAATATTAGTATAGATGAAAACCGACATTATTAACCAACTTTAAAAAGGAAAAAAAAAACTACAAAGTGAAAAAGAACTTAATTTTCGCAAGTCGATGAAAAAACTAAAAACAGACCCAAAGTACCCCTTCAGAAATTAAAGTTATTTTTCACTTCGTAATGTTTTTTTTTTTTTGAACTCGGTTGTTTCTTACGTAAAAAGATTTTTTTACATAATTAATTTTAGAAAATCGGACCCATAGATTCGTTGACAGATTTATAGACAGAGCAGACCCTTATTGTTACCATGGAATTTGCGCAAGATTCTGATGCACCTGCGTTGTAAATTATCGTTGGTTATTTAAAAAAAAAAAACTGCTATTCGATACATTTTGACCGCACTAGGCTCCGAAACTACTGGTACCGATTTGAAAAATTCTTCCACTGTTGGGGAGCTACACTATCTCCGGGTAACATACTCGTAGGCTACATTTTATCCCCGTATTCCCACGTAAACGGGACACACGGGTGAAACCGCGGAGCGCTGCTAGTCGTTCCTAAAAACAAAACATGAATCCACAAATGCTTTCTCAATAATCATCCGTTCATCGCGCTCAATTTATTGGCAATACACCAGTTTTCCTTACCCGACACCACCGAACTAAAATCAAGTTATGTGTTGCGTTACATCCTGCGTACAAGTACTTCACTTTACACGACCTAATAAGCATCGTTTGATTACAAAATGGTCATGAAATGTGCGCTGAAGTATTCAAGAAATTAGGACTATTAGTGGTGGATCTTTGATAGTCGTTACGGGTCGTCTGAAGCCTGGAACGACAACTAGTCTTACCCAGGGGCTCAGGGGCTATAAAACAAAGGCAGATAGACCGCGCGGAACATCAAGAGTGAGGCCAAAAAACCAAATACTAAAGCATCGCATTTAATGTAACATAATGTACAATGCGACGCGCGACGCTTCGTGGCGTACTAACTCATGTTTTGAATTAGTATTTGGTTTTTTGGCGTTCCGCGCGGTCTATCTGCCTTGGTTTTATAATCTGAGCCAAGGGGTGTCTTGTAACCCAAGTAAATGGGTTGTCGAGGTGAGAAATCAGCCAAGTGCGAGTCGGACTCGTACACCAAGGGTTCCGTACCACAAGGCATAAAACACCCAAAAAAGCACGTTTCTTATATCGAGACCCCTTTAATTTTTGATTTTATTTTTATAACTCGCTGTTAAAGCAGCATCAGCAATACACATTCTAGGAAAATTTCAACTGTCTAAATATTACGGTTCATGAGATACAGCCCAGACGGACGGACGGACGTACACACGCCAGCACATCAAGTTACCCCAAACTGTCAAATTTTCCCAATTGAACATGAACCTTTTCGTAAATTATAAAGTTGAAAATCTATCAAAGAAATTTGACAGATTGGGGTAGCTTGATGTGCTGGCGTCTGTACAGCAGAGGCTTAGTAATATGGTCCCGTCGGTTACCCTTCGGGTACGGAACCCGAATAAGCAGACTCTCCAAGTAAAATAGTTGGGAAAAGGCTAGCACAGCATAATCAGTCTCCTCTCTGAGAGGGAATGGCCATAATCCACCACGCCGGCCCAGTGCGGGTTGGTAGAGGTCACATGTCTTCGAATTTTTGGTTCTATCTAAGACATGGCAGTTTCCTCACGATGTTTTCATTCACCGTATCGAGAGCAGTGGTGATTAAATTGTTAACGTAACGTAAAGAGCCTGGGTTCGAACTCACGACATAACACTCGTAAGTCGGGGCCGTTACCACTGGTCTACCACTGTTCTCCTCGGAAAAGCGTAGGCTGATAATGAACCATATTTTGTGAGGTAGATACTTACTTGGTTGGATTTTGAAGATCACTTCTGGTCTTTTCCGAACATATATATGTCAAATCTTCCAATTTGGGGGTGATTGTGTTTGCTGTCTGCGTAGAAACCCTTGAGTAGAATTTCGCATAAGTATTAACTTATGTGAAATTAATGTAGTTTTTACAGAGACATCAAAACGAGAAAGAAGAAAAATAGATTAGCCATTATGTCAACCAAAGAAATATAACTATTGCGTTATGATGATGCAATTATCCTCAAATATCTGAGTGCTTTTACGGTAATCAGAATTGTACCTATGATATTCCGGGAACTCCAGTCATGACATTTTTTTTTTTCCTCAAAAGGTATGATGAGAATCAAAATAGATTAGGGTAAATCCCGCATTGCATTTAATTCAGAAATTGTATCATTATCGTACAGGACATTGTTATAAAAAAACTCAGGATGCACAGTCTAGAACAAAATTAAATTAAAAATTTAAAAAACCCCCGATCCAAACAAAAACTCAAAAAAGCAAAAAATAAAATTTATAGGCCTTTTAATTTTAACGTAATATTTTGATCAGGGCATTGTCAAGTCGGGGGACGGCTAGGCCTCTGTTTGGCGTTTTCATTGACCGTCCCCCGACTTGACAATGACCTGATCAAAATATTACGTTAAAATTAAAAGGCCTATAAATTTTATTTTTTACTTTTTTGAGTTTTTGTTTGGATCGCGGGTTTTTTTTATTTTTATTTTAATTTTTATTTCTTGCTTTTTAAACTTAATGTCTCCCTTAAATCACCATTTATCTATAATCTATTCATTGAGACCTTTTCAATGAGCCCAAACACGATACTTTTGCTGTTTGTTGGTGAATAACTTGGGTTTCCTGGAAATTCCAGGTGTTGCTCCAGCATCAGTTCAAGGTTATTTTATTCGTCTAATATCATTGAAGTAATAGAATCCCAAATTTTGAGTTGATCAGAGGCTAAAATCCGTTTTTCAACCAGAAAAGAGCTGATTATCTTCAAACGGCTGAACCGATTTTGATGAAACATGTCTAAGAACACTCCCGACTAATCACAAATCATCATAATCTAATCTAGACAGACAGACAGACACACACACACACACACACACACACACACACACACACACACACACACACAGACACGTCAAACTTATAACACCCCGTCGTTTTTGCGTCGGGGGTTAAAAAGTAGACAACACTCAAAATTTACTCCAAATATTACGTCAGTGTTTCTAGTTATGACAAAACACATGTTTTTGCAAATTCAACCTTACACACATGACTTAAAGTGGTTTTTAAACCCTGACGCAAAAACGACGGGGTGTTATAAGTTTGACGTGTCTGTGTGTGTGTGTCTGTCTGAGGCAACGTAGCTCCCGAACGGATGAACCGATTTTGATTTTGTTTTTTTTGTTTGATAGGTGTATATTAGTCGGGATTGTTCTTAGACATGTTTCATCAAAATCGGTTCAGCTGTTTGAAGATTATCAGCTCTTTTCTGGTTGATGAAGGGATTTAAGCATCTTCCACGGGTCTGATCAACTCGAAATTTGGTATTCTATTACTTCAATGATATTAGACGAACAAAGTAACCTTGAAATGCTGGAGCAACACCTGGAATTTCCAGGATGCCCAAGTTACTCACCAACAAACAGCAAAAGTATCGTGTTTGGGCACATTGAAAAGGTCTCAATGAATAGATTATAGATAAATAGTGATCAGGACGAGGAATGAGGATAAATTAGTAACAAACTTCACTGTGGGAAAAATACGCAACGATGCGCAGATTAGGAAATAAAAATTAAATTAAAAATTTAAAAAACCCCAACTCCAGAAAGGAAAAATAATAATATTCATCGGCCTTTTAAGATGAAGGTAATATTTTGATCAAGGCATTGTCAAGTCGGGGGACGGTCAATGAAAACGCCAAACAGAGGCCTAACATTTTCATTAGCCGTCCCCCGCCTTTCGGCAGCTGACGTAGATTCAATTTTTATTTTACAAAAGAGGGCAATCCGCGCAATCTATAAAATGGGGCCTCGCGAGTCTCTTAGAAACAAATTCAGCGAAATTGATATACTAACTCTGCCTTCTCTTTATGTCCTAGAAAATATCTTGTATGTTCGCAAAAACTTAGGCCTTTTCAAAAAACGATGCGATTTCCATAATCTGAATACACGTAGTAAAGATGAAATTGTGATTCCAAAATTTAGACTGACTAAAACTAGCAAGTCATTTCTAATAAACAGTATCCGCTTCTATAACAAGTTGCCAAAGTCAGTTACAGAACTTAGCGATGGAAAGTTTAAAACGCACATCAAACGTGTCCTTATCAAAAAAGCATATTATAAGATAAAAGACTACGTTGAAGACAGGGAAGTTTGGCATTAATTCCTTCTGCACATGTGGCTTCCCTGGTACCTCATTAACAGCATAACTATGTGAAAGTCTATTAACTGCTCTCAAATACAATGTTCTTTTTTATTCTTTTTATTTTTACAATGCTGACATATTCTCGTCATTAATTGACACTATACAACAATTTTATTTAGGTTAATTTTATTTATGTAGATTATTTTACATATTGTGAATGAGAGAACGTCGTAGGCCTTACTGACTGTAGATTTGTAGACGATTTTCTATTCCTAATTCGTCTAAGTACCTGGTACTTATTGACAGGCCTGCGCTGTCCTCCCATGCATTTTATCTCTGTAATTTGAAAATATTGTTAAAGCCAATTATTTTTAAAAGAGTAACCGTGGAGTTTCTTGCCGGCTCTTCTCCATAGGAAACAACAATTTGGAACCGTGCACCTAGCTTCTGACGTTTCATAAGTGCCCATGCAGGTTTATATGAAATAAAAATATTTTGATTTTGATTTTGATTTTGATTTTACAATGCCTTGATCAAAATATTACCTTCATCTTAAAAGGCCGATGAATATTATTGTTTTTACTTTTAGAGTTTTTAGGGTCGTTACAAAGCAATGTCTAAAAGTACTGACTGAAAGATGACTGACGATACCTATGACACCTGCGGGCTTAGCATGAAGTTTTCTATTGCTACGAAGAATGGACAGTGCTTTTTCAATACAAAGTGACATTTCGTTTGTCCATTTCTGATATCGCACCGTAGTTATCCTTCTACAATCTGTCATTTTGCCTTTCGTTTCTAACGATCTTTGTCTAGGTCCTTATAAATGTAGACTTTTTGCAGAAGAATATTTCTTCCCAAACTGTCAAAATCACACTGCTAACAAACTTTCTACTCGACGGCCACAAAGTATAAACGATTATCTACAAAATCATGATTCTTTTAGAACGCATTACTGTGATAGTTAATAGAAGAACATAGCTATCTTCTCCTATTGTACATCATTCAGTTAATAGTCATGTCTATTCATCCGTCGACAAATCGGTGCTCGTGCTAAGCCTGCTGCGCACATTGCGCCCTATCTATGCGGTTTTTGAGACGCTGATTGTGTGTTGGGTTTTTCGTATATCAATGGTACAGATATAATATTAATCGAGAGTTGATAAATATTTATGTCAAAGGAGTAGAATAGATTGGGCGTTATGTCAAGTTATGTTAAGTTGATAGAAGTAAACCGCTATGGGTGGTTGATTTATTTGAGAAGTAGAGAAAGAAGAGCACTAGAATATAAACCACCTAGTAGAAACAAAACTGTTACCTTCCAAACGCCTTGAAACCTTTTGAGATAAGTGCCACGCCCTCAAAGTTATTAGGTCACGATATAACGAAGGCTGGACAAAACACAACAAGAAGTTTTACCATACTCCACTATTTTAATAATCTTGATATTTTAAGACAGAAACTGGTTTTTGCATGAGGTAGAGAAGATCTCGAGACTGCCACGTGATACGACCTTTATCCTAATTATGTATCTTCAATATTTTTTCATCTCTTCATGAAAGCTTATTTGCTGTATATCATAATAAGACATGCTCAAAATCAAAGGTCATTTATTATTCAAATTATGCTGAGAATCAGCACTTTTCGAACGTCAAAATTACATACGACAGTCCATCAAAACGCCCGCCCTTCACCACTTCTTAATGATTTCGCTGGGTAGAGGAAATGGCGCAACAAACTCCCCAATAGCACAGCTGTTTGGTAAGTAAGATAAACTTGATTTTATACAATAGTGCATATATGCAAAGTAATTCTGATCACGAGACACAGCTAGCCATGCCAATATACCAATAAATAAAACGAAAACTGCACTTGTTTTGTGACGCCATAGCGTAGGTACCTCTAAATATAGTCCTTACAAAATAACAAAGAACATTAGTTAATTTCCAAAGTATTCCTTGTAATTCGAACTGACATTGTATTCGATGGTTTTCACCAGCTAACGGTAGAACCCCTCAAAGTGAGAAGCCTACAATTTACACAAAGAAACTTACCCCATCCCATTTGTACTGAAAATCCATTTCAAATACACCCTGAACAGACACATAGGAGCGAGATTAACGAAATGGTCTCCCTCCCCCACACCACACCAGGGAGCGATCAATACCTGGCTTCTAATCTCTCAGAATCTTGCGTCCTTGTCGCTCGTGAGATGTAGATGAACTGCCTTCATCCTAGACTGAACTTCGACCTTATTTTAAATGTGGTAAGGTGTGTTTTCAAGTGAGATTGTGAGTAGGGAGATTATGTACTGTGTATAATCTTTTAGGTATGTTGTGGTATGCGGTTGTGAAGCGATGGTTTGTAAATGGCTTTGCAGTGAACATAAACCTGAAATGGTTCGTAGAAGTAGGTGAAGATGATGACGTAATTATCCTTAAATATATGGCTACTTTTACGGTAGTCAGAATTGTACCTATGACAATCCGAGAACTGCTGTGATTCCATTCGTTTTCATTCCTCAATAGGTATCAAGAGCATCAAACTAAATGGAGGAAACTCAAGCATTTGATTTAATTCGGAAACTGCACAGTTTGTGCATCATTGACAGTCATGTCCTTTGGGGAAGAAAATCTATGAGGTTTCAGAATAGGTATATTCTATAGAAGATAAATGTTTGCTCAATATTTTTTAGAGGTAAGTAGAGAACGTATGCGGGGCCTAAGATTAGATATTAATTCTGTTATCGAATTATCTTGAAAATTTTATAATAAATTCTGTAATATACACCGGGAAGTCCCTTATCTGAAACATCTGCAATGTATCATATTCATCAGCATATTATAACGTAAGAATCATAAACTGCAAATATCGTCGCGGCATCTTTCAAACCACCAGTGTATTATTGTAGTCTTTGCAAACCACACTGTCCTTATTGTTTTTGTGTCACCATAGACTATCTTTAGTAATTTTCGCTAGGCGAAAACAATGCCGAATTACTGGCAGTTTTACTTTTTGACGTTGATTATTTTAGCTCATATTAATAATGAATGTTAAATACTATTTTGTTTTTTAACAATTAATTTTGTTTATCATAATGTATCTAAATACAGGAAAAGTTTTTATCCGGTGCGCAAATTTTTACCATGAATTCAGCATATCATTCTAGATCCCCTACCGCAGAAATTTTTCGCCTGTTATACAAAAATAATCAGCTGTTCCATACATTTTGACCGCGTAGGTATTGCACTTTTCTATGAAACAGCTGTTTTTTTTTTTTGTATACCCGGCGAAAAATGTATGCGCTAGGGGCTCTAGAATGATATGCTGAATTCATGGTTAAAATTTGCGCACTGGATAAAAACTTATCCTGTATAATGGTTGTATATTGCATAAAAGCCAGAACCTACTGATTGGGTGAAGACACTGGCTCTTGTAACACAGGTGTTTTACCTAGCGCAGGAGTCAGGGCTCCACTTTGTTTATCAATAAAGAATTTTATTTATTTATTAATTAAAAACTGCTTTGCACTTTTCAAAACGGATGAAAACAACACACTCTTTTAAAGATTGAGATGATTTCATTAGTCTAAAATAAATGTGTTTGTATGGGTCAGAATTTTGGGCCACAAAAGCGATGATTGAAAGACGCAGCTGAGATGAGAAGAGAATGAGTAACACGAATGGCTAGAATTAGAAATGAATACATAAGGGGAAATCTGAAAGTGGCTGCGGCAGTGACCTACAAGAACGATTTCACGAGCACCCTTTCCTAAGCTATATGATTAGAACATTTCATACGAAAAAATTAAAACGAGTATACGGAGGCATATACATATTCCGTTGCATAAGTATTAATCTTTATCCTTAATACATAATAAGGTATTGTGACGTAGGTACTAGATAATTTACAATTCCCTCATAAGTAGATATTGTAAGGAAATACCTGTTTCATGATCTAACCGCATATAAGTTTGTCAGACGAATTCATAATAATATGATAAGAAAGGTGTGTCTTTACTTCAAGTTATGCTTGAAGTGATTCAGCTTAAGTCGCCTGTAAGTACCCTCTTTTGAATCTGACTCTTTATAGACAGATGTCAATATTATAGTATTGTTTTCATAATTGCCTCGCTTGGCAGACTGATTGGTAATTAAAAAGAGGTCCTACAACGAACGTGCGATTTAAATGTGAAGTATATTCGAACGATTTTGCACCGAATATCCAAACAGGAGTTCTGTATTTGATCCATATCAATGTGTTCAAGTATGTATGTATTTCCACGATTATTTCGTGAACGTTGAACATCGTCGGAGATAGACGATGGAGTTCGTCAATACCTAGCAGCAAATGACCCGCGATTGCTGCGATCGTATGTTTATTGTTTGTACACCATTCCATAGCATAACATCATGCCTGTATGGTTTTAAGTTCTGGTTACAACTAATCGGTGAAAAATAAAAACTTCTTCACAAAAAACATCAAGGTTTCAAAAAAACACTACAAAATAAAAATAAAAAAACTTTAATTTCGGAAGTCGGTGGAAAAAAACCGAATATACAAAACCTGAGACACCGACTTCCGAATTTTTTTTCCTTGCCCTGGTGTTCATCAATAGGATGGACCCTAATCTTATTACAATCTAGCCCTATATATAGACTAATAAGTAATTTAATTATAACCTAAACTATTAAATTCTGAAATTAAATTAAATTTTCATTTTGTATAGTGTTTTTTTCTTAACATCTATTTTACAAATTATAGTCAAAGAGCAAGAAACATTATCCGCGTCACAAAGACAATAATAATGTCTTTAAAAACGTAATTTCTTCGTTATAAATAATCCACATGTTCTTTGTTCTATTTTGTATTCAACTTACAATGATTGAAGAAAATGATGGTTTTAAACATTATATGTTCGTGAAATGTTAACATTGCTACCAACTAGGTTCCAATACAGTATCTTAGAATAATAAAATGTCTTCTTAAGTCAAAGAATGACAGCAGTGGTGGTCCAGTGGAAACTGCCGCGACTTACTAGTTTCGTTTCGGCGTTTTACTTTGTTTACCGTTTTGAAAGCAGTGGTGATGCCACTGCTTTCAAAATGGTGAAGGAAACCATCGTGAGGAAACCGGCATGTCATAGACCCAAATATTCGGTAATATGTAACATCTACCAACCCGCACTGGGCCCGCGTGGTTGATAAAGGCCCACACCTTTCTCCTCCTCACCGAAAGGAGGCCTTTGTCCCAGTAGTGGGAACATTATAGGCTGATTCTACCAATAAAACATTACGTATAGGTAGGTATCGAGGACACTAACATCTATACACCGTAAGGACTATTATTGCTTGCAGCGCTCAGCCGCTATAGTAACGCTTGCTAACAGATGTGGTCATTGTGTGCAAGGGAATTTGTTTTCAATCTACGAAGACATCAAAGAATAGAATCACATACTATAATTATAACCTTAGACTTGTATACCCCGAAGGGTTACCCAGAGATGTGGCCATAGTGCACCCACATTTTGCCACGTGTTCAAGTCCCACGTAACAGAGGCGAGCCTATTGCCATGAACCGAGACTCCGGGCTTTTACTGACCAATAGAATCAGAACCTTGGATAGCTTGGCAGCTGTGGAGTAAGTAACCAGGGACGTCGGATGTAGGTGAAGTTTACTAAGAAACCGATATATGTTTTTGAACGAAGTTTTATCTGGATAATGAACTGTTTGTTTTCTACAAATTAAATTTGATGGTTTCTTACTAAATTTCAAATATATTATTTATTTCAAATATTGCAATAAAGATGGTTGTAGTATGTAATCATCGAAAGTTCAACACGACTCTAATAATTTTGGTCCTATACCTATATAAAATACTGAGAAGACGTGGGCCCGATGGCATTACAAAACTAGGTCTAAATCGCCATCAGACTTTGTGTAAAATTCTACGATATTTTCTTTCTATTTCCATGGCAAAGCCCCACCTATAATATACAATACGAAAAGAGTTTTCTTCACAATTTTCCCACTTACATTTTTCAAGCTACGTGATACAAGACACGTCTCACAAAACCCACAAAGAACGAGGCAGGGGGGGTGAAGGCTCGAATATTAATTATCGCCGCCACCCCTTTCACCCCCGGAGGAGAGGAGGAGCGGGGGTGTCGAGGGTGAGCTCCTGAGACAGCGCCTGGCACCAATACTCCTGGTTTAAGAGTTAGGGAGGGAAGACTGGTCGGGGATTTAATGGGGGTTCGTAGTGGAAGAACAACGTTAATAATTTCCTTTGTCTGGGATGGGATTCATTTGGTGTTTTCTACTTTTGACATGTATGGCTTTATAAAATAGAGTGTGACTAATAATATCTACTAAAGAAATTTTCAAAAAAAAAAAAAATACCTGAAGCAATAACTTTGCACCCCTTTTTACGTAAATTACGCAGACGGAGGAGTATGTAATTTGGGACAGTTAAATATTATATGCAGAAGGAGTGCAGAAAGCTAATATATAATAATTACTAATAAATAATAATCGTTTTATAAGAACGGGATAATATATTAGCCCGTGCGCGAACTGTAATCATGAATTCAGCATTTCATTCTAGACCCCCCTAACATAGAAACATAGAAATTGTTCATTGGCTAGGTATACAACGTAGAAATTTTTCTTAGGTTAGGTATACAAAAAAAATTTCTTCTATTCCATACATTTTGACCGCGTACCGCGTACTTCTCTATGAAACAGCTGGTTTAAAAAAAAATATGTAACCGACGCAAAATTTCTACGCTAGAGGGTCTAGTATGATATTACAGTTACAGTTTGCGCACTGGTAAAAAAATTACCCTGTATAATAATGCTATAGAAATACATTAAGTTTTAAATGAATTATAATAAGTACTTAGTTTTAAATAATCGA
The DNA here is from genome assembly GCA_949987655.1 of Polymixis flavicincta. NCBI lineage: Eukaryota > Metazoa > Arthropoda > Insecta > Lepidoptera > Noctuidae > Polymixis > Polymixis flavicincta. Next base: position 13,683,691 of record OX465188.1, on the reverse strand, counting down.
TATTTTGTACGTCTCATACAATACCATCTACATCTATTACACAGATATTTCTATTTAACTGTCCTTAAAACTTAGATTAGATTTTTATTATAATCACACTATCTCCTATACTATACATAAATAAGATTTGGAAAAGTCCAGAACAGAGGCTTTTCTAACAAAGAGGAGTGTCATGGCGTCATGACTCAGCAGTGACGGGAGAAAATAAAGAGCCTCGTGAAAAAGCTAGCTTGGAGAAATACTACTACCAAACCTATGTGGTTTTGTTGCCACTTTTGAAACGGCATCAAAATACAGGCACATAACATGTTTGTATGGATGTCAAAATATCGAGGTGGGATTCGCGCACTGAATTTTGAACTCTCGGTGTTGAACGGAGCATTCAGAATCGAACAGAGTGCATCTTAGCGCGTCGAAAATCTCACTGTTCGATTTTCAATTCTCGACGCGAATTCCGCTGCGATATTTTTACGTCAGTGCGAAGGTGGGCTAAGATGTTTTTCTTTAGGTATCTAATACGCTTGCAATGCGTTAGGAAACCGTCCTTTTTCAGGTGTCTGGTCGCTTTGATGTAACCAACTTTTTGTAACAAAATTATGATTTTAAAAGAGTGTCCATGGAGTTTCTTGCCCGTTCGTCTCCATAGCAGGTACCTACGCTTTGGAATGGGAAACTAGGTTCATCTTTCTAACTCACCGACCTTGACAGTTCAAAAGTGCCTGTAATTGGTTTATTTGAAATAAATACTTTGAATTTGAGTTGAGTTTGAGTTAACCATTTTATAAAATTATCAAGAAAATTTGTTCATTCTGCACAAATAAAAGGCACGTTACAAAAAAAAAAGACGAAAACAAAGTAGCCAAAAGCCTCGTATTCAACTAATGAAAGCTAGCTTATTCCTAGAATATTTATAGAACCTACAGAATATTCAGATTTTCCCAAGCTATGTTTATTTCCGAACTAGTAGCGCTCCGCGGTTTCACCCGCGTAGTTCCCGTTCCCGTGGAAATACGGGGATAAATATAGCCTATTATACCCGGGGATAGTGTAGCTTCCCAACAGTGAACGATTTTTTCAAATCGGTTCAGTAGTTTCGGAGCCTATTCAATGCAAACAAACAATCAAATTTTTCCTCTATACAAATAGTACCTATAGAAGAATATTAGTATAGATATAGATTACCTAAAGGGTTTTGGGCAATATTCATGCTGACTTTAAATGAAAATTGCATGTTGTAGTAACGTTCTAAAGAGACCAAATGGGTTTTATATTTAAATACTTTTTTGTTTTTGCATTGTGGTTGGCCCTTTGATAATAATCGTGCCTCAATTATTAATAGTTAAACCAGCGGAAATTACAGAAGCCCGTAAATTTTTAATGATACCTTAGAGAAAATTTTCAGTAAGTAGATATAATTTGCGAGAACTGAAACATCTGGTCTTGTAATATTGTCATTGTGTTGGCAATTCTTGTAAATAAATTGTAGGATAGAATGTAGCTAGTAACTAATAAATAATGCGGAAATCTATGTAATTTAAAAAAAAAATGAGGATTGTTACAGTTCCCAGGGGAATATTTGCTACGGGTGTAACATTGTGAAGAAAAAAAAAACTCGTAGATAAAAAATACGGTATAAAATGTAAGCTAATTATTCCCGGTTAATGATCTTACTGATTTAATTACTACATTCGTAGGTACCTACATAATATAATAGATCCTCTCACATACATGACTGTACCCTCTCACATCCCTCTCAACCAATAGCATTACTCATTCAATCTTGAATGAAATCATTCTCCAGCAGAGATACAACTAAACTCCCTGTTCAGGCCATCTCAAGCAAAACTCAACAACAAACCCATTAAAAATTCATTACAATACGGCACAAATTCAAATAGCAAGGATTAGTGTCGGTTAGGTCATTCAAAAAAGGAATAAGAAACGAGATCGATTCTCTTAAAACGATAAGTGGTATCCGAAAATAAATCTTAGCCATAAGTTATTAAGTCTAAATTCAAATGTAGCCAACAAAATTATAGAACAATTTAATATGGAACGGGCAAAGATGGTTCTCTAGGGAAAAACCGCGGGCAGCGCACTCAATAAAGGCCCTTATTCCTTGAAACTTGGGGCAATTTTTGCTTATTTTCCTGTGATAAGGTGGCACTTATGACTTTATGATGTCGGTTCGGTTGTTCAAGATCGATTTGCTCTGGATACAGACAAAGTATAATAGTGGTGATAGAAAATGTTCTGGGTGGCGTGTTTTGCGGATTTTCCTTGTATATAAGGACGCGAGTCGAGTGACAATTGAATACTACTTGTGGTATCTATTTAAGAATGAGAGTTTTTAAAGATTCATCCGATTTTGATCCTTCTAAATTAACTAAAGATTGAAACATTTGCCTCGGATTTGTAGAGTTTGAGTAGGATTTCATTGAAATATTATTTACTTTAACGGCATTTTTAATGACTACTGCCAAAATACAGAAAAATGCTTTAAGATAGGTACGTCCCACAAAAACTGCTTTTAAATTTCACTATACCTATCGAGTATCGACCATACTACTGTAGGTACATATGTATATATAGACAAACGTAACATAAACACACTAAACCCACTCATTCTCTCACAGACAGACGCCTCCTTCAAGAACAAAGAACATTCACATAGCAACAACATTCATCATTCTGTAGGCGCGGCCAGGGCGGGCGAGATGCCAGGGCGGGCGGTCACTCACACACACACCCACCCGTACAAAGGCGGGTGTGATTGTGTGAGTGAGGCTGAGAAGAGTGGGCTCGTAAACATAGCAGGTGTGTAGTTAGGTATTATAATTGTGTGGGTGGTGTTGAGAAGGGAAAGATCTGCATGTGTGAGTTGTGGATGTGTGCGTGCGTGCAGATTAGTGTGTTCTTAATATGGATGCTCTTGGCAATTTATATCCTACTAAAATTATAAATGCGAAAGTTTGTATATTTGTTACTCAATCACGTAAAAACGGCTAAATGGATATGGATGAAATTTGGCACACAAAGAGTTTATAACCTAATTAATAAAAAAAATATTCCGGCAGAAGGTATGTTGGGATAATTTTCAACCTCCACGTTAGCGAAGCCACTGGCAAAAGCTGGTAATTAAAAAAAAAACTTAAAAATAATAATGTTTATTATTGGAGACAACCCTGGTAATTAACAGCAAATTGAGTATCTTCATTTTGTACCTAGGTGGCTCCTGAGCCACATAAATATTTGTACGCTAAGGAGTAAGGGTTCTAAAATCATAAATACTGAATCGGTGTTAGTAATTTGTTCGTTGATGTCGCTATGTTACCCTCTATATTATTCTACCGTTAAAATTCAATTTTTGTTAAACACTAAAACTAATAACACGTCTTGCTATGGAAGAGCGGACTCTCCTAATACAGGAATTATTTTTGCCTAAATCCAATCACAATAATTTTTTTACAGATTCCTGTACTTGTGTCACCAATTAAAAAATATTTTTAAACGGCCAACACTTGTTTTCTTTGAAAAAGAAAAGCCTTTGTGTACTATATACTATGTAAGATATTGTGATGTGATACATGAAACTTTCGAGAAAGGGGTGAGGGTGTAATCCACAGTGGTTGAACAATCCTTCGAGAAATAGGAGTGTGAACTTACCAAAATTTAGGAAATGTTTCAATTTATTTTCTTAGTATTTTTACTTACGATCGATCAGGTTAAGCTACGCTTGACGCGGTTGGTCCGTAGATGGGTGACCAATTTTACATACCAAGACCCCTCCGTGCCTCGGAAAGCAAGTTAAGCCGTTGGTTCCGGCTGTCATTTATGGATCTTTGACAGTCTTTACGGGTTTTCAAAAGCTCGAAACTTGGACAACCACTCTCACCAAGGGGTTTCGTATTACCCAGCGACTGTCTTTTTGGGTAAGTACTATAACTAAAAAATCAAAAATCAAAACTTAAAAAAAAAAACAACCGACTTCCGGAAAAACACTACAAAGTGAAAAATAATTGTAATTTCGGAAGTCGGTGACTTTGGATTTGTATTTAATTTTTTTGTCACCGCCTTCCGAACTTTTTTTTTTTGATAATTTATTTTATATGTGGTATGAGTAATGATGTGATAAAGCTACGGTGTGGTTTAAAAGAAGATCTAGTGACCAACATTGAGAAGCTTAGATGGGTTAGTCATGTGGACAAAATGAATGAAAGGCGACTAACAAAAGGTAATTTACAAGGCAGATGTGAGTGGAAACAGCGGGAAAAGACGCCCTGAGCAGTGTGTGAACATACAGGAAAAGTTCTTATCCAGTGCGCAAATTGTAACCATGAATTCAGCATATCATTCTAGACCCCTAGCGCAGATTTTTTTAGCCGGATACACAAAAAGAAATCAGCTGTTCCATACATTTTAACCGCGTAGGTATTGCACTTTTCTATGAAACAAATGATTTCTTTTTGTACAACCGGCAAAAATTACTACGCTAGGGCTTCTAGAATGACATGCTGAATTCATGGTTACAATTTGCGCACTGGATAAAAACTTACCCTGTATAGTGCACCGCACTTTATTGGTACGGCACGCGCTACATTTGCTTTCGGCAAGAACCTACACACGGCATTTGGAGAACTAGCTGCTGCCCGCGGCTCCGCCCGCATAATGTTGAAAATTATCTGGAACAGCCTTCTCTGGCCCAAGGAATAAAATGTTTCATACAAACATCCACCCCCTTTCATCATTTCAGCCGAAAGACGTCCACTGATGGACATAGGCCTCCTCTAGTTTGGGCGGGTTTGCCATAATCGCTACGCTTGGCAGGCGAGTTGGCGATCGCAGTATGGTGGTAAAGTACATAGAGAACGCTGCAGCTCATTCTCTAGTAAGTCCCTCAGTCGCCTTCTACGACACCCACGGGAAGAGATGGGATGGTGCTATTCTTTACGTCCGGCACCACGGATCACACTTTACGGGGGGAGTTTCCTAGAATTATTTCTTAGTTGATGTTTCCTACTCATAATATACCTCAATGCCAAATTTTATCGTCGTAGGTTCAGTAGTTTTTGAGTTTTTACGATTAACCTGTGAGTGAATGAATGTATGAATGAGTGACCTTTCGTTTTCATACACCACTTTTATTTCAGAACATTTCAGAATGTATCAAAATTAAAAGTCATTTATTCAAGTTAGGTTGAGGATCAGCACTTTCGAACGTCAAAATACATAAGACAGTCCCCCAAAAACGACCACCCTTCACCAATCCCTAGTGCTTTAGCTGGGAAGAAGAAGTGGCGCAACAAACTCCCCAGCAGCACAGCTGTCTGTTTAGTCGGACAGACTTGATTCTATACATACATAGGCAAAGTAATAAACATTACGAGACACAGAACATTAATTACATAATCAGTCGGCTAGCCATGCCAATTTACCAACAAATAAAATAAAAACTTAATTGAAGCAAAAATAATAAAAATGAAAATAAAGCATAATCAATATAAATAAAAAGAGAAGTCCTGACTGACTGACTTACTGACTGACTCATCAACGCCCAGCCCAAACCATTGGACCTAGAAAGCTGAAATTTTGCACAGAGGTTCCCTTTATAATGTAGACAAGGAATAAGGAAGGATTTTTCGAAATTCATCCCCTAAGGGAGTTAAATAGGGGATGAAAGTTCCGCGCGGGCGAAGCCGCTGGCAAAAGCTAGTACCAAAATAATAGCGTCCTGATATATAGGGCGTGATAGCTATACCTTTATAGGTACATAAATTCCTATCTAACAATAGTCTCCTCTCACCCACATTATCTATAGGTACTCATACTCACATAGTACAAGAGCTAGCGCGGCATTTAGATAACATGATGGAACGGGGAAGCAAACTAGTCGGCTAGCTCGAACACTCAGCCGATAAGAGAGCTGCAGTGTTATTCTGCATTATTTTAGTCAGCAGGTAGAGGTAGGTACCCCAAGGGGTTTTTTTTGGGTGAGAAATCATCAAATAACTTCTCCCGCTCTTCGTGTCAGACTTTTACTGACTAAAACCCACCCATGTTCCTTCAGTTGCCTGTGTGCCAGGGGCCACGGTATCTCTTTCGAATAACCCGCACCCCTGGCAGACCCCTAGGGGTAATTTTCATGAAGCAAAATACTAGTAGGTTTTGACGGTAGAGCATACTGCTCGAATACACGTGCCTGACATCGGTCGCCCGTTACTTTAATTTATTTCATTGTTTACGTAAGAGCCTTCAAAACTGCTGAGTTTTATTTTTTAGGGGCTTGTCTACATTTCCTGGTAAAAAAAAAAGCTTTCGTCTTTACGGAAACGTCATTTTTGTCTACTCTTCCGACGACAAAAGGCTTGTCTACGGTTCTCGTGCAAACCCTGCAGGTCAGTGTAAAGCTGTATGTTGCTATGATTTTTTTCCCTGTCAACCCTGGAACAGGAAGAGGATCTCATTCCGGTGGATTTTGGTCAAGTTGTGATTAGTGGATTTTGAGTTAGCTTCAATAATACCTATTATTTCCCCTAAGTTTATACATTATGTTAGGTTAAACGAGGGGGTGGGTACTTATGAAAATATACAACTTTTAATATGAAGTGGACACAAAATAAATCTCCTGTTCCCTACATTTTGTCCAGCTAAGCGAACATAAATGTATAGAGCGGCTGATTTTATTTCCCGATTTCAGTGTTGTCCTTAGGGCTGATTTTACCAAAGTCAGATATCTTTTATCCATAGAATAAAATTTACGTCTGACAATTCTACTATGAAAGATCTGTCAAAAATTCAAAATGTATTCTCAGGATAAGACTTATTTTAAGTATAAAAGTTTGGTGAAATTCGCCCTTAGTAAAAGCTTTTCATTTCCATGATTACTATACACCCTTAAAGTAGGTATGTCACACGTTTAACATAACACACTTTTTCTTTTTGGTGGGATATTTTTAGATAACATTTCCCGCTCTGGGTGGAGCACGAGAGCGTGTCAGGCTTTTAGTGACTAAAACCCACCCGTGTTCCCTCAGTAGCCTGTATGCCAGGGGCAGCGGTATCTCTTTCGAGCAAACCCGCACCCCTGGCAGGCATCGGCTCTTGCGGGCCCCATCGGTTTGTGCTGACATCTCTTTGAGGCGCACGTGGAACACAACGTGCCGTCGACTTGGGCTTGGTCCTTACCGGACAGCGAGCTACCCACTACTTGCCGTCCGCAAGCTCATGCCTACGGTGGCCGGAAATCAGCTTGAGATTCCCGACGCCCAAACATAACACACTTTACCTATTGATTATATTAATATGTTTTACTGCCACTGTTATTTACTTAGCAAGTGAAGGTATCCGAATTTGTGTGGAGTAGATACTCACAACTAAAAAGGGAAAAATAAAAGTTTATTTAAAAAAAAAAAAGATCGCTTTCTAAAAAATACTTTACAAGGTGAAAAATAACTTTAATTGCGCAAGTTGGTGGCAAAAAAAACTAAAATACGAAACGACCACTTACCATGTTTTGTTTAGTGTATCTCTAATAATTGCAGAATACGTCTCACTTTAGATACAGTGAGTCAGGGCCACGCCTGCGCATACGGGTTCCGGTGTTCCCTAGAAAACTGTGTACATAGATACACCGGCAAATATTATGCTGCAGTTTTCTATCGAACTATGAGTGTGCTCATGTATGCATGAAGGAATGTCGCAGTAGTAAAGGAGTACTATTCCAAAATTGCACAGTTCTTTACGTGTTATGTAGTTGCAATATTTTTTTTAAGTTTTGAATGTAGACTGGTTAAATGTGGAAGACATTTAACCTGTCTATCTTCAAACCTTCAAAGCAAGAGTATACAGGCAGTCGTGTGGGCACGCTCGGTCTATCATAGACTTTATCAATGGCTTTCCATTATGCGTTTTCGAGGTCAAGAGCGGGCTATTCAGAAATAAAAAGAGTTAAGGCGGTAGAGCAGCGTTTTCCCAGCGGTTTATCCGGATATTCAATTGTTTTTGGAAAGATGTTCTTTAATGCAGCTTGCGGAAAAGGTAACATTAAAAAACCTTTTTTTTTAATTGAAGTCGTCCCGTAATGAAATAATGCCCTTCCATGGCACTTTTCTATTACAGGTATGTAATAGAAATAGACAGAAAGAGATAGTTTTCATAGTTTTCGAGGGTGCTGAAGCCGATAGTGAGGTCAAAATGAAAATCCAAGATGGCGGCTGCAAAAAAATTCAAATTCTATTCATGGTGTTCGACAATCAAAATCTCCATTTCGAATCACGTTTGCAATTGAAAAAAAAAGGCGTTAGGAAGTTAATTCCAGACGGGAATCCCCCGACACCACACATTTTTATGTTATTGTTAGTCTATGTTCGGGTGAACAGATCCCTATATTAATACGCACAAGACCACCAAACCAAGGCCTTATACCTCTATAGTAGTGTGTCTCTGAACTACAATTTATTCATCCACTTATAGGTAGGTACTGTAATTGCGTGTCGCTGTTCCATTACACGTCTACGTTTCCAACAAACATCCCTTAAGCACCGGAGGGTCTAAAAGTTAGCTCTAACACATGTCGTCAATAAATATTTTAGTAACGGTTAGAATAGAAACATGTGTCCGTAAATTCCTACTAATATTATAAATCCGAAAGTAACTCTATCTGTCTATTACGCTTTCACCCCTAAACCGCTGAACGGATCGTCATGAAATTTGGCAGAGATATACTTGGGATATAGAAGGACATATGCTTTTTACGGGATAACCGATTTCCATGCGGGCGGAGTCGTGGGCAAAAGATAGAATAAAATGATATGTTTTTCTTAGAATTCGGTTTTCTGAGGGGTCGTTCGCGGTATGTCAAAGTTAAAGTTAAATCATTTATTTTAAATTAAATTAGCAACGCTCCGCGATTTCCCCCTCGTAGTTTCCGTTACCATGGGAATACGAGGATAAAATATAGCCTATGTCACCCGGGGATAGTGTAGCTTCCCAACTGTGAAAGAATTTTGCAAATCGGTTTAGTAATTTCGGAGCCTATTCAATACAAGCAAACAATCAAATCTTTCCTCTTTATAATGTTAATATACAGGATAAGTTTTTATCCAGTGCGCAAACTGTAACCATGAATTCAGCCTATCATTCTAGAGCCCCTAGCGCAGAAATTTTTTGCCGGTTATAAAAAAAAAATACTGCTGTTTCATAGAAAAGTGCAATACCTACGTGGTCAAAATGTATGGAACAGCTGATGTGCACGTAAAACTACTTTTCAGCATCAAAAATTGTCCATGAAGTTTTTAACTGATGACATTTTGTCAGAATTACGTAACAAATAACCGTTGGTAACGCCATTCATAAAAACAGTGATGAACGAACGAATGAATGAATGAATTGACAATGATGATGACCTTATTATCTGCCAGGAAATACAGCAGAAAATCCAAAGGCGAATGGACCGATTGTTCCTAAAAAGATCGGGACGAGTATAAGTCTGACAGACGTAAATTTCAAGGAAATATGCGTAAGTAAGATACGTCAGTCGGTCTAGACTTACTGAGTAGCAGGTATTGTTGCCAGATTTTCCTGTAGCTATGAATATGCAATTGAGAAGGAAAATAAATGGTGCAACGAAAGATGTGTGTTGAAAAAACTGACCAAATTAATAAAAACGTGAAAAAGTTTTAAAAGTTCTGAATTCAAAAACTTTGTAGTTATCCGAGACAGAATTTAAGTTTTCACCACAAACTGAAACCATCTGTTCCATGGAGAAAGTTTTAAAAATTGTATGCAATCCATACATTATACATCCGGCTGGTTATGTATCCCTACAGGCCTCCTCTCTTGGAGAGGAACTGGGCTATAATCCACCACACGGGCCGGGTTGTTGATATGTCATGTGTGTTGGTGTGTGTCATTGTCCTCTGTGTAAACTGTACATATTCATTTGTATTTATCATTTTTATGTGATTGCTCACTATCAGTCAGGACAGTTAATTTTTTTTTTTTTAAGCTATTGCATAGCATCTATCGCGGGCCTTGAGCGTGGAGACCGAATCCAGAAATTCCGTAACGAAAATAACCTAACACCCCCGTAATTCGGCCCTTTAGCACCAGGTCGGACCTGCATAGCAACTGAGGAATGACATGTTAAAATTGCAATGTTGACTGCTTTATCTGAATTTTCATACACAACATCGTATATTTATGGATAGTTTATGAAATTTTCTTACCGTTTTAGCAGTAGATATTTTAGCCATTTCATACAAAATACGCACACGAAAAGTCACCGCAAATATTTTATGATTTTATATGGCGGTCATTTTTATGTATATGGTACGACTGTACGATATAATAAAATTTGTTTTCTTATCGGTCACCACGCTCAAAAAGTGTAACTTGAATTAATATCAAAGAAAAAACTTGAATTGATATCAAAGAAAAAAAATACTGCATAAATAAAAAATAAATAAATAATTATAATTGCTTAAGTTGATAAGAATGCTATGCAATAGCTTTACCGCGACAGTCCCCGAGTGCCGCACGTATTTTTTTTTGTTGGCACCAGGTACTGAATTCGTTTTTGGGTAACGTCTTCAAGTGGGAAAATTATGACTCCATTGTTTTATTGGGTTTCCAACCTGTAAATACAATTGTATGTGTTAATAGTAAATAAATAAATAAATGTTTTCGAATTTTGGTTCTACCATACAAAAACGTTCACGTTACTAGGGCAGATTACACACTAGCCAGTTTTTTTGCGTGATTGAGTAACAAACATCCAAGGATTTTGGTAAAAAAAAGAGAATTTTTTATTTTTATCATGCCAAGAATCTGGATTGGTACCCAGTTGATAGCAATTGGCTCTCCCCTATTAGGTACATGGCCCCCTTTTTTTGAGAGTGGGAAATCATCAAATAACTTCTCCCGCTCTGGGTGGAGCAATAGGGCGTCTCAGACGTTTACTTACTAAAACCCACCCGTGTTCCTTCAGTTGCCTGTGTGCCAGGAGCCACGGTATCTCTTTCGAACAACCCCCCCTGCAGGCATAGGCCCTTGCGGACCCTACCTGCAGGCTTAGCACGAGAACCGTAGACAAGCGTTTTGTCGTCGGAAGAGTTGACAAAAATTATGTTTCCCTATAGACAGTTGACAGTTTTGTACCAAGAAAAGTAGACAAGCAATTTCTATTCTACAGAAGAGTAGATATAGAAATGCGTCATGCTAAGCCTGCAGTTGATGCTGACATCTCTTTGAGGCGAGCGTGGAAGACAACGCGCCGTCGACCCGGGCTTGGTCCTTACCGCGGACAGCGAGCTACCCATTACTCGCCATCCGCATAACATAGCCCTTAAACAGAGCTTGTGAAATGTGAATGTACTCTGGTACACATCTGGCCAGCCTATCAGAGGTGTGATGGTATATTACTGTGTACTTTTCCGCCTATAAATAAACTCAAGAGTTCATGAATCAGAAGAGGATTTGAATCAGGTAGTGGGATAAATTCTCAGTAGAAGTATATGGCATTTCGGAGTTGAATTCGATAATAACTCACGAATGAATTTATTATAAGAAGGTAAAGTGTGCTTTAGGTACTAATATCGGTGAAATATGAACGTATTTAACCATATAAGTATATCGCTTCGAGGAATTCAGGCGTTACATAATAACATGGCTAAACAGTCATTTAACTAATTACTTAGGTAATTTGTCCGTGCTTTATTTGCAGACAAATGTAATTACAGTTTTCCTATCAAGGGTATTTTTTTTTTCTTTTCGTTAAATCTTTTTTTTAGCCATTATCGAACATTATACTCTCATTTTAAATTTTCTAGGGTACAATGAACGCTGCCATCGACGTTTTTACGGTTCCGTACCCGAAGGGTAACCAACGGTACCCTAATGCTAAGCCCCCATAGTCCGTTCGACCGTCTGTCTGTCAGCGGGCTGTATCTCATGATCCGTAACAGGTACATAGTTGAAATTTCCACAAAATGTACAGGGTACATTTTTTACCAGTGCGCAAACTGTAACCATGAATTCAGCATATCATTCTAGACCCCCCAGTCGAAGTAGAGGTGCCTGGGGTTGACCTATGTCCAGCAGTGGACGTCTTTCGGCTGAAATGATGATACACATGTTACGCGCAACTTTCTTATTTTTTTCTTTCTTATGAACCTTCTCCTGACAATAAAAAAAAAAGAATTAGCAAAATTGGTTCAGCCGTTCACGCGTGGTGCCGTGACCAAGGGAAATAGGGTTAAATCTCATTTATAAAATTCTCGTGTCACAATGTTAGTTACCTTACTCCTCCGAAACGGCTTTACTGATTTTTACCAAATTTTATATGCATATTCAGTAGGTCTGAGAATCGGCTACTATCTATTTTTCATTAAGGGTTGTTCACTAGAAATTACCTGCAAAACAACGTTTTCCGGGTCAGCTAGTTTTTATATAAATAGACTAGCTGACCCCGACAGACGTTGTCCTATCCTAACTATGAATATTTAATTCACTTTTTTATATAATACGCGCAACTATTTTTTTTTCTTTCTTAAGAACCTTTTCTTGACAATGACAAACACAAAAAAAAGTATCAGCAAAAATTGGTCCAGCCGTTCACGTGTGTGTTCACCATGATCAAGGGAAATAGTAATACAGGAAAAGTTTCTATCCAGTGCGCAAATTGTAACCATGAATTCAGCATATCAATCCAGAACCCCTACCGCAGAAATTTTTCGCCAGATATACAAAAAAAAATCTGCTGTTCCATATATTTGACCGTGTAGGTATTGCATTTTTCTATGAAACAGCAGATTTTTTTTTTTTTGGAAACAGGCGAAAAATTTCTACGCTAGGGGTTTTAGAATGATCTGCTGAATTCATGTCTAAAATTGGCGGACTGGATAAAAACTTTACCTGAATATCATTTTTATAAATATATATAATGTTTTACTTTTCATAAAGTAGATAAAAAACCAAAGTATCGGCCAGTTTATACACTTAAAACATTTTGCTTTTTGTACTGAAAGATGTAGAGTGATTTCAAAAAGTGTGACAAATATCCAACTTTTACCTGTTGTTTTTGAAAAGTTTCGACCATAACTAGCTCAACTCAAGATTTAATCTGTCCTTATCTTCAACAGGTGCTGCTCCCGCCTATTTCAGGAATGATAACACACTATCAGGTTATCAATATCGCATGAAAATCCTATCACAGCGCGGTCCACTTGTGGGGTATCTCAGGATTCCAGGCCACGCTTACTTATCAGTTATTTTGGACTGGTTTAAGATTGCGAACTGGTGGCCGTATTCTGGAAATGTATCTCGTTACTGCATAATGTAGTTATCTTCTGTTTTATTTGATTTTGGAGGTAAGTCATGTATAATCGCAAACGGCGTGTGATGGATATCGAACGTAAACGAATCAAAAGGAAGTATGTAAGGATTGTAGCAAGTGGATCCGCAATTTCTAGCAACTCCCATAGAAAGAAGGCGTGAGTATATGCATGTACTTATGTAGGTAATATGTTTTTATCTGTTAATTCCGGCTAATGAGACATAATTAATTTTCCATTATAATGGAACCGATAGATTCCGCACCGCACTTAAACGTGTTAATAAAGTATTTAGTGATAAAAATCCTGGATTTTTTAGGCTTTACCGTGGATAAATATTTCCCTCTTTCAGATGTGAGATACCGATTTTATTACCGACAGCATAATCCGCATATAATGTTCCCACTGCTGGGACACCGGCCTCCTCTTTGTGAAAGGGAGTTGGCCGTAATCCACCACGCGGGCCCAGTGCGGGTTGGTAGATGTCACATCTACTCGAATTTACGTTTCTAGGACATGCCGGTTTCCTCACGATGTTTTCCTTCACCGTTTTGAGAGCAGTGGTGATGAAATAGTTTAATCAAAGTAAAGCGTCTGTTAGGGTTCGAACCTACGACCTACATTTAGTAAGTCACGGCCGGTACTATTGGGCCACCACTGCTCTCCATACCATTAATTACCGACACGCCACACCTTTATTACATTTTCTTATATTTTGAAAACTTTTTAACGCAGGTAAGAGACTTGTAAAGTATTCATAATATTGGAAAATGTCCCTTTTTATTTTCTTTATCGTTTTTACAATGGGAACGTGACTAAATAATAACGGCCTCACGGGACGATCGGTCAGGCCGTTTACAAACCAATACCCATCCGGTTCTCAGCTGAATCAGGGTCTTTTTTTTTGGGTGGTAAATCATCAAATGACTTCTCCTGCTGAGTAGAGCAGGAGGGCGTGTCAGACTTTTACTGACTAAAACCCACCCGTGTTCCCTCAGTAGCCCGTATGCCAGGGGCTGTGGTATCTCTTTCGAACAAACCCGCACCCCTGGCAGGCATCGGCCCTTGCGGACCCCACCAGTGGTTGCTGACATCTTTGACGGCGCGCGTGTAGAACACAACGCGCCGTCCCGTCTACCACTTTTCGGCCGCAGGGGATAGGGAGAGCGGCTGACGCTATACCGACACTCCTCTTCCCTTGCGGCCCCACCGCGTCCGCCATCAAACGGTGGCGGCCCCGTCCAGGCCACGGAAGGAAAGAGCGCTGCTCAGAAGCACCGGCACTCCTCCTCTACCGCAGCCCGTAACCCTTAGCCGCGATGCCTCCCATTCGACATCGCGGCCCACCTCAGTTGCGGTGCACCTCACCGCAACCTACTTTTTGGCTGCTACGTCAATGGCTTGAAGGCAAAAGCCCTGACGAGCGGCCCCACCTTTGGGTTCCTCTTGGCTTCACCGTGGCTGGAATCCACGGTTACTGAGCCCCCCGCAACGACAATGCGAGAACCCACTCGGGGTGGAGCTGAATCAGGGTTCGGTTAGACTAGAAGCCGACCCCAAAATAGTTGCGAAAAGTCTTATAGCCAGATTGATTGAAGAAGATCCTTACCGAAGGAAGACGTTTTCTATTCGAAAACGGAATATCGAAAATATCTTCGAGTGTCGATTACGGAATACGGCCACATATGAGCAGTGTGCCAGTTTTCGATAATTTATCTGACATATCGATCACTTAAGATAAATAATGGTTAAATAGTAGCTAATCGAGGCACGAGAGGTGGCTATCAAACGCCACCGAGCGATAGGAATTTTGTGTGTCATATTTTGTATAAGTGGTTTCCGGAATGACCTGCTAGTAGGAAATATTTTTTCTTTATCATTTTAAACTTACATAAAGCCTATCTCAGTATGTTAGGGACATACTTTAAGGGGCTGTGATACTCGTGAAAATGTACAACTTTAAATATGGAGTGCACTCCAAAATATAAAGAAAATATCAGCTGTTCCCTAAATTTTGTTCATTTATGAGAACAGAAATGCATAGAGCGGATAGTTTTATTTTCGCGGTGTTGGTCCCGTAGTAATTTTTTTTAAATGAGTACTACACTCACTTAAAGTAGATCTGTATAAGAACCTACTGACCTATTTTTAGTATTGTTTAAACGTGGAAGTCATTTATCATCATTTCAGCCGAAAGACGTCCACTGCTGGACATAAGCCTCCCCCAAAAAGGAGGTTTTGCCATAATCGCCACGCTTGGCAGACGGGTTGGCGATCGCATTACGGTGGTAAAATGCATAGAGAATGCTGCTGCCCATCCCGTCTCTTCCCGTGGGTCTGTATGTCTATAATGATTCCCCGCGGAATCTTACTACATTCAAACTACGTCAATATCGTGTTTTGTAGAAACCAATGTAAGGAGTGGAAATGTCATATTTTGTATGTTCCAAGACAATTTGTCGATATTATTAATACGATATTAGCAGAATTGATGTGTGATCTAAGGAACTGACGGACATGGTTTCGAAGTAAGGAATCGTTACTTCGATTTGAATGCGGTTTTGCTGGATAAGCTCGACAGACTGCTCAATAATTGTATCCGGTTAATTTTTAACCTTAGGAAATATGACCATGTATCGAGCTATAGGTCGGAGCTCAAATGGATGCCCATTCGCCAAAGAAGAAGTTTACGCGCTTTGACTACGCTTTTCTCCTTTCTCAATTCTCCTACACCGCCATCTTATCTTGTGTCTCATTTCCAATATCTATGTTCTTCTCACACTAAGAATCTGCATTCTTCTAACAATCTTCTTTTGCTTTGTCGTTCTCATACTTCTGACTTTGTTCATTCTTCTTTTCATATCCAGTCCATTCTTCTTTGGAACGCGCTTCCTCTCGATCAGGACGGCCACTAGTCGGTATGCATTTAAGCGGAAATTGCAGAGGTATTTTCATAACGAATAGCGTAGAGTCATCAAAACATCTCTTTCTCTTGATAATATATTTATATTATAAGTATATATTATAGTACATATGTATGCTTGTATGTGTATTATACGTTTACAACCTATTTATGTACTAGCTTATTTATATTTCTTTATAATATAATTTGTATTGTTTTTTAAATAATATTTCCTCTCAACCTAAGCACCTGCCATCTCGCCATGGGATCTGGAGGCAAAGGTCCTCGCGCAAATGTGGGAGTGGCGCGAGGAGGCCAAACGCCGGGGCGTAACTCCGCTGCCGCGGGAAATCGCGGCACAGCGGACAGAGCTCCGGCGGGATCTCATGGTGACATGGAGAGTGCGATTGTCGCAACCCAGTGCTGGGCACGCCCTGATTGCGGCGGTAAGTCCCCTCTTTGAGGAGTGGCTTGAGAGGCGGCATGGCGTCCTCACCTTCCGCCTGACGCAGGTCCTCACCGGACACGGTTGTTTCGGGAGGTTCCTGTTTCGGATAGGGCGGGAGGAAACGCCCGGGTGTTTCCATTGCGAAGATCGCCCTGAGGACACGGTGGAGCACACGGTGGCGGTCTGCCCGGCTTGGGCGGAGCACCGCCGTGTCCTCGTGGAGGCGATCGGCGGCGGCGATCTCTCGCGTCCGGCCCTGGTCCAGGCCATGGTACGGAGCGAGAGGGCATGGGGAGCCGTCACCTCCTTCAGCGAAGCAGTGATGCTCGCGAAGAGGGAGGCGGCGCACGTGAGGGAGAGGCAGCATATGCGCCCTCGCGACCCCAGCCGCCGCAGGATACGGAGACGCCCTGGGCGTCGGGAATCCCAGGCCGATTTCCGGCCACCGTAGGCATGGGCTTGCGGACGGCGAGTAATGGGTAGCTCGCTGTCCGGTAAGGACCAAGCCCAAGTCGACGGCGCGTTGTGTTCCACGCGCGCCTCAAAGAGATGTCAGCACAAATAGTGATGGGACCCGCAAGGGTCGATGCCTGCCAGGGGTGCGGGTTTGTTCGAAAGAGACACCACAGCCCCTGGCTTAAGGGCTACTGAAGGAACACGGGTGGGTTTTAGTCAGTAAAAGTCTGACACGCCCTCCTGCTCCACCCAGAGCGGGAGAAGTTATTTGATGATTTCCCACCCAAAAAAAAAAAAAAAAAAGCACCTGCCATCTAATCTCTTCACCACCCATGGTTGACTGGTAGAGAATGTCTAAGGCTTTAAGTCCGCCTTTGTACCTTTTTGTGTGCGAGAAGTTTAAATAAATATATCGTTAAGTGGTCATAGTGAATTCGGGCCCTGCTCTCACAAAAGTGATGGAAAACATCGTAAGCAAACCGATATGTCCTAGAAACAAAAATTCGAATATATGTAACATGTACCAACCCGTACTAAGCCCACGTGGTAGATTATTGCCCAATCCTCTCTCACAGAAAGAAGACTTGTGTCCCAGCAGTGGGAACATTATAGGCTGATTATGTTTTTCAAGGTAATTTTAGCTTAAATACTTTCTGTAGGTAGGTCCTAACAAAACCAACGGCAAGAAAAACTCCAAAATAAGACTGGGTTGGTCCTCAAGCAAACGCAGGTATGTACATACAGGAGCGCTGGCCAAACAAAGTTCGTCACAGATAATCTTGGAACGAATTATTGAACCATTATCGTGATAAGTGATAAGGAAGCAACCCGGTTTACGAGATAAAAGTGCTTTTGATGTGCGCGAAGATCCACTATCTGCGTGTTCTTGGAAAGTAACGTATGTATATTACTTTTATATTTAGCCTTGTATGTAATTTAAATAGAATAATGATGAGGATGTTTTCTGGTAGAGGATAAAACATTCCTTTTCTTACAGTTTTCCTGTTTAAAAGATATGGCATTTGACATAAACCCGCTGATGTAGCAAACGTAATATTCTATAAAAAACTCATCGTGAAGATAACTTATTCGACGTTCTCACGGACGTAAATAGCGGCGGGGTTTTTTCGCGTCTGATCTTCAACAAACTGCTTAGCGCTAAAAATTGAAAATCTAACAGTGTGTTATGTTGTTGTGTTGTTTATAACCCCCTTCATGAACTGTCAATAGTGTTGGCACTATTGCCAGCTCATGAAGTGAGTGGAATTGGTCTCAAGCATCAACCGTGCTATTCTGTAACCATCTCACCGGGTGAAGTGCGCCAAGTGAGATAGATTATGATTGTAAATCAATGCTTGGTCATCCCTAGCATCAGGTGGAATGACACTGACAGCTCACTCCACGCTCACTTCACCCGGTGAGATGGTTACAGAATAGCAAAGCAGGTGGAATGACGGCTCACTTCACATTATGATTCCACGATTAGATTTTTAGAGAATAAACCGGCTGGTATCTACAGCGTGGCAGAAGCATCGCCGCTCAACTTATTACTATGAAATCAGCACGTGATTTTAGACCCCAAGCATTGACATCTGACATGCGTCGCCTTAAACACATTACACATTAGTACATTATTAAAAGCATTTTTTACTATTTTTAATTACCGACCTAAAATGTCTACAGTTATGGGTTCTAGAATCATGCTGATCCCGCATCCTAATTTATTTATTTTATTTCACATTTATTTACTATACTCCGAATTACTTCAAGTTAAATATAAACTGCAGAGCGTGCCAAAGAAATATACATACATACATACACTCGAAAAACATAACCCTCCTTCTGGCGCAGTCGGGTAATGAACATAATGCAGCATTGCCTATGTAAGCGGCAGGGCACACCTTTTATGCCTGGAAGCTTTTGTGTGGGTATTGAGTTCTGTTTACGTTTATTGTTTTGTTTTTGTTATTTATATCTGCTTGAGTTTAGTTAGTATGTTTTGTTGGTACATTGACGTGTGCTAGCTGACATATGGAAAATAATTTAATTCTATGTTTTGTGTTTAGTAATATTAATTCATTTCAGTCTTTGACGTCCATTATTGGACTTAGGCCTCCCCCCATATGGGAGGGTTTGCCATAATCGCCACGCTTGGCAGGCGGGTTGGCGATCACAGTATGGTGGTAAAATGCATAGAGAACGCTGCCGCCCATTCTCTAGTAAGTTCCCTAGTCGCCTCTTACGCCACCCAACGAGAAGACATGGGATGGTGCTATTCTTTACGTCCGGCACCACACGGAATATTAATTAGGAAGCACCTAATTAAACCTATTATTGAACAGAATCAAGTTCTAGACATTGTACTGCTGGGGAGTTTATTGCGCCACTTCTTTTTCCCATCTTAAGCATTAGGAAGTGGTGAAGGGTGGGCATTTTGGGGGACTGTCTTATGTAATTTTGGCGTTCATAAAGTGCTGACTCTGCCTAGTTTGAATAAATGATTTTTGTTTTTGAATTCCGTAACACAATTTAAATCACAATCAGAATCATTTTGAACCATCATCTTCCATATGCCTATGTCCATCAGTGGACGTCTTTCGGTTTTGTCATGATCGCCACGCTTGGCAGGCGGGTTGGCGATCGCAGTATGGTGGTAAAATACATAGAGAACGCTGCTGCCCATTCTGTAGTAAGTCCCTTAGTCGCCTTCTACAACACCCACGAGAAGAAATGGGAACCATAGTTATTGCTAATCCACTGCTTCATATGTTTAAAAAAATCTGCTCAAAAAAGTAAATAACGCAATAAAATGTTGTTGATCTGTCAATATGATAGCCATTCCTACTGTTTCTTAGCTACGCTATTACTATTACCTCGTTCGCTACCATTGACCTAATACGATGTGATGTGATTTCAATATAGTGAATGGTCGGGTCACGTGGTACAGCATAGATAAGTGGAAAGTGCGTTTAGTTAGCAGAATTGTTTGTGCTGTAATTAGCAAGTACACGACCGTTTCATTCATTCACTGCGAGGCGAATTCCTTGTTAGTCCGTAGCACTAAATGGGTAAGTACAGAAGGCCCGTTCCATACAAAACGCACGTACTCGTACACATAGACATGCTTTATACTTTACAGTGAGTGTAAGCACACTAGTGACAGGCATTTGTTTGAGATCACACATTCCGAGTTATATCATAATAGGGTATTTTCCAATTTAATAAAAACTATTTTAATCTGAACATTGGGACGATATATTTAACAGAAAAATAAAAATAAATTATTCATGTCCATTTTCTAAATTAAAAAGTATTAAAATCAAATTTATTTTTCGTCATTTTGAATTTACCGCCAAAACGCTCCTTACGATGACTTTTTATCACGTGACATCGTGACGTCAGCTTTGTGTGAGCGGCACCGGTACAAATACTTAATTTGGCGCAGTTTTAGAAGTATTGTTGCACAGAGGCACCCCACCACCAGTGATTTCACTTTCTATCCATAAAAAATCTCGTTAATTATAAACACGACACTCACTTGTTTACTTACTAACTACTTTAGTTTACACAAAGTTGACGTCACGTGATAAAAATTCATCGGAAGGAGCGTTTTGGCGGTAAATTCAAACAACGAAAAATGTATTTTATTTAAATCGTTTTTAAGGATTAAAAACAATTTACTTTTATTTCTCTGTTACAAATTTCGTCCCAATCTTCAAATTAGAATAGTTTTAAATAAATTGGAAAATACCCTATCGGTCACAGCACTTACATCAATAATTTGCGTTCCGATTTTAGATATCCCGATTTGATAGTTGAGAACTGTAATTTTTGCCCACAATTCGGAACGCGCTATCAGTGCTCGTTCGACGTCAAAACTTATAAACACCATCAATTTCTTCGTGTTCTTTGCTTAGGTGGCGACTGTAGCCAGGAGCACAATTTCGAAATTTGTTTAAAGTTATGATGCGGCTCAAAATAAGACAGCACAACTGTCGTTGTTGATTTTTGACAGCCGCTCACTGTGATATTAATTTTGGACATGGTCGGCGTTATCACAAGACAGCGCATGTCATGACGTGATCTATGACGATTCACGAACCATGATTAGATATCCAGATGTAAGCACACTTAAATCGATTACAGCGCAAGTAGAAATGGAGTCTATGTGTGCGTGCGCTTTTTCTGCTCGTTGTTTAAAGTCTACCTTCTGCAACAACCTAGTTTGTGGCTGTAGTGCACAGATTCCCGCCTCATTATGTCATGTGGTTTGTACGTGAATGCGCCTACATTCACACTTGCTACGATCACCGTTTGATGAAATTTGCAAGTCTGAGATTAGCTTTAAGTGCTAACAGATTTGCTTTGATTTAGAAGTGGCTAACGACGACAGAGAAGATGGTTTTCAAAGTCTGAAAACTTTTATACCTAAACTTACTTAATAATAGGTCTTTACCTATGAAATTGCCGTTTTGTATGAAAAAATTGAAACGAATTTTTTTCATGAATTTTTTATTTGTATTAATCGAAGTAATCACCCATGCAATCAATGCATCTTTGCCATCGCAGTGGCAGTTTATTGATGCCCTTCTTAAAGAAATCAGCTGGACGGGAGGCAACAAATTCTTCAAAGGCATTTTGTACTGCCTCTCGGGTATTAAATTTTTTTCCCGCCAAGAAGTTATCCAAATTCTGGAAAAAGTAGTAGTCTGTAGGCGCAAGGTCTGGTGAGTAGGGCGGATGACGGAGAGCTTCCAACCCCAGTTCTTGCAACTTGGAGACCGTCTGCTGTGCAGTATGAGGTCGCGCGTTGTCGTGCAGGAGCAGCTGAGACGAGCGATTGACCAATGCTGGTTGGAGATGCGCCAGCTTCTCCATCATTGTGTTCAGTTCTTCATAGTACACATCTGCAGTAATGCTCACCCCGTTTGGTAAGAAGCTGTGATGAATCACACCGGCGCTAGACCACCAAACAGTGACCATCACTTTTCTAGGGGTAAGTTTTCGTTTAGGGCATTGTTTAGGTGCTGAACCAGGATCCAACCAACTTGCTGAGCGCTTACGGTTATCAAACAGAATCCATTTTTCATCGCAGGTAACAATGCGGTTCAAAATTCCTTCATTTGTGTGTCTGTTGAGCAGTGCAAGGCACGTCTCGACGCGTACTTCGCGCTGGCGATCATTGAGTTCGTGGGGCACCCATTTGTCAAGCTTTTTTACCTTGCCAATTTGACGCAAATGGACCAATATTGTTTTGACGCTAACGTCGAAAGCTGCTGCTAATTCAGCCGTAGATTGTGTATCATCAGCTTCCACAATCGCCTTTAATTCGTCATTGTCGACCAAAGTCTTCGGACGACCGCGAGGTTCATTTTTCAGGTCGAAATTTCCAGAACGGAAGCGAGCAAACCAATAACAGGTGGTGCGTTGGTTTGTAGTGTTAGCTCCGTAAACGTCGTTGATGTTGCGTGCCGCTTGTGCCGCGTTGCTGCCACGACGGTACTCATATTCCATAATTACTCGAATTTTTAACGTATCCATGATGACGAAAAAGATTGAAATGCGATGAAAATGTAACACTAATCAATAAAGAAATGACTACTTTTAGAAAAAAAAATCCATGTTTTTAAAATAAAATTAATTTGAAATTAGAATTCTTAGCCAAACAAAAATTATTTTGATTTGAAATGGCCAGTACTGCAGAACGTCAATTTCATAGGTAAAGACCTAATATTTAAAACAAAAATGTCTTTTTCTTTCAATTGTATGATTTCACACATGTAATGACAACCTAAAAGAGGAAATGAAATACTTCGACATCGGAATCAAGTTTTGGAAGTACATGGCTGGAGACAGAAATAAGATCAAGAAAGCGGCAAGCGATATCTACAAAAACCAGCAACTGATAGCAGCGAGAACTCAGAAGAAGATTATGAAAACAACAACACAGAAAAAAGCGAAACAACGGCATAGAAAAGAGCTAAGAAAACAGTTGAACTTACCCAAGAAGCTCGACCTGAATCAACATGCCGGCGACCTCGTGAAAAGGTCACCCTCCTATAATTAAATAATACCACCCGTTTCTCAACTAGTCCAATGCTTACTCAAGGATGCACATCTGGTAGGCTCGCAATCCTTTCCTATCCTAAGGGCACGTCTACTTCTTGATATGCAATGGCCTCTGTAACACCATGAAGCATGAGGCCCCAGGGGCTAGTGCAAATCTTGGGGTTCATTCGATTAATCGAGTCTGGTCAAGCCACGCTGAGATCGGTGCATTTAATTAAATAATGCATTCATTCATTGTTTGAACAACAGACAAAGATGCTAATTTCAAGATTGATACAGTTACGATTTTCAAAATAAAATTCAAGTAAGTACAAAGCTTCTAACGATAAAATTGAAAATAAACAAATCTCAGGTCCATTGCAGGAGAGCAGTGGTAGCCCAGTGGTAACGGCCATGACTTCCGAGTTGTGGTGTCGAAGGTTTGAACATGGACAGGCTTTAATTTGTGCAAATTATTTCATAATCACTGCTCTCAAAACAGTGAAAGAAAACAACGTGCGGAAACCGGCATATCCTTCCTAGACCCGAAATTCTAAGACATGTAACTTCTACTGACTCGCTCTGGCCTCGGGTCGTATATTACGGGCTACTCCCTCTCACCGAGAAAAGACCCATATCCCAGCAGAGGGATCATAGCCTGATTAAGCAGAACCATTACATATTGCATGCATTGGAATATGCGACCTAAGTATAAAGTTTCAGAAATAAACAAATCAATTCATCAGTTCTTCTTGGCCTACCTTTTATAGCTTATTGTCACTCATTTTTCTCACACAAGTTTGACGTTGCAGGCACGTCATAAAGTTTCCAATTGCCAGCTAATACCTCTTCAGAACTGGCCAGCAGCGAGCGAAGCATCCAAAACAAAAATATCCCGCTACGTTTCTCCAAAGCGATTGAATGGCTTCATTCAGTCGATCATCGCATAACGGTAATGTTGGTCTATCAACCGTCGGCCAGCGTAACTAGACCCTTTGGACTAACACTGGGGTCTTTCATACTCCTTTCTATTAGTGTTGAGAAAGGGGAAGGGGAGGTCAGGTGAATCTGGGCAGTGTAAGAAGACGTGTTTTCGATTCAGCTCTCGTCCACCGCGCTTCCTCGAAGTGATGCTATGTGCACGTACCGTCCGTATGAATGGACGTCGGTACGATACGAAAATTCCAATGGTTGCCCTCAATTTTTCAGTAGAAACCTATATTTGTTGGGTTATGATGAAAGTGGTCGCAGCTAAGTTTTCCCCAACTTGTTCATTTTGGTGTTTTTTCTTTTTCATTCTAAGCAATTTGGAAAATATTTTCTGATGTTAAAAAAAACTTCATTCGGTTCAGAAAACCCAGTACAATATTTTTAAAAGCCAGAATCTCAATTAAACTTAGGTATATTGAAAGACAACTTAAATTTAAATATATTTTTAACCGACTTCAAAAAGAAGGAGGTTATCAATTCGACTTGTTTATATACAGGATGTAAAGACAGCCTTTATATATATTTGTTTATGTATGATCAGGCATAACTCCGTCATATGCAGACGGATTTGCAAAAATCTTTTTTTGGTCGAATTGGGGTTTATTTCGAAATAGTCCCATTAAAATTTCATATAGATTTGATGATTAGTTTCGGAGACAGACAACGCAACTCTTCAAAAAATGGCAGTAAATCAACCGCGATTGCTGCAATGGCGTAAATATGCATTGTTCTGATTTGATTGACTTTGAGAATACCCCATGGATGATGAAAGTTCGAATTGGTGTGGGTTAGGTACTATAACTAAAAAGTGAAAAAACCGACTCCAAAAAAACAGCCGAGTAATTCAAATGCTGACGATTGACGATCAGTATTTAACATGGAGCGACTATCTTTCTGACCTCCACAACCCAGTTACTGGGTAATAAGTACATTGGTAAGAGATTGGACGACAGACTTTCGGGCTTCTGGCGACCCGTAACGACAGTCAAAGAACTACGATTGACAGCCGGGACCAACGGCTTAGCGTGCTTTCTGACACACGTAGAGGGGCTTTGGTGTGTAAAGATGGTCATGGCATCGTGGCAATCGTGCCTCAAAGACATGTCAATCAATCAATCAATCAAAATATTTTTATTTCATATAAACCTGCATGGGCACTTATGAAACGTCAGAAGCTAGGTGCACGGTTCCAAATTGTTGTTTCCTATGGAGAAGAGCCGGCAAGAAACTCCACGGTTACTCTTTTAAAAGCCATGTCAGCACCAATTGGTGGGGTCCGCAAGGGCCGATGCCTGCCAGGGGTGCGGGTTGTTCGAAAGAGATACCGTGGCCCCCGGCACACAGGCGACTGAGGGAACACGGGTGGGTTTTAGTCAGTAAAAATCTGACACGCCCTCCTGCTCCACCCAAAGCGGGAGAAGTTATTTTATGATTTCCCACCGTCAATAAAAAAAAAAAGCGTGGCACGCGTAGCGCGGCAACTTGTTATAAGTTATGACACGTCAGAAGCTAGGTGCACGGTTCAAAAATGTAGTTCCTGTGGAAAAGAACCGGCAAAAAACTTCATTAAT
This sequence comes from Polymixis flavicincta, assembly GCA_949987655.1. NCBI lineage: Eukaryota > Metazoa > Arthropoda > Insecta > Lepidoptera > Noctuidae > Polymixis > Polymixis flavicincta. The sequence continues at coordinate 13,657,945 of OX465188.1, read as the reverse complement.
TTTAGTATAATTGTCTACGGCAGCCAACCGATCTTCAAAATCTAACCGACAATGCTAATCGATCTAACGCAATAATACTTGAGTGTCTAAAAATACCTTCACATGACAGACGTTATTTTCGGTACAAATCGTCGCCTGCGCACGTGCTAGGTATTAGAAATGCTAAGCCTATCTTTACAATTTATTTAAGCATGCGAATTGTCAGTAATATTTCGGAGAATCCATTGTCTGTCAAATTATGTGGCAGAGGATCATCAGCCATTACCAGAAATCTACCGTTTATGCCACACCAAATAGCATACTCGTCTATAATTAGACTTTGAGCAGCCATATTGCTTATGAAAATACTATTCGATCATATTTAGAAGATGATAACAGGTAACAGTTGATTTACCTGTTATCATCGTCTTAATAGACCTGTTCGGGTAGAGAAAAACTTCATACATTAAAATTGTCGTCTCTAATTGCCCATAACTAGCTCACTCAGTGGCCAAGATTTCCACTGGATTTAGGACCAGCACCCTAATTGTGTAACACACAGAATCTGAATCATTTGAAGAATATTGCTAGTCAAATCACTCGAAAATTTTGCTTACTTAGCAACGTTAATACCGCAATTAATGTTGTTCAACGGTTTCTGACCGGAACTGAATGAACTGATGGTGTGAATTACCCCTCTCAAAACCAAAATCAAAATATTTTATTTCACATAAACCTGCATGGGCACTTATGAAAGAAACTTCAGAAGCTAGAACAGTATAAGACTTAATACTGTGAAAGTAAGCAAAGTAAACTAACCTAGCTGTGGCTACTTTAGTCAAATGCCTTATTTTGTCAATGTCAACTGAGCTTAATCTACTTGAAAGAGCTCTAATGTGGAATTTCGAATCTAAACGAATTCCTAGAAATACAGTTTCCGAAATAGCATCTAGTTTCTTGTCATCAAGTTTTAAATATAGACCTACTTGGGTACACTGCTTACTATGTTTTCCGGCCCACCAGATTAACAGCCAAATCAATATTTTACATGGACCGATTGCCATCATTGCAGCCAAGACCCAAGCACTGTTAAATGACAATCAAAGATTAGACTGTCAAATTCTTATTTGTTATTCCTATGACACGATAGGTACTCATACACCATCCATACGACTGACCGCAAAATCTCAACAGGATCGAATTAATCTCAGAAAACATTTTAAACTTAGACCCATGGCCAATGACACTGATCGATCTTCAGTAGATATTTTAAGACGATTTAGACGTCAGAATTTTAAAACTAAATGGACCCGGAATTTCCTATATGGGGGAAAAAAATAAATGGAAAGTGTTTATTCCCAAAAAAACAGTTCATGTAGGTTACATTTACCTCCGCCAAACTGCATGGCAGTTTGTTGGCAGACGTAGCTCCACTTTTGTACATGTCTAATTATATTAACATAGTCTTTTTTTTATAACGACACTTTTCCACTTAGTTAATTAAAACTACTCTTGCATTCTGTTGAAGAAATGCCAAAACAAACTCACAGGTCATGGTCTCTTTAAAGTCCGTATATATTATTAGAATATTTTGTGAGTCTAACAATGCAGAAAGAGTAATTGCAGCCTTGAGCTTATGTGTCCCAACAGACAAAATGCTTGCATTTGTGGCTCCACCCTAACTAATAACGATAATGTTCTTAGTAAATGAATGAAAAGGTCAAGAGACCATCTAACTTAGCAAAATCAGTTCCCATAAAAGAAAAGAAAAAAAAAACCATTAAAACCAAAAGGCACATCTCACGAAAGGAAGTTGAAAAATCCGTGCGCGCGGAAGCGGCGGGCATTGCCTCCTGACGCCGTGCCCATACTGATGATCTCGCTGGAGATGCTAATGATCGATCGTGGGTCGTGAGAGGAGAGGCGTTAGCATACTGCGTGACTTGACAGGCTGTGGCCGACTTACATCGTGTTGGAGAGGTTATGATGAGCAAGGATGGGTAGGCTGTAGGCGAGAAAAATAAAATAGAACAAAATCATACACTTTCGGAGCAAATCTAACAACAATTTGGAATTGTTTCGCTCCTGTATCGATTTTGGTGAAAATGGTTCAAAAATCACTTCAAGGCATTTCATTCCTAGACCAGCTTCTGCTGTAAGATTTGATTAAAAGTTATGCAGTATATCTGTATGTCCCTTCCTAATAGTACCTGCAGATTTTTATTTGCGACAATTTTATGTATACCTATGTGTTGTGATAATAAAAATTAAATTTAAAATTTAAAAAACCCCCGACCCAAACAAAAACTCTAAAAAGTAAAAAATAATATTTATGGGCCTTTTAATTTGAACGTAATATTTTGATCAGGGCATTGTCAAGTCGGGGGACGGCTAGGCCTCTGTTTGGCGTTTTCATTGACCGTCCCCCGACTTGACAATGCCCTGATCAAAATATTACGTTCAAATTAAAAGGCCCATAAATATTATTTTTTACTTTTTAGAGTTTTTGTTTGGGTCGGGGGTTTTTTAAATTTTAAATTTAATTTTTATTTCTTGCTTTTTAAACTTAATGTCTCCCTTAAATCACCATTTATCTATAATCTATTCATTGACCTTTTCAATGAGCCCAAACACGATACTTCTGCTGTTTGTTGGTGAATAACTTGGGTTTCCTGGAAATTCCAGGTGTTGCTCCAGCATCAGTTCAAGGTTATTTTATTCGTCTAATATTATTGAAGTAATAGAATTCCAAATTTTGAGTTGATCAGAGGCTAAAATCCCTTTTTCAACCAGAAAAGAGCTGATAATCTTCAAACGGCTGAACCGATTTAGATGAAACATATCTAAGAACACTCCCGACTAATACACCTTTCAAACAAAAAAAAAACTAAATCAAAATCGGTTCATCCGTTCGGGAGCTACGTTGCCTCAGACAGACACACACACACACACACACACACACACACAGACACGTCAAACTTATAACACCCCGTCGTTTTTGCGTCGGGGGTTAAAAATAGAAGATACTAGAAAAAGGACTGACTTAAGGCAGTGCCAGAGTAGCCCGTGAAATTCAAATTTTCTTACGTTTTGCAATTTGCTGAGGGGAAATTGCGTAATACACCATCAGTGGAAATCGCTTTCATGACACTTCGACAAAATTCATGGCGTCGTTTACGTTGCTGAGCAGACAAGTTTTTCGAACGTATTAAAGAATGGATGAGCAAATAACCTTTCAGATTCTGATTAATAGTGCGTTATGCAATCAGGTCAGAGTCAAGCTGTTTTATGAAAAAAAAAATCGCATTCGACGGTAACACGCATGTTTCTACAGAATTATAGTTTTGGAAAACGTTAATACAAACCTGAAGTTCATATAATACCATCTAATGACGATGAACTTATTCATTTGTACCCCTAATGGCAAAGCATAGAAAACTAACAAAATTGTCACGTCTCACATACTTGTGTATATGTAATATATGGTTACAAATAAATAATCTGAATCTGAATCAAATCACAAAAACCCTTCTTCGCTTCCTTCATAAGCATGACCCTTAGAACACGAAGATTTAAAACAATAAAACCTTCATTTTGAAAGCTCATTTCAATGTACACAGATTTAGAAATTGCTTCATCTGCATTTATATAACATTATCATCCGATTAAAACGCATCTCGGGTGTTTAAATTCCGAAGTGTCAAGTTCGAGCGGTCAACACTGTGATCAGAATTACGAGTAACGTTGACCAGCGTGGCTTGATATGCGGCGGGAAAGGAAACTATACATAAAGCCTCTTATTTATAATCTTTGCTTAAAGTTGAGAGATGTTTAAGCCGCAAAAATGTATCGTTAAACAGTCGCTAATCCCTACTTAACTTTAAGCAACATTTATAAATAAAGGAGCAAATGTACTGATTTTGACAGATCGTTTGACACTTGAAATTGAATACACCGCTGTCATGGAACGTCAAGATATGGTGTCATTGAAGTAGCAGTAATCCACCTATCCAGCTATACACCAATCACCAATCCATGGATATGTGATAAAATCAAGTGCTGGTGAAATAAAGAAAGAAGAATGAAAGTAAATAAATTTATTTGGCACTGACAAAAAAGGCTCACAATTTATAGCAGGAAAGAGTAAATTATAAAAAAAAAATCTAAGAAAAAGTATAACGTGCGATATCAGAAACTATCATTATAGTGTGTATCAGTTCAGAAAAAAAGCCAGACAACTAGTGCCTCACGCTGGTCTTCAACTGGACCTGAAGTGTGAGCTGACGGATGTCAATCAGTTTTATACCAATACTGCGACGTGACGAGTGTTTGCATACTTTATTGAATCGGATAACAAAATAGTAACGAATAATGTACATACATAGTGTGAAGACATCAAACGTGTGGGCTTTTTTTTTTTGGTTGACTGAAACTATAATTATGTCCATTTATTGAGACTTCGGGAGATATGCTCCTCCAGAACATCATCAGGAGGATCCAAGATTAAATTGTGGCTGAGGAACGGAAGATGCTGAAGCTGTCGCGGTCGAAGTCAACCAAGTATACATTTTAAGCCGTACACCAGGTTCCTGCGATGCAGAAAGCTGTCTTCCTTAGGTCAGATTTTTGGCCGACCGATTTATGTAATTCTGTGGTCTTTGTTGCCTAAATTAAATGAGTTTTTAAACTAAATGACCCAATTTTAAATACCGTGCGGTGAACGTAATGTGTCCCGTATGTGTCGCCGGGCGTAAAAGAATAGCACCATCCCATTATTTCCAGTGGGTGTCGTAGAAGGCGACTAAGGGACTTACTAGAGAATGGGCAGCAGCGTTCTCTATGCATTTTACCACCATACTGCGATCGCCAACCCGCCTGCCAAGCGTGGCGATTATGGCAAAACCCTCCATCCTGGGGGAGGCCTATGTCCAGTAGTGGACGTCTTTCGGCTGAAGTGATGATGGTGATGATAATGAACGTAACGATGAATGTCACATGGAATGTAAACCTGGTAACATAAGTAGGTACAATAGAAATAAACAGTTTCAAAAAAACACAACCCTCCTTCTGGCGCAGTCGGGTAAAAAGTAACAGGATATAAGATTATCCTAAGATGGCGTCAACCGTCTAGTTCTTATAAACGCTAAGTTAATATGCCAGATAAGCTGTATTGATAACAGATCGATCGTTGGCGTCAAAATCAATATTTGTCCACGAGATTTATTTAAAACCCGTTCCCAAGAGAAGCCTGGTTTATTCCACTTGCTTCTTTGGTGTTACCACTTTATATAAGGAAAAATATGTCCAGTTGCGGTATTGCAGAAGCTGAATATGACCATTTCAGACACAAATCCATGGTTTGGTATGTCTGGACTTTAAAAGGGACTGTGATCTCTCAGTTTGTCGGCCTTTTTATCAGAGTAGTCAAAAAGGAAACGCCGACCTCATCTGGTTATTAAAATATGATTGACTTGTAATAGTTGTGTGTTTGTACCGACATAATTATAGCAATAAAATCATTTATCATGTTATAAGAGCGTTCATTCCACGCGGGCTGGCAACAACGCATTTAAAGTCGTTTTTCGTGATCATTTCATAAAATACGAACAAAAGTACAAAATTTTTTTTTCAGCCTAGCACTTGATCCTTGTTATTTATAATTATTTGAACATTTACTCTTTAATAAATACATTTAGTCGTACTAAGTAATGCAAATAGAAAATAATTGACGGTATGTCGATTTTTATGGATTTTTAAGGATCCAGTGTCACACCTATGCTGCAACACTTTTTTTTTGAGCCAATAAAAAATAAGTAAATACCAAAATAACTGTAAAAAATAGCATACAAACTCAGATTTTAAAACAAAGGCAGATAGACCGCGCGGAACACTAAGAGTGAGGCCAAAAAACCAAATACTAAAGCGTCGCATTTTATGTAACATACAATGCGACGCTTTAGTAATTGTTTTTTTTTTGGTTTAGATTATAAAACAAAGGCAGATAGATCACGCCGAACACCCAAGAGTCAAAAACACAAATACTAAAGCCTCGTATTATATAAAAATTTTGGCCTCACTCTTGGTGTTCCGCGCGGTCTATCTGCCTTTGTTTTATAATCTGAGCATACAAACGATCGAAAATACCAACGATCTAGTGTATGACAGATTTTTTTTTTTACTTTTGTTTGTTAATGAAATATTAAAAAAAAAACCGCTATTAATGCGCCGTTGCCAGCCAGCGTGGATGACTGCGTACACAGCCTTCTGTATCAGGCTGGTGATCAGAGATAGCTACTCTAGAAGTTGATCGAAACTCTTTTGCTATCAAAACAGATAATGATGCAATACATATTTATTCTAGAGACAGGTGACGAAAACGATCAGGTGTGCCAAGCAGGTGTAAAGACTAACGATTAATCCGATTTATCGTTTAATCATCATTTAGCTATCTATTATGATGACACACCGGATGAGAATCGTCGGATAAAACTGTTTAAAAATGAAATATGGATGATCAACCATAATTGTGTCTATTACAACGTGAACAACAGTACCTAACTCAAATCTGTCTAGCCTTTTACCAATTATGTTAAAGTTTTTTTTTTGGGGGGGAAATCATCAAATAACTTCTCCCGCTCTGGGTGGAGCAGGAGGGCGTGTCAGACTTTTACTGACTAAAACCCACCCGTGTTCTTGCAGTTGCCTGTGTGCCAGGGGCGGCGGTATCTCTTTCGAACAACCCGCACCTCTGGCAAGCATCGGCCCTTGCGGGCCCCATCAGTTTGAGCTGACATCTGTTTGAGGCGCGCGTTGAACACAACGCGCCGTCGACTTGGACTTGGTCCCACCGGACAGCGAGCTATCCATTACTCGCCGTCCGCAAGCCCACGCCTACGGTGGCCGGGAATCAGCCTGGGATTCCGGACGGGCCGTGAGGGCGCATATACTGCCTCTCCCTCACGTGCGCCGCCTCCCTCTTCGCGAGCATCACTGCTTCGCAGAAGGAGGTGACAGCTACCCACGCACTCTCGCTCCGTTCCATGGCCTGGACCAGGGCCGGACGCGAGAGACCGCCGCCGCCGATCGCCTCCACGAAGACACGGCGGTGCTCCGCCCAAGCTGGGTGGACCTCTACCGTATGCTCCACCGTGTCCTCAGGGCGATCTTCGCAGTGGTACCACCCGGGTGTTTCCTCCCACCTTATGCGAAACAGGAACCTACCAAAACTGCCGTGTCCGGTGAGGACCTGCGCCAGGCGGAAGGTGAGGACGCCATGCCGCCTCTTAAGCCACTCCTCAAAGAGGGAACTTACCACCGCAATCGTGGCGTGCCCAAATTATGTTAGGGTTGGCTTGCAGTCTAACCGAATGCAGCTGAATACTAGTATTTTACATGGAGTGACTGCTTATCTGACCTCCACAACCCAGCTACTGGGTAGTACGATAGCGTAATTTAATAAGACTGGTTGACTCTCAATACGGTGAAGGAAAACATTGTGAGGAAACTCGCATGTTCTAAAACCAAAACTTCGAATACATGTGACATCTACTAACCCACACTAGGCCCACGTGGTGGATTACAGCTCTCGAAGAGAGGAGGCCTGTGTCCCAGCAGTGGGAACATTATAGGCTGATTATGCAAAACACTTTATTTGTATCTACTTAGTGGTACCACAAATGGGCGCACATCAAGCTACCCCAGACTCAATTTTGTCCAACTGAACATGAACCTTATTTAATAGTAATAAGTTTATGTTTTAATATAATAAAGTTGAAACACGATCAAAGAAATTTGACAGATTGGGGTAGCTTGATGTGCTGGCGTCTGTACATTTTCTGATCCATTTGTTTACATTTTCGTCAGAGCGTTTTGGAATTTACCGTACACATACTTTTAAAACTGGCCACTGTATTCTAGACACGTCGCATCCTATTAATTTATTCTCACACTACATTCTGCTTTTGTTAATTACTTTACTCATTGATCTTGGCAATCTATCAATAGTTTACGTAATTTCTAGGTAAGAGAAGGATTGTAATGATTTCTTAGTATTAGTAGGTACTTGGTCAATATTCTACGCACTTCCGCATTGGTTACTGTTTACCATCTGAAAGGGATGTTCAAAAGTTGATAACATCGATCTTAACATTGTTACATAATATTGTTACAATGACTCTGTAGTGTTTATGTACAACTAGTTTCTGCCAACAACGTTTCCGCTTAAAATTTTCCCAGATCCACCCCGTCCTCATATCAATTTGGATGTTATTTAAATTTTATATTTTAAATTTCAATCCGACTGTTTGGATTAAGTTATCTGAAGTAAATAAATGTTATTTTATTTATTATATCGCATCGCCCGTCGCTATTAGATACTTCTTTTCCGCTTAGCGCTCATTCATTTTTCTTTTTGTTTTTGGTCGGCCCGCAAGAGTCATCATCATCATCATCATCATCATTTTAGCCGAAAGACTGCTGAACATAGGCTTCCCCCAAAAGGGGGGTTTTGCTATAATCGCCACGCTTGGCAGGCAGGTTGGCGATCGCAGTATAGTGGTAAAATGCATAGAGAACGCTGCTGCCCATTCTCTAGTAAGTCCCTTAGTCGCCTTCTACGAAACCCACGGGAAGAGATGGGATGGTGCTATTCTTTACGTCCGGCATCACACGGAACATTGATGGAGAATCTAAAGAAGCCTTTTTGAAAGTTTAGTATTTTTGTAGTAATAATGAATAACGGAGTAGGAATTTGGAGTTTACAAATATAAACTACAGAATTTTACAAGAAACTCAAGACGAGACACTACACGTACTCAAAATATACGTTTAATGTTTTACACGACAAAAATCTTCACAAATCAATAAGGAAAAGCCTCGATAGTCCAGCCCGTATTGGAACAGCCGGCATCGTAAACATTGATTCCCGGTATCACATAATGCTGCATTGTGACATCTCCGTCGTTATCAATGGACGAACACGACACTCACACATTCTTTGCATACTCAGCTATCTTGTAAGAGGAGCGCCTGCGGACGATGTACCGCTCTTTCTGGAGGCAAAAATCTACAATATTGTCGAAAAGACTGATACATTTTTGATGAAAAAGATTGTTGAATGTAACTAGGCAGAATATTGATAGTTTGGATTTGAGAGAGCCATTTGAATGAGTTAATCATAGAATTTAAAAATGTAAGAGTTTGGAATAGGGAAGCAAATTTATCCTTTACATTCGAATTATTTTAGTTTTACATTTGAATTTATTCTGAGAATCTTGCAAGTTGCAACGTTTTTTTTTGGGTTTCAAGCTAAAAATAAATATATCAAGATTCACACGCTCTACGTCAAGAGACCAATAAACAAATGAAATTCTAAAATATATTTGGAATGCGCCTGCTCTGAATACAAGACCCTGACATGATTTCATCACCACTTTTGAAGGATTATTTTATATCTCAAACTGATTTATTTAGGTACCTACCTTTTTGAAACATTAGGCAGTTCCCTTGGTGTTGCTTGAATCTACAGTGAAGAAGAAGGATTGTTTTAAGTACAGACATTAACTATAAAATTGTTTGCATATAATTTATTATTATTACACATACAAGATACAATCGAATACCTTTAAACGAGCAATTCTCGTTCTATATTTATGTATATAATCTAAATCTCGGAAACGGAGTTTCGGGGGCGATAAATCGATCTAGCTAGGTTTAATTTTTAGGAAAGGTCAAACAAAAAAAAATAAAAACTGAGCAAAGCTCGGTCATACATCTTCTTCTTAGTCGGTACGCTCTTGGCAGAGCGGTCGTGGTCGTCACGTAGTCGTAGTTGTGAAGGGGGCAGAATAAATACGCCTCACGATGTGCCGCCATCTATCTCTGCTGGAGGTCATCCTACTGCATTCGTTTATGGAGCTGCCCACAATGGATTTAATCTGGTCGGTCCATCGAGTCGGTGACCTCCCACGCGGTCTAGTACCTTCCACCTTACCCTGGATGACGAGGCGCTCTATGGAAAGGCTATCACATCTTGAAACGTGGCCAAAGAAAGCTAGAATGCGAGACTGTACTATAGAAAATAGGCGCTGTTTTATGCCGAGTTCTTGGAGTATGGAGACATTTGTACGGAACTCAGTCCATGAAACTCCAAGCATCCTTCGCCAGCACCACATCTCCAGAGCGTCTATCTTTTTTCTTTCCACTTCCCGCAAAGTCCACGTTTCAGCAGCGTAGAGAAATATGGGGAAAATAAGTGTTCGCATGAGCCTGGTTTTCGTACTTTTAGTGATGTTCCTATTCCTCCATATTTTCTTCATCTTGTCCACTGATGTTCGTGTGATAGCCATTCGTCGCTTTATCTCATCTATGCATCCACCATTGTTCGTTATTAAAGTTCCAAGATATACGTAGGACTCAACCACGTCACAGTTCGCAATCTTGGTCACTTCTGGCGAGTTACTGTTGGCGCGGTCAACAATCATCATTTTAGTTTTGCTGCGATTTATCTTTAATCCGAACTCTAGGCTTGTGCGTTCCATTTTCAGTAGCAGTTCCTCCATATGCTGCTCACTGGTTGCAAATAGAGTCGTATCGTCTGCATAGCGCAAATTAGCAATTTTGTATCCACCAATGGTAACACCGTCAATCCAATCCTCTAACGTTATGCGCATTATCAACTCAGTATATGCATTGAACAATAGCGGTGACACTATACATCCTTGACGGACGCCAGCACTCGGGTGAAAATCTCTCGAAAGAATGTCATCTGTACGAACCGATGCTGTGCCATCCTCATACAAACGCCTTAGGAGGTGAACAAGGTGTTTTGGGGTACCCATTTCCAGCAGGGTTTTCCACAGCATCGGCCATTTCACCGAGTCGAATGCTTTGGAAAAGTCAACAAAGCAAATATAAGTCGGCTTGTTGAACTCTCGCGCTTTCTCGATGATCTGGCGTACAATAAGAATTTGTTCCCTAGTGCCTTTCCCTTTCACAAATCCAGCTTGTTCCGGAGCGATCTTTTTGGACAGGTACGTACTTCAGTCGCTCATTAAGAATATGTAACAATATTTTGCTTGCGTGTGATATTAGTGCAATAAGGCGGTAGTTGTTACATTTCTTCGTAGAGCCTTTTTTGTGCAAGGGGATGAAAACTGTATGCGTCCATTCCGTAAGCCATTCCCCTGTCTGCCACACTTTGTTACAAATAGTGTGGAACATGTGATATCCGCATTTTCCAAGGGCTTTAATAGTTTCAATAGGAATAGCATCTCTCCCAGTCGCTTTCCTATTTTTGAGGTGTTGAATAGCAGCCTTGACCTCAGACAGCAGAATGTCAGGTTCCAAGTCCTCACCGGTCGGATCTGTGCATGGATAGTGACGTGACGCAGGGTCTTGGAACAGAGATTGACAATACATCTTCCATGTTTCTAAAATTTGTTCTAGCTCAGATACCACTTGGTTATTTTCATTTTCAATGGCCCAGGTCTTTGTGGGTAGGGATTTTGTTATGACACGAATTTTGTGATATAGATCCCTGGACTCGTGTCTACCAGCATGCGTCTCTATCTCTTCACAAATTTTCTGTAGATACGCATTGTGGTCACGTCTGCAACACGCCTGAATTTCAGCTGACAACTTATTAAGTTCTCTCATGCCAACTCCTTGTCCTCATGTCCGGTCATACATACAAACATACATACTCAGCCTATAAACGTTCCCACACAGGCCTCCTCTCCATTAGAGGGAGTGGGCCGTAATCTACCACGCGGGCCCAGTGCGGGTTGGTACTCGTAGATGTCACATGTCTTCGAATTTTTTGTTCTAGGACATAATATGCCGGTTTCCTCACGATGTTTTCCTTCACCGTTTGAGAGCAGTGGTGATGAAATTATTTACACAAAGTAATGCGCCTGGCTGGGTTCGAACGCACGACCTACAACTCGTAAGTCGCGGCCGTTACCACTGGGCCACCACTGCTCTCCGATATTATTTTTTAAACCGACGATATCTACTCAAGGAATTAAATGATTTATATGAATGCTGAATTCGTGTTTACAATTTTCGCACTCGTAATTTTTTAATCCTGTTTGTGTGTTTTTCCGGAAGATTATTGAAACCATATGACGTCCGATATTGTATTATTATGTAGCATTTTCCGTAATCATATTTTTTTTTTTTATTAGAACCGATTACTGGGTAATTGCGCCTACGAGTTTGTTTGTCTAATATGCGATACTTTTTGCCTTCCAATATACCTCTACTCAACTCTAATCGAAAACACTTTCAATATTCTCAGTTTTATTTTGATTTACATATTAAAATAGCTTATAGTCAACGATTTGCAATACTAATATCCGGCGCCTATAGCGCCTATTACACTATTCAATTTGTAGGAAATCTAAAGATGTACCTAATCGAAGTTAGAACAGTTAGATTCCGATTTAGTGCGATTGGAGGGTTCCAACCGCACTACTTTCTAAATGGTTGAAACTAAATGTACTACTAGCAGTTACTGTTACTGATGATGAAGTTTCTTATGTCATTCATAATCTTGCAAATGTCACTAAAGACTCGTAATTATTGTGAAAAAGAAAACAAGGAAAGTCGACGAACAAGTGAATACAGGATACGTTTTTAACCAGCGCGCAAACTGTAATCATGAATTCAACATAATTATCATTCTAGAACCTCAGTGCAGAAATTGCAGTGGTTAAAAACTTATCCTTAGGTTCTTGAAAATCATCTTTGGGCTGTAATCATGTTTCACTTCGAATGGCCAATTAGGATATATTACGATTTAAAGTTGGTTGGTAATCATTCTCACTAAAATTTTCGAAACATTTATGAAAGCGGTGACAACATTCTTATACATGAATATAATCGTATAATACGTATTTTTAACGTGAGAAATACCTAAAACTATTGAACAAAAAACAAAAAAACCGACTGCGTAAAAAGTGAACTTTAAAATACAATAATATACTATGTACAGATAAATGGACGGTCATGCCGATGGACAAAAATAACTTCCACAGAAGGAATTTACTATTTAGTTGACACTGTGGACAGATTGGGTGGCGCATCCATACAAGCCGACCACACGTATTTCTCCGCATTTATTATAAGTAAGGATAAATAAGAAGTAAAAAGGAAACATAATTCAAAAGCAGATCTTGGTGGGATCCATATAATTGTATGCGCGGACGCATGCCAGCACGTCGGGCGCACATCGACTGCGTATTCAGATCGGCTCCTGCGCATCTCGCGAGAAGTTTTGAGGAAAAATGTGCGTTTGTTTATGCTCTGGTTATTGAACTTTAATCCTTGGAATTATTATTGTGTAATAGTTAATTGTTTTGATAGGTTTATTATGTTCCTTTGGCTTACGTTACAAAAGAAAAGTGTGTTAAAATGAGATAGAAGACAGCAGGAGAAAGAGAGTACTAACGGACACAAGAGTAAAACATCAGCTTATTAACACAAGCAAGATCCAAACAACAAATAAAAAAAAGAGGCCAATTGCGAGTCAAACTCGCACACGAAAAGTGTTCCATACAATAAACACGTTTCTTGAATAGGTAGGAACCTTTTTAACTTTTTTTAATTTTTATTATTTGTTGTTTTAGCGGCCTTAAACACGTGAAAACTTCAAGTACCTATCCATCTATTTTATATATTTTTGATGGTGGGAAATCATCAAATAACTTTTCCCGCTCTGGGTGGAGCAGGAGAGCGTGTCAGACTTTTACTGACTGACTAATACCCACCCGTGTTCCTTCAGTTGCCTGTATGCCAGGGGCCACGTTATCTCTTTCGAATAAACCGCACCCCTGGCAGATGTATCTAACTATTACGGTTGAAAAGATACAACCCTGTGACTGACAAACATATGGACGAACAGTAAAACGGTCCCGCTGGCACCCTTTGGGTACCGAATTCTTAAAACAAAACAAAATTCACATTATCGGTTTCCGTAACCATCCGGAAAAATAAACCAAAACGCAAGACCGTGTTCTTGACCTGTTAGACTATCTTGACCTATGACGCAAATACATACAAGTAAGGAATATAAACAAAGCGAAGTAACAGTCATTCATTCTTCTCAAAAGCAGGTATTAAGTACAAACAATGAGGGTCACTGAATCATAGGTCTCTTAAAAGAGGGGAAAAAATGCAGAGGGAATTTCCGTGGTGACAATCACTATAGTTCCCAAAAGTTGCTCAATCAACCACAGCTTTCTGTTTAAATCTAGATCTTTGTACTTATTCTGGATAGTATTGTTATTTTGTATCGATATTGTAACGAGAAAGTTCGATTGCCTCGATGGTCTCGTCGCACTTGCAACCGCAAGCGCGACTGCTGTGCCGTCGGTGGGTTAGTTTTCCAGGTCGGGCAAAGTGATAATGGTTTTTATTTTGGAATTTGTTTGTAATAACCCGGAGTTTGGGTGTTTGGGTGGTTGCTTAGCTGGTGGTGTGATACTTCAGAGCCTCGGACAGAAATGTTAGTGCTTGTTATATACATGAGCGGCAAGCGTCAATGGCAGAGGCAACTCGATGGTTGCATTGCAGCCGTTGACGCGTGCCGCTCGTGCGTATGAACACTTAAGCCCTAGTCCTGAGTCGGATCTCTTTTCGGTTTTGTCGGAATGTCGTCCGATCGAACTATGAGAAGAAAGGTGTGCACAGAGTGTACACCTGTGTTTTTCACAAGCACTTGTCCACTTTAACATTCCTGGCTTTTCTCCGTTGAGATTGGACGCCGTGGCCAACATTCAGTATCAGGATATTAACGAGAAGATTACCGGCTTGAACGGTGGAAACGTCTTCAGTAATGACGATTTTTTTAGATAATACTTTTGTAGAGACAATGGTTTATTTTCACTCTTTCCACATTGTATTTCTATAATGATTGTAAAATCAATAATTAAGAAGTTAAAAATTTAAATGCGAAAGAAAGCAGATTTTCCGCCTGCAGCGATATATAAATGTTTTTTTAGACAATGCAACATTCTCAAAAATAAATAAGAAGATTCAATCAGCAAAAAAAGACAACATAACAACATTGGAACTTGACAAAATCCCTCACAATTACCACCTCATGAAATTATCGCAAATTTTATTCCGCACGACGCCAAGATTAGAGATCCGTACACACGTACCAAAATGGTGTATGGATAAAAATTCGTGAGTGCCACATACATAACTAATAACTATGTAGTTTCTACAACAGAATAAGGACACACATCGATTTCACCGCGACCCATTGTATTCGGATTCTGCGTATCGAAAGATCACTGGACGTGGCCCGAATGGTAATCGTTGTGAAGAAGGCGTGATGACGAAGTGGATTCGTTGGAAGATATGTCATCTGAAATAATGATGCCAAAATATTAGGTGCGTGGCTGTGAGTTCTCTCGCGTGGATTTATATATACAGGGTTATTGGGAAAACACCAACAACCTCTTAAGAGGTCATTGTACTCATCATTATGAACAACTTTTACTATGGGACCATACCTGAAATCGCGAAAAAAAAATCAGCTCTTCCTTACATTTATTTGGTTTGGTCCCATAGTAAAAGTTGTTCATAATGATGAGTACAATGACCTCTTAAGAGGTTGTTGGTGTTTTTCCAATAACCCTGTATAGGGTGACTGATAATTAGAGAGCGACATTTAAACACATGATTCATCATTATGAACAACTTTTACTATGGGACCAAACCCGAAATCGCGAAAAAAAAAAACACAAATGTAGGGAACAGCTGATTTTTTTTTCGCGATTTCGGGTTTGGTCCTATAGTAAAAGTTGTTCATAATGATGAGTATACAATCATGTGTTTAAATGTCGGTCACTAATTACCAGTCACCCTATATTTAACATAACATCACGCCTATATTTCCCCGACGGTCTAAGCAGAAAGATGTGTAGGTACTTATTGGAGGGACATATGTATATTTTACCATGGGCTGGCCATGTTTGTCGAAGGACCGATGGTCGATGGAGCTGACGAGTCCTGGAGTGGAGACCGCGTATCGGCAAGCGTAGTGTGGGTCGCCACCCAGCTAGATGGACCGACGACCTTAAAAAGGTGGGTAGGACAGACTGGATCCGGAAGGCGGAGGATAGAGTGTTGTGGCGCAGCCTGGTAGACGCCTTTGTCCAGCAGTGGGCTGCGAAGGCCTGAGTTGATTGATACATTTTACCAGTTTAGATATTGGAAAACAAGCAGTAGTATTTAAAAATAACTGGAAATAACTTAATATTGGGGGAGGCCTTTGCCCAGCAGTGGGACAGTATAGGTTATAAAAAAAAAACTTAATATTAACTTTTAAAAAATATACCACTCACTATATTTTCCGCTAGATAACAAAATTACACATTTACAAATTAATGGCAAACGTTAATATCCTTACTTCCTTATCCTACTAAACGCGAAAGTTTGTATGTAAAATGGATGTATGGATGTTTGTTACTCTTTCACGCAAAAACGGCTGAACGGATTTAGATGAAATTTGGCACATTTGATTTGATTATAACTTAGATTAACACATAGGATACTTTTTAATCCCGGTAGTACGTTCCCGCGGGAAATAATTTCCGACTTCTATGCGGGCGAAGCCGCGAGTGGAAGCTAGAAAACTATAATAGAGAAAAACGTATAAAAAATCGTATCGTATTAGTAACTGAGGTCATATAGTCGCTCCATGTACCTAAATACTGGTATCATATAAACCTACAGCTATGAGTGTCATCGTGTAGGTACCTAATCTTTTCCCAGATGTATTGGGGTTGGCTTCCAGTTTCACCGGAAGCTGCTGAATACCAGTATTTTACATGGAGCGACTGCCTATCTGACAACCCATTGTTACTGGGTATTACGATACCCCTTGGTAAGATCTATTCTGATTCGATCGCTTAGGTAAACTCCGAACATAGCCCTCTCCTTTGCCCTTTGGGTGACTTTAAGCCTTCTGATAAGGCCCATTGTGAGCGACCACGTTTCTGTACCATCATCACTGGCAACACACACTGGTCAAAGACTTTCGTCTTGAGACACTGTGGTATTTGGGACGAGAAGATATTGCGAAGCCTCCCGAACACTGCCCAGCCGAGTCGGATTCGACGGTTGACCTAGAGTGGGAAGGCCTCCCACAAGGTGGACCGATGACGTTGTGAAAGCCGCGGGTATCCGCTGGATGTGGGAAGCACAAGACCGGTCGAAGTGGAGGAGCCTGGGGAGGCCTATGTCCAGCAGTGGACGTCTTTCAACTGAAATGATGATGATGTTAAGATCATTAAATTGTCAGACTTTGTGGCTTCTGGCGACCCGTAACGACTATCAAAGATCAACGAACGACAGCCGGCACCAACAGCTTAAGCTGCTTTCCGAGGAGCTGAGGGATCTTGGTATGTAAAGTTGGTCACCCATCCACGGACCAACCGCGGCAAGTGTAACTTATCGTACTCGATCGATCCGTTCGGTTGTTATCTTCTTCTTAGCGTGTCGATAGCAATCTAAATACAGTCAGCCCAGAATTTGGCTACGATTTTGGCAATTTCAGCAGCGTCCATCAGCTCCTGTAGCGTGCAGACAGCGGGACACGCTAGACAAGATATTCATCATCATCATCATCATCAGCCTTTAATGTTCCCACTGCTGGGACACAGGCCTCCTCTCGGTGAGAGGGATTGGGCCGTAATCTACCACGCGGGCCCAGTGCGGGTTGGTAGATGTCACATGTCTTCGAATTTTTGGTTCTAGGACATGCCGATTTCCTCACGATTTTTTCCTTCACCGTTTTGAGAGCAGTGATGATGAAATAATTTACACAAAGTAAAGCGCCTGTCTGTGTTCGAACTCACGACCTACAACTCGTAAGTCGCGGCCGTTACCACTTGGTTACCAGAGTGTGTCATCATGAATTAGGCATAAAGGAAGTGTGGATCAAAGTTCTACCTCAATATACATCATCGTACATCTACGTGACTTTCAGTAAGTGTGCTAATGATTAATATAATTATTATTGGGTAGGACAAACCTGGATCAGCCACAGAACCACCAAACGCGATGATTCTTGTGCCTATATAGGTACGTATGTGACGTTAAATGTGGTCTGTGTTGTTTTAATTTACCTTTAAATATTATAAGAACCTACGTAGTATACCTATTTATATTGGTTTGGCTCATTTATCATTACTCACCTTTTTTTACACTTAGCATTAATTAGATCGAAGTTTATTCGTATCATTAATTGGCTAGGATTTTTATCACAATGATTTTGAAGATGTTGTCAGTTAAAAGGATTTTGTTCTCAGGCGCCATATTGAACTCAGTGGTTTTGCCTTGAAATCATATTTGTGGGAACACATAAGACCAGGTACGGATTGGTGAAATGGAACACGAAAGAACACTCTAAACTTATTCAATGCAACTGTGTAGGGTTTTTTTTTTGAGGTTGGGATATCATCAAATTACGTCTGCCGCTCTGAGTGGAGCAGGAGGGCGTGTCAGACTTTTATTGACTATAACCCACCCGTGTTCCCTCAGTTGCCCGTGTGCTAGGGGCCACGGTATCTCTTTCGAACAACCCGCACCCCTGGCAGGCATTGGCCCTTGCGGACCCCACCAGTTGATGCTGACATCTCTATGAAGCGCGCGTGGGACACAACGCGCCGTTGACCCGGGCTTGGTCCTTACTGGACAGTGAACTACCCCACTCGCCATCCGCGAGCCCGCGCCTACGGTGGTGGCCGGGGCCGGGAATCAGCCTGGGAACTATGTGGCCGTCGGCTTCCAGTTTCACTGGATGCAGCTGAATACCAGTATTTTACATGCCTGTCCTTCACAACCGAGTTACTGGGTAACACGTTACGCCTTGGTAAGACTGGTTGTCAGACTTTCGAGCTTCTGACTACCCGTAACGACTGTCAAATATCCAAGAATGACAGTTGGGACCAACTTTGTGCTTTCCGACGCACGGAGGAGTCTCGGTATGGAAAGATTGTTACCAATCCATAGACCGACCGCGGTAAGCCTATCGAGCCAAGTCAAATAAGGAATCATTCTCGTGCCCTTATCTCAATCTATTTGCGGTTGGCGCAACGTGGTATTTTTCTTCCACACTTCTCTATTAGTCGTCATCTCCGTAGTCACACCCTTTCTATTATTCACACAGTCCATCTATCGTTTCTTTGGTCTCTACTCTTAAAGCCATCGACATCCTATTCAAAACTTTCTTCACGACATTTTCCTCATTCCTCGGCACACAGGATAAATGTTTAACCAGTGCGCAAACTATAACCATGAATTCAGCATATCATTCTAGACCTCCTAGCGCAGAACTTTTTCGTCGGTTATACAAAAAAGGAAATCAGCTGTTTCATAGAAAAGTTGAATAGGTAGTACGCGGTTTGTATAACCGATGAAAAATTTCTGCGCTGAGGGTCTAGAATGATATGCTGAATTCATGGTTACAGTTTGTGCATTGGATAAAAATTTACTCTGTATTACCATGACAACCGATTTCCACACAAATTAAGAAAAATATCAAACAGTTTATTTTTTTACCGATCGATTTATGCTCGGTTCCTATAAACATACACGGATGGTTTGGCTTACCAATAATAGCATTTTTTATTTCCAAACTGGGCAAATAAATAGTTTCGTAAGCAAATGTTACCTGTGATAGCTACTTCCAAATAGGGGGGTCTACTATGCGAAGGTGTTTCATTTTCTTAGCGTGTCGATAGCTGGGCACGCCACGATTGCGGCGGTAAGTCCCCTCTTTGAGGAGTGGTTTGAGAGGCGGCATGGCGTCCTCACCTTCCGCCTGACGCAGGTCCTCACCGGACACGGTTGTTTCGGGAGGTTCCTGTTTCGGATAGGGCGGGAGGAAACGCCCGGGTGTTTCCACTGCGAAGATCGCCCTGAGGACACGGTGGAGCACACGGTGGCGGTCTGCCCTGCTTGGGCGGAGCACCGCCGTGTCCTCGTGGAGGCGATCGGCGGCGGCGATCTCTCGCGTCCGGCCCTGGTCCAGGCCATGGTACGGAGCGAGAGGGCATGGGGAGCCGTCACCTCCTTCAGCGAAGCAGTGATGCTCGCGAAGAGGGAGGCGGCGCACGTGAGGGAGAGGCAGCATATGCGCCCTCGCGACCCCAGCCGCCGCAGGATACGGAGACGCCCTGGGCGTCGGGAATCCCAGGCCGATTTCCGGCCACCGTAGGCATGGGCTTGCGGACGGCGAGTAATGGGTAGCTCGCTGTCCGGTAAGGACCAAGCCCAAGTCGACGGCGCGTTGTGTTCCACGCGCGCCTCAAAGAGATGTCAGCACAAAAAATTATGGGACCCGCAAGGGTCGATGCCTGCCAGGGGTGCGGGTTTGTTCGAAAGAGACACCACAGCCCCTGGCTTAAGGGCTACTGAAGGAACACGGGTGGGTTTTAGTCAGTAAAAGTCTGACACGCCCTCCTGCTCCACCCAGAGCGGGAGAAGTTATTTGATGATTTCCCACCCAAAAAAAAAAAAAAAAAAAAAAGCGTGTCGATAGCAATCTAAATACAGTCAGCAACAAAATTTGGCTAAGATTTTAGCACTTTCAGCAGCGTCCATCAGTTCATCAAGTTGGCTTGTACGTAGTCTCGATTGACATCGAAGGGTTCTCACAATATAATTCGGAAATTCTTTCCGATGTCTACCGCAATACTCAGTGCGACATTCTTTGCGTCCAAGAAAATTTAGATGAAACCCAGAGTCGGCCACACATCCCTGGACTAACGCTTATCGCCGAGATCCGTCACCCGAAGCAAGGTGCTTCATTAAACATAAAGCTGTAAACATTGCAAGAGTTTTAATTTTAACCTACAACTGCTCGTATATTATAGGAATCGGCTATTAGTCAACCAGAAGAAATAAATCTCCCTTCTCAAAATTATGTGAAATAGAATACATACGGTTAAAAAACCCAATTTAATGTCGATCCTCAGAACGTTTCTGTACTTTTCCTTATAGAATTCAAAGGTGCGCTTAAAGAGATGCGCGCACGCACACGGAATGCTAATCATCTGTCCAAATGTAGATGATTAATAAGATTTGAATGATGTGATCATGACTGGGTGCCATGTTGGGTACCTACTGAATCTTTTGTTGACTGCTTATGAGATAAATAGATATAATAAAGATGTTTTTGTTGTAGTAATTTAATTAGGTACTGAAGAGTTCTCTATTTGCTGGATTGAGTATAAAGATGACTCGCTACACACCTCTTTTCCCATAGTAATTCGTAGAACATACTTACCTTTACATACCAAAACCCCTCCGTGCCTCGGAAAGCACACAGTTGGTCCCAGCTGTCACTCTTGGATTTTTGACTGTCCTTACGGGTCGTCAGAAGCCCGAAAGTATTTTTTTTTCTTTTATAAAGTATCACAATAGATGATACTTTATTCACATTACAATCTAGCCTATTAGCTAATAAGTAATTTAAATATAACTTAAACTGCTAAGTAACTATAAAACTATGAAATACTTCAATAACGTATTTCTTATTCACTGTAAGTTAAGGGGAAGACACTGGATTCACGTGTTCTTTATTAAAGTCAGCACTACACAACACAGCACAGCCCGAAAGTCTGACAACCAGTCTTACCAAGGGATATCATATTACCTAGTAACTGGGTTGTGGAGGTCAGATAGGCAGTCGCTTCATGTAAAATACTGGTATTCAGCTGCATCCGGTTAGACCGGAAGCCGACCTCAACATAGTTTGAAAAAGGCTAGTCAGTTTGATGATGATGTTTAGGATTTTCTGAGCTACCAACAAGTAATTATATAAAAAAATTGTCTGCTGAATTGAGAGTTCAAGCTACCTATACATGTGTATTCTATCGTATGTCTTATGTTACAGGGTTTGGTCTCCGCACTCAGTCCTTCTGGTGGACCATTGTGCGTGGACCATGGCGTCCGTCGGTGGTTATTCCAACCAGTCTACCTCCCTCCAGAAGTTGATTATATCTCCTGGATGTCGATTCTGTAACCATCTTAACGCGTGAAGTGAGCGTAGAGTGAGCTATCAGTGTCATCCCACTGATGCAAGGTATTGACCAAGCATTAGATGAAATGACATTGACAGCTCACTCCACGCTCACTTCACGCGGTGAGATGGTTACAGAATAGCAACGCAGGTTTGTTGAGAACATCAGTATAAGATCTGGGTGCCCCGAGGGTTTCTATCATATGGGTGACGCCTGTGCATTCAAAGAGCACGTTACTCAGCCTCCAAGCACGCTCAGTCTTTGTACCTCTATTCCTATAAACTTTTGTAGAATAAGAAAGTTATTGCTAATCCATTACTTTATATGTTAGAAAAATGTGTCTGCTCAACAACGCTAATAACGCAATGAATGTTGTCGAACTGTCAAAATGATAGTCATTCCTACTGTTGGTATGTTACGCAAACATCTCTGAACTGTCACGCTCGGGTCGGTGACGCTAAATCGGGTATACTCTATAATAGTCGGTTGGTGACTGCAGTCGTAAGTTTTACACTTTGATTCATCTTGTGGTCTCAGATTATAAAACAAAGGCAGATAGACCGCGCGGAACACCAAGAGTGAGGCCAAAAATCCAAATATACCTACTGCTACAAAACTCGAGTTAGTACGAAATTGTGTATTGTTTTTTTGTCCTCACTCTTGGTTTTCCGCGCGGTCTATCTACCATTTTTTTTTTATTCTGAGGTTATGGTATACTTTAACTAGGTATATTATAGAATACGGTGGTTTCAGTCACATATTTCTAGTCTATAAAATCAAATCACTTTTCGTGTTTTGCTGTACGCTTAAACTACGCAATTGATTTTAATGCGGTTTTCATCAAAAGACAGTGAGCAAAGAGGAAGTTTTTGTATAATACACCGACCTCTGCACGGGCGAAGCCGCTGGAAAAAGCTAGTATAATATAAAATACTTCATTAACACATGCGTAGCCTGTTTACCTATGTACCCGTTAATTAAAAATTAAACATTTATTCTAAGGACCACCTTGCAACAATTTATACACTTTTACACATTACTTACGTCAATATCATGATAATCTATCTGCACACTGGCCACAAAATTATGGTCACGTCATGGCCACACAAAAAAAAAGAACAAGTATGTAATTGTTTACATAATTTAAGTTAATCGAGACAGTTAAGTGCGGATGGAATCGCCGAATTTAAATGAAAACCAAGCCGTTTAAATTGTCAACTACTTAATATATGCAAACGGAAATAAGTTGAAAGATAAAATGAGTTGTTTCTACCATTCCTCGGTAATGGGCGACGAGGCGGTTTCGCATTTATAAACTAAGATGTGGGGGATATGTAGGCGAGGAGTCGATAAGTAACGTTGTATATCATCGTGCTTTTTTCTTTGTTTCCATTTAGCACCATAAGTGCAAGACACTATTAGTCGGAATCTGGATCATTTGGAAGTTTATTTCTAATCCATTGCTTTATGTTCGAAAAAAATATCACCTTAGAAACGTAAACAACGCCATGAATGTTGTGGAACTGTCAAAATGAAAACTGAAAGCTATTCCTAGTGTTAGTGTGTTGCGCAATTACTCCACAGGTCACTGAAAACTGTATTAAATGTCTTAATAACGTCGGCCTATTTTAGTTTAGTAGGTATATTCATTAAATTTCAAGTAAGCAACATATTGTTATGAAGTATGAACTCATGTACAAGTAACCAGGGTCATCAATCAGATATAGTTGTAGTTTAATGACAAACCGATGGATGTTTTCAACTATATGTGATGCCCCTCTAGTTACTTATCACTTTTGGGGAGTTTTTTGTCCTTTAATTATGAGATTGCTTCCACCATAAGTTAAATGGATGTAAGTTTGTGATGTGGCTGTGCTTTTCAAATGAATAAACACGGTTTTTAATCTTTTGCCCGCACAAAAGATTAAAAACCGTGTTTATTCATTTGAAAAGCACAGCCACATCACATACTTACATCCATTAAATTTATGGTACCTAAATAAAATTAAGGAAAGAAATTTGTAGGGAAATGTTTAAATAATACAAAAAAAAACCTAAAGGAAAGTGGATGTCTATGTTGTATTGTGGATGATTGAAAGTAAATGTGGAATATTCTATCTGTTAAATTGCAAAATTGTTGCTGTTTTTCAGCCCATGAAACTCATCCTAAGTTTTTCATTCGCCTTAGTCCAAGATATAATTGCAAAACCAAGGTCCCGGTATCAGCTCCTCTCAAAAACATTACAAATGCACGATAGTGAAGAGATAAATCGTCCATTCGATGATTAAATCGATAAGTTTATCTAACGATGGAAGATAACAATACTTTCGTGTAAGTGTCATTAATTACGATTATTAAACAAGATAAAATATGAATTTCCTCTCTATGTAATGGATAACTTTTTCGTATTCCGTAATGAGTTTTGAAAATCGGAATATGTACTTTGGCAGAGTAATTATTCATAATCAACATAGGTTCTAAAAAACAGATGTAGAACTCAATTTCTGATAGATCAGTGTGTTGATTGGAAACAAATAATCATATTTTGACAAAAGTTTTTCTAACTGATTAAACAAACTTTTAGAAACTGATATTTGCATTTGCTATCAAATTATTTATAAATACATTTTTGTTGGAAGATCTTCACTTCTTAAAATACGCGATAATTTCTCGAACCAAAAGTCTGGCTCCTAACCTAGCATGTTTTTTCCTCCCGTCTCGACATGCTCAGACCAGCAGACCCACTGGCCCGTGAAGACATCGAGGGACACATATCCTGCCTTCTCCTAATGAAATAAATTACTCACAACACACCTACGAAACAAACTTACCGACATTGAAGCTCTTTCACAAATATGAACTTTAAACGGAAGAGTTAAGGTTGGGTTTAGGTTGGAGGGTCAGTCGTCCCTGAGAAGATGAATTTGTAACCTTTTTACTCCAATAGGGTGGTTGTACGCAGCTCGTGAGAACAGGGAGCAGTTCTATCTGAATAAGTAATGCTTGCAGGTGCGGATTTGAAGCGGACTTCTAAAGGGCAAACGATAAAGGGCCCGTCCATGTTATGTTGGAGTTCGTAATTAAGTGCTTTTGGGCATTGGTTTTAATGGAAGAAGTTGTACTTCGTCAGGTTTTTATTTTGGGAATGGTCATCGGCCTCAGTTCTAAGGCATGAAGAATCAACGCAACGGCTATTTCAATCAATATCTTGGTAATTGCATCTAAAATCTCGAAGAATAAGACGTTTTTTGAGAAAAAAGGTTAAAATTGTTGTACTATTTACGCCTTTGTTCAAGATAAACCAATGAATAAAAATGGTGAAGATTTTCTTGAATGTTAAAGGTAGGTTGATGAATGTATAACTACATTATGTGGGTGTTTTACTAATCTTAAGAACTTTATAAAGATAGTAATGTAACGGTCCACACGGCCGATTTTGTTTCGAAAATTGTGTGTTCAACGTGCTGCCTGTAGAGAAATGAAAATACAACAGGACGTATTTTTTACGAGCTTGGGATGCGCTCAGTTGGATTCCAATACTTGGCTGTCTATACCGAGAGGTGAACTAACTAATCCGTAGACTGAAACTTTCCTAGATCTACTATCTGATAATAAAATATATAAGAGCTGACGTGGTACAATCATCATCCGAATCATGGGTATTTTTGTTAAGTACATGACACATATGTACATCATATCTCTGATAAATAATAACTAATCGTTCTATTTAGATAAAACATTACATACTAATGGTGACAAATAAAAATTTAAGAGATAAATTTTTGAAGAATTTAAGTAAGGTTGATGAAGATGGTTCTAGAAAGGATGATGTAAATCATCAACTAAAGGCAGATTTCACCAATGAAACTGACATCATCTTAACTGCGTTCAAAAGCTGACAGTGTCATTATTATGATGTTAAGACAGCTCATGGACGTGATTTAGATGAGCTGAACGCGTTCAGTTTCATTGGTGAAATTCGCCGTAAATATTTTGGCAACCGTCATATATCTACAGGTATATTACATGAAAAGTGAAGCAAAAGATGGAATTATAACTACAGGGGACGAAACATGATCAACATACCAGAATTTAGAACGTAATTAATCTAAGGACGATGAAATCGAATAAGACGCAGTGATTGGCTGTTCTACGAATATATGGCACTACTTTAATATTGGTGACATCAACACATTCGAGACTCTGGTTCATTATAAACTCAATTTACGAAGAAAGTGATGCAGAGGATGATGATGGAAACATTTAGAAGGCAACAGTGATGATGATGGATGGGTTGTGGAGGTCAGATAGGCAGTCACTCTATGTACAACATTGGAATTCAGCTGTATCCGGTTAGTTTGAAAGCTGACCCCAACGTAAAAATGGCTAGGCATATGATGATGACAACACAAGGAGTTAGACCAGTGTTCAGCAGTTTGAAAGTGTAAATTACAAACTCTATAGAATTATTGCGTTCATTGTCCCTATGTAAAGGGAACAAAGAAACATGAAGAGTACGGTTATCAGTAGTTTAGTTACTAGGAAGTTGTAAATGCAAATGAACATAATTGCTTACAGCACCCGTAAGAGAATAGATCAGTGGCGTGCCTTTACTTGTGAGGACAGACATTTTATGTGAAAGATTGAAAATAAAGACGATGAAATCATTGCGCAAATCGCAAATCAATCAATCAATTTTAAAAACAGAATTGCATCATCGTACATATAATCTAATCCGTAATATCGTCATCAAAAGATTTTATTAAGTATCTAAAAATTCATCAACATTGTTCAATCAATCTCATTAAGTTGTTGTATTTGAAAATCGATCTTGAAATATTTGGAAACTGTACTTAATTCATAACACGATTGTATATATCAAAGCGGACCTCGATCCATGATACCTTGCGAAAACGTTGATCAATTTCGACGTTTTTCTCATTCCGAATTTTGCTCATGGAAGTATTGTATGTGGCCTTATTCCTAGATCCATCTCAAAGTTATAAAGAAGTATGTCTGCCTAGGGAAAATCATCCAGCTTAGTAGACACAACTTTGAGAAAGAAGCCGACATAAGCATCCATTTGGGTTGGGCAGTGTTGGGAACACTGTCAAGTCTTCTCGTCACCTATCCCGTATGTTTTAAAGACAAGGTCTTCTTTAAACAGTGAGTCCTTTCCATTAATATATTCGATGCCAAAATGTGGACACTGATAGTTCGCTGGTTCACTAATTTAAGATCACTCAGCTCGCTTATAGAGCGGGCTTTATTCGGACTTTCTTTGAAGGATAAAATCCGGGTTGAAATTATCCGGAAAATAACCGGAGTTTCCGATATAGCTTGCAGGCTAAGCAGTGGGCTGGCTATGTTTGTCAAAGAACCAATGGCCTTTGGAGCAGCGGAATCCTGTAGTGGAGACCGCGTGTCGGTAGCGTAAGCAAACTGAAATAGCAGTGAGCTGGCCATGTTTGTCAAAGAACCAATGGCCGTTGGAGCAGCGGAATCCTGTAGTGAATCCTAATACCTCGTGTCAGTAAGCGTAGAGTGGATCGCCCCTCAGCTAGATGAAAAAGTGGCTAGGACAGACTGGATGCAGAGGGTGAGAACAGGGTATTGTGGCGCAACCCGGGAGAGGTCTATGTCCAGCAGTGGAGTACTATAGGCTGGGTTGATTTGATCCCTTGACCATTGTTGACGTCACTATAGTCATCATATAATTAACATTAAAGTAAGGTCCAGATTTACAAAGATCATCTCTGCAGCTACAATATCCATCTTCATAGATCCAACCAACTCCGTTAGGTACTGGAATTACGAGATGCATTTGTCGCTCCAATGCGTCCGATAACACAGCATTACATAAAGTGATCGAATCCCGAGATAAGTCTTACGATACACAAGATGCATCATCTGATACCAATTTATGTGGGATGAAATCGTTGGGTAATTAGGTTTATAACTGTACGCGTTTTTGCAAAATTTCACATTAATTTTATCAGATCGATTCTGAACTATGCAGTTATTAAAAGATAATAGAATCAGCGAGGTATTAAGTTCAAGAGGGCTGATTCACCAAGCAATTGGCGATGAATATGCGTGGTTATTAAAGGACAATGTTATCCAATCAGATATTATTCAGGAGGTCGTTCAGTTACCGATTTTCAATCGTGATATTTGTATATCTAAATAAAGGTTAAATATAAAGGGTGGCCGGGATTTTTCAGTACATGATTCTGAATAAAATGTCAACGCAGAGGCGTTGAAATTTTATCGCAGGGTAATAAAAAATAATCTACGCTAGTAGGTGGCGAATCATGTGCTGAGTATAGGTTTGTGTTTGCGCGTCGATGGTGCCACCCTGTGTTATTGAAAAGAAACAAACTGAGTCCTTCAAGACTTGTGTGAGGTTTTAGACTTTGTCTTACAAGATTTGGGCTTTCCCAAAAAAGCTGTTAGTATTTGTATTCGTACAAACTCCATATAAGGCGATAAAAAGTACTGAGAAAATTAGCCTGAGTTATTGAAGGCACTAACACTGCCTAGATTGAAAACTGTCTAAATAACAGTTGACAATAGTTTTGATGCCAGATTCCATTACTTCATATAACATTCATAACCATCTATTAAATGCTTAACTGTATCCTGTTCTTTCGCTCTACAGTCCTTCCATCCAGCAAATATTCTTTGGATTTTATCCCTATTAAGTCGTCTACATAATTGACACATACGTTGCCATCTAAATGCTTTAATAATAGGTGCACTCTCTCTGACTGCTTTACAAAGGAACAGAATAATCTAATACCGCAGTTTAGCAAATGCCTCCTTTAATAGGTCCCCAGTTCTAAAGACCAGTACTTATTCCCAGCAATTTGCAAGTCCAAGGACAGGACTTAATACGTTTTTGCCTGGGAGCGGCGAGGGAGATGACTCCGTTGTGCTTGGCTGGGTTCGGGGGACCTAGTCGCTACATGAGCCCACATCTGCTTATTAGCTACGTGGGTCATATATTTAGCAGACATTTAGTAATAGGGTACTTAGGTTAATTGCTCATACTGAAATACTCTCTTGGGATTGTTACGTCTTCAATAAGTTTCCAAGGTTAAATAAAAAATCAAGATACTTTCCCCCATCATTCTTCGGCCCTTTTGAATATCCCAATTTATTTAGGGTCGCGCAAAATGAATTTTTCTTCCACAGTTCTCTATTAGTCGTCATCTTGGTAATCAGCCCCTAGTCTAGCCATATCATCATTCACTATCGTTTCTTTGGTCTCCCCATAGTCTTATATCAATCAACTAAGATTTTCGTCCCCAATTGAAGCTTATCAAATACCAATTTGCATGAGGCACAGGACTCAATTTTTCTAGAATATTATGTAATACAAATAATAAAGACAAAAAGATCTTTTCTCACATATCTAAGACCAAACCAGTCAATGCTTTTTGGGAATCGCGAAAAACCTCTAAACATTGACACGATGGCAATCGGCACAAGTTACATAATCTTAATACATGTATTAGAATCATTTCAATGAAATCGAAACCTTTTATAAGCCTGACACCGAAGAAACAAGAACAAAGGTTTCAAGGATGACACATACCTAACATAACAAATATAATATGCCTGCTTGGGAGCCGCAGAGATGAATCGTCACGCCTGGCCGGCTCCGAGGGTCAGCCCACATTGCAGCTTTTACGATTATGAAGACAGGTTAGACTGGGCTCTTGTCTTTTGTTTTTTAGTTGTGAGTACCTACCATGGAATTAAGCTCCAAGCTACAAGTTTCAAGAAATAGTTACATGATATAGTAGCCATAGAATTAGACTCCGGTCTTATTCATAAAAGTTATCGAATATCTAAACAGTTGTTTAAGTCTGATTTTAGATGTTCGATAACTTTTTATGAATAAGACCATAGGTCTAGCTTGGGGTCTAAAGCTAATCTAACCTTAGTTAATCGATGTCTTCTCACTGCTGGACCAAAGAAGGAAACTAGGTGGTTATACATATTTCGTCAATTTTGTGTATTTTCTGTCCTCAACTTCGACCATTAAGATTAGTAACAGTACCAATGTAATACATATGTACATCTTATCGCTAAAAGCTTAACCAGTTTGCATTTTGCAACGCACAATTTGTCAGTATTTTATAATATTCAAATGGATGCCTGATCAATATCTCTACATAAACTTTTACCTTCACATTTTCACCGTCTACGAATTGAATTATATCGTAACAGCATTGGAATATGATAATAAACCAATAACATTGAATTTAAATTCACATATTCATATCTAAAGTTCACTTTGTATCACGCAATCGTTATTATAGCGTATGCAAGCCTGTCCGCGTAAAGCAATCGGTTCGACGACGCCATGTTTTTATTTTTCCCGCCAACATTAAACTGACAGTTAACCCATATTTTAATTAGCGCTGTTCCATTTAGGTTTATGAAAGTAGTAGGTTACTGGACGTAATAAATAAGGCTTGTCTAGCAGTTTGTTTACTCATAAACTGCGTTTTATGCGTTTATAAAGAATTATTACCTACTTTAGTTGAAAGTTGAAGTTTATGTACCTAGATACTTTACTGAAAAAAATTAGTTAAAAAAGCTCAATAAAATCGTATATAAAGAACGGATCAAATCTAGACAAATACTTACTGAGTTACTTCAAACTTTCAAGCTTTGCATTTTTTTTTTAAATTTCGTTTCCCTGTGTTACCAATATTTTCGTCTTTTGTTTTTGATTACCTACAGGATAGTAAAAGACCAAAATAACTTGCAGCTAAAATGACGGGAAAGGGCGAGTGAAAAAATATTTTAGTGTCTGCTTTTTATTCCGCGTTCCGTTTCGTCACGCGATCGCCGTGTCGGCATAATTTTTTGTTATTATTTCGTGAAATTGTGTATTTATTTCGTTATCTCCCGTTTTGTTGGCGATTAATTTTGTTTTCGTTTTATGCCACGTATTCATACTTCTTGGTATTTCGAAGGGAAATATTTGAATTAAGTAGGTAGGACGTTTACCTAAATCTATGGCCTTTTTCGTTGAACCGACTGTGTAAGAATTTTAAGAAATATATTTGCTATTATGCGAATTTTCATTTAGGATTTATGTAATTTGAGTGATAAAGTGTTAGTCGTAATTTCCTTCCTATCCAAACATTAATTAATAGGTATTTGTTTCACTAAGAAAATAGTTACGGAACCACAATACCATAATAAATGCTAGGAGTCGTTTAGATATTTTAACTAAACATACCTACAATACTCCATGAAGTTTTCACCCCAACTTTTCCACATTTCCCTACACCAATACAAAAATCGATACCTATTCCACGCTATTCTCAAGCTTCGGTAGCCAAAACAGAAAAAAAAGAAATTGGAAAACAAACAAGATGAGCGTCCGTCGATTGGTGGACGCGACGTTGCCGTTCTGGCATCCCGCCGAGATGCGCAGCACTTGTCCCTCTCACTTGTAAGGCTCGTCCTATTCCTGTCTCTTTCCTCAAATGTCCGCAGGATCGTCTCGCTTGAAGACGCAACAGAGATATTTTATCCGAAAGCTTTGAACTTCGAACGCGTCGTTCGTTTTTATTTTGAACTGAGAACCAATAGCGGTTGAGAAAGATTCTTTTACTGTTTGTTTTTGTTCGAAGTAAATAAGTAGGTGTAATTTTGTTGGAAATTGTTATACTTAATGAGAGTTGGTTGAGCCGATAATTGAATTGATAATACCTTTGTTATATAAGTAAAATGATATAGCTCAAGACAATGGAGAAGGTAGGTATCAAAAAAAATTGCAGGGCTTTTGGCTGCAGAAATTTCGAAGAGGTCGCATAGTAACTATTTGTGTTTCATTTTAAGTTCAACTTAACATGCAGTGGACATTTTAGATTTTACAGAGCTATTGGATAAACTTGTAAATCTGAATGTTTTTGAAGCTTACTGTTGCATATGTTCGAAAAATGTACCTACCTGCTTAACAACGTAATTATCGTAATTAATGTCACAATGGAAGCCATTTCTATTGGTAGTATGGTACTCAATTACCGCTTTGTTTTCTGTCTCTTTGAGTATCCCTGAGACGTAATGTCGAACTTGAGTGACAGGTCACGGACTTTTTACTGTCAAGAAATCAAGGCTTACAGAATTATAGGGACCGACGTTTAAAGTAGAGCAAGGTCTAGCGAGATTAATGAGCTCTTTCAATACTTCTAGGAAGGGCGGGTCCTATACTTTTTTTCAACACGCTTTTGACCCGACTACGGCGAAGCAAAAAGGAGCGTTATGACTTTGACCGAAATGTATGTATGTGGGTATGTATGTATGTTCATCCGTTTCCTCATAACATCTAAACAATTTATCATAATAGGGTATTTTCCCATTTTTCAAAAACTATTCTAATTTGAAAATAGGAACGAGATATTTAACAGAAAAATAAATAAAAATTGATTTCTATCCATTTTCTCAATTAATAACGAATTGAACCAAATTTAATTTTCGTTGTTTTGAATCGAAAGAAGAAAAATCGAAGAAAAACCGGAAGTCGGTGACTTTGGAGGTGTAGGCATTTTAATTATTTGTCACCGCCTTCCGAAATTAAAGTTATTTTGCACTTTGTAGTGTTTTTTTTGGAAGTCGGTTGTTATTTTTTTGAAAAAAGTTTTTATTTTTCACTTTTTAGTTACCTACCCTACACCAATTCGAAATTTCATCATCCTTGGGGTCAAAACAATGCATACTTATGCGATAACAACATTCGTGGTTGATTTGCAGTAATTTTTTGAAGAGTTCCGTTGTCTGTCTCCGAAACGCATCATCAGATCTATATGAAATTTTAATGGGACCATTTCGGAGTAAACCCCTTTCGAACAAAAAAACAATTTTGCAAATCCGTCAATGTATACGACGGAGTTATGCCCCAACATACACAAAAAATAAATAAATTATAAACATGTCGAATTGATAACCTCCTTCTTTTTGAAGTCGGTTAAATTAAAAAAAAAAACAACCCAAAGGGTAGGAAAACAGGGGATGATTGATTGTTTACTCACAGATTTTAATACTGAGTTGTGTATTACAAAAAGTAATAAAAAATTAAGCATGTAGTAATTAGTAGAATATAGCCAAAACAAATTGTAAAATAAAAACTTTTTAACAAAAAAATTAAACCGCCGAAAAAACTGAAAAGGTTATTTTTTTTTGTTAAAAAGTTTTTTTTATTTTTCTGTTAAATATATCGTCCCAATCTTCAAATTAAAATAGTTTTTATCAAATCGGAAAATACCCTATTTGACATAATTGTGAGGTATCGTTGGAAGCATCTTGATCGTCCGCTGGTTATAGGTTTTGTGCCGTCAGTGATATGACGACCTTTATAGGACATGAAGTTTGGTATAAAAAATATAAATAAACGGGGTCGTCGGATTTAGTTGAAGATTGAGTAAGAAACCGATTCGGGGTGTTTCTGAATAAAATAAAATAAATATAAAATAACCAATTCATTTATCGAACTAAATTTCATACTAACACATCTATCGGTTTCTTCCTAAAATTCAACTATATCCGACGACCCTCTTTGGTAGACTGTACCTGGCGAAAAATTACTGTATCATATCTATATTTACAAATAATGCCTCAAAGAGGAAAAAATTGTATGCTTGTAACGAATAAACTCAAAAACTACTGGCCCGTTTTCATAAATTATTTCACCATTAGAATGCTTCATTATCCTTGAGTAACAAATACTATAATTATCTATATCCTATAACTAGAAAAAAATAGGAATCCCACCTGTGCGACGCCGGGACGAGCCGCTAGTTCTTAATATAATAGGTCTTTACCTATGAAATTGCCGTTTTGTATGAAAAAATTTAAACGATTTTTTTTCATGAATTTTTTATTTGTATTAATCGAAGTAATCACCCATGCAATCAATGCATCTTTGCCATCGCAGTGGCAGTTTATTGATGCCCTTCTTAAAGAAATCAGCTGGACGGGAGGCAACAAATTCTTCAAAGGCATTTTGTACTGCCTCTCGGGTATTAAATTTTTTTCCCGCCAAGAAGTTATCCAAATTCTGGAAAAAGTAGTAGTCTGTAGGCGCAAGGTCTGGTGAGTAGGGCGGATGACGGAGAGCTTCCAACCCCAGTTCTTGCAACTTGGAGACCGTCTGCTGTGCAGTATGAGGTCGCGCGTTGTCGTGCAGGAGCAGCGGAGACGAGCGATTGACCAATGCTGGTTGGAGATGCGCCAGCTTCTCCATCATTGTGTTCAGTTCCTCACAGTACACATCTGCAGTAATGCTCACCCCGTTTGGTAAGAAGCTGTGATGAATCACACCAGCGCTAGACCACCAAACAGTGACCATCACTTTTCTAGGGGTAAGTTTTCGTTTAGGGCATTGTTTAGGTGCTGAACCAGGATCCAACCAAGTTGCTGAGCGCTTACGGTTATCAAACAGAATCCATTTTTCATCGCAGGTAACAATGCGGTTCAAAATTCCTTCATTTGTGTGTCTGTTGAGCAGTGCAAGGCACGTCTCGACGCGTACTTCGCGCTGGCGATCATTGAGTTCGTGGGGCACCCATTTGTCAAGCTTTTTTACCTTGCCAATTTGACGCAAATGGACCATTATTGTTTTGACGCTAACGTCGAAAGCTGCTGCTAATTCAGCCGTAGATTGTGTATCATCAGCTTCCACAATCGCCTTTAATTCGTCATTGTCGACCAAAGTCTTCGGACGACCGCGAGGTTCATTTTTCAGGTCGAAATTTCCAGAACGGAAGCGAGCAAACCAATAACAGGTGGTGCGTTGGTTTGTAGTGTTAGCTCCGTAAACGTCGTTGATGTTGCGTGCCGCTTGTGCCGCGTTGCTGCCACGACGGTACTCATATTCCATAATTACTCGAATTTTTAACGTATCCATGATGACGAAAAAGATTGAAATGCGATGAAAATTTAACACTAATCAATAAAGAAATGACTACTTTTAGAAAAAAAAATCCATGTTTTTAAAATAAAATTAATTTGAAATTAGAATTCTTAGCCAAACAAAAATTATTTTGATTTGAAATGGCCAGTACTGCAGAACGGCAATTTCATAGGTAAAGACCTAATATTAAAAAAATTGCAATTACAGATAATTTAAGTGGGTATGATAAGTTGATAGATACACGTAATGCTCATAGTGATAACACGATCTGTAGACGACTCCACATCACATCTTACACGTAATGGTACAGATATCAGATCGGGGCAGGTCGATGGGTTCAGGTTCAAGGCCATGCATTGTTCTTTTGTTACCAGCGTTTGATTCAGACAGTCTGAGACAAAAGCTTCGGAGTTAAATGTGAGCGAAAATGTCTAGACTTTATGTTTGAGGTAAATTTTTTGGCAGGTCATGTCTAAATTATTTGACAAATCTAGAATAGACCTTTAGTGAATGCATAAGTCATAGGTATCTACCAAAATATTGATGCAAAATATGGTCTTCAGCTGAAATAGTTTTTTATTTTTATTATTAGATCTCTTTACATTGTTAGTATTTATTACGGAAATTAGGTACAGTCTCCGTAACAGATTAGTTGTTGTTGAAGCTTCAGTTTTGTAAGAAATCAGTGGATGTTTTCGAATAAAATAAATAGAAAACAAAAAGTTTATTTAACAAATCAAATTTCATTCGAAAACAGCAATTGTCTTCTTACTAAACATTAACGTTATGAGACGACTCTGGTTACTTATGTCTGGTTAATTAAACGTGCGTCTCTTCCTTTTATGACCAATACCTTCTTGAGCTTTTCTACATTATTTTCTTTTGTGAGTTGTGTAGCAAAATTTTCAAATAACAATACACTTGAATAAATAGCATTCGAATTCGAATCGTTTTCATCCATATTGAAATAACTACCATAAAGTTGTGAGCTAATAAGCTGTTCCTTGCATTCACAAGATTTATTATTGACTATACGATATTTTTTTCCTCGAGAGGTCCGACG
The DNA here is from genome assembly GCA_949987655.1 of Polymixis flavicincta. Classification (NCBI taxonomy): domain Eukaryota; kingdom Metazoa; phylum Arthropoda; class Insecta; order Lepidoptera; family Noctuidae; genus Polymixis; species Polymixis flavicincta. Next base: position 13,621,925 of record OX465188.1, on the reverse strand, counting down.
GCTAAGAATATAATCAGCCTATAATGTTCCCACTGCTGGGACACAGGCCTCTCTGTAAGAGGGAGTGAGCTGTAATCCACCACACGGGCCCAGTGCGGGTTGATCATCATTTCAGCCGAAAGACGTCCACTGCTGGACGTAAACCTTCCCCAAAAGTGGGGTTTTGCCATAATCGCCATGCTTGGCAGGCGGGTTTGCGATCGCAGTATGGTGGTAAAATGCATAGAGAACGCTGCTGCCCGTTCTCTAGTGAGTCCTTTAGTCGCCTTCTACGACACCCACGGGAAGAAATGGGATGGTGCTATTCTTTTACGTGGCACCACACCACATTGACTGGTAAAGGATAATTAATTGTATAATCATTTTAAGTTTCCCCTTTTTCATCATCATCATTCTCCTACCCTTATCCCAGTTTATTTGTGGTCGGCGCAACATGGTCTTTTTCTTCCACACTTCTTTATTAGTCGTCATCTCCGTAGTCACACCCTTTCTAACCATATCATCATTCACACAGTATTATATTATATTTTGTAGCAATTTCCTGTTCCTGACACAATTTTATAATGTCAGCGAATTCTCACGATCTTTAGGAATTACAGCAATATGTTCGTTAGCAATATTTATTGGAGAAGCTCGACGGGTTGACAATTTTTTTAATGAGACTTGTAGAAAATCGACTTGCTATTTAAACATTTACAAATACTCTGTGCTAGCAGGCGCCTTCTTGCATAATTTGTACAACACATTGGATTTTTTTAATGAGACTTGTAGAAAATCGACTTGCTATTTAAACATTTACAAATACTCTGTGCTAGCAGGCGCCTTCTTGCATAATTTGTACAACACATTGGATTTTTTTAATGAGACTTGTAGAAAATCGACTTGCTATTTAAACATTTACAAATACTCTGTGCTAGCAGGCGCCTTCTTGCATAATTTGTACAACACATTGGATTTTTTTTAATGAGACTTGTAGAAAATCGACTTGCTATTTAAACATTTACAAATACTCTGTGCTAGCAGGCGCCTTCTTGCATAATTTGTACAACACATTGGATTTTTTTAATGAGACTTGTAGAAAATCGACTTGCTATTTAAACATTTACAAATACTCTGTGCTAGCAGGCGCCTTCTTGCATAATTTGTACAACACATTGGATTTTTTTAATGAGACTTGTAGAAAATCGACTTGCTATTTAAACATTTACAAATACACTGTGCTAGCAGGCGCCTTCTTGCATAATATGTACAACACATTGGACATCCATACGACATCTACATATACTCATGTTATAAAGAAGTCAAAAACTGTAAGTTTGAACATACATAGGGGTAATCTGTGGAATTACCTATCGGAAAAGATTTTTTTAAACAGACTATAAAATGGAAGAGGTTACTCAATTCGACGCGTATTTTTTTTTTTATGTATGACCACGCATAACTTTTTCCAGAGTAGTCCGATTTTGATCATTCTTTTTTTATTAGAAAGGGTATACCCCGAAGTTGGTATATAAATTTCGAAGAAAAATTCCGACTCTAAGGGTAACAAAACAGGGGATGATTGATTATTAACTCACAGATTTTAACACTGAGTTGTATACACAACTAATAACTGTAATACTACAAGAAGTAATAAAAAATTAAGTATGTAGTAATTAGTAGATTATAGCCACAAAAAATTATAAAATAAAAACTTTTTAATAAAAAAAATAAACCGCCGAAAAACCGAAAAGTAAAAAATAATAAACTTGCTTTGTCCAACCCCAATAACTAAGTTCGGAAGGCGGTGACATATAATTAAATACATATCCAAAGTCACCGACTTCCGAACTTAGTTGATAGTCCAATTCTTGTGAAAGCTAATAAGCTATTTTACATCTCCCTGCGGACTTAGGAGCCAAGCAAAAAATACAAAAAGTCTAAAAGAATGCTAAGCGAAAACCAAGTAAACTTAGCGTGGACGGGCGGGCGGGGCGGTTGTGGACCACAATTTCTTGCGGAAAAAGTCGTAGTCTAGAGAAAAAAATTATAATTACGAAATAAGTATGTCTGTCTATCGGTCTCTCTGTCTTTTACCGTTTCACGCCTAGAGAGCTGAACGGATTTGGATGAAATTTGGCATGCAGATAGTCCTATTTCCTAATTCTAACCCGCAGTTCGCATGACCTAGCATGTCATAGGATAGGTACATTTATTCCAGTAGTACCTACAACCTCGTGGGTTTGAGTGAAAAGCGGGCGTTTTGGGGGACGGTCTCATGTAATTTTGACGTTCAGAAAGTGCTGATTCCCAGCTTAGATCGTTTCTTTTATGAATAACTAGCTGTCCCGACAGACGTTGTCCTGTCCATCCAAAAGTCATTCATACAAAATCCATACACTACCTACCCTACCTACTCTACCCTACCTACCCTACACTACCCTACCCTACACTGCCCTACCCTACACTATCCTACCCTACACTACCCTACCTACCTACGCTACCCTACCTACCCTACACTACCCTACCTACCCTACACTACCCTACCCTACACTACCCTACCTACCTTACACTATCCTACCCTACCTACCTACCAACCCTACCTACGCTACCCTACCTACCCTACACTACACTATCCTACCTACCCTACCTACGCTACCCTACCTAATACCGGGATAAAAAGTATCCTATGTCCTTCTCCTGGCTCTAAACTACCTCCCTGCCAATTTTCAGCTAAATCGGTTCAGCCGTTCTTGAGTTATAAGTGAAGTAACTAACACGACTTTCTTTTATATATATAGACTAGCTGACCCGACAGACGTTGTCCTGTTCGTCCAAAAGTCATTCATACAAAATCACTACCCTACCTACGCTACCCTACACTACCCTACCTACCCTACACTACCCTACCCTACACTACCCTAACCTACCTACCTACCCTACCTACCTACCCTACCTACCCTACCTACCCTACCTACCCTACCTACCCTACCTACCCTACCTACCCTACCTACCCTACCTACCCTACCTACCCTACCTACCCTACCTACCCTACCTACCCTACCTACCCTACCTACCCTACCTACCCTACCTACCCTACCTACCCTACCTACCCTACCTACCCTACCCTATCTACCCTATTATCCTATCCGTGAAAATTTTCGTTTTTCGACAGCCAACTTCCACTTTGATACTTTTTTTATTTCTGAAACAACTGAACGGGATAAAGTAAAGTAAAGTATCCTATGTCCTTCTCCTGGCTCTAAACTACCTCCCTGCCAATTTTCAGCTAAATCGGTTCAGCCGTTCTTGAGTTATAAGTGAAGTAACTAACACGACTTTCTTTTATATATTAGGTCTTTACCTATGAAATTGCCGTTCTGCAGTACTGGCCATTTCAAATCAAAATAATTTTTGTTTGGCTAAGAATTCTAATTTCAAATTAATTTTATTTTAAAAACATGGATTTTTTTTTCTAAAAGCAGTCATTTCTTTATTGATTAGTGTTACATTTTCATCGCATTTCAATCTTTTTCGTCATCATGGATACGTTAAAAATTCGAGTAATTATGGAATATGAGTACCGTCGTGGCAGCAACGCGGCACAAGCGGCACGCAACATCAACGACGTTTACGGAGCTAACACTACAAACCAACGCACCACCTGTTATTGGTTTGCTCGCTTCCGTTCTGGAAATTTCGACCTGAAAAATGAACCTCGCGGTCGTCCGAAGACTTTGGTCGACAATGACGAATTAAAGGCGATTGTGGAAGCTGATGATACACAATCTACGGCTGAATTAGCAGCAGCTTTCGACGTTAGCGTCAAAACAATATTGGTCCATTTGCGTCAAATTGGCAAGGTAAAAAAGCTTGACAAATGGGTGCCCCACGAACTCAATGATCGCCAGCGCGAAGTACGCGTCCAGACGTGCCTTGCACTGCTCAACAGACACACAAATGAAGGAATTTTGAACCGCATTGTTACCTGCGATGAAAAATGGATTCTGTTTGATAACCGTAAGCGCTCAGCAAGTTGGTTGGATCCTGGTTCAGCACCTAAACAATGCCCTAAACGAAAACTTACCCCTAGAAAAGTGATGGTCACTGTTTGGTGGTCTAGCGCCGGTGTGATTCATCACAGCTTCTTACCAAACGGGGTGAGCATTACTGCAGATGTGTACTGTGAAGAACTGAACACAATGATGGAGAAGCTGGCGCATCTCCAACCAGCATTGGTCAATCGCTCGTCTCCGCTGCTCCTGCACGACAACGCGCGACCTCATACTGCACAGCAGACGGTCTCCAAGTTGCAAGAACTGGGGTTGGAAGCTCTCCGTCATCCGCCCTACTCACCAGACCTTGCGCCTACAGACTACTACTTTTTCCAGAATTTGGATAACTTCTTGGCGGGAAAAAAATTTAATACCCGAGAGGCAGTACAAAATGCCTTTGAAGAATTTGTTGCCTCCCGTCCAGCTGATTTCTTTAAGAAGGGCATCAATAAACTGCCACTGCGATGGCAAAGATGCATTGATTGCATGGGTGATTACTTCGATTAATACAAATAAAAAATTCATGAAAAAAATTCGTTTAAATTTTTTCATACAAAACGGCAATTTCATAGGTAAAGACCTATTATATAATTTCCGTGCTCCACGCGGGTGAATCGTCGGTCAAAAGAGAGTAGTCAATAACGCAATTAATGTTGTGGAACCGTCAAAATGTGTGTCGTTTCTACGTAATTACCCCCCAGACCAAACCAATAACACTTTATAAATGCAAGGGCTGAACTTTAGACAAAGTGTGGGTAGTAAAATATTCTGACACGCGAACTTGACACTTTACGAGGTTATCGTGCATTCATAGGCTATGGAGTTTGGCTGTGTATAATATTTCTATTATGTCGACCGGGTGGATTAGTGACCATCGTTACATGCCAAGACCCTTCCGAGCCTCGGAAAGCACTGGATATTTGACAGTCGTTACAGGTCGTCAGAAGCCCGAAAGTCTGACAACCAGCCTTACCAAATGCGGAAATAAACTAAAGGGATCTTGGTCTCTTTTAAAACTCTAAACATTATAATTATTTCTATTTTATGTGAGTCTAACAATGCAGAGCCATGACTGGAAGAGCCTTTAGAACAAAGAGCCATTGCAGCTGTGAGTTGACCTGTCTCAACAGACGGCATGGATGTAATACTCATCGTGTAGTTCAACCCTATTTTAGGGAGCTCAACGACCCGTCACGAGACGCTAGCAGACCTGCAGGACAAATTGGGTACCGGCCTATACGTATACTGTACCTACTGTGTACGTTTAAATAAACCCTTGCCCTTCAACGAAACACTAAAGTTGCATGTGGAAAAAAAGAAGGTGGATCTCCTGGACGATAAATCGAAAACTCGACTGAAAACCGTCAATAGTAATTCACTGCTTCTTTCGCACACACAAAGTTATGTCGTGGCCATATCAGCTGGTCATCGGTGTGTGCTTGATAAATTATGGTCTGTCAACTAGTGTTTCAAGTAGAAATAAAACTACAAAGGTAAATAAAGAACGCTCGAAGTTAGTTGAGCTTAACATTAATCAGAGAGTTTACACGAACTTAAGGTGAACGATTTTTAAATTACTTAAATATCGATATCGTTTTTTTTTTTCTTTTTGGTGGTGGGAAATCATCAAATAATTTCTCCCGCTCCTCTGGTTGTAGCAGGAGGGCGTGTTAGATTTTTACTGACTAAAACCCACTCGTGTTCCCTCAGTTGCCTGTGTGCCAGGGGCCACGGTATCTCTTTCGAAGATCTTGCACCCCTGGCAGGCATCGGCCCTTGCGAACCCCATCAGTTTGTGCTGACATCTCTTTGAGGCGCGCGTGGAACATAACGCGCCGTCGACTCGGCCTTGGTTTTTACCGGACAGCGAGCTATCCCATTACTCGCCGTCCGATATGAATAAAGTTTAAACTAAAATATCGATATCGTTTAGACTTCACATATATGAGTTATTAATAGTGCTTACATAATCAACCTGTAACGTTCCTACTACTGGCACACAGACCTCCTCGCTCTGAGAGGAAGTGGGCCGTTATCCACCACGCGGGCCGTGTAGCCAGTATGGGTTGGTAGATGTCACATGTTTTTGAATTTTTGGTTCTGGGACAAGCCAGTTACCTACCCATAGTGCTTGTCGCAAAAGAAATACGTAAGTCTATTCTCTAAAAATCTTACCGTGAAAAGCTCGTAGCCAAATTCTGGGCTGACTGTATTTAGACAATAGATTGCTATCGACACCCAAGAAGAAGACCGTGAAAATGATAGTGAAGTGAGCAGTTAATCGCTACTGAGCATTAGGTTACCGACATAGCCCGGAGAATTGCCAAACTTAAGTGGCAGTGGGCAGTGCACATTGCTCGCAGGACAGATGGCCGATGGGGTCGAAACGTTCTAGAGTGGCGACCGCGTACCGGAAGACGTAGAGTGGGTGGTGGTGGTGGTGGACCGATGACCTTGTGAAGGCCGCGTGTATCCGCTGGATGTGGGAAGCACAAGACCGGGTCGAAATGGAGGAGCCTGGGGGAGGCCTATGTCCAGCAGTGGACGTCTTTCGGCTGAAATGATGATGATGATGAGCATTAGGTAGATTGACAGCTCACTTCAAGCTCATTTCACCTGAGACTTTTACAGATTCGATCGGCTGTTGTCTTATCGGTTTATAGTAAGTAAATTTAAATAGTAAGTTCTGTTTAGGTTTTTTTTATATTTTGTATTATTACTCTGCTTGAGTACCTATAGTTTTCAATATTTTGTTGGTTTATTGGCGTGTGCTAGCTGACATATGGCAAATTTAATGTTTTTTTTATGTTTGGTAATGTTAATTACCTACTATTGTATAGAATCGAGTTCTTCTAACTTAACAGACAGCTGTGCTACTGGGGAGTTTGTTGCGCCAGTTCTTCCCACCTAAAGCACTAGGAAGTGGTGAAGGGCGGACGTTTTTGGGGGACTGTCTTATGTAATTTTGACGTTCAAAAAGAGCTGACTCTCAGCCTAGTTTGAATAAATGTCGTGATTTTTGATTTGATTTAATTTGATATAAATCGTTCGAATTTACTATGCGTTTCCATCAGGCGTTCGCGTTCAGGTCTCTAGACTCTTTTAAGTAGACTTAAGGTAGTATTGGACCTCAAAATGCATCAGCACCAATCTGAATAATTTTGAGTGATTTACTAATCCATTGCATAATATCTTCGAAATATTTGTTTATTTATTTCATTATTTATGTACACACAGTAGAAGACATAGGGATACGATATAATTACAATTGAGTACAAAGGTACTACTTATTTCTTAAGAAATTTCTTCCACCAGACCTGCGAAAGTAGAAATGAAAAAGAAATCTAGACAATGGTGTGTGTGAGAAGAAGAAGAGAAGATATAAATATTGTGAAGTCTTAAACTAAAATATATCTACACATATTATAGTCCAAAGGTAATGGTCTTTTACACGAAATTTCAACAGAAAAATAGTGTCAAATTTAAAGCCATTCCTACTACAAGTCTGATACCCCGCTAGTCCCAGTACCTGAAGAACTAAGTATTCTTATAAGAAACAAAAAAACGATGTATTACAGAGTGTAAAGTTACTGTGGACCTCATCGGCTACAAATCGCCCTCATAGTGAGTAACGGTCGATTCTTCGCAACTGTCTTTTGAGAAAGGGATGTTCGTAGCCGCGTGAGCAATCGACTGAGACGGACCTTGAAACCGTATAGAGGTGAAAGTTTTTTGGTTTAATATTAAAGAGAGTAATAAGTCAGTAAAAGCTAACGTAACTCTAGCTGAATTAACTCCATCATGATCTACAGGTTGGCAGAGATATCGACGCGCAAGCAATTACAAATCGCGACACGTAAGTTGAAACAAAAACACACGTAAGTTCAAATTTAGAACAAAACAAACGAAAGAAAAGAAAAAGAGTGAAGTCACCGTCTAGTTGTCATATTCATTGATGTAACGTGAAGTTGGGAAATAAATAACAGATGGCGGCACGTAAGTTGAACCAAAATCTGAAATTTTGGTTCAATTTACGTGCCGCGATCGGTACTCAAGTATGCATGATGTTGTTCAATAAATTTTGACCGCGTAAGTAGTTATTTGCACTGAACTATGATACAACGGATAATTTGATTACTGACGAAAAAAGTCTACGATACTTGGTGGTCTAGAATCATGTGCTGAGTTCATGGTTACTGTCTGCGCACGTCAATGATCTTACCACCCTGTAGGTCTTCTGTCCGAAATGTAAAAGATTAATGTTACTTTATGCGTTCCGTGTGGTGCCGGACGAAAAGAATAGCACCATCCCATCTCTTCCCGTGGGTGTCGTAGGAGGAACTTCTAGAGAATGGGAAGAAGCGTTCTCAATGCAATTTACCACCATACTGCGATCGCCAACCCGCTTGCCAAGCGTGGCGATTATGGCAAGCCCCCCAAATTGGGGGAGACCTATGTCCACCAGTGGACGTCTTCCGGTTGAAATGATGATGATGATGATGAATGATGACTTTATGCTTGGAAAGAAGTGAATTCTTAGATAATATTTTTCTAGATAATTCTTAGCAGATACTAAATTTGCTAAAAACCACGTTTGGAATTATTTATCACATAAAATACGGCCTATAACTTTAGCAGGACTAAGTTAAGCAAAGATACCTCTAAACGGAGCAGGACTAGGTCCAATTAAAGTAATTGTTATAATTTCTTCTATAAATAAAATAAAATAGTCTTGTGGACCTCTCTGGCTATAAATCGCCCGCGTGGTAAGTAACGGTCGATTCTTCGCAACTGTCTCTCGAGAAAGGGATGGTCTGTAGTCGCGTGCGCAGCCAGCTGAGACGGGGCTGTAGAATGAGTAGAGGTGTCAACGAATGAGTTCATTACGGTTCAAAGATACGAACTATTAATAGGATAAAAAATGCTCAGGGAAGTGAGAAATGATTTCAGCGACTCAGCGCGATTTAAAGACCATCAAACATCGATATAAAGTTTTTTTTTTACATTATTTGCAGTTTTTTTTTTTTTTTTTGGGTGGGAAATCATCAAGTAACTTCTCCCGCTCTGGGTGGAGCAGGAGGGCGTGTCAGACTTCTACTGACTAAAACCCACCCGTGTTCCTTCAGTAGCCCGTATGCCAGGGGCTGTGGTATCTCTTTCAAACAAACCCGCACCCCTGACAGGCATCGGCCCTTGCGGGCCCCATCATTTTTGTGCTGACATCTCTTTGAGGCGCGCGTGGAACACAACGCGCCGTCGACTTGGGCTTGGTCCTTACCGGACAGCGAGCTACCCATTACTCGCCGTCCGCAAGCCCATGCCTACGGTGGCCGGAAATTGGCCTGGGATTCCCGCTAGGGTCGCGAGGGCGCATATGCTGCCTCTCCCTCACGTGCGCCGCCTCCCTCTTCGCGAGCATTACTGCTTCGCTGAAGGAGGTGACGGCTCCCCATGCCTTCTCGCTGCGTACCATGGCCTGGACCAGGGCAGGACGCGAGAGATCGCCGCCGCCGATCGCCTCCACGAGGACACGGCGGTGCTCCGCCCAAGCCGGGCAGACCGCCACCGTGTGCTCCACCGTGTCCTCAGGGCGAACTTCGCAGTGGAAACACCCGGGCGTTTCCTCCCGCCCTATCCGAAACAGGAACCTCCCGAAACAGCCGTGTCCGTTGAGGACCTGCGTCAGGCGGAAGGTGAGGACGCCATGCCGCCTCTCAAGCCACTCCTCAAAGAGGGGACTTACCGCCGCAATCGTGGCGTATTATTTGCACAGTTAGATCCTTTCTTTGTGTGCGTGGATGTTGCTAATGCTGAGTCGGTTCGCTTTCAAGAAATACCGCCTGTGATGACCTATATTTCAACTGTACCATTTTGTTCGGTTGAATTCTCTTTGATTGACTTCATTTTTAATTTTGTGCTTCTTGATTGCCATTAAACATTTAAATGAAAGCAATTACCACTTTAGGCTTTATATGATAAATTATTGTGCACAGTTCGAGTTGTTTTGAAACCATATCATCATCTATCATAGCCTTTTCCCAGCTCCATCCTAGCTTTTTGCCAACCATATTGGGGTCGGCCTCCAGTCTAACCGGATGCAGCTAAATACCAGTACTGTCTGTCTATGCGTAACCACTGTCAAAGATCTACGAATGACAGCCAACGATTGCGACCGATAGCTAAACGTGCTTACCGATGCACGGAGGGGTTTCGTTATGTAAGATGTTCACCCATCCACATACTGACCTCGGCAAGCGTAGCTTGACCTGATCGATCCACCCGTGCGGATATTATTACTTAGCCACGAGCCTTTTCAGCCACCATTTCCCAACTAAGTATACCATTTTATTTGACCCTAGACCCTCTACCAATTCCTAGATCTACACGACAGGTGCGTAAGCGCGTCACCTTTGAGAAAAAATGGCGGCAGCGGGGGAGAGACCCTCACGTGTCACGATGTACTTTTTATACTCGAATGAATACTACTTATTATCTTGTGGTGGTTGTACACTGGCTTTTTTGGCGTATTTAAATAATGAGAGACCTTTATTTAAAATAAATTTCCGAGAAAAAGGTGAGTAAGGTCTTCTATCATTGTGTGACTCTAAATCAAAAGGTCTTATTAAAGACCACTGAAGTTCTGGAGCTCTTAGCAATATATGTTTTTTTATCCTCTATCTATTTCTATTTTTTTTTTCTATTTCTATTTTCTACCTCTGAAATTCTGGAGCTTTTAGCAACATTTTTTTTTACCATTCTCTCCAAAAATTATAAATATCAAAGGCGTATGCGGCACCTCCCGACAGATAATGGCTCACCTTCCATCCTACGCTGCATACCCTGTCACCTGTGCATTTGATGATCTTATGACTGCGTCAGTGAGCAGAGCTCACGCGGCTGAAGATTGGGCCAAAGATATTTGCTATCGATATGCTAAGAAAAAGAACATTATTAATGAGGTGGGATTCCACTGAACAAAACAGAGTAAAATCTGCTCTCGTGCACATCAATCATGTGCAGCTACCTCTTGGAAGAAAGCTTTGCTGGATCTATTCGACGACTTTACAAAGGATATTCTTCCATTACAGTGGAGTATCGTATAGAGGAAAACTTTTTAACCAGTGTGCAAACTATAACCATGAATTCAGCATATCAATTTAGCACCGCTTTAAGAGCAGTGGTGATGAGAATATTTACACAAAGTAAAGCACCTGCCTTTGTTTGAACCCTACAACAAATCGTAAATCGACATTACCACTGAGCCACTAATGCTATACAGGTTACATTTTGATCCAGTGCGCAAACTGCAACCATGAATTCAGCATATCATTCTAGAGCATAACAATTTTTCGTCGGTTATACAAAAAAAAAATCTGCAGTTGTTCCATACATTTTGACCGCGTAGGTATTGCACTTTTCTATGAACTTTTCTTTTTTTTGTATAACTGATGAAAAATTTCTGCGTCTAGAATGATATGCTGAATCCATGGTTGCAGTTTGCGCACTGGATAAAAATTTTTCCTGTATAGCAGTAGTGGCCCAGTGGTAATGTCGACTTACGATTTGTTGTAGTGTTCAAACAAAGGCAGGCGCTTTACTTTGTGTAAATAATTTCATCACCACTGCTCTCAAAACGGTGAAGAAAACAATCGTGAGGAAAACAGCATATCCGGGAACTAAAAATCGAAGATATGTGACGTCTACCAACCTGCACTCAGGCCGCGTGGTTGATTTCAGCCCACTCGTTTTCGATGAGAGGTGGCTTGTGTCCCCAGCAGAGGGATCATCATCATTAGCCTACAGCAGTCCACTGATGGACATCGGCCTCTTCAATTGCATGCCATTCAGGTTGATTCTCGGCAACTGTCATCATGGGAATGTTATAGACTGATTATGCTATTCTACAGAATTAATCATCAGCTTATAGTAGTCCACTGCTGGACATAGGCCTCTCCAATTGCACGCCATTCAGCTCGATTTTCGGCAACTCTCATCCAGCTGCTACTAGACAACCCGCAAAGATCGTCGGTTCACCTAGCCTGAGGGCGTCCTACCTTACGTTTGCTGATTCGCGGTCTCCACTCAAGAACAAGTCTACCCCAACGGTCATCGGTTCTACGGCTAATGTGGCCGACTAATTGCCACTTCAGCTTGCTAATTCTGTGAGCTATGTCGACAACTTTGGTTATTTCTACAAAATTATGTCTCGCAAAATAAGTAAGTATGTATAAACACGATGATTTCGCTCCATCATCATTAACAACCCCGTTCTCGGAATTAATCACCCTATACTTACGTAATTCAATATATCTTGTACAAATAATAGTCTTTTACGCATCGTATAAGTGTCCAAGAACCTTTAAAAGACAGCTATCTCCCTGTCCAGAATATAAATAGTTAATTTCGTAACCGGGCGGTTATTTTAACTACTTTATCGTGAGTCGTGACCGGCGCACGCGCAACTCCTATTGGATTTCACTTTAACTCTACACCTGGTTTGAAAGGGTAATTTTTACAAAATTATTACTTGTAAGGTGACACTGGGTTTATTTATTGTAATATTTTTAATTCTTTGTAGAGAAATGGCTTGTAGTTTATTTTGTAGGATAGAAATTATTTGAATATTTTGCTCGTATATCGCAATTAGTTTGAAGTAAAATGTCTGACCTTTGAAATAAATTGGAAAGTTTTTAATCAAAAGTAACTTGTGTTAGTTATGTAATAAATTCAGGAAAAGGTGTTGAATAACACTGTTGCTTATTGCAACTGCCGAAATAGGGTATTTTTCAATTTGATAAAAACTATTTTAATTTGAAGATTGGGACGATATATTTAACAGAAAAATAAAAATAAATATTTATATCCATTTTCTCCATTAAAAACGATTAAAATCAAATTTATTTTTCGTTGATTTGAATTTACCGCCCAAACGCTCCTTACGATGACTTTTAATCACGTGACATCTTGACGTCAGCTTTGTGTAAACAGCACCAGTACAAATACTTAGTTTGGCGCAGTTTTAGAAGTATTTGTGCACAGAGGTACCGCACACCAGTGATTTCACTTTCTATCCATAAAAAATCTTGTTAATTATAAACACGACACTCTCTTTTTTACTTACTAACTACTTTCGTTTACACAAAGTTGACGTCACGTGATAAAAAGTCATCGTAAGGAGCGTTTTGGCGGTAAATTCAAAACAACGAAAAATAATTTAGTTCAATCGTTTTTAATTGAGAAAATTTATATAAATCAATTTACTTTTATTTTTCTGTTACATATTTCGTGCCAATCTTCAAATTAAAATAGTTTTTAATAAATTGGTAAATACCCTATTGAATGATTAAGTCTATAGACTAGTAAACATTAAAAACAAACTTCTAATCTCAATAAAAAAAACAAAATTTCCTGTAGGTAGTCTTCGGAGGAAAAATCCAGCTAGTTGCACATATCTGAATATTTATCCTTGAAAATCTACCTGGCATCTACTGCAAGCGAATTTTCTTCCTTTGGCGAATTTTTAATGAAGCAAAAAAATTGCAAGATAAAATTTTACTGACTACACTTGATACACCACTGATACCGCGATTACCGTGGCCACCTATATTAGACTCAAATCATCTATTAATTTACCTACCAAACAAATTGCGGGACACACGGACTCACAAACTGAAACCGGTACCGTTATCAACAAAAAAGAACTGCTGTCAAAATGTATCGAACAGTATTTTTTTCAAATATAACCGACGAAAAATTTCAATGCATCTGTGTTTTCAGAATCTTGTATTGAATGGTATGGCTTGGTAACAGGTTGCGTGTCGATGTTCCTGTATATATTTTGGAACAGAAAAAGAAGACTGAACATAGGAAAAAAAATACCTTTTCGGCCACAAACCACATGACACGATGAAAATAATATTAGCTACTGTACCTAGACCAGGTACTATTACACAAGTATATATCTCTCATATACTCCAGTTCGTCTCACTAACCAATACATAACCTGCACATAATAAACAATGTAAGTGTCGCCTCTTTATATAAACACATGATGAAAAGGAAAATATTATCACAGCGAGGATCTTGGTTCGATTTGTTTTGAGTTCAGCACGGGCCGGAGCAATAACACGAGGAACAAATGTATTATATGAACTGACATAAAGTCATAATAGTGTCTTTTATTTGAAAAACTTGGCGGTATTTTCAGGTTCCACCTGAGATTGTTTTGTATTAGTCATTGGTTGTATCTTTGTGTGAAGATATATTGCTTCTCTTAGACTATGTATGTATTGATTTGAATAAAAATTGTGTCAAAGGAATTTCTTGCCCGTTCTTCTCTTTATGATACGGTTTGGAATGGGCAACACAAATTGTGTTGTAATACACTACCAAATCAATCAGAATTATTTTGAAAGATATTGCTAATCCAGCGCTTCATATGTTCGAATGTGCGTTTTCTTCATATGGGCGGTGAAGGCCGCAGGAATCCGCTGGATGCGAGAAGCACAGAACCGGCTGATGTGGCGGAGCTTGACCCTCCCAAGCTCCGCCGCATCAATCGGTTCAGTCGTAAAAAAATCTGTAGTACAAATGAAACAGAACATTCTCATACAGTTAACAGACTTGACGATCTTCGACAATACGTATGCCTTTATCGAAGAACGATTCAATCAGGAGATGAGACAAAAAAAAACATAATATATGAACGAACACTTCCTGGAGTAGCGACCGCGTACTAGAAGACGTAGCGTTGCAATGTCTCGCGCAAGATAGACCGATGATCTGGTGAAGGCCACAGGAATCTGCTGATGCGAGTAGCATAGAACCAGTTGATGTGCCCGAGCATGGGAGGGGCTTATGTCCAACAGTAGGTACGTTTTTCAGCTGAAATGAAGATGATGATATGTTCGAAAAATTAATCTGCTCAACAACGTATAACGTAAATAACGTATAACGTAAATAACGCAATGAATTTAGTTGGACCTCAGATTATAAAACAAAGGCAGATCTAGACTGCGCGGAACACAAAGAGTGAAGCCAAAAATCCAAATACTAAAGCGTCGCATTGTATTTAATGCGAGGCTTTAGTACTTTTGACTCTTGGGTGTTCCGCGCGTTCTCCTGCCTTTGTTTTATAATCTAAACCGAAAAAAAATATACTAAAGCGTCGCATTGTATGTTACATAAAATGCGACGCTAAAGTATTTGGTTTTTGGCCTCACTCTTGGTGTTCCGCGCGGTCTATCTGCCTTTGTTTTATAATCTGAGAGTTGGACTAAGAAAATGAAAGCTACCTATTCCTTCTGTAAATGTGCACGCAATTACCCCTCAGTTTCATTTTTCTGGCTGACCCACCCCTTGACAATTCAACAGCGCCTTTTATATTTTAAATGATGGACATGAAAGGTTATCCACTGTAAAGCCGTAAGTGACCTCTGTCCTCCGTTAATAGGTAGATAATAAATACTAGTACGTAGACGTAGGTCACCTATGAGTACGACGTGTCCTAAGTATCATTGTATTATGTTCAAAGACAACGTCAAGTCTATTCATAGCTATTTTATATCTTTGTTTTTGCGTCACTGTCAAATTGAAATTGATCTTTACCATTGGTAAATTATGGTTGCTGTTGGGTTCCTGTCACTGACACGTCTGTCAACATCACAATGATCTTTATTCTCGACACGATAAGGTTGCTGTTGATTTGCTGCTGTGAGAGGTTATATATCTGTGAACAGCGTTTCGACTTTACAAACCGGAGCCCAGCAATACTGCCTACAAATGTCTGTTAGTACTCTGAAAGTAGTAACCTTCTTTGTGAATCATTGATATACTCATTTCGGGCTAAATCTGATTTTTGTAAAGCAAATGAAGAGTCATAAGAATTGAAATAGGCAATGAGTTCTTTGATTGATGTTAATATCTGAATGCGCCTGGGTTAGACAAAGGTATCCATATTGTAGGTACACCTACATTTCGCCATTTCAATTAAGGATTAAGTCCCATGTAGGTTTTTGGCGGGATCGCGTTGGAACATGCACGAATTTTCATTTTCATGAAATTTCGTGAAATAGCGAATTAAATTGTATAATTTTGGTAGCGAATTATTCAATTTAGCTACGTGTGAGTGCACAAGTGTAGTGAAGGTGAAAATAAGTGACTAACGTGGACTTTTCGTGTTCCCCCCAAAAACTCCTAATAGGTTGTTTTAAAGCTACTACCGCTTTACAATAACTTTGACTTGACTGACTATGAATTTTTTGTAACTTCGTGCCTGATATCGGGCCATTTACTTAATTGAAAAGTAAAATTACTAGACACTGGCTAGAAGCATAAACCGTGCGAAGCCGAAACCAAAAAAAAAGTCCCATGTAGTAGGGGGCGAGCCTATTGCCATCAACCGTGTCCAAATCCAGACTCCGGGCTAAAATTGTACTTAACTTATGCTCAGCAGTACTGTTCTCAAGACTCAAGATCACTTGACCAACGTTTCAATCCCTTTAAAAAAATGTTGCCTTAAAGAGTACAGTTTTAGCCACCTACGGGCAACGGATGTTATCAACATATACGATCTCCCAACTACCAGTCCGATGCGTTAAAACAAGGAAATAACCATGGCCACCAAAAAGAAACACCTTTTCGCATTACCGCATTCTCGCATAATTTTAAGGCACGTTAGGGCCTCGAGAGTCACCCGTAGCGTAAACTCACCGCGGCACTTCCGATGCCAGGGATAGGGGATAAAAACCTCATTTCCGGCGGGAACCCTTCCCTTAGGGGACGCTCGGTACAATCAGCGGGTTGCTATGGTGATAATGTGCGTGTTCCAAGAGTTTCATCATGGGGTGGGAGTTAAGAGGAACCTTGGGGAATAGGAGTTGGTGTGTTCTTAATTGTCAGTAATAATGGCTGCACGTGTCGATCGACTTGGTTAAGCTACGCATGCCGTGCGTGGTGCGTGCATTGGTGACCATCATCGCCCCGCGGTTTCACCCGCTTTTCAATTCAGTGGGAATATTGGGATAAAAAATAACTGCTATAGGGAACAGCTATGTACAGTCGCCAGCAGGTCAAGCTATCCCAAACTGTCAAATTTTCCCAATTGAACATAAACCTTATTCCTTTGCAATAAAGTTGAAAAACTATCAAAGAAATTTGACAGATTGGGGTAGCTTGATGTGCTGGCCTCTGTACTTCTCAAGTTTCATCGCAATTGTTCGATTAGTTTTTGCGTGAAGAAGTAACAAACATGTACGTACTTACTAACTGTCACAATTAGAGTAGGATTTGATTAATGTAGACACGGTAATAAAATCTTTCACAGCTAATATTTACTCAAACATATTGAATGGACGAAATAAAAATGGAGGATATAACTAAATAAAATAACAATATATATAATAATAACATAAGAATGAAATGTAAATACCTAGCTATATAGAAAAAGCTTAGTTTTAAAATATATTTGATGTGCTATTCGTAAATAATAACAGCCGCACGGGTCGATCGATCAGGTTAAGCTACGCTTGCCGCGGTTGGTGCTGGGTAACATAACTAGGTTACCCAGTTACTGGGTCGTGTTACCCAGTTACTGGGTCGTGGGGGTCAGATAGGCAGTCGCTCTATGTAAAACACTGGTATTTAGCTGCATTCGGTAAGACTTGAAGCCGTCTACGACATATTTGGAAAAACGCTGGGCAAATGATGGGTGCATAATTGTCGTAGCGCGATTGATAAGATTATAGAGGTATGAGGAACAAGGTGTAAAGTTCACTCATACCTATTAGGCCTACCACACGCTCAAGCTTCACCACAGTTTTCCCTGCGCAGGCTGGTTTGTACACGGAACACCGTGTAGAAATCGGCGAGTTTTACCAACCACACGCACGGTGTTCCGTGTACAAACCGGCCTGCGCAGGCAAAACTGTGGTGAAGCTTGAGCGTGTGGTAGGCCCATTAGATGATAAAGGAGGATCCTCCGACCAGACGGGTATTGTGTCTGGTGGGCAACTGCCCGACAGTTGATGTCGGGATATTTTATCTATTCGAGTGTTGTGGTAAACTCTGATTGCGCGATGTAGAATTTCTAAGAATAGTTCGCCTGTGGCATTGTAGATGGCGCCACTTTTCTTTTTGCGTTTTTCGATTTTGTTGCGAAGCATTTTTATTTGTAGTGCCACTACAAGAGAAAAGTCTTCTTTCCAGCAGGGTTGCGATAAAGAAGTTTATGGTTCAGATGTACTCGTACATTATTGGTAGGATGCATTGTAGGTATTATCTACAGGTAGATTTCATATACAGGAAAAAAAAAAAATTGTCAGTGCGCAAACTGTAACCACGTAGGGCGATATGATTCTAGAAAAGCCTAGCGTAGAAAATTAGCGTGTGTTATTAAAAAAAAAAAAATGCGTTTCCAAAGAATTTGACCGCGTAGGCTAAATATGTATCGTAAGGGCATAAATATCTTTTGCAGACAACCTCTACATTACCTAAGTATTGCACTTTTCTATGAAACAGCAGATTATTTTGTTTGTTGGTGTGTAAATTCATGGTTAGTTTGCGCACTGGTTAATTTTTATCTTGTTTATATAATTATACATAACGGGTAAAGAAAAATACTATACCCGCCGGATATTGATTACAATATCATTGCATTGTATAAAACAATGTCGCTTTTCGTGTTAGACGCTTATATCTTTTAAACTATACGCAACTGATTTTTATGCAGTTTTCATAGAAGGTTTATATGTATAATACACCTACTTCGTAACCCTAACTGGAGCTCACACAATACAGCTACAAAGTCAAAAACCAAAGTTCAACAATAAATACAAAAAAAAAAACCTTCCAATTTACGAACTAATTACCATCTCCTGGGGTGCGATCGACTTCACGACCGATTCGCCATGGACTGAGGGGAGTTATCTGCACAACAATAGGTAAATCAGACATGTGTGGCGCTCCCCTGGTGTAACGAGCGTAATGATACAGGTGACCGTTTTGTTTTGTATCGATTTTGTGCATGATTGGGTGTTGTGGTGTTGATTTTTATTAGGTAAGCAAGCAAAATGTATAGGTAGCTTAATTTTCAATCGTACTAGTTTTGCCAGATTTTGTCTCGCTTTCTAGGGATAGTACATTGTTGAAAAGGAAGAAAGGAACCTATTTATGGCGCCAACAATTTGAGCACATTTCTAACCGACTTCAAAAAAGAGGAGGTCCTCAATTCTTCTGTATCCACTAACGCCGTCAATTGTGGATGGATTTTGAAAATTCTTTTTTTTTACAGATAGTGTATGCTTCAGGGGTTTCCCATATAAATTTTACTAACTTTGATTCGGGAGTTTTTGCGTTATTAATTACAATTTTACGTCTCGATTTAACAAAGGTACTGTATTTTTTTTATGATGTTCGGGCATAACTCCGTCGTTTATATACGGATTTGCAAAATACTGTTTTTGTTCGCAAGCGATTTATTCCGAAATAGTCTCATTAAAACTTCATATAAATCTAATGATGCGTTTCGGAGACAGACAATATAACTCTTCAAAAAATTACAGCAAATCAACCGCTATTGCTGTTATCGCATAAATATGCATTGTTTTAACCCCAAGGATGATGAAACTTCGAATGGTGGTGTAGGTAAAATAATTATAAAGTGAAAAATATAATCTTTTTCCAAAAAAAAGAACAACTGACTTCCAAAAAAACACTAGGTACAAAGTGAAAAATAACTTTAATTTCGGAAGGCGGTGACAAAAAATTTAAATACATATATCCAAAGTCACCGACTTCCGAAATTAAACTTATTTTTCACTTTGTAGTGTTTTTTTATGCCTCTGATCAGGTTACTCCAAGCGTACTTTCCAAGTATGAGAAATTGAAAACTACCTACTTGTGTATATGCGTCGATCTTTGTACTAAATTCCAATCCTTTTAGGCATTTTATGTGTGAAATATTAAATGTAACTACGCCACAATACGAGATTCGTAGACCTCTACGACAAACTCAGTATCTCTAGTCACGAGCTACCAGCAGGCTTAGCACGAGCAGCGATTTGTCGACGGAAGAATAGACATGATTAGATATTAACTAAATGATGTACAATAGGAGACCTATGTTTTTCTATTAATTATCACCGTTATGCGTTCTAAACGAATCATGATTTTGTAAATAATCGTATATACTTTGTGGCCGTCGAGTAGAAAATTTGCTGTCGGTGAGATTTTGACAGTTTGGGAAGAAATATTCTTCTGAAATAGTCTACATTTATAAGGACCTAGACAAATATCGTTAGAAACGAAAGACTAAATGACAGATTGTAGAAGGATATCTACGGTGAGATATCAAAAATGTAGGAACGAAATGTCACTTTGTATTGAAAAAACACTGTCTATTCTTCGTAGAAATACAAAGCGTCATGCTAAGCTCGCTGGAATATGAGCTCATTAGGTTTATTTATTTTGCATTGGTGGATGGGTTTGCTCTTGACCTCGATCACGCTTGATGGAAAGCGATGTATGAGGTCTGTGATGGAACGAGCGTGCACAGAAGTTGCCTGATCACACTTTCTTTGAAGGTGGAAGGAAGGGAACACAGACGCTGGCAAAGAGTTCCACACTTTGGCTGAACTATTTTGATGTGGTAAGTAATAAAGATTAGGCTGTGTACAGCGGAGAAATTGTATAACACAATATCGTAAGAATGGCTTCATTTTGACAGTTTAACATCATTCATTGCGGTATTTACTTCGTTGAGCAGACAAATGTTTCGAACATATGAAGCAATGGATTAGCATCCTTCGAAATGGTTCAGATTGTGTGATTAACAGTATGTTAGGCAACTAGAGTGCAGGTTGCTAAGGTAGCTACTGCCTTATTCTCCACTCCACATATACCTGCACTGCATGTGAATGCTATGAGTAGAAACAGCCAGTGTTACTACAAGGTTTTTTTTTTGAAGTGGAAACTTTTTAAGGCGCGTTGGGAATTTTGGAGATGGGAAAAACAATTGAACTCGCGACACTGTTATCGTTCCCGACACCTTTGTATATACATAAGTACTTGCTTCCACCCATAGCTTCACTCGCGTGGAAGTCGTAAATTATTTCCCGGGAACATACTACCGGAATAAAAAGTATCCTATGTGTTAATCTAGGTCATAATCTATCTGTACGCCAAATTTCATCCAAATCCGTTCGGCCGTTTTTGCGTGAAAGAGTAACAAACATCCATACATACATCCGTATATCCATACATAGAAACTTTTACGTTTATCATAATAGTAAGGATGTACATATATTGTGTATTCCTGATGATTAAAAAAATACACACGTAATTGTTCAAGTTTTCACTTCTGTCGGACTCCCGGAGTGCCATTGTTTTTTTTTTTTTTTTTTGAGGGTGTGAAATTGTCAAATAACTTCTCTCGGTCTGGGCGGAACTAGGCGTGTCAGACTTCTACTGACTAAAACCCACCCGTGTTCCTTCTGTTGCTTGATTGCCAGGAGCCACGGTATCGCGGCCTCAAAAATTAATCCGCGTTTAAAAATGTGCAAAGGATTGTGGATATATAGAGCAGTGGTGGCCCAGTGGTATCGGTCTCGACTTACGAATTGTAGTTCGTAGGTTCGAACCCAGACAGGCGCTTTAATTTGTGTAAAATTAATTTCATCACCACTGCTCTCAAAACGGTGAAGGAAAACATCGTGAGGAAACCGGCATGTCCTAGAACAAATCATTCGAAGACATGCGATTTCTACCAACCCACACTAGGGCCGCGTGGTGGATTTCGGCCCACCCCCCTCACCGAGAGGAGGCCTGTATCCCAGCAGTGGGAACATTGTAGGCTGATTATGTATTATGTAAAAGATTGTGGTAAAGTGACAAAGGGCTTACAGTGTAGTCCAAGACTATAGGATGTCCACAAGCAATAACTTTACAGTTATTAAAACTTGAACAAAGAAGACTTGAAAAGCTATAATATTACCGAAAATTGCCTCTATTTCTACCCACACCCCCCAGCAATCCGCAGCAATCATACCTACCTCCCTTAATAGCACATCGTCTCTTCTGGGAAGCGAGGGCGGTTGTCATGGCAACGCGCCGCATCAACACGCCACCCATCCGCACGATCGCACACATACAGGCGTGTGACTGTACAGGTGACCTGCTTAGGTTGGGAATACAATGGGAGGAAGTTATCTGAGAGCTTATATTTATGGGACACAAAGGCCCATAGACTCAAGCATAAAACTAGTTTTAAGCCATTAAATCATATCACGTTTCCGTTTCTTAGAAATAGGCCTCCTCCCGATGAGAGAGAGTGCGGCGTTCCGGGTTGGTAGATGTCACATTCTAAAACATGCCGGTTTCCTCATGATGTTTTCCTTCACCATTATCAGAGCAGTGGTGATGAAATAATTTACACAAAGTAAAGCGTCTGTCTGGGTTCGAACCAACGACCTACATACAAACTCGTAAGTCCCGGCTATTACCGGCTTTTACATTTAAATGTTAATTTATTAACCTCAATGAGTGTTGAGGTTCTATTTTACGGGAAAAGTAGTAAGATCAAACTCTTGAGCAAGGATAAAGGTGTTAAACGAAAATTTTGTTAAAATGGAACGAAGGAACTGTTCACAGAGTTCCTTTTAATGTGGTCAGTTTCAATAATAACTAATAGAACTATTTTAGTCTGATCCCTGAAGATCGGGTTACACTTTCACTGTAATGTTGGTTCCTAAAATATAGCAGGTTTGTTTTGTAAACTCGTCAAGATATGCCACGAAAGCTTATCTTTAAATGCTACATTTTATCTGGCAGTCTTGAATAAACCTATTTAGAATAATAATAGTGGAGGACTCATTGCATCAACCAAAAACAACTTCAACGCGAATAATTATAATTTCTAGAGAAAAACAATCACATTCCTCGGTGTGCCTCTCACCGTATTCATCACAATTTGCTAGTGTGCGTGTTTCAGGTCGACATTTATCTGGCGCGGCCACGTCACGATGTCATATACTCTGTCATATGGCGCACGAGTACATTAGCGAGCCGAGTACCTACTCGTATGTGATAGGGACGCCGCTCATAGACATAGAACGTGGAAGGACACCAAGTGGAGGGCATACATTTCTAATGTTTAGTTTGTTTAAGATAGCTTTGCACTGATTTTTTATCAAGATTTATAAAATTATTCATACGTGAAGCAAACATTGTAGGTGGTCATTGAAGAACTTTTCAATGACCACCAACGTTCACCTACCAGGCTACATGAATACTTGTTGAGCGGCAGTTAGGTATCCTACTCATACGTTTGTTTATAAGTATATGTTTGTTACTTAATCACGCAAAAACGGCTTAATCAATTTGGATGGAATTTGGCACACTGATAATTTATAACCTGGATAATACATAGGATACTTTTATCCTCGCAGTACGTTCCTGTGGGATAATTTTCGACCTACACGTGGGCGAAGCGGTGTACAAAACCTACTATATAATACAAGAAACTAATCCAATTGTAGTGACTATTAGTACAGATGATTAAAATATATCCCTCTTTTTCGATGATCTGCGTTGCTAATAGCAGCGATGTTCACGCAAATAGGACGCTCGGTAGATAGGGACGTCTCTAGGTGTTTGTCCTATCGATTTTGTGTTCAATTATAATGGGGTTTGGCTTGCTGGCTTTAAGGGTTTTCTTTGGACACGTCTGGTTTAGAAATACAAAGTTATAACGATAATGTTTTCATTCTTAGTAACCTGTCGAAGGGCTCGTAGCTAAGTAATAAAAGACGCACGGATCTATTGATCTGGTTAAGCTACGTTTTTTCTAGCTCCCTGATACTATTGCTGTCAGGATGAGATCGTGGTGTCTGTACCTACTGTCAGTTCTACCCTATGGTATATGGTATGGGATCCATATGGTATGAGACGGTGAGGAAACTACCTATGCTTAGGCCCATGCCGCAGCTTGAACGGCCAGTTGTACTCTCGTTCCAAAAAAAAAACACCCCTTCATCATCATAATTTGTATTGTGACTCTTCTGGCTCATCGATATTATAATTGCCAGGCAGTAGCAGTGGTGCCTGAACTATCAGCACACCATCGCGGGACAATGAGGACACCACCAGCTCGGAGTCCATGCCTGGGGGCAGCTTGAACTGTTGGTTGTACTCTTGGTACAAAATAAAAACACCCATTAACCATCATATTTATATTGATACTCTTCTGGCTCATCGATACTATAGTTGTCAGGCAGTAGTAGTGGTGCCTGTACTGTCAGCACACCATCGCGGGACAATGACGACACCACAAGCTCGGGGTCTGTGCCTGGGGGCAGCTTGAAATGTTGGTTGTACTCTTGGTACAAAATAAAAACACCCATTAACCATCATATTTATATTGTTACTCTTCTGGCTCATCGATACTATAGTTGTCAGGCAGTAGTAGTGGTACTTGTACTGTCAGCATACCATCGCGGGACAATGACGACACCACCAGCTCGGGGTCTGTGCCTGGGGGCAGCTTGAAATGTTGGTTGTACTCTTGGTACAAAATTAAAACACCCATTAACCATCATATTTATATTGTTACTCTTCTGGCTCATCGATACTATAGTTGTCAGGCAGTAGTAGTGGTACCTGTACTGTCAGCATACCATCGCGGGACAATGACGACACCACCAGCTCAGGGTCCGTGCCTGGGAGGAGCTTAAACCATCGGTTGTACTCTAGATACAAAATAAAAACACCCATTAACCATCATATTTACATTGTTACTCTTCTGGCTCATCGATACTATAGTTGTCAGGCAGTAGTAGTGGTACTTGTACTGTCAGCACACCATCGCGGGACAATGACGACACCACCAGCTCGGGGTCTGTGCCTGGGGGCAGCTTGAAATGTTGGTTGTACTCTTGGTGTAAAATAAAAACACCCATTAACTATCATATTCATATTGTTACTTTTCTGGCTCATCGATTCTATGGTTGTTCTTGTCAGGCAGTAGTAGTGGTGCCTGTACTGTGAGGACACCATCCCGGGACAACGAGGACACCACCTGCTCGGGATTCGTGCCTGGTGGCAGCTTGAACTGTCTGAGGTACTCGTGAAACACTGTCGTGTCTTTTGTTTTTTCTTCATGGGTTGCATTGACAGTTAGCACGTCATTAAGGACCTTCACCTTTACCTGGAAGAAGTATCAATTAGTCGGAACGGTTCCTTGTGTTTTATGACTTCGCCCTAAGAAGTATTTAAGATACCTAAGATTTACTTTCAGAATTTCTGTCAGCTTAACGCTATGCTGTGTGCTTGTTTAACGATGCCTTAAAAGTAACAGATGGTTTGTACCTAATACTGTCGCAACAAGGTCGGGAGTAAATCGGTAATATCAATGGTCCAATTGTGAGGGGCTTGTGGCTAAGTAGATTGACCAGGTTAAACTACGCTTGCCGCGGTCAGTTCGTGGACGGTGAGTATCTTTACATACCAAGACCCCTCCGTGCCTCGGAAAGCATGTTAAGCTGTTGGTTCCGGCTGTCATTTGTGGATCTTTGGCAGTCGTTACAGGTCGTCAGAAGCCCGAAAATCTGACAGCCAGTCTTACCAAGAGTATCTTAGTACCCAGTAACTGGGTTGTGGAGGTCAGATAGGCAGTCGCTCCTTGTAAA
Source organism: Polymixis flavicincta (assembly GCA_949987655.1). NCBI lineage: Eukaryota > Metazoa > Arthropoda > Insecta > Lepidoptera > Noctuidae > Polymixis > Polymixis flavicincta. The sequence continues at coordinate 13,596,211 of OX465188.1, read as the reverse complement.
ATCCTAGTATATAGGTGCATTTAGTTAGACTGGAAGCCGATCCCAATATAGTTGTAAAAAGTCTAGGCAGACATTGATGACTACAGAAACCTAAGTTCTGTGGGATTGTGAGAATATAGTTAGGTGGTTTCGTACCTCAGAAGGATCAAACTGGCTGACGTCAAACTGTAGCTTCAAGGCTTTGTCTTCCCCTTCACCAATCACCAGTGGGGAATTTTGGAGAGCTTCCCAGTTGGAAGGTATGTGGCTAGACTGGACGGTGGAAGTGCCGCCGTAACATTGCGTCAGGTCAGAGCTGAAAGGGAAGAAAGGCAGAAAAAATGGATAAGATAAGGTTTTGAATCCTACTTCCTTCAATATTATAAATGTGAAAGTTTGAATGTTTGTTACTCAATCACGCATTACCGGTTGAACAGATTTGGATGATATTTGACACACATGTAGATTATAACCTGGATTAACACATAGGATCCTCTTTATCCCGGTAGTGTGTTCCCGTGGGATGATTTTAGATCTCCACGCGGGCGAAACCGCTAGCGAAAGCTACTAGAAACATTATTTATGTTTAACTAGCTTTAGCCAGCGGCTTCGCCCGCGCGGAACGTTCATCCCCTGTTTAACTCCCTTAGGGTTTGAATTTCGAAAAATCCTTCCTTATTCCTTGTCAACATTATAAAGGCAACCTCTGTGCAAAATTTCGGCTTTCAAGGGTTTGGGCTGGGCGTTGATGAGTCAGTCAGTCAGTCAAGACTTTTCTTTTTATTAATATAGATAACTAGCTTCCGTCAGCAACTTCGTTCGCATGATTTTCGTTTCCACCTCGTGGCAGCCCATCACTCGCCCGGTCAATAACTTCGTTTTTGCTTACCGTTCTTTCTGACTTTGTTTTTCTTCTTGCTCGGTTTCTAAGGGTCGAAGCGATGTTAATAGCCTTCCTCAATAATTGGGCTGTATTATCCGAAAGGAATTTTCGAAATCCCACTTCGAGTTCCAGACATAATCCCCTACATCAACATCATCATTTCAGCCGAAAAACGTCCACTGCAGGACATTGGCCTCCCCCAAATTAACTCCCAAGATGATGATTATCGTCACTCATTTATTATAGGTAGGTACCGTGCCCTGCCTAATCATTTGTTTACCCTAAAAACGAGGTGTTAACCAGCGAATTGCGGTATTTCTACAGCGGGGTTCAGAAGTCGATGGGTTAGGTTTTGATGCTAATGAATACTAAAAAAACACGTTTGTACGATAATTTTACAAAAAGTTGTCATCATCATCATATTTCAGCCGAAAGACGTCCACTGCTGGACATAGGCCTCCCACAAGCATCACCACTGCGACCGGTTCTGTGCATCTCGCATCCAGCGGATTCCTCTGGCTTCCACCAGGTGAGCGGTCTACCATGTGGAAGGCCTTTCAACGGCCCGTCTTCCAGTACGCGGTCGCTACTCTAGGAACTGTTCGCTCATATATCACCTGAACTTATTCATTTGCTGGTCTATTCGTTTCATCTCCTGGTTGAATCGTTCTTTCATAAAGGCATATGTATTGTCGAAGATCGTCAAGTCTGTTAACTGTACGGGAACGTTCTGTTTTATTTGTACTACAGAATTTTTCTTAGATGGCTTGCTCGTAGGTTTTGTAGACATTTTGACGGATTATCAAGCGGGAATTTTGTGGAAAAGCATGAATTTGGTTTGATTGGAAATAATTTGTTGTTTTTAGGCTATTACATGATTTTTGTTTTGAATGACGTTTCCTATCATTTTTTTATCGTCTAGTGTGTCACTGCAGGTCATCTATGGTCTTCTGCCACAGAGCAAAATTATTGTCTTCTGCGTTTATTTCTTTTTGGTATAAAAGTTTGGTAATTCTTTACCCACTTTAAATAAATAAAATGCCATTATCTACGACTAAGAATCTCAAACAAGATGAAAAATATAATGCGAAAATAAAATTGCAATAATAAAAAGTCAATTAACCTTTCACCATCTCCAAATGTCAGTGTTGCCAGATAAGTTAACGTTCCCCCTGAGATGTGGTATTTAGGCGCCCTTAGGGGGCGGACGGACAGATTGACAATCACCCCGCTGCGCTGCTGCCATGGTGACGGCGGTCTAAACACGGCCCTATTAATCTCGATGCGAGGGCGTGCCGAATTCGTAGGGTAACCAGAGCTTTATGAGATTAGATTTTACGCAACAGGGCGTGACGTAACGATAATATTATTAGTAAGTATTGACTTATTAATGTTGTGATGATAAATTAATAGGTATCAACTCATTCATAATGGAACGTACAAATGCAATACTTAGTCATTTTCACAGTGTGTAGTTACAAAGCAACTTACTTGTTTTAATTTATTTGAAACATACGCTGCAGAAGTGATTTATTTAGAGTTAAAACTAACTCTATTTTATAAGCAGTTAGGTTAAAAACAATATTTATATTGAAGCATCAATACAATCAATTTAACAACCAAGAGCAGTACAAATGTATGATTTTATTAATTTTGTTATGATATTGATTTCGATCAACAACAAAAAAACAAAACCACAAACAACATCTGCTATTATCGTCGACCAATCACATCATAATCTTTCCCTAAAAAAGAAAAATACAACAATAATTATTTCACCAAATGGCAACCCTAAGTGGCGAGGGCGCGAACCACCGCCAAATTGGCGGGAAAGCTCCCTGTTTGACAGATCATTTTTTATTCCGTTCGGAAATGCGGTACCATTGTTCCACTGATTACCAGGTGGTCAGGAAGTGAATTTTATGCTTGCATTATTTATGTATACCTACATAGTGGTTCTATTATTATAATTTATTTTATTATACGTGATTAATTATTTGTAAATAAATCATTTAGTGTCAGAACCAATATTCCATTGATTGTTATTAAATAAATAGACACATTAAAAAAAGATTTAGAAAGTTCATTGCATAGTCTATTATATGGTACAACTGACCCTCTGACTCCGAGGTTGTTGTTATTTCTTCGCTACCGACTCGACCAACCTAATATAGTTTTTTAAATATTATTGACGAAAAAAGTTTTGTATAAACCTACTAGAATAAAATCATTTATTCTATTATTTTTAATAATTGAACATCACTAAACTTAATAACAACAGAATTACCGTTCGCCCTCTCAAAGAGATTTTAATCAACAAAATACAAGATATTAAAGGGGAGGTCGGGGTAGCGTTTTTAATTCCCGTAAAACGTCACGTCATATCTCGGGGGAGAGTGGGCAAACATTGTTATACCGTTGTTACTAGGTGTATGTTTGTGTTAAGTCAATATGTTTGCGTGGGTGCTGGGAAGTTGGGTGGACAGGGGTTTGCGTATGTTTTGTTTAGAGGTCTGGAACTGTTCGAATGTTTTGTACTGTAATCCTTACTATTCAACTGATAGCCTACTACCTATCTATACAGAATACATTTATAACCAGTGCGCAAACTGTAACCATGAATTCAGCATATCATTCTAGACGCCCCCAGCGCAGACATTTTTCGTCAGTAAAACAAAAAAATATATCGCTGTGTCATAGAAAAATGCAATACCTATGCGGTCAAAAAGTATGGAACAGCAGACGGTCAATGAAAACGCCAAACAGAGGCCTAGCATTTTCATTAGCCGTCCCCCGACTTGACAATGCCTTGATCAAAATATTACCTTCAACTTAAAAGGCCTATAAATATTATTTTTGTACGTTTTAGAGTTTTTGTTTGGGTCGAGGTTTTTTTAAATTTTTAATTTAATGTATTAGTTATAATTACTATAATGCAAGAACCAAGCTTTATTTACATAAAGATGTCCCTTGAAAACAGTACGAGTACCTTCCCTTTGCAGTGACTTAGCGTACATAAGAGCAAAGAAAAGCATTGATCACGTACTTACTTACGGCTTATTTATTACGTATCTCTTTTATCTTCAGGATTTTCCCTCATCAATAAGATTAAGGATTTCCCATCCGTCAGAAGAAAACTCGTTGACGGACTAGTTATTGATTTTTATATTTGCTTCATCAAATCAGACGTCACTACTAATCTAGCTAACATTTTATCGCCTCCAATTTAAAAAAAAAATGAAGTGCTACCTACCTCATCATAATTGTTAACCGAATCACCATTACGTCATTACCTAGTGACATTAATGACGTCACAATGACAAAAGTCATTTAGTGACGTTATGAATTCGTTTGAAAATGGAAGGCGTGGTTATGACGTATAAGGTACAGTTCTTATTAACGTGTGATTCATTTTGCTGTCGGCCATTGGACAAAGGTTTCTGCGTCTTTGTATTGGTTTGGGTTTTCATTCATTGTCTTTTATTGAAGCAGAAATGTTATAATAAACTTGAAGTTATTCGTAACCAATTTTCTTTCAGAGGTATCTGTCTCACTTCCTGTAAAACTGCATCAATATTTATGAAGACCATAATAAGTTTATAATGTTCCCACTACTTTTTAATTCTAACACTGTAATTTGAAACCATGTAAAAGCCAATAATTTTAAAAGAGTAACCGTGGTGTTTCTTGCCGGTTCTTCTCCATACGAGACAACCAATATTGGAATCGTGGATCTAGTGTCTGACGTTTCATAAGTGCCCATGTTAGGTTTATGTTAAATAAAATATTTTAATTTGATTTGATTTGCTAGCCGGCCTCCTCTCTTCGAGAGAGAGTGGGCCGTTTTCTATCACGCGACCAGTGCGAGTTGGTAGACGTCACATGTCTAGTTCTAGGATATGCCGGGTTCTTCAATTCACGATGTATTCCTTACAGGATAAAAATATAGATAGATACTTATAGTAAGAGAAAATTGACATTGAGTAATATAACAATAAAAATAGTGTGACATGTAGTAATAATTTTAATTGACATTTATGTAATTTTATTTTAATGACATGAATTATTCATCTGACAATTTGTATTTTTAGTCCTTTGACATTACTTATTCTGAATTTATTTTATGTTGTGTTATGTTATTTTAATAATTATACAATTAGATTATTGATAATGTACCTAAATATTTGCATATCTTTTTAGGTAATGATACAGTGTACTTTATATTTACCTGTAATATGCAAATAAATTATTTGATTTGATTTGACCGTTTTGAGAGCAGTGGGCCGTTACCACTGGGCCGCCAAGACTTTGAAGAGGTTCAAGATCTAGTCGTAATGTCAACTCAGTCCTGCCAGGGGTGCGGGTTGTTCGAAAACGATCCCGTGGCCGCTGGTACACAGGCTACTGAGGGAACACGGGTGGGTTTTAGTCAGTAAGTCTGACACGCCCACCTGCTCCACCCAGAGCGGGAGAAGTTATTTGATGATTTCCCACGCTCAAAAAAAAAAAAAAATCTCAACTCAGTGACAATCAATGTCAAAAATGTACTGAAACTCGAGGTATTTTTGACAGATTGAGACTGAGATCAGACTGTGAGTGAACGTTCTTATAACTACGGGATTTATTCCTATTTCTCCATAGAAATTGTAGTACTTAGTTGAAATGACGTTCGTCCTGTAATGAATTAAATCAACATAGGTAATTTTCCGTTTTCCCATTATTTTTATTTATTTATATTATACTTTATTGTACACCACAAAAAATTCATTACAAAAAAAAAAACAATACATTACAAAATATACAATGGGCGGCCTTATCGCTTTCCGCGATCTCTTCCAGGCAACCTTGGCATGGACAGCGATTGGTCTGGATCTAAAATGGGGATGTTGTTGGCACAAATAATAAATATACAATATACTAAAATAGATACACAGATATATACATATCCTATCCTATATAATAGATACATAAATATATAAGGAACGAAAATAAATGAAGACTTATTAACATCGAAAATTACAGTAAAGTATGAGAACCTGATTACAATGACAGGTGATCCTTGATGAGTCAACACATATAATAGACCAGGGTAGAAGCCTTTAAAAATAATGAAAAGTGAAAAAAAATTATAATAGAATGAGACCCATTAGAAAAGGAGGGAAATATGATAAAAATGAAAGGAAAAATAATTTACGGGCGATCTGAGGTTGGGAAGGGGATGGGGGTGAGTTTTTAAGGGTGAAAAACGGTTTTTCTCGATTTCCGGCAAAACTAAAAGTCCTATCGAAAAAAGTCAAATGGAAAAGTTGTAGATAATAAAAAGATCTAAAACTTTTGTATTTACACTTTTTTCACATAACCTCAAAATTTATGTGAAAAATTCAAAAAACCAAGTTTTTGGTTTTTTATTTTTATCTTTTACAAATTTTTTTTTTTAACGAAATTTTGTGAAAACTTACCTTTTTATGTCCCAAATACGCTGTAATTTATTTAATTAAAAATATTTATATTTTCACCTTATTTTGAATTAATATCGAAAAAACACCCTAATTTTCAATCGAAAATTCACCCGTCAAAATATCAGCTTTTTTCAAAAAGTTGGTGTGGTTTCTGTTCGTTGGAATCTCTACTTTCCGATGGTAAAAAAAAATATATATGTTACTATGGTCAATCTTCTCAGAAAATGCAAAAATTCAAAAAAAACTTGAATTCGAAAATTGCAAATGATACAAACTGATTCATCCATACTGATAATCTGAAAAGACAAAATCGAATTAATAATGTCTACACTATTTAATCGTGAATAAACTCCCATGAAAAAAAATTATTAAAGAAATCAATGTCAAAATGTATAAATAATATATTATAAATCTATAAAAAAGTATAAAATATATATGAAAATCGGCCAAAAGTTTGTTTTATTAGAAATATATTTACGATATTATATTTTATATACATTTTAAATATATTTTTTATAGATTTTGAAATTTTTTTTTTTTCATGGGATTAACTAAATTTGTTTGTGCAAAATCTTTTTATTATCTACAACTTTTCCATTTGACATTTATACATTTTGACATTGATTTCTTTAATATTTTTTTTTTCATGGGAGTTTATTCACGATTAAATAGTGCAGACATTATTAATTCGATTTTGTCTTTTCAGATTATCAGTATGGATGAATCAGTTTGTATCATTTGCAATTTTCGAATTCAAGTTTTTTTTGAATTTTTGCATTTTCTGAGAAGATTTACCATAGTAACATATATATTTTTTTTTACCATCGGAAAGTAGAGATTCCAACGAACAGAAACCACACCAACTTTTTGAAAAAAGCTGATATTTTGACGGGTGAATTTTCGATTGAAAATTAGGGTGTTTTTTCGATATTAATTCAAAATAAGGTGAAAATATAAATATTTTTAATTAAATAAATTACAGCGTATTTGGGACATAAAAAGGTAAGTTTTCACAAAATTTCGTTAAAAAAAAAAAAATTTTGTAAAAGATAAAAATAAAAAACCAAAAACTTGGTTTTTTGAATTTTTCACATAAATTTTGAGGTTATGTGAAAAAAGTGTAAATACAAAAGTTTTAGATCTTTTTATTATCTACAACTTTTCCATTTGACTTTTTTCGATAGGACTTTTAGTTTTGCCGGAAATCGAGAAAAACCGTTTTTTACCCTTAAAAACTCACCCCCATCCCCTTCCCAACCTCAGATCGCCCGTAAATTATTTTTCCTTTCATTTTTATCATATTTCCCTCCTTTTCTAATGGGTTTCATCCTATTATGATTTTATTTGGTTTTAAAAATTATCGACCCTGGACTATAAAGACTGCGCGCGTTTAATTTCAATTTATCGAAATTTATTTTTGCATTGAAAGAGGATGTTTTTCATTTATAATTGACAATTAAAATCAATAAAGTAATCCTCATTTCGCTTAGAACAGCGTCATGGGTTGTATCAAATCAATGAAATGAATTAATTACTTCATACACGTTTTTCCCTGTGCTTTGGGAAGTTTATCCCACCGCTGGGCGCGGGATGTGATACGATCTCACGCCGCTCGCGTGTTCAGTTACAGTTTGCGCACTTATACAACCATTACTATGGGTTTGGGTTGGTGGGGCGAGAAATAATCGTTTTTAAAGGTGAGTTAGAAATTTTGCAGTAATAATGAAGTATTTTACCAGTGTCGTTTTCTGGTCTTGTAATACTAATATTTACATTGACATCTTTCTTTAAGGAGTAACCGGGAGAAGTTGGAAAGTCGAATGTTGCCATATTGTTTGCTACTCCTTCTTATCATCATCCTTCAACGATTATCTAATTTAGGGTTATTCCAGCAAGTGGGTCATACTCTGGACAGCACTGGAGTCAAATCCCACATTGCACTGATGGTTGATTAAAAACTGTAGGTATATCTACCTAGTAATACGTGAAGAAAAAACTTTGTACCAATTTTTACGAAAATAATGAGGACGGCGGAGTATGTAATTTTCCACAGTTAAAGTTCATACGGAGAAGATTTGCAGATAGCTTATATTTGTATATCATAATGCATTAGAAATACATTAAGTTTTAAATGAATCACGGTCGAATTTCGTCCACTGGGAGACAACTAGTTCTTAAAAAGCGTCAGTACTCCTGTCCATACATGATTATGACATCAGCGGGGTCTTCACATCACTATAAAAATAAGATTTGGCTGTTATCAAACTTTTTTCCCTCAGAATCGAGAACCAATAGTACTATCCAGTTCGTCCTGCGCGTGTTTCTGTTGATGCAGACCAATTTACTGATTGTTCTGCCGGAGTGGCGGCCGCCGTGAGCAAATTGATGGGGACGGGGTCTGTGTCGTGATACCCAGCTCTAATCAGCGGTAATGAAATATTACGTCGAAGAGGGACCTTGTGGATGGTATTGGCATAATTTTGATGTACGTAATAGGAGTATACTTTAATCTTTTTCATCTTTTAGCGACGGTAATTTCGACTATGCCTATAAAAAAGGAATTGCTAAATCTGATTTTTGTTCGAGACTTTTTAACCGTCCACCCTAATTCTTTATAATCTGAATAACTTTGAAATATATTGATAGATCCATTGCTTCATTTGCTCAAAAAAGGTGTCTGCTCCACAACGTAAATAACGCAATGAATGTTGTTGAACTGTCAAAATTAAAGCAAGCCAGCTACTGATAGTGTATAACGACATTACTCGACACCTCACTACGCAGTATAGGTTTTTTACAAATTGCTACGTTATGATTCCAAGTAACATTTTCGTCCAAACTCATCGCTCTTAGTGCTTGGCGTCTGACCAAAGATACAACTGATAGTCATATCTCGTACACGACTAACGTAACTGACGTTAGTACTGTGAGGACTAACGAGCCCTCTGTGTGTGCGGAGTGACGTTAACTACAATAAAACGCACATTCGCGTTAAAATATGAGACTTCACGTTTATTTCAAGAGTTAGATGCTTACAAGTCCGCGCCTGTCAAAAGAATGAAAACTCCCGGAACAAAACCTTTAAATAATGAATGACGTTTATATTCTAGAACGTCCTGACTGTTCGAACATAGACAAAGCCCAATCGTTGGCTGCCAGTATGTGTGTGAGGTTGCCTTCGGTAGACGAACAAGCTATACAGTACTGTGGGCCAGCCTACAATAGAAACGTTAAAATAGTGCATAATAATAACGGTTAATCGGCCACTGCCCATCGAGTGTCTTAAGATAATATATGAAAACGCTCGACGGCAGGCCAATAAACGCCCATTAATTAAGGCTACACAGATACTGTAGTGCGTCTACCGAGTTTATGGAGGTTCGAATTTATGGTTTTCATGTTATCATACGAAAGCGAGAGGCCTCTTTATATCCCCGTATCCGAGCAAGGTCCAACAACATTCTGAAAGTCCTTTTCTTACACCAGGTTTGCAGTCAACTTGTCTATTTGATTTATTTTGTTTTCATTTTGTGGTTTACTCACTAACACAAATATGGATGAAAGAATATTTTCAATTAAAGTGATTATATCTTCGTACCTTCTTCTTAGCGTGTCGATAGCATAGTCGTTACTTACTTTTTTCTTAATTTTGTTTTTTTTGTTTTTTGGCCGCATATTGCCACTCAAAAAATTTGGAATGTTATCTTTGCACTCTATGAATTTTGAACTGCTTATTTTTAAAGTTTATTTTTAAATTTAAATTATAATGTTAAATTTTGATTGAAGCAATAATTTTTTTTTTTTTTTTTTTATTTATTCTCACTTCGATTACGATTTTTTTTATTGTATAATTTTCTATTCTCATTTCGATTGTTTTTTTTTATTATGATTGTTTTTTTAAATTCTTATTTCGATTATGATTTTGTTTTTTAACTAAATGTTGTTAATACTTATAAATAATGAGCTATTTTTTAAGTAAGTGCTGTGTACGCCTGTAAGTGACAAATTCACCATAACTAAATCCAAATGTTATTTTGTTATGTTAATGTTCCTAGTGAATAAGTCGTTGGTGTACCTTTTAAATAATTAGTCTAAAAACAGTCAGCCCAGAATTTAGCTACGAGTTTGTCACTTTCAGCAGCGTCTATCAACATGTAGCGTGCAGACAACAGGACACGCCGAATGCATTATTTAGTGCCCCATTGTTTGTACGACAGCACCACATTTACTATCCAGAAAAAAAAAAAAAGGGCGGCGTCATCTGTGAATCTCCACCTGAGCAGGATTTCTTGGCTTCGGCCTACCTAAGTCTAAACTCGAATGTCGATATTCTCAGAAGATACTTTGTTGCTTGTTATTTCAACAGTAATTCCATATTTGACTCATACTTTTTCTAACCGCGCCAGTTGACTCTCCCTTTTCCACGCATCGCACCATGAAAACGCATTTACACCAACATAAACGAATCATCATGTATTAATCCGTAACGAACGCAGATAAAACATCAAATATATTCCCCTCATAAAGGTGATCTCCCTAGTCGCGTGCGCACGCGCAGATGAACGTAATCACATCGATCATTGATCCAGAGGGCGGTTGATTAACTGCTAAATGGATTGGTAAAAGGTAAAGTAATGATGTTGGTTAATGGAACGGAAAAAAATGGATTATTGGCAACTTATTTCTTTTTAAAGTTACTATTGAGTATGGTTTGGGTGTTGATATTTTAAATTGTTCGAGATTTAAAAAAGAAATCTAAGTAATGGTTTCAGGTACAATTTAAACCCTAAAAAAACTCTCTTAAAAGTGTGAAACTAGAAAATATTCTCATCTGAAACCCGTGGTAGTTAACATGCCATTTTGCCCTAATCTTATCGCTTTCTACTGTAGAGTGTGCTTTGTTAGATTAGGGTAAGTGTCATAGTTGATGGCTATGTCCTCTAGGGGCGCCATATTCAATTTAATGTGACGTCATATAGCCTATAGCCTATAACATGTGGACGATCAAGGCTCTTCTAACAATGCCTTATTTGACAAATTATGATAAGTAGTTTAGAAGTTTATGACGGAACAGATAAATTTACACACATACGTACATAGTCGCATATACGTAATAATGCTTTAGTTGGATAAAAAGCTGGATCCGTCTAATAAAAATTGGAACACCTTTGGTTCCTTATATGATATCCACACCCAAAAAAAAGTTGCTGAGTAGAAATTTGTAATGCCTTAAAATGCTATGGAAGCTGATGACTTAATAAGGCTTTCGAGGCCTCCGGGCTCGCCAATGTGTCAAACAAACCCTTCCTTTGCTGATAGTCTTCACAGTAACCATTTAGCCAATACTGCATAACCTTATCATATTTCCCTTATACATGCTCGTCACACATGGAGGCGCCACCGGCGTCGCAGGCGCAATCACGACGTTATTGTTGTAGAGGAGATCGTGCATAATCGTGATGCAGCCGCGTGATGCACCCGGCACGAGCCATCCGCGTGCTGTCTCACTCTAGCATGACATGTACTTACTTACATACTAGGGTATAAGGGGACTAGGTATGTAACCAGGCGCGTTCGCAGCTAAAGACTTTGGGGGGGAGGGCGGTCACAGATGAAGACTACATATACAATAACAAAATTTATCATATTTTCGAAAAATTACTATTTTAAGAAGGTTTACCTTTACGGCTTTGGGGGTGTCAAGACCCCTAGGACCTCCCTTCAGACCGCTCCTGTATGTAACATTCAATATGTCAACCCGAAAAAGCTGGATATTATGGGACATCGAAGGTAAGTTCTCGATTTCTAATAATTATTAATAGTGGTATCACAGTAGTCGAAATTCGACCATTTCATTATTACCCACATAAAAATATTAGCTTTTCCAATCCTTCTCCATACAAACTTTAACTGTGCTTCATACTCCTCCGTCGGTGCCATTTTCGTGTTAAGGGTTACAACGTTTTTGCTTCACGTATTAGTGAACAGATTGCCGTGCAAAGGTGGTATGGATATAATCTTGCTTGATAAACGGATTGCAGATAAGTAGATGCTGTCACACTTGTTAGTGATTGTCATGGAAATCATGTCACTTGGTTTAAATAGGTTCATTTTATTTATGTAGATTATTTTACAAATTCTGAATAGAGAACGTTGTAGGCCCTACAGACTGTAGATTTGTAGACGTTTTTTTATTCTTTATTTTCATTCCTCTAAGTACCTGGTACTTATTGACAGGCCTGCACTGTCCTCTAGAATTATCACTGTAATTTGAAAACATTGTTTAAGCCAAGTATTTTTTAAAAAGTAACCGTGGAATTTGTTGCCGGCTCTTCTCCATAGGAAGCGACAATTTGGAACCGTGCACCTAGCTTCTGACGTTTCATAAGTGCCCATGCAGGTTTATGTGAAATAAAATATTTAGATTTTGATTGACATATCTTCTGTTATGGGTAATTTCTTTAAGACTTTGATGATATGTACAGATGCTTTGTTTATACTCCTGAATATCCGATAGCAGTGGTGGCCCATGGGCCTCGACTAACGAGTTACAAGTCGTGAGTTCCATTAGGACTTTGTATTTAATTTCATCACCACTGCTCTCAAAACGGTGAAGGAAAACCTTGTAAGGAAACCGGTATGTCCTAGAACCAAAATTTGAAGACATGTGACGCGCACCAACCAGCACTGAGCCGGCGTGGTGGATTACGGCCCACTCCCTTTCGCAGAGAGGCCTATGTCACAGCAGTGGGAGCATTATATACTGATTATGATCCGAAATCGATCATAATCAGTCAGACAGGGTTTTTTTTGTTTTTTTTTTGGGTGGGAAATCATCAAATAACTTCTCCCGCTCTGGGTGGAGCAGGAGGGCGTGTCAGACTTTTACTGACTAAAACCCACCCGTGTTCCTTCAGTAGCCCTTAAGCCAGGGGCTGTGGTGTCTCTTTCGAACAAACCCGCACCCCTGGCAGGCATCGGCCCTTGCGGGCCCCATCAATTTTTGTGCTGACATCTCTTTGAGGCGCGCGTGGAACACAACGCGCCGTCGACTTGGCCTTGGTCCTTACCGGACAGCGAGCTACCCATTACTCGCCGTCCGCAAGCCCATGCCTACGGTGGCCGGAAATCGGCCTGGGATTCCCGACGCCCAGGGCGTCTCCGTATCCTGCGGCGGCTAGGGTCGCGAGGGCGCATATGCTGCCTCTCCCTCACGTGCACCGCCTCCCTCTTCGCGAGCATCACTGCTTCGCTGAAGGAGGTGACGGCTCCCCATGCCCTCTCGCTCCGTACCATGGCCTGGACCAGGGCCGGACGCGAGAGATCGCCGCCGCCGATCGCCTCCACGAGGACACGGCGGTGCTCCACCCAAGCTGGGCAGACCGCCACCGTGTGCTCCACCGTGTCCTCAGGGCGATCTTCGCAGTGGAAACACCCGGGCGTTTCCTCCCGCCCTATCCGAAACAGGAACCTCCCGAAACAACCGTGTCCGGTGAGGACCTGCGTCAGGCGGAAGGTGAGGACGCCATGCCGCCTCTCAAACCACTCCTCAAAGAGGGGACTTACCGCCGCAATCGTGGCGTGCCCAGCACTGGGTTGCGACAATCGCTCTCTCCATGTCACCATGAGATCCCGCCGGAGCTCTGTCCGCTGTGCCGCGATTTCCTGCGGCAGCGAACTTACGCCCCGGCGTTTGGCCTCCTCGCGCCACTCCCATATTTGCGCGAGGACCTTTGCCTCCAGATCCCATGGCGGTAATCCGGCAAGGAGGCCCCCCGCCTCGCCGGAGATCGTGCGATATCCCCGGATCATCCGGATGGCCATGACCCTATGGGACGCCCTCAACCGGCGAGCTGGTTGGCGCCTCAATGTAGGCGCCCACACCGGTGCCCCGTATAGGGCCATGGACCGCACGATCCCCGCGTAGAGCCTCCGGCAGGAGGCGTTTGGCCCCCCTAGATTGGGCAGGAGCCGCTTCAGCGCAGCCCCGGCCCGCTCCAGTCTGGGAGCCAAACGGCGGAAATGCTCCGCGAAGTTCCACCGGCTGTCGAGGACGAGTCCTAGGTACTTCATAGTCGACTCGACGCCGATGTGAACCCCTCCCACCGTTATCTGGGAACCCGTCGGTGGTGCATTCCGAGGACCATGAAACCACATGGCCTCGGACTTGTGCAAGGCCACCTCGAGTCCCAGTTGCCGGATCCTATCGACGATTGTCGCAACCCCTTGTGTCCCTAAGTCGGCCGCCGCCTGGTACGACCTCCCTTGCGCCAGGACCAGCGTGTTGTCAGCGTAACAAACTACACTGACGCCATCAGGGAGGTCGGCAGTCAGACAGGGTCAAGGACTATTTCCAGATAGTTCCTGACATACCAAAGACCGTTTAGAAAGAAAATAAACAATAGATTTAAAAAACTAAAAAATAGAAAATAAATAATAGATAAAAAAACTAAAAAACATGCTTTAGAAACCAAACTAAAAAAGCAGAATATAATTTCAAAAAAGCGTGGTGTGCTTTTTGAGGTATTTTTATATTCAATTAGATATTATTAAGCACCCTACGCTTTTTTTGAAATTATTTTCTGCGTTTTTAGTTTGTTTTTTAAAGCATGTTTTTTAGTTTTTTTATCTATTATTTATTTTCTATTTTTAGTTCTGCTAACGACAAAAGCGTGATTTTTCAGTATTTCTGTTTTGTATATTATTTTTTTTACTTTCTGGAACAAAACGAAATTATTAGAATTCTCATCGGTATTCGAAAAGTCTACAAAGTTTAAAGGAAATCTGACCGTTTGAAGTGGGTCAAAATCAAGTCCAAAGGAGTCGGTTACAAACAAACAAACATGCTTATAAACATACAGATGAAGCTAATAAAACCGTGTTAATAATGATAAAAAGTTTTTTATTATTTTCTATTACTTATTTTCTTAACTTTTTATTATTTTCTTCTGCCAAGGCCGATTTTTGTGTGGGAAGTGTTATTATTATTATTATTTTTTAACTTTGCCCCACACTAGGAATTGCTCCTTGTGGGTGCGTTTACAAACATTTAAACACACATACACAAACAGCCAGACCCGGAACAACTACTTGTAGGTCATTCTAATATTTGTTCCGTGCGGGAATCGAACCCGCGACACGCAGCGCAGCAGTCAATCGCTTAACCGCTGCGCCAGCCGTGACGTCAACTTTTATTAGTATAGTGTTTTAGATAACCTTATTGAGATAGTCGCCTTGCCGGTATCTGTAATTGAAGTTCTGTACTGGCCTGAATACATATTTCAGTGTTTATACGACTCGTCGTCGTCATGAATGCTCCTATATAACTTACTACTGTACCGTACTGTATTTAAAGTTTATTTCTATTCAAGGAAAATAAAAAAGCATTACTTTTATTAATAAATTACTAATTATTCTTATATTTCATTACAAACGAATTTTTATAGAGTTATAACGAATTATAAAAATGGTTTCAATTAAAATTAAACCATTTTTATCATTCGTTCTTTACGCAAAATCGTTCACTACCCCAACAATATTACTTTTAGTATGGTGACCTAATTTTCTTTGAACTGTTAAATTACTATTAAAAGTCGAACTATGGTGTATTATAGGATGTGACACGTCCAGTACAACGCGGGTGGGACACGATCATTATCGTCATGATGCACTTCGTGATGCATCGGGCACGCGCCATCCTCGTGCCGTCCCGCTCTAGCACGAGCACGTGACCCACTAAGGAACATTAATAGTATTGATTGTTTATGAATAGTGCAGACAGGAGTCTATGTTAATTTTGTAATAGGTCTTTACCTATGAAATTGCCGTTTTGTATGAAAAAATTTAAACGAATTTTTTTCATGAATTTTTTATTTGTATTAATCGAAGTAATCACCCATGCAATCAATGCATCTTTGCCATCGCAGTGGCAGTTTATTGATGCCCTTCTTAAAGAAATCAGCTGGACGGGAGGCAACAAATTCTTCAAAGGCATTTTGTACTGCCTCTCGGGTATTAAATTTTTTTCCCGCCAAGAAGTTATCCAAATTCTGGAAAAAGTAGTAGTCTGTAGGCTCAAGGTCTGGTGAGTAGGGCGGATGACGGAGAGCTTCCAACCCCAGTTCTTGCAACTTGGAGACCGTCTGCTGTGCAGTATGAGGTCGCGCGTTGTCGTGCAGGAGCAGCGGAGACGAGCGATTGACCAATGCTGGTTGGAGATGCGCCAGCTTCTCCATCATTGTGTTCAGTTCTTCACAGTACACATCTGCAGTAATGCTCACCCCGTTTGGTAAGAAGCTGTGATGAATCACACCGGCGCTAGACCACCAAACAGTGACCATCACTTTTCTAGGGGTAAGTTTTCGTTTAGGGCATTGTTTAGGTGCTGAACCAGGATCCAACCAACTTGCTGAGCGCTTACGGTTATCAAACAGAATCCATTTTTCATCGCAGGTAACAATGCGGTTCAAAATTCCTTCATTTGTGTGTCTGTTGAGCAGTGCAAGGCACGTCTCGACGCGTACTTCGCGCTGGCGATCATTGAGTTCGTGGGGCACCCATTTGTCAAGCTTTTTTACCTTGCCAATTTGACGCAAATGGACCAATATTGTTTTGACGCTAACGTCGAAAGCTGCTGCTAATTCAGCCGTAGATTGTGTATCATCAGCTTCCACAATCGCCTTTAATTCGTCATTGTCGACCAAAGTCTTCGGACGACCGCGAGGTTCATTTTTCAGGTCGAAATTTCCAGAACGGAAGCGAGCAAACCAATAACAGGTGGTGCGTTGGTTTGTAGTGTTAGCTCCGTAAACGTCGTTGATGTTGCGTGCCGCTTGTGCCGCGTTGCTGCCACGACGGTACTCATATTCCATAATTACTCGAATTTTTAACGTATCCATGATGACGAAAAAGATTGAAATGCGATGAAAATGTAACACTAATCAATAAAGAAATGACTACTTTTAGAAAAAAAAATCCATGTTTTTAAAATAAAATTAATTTGAAATTAGAATTCTTAGCCAAACAAAAATTATTTTGATTTGAAATGGCCAGTACTGCAGAACGGCAATTTCATAGGTAAAGACCTAATATTTATAGATCTTAAACGATCTATTAATAAGTTTCTGTTTTCCAAGATCATCGTGTGTCTAACCTTTTCCCAACTATGGTGGGGTCCAACCAGATGCAACTGAATCATCATCATCATTTCAGCCGAAGATGTCCACTGCTGGACATAGGTCTCCCCCAAGCTCCGCCACTTCGACCGGTTCTGTGCTTCTCGCATCCAAGGAAGTCCTGCGGCCCTCACAAGGTCATCCGTCCAACTTGTGAGAGCAGCTGAATACCAGTATTTTATATGGAGCGACTGCCTATTTGACCTGCAAAATCCGGTGACTGGGTAGGTAAGACGGTAAGGTTGTCAGACTTGCAGGCTTCTGACTATCTTTACAAAATAATACCTGTTTTTTTTTTGGGTGGGAAATTATCAAATAACTTCTCCCGCTCTGGGTGGAGCAGGAGGGCGTGTCAGACTTTTACTGACTAAAACCCACTCGTGTTCCCTCAGTAGCCTGTATGCCAGGGGCGGCGGTATCTCTTTCGAACAAACCCGCACCCCTGGCAGGCATCGGCCCTTGCGGGCCACATCGGTTTGTGCTGACATCTCCTCGAGGCGCGCGTGGAACACAACGCGCCGTCGACCTGGGCTTGGTCCTTACCGGACAGCGAGCTACCCATTACTCGCCGTCCGACTATCTTTACAAAATAACACCTGTCAAAGAACTACGAAGGACAGCCGGGTCGACGGCTTAACGAAGCCACGAGCCACTGTATCTCCCCTCCTCTGTCTGTTTTCCAAGATGTTTGGACCTAACTTAGTCTAATAATTAATAATAGTTAGTCCACTCCTTTTCTTAGAAACTGACAGTACGGTCTCAAAAAGCACTACGCAACACATTCGGAATGTTACCCGATTTCATACATTTTTTTATTTACATTGCTGTGTCGTACAGACCAACTTTCAAATAATGGATATTTGTATTTTGCACAATAAACTTAGGGTGCAGGTTACTGGAACCCATTTCTGGGAAACGGAAAAAATGCGTCATATATAACCGATTCCTATTCCGTCATATATAACCGATTTTGCACTTTGTAGTGTTTTTTGGGAAGTCGGTTGTTATTTTTTTGAAAAAAGTTTTTATTTTTCACTTTTTAGTTACCTACTCCACACCAATTCGAAATTTCATCATCCTTGGGATCAAAACAATGCATACCTATGTGATAGCAACATTCGCGGTTGATTTGCTGTAATTTTTTGAAGAGTTCCGTTGTCTGTCTCCGAAACGCATCATCAGATCTATATGAAATTTTAATGGGACCATTTCGGAGTAAACCCCTTTCGAACAAAAAAATAATTTTGCAAATCCGTCAATATACGACGGAGTTATGCCCGAACATACATAAAAAAAAAACATATAAACATGTCGAATTGATCACCTCCTTCTTTTTGAAGTCGGTTAAAAAATGCTACTATTGGTAAGCAAAACGACTCGTTATTGTTTAATAGGAACCGAGCATCAGGAGTCAATTATGAAGTCCTTGCAAGAATTGCGTCATCCACAGATCATAAAAATACAGGTTTCATCTGTACTCATATTATAAAGAGGAAAGATTTGATTGTTTGTTTGCATTGGATAGGCTCCGAAACTGATTCTTTCACTGTTGGGATGCTACATTATCCTCGGGTGACATAGGCTATATTTTATCCCCGTATTCCCACGGTAACGGGAATTACGGGGTTGAAACCGCTGAGCGCTGCTAGTCTTGTATAACTTTATCCAATCAATTAACTATATAAAGATATAGTATCCGTATTCAAAAGATTGAAAGCAACACACAGCATTAACATTTTCATCAGATCAAAAATTCATATGTGCCTTCTTTTTACATCCTTATCAAAAAATCTGCGCGCACGCAACGTTACGAAATACATAATGACGTAAAATAATAAGAGTATGTCTCTCGACCTCTAAACAGTGCGCTGGGCAATACATCATAACTTAATTAACGCCTCTAATTAAAATGTGGCGGTGCAATGTGGAAGTCGAGCATTTAGAAATAGTTGCATTTGGGTGAATGACGCTTCATTTTTTGGCCTGGGAATTAGCAATAGCATAAAATAACGTCAAGATCGGATTCCTGGAAGGAAGGGGGAAAGGTATTGTTATTGGATTTTTTCTATCTGGAATTTCTCAGTAACCGCCCGAAGTCTGTGTTTATGTCCGGTTGATGGCAATAGGCTCGCCCCCTATTACATGAGATTTAAATATAACTGGCGAAATGTGGGTTTACTATAAGTAAACCTTTGCTCAATACTTCGGGAAAACAATGCGTGATGTAATGTGTTATGTGAGACCAGCACCCTAATTGCGTAACTCACGATTCATCATAATCTGTATCGTTTTGAAACGGATTGTTAAACCATTGCTTCATATGTTCGAAAAATGGGTCTGTTCGACAACATAAATAACGCAATGAATATTGTTTAACTGTGAAGATGAAACCAATTATGATCAATCGTGAGTTACGCAATTAGGGTGCTGGTATCCTATTCCAGGATATTCTTTTTTATAGGTAGTCTATAGTTGATAGAAATGTTAAACAATAATTCAAAAGATTCATTCCAATAAAAAGAAGAACTGGGCCTAGAGACAAAACACATTTCCAGCTGCGGAAAGGACACGACGTAACGTCATTCCCATACATTTTAGCGTAGCGTTTGGCGTGAACGCTAACAGAAATGTGTTTTGTCTAGGCCTGCTGAAATCATAAAAATGTTGAGGTTGAGGATTTATCAATTGCTATCTTTTGCCAACGGCTTCGCCCTTGTCGAAAATTATCACACGAGACCGTGTTACAGGGATAAAAAATATCCTATGTGTTAATCCAGGTTATAATCTATCTGTGTGCCAAATTTCATCCAAATCTGTTTTGACGTTAATGCGTGATTGAGTAACAAACATTCAAACGTACAAACTTTCACATTTATAATATTAGTAGGAAGTAGGATTTGCAGAATACAGGTTTGGAAGATCTGAAGTTGATCTTTTTTAACAAATAGTCGCGAGTATTTTCGGCATTTTAAAAAACTTTTCTTTTTTTCAGACATATATTTGTCCATATTTTATTAGTATTAGACATGTTAGTCATGACGAGGCGGTCAATTAATACATTCAAATCAAAACAAATCAAAATATTTTATTTCACATAAACCTGCATGGGCGCTTATGAAACGTCAGAAGCTAGGTGCACGGTTCCAAATTGTCGCTTCCTATGGAGAAGATCCGGCAAGAAACTCCACGGTTACTCTTTTAAAAATAATTGGCTTTAACAATGTTTTCAAATTACAGTGATAATAAATAAGGGAGCACAGTGCAGGCCTGTCAATAACCACCAGGTACTTAGAGGAATGAAAATAGGTACAGAATAGAAAATCGTCTACAAATCTAGTCTGTAAGGTACAAAGTTCTCTCATTTACAATATGTAAAATAATCTACATAAATAAAATGAACCTTTTTAAACCAAGTGACATGATTTCCATGACAATCAGTAAAACATAAGGTTGGATATCCCAGTTAATTCTTCAAAAAAAATTGTTCACACCCGCATTATGTGCCTAGCCTTTTCCCATCCATGTTGGTTGGCTTTCAGTTTACCCGGATGCAGCTGAATACCAGTATATTAAATGGAGCGACTGTCTATCTGACCTTCACAGCCCAGCTATTGAGTAATACGATACTACGTGGTAAGAGTAGTTGTCAGACTTTCGAGCTTCTGACGAACCGTAACGACTGTCAAAGATCCACGAATGACAGCCGGGACCAACGCCTTACGTGCCTTCCGAGGGAGTTTTGTTCAGACTATAATTAGTAACTTTCCCAAACCAACACAAGCACAGTCTAGCTACAACAGCATGTAACATGTCCTCGGCAACTCCTCTCCATTTCACGCGCGACCCACTTGCCTAAGATTTTGATTCTAATTCTTATTTACTTAACTCTTTATGTATTACACAATGTACCCTTAAATTAGCTCGTGACGCCATTTTAATATGAAATAGTTACACAAATGTTACGCGTAGTTGAATTTATTGGTTTTAACTTTTACACCTATTTAAGCAATTATGGAATTAGCATTTTTATATTTATACTTACCTACTGTTACCTATTTCATTAATTTATGAACAAAATTCCGTGTGGTGCCGGACGTAAAAGAATAGCACCATCACATCACTTCCCGCGGGTGTCGTAGGAGGCGACTAAGGGACTTACTAGAGAATGGGCAGCAGCGTTCTCTATGCATTTTACGCGTGGCGATTATGGCAAAACCCCCTTTTGAGGGAGGCTTATGTCCAGCAGTGGACGACGTTCGGCTGAAATGATGATGATGATGATGACGAACAAAATTATGTTTTGAGTGCGTAAAAATGAGTATAGCACCTGTTTTTAAATTCCAAAAAGAAAACAGATATTAAGGCATTCTCTAATTTAGCCCATATTCTCGTTGATTATTCTTTTGACGGTCGTCAAAAGCCCAAAACTCTGACAATCAGTCTTACTAATGCGTATCGTATTACCCAGTATCTGGGTTGTGTAGATAGGCCATCCATACAACCACCATCATCATCAGCCTATAATGTTCCCACTGCTGGGACACAGGCCTCCTCTCGGTGAGAGGGATTGGGCCGTAATCCACCACGCGGGCCCAGTGCGGGTTGGTAGATGTCACATGTCTTCGAATTTTTGGTTCTAGGACATGCCGGTTTCCTCACGATGTTTTCCTTCACCGTTTTGAGAGCAGTGGTGATTAAATAATTTACACAAAGTAAAGCGCCTGTCTGGGTTCAAACTCATGACCTACAACTCGTAAGTCGCAGCCGTTACCACTTGGCCACCACTGCTCTATGTAAAATACTGGGTATACATCCGGTTAGACTGAAAGCTGACCCCAACATATTTTGGAAAAGGAGACAATCATCAATCTGCAGACGATGGTCATCATCATCATCATCATTACAGCCGAAAGACGTCTGCTGCTGGACAAAGGACTCCCCCAGGCTCCTCCACTTCGACCGGTCTTGTGCTTCCCACATCCAGTGGATTCCCGTTGGATGGTCATAATTCTCCTTTATTATTATTCTAGTACCTAATGGTTACTACCTGTAACCAACTACCTTATCGTCAATGAAATATGGAAAGATGTTTGAGCCGTAAAGATACATTTACAACAAACGTAAAGATACTATTTACACACTGACTTATTACTTGTTAATATTCTAGGAAAATCGTATACTTACTCTTACAATGTTTGTAAATATGTGAGCGTCATGGATATAACATAAAATTAATTTATCTGTACTTATTGCTTCAATTGCATTTTTTGACCTATTTTGGTATAGTAATTTTATTCTGGGTGCATCGTTTTCACATATAATTATATAATGAATGTACTATGTTAAATTGTATTTAAGAGTAACGGTGGAGTTTCTTGCCCGTTCTTCTCCATACGAAACTACATTTTGGAAGGGGCGACTAGAATCAATTCTATTTTAATGTAAATATTGACGATCAAAAGTGCCTTTCAAGTGCCTAATTGAAATAAATGCTTTGACTTTGACTTGAAAACATAATATAACATCACGCCTGAAATCCTCGAAGCGTTAGGCAGAGGTGCACCTGTAGTACAACCTGCACACGTTGCGTAACCTAATTACACTTTGCCTGGCCTGGGAATCGAACCCATGACCTCCTTCTCAGCAGTTGCGTTTGCGACCACAACACCAACGAGGCAGTCCATAATGAGCACTAACTTTAAATTTACCATCAATTAGATATGGACAGGTAAATATACATTTGTCAAAATCGTGTGGATGAGATTGCGTAGCAGCATCCAGTTTCGTAGCTGTCTACGAATTTCGTAGCGCTTAATAACATTTCTAATTCGGGAATGAAATGTCTGAGTTATTTTCTTTCCGAAATTTTCTTTTTCATAGTTGTTCTACGGTTTTTAAGCTTAAACTTCGATACTCAACACAGGGCTACAGGAAAGGAGATTAATTTAAATCTTGAGTGCGGTAAACGCGGCGATTCCTTTTAAATCGTACTATGCTACTAATATTATGTTTGTATGTTTGGATATCCGATACTCAATCGTCAGCGTAAAAACGGAAGAACAGATTTGGATGATATTTGGAACGCAGAAGACTAAAACTTGGATTAACACCTATGTGTAGGTAGCCTATGGTACCTATTTGTAATCCCGAGGTAGACAGAGTGGGTCGGGGGAAGAAGAAATACCACGCGGGCGTAGTCGCGGGTAGAAGCTAGTATATACATAAAACTTCTGGAGTAAATTCTCTAAAACATGGTGAAAATTGCATCAAAATCCGTTGCGTAGTTTAGACGAACAACGCGGTCACACAGACAGGCATGAAACGCCACTAATTTACAATAAGTATGTGTAAAGATTGTGTCGACACATATCATATTTTAAATCATTTTTTATCAAACGTTGATGAATAACATGGTAGTTACAATAAATTAAAAATTCTACACACGATCAAGTTTCTATTACGACTAATAGAGACAAGATGCTATACACCGAGCATTGACTTCTATTATAATTATTAAACAATAATAAATTGAACAACCAACTTATAAAAGAAGTTCTCAAAACAACCTCTAACTCTTACGCATCAAGAATAAGATTGATATCCCTTTGACAATAATTTTCGCGTCAGTAATAAAAAGGTTGGTAGTGGCTGGTAAAAAAGAGGTTGAAAACAAAGGCAGTAGGTACGAACCTTTTCGGTGGCGATGGTTGAGATAAGATGGCTGGCTGGTGACAAATATGTCTGTCTGAGATTTATAGAGCATCTTGTTATGATTGCAAGTGGGCATTTGAAGCGCGGGAGCTGGGTTGCAGAAAAATGTTAGGATTACTTTTTTCGTTCATATTAAGAATGTTTCATAATTGTGCTCGGCTTCCACCAGAATCTCTTTTAATGAGGTACTTACATTTTTCTCACACTAAAAAGAGAAAACATCACAGAAGGTAATTGTTAGTATGGCTTTGTCATCCATTACAGATGTATAATTTGAAGAAAAACGGTTAAAACGGGTAGCCATAATGGCTTAACTTTAGTAGTTAGACATAAAATAGAACCTTTTCGGAAATAGGTATTATGAACACGTAGTAGGAACATTTTTTATGTCTCATCAATAGATTTCGCAGCGCACGCCAAATAATGACTTTTATGGGCAAGTTTTTACACCCTGGGTTCCATTATTGCAATTTTCATCATTTATGCAATGTTCATCTATAGATGAACGAATTTTTTAAATCGGCTATGCATTTTTTGAGTTTTAATCCATTAAAAACAAACATACAAAAAGTCAAATCTCTTCTCCAAGACCCCAAAACTGACTCACGACGACGTCTTCAGGCGTCGAGAGTTAAGATTTATCCTGATTTCATCTTGCAAATTAATTTCGGCACCCAAAATACAGCTGATTGACATATACACTAGACATAGTTCGCTACTAAAATGACTCATGAATATCTAGAAATGATCCCAAAACCCAAGCCAGACTCCCGGCCAACTGCTTATTATGCCGCACTCATACGGCGCTCAGCTACTGTTTCCACGAAGGCGCGCCGAATAATACCGAGCATTGCCGAGATGCAATGACATTTGCATGACATTACCATGTCAAACGCATCATCGAGATATGTAGCAGACGTGAGCTATGCCTGGGCTTATTTGCGAAATATTTAGGTGAACGGTGCGTTTTTTTGTTTTTGTTATTCATTGAAGGTTTTGAGAAGAAACGACGCCGACTGTGACGAATTCTCTTGGGGACGATAAAAATGAGAGTTTATTGGTCTTGAGTTCAAGAACGACGGCGTCCAGCAGAACGTATGAAGGACGCAACGAGTTTTATTTTTAGCTTTTTAACCAATTCGTTTTTTTTTATTTGAGTACTTAGCTAGTGAAGATACACGAATTTGTGTGGAGTACGCAGATACCAGAACGAAAAAGAGAAAAATAAAAAAAAAAAACGGACTTCCAAAAACAAAAAAATACATTAAAGAAAAATAAGAGTAATTTCGGAAATCTTTGGTTTTGTATTTTCGTTTTCTGCCAGCGACTTCCGAAACTACAGTTATTGTAGTGTTGTTTTTGAAAGTCGGTTGTTGTTTTTGTAGTTTTTTTTTTTTTTTGTTGAATGTAACCAGCCAGCTTAATTTTTTTTTACTCCGCTGTCATCTTCATACCTGCGGGTCTTGGCACACCAAATATTTATCTCATATGCTCAAGTTTTTGAGATTCTCAGATAGGTATACCTACTCTCATACTTATAACTGTAAAACAATGTTGCCTCACTGTTCAGAAACGCGACAGTTTCGTAACACACAGGAATGGTTTTTAACAAGCTTAAGCTTCACCTGTATGTTTGTTTGTAACCGACTCCTTTGGACTTGATTTTGACCCACTCCAAACGGTTAGATTTTATTTAAACTTTGTAGACTTATCGAGAACCAACGACAATTCAAAAATTCAAAAAATAATAATTAAAAATCGCGCTTTTGACTACAAAAAGCGTGATTTTTCATTTTTATTTTTTTAGTATTTTTAGTCTATTATTTATTTTCTATTTAGAACTAAAAAATAGAAAATTAAAAAATCTAAAAAACATGCTTTAAAAACCAAATTAAAAAGCAGAAAATTATTTAAAAAAAACGTGGGGTGCTTTTTCAGGTATTTTTATAATCAATTAATATTTGTCTAATTTGACAGTTCAACAACATTCATTGCGTTATTGACGTTGTTAAGCAGACAAATATTTCGATAATATGAAGCAATGAATTAGCAAAAATCCTTAAAAATAATTCAGATTGTGATTAATAGTGTGTTATGCAAATAGGATGCTGGCTTCGGAAGAATGCTTCTGATATTTACTGAGTGAGCATTCTCTTGTTTCTTATCCCAATAAATTGTGACACTTAAGTTTAAAACATCTTACGGTTTTTGAGGTACTGCGATACTGGTGGGATGTGTGGAGAGTATTTATCTAAAGGTGTGGACGAACGTTTTAGTCATTATCTCGCAGACGCAGCCGGGAATGTCGCTATTATCGTGCGCACGCGCCGCTTGCGTAGACCTTAGAAGTGTATAGAGGGTCAAGAGGAAATCTGCCTCGTCGGTGTAGTCAAGTCTAGTGGTTGCAAGCGCTTCTGCTGAGTTTGAGGTCCAATTTCCAGATCGGGAAATGTTTTGTTGGGTTTTGCATCTATTTCGGAGGCGTCTAGATTTGTGCCCGGTTGATCGAAATAGACTCGCCCCTATTTCACGGGAATTAGTCATAACTGGCAAAATGTAGGTGTATAAAGTATAGGTACACCTCTGCCCCACTCTTTGGTAAATATAGACGTGATTATAGACTTAAACAATCACTGGGGAGCTGCAAATATGTATGGTATTGGGAACACCTAAATAAATGTGATGCCGGTTTCATAATTGATTGATATATCTTCGTAGTGGAGTAGTTGGATTATGGCCTTGAGACCTACAATGAACATTGTATGGAAGTCTAGCTTCTGCCCGCAACTTCGTCTGCGTCAAATTTCTTGTTCCACGACCCACCCCGTCGCATTGAATCGCCTGGCCGTGCGAGTACTTCGTATTCGTGACTTTTTTGCTCGGCTCCTAACGACCCCAGCGTGATGTTATATAGCCTATAGCCATCCTCGATAAATGGGCTATCCAATTATAAAATATTTTTTCAATTCGAACCAGTAGTTCCTGAGATTAGCGCGTTCAACCAAACAAAAAGGCTCTTCAACTTTATAATTTAGTAAGATTCAGGTATCTACGTTGTTGCTTCTTTATGCATTGAGCATAAAGAAGCAACAACGTAACGTGTTAAACTTTTTCTAATTAACTTGCTAATACCTACTACTGGTTTCCCAGTAGTCGAAATTCAACCATTAATTCATTTAAATTTTAAGTTAGAACTCATGCATTATTATTAAAAAAAATATAAGCTTTCTGCACTGTGCCTAAGTTCATACTTCACCGTTCGCGTAAACGTTGGGTAAATACAAAGTTTTTGCCTTAGAGACAGTGGTCGCCAACTGGTTGAAATTAGTTCCTAATTTATTAATTTTTTTTTTAAATATTTACTTTCTACACTCCTCCATCTGCGTCATTTTCTTAAAAAGGGCTACAAAGTTTTTGCTTCACGTATTAATTTATAGATTACTGAAACAAGAGAACAAGAGCACATTTTTTTGTGTCTACCACATACAGTTTCTAACTTCTTGGCGATGCAAATAAGGGCTTGTCTAACAATTTCGTGTCTATGGCCAGAGATGTTGGATTCATCTCTCGAGTATGTGTCGCTCAGACAGACGCTATCTCGTCGTAAACTGCTCGTAAACCGGCGGTCACCTGACTTTAGATAGCGTCCTCTTAAATTTTACTACAATCGCTAAGTATTGGGAAGTTGGGACAAAAGGGTTGGAAGTGCATGCCACTTTGCCACTGGTAAAGGTAAAAAAAAATAGTGTATAAAAAGTGATGTTACTAGAAAAAGTTCCGTGTGGTGCCGGACGTAAAATAATAGTAACATCCCATTTCTTCCCGTGGGTGTCGTAGAAGGCGACTAAGGGACTTACTAGAGAATGGGCAGCAGCGTTCTCTATGCATTTTACCACCATACTGCGATCGCCAACCTGCCTGTGAAGCATGGTCATTATGGAAAAACCCCCCTTTTGGGGGAGGCATATGATGATGATGACTAGAAAACGCACCGGTTACTTTTTTTACCAGACTACGGTGAAGCGCAAAAGGACGGTTATGGTTTTAACCGGTATGTATGTAGGTACGTATGTTCATGTGTTTCCTCATAACTTAACTTAAACTATGTACTTATAATAATTTGACAAATAAGGTAACGTTGGAAGCGTCTTTATCGCGTGCTGGTTATGGCTATATTTATATCCAATGGATTTTCTCTTTTTTTATTCGTCGAATGTCTGACTTTCGGGCTTCTGAATACCAGTATCGACTATCAAACATCTATGAATGACAGCCGCGCGGGACCAACGGCATAACGTGTTTTCCAACGCACGAACCCCTCCGTGCCTCGGAAAGCACGTTAAGCCGTTGATATGCTATCTCGGTATGCATAGATGGTGACCCATCCACGCACCAAGCCGCGCGTTTTTCCAAAATAACCGTAACCACAAAATACTTTACTCTCTTTGAGATGAAACCGGATTCGGGGTATAGAATAAGAGGTGCAATACGACCAAAATGGAAGAAAAACGATCAATACCAGATTTCGAATTTCGGAGGCATCTCGCTATGGTCACCCATCCACGAACTGACCGCGTCAAACGTAGCTTAACCTGCGATCGGCCCATGCCACGAGCTCCTACCATCCATCAATTTCCTTACTTACAGAAATAAAAATAAACAGTTGCAGAAAATAGGTGGGTTCTGACGTAACATCTGTTTCTAGGTTAAAAATAATGCCCAATGCACATGGAATAGAACAATAATCTATTTGATTTTATTTGTTAGGAAATGAGCGAGGCTTTCTTCAGTAAATGTTAGGAATCTAGTTCAAGCTGAGTTAGAGCAGTGTAAGATTTAATGGAAGACGATATCTTTGACTTTTCAAGGAAGTTCCGAAGTATAGTGCCTGTATACACGATTGTGATGAAACAGTTTTTCCCAAGGAAAGCTTTTATCTTAAAGCGTTTATCCTACTCCTACATCCTACTAATATTATTTCCTACTTCCTAGTTTCCTATTATAATATTATAAATGTGAAAGTTTGTATGTTTGTTACTCAATCACGCAAAAACGGCTGAATGGATTTAGATGAAATTTGGCGAACAGATAGTTTGTAACCGGGATGAATACATAGAATATTTCGCTAGAATATTTGCCCTCCACGTGGGCAAAGCAGCTGGCAAAAGCTAGTCTTAATATAATACTTCCGCAACCCTTTTCCCTGCATTCAGGCACACAATAAATTACCTAGACGGCGAATAGTGCTATTGTAATTGACATTTGCTTCATTTCTGTATATTGGCTACTGGCTGATCTCAGAACATTTCGAGTTCCAAGATCAAAACGATAAGCCCGAAAAAGTGAAAAATAAAATCTTAAAAAGAAAAATACACAATTAAGTGTGTATTTTTTAATCGCCAATACAGGATTTCAGATTGGGTCCTTGGGTCCTGATTGCTCTCGGTAAAAAATGATAAACGAGCGATCGACTTCAGCCATTGAAATTAACAGCACAGATTTTTACAACAAAAATACATAGGGAAATAAAGGGATAAAAGAATTAAAATTTCCTAATGAAAGAACGGGACTTTTCCAAAAGACATTAACGCGCGACTCATCCGTGTGCTCGTTCACCCATATATACAATGTACCTACACAGTATACATATAGCTCATGGAAAGCGTTCGGTGACGATGACGCGAGTTCCATGATTTTTGTTCACCTAAAAAGTGCTCAACGCGCCTAAACAAGTTTTCACTTCAAAAAAGTCGGTGGCAAAAACCAAAAGTTCAAGTTATTTTACAATTTGTACTGTTTTTTTTTGGAAGTCACTTGTGTTTTTTTTAGTTTTTCGAAACTAAACAACCATCTAAGGTGCATTGATCTCTGTTGATTATTCAGTAAGGTAGTTGACCTGCACTGAGTAATTGTAATAATTCACTCAACTCAATTGTTTATGGGACAATGGCCACCATAATGACATAGCTTTCTACGGATTTTGGACTAACAATAAGGAGACTGCCAAAATATGCAGGCCTTTCTTTGAACACCTTTTGACACAACATTGCCAAACATAAGACATTTTTGAAGAAAATAACATAACATAACGCCAAATTCTCTTTTGATTTATTTTAAAGTACATAATGTAGCAGATACACTCAGACATACACTCATACTCGTACATACACAATTGTAATTAAATCGAAAACAGGGTCTTTATGCAAGGAACGGCGTCACCACCACCACCACCACACCACACCACCGCATCACCTCTGTACCTATTTTTCTGTTCTTACCTTCTTATAGTGTGTATGTACATAAATGGTTAAATAAATATGTACCTACAAGTACGACACCCTCGGTTGGCGAGTCCAACTCGCACTTGTCCGGTTTTTAAAATAGTAGGTCACCGAAAGAGATAAGTAACCAGGATTGTCAGATATGGTCGAAGTAGATGAGTGTTTTCGAACAAAATTTAAGTTAATTAATAGATAACAAGCCGTTAATTTATCAAAAAATTCATTTGATAACATCCATCGGTATCTTACTAAACTCCAACTATATCCGACGACTTTTGGTGACTGTAAGCCATTGTAAGAGATCCGCAGGAGAACAAAGGCAACCGACATAGCCCAATGAATTGCCAAACATAATGGCTTTTACCCACGCCAAGGATCTTCAGCATTTGGGCGCACTAAATTTGTGGGCGAGTGCGGGGTGATGTAGCCGTGCAGTCTTTAATCAGTCGCATTTTTTATTTATTATAACAAAATAATGCATATTTCCGCAGGAGAACCAAGGTAACCGACATAGCCCGAAGAATAGCCAAACTTAAGTGGCAGTGGGCAGGGCACATTGCTCGCAGAACCGATGGCCGATGGGGCCGAAAGGTTCTGGAGTGGCGACCGCGTACCGGAAGACGTAAAGTTAGAAGGCCTCACGAGGTGGACCGATGACCTTGTGAAAGTCGGGGAAATCCAAGACCAGTCGAAGTGGAGGAGCCTGGGGGAGGCCTATGTCCAGCAGTGGACGTTTATCGGCTGAAATGATGATGATTCTGATGATGAAGTCATTGTATTACAAAAAACCAAAGATGCACAGTCTTCAACAAAAGTAACACTCAAAATTGTCCCCAATTATGCGTCAGTGGGTTATAGTTATGATAAAACAAATTTCTTTGCAATTTCAACCTTACACGCGTGACTCAAAGTGGTTTTTACAAAGCATTGCCCAAAAAGACTGACTGAAAGACGACTGCCGATACTATATTGAGACCTGCGCACATTGCGCCCTATTTATGCGGACGTTTTTGAGATTGAATGATTGTGTATCTTGGGTTTTTGTAAATCAGTGCTGTAAGTACATATACCTAATGACCCATTTTGGGTCTGTCAACTTACGCACAGACCTATTCATCTCTGGCAGAATTCTCATGCCACAGAGTACAGTAAACAGTATAACTAACAATCTTGTTAACAATAGAATGATAGAGCCTGTTGTCCGCGCCTCTGTGACATACTGAGCTTACGTAAAAGCGTAGTTGACTGTACGATTGTGTGGTTTTCCAGTTGTGTCGACATAAAATTACATAATATTTATTTAAAAAATTATATAAAATTATAAAAGAATAATACATTTTTTACTTATTGTACAGGGAAAATTTGCTGTTCCATAGATTTTGACCGCGTAGGTTTTGCACTTTTATAGAAAACAGCAAATTATTTTTTTAACAATGCAGTGGCGTCCAGAACCACGTGGGTACAAAATCCATCGTAACAGTTTGTGTTTCGATGTCCCTTCCACCCTGTATGCTTGTGTGAAGGAAGCAGGTCGGCTTAAGTTTTGGACCCTTTTTTTCCAGCTTGTGCGATTCCACTCTTGGGCATTTTTAGACTGAGTAAAAATATTTTTCGAACGCACAAAACACAAAGCAACTTTAAAAGCCTTACAGCTAACCAAGGATACATTATTTTTATTATTTGCATGCCTTACTAAACAGTACATATGTAAAAATGACAAAAATAAACCCAGGTACTACGGCTACCTACAAATTTCTTATACCATAAATAACTGAATCATACAATAGATATTTACAAGACCAAACATTTGATCCTCCCCAAAACTATGTATGACACATAATATTACAATATTACGCAAATCAGTTTACCGTTAGCTCGTCAATGTTCCCTTTGGCGTCGAGTTGCGGTCAACGATGCGTTTGTTTGCTAATTTATTGTACTACATATGTATGTCGTATTGTCACATACTTATTAAATAGACTGGTGAATAACACTGCCTAATTTTAACTTGCTTTTATCAGTTTTTCATTAGGAGAAGGAAAGGTAGGAAGGCAGATGTGTACGTACTGTAACCTTGATTGATTTATAAATTGTTTGGCGTCATCGTCCCAAGATGGGGTCGGGTGCCAGTCTAAACAGATGCAGCTGAATACCAGTGTTTTACATGGAGCGACTGCCTATCTGACCTCCACAACCCATTTACTGGGAAATACGATACCTCTTGGTACGATTAGTTGTCAGACTTTCGGGCTTCTGACGACCCGTAACAACTTTCAAAGATTCACAAATAACAGCCGGGGCCAACAGCTTAATGTGCTTTCCGAGGCACGGAGGGATAACCGGATCGATCAACTCGTACGGCTGTTATTACTTACCCACAAGCCCCTTAAAAATGTTGGGAGTCTACTCAGGTTAAATTATAACTCCTCTTAGCACAGTTATCTAAGACAAACGTTGAAAAAATTGTGCTAGTAACCTAGATTTATTCTAGATTTCAGTTTTATTTAAACTTAGAAATACTTTTTTGTTTAATTTGATGCTAGAACTATTTATAAAAGGCTAATGATGTAACAGAAATTAATTAAGGTAGAATTTAAATTAAAGACCATTTAAGTCAAGAAAATTGGGTGATAGGCAAGCAGATTTTTCAATAAAACAGTAATATTATTCAAATAGTTATCTGTAAATATTTTAAAACGACCTAATATTAATACGATGAAAGTGTGTCAACACCATTGGAAAACTACCTCCACAGTGATATCTGCGTGACGTGTAATCCTACAGAACGGCTCAGATAATAGAATTAGTGGTGACTGGTGGTCGAGACTTATCCCACGCGTGTCTCACTCCCAGCCAATTGTACCAACTGTGACTGTTCAAGTAGATGCAGGATAATGTGGGGTTTTGAGAAACAAATGACTTTCGTCATTTTGTTGTTGTGTTTTTGTAACTAAGGAGACGTCGAGCCAACGGTCAAGTGCTAGTCGAACGCGCACACGAAGAGTTCCGTACCGTCTTATTAAATTAAACACAGATATTTGAATGTAATACTTGAATTTGAACATTTGAATGTAATACCATTAATAAGATCGAGCAAAAAGCTTCCGAAAATACACGTTTCTTGTTAATAAAATACTGTTAAAATTAAAGATGGTGGGCTAGTGGCTCAGTAATAATAACTGCACGAGTCAATCGATCAGGTTAAGTTTCGCTTGTTGCGGTTGGTCCGTGGATAGGTGACCATCTTTACGTTCCAAGACCCCTCTGTACCTCGGAAAGCACGTTATTTAAGCTGTTGGTCCCGGC
The DNA here is from genome assembly GCA_949987655.1 of Polymixis flavicincta. Taxonomy (NCBI): domain Eukaryota; kingdom Metazoa; phylum Arthropoda; class Insecta; order Lepidoptera; family Noctuidae; genus Polymixis; species Polymixis flavicincta. Next base: position 13,562,418 of record OX465188.1, on the reverse strand, counting down.
TGTCATTCGTGGATCTTTGACAGTCGTTACGGGTCGTCAGAAGCCCGAAAATCTGACACCCAGTCCTACCATGGGATGTCGTATTACCCAATAACTGAGTTGTGATCAGTTGCTCCATGTAAAATACTTGTATACAGCTGCATCCGGATAGGCTGTGCAGGACTGTTATGCAACAGTCCTGCACAGCCTATGACTGAAGACGCGGCCCTTGGCGAGTTGGTTTTTTTTAGCGCATCTGACGAGCGGGACGCAGCTTGTGGCTTGGTTGTTGTCAGGTTTGTCTATTTATCCATGGGTTCGGACGTTTAAGATTCACCGCTGGAGTTCTCCACCCGTCACGGAGCCCTCAGTCGGTGACGTCGCTTGTTCACTGAACACCAAAATCTCCGTTGCCCAAACTCTCATACAGCCCATCATTGACTACGCTGATGCCAATATGATGAAATAAACTTAAGCTTTTGCAAAATATCTGCATTCGTTTTATTTTTAACCTCAAAAATACGATCACGTTTCTAACTTTCGCAAGATCCTCAAGTGGCTTCCTATTCGACTTTGCAGAAACTCTGGGATATTGTGTTAAACTTTGCTAATTAACAAGTTTTTGACAGTTCACATCATTGTCGTTGAGATGAGATTCGTACCTAGAGCTATACTTCTCAAGCACGAAATCCGAGTTTTGGCCGTATTTTACAGCCTAGGCCTTTCCGACTTCGTATCACATACGAACATATGAGTCATTAGTCCGTTGCCCGAATGAAGAATTCATGACAACACGGTTTGACAGTTGTGAACTTACTCGCGAATACTCGCGATGTGTTTTTGCCCATTCGGAAAATTTAATTTGTCTCTTATATTGATAGACCCACTACTTCCGGACGGGCCCATATCTTCGTCGTAAGTAACTTATTTGTAGGCAAGCTTGCAATATCGATTAATTTTAGGTGACATATTGGTTAAGGAGGCCGTTAATAAATACCATAAAAATACAAAAAAAAAAAAAAAAATAAGCATTCTAGTACAATATATATTCTAATTGTTACAAATAACGAGTCATTACAAAAATAAAGAAGATAAGGTTGGGAAAAGCCTGCGGCTCTGAATGGACTGACTAAATTACCCCCTCGAACATTTAAAGGGTTAATGAAAACTGTTTATAATGAAAAAATAAATACAGTTCTATTTTTGTGAATTTTATATTAATAGAATTTAGAAAAAAGGTTCGTATTATAAGTTCTTAATTAATTAATTAAACTTTATTTCAGACTAAGGTCCATATTTTTGTTAGAATTTTGGTCATACCGAATCTTAAAGAACGATTTTTTATAAAAATTGTTTTCAGTTTTTGTTCAAGGGCAGGAAGCTCTGGAGGGATTTTAACCATTAAAACAAGTTTCAAAAAATAAAAACAACATTAAATTTAGATAAAAACCTTTTTAAAAGCAAGCCGTATGTTATCCAAGAGGCTCTAGTGGCGACTCAGTAAAGAAGGGTTTTGTGATTCAGTTTCAGGAGTCGCAAACTCTGCTATCGTAGTACCCAGCTTCTTCAACAGCAAATAAAACCTTTTAAAAATAGAATCTCCTTCTGTCCTCATAATAAAGTTCATTTTCTTATCGTGCAAATTAAATTTGTTTTGTTTCCCCCGGTTGACTTTCTGGAACCGTTTTTGCCCATTTTTATCGTATTCGGGTGTGAAAAGACCACTTAGAGGCTCTGCACTATCTAATGTTCTGAATCGTTGCGCTTCCTTAGCATCTGGAAATATTTTGAATAAAATTCGTTTTATCGTGTCATCGTTGATTTTCACTTGTTTTACTGTATATTCGTTTATTATTAACTTAGCTGGCACTATGGTCGGCAGTAATAGAAGTAAATATACCAACATTTTCTTTGAAAGACTTCGTTCGATCTGTTGAAATCTAATAGGGGCAATAATCTCAGCGGATTTCAAATCAAGCGTGAAATGTAATCAGGTTTTATTGCTTGCTAAGTTTTTGACGCTTCTTCACTTGTTTCAAAAAACATGGCTGGACCGACTTTGACGGGGCTTTCACTGGGAGCTAATGTTGTAAGGAGTAACATATGTCACTTTTTGTCCCGGTAGCACGTTCCCGTGGAATAATTTCGAGGTCCACGCAGGCGAAACCACGGTCAAAGATATAGTTAGTAATTACTAAGATTTTTCACCTAGTAGTATTGCTCTATTTACCTATTGTGTGTCACATTTAGTTCTTTATTTTCTGTTACCCTTGTATGTATGTATTGTATACGAACACTGGTAAAGGAGAAACCAAAACTTCATAGAAACTTGGGCCTGGCGTTACAGGTCTGGAATTTGGCCATAAAGTAGAACATGTAGGAAGGTTTCACGCTTCCGATTTTCACGTCTCCCAGCAATGGCCAAATTGGTGAAATCAGACGATGTTTAAGTACATTTTAGGTTATGTTGGTTATTAAAAAAATATTTTAGAGGTTTTATTTCCTACGTAAATGTGGTGTGCTGCTGCTTGCAGCTTATATTTAGGTAGATACCTACATAAATAGCGCTTAGGATGTGACTTCAGATTTATCTGGTTGATACTACTAAAAAAACAGCTGATAACTATTTTTATTAGACATGGCCGACTTAGGTCACGTATGCCTTGCATTTGTTAATGTAGATGCATTAATAACAAACGCAAAATGCATTTCCATTGCATTTGCATTTTCAGATTATAGTACCTACCTAATCTCCGATTGCAATACGTTATAGGTATATTAAAATAAAAAAACAACATTGTGATAAATGGTTTTATTAATCACCTGCTTCATTAGGTCTATCATAATATAACAATACAGTATCTAGAAATTGTGCAGAAGGCATTTTACTACCCTGGTGCCATGCATAACCAAATACCATATTATGCTCATGGTGTGGGCACAGTAACGAAACATTGTTTCAAACAAACTCTTCTCAGAAGAGAATGTCTACAGAAAATACACACTCATCGGTGTTTACTCTCTTCTGGTTAATTTCCATCAAGATATACAGCATTGGGATGATTCCAGCGAGTTTGGCAGATAGTCATTTTTATTTACCTGAAGCAAACATTTATAATTTGACTATTATGTCTAGAACTAGCATAGCATAGTTACCTTATTACATTCCCACTGCAGGGACACAGGCCTCCAGAGAGAGAACAGGCCATAATTAACCATGCAGGTTCAGTATGGATTGGTATCTGAATTTGTTTCATGTTCTGGTATTATTTCATGAAACACAACTACCATTAACAGACAACTGAACATGAGCAATAACACTATGTAGTTTGATTACATTAAATAATTACTTAGTTACATAGTACAAAAATGTTGCAGTTTAGAAAAATGGGATAATAACCGTTTGAGGTGCGCCCCATTGCTTTACTGTTGAAAGAATCATTGCGTCTTCCAATCTTCGCCTTCCTATTATATTGCAGCGGTCCGTTACTATTCCGCAATTCATGCACAGACTCATGGTCATGATATCATTATTAACCAGTCGTCAAAGAGCAATATCCGGTTTTCCAGCAAAGGTGGCAGGTTACAGTGTCGAATGTTCAAGCGAGGGTTAGCCGACAATTACGGAGTCCAGTATTAGAGCAGAGGTCTAATGAAATAATAATAGAAATACAAGAAAAATCATTCACTTGCACAAAAATACGAAGTGACATGCATGACATTACAACCATGACAATAATCGACAGACATTGACATTTACCGTTTACTAGTGCAATCCGCGATGTAATCGATATTTTTGTTTCGTTTTGACTTCATAATGGTGCTTACGTTAAAAATTAATTAGATTTCTGTGTTTTTTTTATTTAACTTTGATTTTAATCCCTAAAAAAACAATTAAACTAAAAACATGGAGTGTTATTAATTATTTGTTACAGTATCGATTTCCACTAAATCGATCTTATTCTTAGGGTACGCTCCATTGAAAAAATGGAAGCGTTTGTGGAGTTAGTGACGTTTATTGAAATAAGTGATAAAACGATTTACAAAGGTTGTTATGAGCTAAGAAAATAGAAATCAATCTTTTTCTACACTTTGCCATTGCTAATGAGGCTAAGATTTCAATGAGTTAATTAAGAAAAATAGACGAATTTTTTGGTACATATCTGATTCCTGTAACGGTTGGGCCCAGAAACGGGTTTCTCCTTTAAATAAAAAATAAATATGTAACTCCTACACAGGATGGCAGGGAACATCGACGTGTAAACATCGATGTGTGTCATTCATCTCTTTCTCAGTTAGTTTTTAATGTTAATCTGGCAGTTTGAGTACTTTATCCGGCCTATCCAAATGACCTTTCTTTGGTATTGTTCGTCGAATCGTTGAGCTCCTCAAGTTCTGAGTTGAGCTGTATGATTACTGATAAATGCGTGCACTGAATGGACAGGTCCACTCAATCTGTGTGGTTCGTTCCTCAAAAGACCATTTCAGACACAAATCCACATGGTCTTTACATGATCTGACCAAGATTATGTATGAACTTTAAAAGAGACTGTGACTCAGAGTAGTCAGATAGGAAACATCAGATAGCCTCATCTAGTTTAAAAAAAATGATTGACGTGTGAAAGTGTTTGTACAAACCTACTTAAAGAAATAAACTCAATTATCATTAACTGTCAGGATATGATTATACGACCTAACGCAGAAAATTTTCCTTGGTTAAGAAAGATGAAATCAAAGATAAGTGAAATACCTTGGCGGTCAAAATGTATGAAACAAATTTTTTTTTTTACATAATTATGAAACATTTTGTCGCACGGGTCGTTAGAATCACAAGGGGCTTATAGCTAAGTAACAATAGCTGCACGGGTCGATCGATTAGGTTAAGCTACGCTTGCCGCGGTTGGTCCGTGGATGGGTGACCATCTTTACATTCCAAGATCCCTCTGTGCCTCGGAAAGTACGTTAGGTAACCCGTTGCTCTCGGCTGTCATTTGTGGATCTTTGACTGTCGTTACGGGTCGTCAGAAGCCCGAATGTCCGACAACCAGTCTTATCAAGGGATGTCACACTACCCAATAACTGAGTTGTGATCAGTTGCTCCATGTAAAATACTGGTATTCAGCTGCATCTAGATAGGCTGGACAGGGCTGTTGCATGTGAAGACGCGGCCCTTTTTTTTTGGGAAATCATCAAATTATAACTTCTCCCGTTCTGGGTGGAGCAGGAGGGCGTGCCAGACTTTTACTGACAAAAACCCACCCGTGTTCCCTCAGTAGCCTGTGTGCCAGGGGCCACGGTATCTCTTTCGAACAACCCGCACCCCTGGCAGGCATCGGCCCTTGCGGGCCCCGTCAGTTTGTGCTGACATCTTTTTGAGGGGTGCGTGGTACACAACGCGCCATCGACCTGGGTCTTGTCCTTACCGGACAGCGAGCTATCCATTACTCGCCGTCCGCAAGCCTGGGCCTACGGTGGCCGGGAATCAGCCTAGGATTCTATTGCGGAGGCTAGTGCCATGAGGGCGCATATACTGCCTCTCCCTCACGTGCGCCGCCTCCCTCTTCGCGAGCATTACTACTTCACTGAAGGAAGTGACGGCTACCGATGCATTCTCGCTCCAACCCATGGCCTGGACCAGGGCCGGACGCGAGAGATCGCCGCCGCCGATCGCTTCCACGAGGACACGGCGGTGCTCCGCCCAAGTTGGGCAGACCTCCACCGTATGCTCCACACACGGCCCTTGGTGCGTTGGTTTTTATAAGCGCATCCGACGAGCGGGACGCAGCTTGTGGCTTGGTTATTGTCAGGTTTGTCTTCTTGTCCATGGGTTTGGACGTTTAAGATTCACCATTTGAGTTCTCCATCCGCCACCGAGCCCTCAGTCGGGGACGTCGCTCGTTCAACGAGCGAAAGCCAGAGCTACTCCTTCGGTATAGGATCGACCTAGTAGGAAATTGACGAGCCCGCACACGACGGAAGATCACGGGACTGTAAATGACACGAGACTATACCGCAACTCATCCCGAGAACCCACGCCGCGCCAGCTACCCCCCCACTAATAAATGAGTCTACCTAACAGTTCAAAAGCTATAGCCCTGTGACAGACGAACGAACGGACATTGGAGCCTAAGTACTAGGGTACCGTTGTCACCCTTTGAACACGCAACCCTAAAATGAAACGTGATCGTCTTTCGTTATTATTGGGTGCACAAAATCAGGCCTGATCGTCTTCTGTTTGTAGTGTAAGAGGTAACCAAGGGATAAATAACTTTTTAGGTCGAAGGCAAGCTTTAAAATTTTATTTTTTATTTATTGACTATCAAGTAACAATAGACTTATTATTAGGCACACAATTATAATAACAATACACAGAAAAATATAGGAAGGGTTAATTAAATAAATTATATTTAAATCACAAATAGTGGTCATCAAAAAATTAATAGAAAACAATAATTATTAAAATTTTCTAAAAGGTATTGGAACTGCCACATCCATGCCCGATATAAAGGCACTCCAACCTGGCGGCGGTAATTGCCAGGATGGCATTGGGGCTGGCCCGCACCCGGCGGATATTTGACATAGTAGGAAGTTACCCTAGATCTCCTAACAAACATTATCTGAAAGGAGCATTGCAATAAACGTATTGTAAATGAAATGGTAAAAAGATGACTCTTGTTAAAATCAGCACGCTACGCAGAAATGATGGTGGTATTCCCTGATACTTCCTAAAAATAAACTTATATATTCATATTGACAGAAGCATCGTGACACTTTTTGCCATAAAACACATTCTAGATTGAGCATCAGATCAAAAACTGACTATCTCCCTCAATCAAATATCATAATAACACACACAATTAACAAAAACACACTCCATGTCTCCACAATACACACAACCATCAATTTACCTGTAGTGGAAAACTCAACGAAAAAACATAATCCAATATGTCTGCCGTTTCCGAATATCCGAAAAATGATACGGTGTCCACAATTCAGGGAAGTGGAAGCCGCATTTATCCAGTTTTCGAGTCGGGCATAAAAAGAGCGAGCGCGTTGCTCCCCTTCTCCCCTGGCGCCCTGTTCCCCCTCTCCCTGGCGCCGGGGGAGTGCGCTGAATCGATATGCAAGTAAAATGTACACCTGTAGTGACCATGTGTTTGGGATTTTCATGGAATTTTGGTGGTGTGATTTTCGATTCAATTTCTTTGTTTTTGTTACGTGTTGGTTTGCATTATGCAAAGGTGAAAATAAGTACCATATGATGGAAAACAGTAGTGGCCCTGTGGTATCGACCGTGACTTGAAAGTTGTAGGTCGTAGGTCCAAAACCCAGGCAAGCGCTTTACTTCGTGTTACTACTTACTTCTACGAAGAATAAACAGTGCTTTTTCAATACAAAGTGACATTTCGTTTCTCCATTTTTGACTTCGCAGCATAGATATCCTTCTACAATCAGTCATTTTGTCTTTCATTACTAATGATCTTTGTCTAGGTCCTTATAAATGTAGACAATTTCAAAAGAATTGTTCTTCCCAAACTGTCAAAATCACACTGACAACAAACTTTCTACTTGACGGCCACAAAGTATATACGATTATCTACAATATCATGATTCGTTTGGAACGTATAACTGTGATAATTAATAGAAAAACGTAGCTATCTTCTCCTATTGTACATCATTTCGTTAATAGTCATATCTATTCTTCCGTCGACAAATCGGTGCTCGTGCTAAGCCTGCTGGTCTTAAAAAGGGTGATAGACATCGTGAGGAAACTGGCATGTCCTAGAACCAACAATTCGAAGAAATACAACATCTACAACCCGCACTGAGTCCACGTGGTAGATTATAGCCCACTCCTTCTCGAGTAGAGGAGGCGGGTGTCCCCAGCAGTGGGACAATTATAGGCTATTATTTATGCTTAAGCTGAGTTTATCTTCAAATTTTGACCCTTTAACTACCCTATCTCTATCCCACCCACCTCCATACCTCATGGTCACCGCACACACCCCCAGTCAGGTGAGTCACTATCGCTATCTGTTTGAGCGTGTGGGTGTACGCGTGTGTGTGCGTGCGAGACTGAACGGCGTCTGTCACTGTAGAACGAGCGTGGTGAATTGGCGTAGGAAGGTAGTTATTAGAGGTTTTAATTGGAATTGCTGGTCAATGTTGGTTTATCGATCCGTTGTTTTTTTTTTTTTTTTTGCATCAAATGCAGTTTATGATGTCATTTTAATGTTGATTGCAAACTTGATCAAATAATTTCATACTATTTGTTTACTACGTTCCGGTTTGTCTTTAGCAGAAACTGATTGCTTATCAGATATTTAAGCAATTAAACAACCACGTAATTCAAAATTATTAAATCACTTCATTGCTAGAGGGTGAGACCTTCTTGTCGATTCTGTAACCATCTCACCGCGTGAAGTGAGCGTGGAGTGAGCTGTCAGTGTCATCCCACTGATACAAGGGATTGACAAAGCATCAAGTGGAATGATACTGACAGCTCACGTCACGCGGTGAGATGGTTACAGAATGGCAACGCTGGTGACCTAAAACACAGGCCCTTAAAGCCTAGCTTAGGCACCAGGCTCCTACAGTAAACTAACCATTATGTTTTTTTTTTTAAAGGAATTTGACTTATAGATAGCGTGAGATTTTCCATCTACCTACATGTTAAGATTTCTAGCAAAATTAACTCTGGCCCAGCGCTGTAAGTCTTTTGGTTGTAATGACTAGTGATGAACACGGTAGAAGCGATTTAAATCTGTTAGAAACTTGAACTTAATTTGAAATTGAATGGATGCAAAAATGACCTCGATGATAAAGATTTTCACAACAGCATCAAGGCTCCCGCAGACAGGCGCAATGCGACTCCATTAACACAATTTATATGAATACTTCATAGTTAACTTGCTTCGTAATGTGTCGTCGCAACTGCCTGCGGAAGCCCTTACTAATTTGTTATTATAATTTGTTTATAGTTATTTTGAGCAAATACTCGTATATTATTAATATATACCAATACAACATACACCTACTATTCATCGGCGGTTAGGTGTTGTTTTTAATATTTCACTGCGCGGACTAGAGACACGCGCGTCTCGGGGGAGCATACACAATCATACACCAACATACACAAACATACACAACACATAGGCACTAACAAGATAAACTTTGCATATGTATTGTGTAGACACACCTTTGTTTAGCCGAGATATGTATGTTGGGGTGCATTTTAGGGTTAATATTGAAGAGATATTATTATCTTTGTAACTTTTTATCTTTCAGGGTAAATAGGACATGTGGGATCAATGTTGTGCGCGCCTGCGCTATTTGGAACCTCTGTAATGTACCTATGTACCATTATTATTTTTTAGTGATTGTCATGTAAATCATGTCACTATGTTTAATTAGGTTCATTTTATTTATGTAGATTATTTTACATATTGTGAGTGGGGGAACGTTGTAAGCCTTACAGACTGTAGATTTGTAGACGATTTTCTATTCTGTATTCGTCTAAGTACCTGGTACTTATTGACAGGCCTGCACTGTCCTCCCATACATTTTATCTCTGAAAACATTGTTAAAACCAATCATTTTTAATCAAGAGTAACCGTGGAGTTTCTTGCCGGCTCTTCTCCATAGGAAACAACAATTTGGAACCGTGCACCTAGTTTCTGACGTTTCATAAGTGCCCATGCAGGTTTATATGAAATAAAAATATTTTGATTTGATTTGATTTGATTATGATAGTCAGTGCAACTCTGTTTCGGGTATTTTTATTTAGAAGGGCTCTTCTCTCTATAGAGGCCCCTGTGGGTCAGGGGACCCTCAGGGGGTTCTATTCTTCTCTCTCTCTCTCTAGAGAGAGAAATTTACCGTAATTAAGACACACAGTCGCATTCTAATCTCAGTCTCAAACTGTTAAAAATACCTCCATTTCCCTACATTTTTGAGAAGTTTTTGACATTCTTGTGAATTGTGACGGTGATTCGCTGAGATGAGATTAAGACTAGATTTCTTATACGTCGTCTTACAAAGATGGTCCACTCAATGTATACAAAGAATAATAAATAATGCTTTAGAATTATGAAACACCTTGTTAATAATGTTTACGTATAAAAGAGTAGAAGAATACCTATACCGTTACATTCCATCATTCATTCCATTTCCATATCAGAGTGTTTCAAACTGAATATTTTCTTTTTTTAATTATTCATAAAAGTTTAAAAAATTGTGTTATAGGCATTGGATACATGAAGTGGGCTGCCGTTTTAAGACGACTAAAATGTCACGGTGTACATTTTTTAGATCGCTTTGCTTTTAATCGCTCTTGAGCTCGTTCACAGGTGATGGAAAGCGCCTCGAAAGATGCCTCGTCAATCTTGCTTTGAAGACAGATTTTGATCCTTTTTAATCGGCCTTCTAACTAGTGGAACCTCGTAGTCCGTACCGGGTAACATTCGTCGTCAGACCCTAGATTAAAACCCAGCCAATTTTGAATTTCGAACTTTATTCCGTCAAAGGTAAAGTTCTTAAATACAGAACTGACAGCTTAGCACCGGACTAAGTTGTCAGTTTTGAAAAAGGAACTGTATTTCAATAGTTACATTCAAATTTTAAGAACTAGATCGGTGATTAAAACCATGTCTAAATATTTTTGTATTAGGCCGAATATATTTCATATTTGGAAGATAAAAATATAATAACGTGATAGCATGGGAAAACCATGCAAGCTAAAACATTTACAATAACTATATCTATCTGTAACATTCAGTCTGATTTCCACAAAAGAAATCAATCAAAGAGAAATCGTTTTCTTTAATCAATTAGGTGATCGTTTCCTTGACAGCTGGTCTATTACAACGATTTCCACGTAGATCTAGTAAAAACAGCAGACAGTCGCATATCAATGGCGACGTAACTTCATCTCGACACATTCCCATGCAAAACTGAACTGAATCCTATGGGGACATAGAGAAGTAAGGAATGGAGTGCTAGGTCCATCGATAGCTTCATAAGAGCTGTGTTGTAAAGGTTGTCTGCAAAATGCGACCTTACATTGTACAGGCTGGCGATAAAATAACTTTAATCACATTCGAACAGTAAACCATTTTTAAAATTATTTTTCCAATAAATTATAAAATGTATCTTGATTCGAAAGAGATTTTATTCAACCCGGTACAGGGAGTTTCTAAGGCTACCTGTCCTATAGTGCCGACGTGAAAGTATAGACAGTCCTTAACAATCCCTATTTACGAAAGTAGGACTTTTTAACCGTGTAAAATAAAAGTAGTTTGGATACTTATCTATCAGATGTCAGGAATTAAGGTACGTGTTGCTGATTGACCAACATTTGTCACATAAAGTAAACGTGCCAGTAATTTTTTTACATATGATAATGGCAATGATTAAACTGAAACATTATTTTTGCTTCGCGGACGATGCAAGTGTTAAACATGTTAACAAAAAGTTGCTGAAATGAAATATAATAAGCCGGTATTGTACAAATTCTATTCGATAAAAATAAAAGCGTCACACTCCATTTACTGAGGTATCCATGCACAGAACTGTGTTTACGTAACTTTTGCATAATTGATGCTCCTGCGCACTAGAAGTGTTGCGTTACTAAGAAATACAACATAAACTACAGATTTTTATTGAATTTACCTACAAGAAGGTAACACAAAGGCTTATTTGTATCTTTAAAATGGTTCCTAAAATAATGTTTAAAACTAAGTTTATATGGGCTATGATAGTCGAATCGCACTGGGCAATATGTCGTGACGGTCATAATGTTATACTTTTTCTCTGTCTAGGTCACATTCACCAACTGTGCAAGCGATAGTAACTTCTTTCTAACAACACCTACCATTTTTTTTACTAGTCGTGAAAACGACTCAGCCCTTATGAAATATTTTTTCGGGATGAAGAATTCCTTAATTGTTATTCTCAAAATCCGTGCAAATTAAAAGAAAATTTTCCTATTTCCGAAAGTGAACGCACAACTATTTTATTGTTACAAGAATAACGTAATAGTTGCAAATTTTTAGGCTTATCAAAATATGTATATTTAAATAAAATATTCTGGCAATGTTTATTGGAGTAATATTTAAATGTAACATTATTGGGAAGTAGAGCGGTAACGTGACGACGTCATAAATTAAGTAAATTGTTCTATTTTATACCACACATGATGTTTTCACATAGTTTAGAATTGAAGTATATTTGACACATAGGTACACTTTACATTCTTTCATCATTTCAGCCGAAAGACGTCCACTGCTGGACATAGGCCTCCCCAAAAGGAGGGTTTTGCCATAATCGCCACGCTTTTTTTTTTTTTTTTTTTTTTTGGGTGGGAAATCATCGAATAACTTCTCCCGCTCTGGGTGGAGCAGGAGGGCGTGTCAGACTTTTACTGACTAAAACCCACCCGTGTTCCTTCAGTAGCCCGTATGCCAGGGGCTGTGGTATCTCTTTCAAACGAACCCGCACCCCTGACAGGCATCGGCCCTTGCAGGTCCCATCATTTTTGTGTTGACATCTCTTTGAGGCGCGCGTGGAACACAACGCGCCGTCGACTTGGGCTTGGTCCCATGCCTACGGTGGCCGGAAATCGGCCTGGGATTCTCGACGCCCAGGGCGTCTCCGTATCCTGCGGCGGCTAGGGTCGCGAGGGCGCATATGCTGCCTCTCCCTCACGTGCGCCGCCTCCCTCTTCGCGAGCATCACTGCTTCGCTGAAGGAGGTGACGGCTCCCCATGCCCTTTCGCTCCGTACCATGGCCTGGACCAGGGCCGGACGCGAGAGATCGCCGCCGCCGATCGCCTCCACGAGGACACGGCGGTGCTCCGCCCAAGCAGGGCAGACCGCCACCGAGTGCTCCACCATGTCCTCAGGGCGATCTTCGCAGTGGAAACACCCGGGCGTTTCCTCCCACCCTATCCGAAACAGGAACCTCCCGAAACAACCGTGTCCGGTGAGGACCTGCGTCAGGCGGAAGGTGAGGACGCCATGCCGCCTCTCAAACCACTCCTCAAAGAGGGGACTTACCGCCGCAATCGTGGCGTGCCCATAATCGCCACGCTTGAGTTAGCGATCGCAGTATGGTGGTAAAATGCATAGAGAACGCTGTTGCCCATTCTCTGTTAAGTCCCTTAGTCGCCTTCTACGACACCCACGGGAAGAAATGAGATGGTGGACACAGAACACACGGCACATTCTTTATTGTGCACCAAAGAGATTTAAGATATTATAGAGAGGCTATCGGGAGAAATGATTCAGAAAAACTATGATCCCATACCTCAAAATAAGATCATAAATTTTTTATGACATTGAATTGACGTCGTCTACCAGTTTTGCGAAGTGGTATCGTATTACCCAATTACTAGGCTGTGGTGAGATAGGCAGTCGCTCCTTGTAAGCTACTAGTTTTCAGCTGCATCCAGTTAGCCTGGAAGCTGACCCCAACATAGTTCGGAAAACGCAAGGCACATTAATTTTTCACATGATATCGTGTAGCCTAATAATGACAAAATTTATAAGTTTGACTCGTTATACTTTCCATTTTTACATTTATTTATCTACCTACAAATGTAATGCTTATTTCTACAGAAATCTCTTCCAGCACACCTGCGATAGGAGAGAAGATAACAGAGATGTAGACAACAGTTACAGCACACAGCTACAGTTACTGTGGCTCTAATATATATAATAATCTATTTATTATTATTTATTATTATTTTGATGTTTTCGTTTATTTTCTTTTGTACATATTAGGTATATTTTTAAATATTTTTACAAAAATAAAATAAAAACATTTAAAAATATAAAAAATAGTGGCCCATCGGCATCAGGAGCAGGGTCCAAGATGCCGGTGGTCAGGGCTCTAGAGAAAGGAACCTCCTGACTATGCGTGCCGTGTCTAGGAGTACTGCTTTCTGAATCAAGCCCTTGATCCAGCCGCGCAATGAGAGCCTCCTGAGATGTTGGTCGAGGCTCTTCGCTATTAGGCCATTTACTGTAATGATTATCGGTACAATGATTGCTGAGTCCACGTCCCACATGTCGACAACCTCGTGAGCTAAGTCAAGATACTTGATTTTCTTATCTTGCTCAGCTTTCATGAGATTCTCGTCATGAGGGACAGCGATATCAACAATCATTGCACAACGCTCTCGGCGATCTATCACCACAATGTCAGGCTTATTGGCTACAATAGTCCTGTCAGTGATGATAGATCGATCCCAATACAATGTGGCGTGACCATTCTCGAGAACTGGGTCGGGCACATATCTGTAGTATGGTACTTCAGACTCCACAAGGTTGTACTGCAAAGCAAGTTGCTGGTGGATAATCCTAGCTACTAGATTGTGTCTGTGCAAATACTCGCCGTTAGCAAGACGAGAACAACCGGAAACGATATGTCGGATTGATTCACCGGGACGGTGGCATGCCCGACAGATGTCAACCGTACCATCCTTGACAATGTATTTCCGATAGTTATTCGTCATGATAACTTCATCCATAATCGCACAAACAAAACCTTCGGTTTCCCCGAAGAGGTCGCCGAAACGTAGCCAGGATACAGACGCCAAAAAGTCTACATCAGGCCCATGAAGAGCCCGGAAAAAGCGTCCGTGTAGCTCTTTGCCTTGCCATACTTCCTTACGATCGTTAGTATCCAGTACTGCAGGTTTGCGCCAGTTCTCTTTCGCCAAGGAGAGCGGGGTGAGGCTCTTGTCCACTGCGACCACATCTTGATGCATCCCCACGTCAGTGTTAAGGAAATATTCCCTGAGACTGCAAATCTCGCGGTTGTGAAGGGTTTTAGCATTCAAAAAGCCTCGGCCCCCACACTTCCGCGGGATGTACAGTCTCATCACTGATGACCGTGGGTGATGCATCCGTTGTGCCGTCAGCAATGTACGGACCTTCCTATCCAGGGCGTCAAGTTCCGTTTGAGTCCATTTGAGTATGCCGAAAGAGTACATCAAGACCGGCATGACCCAACCGTTGAAGGCGCGCACTTTGTTTCCGCCTGATAAAAGACTATTTGACACTTTATTCAGGCGGCCAAAGAAGCGCTCCCTCAACGATTGTTTCATGTCGGCAGTATTGATGCCTAATGCTTCCGACATACCCAAGTACTTGTAGGTTTCGGTTGAGGAGAGTGATCTAAGGTGTATAGAATCCGTAGTTTGGGTTCCCACGGATTCTATAATCCTTCCTCGCTTTACATGCATGACTGCACATTTGTCCACACCAAATTCCATCCTGATGGCGCTACTGAAGGTTTCTGTTACCTTCAGTAGCTCCATTAGTTGCAAGTTGTTGGGGGCAAAGAGTTTCAAGTCATCCATGTAAAGGAGGTGTGATATCACCTGACCACCTCTTCTCAACCGATAGCCTAGACCTGAATCCTCCAGCAGTGTGCTTAGAGGATTCAAGGCTAAGCAAAACCAAAGCGGACTCAAACTATCGCCCTGAAATATTCCACGCTCAATCCTAATCGGTTCATCGGTCCCCTGGATCTGTCGACATCCTGGATACAGAAGGACCGTCCTCCATTGCCTCATACACGACATCAAGAAGGTGCGTAGAGTTGCGTCTATTTTGTACAACTCCAGCACCCTCATGAGCCATGTATGTGGCACCGAGTCATAGGCCTTCTTATAATCTATCCAACATGTCGACAGATCCTTCCGGGATCTACGAACCTGTTGGCTTATGGCCATGTCTATAAGGAGCAGCTCCTTAGTACCACGGGACCCATTCTTACATCCATTCTGAGACACCGACATAATAGCGTTGCTTTCAATATGACTTGTAATTTTTGCTCTAAGAATGGATGTAAGAACTTTGTAGACCGTCGGTAAACATGTAATAGGTCTATAATTTTTAGGTTCCGCAGTACTTCCCGATTTATGGAGCAGGTGGGTAATACCTGTCGTAAAGAACTGTGGTAGCGACCCATTCTCTAAAGATGACTGGAATTGTGAAGCTAAGCAAGAGTGTGACCTTTGTAGCCATTTAATCCAGAAATTGTGTAGTCCGTCCGGCCCTGGAGATTTCCAGTTAGGCAGCGGACGGACTGCACGGGCCACATCCAGAGGACTGATGGTGATAGCCTCCATGTCTGGTATTGAATCACACGCCCGTTCAACAACACGCATCCAATCATCTTCAATGTGACTGACGGGCATCGACCAAATGCTCCGCCAAAACGCACACATGTCATCATTATCCGGTAGACGCGCGTCAGTCACACCTTGTGTGGGAAAGGGTCGCTCCCAAGCTCTGTATACCCACCTTTGATCATTCTGGAACATACGATTCTGAGTGTACCGATCCACTCTTCGCTTATACCGACGGATACGGTTTGCCCATGCATAAACTTTCTGCTTCAGGAAGTCGATGCGCTCTGTGACACGGGATGCGTATTCTCGAGGACTAATACTAGTTCCCGTGAACGCCCGCCTCACAAAGCGCATCACCCTTGGTCGTGTATTGCCCTCCCTGAAGCAGATAAGCTTCCCGATGAGTACCCTGGTCTCATTAATACGACGCTCAATCCTGCATTGCCAGGCTGGTGCGGCGGGTTTCGGTCGTGTAGCTCGATCAGTGTTTGGGAATTTGACACGAGCTATACGACATGCCGCAACAGCCGTGCAATACAAGATTGAGTGTGTATCGCAAAGGTCTGCGCTGCTTTCAATAAAATTTGGTAACAGCGCATCCAGGGCACACACCAGTGCTCTGTTTTTTTTATTCATGGGCAAACGTGGTAGCCGTGGTCTAAGGTCAGGTGATGTGAACCGGTACTCACGGATGGCATCTTCCAGAATGCTCCCTATATCCACATTGCATAGGTTCTCTGCAGATATAGCCCTGGCTTCTTCCTCCTCATTGTGCTGGTTTGCCTGTAATGGAACGTCGGCAGGCGCATGCACGACATTCTGGGGTGGAGGAGGGTTACTAGCAGAACTATTCTGCATTTCCGAGCGCAGCCGATCAAGTGTAGCGTCATCCAATCTATGATTGTGCTGAATGACGCGCACCTGATCCGATAATCGTTGGGCCGAGACGTTGACGGCTGGTTCAAGCACCTGAAACAGAGAGAGCATCCGAACTCGGTACGCTGTAAGGTTAATTCCTCCCTCTGTAGCCCCATAATATGCGCGCATCACACTTTCGTTCATGGACTGCGTCCATCGTATGCGCGACACATTTCCACCGGCAGCGGGGACCTTGCTCGAGGCCTGTTGGCTTCGAGGTCCCAAGCCCGCTGGTGGCCGTCCTCTTCCTCGCCATCGTTGTGGTGTTGGTGACGACGGTGGGGAGAAAAACTCGTCGCTCGAGCTCGACGCAACTGCAGCGACCGGTGACACGGCGCTCACGGTTGATGCGCGTACCGGCGGCTGCGAGGCGGAGCTGAGCGACGAGTCCGGAGATGGTGGGTGTGCCTGGAGTCGTGTCTTGGCTCTTGTCTGCATAATTAAATCACTCGCTCACAAATCACATAGGATATTGTTTGGTCCATTTTTTTCAAATGTTTGTGGTCCGTTTTTAAAAGGTTTTTCATTTTTACTTTCATAATAGTACTATTCTAGTTGTTTTTATTTAATATTGAGGTAGAATCTGGACTCAGATACTATTTATTTTATGTAAAAAATTATGCTTGAGAATTTTTCATTCTGACGTTGACAGACGCCATAGACAATTAGAATTACATTATTTATTATTATTATTATTTAAGCCTTTTATTTCCCACAAAATACAATAGTACAATAATATCTTAAAAACTAGAAATAATTCATTTACAATCTTTTAAACATGCATAAATTGTAACAGTATTAAACAATAAATAAAATAGTTTTTAAATAAATTGATTGATTTCATAATACGAGTACATTAAATTAAATAAATTTTTTTTCTTAATTCACGTTATTGGTGGGTGCCAATTTAAGGGCAAAGGCCTCCTCCATCTTATGCCATTCTACTCTATCTTGGGCTAATCTAGTCCAGGTGGGGCCGGTCACGGCCATAATATCGTCGCACCACCGGCGCTTGGGTCTACCACGGGTACGTGGTGCATCGCGAGGGTACCAATGGAGAACTCTCTCACTCCAGCGTCCATCTGTGGCTCTGGCCACGTGTCCTGCCCATCGCCATTTCAACTTGCAAGCTAGTTCTACAGCATCTATTATTTTAGTGCATAGTCGTATGTCTTTGCTTCTTTTACGGTCTCGGAGTTTAATTCCTAGCATACTTCTCTCCATTGCTCGTTGGAAGGCTTGAAGTTTGTTCGTAACTGCCTTTGTTAGTGTCCAACTTTGACAACCGTAGAGTAGTGTAGGTAATATGATGGTGTCCATAGCTTTCTTTTTCAAGCGAATCGGGATGCGGGATTTAAAAACTTCCTTCAACGACCAATATCTTCTCCATGCACTGTTTATTCTGCGATCTACTTCATTTTCTGTCGGTCTGTTAAATGAAATGCTTTGCCCAAGATAAACACAGTTGTCTACGTATGCGATTGGCGTATCTTGTATTATCATAGGTACTCTTGAGCTGTTGGTTAATAGGCATGTTTTGTCAGCGTTCATGTGAAGACCACATTTTTGGCTCTCCTCATCTAGACACTTCAGCATGTACTCAAGATCTGCATGTGTTTCGCTTATCAAAATAATATCATCTGCGAAACGGAGGTGGTTGAGAAATTCGCCGTTTATTTTGATACCTATATCGCGCCAGTTTAACTGTCTGAAAACATGCTCTAAGACTGCGTTGAATAGATTAGGTGAGATAGGATCACCTTGTCTGACTCCTTTTTGGATCTTAAATGGCTCTCCCTTTTTCTCCAGTTTAATAATGGCTCTGCTGTTTCTGTAAATTTCTTTCAAAATTTTTATGTAGTTTGTGTGGACGCCTTGTTCACAAAGCGAGCGCCATAGAGTTTCATGGGAGATAGAGTCAAACGCCTTGGAGTAGTCTACAAAAGCTAAGTAGAGCTCTTTATTGTGTTCATTGTACTTCTCTATAATCTGTGTTATGGTGAAAATGTGGTCATTTGTAGAGAAGCCCGATCTGAATCCTGCTTGTTCTCTAGGTTGGTTTTCGTCTAAAGTCTTTGAGATTCTTTTTAATATTAGGCTTGTAAATAGTTTATAAAGTGTCTGAAGCATACTCAGTGGTCTGTAGTTGTCCATTTTGCCTGGATCGCCCTTTTTGTAAAGTAAGGTTATAATCGCAGTGTTCCAGTCAGCTGGTATAGACTCTTGTTTTAAAATTTCGTTAAATATTGTGGTTAAAATAGGTGTTATTGGCTCTCTGATGGCTTTTAATATGTCATTCGTTATGCGATCTTCTCCAGGGCTTTTCTTTGTTTTCAGTTGTTCGATGGAGTGGCTAATTTCGCACTCCAGAAATTCTGGTACACTGTCGGAATCGAGTGACTCCACATCTCGAATTGTATCTTCGTGAGAGGCAGGATGCTCATACAATCTGGTATAAAATTCTGTTGCAACGTTTAATATATGATTTCTGTCTGTCACTTGGTGTCTGTATTTTGTAAGTTGTGTAATCCATTTTTTGCTGGAATCTAGTCTTTTGTACGCTCTTTTGACTGATGCAAATTTCTCTAATTCAAATTCAATAATATTATATCTACGTTCTATTGCTTTCTTTTGTATTTGCTTTCTAATTAATTTGTATAATGCCGATAAATGTTTTTTTTCTATGCTAGTTTTGTTTTTCTTTTCTTTTAACAGAGTTCTCTCTTTTATTAGTCTTGCTAGCCTTTCTTCAATTACAGGTTCATTACACTTTTTGTTGTTTTGTAGTTTATTCTTACTGTTTCTAATTTTTGTAACTAAGGTAGAGTAACTGTGCTGTATATTTGTGAACACCATGTTTTTTATTTCTTGTGAAAATTCCTGTTTTAAATTGTCTTGCTCAGGAGCCGCAATATCAGTATGGGTTTTTTCTCCGAAGTTCTTTCTTGAAGCAATGCGCTTGTTGTGAAGTATTAGTGATGCACGTACCAGTCTGTGATCAGTTGGATGTGTAGTAGGTATGATATCGACGTTATAGATTCTGTTATTGTTCTTTGTTATAACGTAGTCAATTTCATTCCGTGTAACGCTATTAGGGTGCATCCAAGTCCATCGACGCTTCGGGTTTTTCTTGAAGTAGGTATTTGAGATATGTAATTGATGTTCAAAACAAAAATTTATTAGAATCTGGCCTCTTGGGCTCCGTTTCCCATATCCCCACGATCCCATAACATCTTTATCATCATTAGTGGGCAGACCAATCTGTGCATTGAAATCTCCTATTATCAATGTGTCTCTGTTCGTGTTTTTCATCGCTTTTCTGAGATCCTCGTAAAATCGATCTATGTCCTCCAATGGTGATTGTTCTGTTGGCGCGTAGACTTGGATAATATGGATTGTTTTATCTTCGATGTATATGCTTAACTTTGCTACTCTGTCGGACACCGGCAGAAAGTCTTTGACGTTTTCTTTAAATTCTTTTTTTATTAAAAATCCAATACCGTTCCTGTTATGGGTTTCTCCGTAGTACATA
This sequence comes from Polymixis flavicincta, assembly GCA_949987655.1. NCBI lineage: Eukaryota > Metazoa > Arthropoda > Insecta > Lepidoptera > Noctuidae > Polymixis > Polymixis flavicincta. The sequence continues at coordinate 13,541,847 of OX465188.1, read as the reverse complement.
AAGATAAAATCTTGATACTCTATAATTTCCTTGCCTGCAAGTTTTATTTCAGACAGTCCAATTATATGCCAATTTAGCTTAGCAATAGCGTATTTCAGTTCGGTGAATCTCGACGTATTAATCAGTGATCTCACATTCAATGTGCCAATGTAGAGGTATTTGTTTTTTCTATTGTGTATGGTGCCTTCGTTTTTGATGGAGGGTTCTGGTCTACTACTCCCACGGGGACCAGCCGTTCTGGGAGAGTTCTGAGAATTAGTAAGTGTAGTTTCGCCGTTTTTATAGTATTTAGGAGGAAGGCCTGCTGGTTGCTATTGTTCATTTTGGGTACCACACATAGCTTGGGTTGAACTAGAAGTAGGAGAAGAAGTTATGTCTGTTTCTTTTGGTATAAAATAGTTTCTCATATCTACTTTCTGAAGCTGACCCCAACATAGTTCGGAAAACGCAAGGCACATTAATTTTTCACATGATATCGTGTAGCCTAATAATGACAAAATTTATAAGTTTGACTCGTTATACTTTCCATTTTTACATTTATTTATCTACCTACAAATGTAATGCTTATTTCTACAGAAATCTCTTCCAGCACACCTGCGATAGGAGAGAAGATAACAGAGATGTAGACAACAGTTACAGCACACAGCTACAGTTACTGTGGCTCTAATATATATAATAATCTATACTAATACATAAAGAGGAAAGATTTGATTGTTTGTTTGTTTGCATTGAATAGTCTCCGAAACTACTGAACCGATTTGAAAAATTCTTTCACTGTTGTGAAGCTACACTATCCCCGGGTGACATGGGCTATCTGTTATCCCCGTATTCCCATGGGAACGGGAACTACGCGGGTGAAACCACGGAGCGCTGCTATTAGACAATATATGGGGTTTTACGGAAGTTTTTAACCTCTTCAAAATAACGCCAGCATTTTTGACGTCTACTGTCGAAAAAAAAAACAATTAACATCATTACTAGGTGTAGTAAAACTGAACCACGGACACGCCTCTGCGATGAAAAACATCTATTCCCCCCATCTCCAGGGAAATATACAAAAAACGTCGCTTTTATGAACACTCAACTTTTTGTACGTCATTTCGTTTAAAAAAGTTTGATGTCAATTAATTTTGACACAAAGCTATTATAGTAAGGTTTGTTATGGTACTGTGCAAAAAGAAACAGAAAATTACAATACAGAGTAAAACGTAGTTGAACTTATCTGTGTACGTCATCATCATTATCTTTTCAGCCGAAAGACGTCCACTGCTGAACATAGGCCTCCCTCAATTTCCGCCACTTCGGCACGTGTGCTGCGCTTCCCCGGCTTCCTGGATGCCTTCACCTGGTCATCGGTCTACCCTGTAGGAACCTTCCAACTCTACGTCGTCAGGGACGCGGTCGTCACGCGTCATCGGACAGCTGGTGCCCTCCCACTGTGCACTGCCACTTAAGTTTGACAATTTTTCGGGCTATGTCGGTTATCATGGTTCTCCTGGGGCTCTCTTCATTTCAGATTCGATTACGTAGGAAAACTCCAAGCGTAGCCCTCTCCATTGCCCTTTGGATGACTTTTAGCCTTCAGTTAAGCCCTGTATACGTAGGTATACTTAGTTCTATGACGCAATTAAGCTCGTTTTCTAATTCCAGATAGTAATCTGACATTTCAAGACTGTGTGTATTTCCTTTTTAGTACAGGAGTCTGACATGAAACCTGTCAAAATACTATCTGGGTTTAATTTTTTTTTTTTTCACCAAAGAAATTAACGCGATCAGCCCATCTAAACCGCGTTCAAACACTTTCAGTGTCATCGTTGTCTTGGAATATTGACACTGACAAGTGACAGCTCTTGAGCGCAGTTTAGAGGTTGTCGATCGCGTTATTCGTGAAATAGGCACTTAGACGTTATCCCAATTTCAGAAATATCAATTTTTATTCAAATTCGTTCTATATGATTCGGTAACTTCAAGAACTTATAAACTTTTTTTCTATAAATATAAAATTCACTTAGATAGTACACGCACAAAAAAAGAACTGTATAAAGTTAATTCGGCACCAAAAACTCTTTTGTTTTAATTATAGACAGTTCTTCTTTATCCCTCGAAATGTTCGAGGGGGTAATTTAGTCCGTTCATAGCCGCAGGCTTTACCCAGCCTTGAATTTACTTCACGCTGCGCTACGTAATGACTCGTTATTTGTAACAATTAGAATAAAATATTGTGCTGGAATGCTTACATTTTTTTTTTTTTTTTTGGGATTTTTATGGGATTTATCAAAGGGCTTTGACCAATATCTCACCTAATATAAGCGCTATTGCACGCTTACCTACAAATAAGTTACTTACAACGAAGATATGGACCCGTCCGGAAGTAGTTGATCTATCAAAACAAGAGACAAATTAAATTTTCTGAATGGGCAAAACAAAATCACATCGCGAGTATTCGCGAGTAAGTTCACAACTGTCAAACCGTGTTGTCATGAATTCTTCGTTCAGGCAACGGACTAATGACCTATAGTCATATGTCTGTACGTGATATGGAGTCGGAAAGGACTAGGCTGTAACTACGGCCAAAACTACGGATTTCGTGCCTAAGGAGTAAAGTCCCTGGTCGGAATAACATCTCAGCGACAATGATGCGAAATTTCAAAAACTTGTAAAAAATATGATTAAAAAGCGGCTGTTCTTAAAAATACGGGAATTGTGCCTCCAGTTAGCGTTAATTGTGATCCGGATTGTAGAAAACGCAAATTTAAATAGAAGCTTATTAGAATACATCAATGGATTTTCAGGTACGATAGAATTCATCACTCAAACGAATTAAAAAAAACACATTAATTTATTATTTATTTAATTAACTTATCTTGTTAATTTTCACATGATATTATATATTTACATTATATCAAAGTCAGGTTTCCAGGCTAAATATTTTAGCGTGTACCGATACCCATATACTTAGGTCGGTTAGGTATTAAAGTTTTGTACGAGACAGCTGATTAATTTTCTACGATTGTGACGTTGGTCCCATGAAGAAGTAGTTCAGCTTGATATTCTGTACCACACTCTTATACATGGTCACACTTTTTTGATACATGCTGTATATTGTATTGACTATTGATGTTCAGTGATTATGAGTACCGCAAAAACACAGGGTCTATAAAAGTAACGACGTACACAAATGCCTAGTGTGTCTATTGGTTACCTGAGCTTTCCAGCTTCAATCTTTGTTGCAAGGCACTTCAATATTGTACAGGCTCATATTTAACTTGCAATGTTTTATATGAATGTTTGTTCGGGTCAAATCTTGCAAGCTGAAATAAAACCACTTCTACTAACCTTACGAAGCTGAAATTTCTTATTTTGATTTTATTTCAGAGACAAAGCATTTTTATGGTGCATGATATGATGATACTTCCAGTATTGGCTCCACACGAAGGAACTCCTTACAGGTCAAAGGAGACACTAAAATCTACGCATTTATTTATGATAGTCCGTTCTAAAGTTCACCATAACCTGGCTAATGCACCCAGGATTGGCTCCGAAAGAACTCCTCAACGGTCAACGGTACAGGCTCACATATAGAAGCACCAAGAATAATGTTCCCAAAATTTTGTAATACCCATGATTTAAAAGATTGTCCTTGGAGTTTCTTGCCTGTTCTTCTCCATAGAGATCTACGTTTTGGAATAGGCACCTAGCTTCAACTTCGATTTTTGTTTGACAATTCAAAAGTGCCTGTGAAAGGTTTAATTGAAATAAATGCTTTGAGTTTGAGTTTGAGGCACGAAATTTTGCAGACGATGTAAATTATGATACCCCGTTCTAAAGTATGGCATGACTTGGATAGTGTAACTCGGTTGATTCCATGACTTGTGTACAGATGTTTTAGTTCCGTTGGATTTGTCTTTCAAGTGAAGTTGGTAGAACAAATAAATAAACAAGTTCTAAAAATAAAAACAAAATTTAATTTAATTAAAAACCTTTTTAAAAGCAAGCCGTATGTTATTCAAGAGGCTCAATAGGCGACTCAGTAGTAGGGATTTTGGATTCAATTTCAGGAGTCGCCATCTCTACTAGCTTTATACCCAGCTTCTCCAACATCATAAAAACCTTTTTAAGAAAAGCTTCTTGGTCCGTTCTCAGAATAAAGTTCATTTTCTTATCGTGCAATTTAAATTTGTTTTGTTTCCCCCGGTTGACTTTCTGGAACCGGTTTTGCCCATTTTTATCGTATTCGGGTATGAAAAGACCACTTAGAGGCACCGTACTATCTAGTGTTCTGAATCGTTGCGCTTCCTTAGCATCTGGAAATATTTTGAATAAAATTCGTTTTATCGTGTCATCGTTGATTTTCACTTGTTTTACTGTATATTCGTTTATTATTAACTTAGCTGGCACTATGGTCGGCAGTAATAGAAGTAAATATACCAACATTTTCTTTGAAAGACTTCGTTCGATCTGTTGAAATCTAATAGGGACAATAAAACTCAGCGGATTTCAAATCAAGCGTGAAATGTAATCAGGTTTTATTGCTTGCTAAGTTTTCGACGCTTCTTCACTTGTTTCAAAAACATGGCTGGACCGATTTTGACGGGAGTTTCACTGGCAGATAGCTGAATTACCTGATGTTTTATGGAGAAACATAGGTTACTCTTTATCCCGGTAGCACGTCCACGCGGGATGATTTCTGGCATGAATGCGAGCGAAGCCGCGGACACAGCTAGTAACTAATAAGTTTGTTCACCTGGTAGGTAGGTTAAAGGGGAAATGTTTTATTTACCTACTTATAATTTGTTGTTAATTAATAGTTCATTAATTTCTATAGCTTCTTGCAATTTATGTAGTGTATACGAACGCAGGTAAATTTAAACAAAAAATAAATAACTACTATACAGGGTTGCAGGCAGCAACAACGCGTAAACTTAAACCATAAATTAACTGTCAGGACATAGTTAGACCCCCCAATGCAGAACATTTTCGTCGGTTATCAAAAATCAAATCAAGGATAGATAAGTGAAATAAATACCTTGGCGAACAAAATGCATGAAATGGCAATTTTTTAAAATAGCATATGAAAAATTTAGGCCCTTGCGGACCCCACCAGTTGTTGCTGACATCTCTGACGGCGCGCGTGGTTCACAACGCGCCGTCCCGCCTACCACTTTTCGGTCGCAGGGGATAGGGAGAGCGGCCAACACTATACCAACACTCCTCTTTCCCTGCGGCCCCACCGCGTCCTCCATCAAACGGTGGCGGCCCCGTCCAGGCCACGGAAGGGAAGAGCGCTGCTCAGAAGCACCGGCACTCCTCCTCTGCCGCAGCCCGTAACCCTCAGCCGCGATGCCTCCCATTCGACATCGCGGCCCACCTCAGTTGCGGTGCACCTCACCGCAACCTAGTTTTTGGCCGCTACGTCATCGGCTTGAAGGCAAAAGCCCTGACGAGCGGCCCCACCTTTGGGTTCCTCTTCGCCTCAGCGTGGCTGGGAGACCACGGCTACTGAGCCCCCACGCAACGACAATGCGGGAACCCACTCGGGGGGGATGGTGACAGGTTGAGTGCCAATGTCCTCGTCATCCTGTTTATATTCATCAAGCAACTGAGTGTATCAATTCATAATTGATCGTGTAATAATGCCTACCTATGATCTAGAGCACAGCCGTGAAATCGTCACTCAAACGCAATCACTATGCTCAAGCTAGGCTCGGTTTTTTGATAGCAGAAGTTATATATGTCAATGGCAGAAGTACTCGTTTTCTTGGTCTAATTTTGGAGGATTTTTAATAGATATATGGCGAAAGTGATTGTAAAGTGAAAGGAGATCAGCCATATTGTGCACAAAATCAAAAAAAACGTGTTACCCTGATAGGGGAAGTCCTCCTTACCTTATAATTTTACTTCAATTACTTTATCACTGTTGTTGTTATTTATTGTCACTTTTAACTTTGTAATTGTACTTTGTGTTTTACGAACTGTGTCCAAATAAACGGTCTTCTTTTTTACTAATGCGTCGAATCTCTACGACCATTCTTTCAGGTGTATTTTACAGTCGAAAAATCTACTTTTTACATTTTAATTAAATATATTAAACCACTGAGTTAAACTTTGGGTTTTGGGCCCAACTACGTATGAAACGTGACTAGTCTCCTTTAATTATTAAACTTTCTTAGATTATATTTTGTTTCTAAAGAAAAAACACCGTACATAATTGAAATCAATGATTATCAACTTGAGCTACAACGAGGATGATGAATGATGAATGCCAAAGACATTATAAGCCACTTACAGAAAAAGCGCGATTAAAAATCTGCTGTCACAAACGTCAAAGCCGTTTTGACGGTTGCGTTTCGTACGCTTTAGTATCGTTCACAAACACAACACATTGGTTAGATACTATTTTTATAAAATCCACGATAATAATCAAAAAAATCCCAAAATTTCTATACTATTTTGAAATCAAGATGGTATACCTACAGCTAATAATAACAATCCAACTTTTGTTCAATGCAGCTCATTGTGAACCCCAAAGAATAAGGCGTCTGTTACCCTATTCATCATCTTCCGTTACACCTCTAATCCCAACCCTTTCAATACCCGGGACCCTAAGGGTCAAGACTCGTTAATTTCAAGGGTCACCTCTTTTGTCAATCTTGACCAATCCCGGTTTTTTTATAAACTTACACCTTTGTCCGAAATTGGTCCAGATGACCCCTGGTCGCATTTCAGTGTTATTTAAGAAGGGTCAATAGGATTTGAATGAGTGGTCATTTAAAGGAGAGGGGTTAGTTTGACCCTACGTGGGATTGGAAAGGTTAATTTTTGTTACCTATTTGTCTTATTATAGAATCAACGAGATGAAGTAAAATATGTTCTTTTTCGCTATTTTTGATCAATTGTCTTATACGTTCGGATCCTTTTTTTAATATGTGACAAGCCAATTCATCGCACTTAATTACATAATATACTAAATATATACTAACTATATACTAAATTATTATTGTAAAACGGAATATTAATTTCATAGAAAAATAACATCATTGTGATTTTACGCGTTCTATCTCAGGTTAAAAAAAAAGTACAAACACAAAACTTTAAGTTTTTAATAGAAAAAACACTAATTTACTAAATTGACACTATAGATATAACAATTATCGTGAGTACCTGTTTAGAGGTACAATTACCGACCCTGCAACTGCGGTGAAATATCACAAAATAGAAAAACTTGACTTATTTTTGTAACATTTTCTTAAATACAACCCAACATAATGCAATGTGGTAAATGAAATTTATTTCTGCAAATTGGTCTTGAAAACACTTTTTTTTTTTAAATTTCATTTATGTTTTAAAATCAGATGAGTTCTATATTTTCCATCAGTAGTAAAATGGAAAACATAGACACAGTCATCAACTCATCTGATTTGAAAATGACGAATGAAGTGATTTAGTAGTTCAAAGGTTGTAAGAGTACTTAAAACCTCTGAACTACTGAAAGAAACTCAGAAAGTATTTACTAAAAAAGTGCATGATTTTTACCCTAAAAACATATTCTAATAGTTTTATTACATATAAGCGATCTTAAAGGTTTCGGGTAAAGCCTTACGATCGTTTCCATACAGGCTCTCAGATGAGAATATTTTCGGGTTTTTTACTTTTTAGAGCGTAATTTTTCTGTAGTCGGATAAAAGTTCAAAAACCAAGTTTTTACCCTTTTATTTCAGGTGCCACTTGCCATCTACACTAGGGTAGATTTGGATTTGAAATTGAGGATTACTAAAACACGTGTTAGCAGGGACATCGACGGGCAAAACTGTAACCAATGAATTCAGCACATGATTCTTTCTAGTCCTCCTAGCGTAGAAATATTTCGTTGTTTATATAAAAAAAAAACAGCTGTTTCATAGAAATATGACCTACGCGGTCAAAATATGTGGAACACCTATTTTTTTTTTTTTTGTTTTAACCTAAAAAAAAACAACGCACGTTCAGAATCATATGCTGAAACCATGGTTGGGTTGCGTTGCCAGGATTAAATCAATAAATAATAATAAACGAAGGATATTTACTAATAACGTCTCTAGTCTTTGTCCACTTCCCATTAGGTTTACATTGGCGTCTCTTCTTCTTTTTACATTTTGCATCACGATCCTGATTGCTTATTATCTTAAATCTCGTCTGATTAGACATATCATGACAAGGTTCAAACCTTGAGAGGCGACTTCTTAAATCTTCTTTTCTTTCTTTAAATTGTACTGGTGCTATCAATTCTTCGTTTACTTCTTTTAAATCTTTTAAGACACTAATGTGGCCACTTCTTAAATCTTCTGTTCCATCTTTCGATAATCCTTTTGCTATCAATTCTATTTCGTTTGCGTCTTCAAGGACTTTCTTAAAATTATCCCGGATCAAAATGTGCCTGATTATTTCATTTACCATATTGTCATCGTCGATTTTCATTTGTTTCACTGTATATTCGTTGAAAACGAATATATTGGCTGTTTCTATTGTTATGGGTAGCAATAATAGGAAATACACGAACATGTTAAACGAACATACAAATTCTTTTGATTTCTTAATAATTGCTACTAAGGATATCGAACGCGGCGTGAAATGTAATCAGATTTCATCGCTGGCTAAGTTTTCTATACCGTTTCACTTGCAATTTATGGGATGTCTTTCAGAATATGCTTTTAAACGTTACTCTGCCATTTTTGTAGCAATGCAACTCTTATTCTCTACGCTCGAGAATCTAGTTTCGATTCAAAGAGTGTGTTTTTGTGCTCACAGTTTTTTTGAGTACACAGTATGTCTTCTCATATCGATGTTCTGTTTATTTTAAACTATTTTTTCAATTTACCCTGCTCTGGGTTTTATGAAATAGCAACATATTATGTAATAAACATACAGGGTAAATTTTTAACCAGTGCTCAAATTGTAACTATTAATTTAGCATATTATTCTAGACCCCTAGCGTAGAAATCGATGACTAGGGTAAAGCCGGTTAGTTGCTAATTTTTTTTGTAAATGACTCTCTCTCAGTACAAAAAGCAAAATACTTTACCTAGCCGTGACTTAAACTGGCCGAGACTTTGGTTTTCCAAATTGTTTCGTTGGTCCAGTGGTCGTAAGGAGTACTGCTGAGCTTGAATCCTCGGTGCGATTCCCGGGTTGGGCAGAGTGTTATTGGGTTTTTCCTTCTATAAATTTTAAGTAGCTGCCCGGAGTCTGGTATTGCACCCGGTTGAAGGCAACTAGCTCGCCCCTATCATATGGGGCTTAAACAATACTGGCGATGGTGTACCTCTGCCTTATCCCAATATGTAATATGCTAGCGAATTATTAGTAATAACAAGAAAGTCAAACTATAAAATTAATGTACACACGCATTTTTACGAAATATATAATAAGTATGTGCAAACAGCAATCGTATGCAGTGTTAATAGGCGCAGCAATTACAAGCGTTTAATTAATTTTAATTTTCATTCTTTCGTCATCTAGTTAGCCATTTTCTGATTAGGTACATAAAAATTAACCAGCCAGTATTAAAATTTGTCACATATATTATGTCACCGTATGATTGTGAACACCGTCAGTTTTTAATCTATCTCGCGAGATTATAATCTGTCGATAAATTGTGAACAGCACCGTACTGCTTACAATATAAATAAGTTAGGTTAGAACTGCGACCACCGGCGCGCGAGCCGAGCGAGCGAAGCGAGAGTTACCGTGGCAGCGGCCGGCGAGCGCTACTTCCAAGTTAGTGACAGTTTACTTGGCTATTTAGTAATAGCGCAAGGTACTATCCATCCGCAGTTCACAATGTTTAGATACTTTGTAATCTCCCGAGATAGATTATAAACAGACGATGTTCATGTTACGGTGACACATGCATACATCCCACTGATGCTAGGGATTGACCAAGCATTAGGTGAAATGACACTGACAGCTCACTCCACGCTCACTTCACGCGTTGAGATTGTTACAGAATAGCAATGCAGGTGGAATAAGAGCTCACTTCACCTACGTTTTCACGGTGATATTTTTATTGAATAGTCCTGCTGGTCCATACATAGGAACTTCATTGATATCTTCACACAGAATCAACGAATGGCCATCGAACATAATTATTCTCAAGTAGCTTTTGCCAGCGGCTTCGCTCGCGCGGACCTTTCGTCCCCTATTTAGATCTCTTAGGGGTTCAATTTCGAAAAATCCTTCCTTATTCCTTGTCTACATTATAAAGGGAACCCCTGTACAAAATTTCAGCTTTCTAGGTCCAAGGGTTTGGGCTGGGCGTTGATGAGTCAGTCAGTCAGGACTTTTCTTTTTATTTAAATAGATGCTATTTTTATCTAAAAAGTAACCGTCAGCTGCCGTAGTAACAAAAGATGCAAAGACCGTTATACGTGCAAAGTTTTAATTGCCAAAATTTGCATAAACGCTCTTAGGGACGTTTGCAAAAAATAGAAAAGACGACACAACGAAGGACATTGGGGACGGCTTATGATTGATTATAAGTGGTCATGCTAGAGGGGAAGTGCACGTATTGCGAAAGCGTCTCATTCTTGTGTTTGTATAGATGCTTGTAAAAAAGTGTGACAGGATTGTTTTGAAGGACCGAAGAGACATTGTTTCTTGAAACTGTCAGACTACATATATTTTGCTATATGGAAATGTAAATGTTAGTAGCAAGACTATTTTGGGTATAGTTGAATTCATACGTATTTAATCATTTACGGAGTAACTCAGAGTTAATTTATTGTTTTCATTCGATTTATGAAAAATCAGTAAAATATATTTAGATCGTAAATTCATTATTGTTAAGTACCTACATAGTGAAGTATATTTAGCTGGCAAATTCATAATTTATCGATTTTCCATCTAAATATATTTCACTGTCTGCCGAGTTTTGGTTTGATCCAAATTGTTTTTTTCAGTTGCAACGTAGTAACGACATTAAACAAGGTGACAGGGACATCGACGTGCGAACTTTAACCATAAATTTAATTGCACATGTCATGATTCTAAAGCCCCCGAGTCGACATTCTCGTCAGTTCTGAAAATATATATAATATACCTATATCTGTTCCTTACATTCTGACCGAGCAGTTATTGCACTTTTCTATGAAACTGCAGAGCTTTTTTTTTTTTAAACCAACGATCTGCAGGCGTGGCGCGAGAACTGTATACAAGCGTTTTGTCGTCCGAAGAGTAGACAAAAATGACGTTTCTGTAAAGTCAGTTGACAGTTTTTCACCGAAAAACGTAGACAAGCAATTTCTATTCTACAGACGAGTAGGAATAGAAAGCCTCATGCTAAGCCTGCTTGTCTACTCTTTGATGTCTAGAATCATGTGCTGAAAACATGGTTACAGTTTGCGCGTTAATGTCTCTGCCACTCTATACAGGGTAAGTTTTTATCCAGTGCGCAAATTGTAACCATGAATTCAACATATCATTCTAGAACCCCTAGCGCAGAAATTTTTCACCGGTTGTACAAAAAAAAATCTGCTGTTTCGTAGAAAAGTGCAATACCTACGTGGTCAAAATGTATGGAACAACTGATGGCATTATCGCCAATTCTACCGTAAAAAGGAGATTAAAACAAGTGGATAGAGTAAAAGACAATTATTTTTCGCTCGAGCAGCGGCTACGAAGAACTTGAAGGAACAAAGCCAAAAAAAAAATCATAACTATAAATCTTTTATCTAAAGCGTTTAAATCCTTTATTGTAATAACCGAGAGAACACGACCACTAATCCCATTTGCTACAAGTCAGCTTCCGAGTCCCACGTCCAAAAAAAAAACAAAGATATTTAACAATAAACGTCCAAATTACCATAAACAACGCGTCATGAGACGGTTGGAACCAGTCAAAACCGGTTTTATCCGGAAATTGTCGGATCCTGTAGTTCCGTGACACCGCTCAACAATTGTTCCTTTTGTTTTCTTTTTTTTATTACCTGCGGATCTGACCGTCGCAGTCGAAGGGTTAGGTGATTAACAGTGAGAAGATTTAACAGGGTCATTTTTGTTTAAGATGGACGCTGGAAGGGTTGTCTTGTGAGGGTTAGATGGTATGTGTTATGATCCTAATAGCCGGATGTTAGCAAAATGGGGTTTTGTTCGGAATATTAATTGTAATTTTTTGGCGGGACTTCTCATGATGTCATGAGAGCGCAAAGATAGAGTATCTTGTCTCAATATGTGGCGGCAAATTATGAATTGCTTTGCCCCGCAGTTTCACCTGCGTCAGCCTATCCCGTGGGAATATCGGAACCAAATTTTCCTATGTCCTAATCCAGGTTATGGTCTACAAATTTGAAAAATTTAATCCGAATCCGTTCAGCCGTTTTAGTGTGGAAGCGTAACAATCAAACATACAACAAATAATGAAATGTTTTCTCTTTATTAATAACTATAGTGCCCCGTCCCGGCTTCGCACCGGGTGGGATTCTTTATTTTTCTAGAAATAAATATAGCCTATGTTATTCAAGGAATAATGTAGCAATTACTCATGATGAAAGAATTTTTGAAATCGATCCTGTAGGTAACTACAGGATCGATTTCAAAAATTCTTTAAAGAACTTAAAAGACTTAAAAATCTTTCCTCTTTATAATATTAGTAGTATAGATTATCATTATTCGTTTAGATGCGGACACGTAAACAGGGTCAAATCAAATTAGCTAGCGAAACTCCCCAGATGTAATAAGTAGCATAATCAGCCTATAATTTTCCCACTACTGGGACACAGGTCTCCTCTTCGTGAGAGGGAGGGGGCAATTTTCCGCCATGCGGCCCTAATTCAGATTGGTAGATGTCACATGTCTTCGAATTTCTGGTTTTATGACATGCCGGTTACTTCACGATGTTTTCCTTCACCGTTTTGAGAGCAGTGGTGATGAAATTTATACTATCTACACTAATAATAGAGAGAGGAAAGATTTGATTGTTTGTTTGCATTGAATAGGCTCCGAAACTACTGAACCGATTTGAAAAAATATTTCACTGTTGGGCAGCTATCCTCGGGTGACATAGGCTATATTTTATCCCCGTATTCCCACGGGAACGGGAACTACGCGGGTGAAACCGCGGAGCACTGATAGAGTTATTAATAAAGAGAAAACCTTTGATTATTTGTATGTTTGATTGTTACGCTTCCACACTACAAAGCATAGCGCTTGTGTGGGTTTGAACCTACGACCGTTACCACTGGGCCACCGCTGCTCTAAAAACATGTGGTATACCTTATTTCAGTATTAGATAAAGGAGTAATCTATAAATTATTCACATATCTACTAGACAAATCATCATCTGCCTAGCCTTTGCCCAACTATGTTGGGGTCAGCTTCCAGTCTAACCGCATGCAGCTGAATACCTGTATTTTACATGGAGCGACTGCCTCTCTGACCTCCACAACCTAGTTACTGGGTAACACGATACCCCTTGGTAAGACTGGTTGTCAGACTTTCGGGCTTCTGACTACCCGTAGCAACTGTCAAAGATCCACAAATGACAGCCGGGACCAACGGCATAACGTGCTTTCCACGGCACGGAGGGGTTTTGGTATGGAAAGATAGTCACCCATCCACGGACCAACCGCGGCATGCGTAGCTTAACCTGATTGATAGACCCGTGGGACTGTTATTACTTAGCCAGAAACCAAATCTAGACAAATCTTAACTATGTAGGTATGTAGCGGAATGCAGTAGAAACTCTAGTCCTAGTAGATATTTTATTTTTATCGCTTTTATTTGTAATTTGAATAAAACTCCTACTCTCTACAGTTGGGTATTCCTCCACGCTTGAAATAACCTTGGAAAAGGGGTAAACAATTTATGTATATGCTTCATTATCGCTGGAACTTACATGGTCCCAAATAAGGCCATTTATAAGGAATTCTCTCAAACTCTTTATACTTAAACAATAATTGCTCCCACATTTAGTGAAACAGTCGTTTTTCTCCCCATTTTCTTGTATTTAACTGATAACGAAATGAGCTTCAAAGGTGCGAATCGTTGACCTCAATAGCTTACCTATTTACCCTCCAGAAAATCAAAAACAAACGATTTTGAACCTTAAATGGAAAACATAAGACCTACGGAGTAAAATATTGATGTAAGACTAACTTTGGGATGTGCTCACAGCATATGTAATTGTACACTCACTTCGTAACGATATCTTTGCAGGTTTACCTTTGCTGACGGTTTAAACCGTATCTCCCACACAATAAGATCAATTATCCTCTGTTTCAATGATAAATAAAGTGAGTTCAGTATGTTTTAAATATGCACTTATCGTAGAAACATGTCGCTTTATCAGTACGCCTCAGTGAGCTCAGCAGATGTGGATTTAGTGAAGACAACTGTCTGACTATTGATTTCTGTAACGTTTACTTGTTTTAACGGCTTTTTAGAGCAAATGATCATGCCTAAATAAGTCAAGAGTCCGCTGAATACGGGAAGTACAGAACCGCACCCTAATTGCGTAACTCACGATTCATCATAATCTGTATCGTTTTGAAACGGATTGTTAAACCATTGCTTCATATGTTCGAAAAATGTGTCTGTTCGACAACATAAATAACGCAATGAATATTGTTTAACTGTGAAGACGAAACCAATTATGATCAATCGTGAGTTACGCAATTAGGGTGCAGGTCGAAGTGGCGACATATGTCTAGCAGTGGACGTCTTTCGGCTGAAATGATGGTGATGACGATCACGCCTAACAAGCACTCAGTAGCAAAAGCAGTATAATTGACACCGTCAACGTTACACGTAGTGTAGAAGAGTCGCTAGTTGATGGGGTTTCAATCCGGCGACGGGTATTTCTTTGTATGTGGATTTGTCTGAGAAGAACTCAAATAATGAATACACGCGTCTGTTTCTGCGTCTGCGCAGTTAGTCAGTTTATACGCCGTCCACCCAAAGTTCCAACCATGGACGGACTGTGTGAAAGATGATATGACTAGAACGACGGTGACCGAGATGACGACTACTAGAAAAGAATGGAAAAAAAAAACTACCGCATGCACACCTTTACCCGTGATAGAGGTGTAACTTCTTAAAAAATAAAGAATAAGAGAGATTTAGTGTGAAAGATACAGGATAAGTTTTTATCCAGTGCGCAAACTGTAACCATGAATTCAGCATATCATTCTAGACCCCTACCGCAGAAATTTTTCGCCGGTTAGAAAAATAAAAATCAGCTGTTTCATAGAAAAGTACCTACAATACCTACGCGGTCAAAATGTATGGAACAGCTGTTTTTTTTTTGTACAACCGGCGAAAAATTTCTGCGCTATACTGCGCTGTCTAGAATGATATGCTGAATTCATAGTTACAATTTGCGCATTGGATAAAAACTTTTCCTGTATAGAGAGTTATTCTGCCGTCATTTAACTAGACAGGCGTTTAGTTAGCCCCAAAAGTTGTTTCCGAAAAAATTACAAAAAACGCGCGAATCGTTATTTCTTAAAAACTGTGATACTTACGTTACTGATAGTAGGACATATCAAATGATATTTATTTCTGTTTATCCTAAAGAATTCTTTCAAGTTAACGGCCTACAAACTCTCATATCTTTGGAACTATTTGAATTGTAAAAATGTTTGTTAGACATAAAGATAGAGAATTGTGAACTCTCTTAGATTCTATTAAAAAGTAAAAATTGACCAAGTGAGGGTTAACTCCTTCCTAGTTAGAGGACGGCAGTATATCTTTCTTCTCGCTCATGTAACGGAACCAACCTAAACATGACGCTTCCTTGAAATTTCACTCTCGATTCTCGTCCAATAATCGAATCGCCGGCTGCCTAAGATTTTTTATTTCAAAAACACATTTTGCGGCGATTCCAAATAAATTAGAAAAAAGGGTAGGATAATAATAACTTAGTACGTTTTAGCATAATCAGCCTTTAACGATCCCAATGCTGGGACACAGGCCTCCTCTCTGCGAGAGGGAATGGGCCGTAACCCATCACCACGCGCGCCCATTGTGGGTTAGTAGATGCTACATGTCTTCGAATTTTTGGTTCTAGGTAATGCCGGTTTTGCTCGCGATGTTTTCCTTTCTGCCACCGCTACTCTCACAGTTGCGGGTAACCTTGATCCACGCATCATTAGGATTGTTTCGCTCGTTGAATGTCGCTGCTCCGGTTTTCCACTTATGCGGGCTGATAAGCCGTCTAAGTACGTCAACATCTTACACTTACCAAATGCTTTGTAACTTTTAATTAAATTGATAATTTTTTTTAAGAATATGTCTTAGTATAAGAAAACAGGGTAAGCAGAAAACATTGGTTAAACAAGCAGGACTACAGACATTGTGGAATTTTGGCTGATCTTGAAGCCTGGCTAGAAAAAAAACACTATCATGGCATGTTTTAAAAGAAATATTTCTTGGTACCGACATTGGTGGAGTGAGATATTTGAAATGAAGGCGATATCGCATTGGAACAAACAAAATCCAGCCTCCCATAATATTCTCAAACCACTTAGCACTGTAACAGAGGTTACCAACATGTAGGTATTGTAGCGTAAAAAAATAAAAGTGTGAGAGAAACACAAACCGCTACTTAATACGTTTAATTTTGATTTTTTTTTAAAAATGGTACAAAACAAGTAATTAAAATATAAAAAAAGTTAAATTATCTATTTCTAAAAAAAAAATGATTTTTTTTCTTTTTGGGACCTTAATGCGTCGAGGTGGGTTTGCTTAGTGGAAAAAGAAAAAATATTATTGAAAGTATTATGCAAATATTTTAAATCTGACCTAACAAAAAATCGATTGCAATCGGTTAAAGTTAGGGGAGTAAGCAATATAAGTAATTTTAATCGCGAAAACACTAAGAGAATCCAACGCGTGTTGATAGGCCTATTGATAGTCAGAAAGTTGTTATTTTTTTGACATGAGAATTTTTGATAAAAATTATATAAATCGGCTGCACTTTAAAATAGGTCTCTTGCTGCGAAAAACACGGATAATTGCTGGACTGCTGAACACGTCTGTCGGGTGAAATGTAGAAATCAGGGAACCACAGAACTGCGGCGTCCGCCTCTAACTCGAACACGTCTCAATCCTTGTAGATAGTCGTCTCGGGACGTGAGGTGTTTGGATTACGGGCGAGAGTGTCCCGACCTCCGTCGTCGATAACTGACGTCGCTTGGCCGTAGGGTGGAGCCAAAAATCGGCTTGTAACGGGATCTAAACAAAAAAGAAACTTCAGACCACCGATACAAGCTGAATCTTTGAATAATTATGAATCTAAAGTGAAATAGATCGAAAAGAAAAAAAAAACGACAATACATACCAAATTAACCAGAAAATCACAGGGTCACTGTTATACTTGTGCTAAGATACTTTATATTATTAGGTTTGCACCAACAGTAAAACCTTTACCAAACACATGATAATTTTCAATATTAAACACCAAAAAAGATAAGCTCGACCATTACGTATCGGGTCCCAAAAAAGCAATGACATCGTCTGAAAGGAAACAACCGACGATTTTTTCCGGATTCCTGGTTCAAATGAGAATAACAGCTATGAAGAAAAGTTTTGTTGAAAAGTTTGGATTAGGATTGGAAGAGGTTTTAACCGTAGCGATTTTACGCTACAGTATCTAGTAATGACTTCTCTAATGTCATTCGCGGGCATTCATCTCGTTCCCAGGAACTATGAGTCAGAGACGAGATGCTGGCTGACCTCTGAACGTTCCTACGTGCTCGCATTTGTCAGTGTAGCACACATACAGTAGACATTGACATTGAACATTAGACTAGCTCTGGTTTGACCTCATTTACCTACTTGGCTAAGTATTATTTACATATATTTTTAGATATGTTCTTGTGTAACGAAAAGGCTCGTGGTTAAGCAAAAATAGCCGCATGGATCGTTGCCCCGCTTGGTTTATGGATGGGTGACCATCTTTATGTGCCGAGACCCTTCCATGCCTCGGAAAGCACCTTAAGCTGTTGGTCCTGGCTGTCAATTGTGAATTTTTAGCAGTCGTTACGTCGTCAGAAGCCCGAAAATCTGAGAACCAGTCTTAGCAAGAGGTTTCGTATTACCCAATAACTGGGTTGTGAAGGTCAGATACTTAATCGCTCCATGTAAACTACTAGTATTCAGCTGCTTCCGGTTAGACTGGAAGCCAACCGTAACATAGTTGGAAAGGGCTAGGCAGATGAGTTTGAGCCTTTTTTTTTTTCGGAAGCACCAACTATTATCTTCAAAGTATACATTACCAGCAGCGCTCCGCGGTTTCACCCGCGTGGTTCCCATTGCCGTGGGAATACGGGTATTAAATGTTACCCGGGGATAGCGTAGCTTCCCAACAGTGAAAGAATTTTTCAAATCGCTTCAGTAGTTTCGGAGCCTATTTAATGCAAACAAACAAACAAACAATCAAATCTTTCCTCTTTATAGTATTAGTAGATTATCTTCCTAGATTTTTAGCACTTAACTAGGTACCAAACGATAGTTATCTAGGTGTTATTTACATTAATCGAACTGGATTAAATGTCCAACTGGAAAGTAAGTAGATAAAAGAATCCAGCCAGATACCTGTATAAACTTAAATTATACTCCTAAGAGGTTGGTGCGAATCTATGTCATTATTGTATAGACCTTAGATAAGATTGCTGTACAGCCTGCAAGTATATTTTGCACTAGATACTGGCCGTAACTTCGTCAATATCCTATAGCATCGCATGGCCCACCTACGATGTTACTTCGTTTTCTCTTAGCGTTATTTCCGACTTGTTTTTCTTTTTATATGGCTTCAGCGTGATGACAAATAGCCTTTAAATAATCTGTCACAAGAATTAGGCTATCACCTACAAACAGATTTTTCAAAATTAGACTATTCAATGCAAAAACATTTTTTTCAAATTCGACTGGTAGTTCCATTCCCCCTACATACTTACTTACAAACGAACAAATATTACTTCTTTATAATATTTATCTAGATAAATTAGCAGCTAAAGAACAATAGCTACAACGGGTCGATCGACTAGGTTAAGCTACGCTTGCCTCGGTTGGTCCATGGATGGGTGACCATCTTTACATACCATATCTTTACAGACCCCTCCGTGCCTCGGAAAGCACGTTAAGCCGTTGGTCCCGGATGTCATTTGTGGATCTTTGACAGTCGTTACGGGTCGTCAGAAGCCCGAAAGTCTGACAACCAGTCTTACCAAGGGATATCGTATTACCCAGTAACTGGGTTGTGGAGGTCAGATAGGCAGTCGCTCCATGTAAAATACTGGGATTCAGCTGCATCCGGTTAGACTGGAAGCCGACCCCGACATAGTTGGGAAATCGCTACGCAGATGATGATGAAATTAGCAGCTTACAAAAATATATGTCAAAAACTTTGTGCAGAAAGATACATTTTAACTATGATCAATGTCAATAGACTTTTTGACGAAAATGACCGTTGGACAAACAAAAGAACTGCCAAATTTCACCCGTTTCCACCACATCTAAACTGCACGATTTCACATCGCAGCAACACCCGATATATCTCAACATATCAAATGATCAATAGTTCACATTCCATCTTCCCATTTCACATAGATCCCTCCATTGTTCGTAACCAACCAATTTGCATAACCCTGCGATGCGCGAGAACAATACAACACTATCCTACTACCTGCCGATCTAACTGACCCATTTCTAACTGTAGCCCATTCAGCTCACGCAAAATTTCTCACTGGCCTCAACAAAGACGGCTGTATGACCAAACCCTTTTCGCGCTACGATTTTTATGGGAAATAGTTTTCTATGCTCTATTTTTTGCATTGTCCATCACCGCCCTACGGATTCGCCGTTGGCAAATGTTTATGTGATTTTAATATAATGCAAACATAATAGAATGGTCGGCATTGCTTATTATTGTTAAAATATGACCGTTATACGTCAGGCATATGTAACAGTAGCCGGTATCAAGTATTCGTTAAGAAAATATTGTTTTGAAAGGGTTTGTTTTCTAGAAATGTTTGGATTGGAAAGTCTGCAGGAAGACTCCAATTTGGATCATTAAAATAGTCTTGAAAAGGTCTCAAAGGTAGTAAAGAAGGTTAGTAAAAAGAAAGGTTGCAATTGATTGATATTTATAGCTGCAATAAGAAAACAATTGACTACCGACTACGTACTCCATTGATCCGATGATAACCGACAAAACAGTTCAATAGAATTGAGGAGCAACATAAAATTGTAAACTGCCATACCTTTCAGTCGTTACTGGAACAAGTATTCCAAAAAAACCTGGCTTGATTTTCGTACGTTGTTTTCGGGTGACCACTGAAAATCAGCGCTGTGCTGTGGATCCCATAGTACAGCATAATGCTGAGTGGAAGCCTTCTTGTCACAGTCACGGCGTGCAGCTGCCGACTATTTGTGTTCTTTATGCCTTACTATGTATACTTATCTGTGTGTTGTTATCATGTTTTTTTCTTTATTTTTAATGTTGTCATCTTTTATATGCACGTGTTTCTGTGACAAATAAAACTATTTTTCTTTTCTTTCTTTTCTTTTCTTTTCTTTCATAAAACGTTACAAATAGCTGCACAAAACTATCAACTAAATGCTTTATAAAAGGGAAAGGTTATCGCGATTTTCCAAATTACCGTTGCAGCACTACACCGTCTCGTTTTAATCGTCCATTCTTGGGCAGGGTCAACCCGGCCTGTCCGGTCCAGGTAGCCAACCCGTGCTGACCCGCACACATAATACAAAAGGTCTCAGAGGTCACAACAACCCTTTACGCCAGTTTAAACACCCCGAAATCGCTGCACCGTGAGTTATAGGGTCAGCCCTACGCCTCGAGTGACCTCACTGACCCTTCTTTAGAAAGACACCCCTTTCTTACAAGGTATTATTTGTAATCCCTTTCGCGAATCTATTTTATTGTTCGTCGTCCATTCAGTTCCTATTTTCGGACGTTTGTCGATCGGCGAATTTTTTGGCGTTGCGTGAGAACGCTCTAGTTTCTATGCAAAATTGTAACAAGGACAAAGGATTCTTAGTCCTTTCGTTGGATATGGGAAAGTTTGTCCGTTGTCTGCTAGACAATGGAGTGGTCTCTTTTTAATGATTCGCTTTGTGTTTAGCAAGGTGGTTGATACAGTTTTTTTTTGTTGGGTCATTTTGACCGTTGGCCAACGGATTTGCCGATGGTATTTAAGTCGGCGGAGTAACGGTTGAGAGCATTGCGCGCCTTGAAGGAGTCGGCTGCAGAGCTCCTGGTCATGATCTTATACGGTAAAATTAAATTATTTCGGCTTTAATTTTAGCAGGTTGTAGATAATGGCTAAGAACATAATATGAGATGTTCATAGAATAGTATGACTATATGATTTCAAATGGGAATAAAAAATTGCTTCTAGAAATTATAACAAAATCTTTATTATCAGCCTGGATTCAAAATTATGACTTGTTTAAAAACCATACCTGCCACACCATATATATTAAAATTTAATAAAAGATAAACAAACATGATTGAAGTAAACATACTTGATTTCTTGCTTCTCTTTTTTGGTTTTAAGAAAGATTCACATTTTGGGCTAGATACATGTTTTCGTCAGCTAAATACCTTTTATCGACATTACAATAATTATGTACACATAGTCACTCAAATATGAAATAGCCATGATATAAAAGTATTGATATCGAATGAGTTCGTGCTTTGAAGAAGATTACCATTAAGATGAAACTTGGATAAAGTGACTGTCCCATTGGTCTCGTGGTCGCAAGAGCGACTGCTGAGCGTGGGTCTTGGGTTAAATTCCCAGGTTGGGAAAAGGGTTAGTGAGTTTTTCCATTAGGATTTTTTAAGTAACAGCTCGGTGTTTGGTAATTGGTTGTGTGATGCCTCCGCGCCTAGGAAAGCACAATAAGCCGTTGGCTCTGCGCCTTCGGTAGCCTCAGATTACCGTCCCATTGGACTATGAGAGTTAGAGAAGAGTGCTCAACAGTGTGCGCAGACACAGGCTTACTTTACCTGTGTCTGCGCACACACTTATGCACTATAATGTCTCCCGTGTCGAAGGATAGTCTCTGTTGCGATTGGCCGCCATGGTCGAATTCCAGTCTGGACGACTACAAACTGAAACATAAAAAGTCAATCAATATTATTATTATATCATCCCGTATGTGTCGCCGGGCGTAAAAGAATAGCACCATCCCATTTCTTCCAGTGGGTGTCGTAAAAAGGCGACTAAGGGACTTACTAGAGAATGGGCAGCAGCGTTCTCTATGCATTTTACTTACCATACTGCGATCGCCAACCCGCCTGCCAAGCGTGGCGATTATGGCAAAACCCCCCATTCTGGGGGAGGCCTCCATGGATGAGGATGTCCAGCAGTGGACGTCTTTCGGCTGAAATGATGATGATGATGATGAATTAATATTACAGAATAATCTCACTAATCCGGCACTATTAAAAACCAGAGGATTAATGGAATGTTCGGATTATTGGATTATATAGAAAAATTCAAATAAAGAATTTCTAGAGAATACGATTTGTTTGTATTAAAGTTCTAATCGTCTTTTTTTACTGTAACATATCTCACAACAAAATAATTACATCGTTTTATAAGAATCCTTGATTAAAGTCTGTTTTTACAACTTGTAGTCCTTGTTTGAAAACCTTTTGCGTGGGCGGAGGGTGCTGGATTATTGGACGTATCGGTCTATTGAAGTGCCGGATTAGTGAGATTCTACTGTACTTACAAAGTCAAAGTACAAATACCACAGTACTTACCAACTATTAACTATTCTGTGGTACTACCCCAAGTGGTTGTCCAAAAGCAACAAACATGATGTATCACCACTACAACTTTAATAAAACTTAAAAAAAAAGTTCCAATACCATTAAAAAGTAGAATAACAACAAGACGAAGGCTGTGGCCGGATGCAGCGGAAGCAGCGAGGGGTGGCAAGGGGGCGCGGTGCGGGGGCGCAGGGGGGAGCGACACGGGACAGTTGGCACGTGCCCACGCGCAGGTGCCTACACCCTCGCCAGGAGGACGCAACCTTTTGATGGAGTTAGTTGAGTAAGATCTTTCGAATTCGTTGACGTCTGTTCTTTAAAGCTTAGGCGTTTACACTTCTTATCACTACAGTCAGTTTTATTCAAACGAATACGTGGTTAGTTACTAGAATTGTCTCACTGACAGGTGTCACTCGACGGCCGGACTGTAAATGCGATTAACGTTAAGTGTATTTTAAATAGTGTTCTGTGTTCAAACGATTGACAGAAATGGAAAGATAATTATGTTAGACACGTTTAGCTCTAAATTACATGTTGAAACTAAAGCTAGTTTTTTTTTTTTTACCAAAAATGCAGTGTAGGTCACATAAATCAGGTACAGACAACTCTGTTAGAATGTATGCTGATTTCGAAACACAACCTTTATTGTGACATGACATCTGTCATTTGTTTTCACTATTAAATCATTTATAACCGATCAAATTTGTATTTATATTAAGTACAAAACCTACATTGGTTGAGACTGTCATCTTTTCAGTCTCATCAAGTCTTCCATTGTTTATGCTAAAATATCCAACAAAATCATCATAACATCCCACCATAATTTTCTCAGATTTTTTCCACAGTAATTGGATTTACGTATTTTTCGGTTGATATTTGTCAATTCCAATTTAGTCGGTACAAAAAGGACCTCTGCAAAGGCAAAGAGAAAATGATAAACAAAAATCTAAAAAAAGTAAAATGTTTGCCACCCCACCAGTTTCCTCTCAACCGACCTGCGCATGTGTTGATCCGTTATATATTTTTTATTCGTTTTATATCAAGATCCAAGACCAATGACTGACTCTTGACCTCGATTGCTGGCTTATTTGTTGATCCCCGCGAATTTACTCGCCCGAACTTCGGGCGAATCGACACTTTGAAATAGTACCTATATAGGTAAGTATATTATTTTCATTATGCAACTCGAATAAAGTTAATTTATTTGTAAACTAATCTACAACTCCAGAAATACGTTATATAGCACGTCACCAACATCATCAAAAAATTTGCTGAAGCCCACGAACGCAGACTTCACCGACATGTGAACATTGAGGCAAATCAGCTGCTAGATAACACGGACATAGTGCGTAGGCTAAAGAGAACTAAACCATTTGAATTAGTGTAGTGTATAAATAGTGTATAATAGTGACAGTGATGTGCTATACATGTAACACATGAACAAAGTGTTTTTTATTTTTGTTATCAGACCCTAAGAAAGTGCAACGGAATTGTGTAAAAGTGCAAAATGACACTATTCTTAGTTATAACGTAATTTACCACGTAAAATATTAAGTTAGAGTTAAATTACTTATTAGTCTATTAGGCTAGATTGTAATAAATTACTAAGAACTTTAGTTCTTACTAACAAGGGAAAAAAAAAAATATACCTAGCACGTTTAGAATTTCAATAATTAAAGTTATGAAATAAGTCACTGTACGTAAAGTGCACAAAATACAAAAGGTTACCTACGTAAAACTTACGTATTCATTGGCGTTGCTGATTCGCCCACAAATAAAACAACTTCGTACTAGTTACCTAAACAAGTAACCAAATCATAAAAAAAAAATATGTTATAAATGATTTTCGAAGGTACAGACGCCAGCAGGTCTGTCGCCAAACTGTCAAATTTTCCCAATTGAACATGAACCTTATGCTTACGGTATAAAGTTGAAAATCTATCAAATAAATTTGACAGATTGGAGTAGCTTGATGTGCTTGGCGTATGTACCTTTAATTATGGTCTAATGTAAATAAACGATTAGACTAATGTCCTTAGCGAAATAGCGAGTCGGTTGAAAAAAAACATTGGCACTCTGGGAGTGCCAACAGAAGTGAAAACTTTAACAACTACGTGCATTGAGGGAATATGTAGGTACCATATTACCTCAATGACTACGTGTGTATTTTCTTAATCGTCAATACAATATTTCACATTTGGGTCCTGATTGCTCTCGGTAAAAAATGATAAACGAGCGATCGACTTCATCCATTAAAGGTAACAGCACAGATTTAGACGATAAAAATACATAGGGAAAGAAAGGGATAAAAGAATTAGAATTTCTTAATGAAAGAAAGGGACTTTTCCAAAAGACATCAACGCGCGACTAATCCGTGTGCTCGTTCACCCATTAATACACAGTATACATAGCACATGGAAAGCGTTCGGTGACGATGACGCGGGTTCCATGATTTTTGTTCACCCAAATAGTGCTCAACGCGCCTAAAGAAGTTTTCAATTCAAAAAGTTAGGTACCTTTGACTTCTATGTTTTACTAGCTTTTACCAGCGTCTCCGCCTGGATGTCGGTTATCGCGTAAAAAAGTAGCCTATATCCTTCTACACACCCAGGCTATATTTCTGCCAGATTTCATGACGATCGGTTCAGCGGTTTAGGCGTGAAAGCGTAAAAGACAGACAGACAGAGTTACTTTCGCACTTATAATATTATTAGGGATGATAAAAATGATTTAATATAAAATGAAACCATTTTTATTATTTGCTGTGTACGCAAAATCATTCACTACCTCAACACTATTAGTTGTAGTAGGTACCTAGGATCTACCTCCTAGGAAAATGCCAACGTATTATGATAAATTTTATGACTATTCATTCCTGAAGCGTTTGCGATGATGCAAACCAACCTAGCTTGATGGGCAGGTACATCAGTGTTGACAAATTAGTTATCTGATAAGGATTTGTTATCAATCTGTGAGTGACTGTAACATTGATTTGAAATTAATATTTTATAGCATAGGTCACGTATTGTGATAAGAAAATACTATTGATAGTAATGAATATGCCATGAATTTTTCGTATGGAAGTAAGCAGACACTACTTCATATTTTTAGATACTCTTTTCGCATCGGGTGACAAAAAAAAACATTGAAATTAATAGTACCGACTATAGAAATACATTTTAATTAATTACTGCACTTTTATCACAACGGAGAAATGTTAAAAAACATGGTCAATAAGAAGAAAAAAAAATGATATTCCTAGTCACCGCAAAAACAGGTGTTAGCACCCCGTTGCGCATGCGCAACCTTTTCTCCGCGACCCTTTGTTTCTGCGCACGAGTCGAATTAAATGCAACGAAATAAAGGACAACATTATCTTTGAACATTGTAACAATAAGACTGCAGCTAAATGGCCAATTACAAGAAAATATTTTAAGTTTTTTCACTGTGTGGCTGTGGTTTGTGGTGCATTTTATATATTACAGGTACAAATAGCATTAAAAAAAACACAAGAAAGAGTTGATGAAATTGTAAAAAAAATTGCAAGGGATGTTTATTTCATAAATAAATGATGTTGCCACTTCATAATAATTGTTTAATTGGTGACCTTCCTTTCAGCTCATCACGTTACATCACATCAAATCACATGACGTCATCACAGCATCATTAAATACAGTGGCAAGACAGCAAAGACAGTGCTCTTCAGCTCTGTCTTGGGCTCTTGGCACTATCTCGCCAATACCTAAGCCTACTTGATTACACTTACAAGAGCATTACAATTTCGGCCTAAAAATACAGCACAGATGCATTCTCTGTCTCAAAAAAAAATGTCTTTGAAAGGCATCATTTTTGAGTGGTCGATTGGCCATTTTTTTTTTCTATATATCTACTATTTATTTCTTAGTATTAGATTCTTAGTATAGAAAAGTTTAATGCAAATTTTCTTTTTATTCGAAAGGGCTTAAATCCCATGCTAACATATAGTTGCTCCAACTTATGCGGCCATAGATGCTTCTTGGGCATCAATTCCTAACAGTGTATTTTATTGCAGGTGAGCAAAACGCTTCGCAAATACAAACGATGCCAAGTGTCATCTATGAAATCACTTTCAAATTTTGTTTCTCAAAAAAAAAACATCCGTAAACCAAACTTTGTTGATGTCTGGTTCCACCGTATTCCCGGTTCTCAAAACCACATTGCATTAACCGTTAGAAATTAAAACCGTAACATCCTTTCTTTTCATTGACGCGTTCCTTTGAGGGCGCGTCAATTTGCGCGTCATATGCAAGACGTTAGCGTCATTAGGTACGTCACTGGCTACGACATGCCTTAAGTACGTTACGGCGGTTAAAACTCTTAGAAGTGTTGTAATTTACAGTATTAATAAGATAAAGTGTGGGTTGCGTGATATTCTGGCCGAAAGAAGAAATGGGCGAAGGTATTGATAGTGGTATGACCTCTGATGTTTTTTTGTTCTTATATTTTTAGGCTGCCGTTTGGCCCAAAGTGTATGGTAATAAGTACCATAAGAGAGGTTGGCAGCAGTGGCTAGTGGTTGTGTAATAACTTAGGGTTGTTGTTTGTTATATTTGATGCTACCTTTTTATTTATTTAACCATTTATGCACACACATATAAACAGACTATAAGAAAAGAATAGAAAAATACGTTGGTACAAAAGTAATGCTCATTTCTACAGAAATCTCTTCCAGCACACCTGCGATAGGCGAGAAGATAAAAAATTGATGTAAACCTATAATATCTAAATCTTGTTCTCAGAAAACGGTCCGTTCGCGATTTGATCTGTCATTTAGGTGCAAATTATTGAACAGGTGATGTCGTTAGGCGGAATCTTAACGAATAGCAATATCAGGCAATTCTCATGACCACCGTGGGTTATCACCACATAATTCTGCCATAAACAATTAAATAAGTAAATTATTAAATTTTAAACCCTCTCTTTTATCACACCGCAACATTAATTACAGTAATAACACTAGAGAGTACTAAATAAGGCACACGTACCCAACTGCATAAAATAATATAGCTTGTCTTATTAATACTTTTTGACGTTGAAGACGCTTTAAAACTAACGACTTTCAATTATAGGACATTAATCGAGATCGTTTTGAAGGCGGCTTTTGATATGTTTTATAATGAAATAGTTATAATTATGTCTTCATCTTTGTCAAATTAAAGAGTGTTTTAAAAGTGTCATTACGTTTTTTTTTTAATTTTTAAATGGTTTTAACTCATTGTGAGGTTATTTATATTTGTATTGCTTGCAGCAATTTGTGGTGAATAAAGTTTTCGTAATAAGATACTGCCATTTTACTTTCGGAAGATCACTGACATAATACCCAATATGTCCATAGTAACATAAAAAAAACTCTTTATGTGGAACTTCAAAGAAAAAAAAAAACTAAATGTATATTTAAAGAGGAATGCAAAGAAAGAGTTGACTAGAATAATAATTAAACTACAAAAAAAAAATGCCTAAAAGAAAAAGTGATGGTTGACAGCCAGTACCTAATTAAGGTTACAGAATTAATTAACCCACACAGTTTTTACAAAACGAGGTTTTACGTTAGGTATGGTTCCTTCGAGCCTGTTTTGGAAATAAGAAACTGACAGAAATCGGAATAGAATAGAATAATTTATTTGTCAAACATAGGTAATTACATACGAAGATCTTAAAAATAAGGTAGTGCGCTATGTTTTGCCAATATCGGCATACAAATGATAAGAATGAAATAAAAATGATAAATTAAATAAGAACTTAGCATTAAATTACAATGATAAAATACAGTTATTTTAAAAACTAACAACTTAATCGCATTGGACTATAGTTCTTATTACAAAAATTGCAACTTATCATTCTCAGTTGTCATTTTTATATTAAGAACTAGCTAAATCGAAATAAAATGGCAAATGCAAAAACTAGCTCAGAGCTATAGGCTAGCTAAAGTTAGATAGCGTTTTGTACTTAAATTTGACTTATGTATGATGATTTTAAATCATAAACCTTAATCTTCATTGAATCCTTAAACTTACAAACTTGATCAACAATAAAGTGATCTTTACGGATGATTTGGGCGGGGTGAGAGCACGTGTTGTCGGCAGGTGGGCGCCCAGGTGCGATCGATCACAACTTACGTAATATCGTCGTGGTAGCCGCAAGTAACCGCAATTGGGGGTTACACCTTGTTTTTTGGTAATTCAATGTTCTTATTGGAAGCGTAGTAATTATTTCTTGTATGATAAATGACGTAATAATAAAATTGACAAAATTAATGAGAAATACAAAAATGTATTTTAAGTTACTTGGATTCATTGTTCTATAGTTAAACATATTATTATTCTGAGTTTTTTTTTACAATTATCCTAACTTAGCTAGAACTATTAACAAACTAAAACATGGCGTCGCAAAATTCATTTGCATCGCTGTCCACTGGTAATGTATCCAAAAGAATTGCAGGATTTGTCACATGCCTTGGCTGGAGGTCTTTATTTATTAAGATAGCCACAGGCAAGTCCGGTCCAAGTCAGCAGTCGACCTTGGTAACCTCCTCCAAAGGTTGACATGCGAGATGTCATCTACAACAAAAAAAAAAAACAACATTATCACGTTGTATGGCATGGCAATGCTTAGCCTCTGGCCAAGGTAAGGAAGACTGATTGTAATTTTTTTATTATAATTTTAATTTATCATTTATTCTCTCTTCACAAAGCTGACTTAAATTTAAAGAGTACAAAAAATGTCCCAGCTGTATGCCATCCCTGTGAGAGACTGGTGCTTGATATAGGTTTTAGGATTATTTTTTTTTTATGAAAGAAAAAAGAAAACAATTCTACATAGTGACCGACTATTCAATAAAAATAAATGCTTAATTCGCATATTCCAAGTTATATTTTCAGATAATGATATATCTAACATTACTGTCAGAATTAATAGCTTAATATATTTTTTTAACTTGACCATTAAACAAAATGGCGCATTTTTATAACATTTACACTAAAAGTACCGCAATGTTAACATCATGTCACATCGGCATCAAACACAGATAATATCAGGTGACATACCTATCATTCTATTGTTAGCATGCCTTTACTTGATAGTAAAAACATGTTACAATATTGCAGTATTAATAGTAATAGTAGGTACATTACCTAACTATTGGGCAAAGTAAATGATTTTTTTTCTTTCTAAAAACACAAACACATTTTCACTATGCATTGAAAATTTTACTAAGAATCACGAAGAATAGGAAAGTAGTAGATACGGCTTGGCGTTAGAAAATTTTAACAACAACATCATAATTTTTATGATCCCATTATAGGAAAAGAAAGCACTTTACTAGACTTATTTATTAGACCATTGGTAATCAAGATGCGTCTACCACTAACCTTTAGATAAAACTGCATAACTTTAGCTCGATGACAACCATAAACAAAAAATTTAGTAAACATTTCACTACAAAGTAGACGAACAAATTTAATTCCCTACCACATATTTTTTATAGCAATCTGTCGTCGACATCAATAAGCCACTTCTTTGTGTCCGATATCCTATGGGTTTTCGATTCGTTTATGGAGCTTGGTGATAAATGTTTCTCATTCCAGTTAGATGAATCTGTTTCTAGATAGTTGGGACACTATTTCTACTTAGGGCTAATTTCACCAATGAAACGCGTTCAAGAGCTATAGTGTCATCTTTTTTGAAAATATGGACACTGACAACGCTTGATCGCAGTTTAAAGCCGGACGCCGGGCGTAAAATAATAGCACCATCCCATTTCTTCCAGTGGGTGTCGTAGAAGGCGACTAAGGGACTTACTAGAGAATGGGCAGCAGCGTTCTCTATGCATTTTACCACCATACTGCGATCGCCAACCCGCCTGCCAAGCGCGGCGATTATGGCAAAACCCCCCCCCCGTTGGGGGAGGCCTATGTCCAGCAGTGGACGTCTTTTGGCTGAAATGATGATCACAGTTTAGATGTGCTTACCGCGTTCAGTTTCATGGATGAAATCGATTCTTTATCTCTTAAATTCCAGGCCATCATTTCGTTTTAGAGCAAAATCTACCTACCCCACTTCAATGTTAAAAAGACTTTTTTATTCATCAAAGATAAAAACAACAACACAAACAAACACAGAATATATTTTTATGAGACAACCTTTTTAAAAGGTAAGAGTAAGCATTTTATCAGCATCTTAATCTTAGAGGTAACCTTAAGCCTGCGATATAAATTACCATTAAAAAGTCGTGTAGTAGGTAGTGTTGCCAGCTTTAAAGAAAGTAATTTAGTTACTAGACACACTGACATTCTGCCTCACCAGATGCAACAGCCTTGCATGATCAAAAATTGCGGAATAATAAGTTACAGAACTTATCTTTTATTCGATAAAATTATTTGGTCTTACGAAACTACACTAAAAATGAATTTAATACCTAGTATTGTAAGACTCACTAAAATGAGTAAAATGACGAGAAATATTACTAAGATTAGTGACAAGACTATTAATTTAAATCATAATAATAATAAAAAAATACTTTGCGTAATTTTATTCATAAAAAAAACATCATGAGCCCTGTAAAAGAAAGCATTTTACCGAGTTACGCTAGGTCACTGACAGTCCAGATGCGAGCACATCTGCCGCCGATCGGTGCTTACACCCTATGTTCCTTAGTTAAGGTGCGAACTGCGAAGGGGGATCGCACTTAGCTTTACGAGTCACGACAGTTGTCTAAGAGGGTGAGTAGAATATGAATTCCAAGTTGATGAAAACTATCGCTCTTTACGAGGCATTTTGTCGTAACTTCATACATAAATACCCCTATGTCAAATGATTTAAATAAGGTATCCCATATCAACAAATGATGATAAAAAGGCCGGCATTTGTTATTGCCCTTAGATTGGTCTTACTAAGTCTGTGTGTCTGTTTAGCCAACTTACACAATTAGTTTCCTCAAAAGACCATTTCAAATGTCCAAGATTATGTCTGGACTTTAAAACAGACTGTGACCTCTGAGTTTGTTTCGGCCTTTCTTCTCCGAGTAGTCAGATAGGAAAAGCCGACCTAATCTAGTTTTAAAAATATGATTGACGTATAAAAGGGTCTGTACTAGCACATCAAGCTACACCAATCTGTCAAATTTCTTTGACAGATTTTCATTTTTATTAGATAAGCTTAAGGTTCATGTTCAATTGGGAAAATTTGACAGTTTGGGGTGTTTGATGTGCTGGCGTCTGTACAAACCCTTATCCCAGTTTATTTGTGATCGGCGCAACATGGTCTTTTTCTTCCACACTTCTCTATTAGTCGTCATCTCCGTAGTCACCCCTTTTCTAACCATATCATCATTCACACAGTCCATCCATCGTTTCTTTGGTGTCCTCCTACTCTTATAGCCATCGACATTCATACTCAAACATTTGTCAAACCTACTTACAGAAATGAAATCGTTTATCAAACTACTAACTAATGGCCGTTTCCTATAATTTACGGAGCGTAATTAGTTAAAATTAAGACTCTTGTATAATTTAATTAAAATGAAGCAAATAAGTACCTTATCGTTTTAAAGAGAAGACCATCCCATATGGAAGTTGCTATCATAGGAGACATTATTAACTTCCGAATCTATTTAATTGCCCTGTTTGGCTTTAAAAATGTTACCATTGGTCAGCAAAACGTTTAGTTTTTTGTTTTATAGGAACCGAACACTAACAAATTTTGTTACGCAGAATGAGGCACCTCGAAAAGGACACAAAACTTTCATTACTCGGTAAAATCAAAAACCAATCCACCGATGCAGAACAGCAGTCACAGCTATGACAGCTAACCTTCCAAAAACCTACTTACAACAAATCAATAAAGTCAAAACCCTCTAGAAACAATCCCACCAACGGACTTCCCTCACCGCAGAAATCCCACCAAGCCATGCGTATTACACACAACTCGATAACAAAACGAAGTCGACCGGTATAGGATGTGCCGCATGTCCGGCCGGTCGGAAGGTAACACGAGTCGGAAGCCCCACACGACTTCCACTCGCAGGGTGAGTATGTGTGAGTAGGCTTATGAGGGAGCTGGAATCTTCTTAGTGAGCTAAGAGTTATTAAGGGAGGAATAATGTTGTTGATTATGAAACTCAATGCTAGTTATATGTATAATTTGTCTGTGACAGTGTCACAGGCTTCTTAGCAAGAGAACCATAGACAAGTGTTTTGTCATCGGAAGAGTAGACAAAAAAGACGTTTCCGTATGGACAGTTGACAGTTTTTCACCGAGAAATGTTGACAAGCGATTTCTATTCTACAGTAGAGTACAAATAGCGTACAAAAAGCGTCATTTTATGCCTGCTGGTCCTAGTAACGGTGTCAGTGTTTATTCAACTCATCGTTAGATCTATCCAAGACCAGCTTTTGCCAGTGGCTTCGCTCGCTTGGAGTTCGGAAATCATCCCACGGGAACGTACTACCGGGGTAAAACGTATCCGTTGTGTTAATCGAGGTTAGGTGTAAACTATCTGTGTGGCAAATTTCATCCAAATCTGTTCGGCCGTTTTTGCGTGATTGAGTAACAAATATCTTTACAAATTATAATATTTACCCGACTGCGCCAGAAGGAGGGTTATGTTTTTCGAGTGTATGTATGTATATTTCTTTAGCACGCTCTGTAGCCTAAACGGCTTGATCGATTTCAGCTTGAGCGGTGCCATTAGATTCGTCTTAATTGTGAGAGTGACACTGGGCTTATCAAAATTGAAAAAAAAAAATGCCCGATTTTTGGCGCCACAATGTGTTTTCGAAAAAAAAAATCTCAAAACCTATTGAATGGTTGAATGGTTGAAAAATGAAGGGTTTCATAAATAGCTTGCAAGAATTAAGGCGACTTGTATTTTTACATGTAAGTTGGAATGAAAAATATTAAAATAAAAAAAAGCAACAAAATAGTCAACGTTACAACATAAACTACATGATTTATTCATTAATTATATTAAGTGTGTATGGCAGACAAATACGAAAAAATATGTACTTATTAAAAAACAAAAAAACAGTCGGGTTTTTGTTTTTTATTTATAAAAAAAAAAATAGTATAGTAGGACAAAGATTAGACTGTATAAACTCAAAAAACACTTAACCGATTTAAAAAAATCACTTACCTAAGAAAGCTACATTGTCAGCAGGTAACATGGGATGTTTTTTTTTTTAGTTTTTTGGTGTCCTACGACTTCTACGCGAACGATGTTCCGAGCAGACATAGTACTTACTAACGCCGCAATTAATAACACTGAAAACGAACCCCAACATCGGTGACGAAACGCTAAGCAGTTAATAAATAATCTAGACCTGTGATACTATTACCACAATTTACTATGCATACTTAACATACAAATAAAAACAAAGGGTTACAAGCAAATCTGTCCTATCTCACGGATCGCATCGGATGTGAATCAGGAAGCTGCGGTGTGCCAAGATCCTTTAGGTATTGACACAGCACCTACGTTCTCAGTACCCATAGACTGATTTGACTCTTTGGTTCATGCTCCTTGTTTATAAAAATCTGTCAAAATATACAAATCATATTTATGGCATGCAGGATGAAAAAATTATCAGCCTTAATAATGTTCCCACTGCTGGGACATAGGCCTCCTCTCTGTGGGAGGGAATGGACCGTAATCCACCAAGCGGGCCCAGTGCGGGTTGGTAGATGCCATGTCTTTGAATTGTTGTTTCCAGCTAGGTTTAACACGACAACCGTAGACAAGCTTTTTGTCGTCGGAAGAGTAGACAAAAATGACGTTTTAGTATAGACAGTTGACAGTTTTTCACCGAAAAATGTAGACAAGCGATTTCTATTCTACAGTAGAGTAGAAATAGGAAGCGTCATACTAAGCCTGCAGGACGTGCCGTTTCGTTGCCATGTCGTTATATCACGATGTTTTCCTTCACCGTTTTGAAAGCAGTGGTGAAGAAATAACTTACAGGATACTATTAAGGTGCCTAATCAGCTAAGTGGAGTCTGTTAGATTTCCATAAATCTTCGGATGCACATCGATTTCTCGTTAATGTGATTACCAAGTTTTCATCATGATAAATAAAATTACAAACTCCTCAGTTAGTCCTTTTTGTCACTTTTTCTTCCAATCAACAGAAATTAGAATACAAACCGATTTTGGAAACATCATTTACCACCTATTCAATTCCTTAACGAACATCCTGCTTTTAATCCAAAAAAGCAACGAATGAGTATTTTATACAGATGCATGCTAAACTATTGACATCTACCGGAAACAGACAGAAGTATTTCTGAGAATTAACGCAAAATGTCACAGGTTAAAAAGCTAATCGAGACTAAATTAGGGTTTTGAAAATGGAATAACTAAAGTTGAACTTTTGTCCAAAGAGTTTTGGATTAAAATAGAGGTCTATTTAAATTGGATTTTACCGTGATTTTTCAAATCTGAGTTCCGTTACTAAATAGTCTTATTAGGACGTTTTTGAAATGTGTTATTTACATAATACCTTTTTTTCTGTAACAAAAGAAGTTAACGGTTGATTTATGCCAAACTAATTACATAATGTTTGTTGCATGTTTTCCATGTTTTGATTAAATGTTCGTGTAGGTAGGTTATGGTAAAAAGGTTGTTATGACTTTGTATTTAATCAAATAAATTATTATTCCTCATAGTACTAACGAAGAAAAGTGCAATACCTACGCGGTCAAAATATATGGAACAACTGTTTATTTTATTTTTTGTATTCCGACGAAAAATTGCCACGCTAGGGGGTCTAGAATAATATGCTGAATTCATGGTTCCAGTTCGCGCACTGGTTAAAATTTTATCCTGTATAGTAAACCCACATTTCGCCAGTTATGTTAAAGTCTCATCTAATAGAAAGCATCAACCGGGTACAAATCCCCAGGGGTGCGGGTTGTTCGAAAGAGATACCGCTGCCCCTGGCACACAGGCTACTGTGGGAACACGGGTGGGTTTTAGTCAGTAAAAGTCTGACACGCACTCCTGCTCCACCCCACCAAAAAAAAAACGTTTGGCACTCTGAGACTGCCGCGGTAAAGCTATTGCGTAGCATTTTTTATCAACTTATGCAATTATAACGAAAATAACCTAACACGGTAACAGTATGAAATGGCTAAAATACTGCCAAAACGGTAAGAAAATTTCATAAACTATCCATAAATATATGATTTAGTGTATGAAAATTCAGATAAAGCAGTCAAAATTGCAATTTTAACATGTCATTCCTCCGTTGCTATGCAACAGTCCAACCTGTTGCTAGGTGTTAGGTTATTTTCGTTACGGAATTTCTGGATTCGGTCTCCACGCTCAAAGCCCGCGATAGAAGCTATGACAGGTCGGACTATTGCATAGCAACGGAGGAATGATTTTAACATGTCATTCCTCCGTT
The DNA here is from genome assembly GCA_949987655.1 of Polymixis flavicincta. NCBI lineage: Eukaryota > Metazoa > Arthropoda > Insecta > Lepidoptera > Noctuidae > Polymixis > Polymixis flavicincta. The sequence goes on along the minus strand of OX465188.1, from coordinate 13,505,634 downwards.
GCTATGCAACTGTCCGACCTGTTGCTAGGTGTTAGGTTATTTTCGTTACGGAATTTTTGGATTCGGTCTCCACGCTCAAGGCCCGCGATAGAAGCTATGAAATAGCTTAAAAAAGCCTGGTACAAATCCAGATTACGGGTTGCTACAGATAAAAAAAAAACAATAACACTTCTGGGAAACGAACCCAGGAAGATATGCTACGCACAATATAGACCAACGAGGCAGTCCAACAACCATGTTTTAATTAATTACAAAGTAATTACTGAATTAAGCAACCAAGGCATCATTCTTCAATCAAATTCGTTTTTAAAATCAAATGTCTGTAACAGTTTAGCCATAACAAGCAAACCATTTCAATTCCCATTCAAATAACACAAAAGAAATCTATTGTCAAATCTTAATTTCCTAAAACCAGGTAAAAAGGACCAAGGTTTATTATTTGTCCGCCATTTGCATTGGATTTCCATTAAATGCATCAAAATGGCGTGTTTGACAAAACGCCGGAAGTTGTGATTTCAATCGACTAAGCTTTCAATAAAAACTATTAGGTACTAATGGCCGTCGAATGTTAAAACCGTTTCTTTTATCAATAATTTGGACTGTTTTATGAGATTGGGTTAATGCTACCGTTTGACAATATTGTTTTTCTTAGTATTCTACGCTATTAGAAAAGGAGAGAATAGAACATTTAAAGGTGAAAGTTTTCATACGGTTTTTTTGCAATTTGAAGGTCACTGCAAGATTGCATGTTGGCTTCATAGCTTTACATAATAGGGTATTTTCCAATTTATTAAAAACTATTCTAATTTGAAGATTGGGGCGAAATATGTAACAGAAAAGTAATAGTAAATTGATTTTTATCCATATCTCAATTAAAAACGATTTAAACCAAATTTATTTTTCATTGTTTTGAATTTACCGCCAAAACGCTCCTTACGATGACTTTTTATCACGTGACGTCCACTTTGTGTAAACTAAAGTAGTTAGCAAAAAAGTGAGTGTCGTTTTTATAATTAACAAGATTTTTATGGATAGAAAGTGAAATCACTGGTGTGCGGTGCCTCTGTGCACAAATAGTTCTAAAACTGCGCCAAACTAAGTAATTGTACTGGTGCTGTTTACACAAAGTTGACGTCACGATGTCTCGTGATAAAAAGTCATCGTAAGGAGTGTTTTGGCGGTAAATTCAAAACAACGAAAAATAAATTTGATTATAATCGTTTTTAATGGAGAAAATGGATATGAATAAATTTATTTTTATTTTTCTCTTAAATATATCGTCCCAATCTTCAAATTAAAATAGGTTTTATCAAATTGGAAAATACCCTATTATAATCATTTAAATCACCAATACGATTCAAAATCAAAATCAAAACTCATGTTTTAAAACTAGGCTGGTGTCAGCACTTATTGAACGTCAAAATTACTGACAGACCCCCAAAACGCCCGCCCTTCACCACTTCCTACTACTTTAGCTGGGAAGAAGAAGTGGCGCAACAAACTCCCCAGCAGCACAGCTATCTGTTTAGTTGGATAGACTTGATTCTATACATAGGTAGGCAAAGTAATTAACATTTCGAGACATAGAACTTAAATAATTTGTCATGTGTCAGCTAGGCATGCCAATATACCAGCAAATAAAATGAAAACAAAGCATACTAACAAAATAAAAGACTCCTGGTATAAAGGGCGTGATAGCTTACATAAGCAATGCTGGACTCGAGGCCACAAATGAAAACCTAGGACACAAAATACAGAGAGTACAGAAGGCAATCTACATACAAAGTGCGCTCGAGCAACGCACACGTAGACACCGCTCACGGACACGATATCTCGGACCGGTTGGGACCAGCGAGCGCGAGTGCCATGCCCTAGAGACACGCGTCTGTGAAATGCAAAAACGGAGCATCAAAAAAAGTTACTATAACTGTTCAGTGGACGGTTGTTTGAATTCAACATTAAACTGTGAATTGTCTTTTTTTAAGCTACCAGTTGTTGAGTTGACCAGGGGCCTAAGTCTACTAATTTATAAACGTCACAATGGTCTCTCAATGGTAAGTTTTTGACAGATTTGCCATACAAAAACTGTCAAAAACACACCATTGAGAGACCATTGTAACGTTTATAAATTAGTAGACTTAGGCCCCTGAGAGGTGTTTCGATGGTTCGTTTTAACGTAACACAGAATACCTCGTTAGTTGTGGGTAAGCGAAAATGACTTTGTGGCCTTGTAGTATTTTTACATTGTATATTAGGTATTTACTGTAGTACTTTTAAGCTAAAAAATACGCTCATCTTCCTCATTATAAATAGTTAAGATAGAACTGCTCGGCGGCGAGCCAGCTGGGCCACCCGCGTAGCCGCCCGCCGCCGATCCTAACTATTAGAGTTGAGATTGTGATCATAGCAAAGACCTAAATACGAGTGCCACTACCACATACCATAGTTTTTTATGCATAAGCCAAAGTTGACAACCCTAGCGCGACCGCCGAGCGTAGGTATGAAAATCGAAGTACATACATGTGATTGCCTTCTGTACTCTCTTTATTTGTGCCTAGGACCATCGACGTAAAATATATGTTAAAATAAGTAGGTTATTAGCAACAATAACAACACCATGGTCAACAAGACGACCAGTCACCACAAGTAGCACCCGTTCACTGGCATAACGCAAAGATCAGCCATTCGCCCCTCGCCATATTTGAGAGAAGGAGGCAACCCGATCCCCGACGCTACTGCAAACAGTGACATCTGATCAGAGGGATATTGTGTAATACACTATCAGTAGGAATCGCTTCAATTTGACAATTCCACACCATTCATTGCGTTGTTTACGGTATTCAGCAGACGAATTATACAAACATATGAAGAAATGGATTAACAATAAGCTTCACAATGATTACGATTTTGATGAATAGTGTTCCGACGCGCGTGTGTGTTGTGTGTGTGTGTGTGTGTGCGTGTGTGTGATCTTACTTGTCTTATGTCTTGCCTCCTTATTGGTGGGTACTGCAATTCACGGAAGAAAACTAGCTCCCAACTCATTCTCAGTTTTCTTCTTTGAAATTGTAAAAAAATTAAAAGGCAAAAAATGGCGGCATCCCATCAAACGGCAAAGCACTAAATTACAACTAAACACTCACATAATCAACTAAATTAAATCGATTATTTTACCGATTACACCATAAAACATTCCATAAAAAGTCCAAGACTCCGAGACACCGAGAATCGAGACAATACAATCTCATTTGAATCTCATGAGCGAACGCAAGGTGCTTGCGCACGCGTCGCACCTGCGTCGTGTCAATGCACCTCGTTACATCGCGAGATTGATATTATAAGGATTATTTCATTGAAGCAGGTTTTTTAAAAGGTATTTTTTGTTAATTATACTGGTGTTATTATGTAAAGGTTCATTGATGGAAACCTGTTCCTGTGACTTTAATTGTGTAATAACATACTCGTACATTGCATTGTATGTGTAGAAGATTCGTCTTCTCCGTGACTAAACGTATGTAAATTAGTGCTATCGATAAATTGTTTTTATACACATGCAGCCTATAATGTTTCCAATGCTGAGATACAGGCCTTCTCTCTATGAGGAGAGAAAGTGGGCCGTAATCCACTACGCGGGCGCAGTGCGGGTTGGTAGATGTCACATGTCTTCGAATTTTTGGTTCCAGGACATTCTGGTTCCTCACGATGTTTTCCTTCACCGTTTTGAGAGCAGTGGTGATGAAATAATTGACACAAAGTAAAGCGCCTGTCTGGGTTTGAACTTAAGACCTACATGATTGTTTTTTGTTAACTTAAAACCGTTGCATTTTTATAAATTAGCTGCTTTATACTGGAAACGTCATCTGAACCTATATCAGATGCGTTTACAGACACTATACAACTATTACCAAGACATTTATTGCTATTAGAGAGTTACGTAATTAGGTAGCTAGACTCAATACACCGAAATCGGTTGTCACGGTATGGGCGTGTGATACGGAGGAATGAGAAAAATGTCGTGAGGAAAGTTTTGAGTATAAGGCTATAAAGGATGAATGGATTGTGTGAATGATGATATGGTTAAAAAGGGGGTTGTTCGGGCGCCATCGGCTTTCTTCGTCAGGCGTCGGGTGGCTGCGTGGCCGACGGCGCGGGCGGCTGCGACACACTTCACTAACGAGAGCAACCGACGACACACGTACTCCATATTTCATGTATTGTATAATTCTTTTGGATATATCTTAACAGTTTATACAGTCAACTGCTTTCATTTCAAAGTCCATTTTAAGAGCCTTACAAGGGTGACTTCCGAGATGACGACTAATAGAGAAAGAATTAAGAAAGAAAATGACTTGTTAAGTCCCAAATAAATTTGGTAAAGGGCAGAAGAATGATGATTACTCAATAAACTGAAATAGCCGAGTATATATAGTGAACAAGCCATCAATCCTTCCTTCTTTGCAAACAGGTGACCCTCTGGGTGTAACAGAAACCCTATTGCTATCCTTAAGCACTAAAGATAACAACTGGTATATAATCGTTTTGGAATAAAATCAAAATATTTTATTTCACATAAACCTGCATGGTCACTTATGAAACGTCAGAAGCTAGGTGCACGGTTCCAATTTGTCGCTTCCTATGGAGAAGACCCGGCAAAATACTCCACGGTTACTCTTTTAAAAATAATTTTCTTTTTCAAATTACAGTGATAATAGGTATGGGAGGACAGTGCAGACCTGTCAATAAGTACCAGGTATGTACTTAGAGGAATGAAAATACAGAATAGAAAATCTACATATCTAGTCTGTAAGGCCTACAATGTTCTCTCATTCACATTATGTAAAAGAATCTACATAAATAAAATGAACCTATTTGAACCAAGAGAGATGATTTCCATGACAATTTCTAATAAATAATCGATATTAGAATTGATGTCTAATGTCAAATAATGACGACAATATGTCAGACATTGTAAAAAAAAAAATATTATATTAACATTGTAATTTGGGAGCAGTTAATAGACTTTCACGTAATTATGCTGTTAGGTATCAGGGAAGTCACATGTGCAGAAGGAATTAATGCCAAACTTCCCTGTCTTCAACGTAGTCTTTTATCTTATAATAGCTTTTTTGATATGGACACGTTTGATGTGAGTTTTTAAACTTTCCATCGCTAAGTTCTGTTACCGACTTTGGCAACTTGTTATAGAAGCGGATACTGTGTATTAAAAATGACTTGCTATATAGGCAAATAGCTTCAACTTCAATGGTTGCAATTGAAATAAATGCTTTTAGTTTGAGTTTGGTTACATCAGTCTAAATCCAACCAACCACTTTCAGTCCGACTGCTTAAGAAATATACAAATGAGATGTCACAGTATGATAGTCGTATATAGGTATTCAGGTGATCTGTGATGCGTCACAGATTGGCACCCAGTGTGGCGGCAAATTGCCGGGCTAACTGTCAGAGAGTGCAACTTCGTTGGCAAGCTGTACATCTCACTTAACACGACCAGTCTCGGGGAAAACAACCGTGGACACAGCTTTCGATATTGTAACTGTTTCGTGGTATTTGCGACAAATATATATTGGAGCATACATGTATGTGTACCTATCTATCTTGGAGCCAATTGTTTATTTGTAAACGGTCCGAATCAATACCTACTAGTTAGACCATGAATGTCCATTACTTGAATCCTGAGCATTAGTTCTACATATTTATTATGTCTATCTGATACAGGTCTATCTGATGGCTTCAACGGATTGATGATCGCAAAATCTAGTTTTTTGTAACTGACTTCAAAAGAAATCAGTAGGTGTAAATAACCTATTTGTGTCCCACTGCTGATCAAAGGCCTGCCCCAAATACTTCCAGACATCATTTCTAGAGCCAGCTCGATGCAACCCTTGCGGAACGCCTCTTGGTCGTATCGCCACTTCTTCCCTCCGCGGCGCTACGTCCATCCCCTCAGGCACCCACCGTGTGGAGACTATTGCCCAGCTACCTATATACTGTTCATGCAGCTGACGTAACCCGCTCAGTCCCATTTCAGCTTGGCAGCGAAAACACTACTTAAAATATTTTATTGAGTTCACAAGAAAAAGACCTGGTTTTGTGTAGAAATGGCCACAGTAATCCGAAACACACCTTTAGATCTCTTCAATGGTTACCATCGGTTTTGGAACTCGCACCGATCCTTCGAAAGGGATAAGTGTTTGGTTATTCAAATCCCATCTTTGCAACTAACAAGTTCTCCGAACAAAAACACCGAACCTCGGTTCGGAGTTTTTAACTCCTTCGTCGCTCGCTAGGATAGCTCTCGAAATTTCGATTTCGATTGGTTCGAATTTGGATTTCGCAGGGTACCTTACTTAGAGCATCCTCCATAACCAATGCAAATCGAAAACATTCTTCGAGTAGAATGCCCGCTATGGATCAATAAGAATCTAATAAGATTCAATTACCATTGTCTCACGTTTTTTCTTACTAAACCTGCAGTTTTTATTGAAAGCGATACACGATTGTAATATACTTCGACTTTTTATTGTGAGGCGATTTGAATTCTTAATCGGTATCGCTTCTTAGTCGATTGATTTTTCATCGAGTGATTAGCATAATAAATGATGGGAGATTAGACCAACCACGTCTGATATTTCTGATATTAGCGTACTTAACTATCCATTTTCTTTTTATTGGGTCACACTCAGTCTATCCTTAACCGCTAGGAGTTACCTCCTATATGCCTGAATCACCCCTGGCGACCATCCATAAAAGCACCGATACAATGAAGCCTGGTGAGTAATAAGCCCCGTACAGGACAGTAGACTATACAGGGTGGCAGAAACATCAACGCACAAACTGTAAACTAACTTTTGCCAGCGGCTTCACCCGCGTTGTACTTTTATCCCCTATTTAACTCCCTTAGAGTCGAATTTCGAAAAATCCTACCTTATTCCTTGTCTACATTATAAAGGGAACCTCTGTAGAAAATTTCAGCTTTCTAGGTCCAAGGGTTTGGGCTGGGCGTTGATGAGTCAGTCAGTCAGGACTTTTCTTATTATTTATTAAACAACGTGCCACGAAAACGGTATATACATACCAAGGGCACGGCTTCTTTGGATGATATCAAACGATATTGGAAGGGTTTTTTAATCCTATCTCTACAAGTTCGGAAGTTATAAGAATGTATAATAGGTACAAATATATATATCAAAAACCGAACTTTTCAAGTTGACATAAACCGAAGAGATTTATCGTGATATTGGCAATAGTAACGTGGTTAGTTACCTACGTAGTGTGGTGACACGTTTGTTATGATTTGAATTTAAGGAACATATGAAACCGAAAATTTGGTACCAATTCTTAGAGTATTTTATTTTTAGCTGAAACGATCTGCTGTTATCTTTGGTGCTTATGGATAGCAATAGGGTTACTGTTACAACCTGTGTAGAGAAAATCTGGTGTTTCATAGAAAAGTGACAAAATGTATGGAAGAGGTTTTTTTTTAAATAAACCACTAAAAATTTAATCGTAACACGATACGCGTTGATGACCACCACGCTTCTCACTGTCTCATCTCTACCAATACTAAAGTCATAAAATATAAAACTTCGTGTGAAAACCGATTATGATCAGGACCAATTAGGTATTCGGTTTTCTAAGGAAGCACCTTGCATCTGCCCATTCTCCGTTTATAATTCCTTAATATACCAAAAGGACACTACTGAAATACCAGGACTGCCGATAGACCTATTCTTTGACCAGAACAACGAATGGAACAAAAATAGGACAAGTAAAGAATTTTGATGCTTAGATACTCAAACGTTGGGTAAAAAAGAACGCTGTATCTATTTAATAGATTCATCAATAGAAACAGTCGTAAAAGGTGAACAAACTACAAACAATTTGCCATTTTTATACACGAAATAGTTTGTAAATATTGCAATTAAAAACGAACTGCAGACTATAAAATGATTCAACGTAAGAATGAGTCACGCGTCTGTCTGTCACAGCGGTCGGAATGTTTTGAATATTTTTGTATTAATCTCCCCTTCGCAGACTCTGAGTCATGCGCGTACGCACTTCAATACGAATTTAGTAATTAATTTGTTGTGGTTACAGGTCATCGTATGATTGGATTTGTTATGAAGTGGAGTTGGCGTTGGTGAGATTGAATGGAACTACTTAGAATGTGGTATTCAATGTGATTCTGTATCAGCCAAACTATTCTGTAATAATCTCTATTCTATTTTATTTTTATGAAATACCAAGCAAAGCCAATGCAAAACAAATATACATGATAAAAATAAAATTGTACGAAAAACAACGACTAGAGACACAGATTAAATTCTTCGATTGATACAAATGAACACGATGTAGATCTTGATGGATATCAACAAAAAACGTAAATAACGCAATGAATACGCGACTGTAAAAATCTCACCGGGACAACATAGATGAAGAAGTTTTTGGCGGGATCGCGTTGGAATATATCGCACGAATTTTCATTTTCATGAATTTTCGTGAAATAGCGAATTAAGTTGTATAATTTTGGTAGTGAATTATTCAATTTAATTACGTGTGTGTGCACAAGTGTAGTGAAGGTGAAAATAAGTGACTAACGTGGACTTTTCGTGTTCCCCACAAAAACTCCTAATAGGTTGTTGTAAAGTTACTACCGCTTTACAATAACTTTGACTTGACTGACTATGACTTTTTGGTAACTTCGTGCCTGATATCGGGCCATTTACTTGATTGAAAAGTAAAATTACTTGACACTGGCTAAATGCACAAACCGTGCGAAGCCAAAACCCAAAAAAAAAAAGAAAGTGATCTTGACGTGACCTGTCAATAGTGTCGACCATCAGGTGGAATGACAGCTCACTTGATCTGAACACAAAACACTGGCTGGTTTTAGTCTATGATTGTTTTGTTTTAGTTCTCTAAGTTTGCTTAGTAGTATAGAATGATATAGGAACTATAGTATAGTGGGGTATAGGTACGTCTTGCACGTGCACCACAATAGGGTATTTTGCTCTATATGAAAAAAACTATAAATACATTATTGAGATAAATTAGGCAAAAAGCAGTCGATAAATGTTGGTTTTAGTTCATGAAATACCAAAATAAATGTTAAAATTCAATTAAAAGATATGAGTTTTTTTAAATCTGTTTTTGAACACCCTGAAATAGTAGCCACCCATGATAATACGTCATACCGCTGTTTAAACTATTCAACTGAACAACTTTGTAGTTTTATTATTTTCGTAACCAAAGTATTTTTTATTGAAATAACGTTACATTCAGGAACAGCAAACCAATGATAAGTAGAATAATAACTTTTTTTTTTATTATAAACAATTATCATATAAAATACCAGCGCATTTGTCCAAGGCGTCCAGCGTTTTCGTCTATGTATGTATTATCTATTTAAGGCACTAATCGATTCAATGAAAATGGTGTTTTATTCAGTGGTCTAACAGCATTTAGGAATCTAATTATGACGCTTTTAAAAAATGGGTGCAATATCCTATTGCGTAACCCACTTTCCATCACAATACAGAGGATTTTAGACGAAATACATTTTCCGTTGCTTTATGCTTGATAAATTCAGCTAATCTACAAAGAAAATAACGCAATAAATGTTATTGAACTGTCAAATTGAAAGGCTACTAATAGTCTGTTATTTTATTACCTACGCAATTTTTCAGCTGTGTTATGACATAAATCCTTTTATCCCGGTAGTGCGATACGGTGGGATAGGTAATACCCGACTTCCACGCGGGCAAGTACTATGGTTGTTTTGTACCTAACATTATAGTCACACAGTCGTCAGAGCTCAAATGTATGGATTGAGTCAACTTGAGAACTTTGCTCTCGCTCCGAGGATAAGGAACTACTTACTATACAATGATTACCGTGACCTATTTTCTTAACAAACTACCTACTTATTTATGTCATTGTTTATTTAATTTTATGTTATTCTACAATGGTGTACAGTCGCCAGCAGGTCAAGCTATCCCAAACTGTCTAATTTTCCCAAATGAACATAAACCTTAATCCTTTGTTATAAAGTTCAAAAACTATCAAAGAAATTTGACAGATTGAGGTAGCTTGATGTGCTGGCCTCTGTACATAGCAATTTATTGAAAACTGGTCACTTCAAAGTAATATGCTGACGTTACAGCCAAACTGACAGTCGTCAAAATAACTATCGAAATTAAACAAGATGAGATGGAGACGACATTATACTAAACTGCGTATATCTTATGATTATAATGTAACCTACATTAGTTGCAAATAAAGGATTGATTGATTGATTATGACGTTCCAAATCTGCGTAAAACAATCAATCAAACATAGGTATCCAATAAGTTTAGTCACTATAGTTAGTCAAAGATAGTAGTGCTATTTAGATTGTTTGAAAAAACAGTATTTTTAATTTCGATAAGTATAATATTGCAAGTATTTTTGTTTATTATCATATTGTCGTATCCACATTGTTTACATATTGTAAGTGTATGTGTACACTTACTCAATAAAATCTGTAATTTTCTGTGAATTAACTGAACAACTAAAGAATTTTCTCCATGGGAGTAATATCGATCGATATTCATCTTCTTCTTTGCGTAGTCCCATGAAGAAAGAAGTTCAACTTGATTTTCTGTGCAAAACCCTTAAATTTGGCAGGTCTTTTCAAACTACCCCTGTTTATTCAATGTGAACGAATTGTATGCATCGATGCTGTAACCCAAAAACGCATACAATTTTTAGCCACCACTGTCATCTGAGAAAAACACCTGTGACAGACAGGCCGACACCAAAATAACCTCATTTTCCTCCACAACAAATCGCTAAAAATCGTCCAATAAACTTTGACATTTGAACAAGATTCCTGGTCGTAACCGCCGCACCACCACCAAGGGCGATCCCCCATCGGCTAGATACTAGCAGATAGTGATGGGCAGTTAAATCCCGCAGCTGCCGTGTGCTGTGTGCCGCCACCTGCCCGCTCATACGGATTTCCCGGGCGATGACCCAACACTAGGGACTATGGTGCGTATTGAGATTATTGGATTTTGCGTTGGCACTTCACTATGAAGCGTGTTTTGTTTTTTTCTTATTCGATTTTTGACTAGTTTTTTTTTTTTCTAATTGAATTTGAAGACAGCTAAATGATTTGTTTTCTTGTTATTACATTTGTACAAACACGTTTACACGTCAATCATATTTTAAAAATAAGATGAGGTCGGCATTCCCTGACCGACTACTCTAAAAAGAAAGGTCGATACAAACTCAGAGGTCACAGTCTCTTTTAAAGTCCAGACATAATCTTGGTCAGATTGTATGTGTGTGTGGTTCTGGCATACTGTAACAAAGTCTTTATACGCAATTTGCATATTGATTTTGTGATGTAAAAGACTTTTCTGGATATTAGCTATTATATATTAATAAATATGAATGATCCTGATTTTCTTCGCACTAGTGGTTTTTTAGCAAACCTTTTTTTACCAGAATAATTAGCCCGAAAAACGTTTCCTAGATGGATTTCGCGTTTTCTTTAATTCTTTGTTTCTAGCAACACCTTGCATGCAATTGTTACTATCACAAAGAACATTTCACCGAAGCGCGAACATAATAATATCGTATCGATACAATAAAAATTATGTCATTATTGTAAATGAAACCTCATTAGCCTTTACGGCCATTTCCGCTCATTCGCGAAAAAAACACTTAAAACAAAATACTGTATCAAAAATACATAAAAATGAGCATCGTCCTTTATAAATATTAAATTTCGATCACCATAAAAAAACTTATTAAAATAAAAATTAAGGACTTTGTAAGTTTTGCGGCATTTAAGTCACGATGGTCAAATTAAGGTCTCTGGGTCAATATACGGTAGTTTTTGGCAAACAACAGGTGCCCTTAATAATATGTAGGTATAGTCCAGGTGTAAAATTAACGAAAACATTGACATGTATTAACGTCGATTTTTACTTGCTGATTATCTGTAAGCTGGTTTTCCCATGAAGGATGAGGTTTTAAAGGTGTTATGCATAATTCAGGATGGCACAACCAACCAGCCTAGTCTTTTCCCAACTCTGTAGGGAATTTTGGTATGCAGAGGGGTAATTGCGTTACACTCTAACATGAATTGCATTGTTGAGCAGGGTGGAGTTTCTTGCCGGCTCTTCTCCATAGGAAACGACAATTTGGAACCGTGCTCCTAGCTTCTGACGTTTCATAAGTGCCCATGCAGGTTAATATGAAATAAAATATTTTGATTTGATTTGAGAAAATCTTTTCGAACAATTATTTATTTATTTATTTTCTTTCTTACGTATTTGGTACATTTTTAAATATTTTTACAAAAATCGTACAAACATTTAAAAATATAAAAATAGTGGCCCATCGGCATCAGGAGCAGGGTCCAAGATGTCGGTGGTCAGGGCTCTAGAGAAAGGAACCTCCTGACCATGCGTGCCGTGTCTACGAGTACCTACTGCTTTCTGAATCAAGCCCTTGATCAAGCCGCGCAATGAGAGCCTCCTGAGAGGTCGAGGCTCTTCGCTATTAGGCCATTTACTGTAACGATTATCAGTACAATGATTGCTGAGTCCACGACCCACATTTCGACAACCTCGTGAGCTAAGTCAAGATACTTGATTATTATTATTAGGTACTTTATTTATTTATTGTTAGGCTTCTCAACAATGAGTACACTGTTACTTTATAGTTTAAACATTACAAACTTAAGACGGATGGATTAGCAAATATACTTCAAATTTATTCCAATTCTCATTATAAATGTATTACGCAATTATGGTGTAATTTCCAGGCATACTCCTTAATGAGATTCTAGTTTGAATTTGCCACAAAATGTATGGATAACGACTGAAAATGAATCAAAAAGATTCCGTTATTAGTTAAATTCGAAGTCGTTTCCCGATACGCCAAACTTCTGCTTTAGTATTTCTAAAACCATTGACGTTGCCAATGAACAAAATACACAATGTTGCTTAATGTAGTGAAATAGCGACGCACGACAGCTTATGACGACTATGCAAATTCAAGAACAAGTGGACGTTGACTTCTTAGAATAGAATCACTTATTTCTCTGAAAATGTATTCAGAAGACTGAAGATTCCAAAAACTGCGAACACCCTAGAGACCTACAACACTAACACTAGACTAGAATTCATACACGCAATTATTCTTATAAGACGTCAAAAAACTCCATTAAATTCATTGACTCTCCCCGATTTGGACAAACAAATCCTTCGCAACAAAAAACTACAAAAAGCCGCCAGCTAGCGATCAGCTGGGCAGCAGGTTGTTATGAACGTGTGCGTGCGATGAGATGACTGTTGCGTCTGTGTGCGCCGACAGATGCTGCGAACATCTGCCGCGGCGCGTGCGCTGGTTGAAGTAGCAAACAGTTTTGATACTTGGAATGTTGGGGGATCAAGGATTTCTTGGGCATAATGTGGTAGCAACCACCTACTAAATTACTATTGGTAAACATATTTCGTATTATGTGTCACAAATAGAGTGACTTGGGTTCTTAGTTCTCATCGTCACTGCTAGAAATATGTTTTCCTTCTTCAGCTATGTGCCCTGCTGACTGCTAGATAAGTTCAGCAATTCTTCTAGCTATGTCAGTTACTTTGGCTCTCCTGTGAGACTATTTATTTCTGATTTATCTTGTTAGATGTCAATAAGATCTTTTTCTGGAGACCAGTCGATGTATTCTACAGGGTTATTGGAAAAACACAAACAGCCTCTTAAGAGGTAATTGTACTCATCAATATAAACAACTTTTACTATGGGACCGAACCGGAAATTGCGAAAAAAAAATCAGCTGTTCCCTTCATTTTGATGAGTTATACTAAAAGTTGTAGTACATAGTAAAAGTTGTTCATAATGACGAGTGCAATGACCTTTTAAGAGGTTGCTGATGTTTTTCCAACAACCTGCAGTCCATGCGCTCTCGCGACCCTAGCCGCCGCAGGATACGGAGACGCCCTGGGCGTCGGGAAACCCAGGCAGATTTCCGGCCAACGTAGGCATGAGCTTGCGGACGGCGAGTAATGGGTAGCTCGCTGTCCGGTAAGGACCAAGCCCAAGTCGACGCGACGGCGCGTTGTGTTCCACGCGCGCCTCAAAGAGATGTCAGCACAAAATGATGAGGCCCGCAAGGGCCGATGCCTGCTAGGGGTGCGGGTTTGTTCGAAAGAGATACCACAGCCCCTGGCATATGGGCTACTGAGGGTATACGGGTGGGTTTTAGACAGTAAAAGTCTGACACGCCCTCCTGCTCCACCCAGAGCGGGAGAAGTTATTTAATGATGTCCCACCCAAAAAAAAGCCTCATTTTAATATACTTAGGTACATTTTACAAATACTTTCTTTGTTTTTGGTTCCATGACGGATTTCTTAAGCTAAAAAAAGGAAATATATTTATTTAGCACAGAAGTACTGGAAAACACACAATATAAAAGTACGTAAGTATCAAGACTACTGCGTTGCAGTAACTCATCGGTCAGCTGCTTCGCAGGCAGCGCGCATCTCGCGTCTGTCTGTCTGTGTGTCGGTGAGGCTGCACAGCACTGGACATGGGATGAGAGGATAGCGGGGAACCACATTATAACGTAAACCTAGCATTATGTCATGGATTTTGTCATTGACAGACAATTTCGGGCTACGAAACTGGGGATCCAAAAAGGCCGCTCTAGTAGAATCGTATTAAGAAAATAATTTACAACTCGCATATATAATTATTATATCTCTCGCCTGCATATGACTGCCTCTAGTCTACAACTCGCTACTGCTGAGCATGAGGTCTTGGGTTCGATTACCAGGTCGGGCAAAGTGTTATAGGTTGTTTTCTCTTTGGGATTTCTCAGTAGCAACCCGGAGTCTGAATTTGTGCTCAGATGATGACAATAGGCTCGCCCTCTATTATATTGGACTTAAAAGTTAAACATAACTGGTGAATTATTGGCGTTCAATAGGTCCACCTCTGCGTAACCCGTCGGGGATTGCAGAGCTGATGTGTTATACTCGTAAGTATGCTTTACTTTGTTGCTTATGGTTTATAACCACCGCACTCTCAACATACAAAACTACACACACATTAACTGAACTTTGAACTGTTTTTGTATAATAATATGTTTATTCTATGTAGTGGTTGCTTCTTTTAGAACACTAGTAGAACTTTGAAAATTATTAATTATGTGTAGTGTTTGGATCACCAATAAACAGGCTGTGCCTAGTTTGGGACCCGCTGTTTAATCTGTATAATTGTCTTCTGTCGGTTAGTATTTGAACTGAGAACTATGTAGTCTATTTAAAGTAATTATAGGTGAATATTTACGTTAAGTATTTATAAAATATAGAAACTAAGCTACTCTTCATTTATAAAATTATTTGTCTATTTTCAACTTGTGATTATTTATTATAACACTATTTTAGCTCGTTTTGCCTGAAATTACCTAGTTGAGGACGGAATCCTTAAAAATAATATTTATTATATTTAAGCAAAACTGTACATATTTTTAAGCCTTATATTTTTTCAATAAATAAAAATAAATAAATATTTAATAAATTAATTTGAGTGCTATGCGTAAAAACCACCTCATTCTATACGACAAACATACAAGATCTCACCCGCTCCCGCTCATAACTTACACAGAGGTGAGTCATCGCGACATTGACCGCGCAGTCTCAATGTAATTACAACATTACATCTCGTGCGCGTGCGTCACTCGTCCACCTTTACCGCTTACCGCTGTTAAGTCAACGATGCGCGATATTAACAAAACTTAGATAGCTGGTAGATGTTCTGTGATAGTGGGTCAGCTGCTAGCTGCTAGGCAACTGAGAAATAAGAACAAAAAGAGGATAATTAGGCGAGTAATGGGTAGCTCGCTGTCCGGTAAGGGTCAAGCCCGGGTTGACGGCGCGTTGTGTTCCACGCGCGCCTCAAAGAGATGTCAGCACCAACCGAACGGGCCCGCAAAGGCCGATGCCTGCCAGGGATGCGGTTTGTTCGAAAGAGGTAACGTTTGATTTAGTGATTCATAGATTTCAAAAAGATAAAGATTTGTTTTTGTCAAGTAATCTATGAATCGGTTTGGAACAAGCGATGGCCATGGTACGGAAGTTCCGTGTGGTACCAGACGTAAAAGAATAGCACCATCCCATTTCTTCTCGTGGGTGTCGTAGAAGGCGACTAAGAGACTTATTTGAGAAAGGGCAGTAGCGTTCTCTATGCATTTTACCACCATACTGAGATCGCCAACCCGCCTGCCTGTGGCGATTATGGCAAAACCCCCCTTTTGGGGGAGGCTTATGTCCAGCAGTGGACGTCTTTCGGCTGAAATGACGATGGCCATGGACCGTTTTACCCACTTATTATACCGTATATTCCTTTTCTTACTGATTTCTGCACTTAAACGAAGTTATGGAAACGTCGCCCCAATTTTTAAATTCTAAATTATGAACTGCTTTGATAATTATAATGTCACTTGTTTTTGCCAGCGGCTTCGCCTGCATGGACTTCGGCAATTGACCCACGGGAACGTACTATCAGGATGAAAGTATTCCATGTGTTAAATCTGGTTTTAATCCATCTGTGTGCCAAATTTCGTTAAAATCCGTTTGGCCGTTTTTGCGTTACGGAGTAACAAACATCTCTACGTCGAAACATGCAAACATTCACGTTTATCATATTAGTAGGATTGGTTTCACCTACTAATATTTTAAAGAGGTAAAATTTGAGATACAAACTCACGTTTGTATCTTTGGAACTCCTCATCCGAGAATTCTTCGGTGGTAAAACGATTTAGCATTGCAAAAGATTTGACGATGTCCCGGTCAGAGTCTAGTGTATAATAAATAAAATGAATTTTGCGGAAATGATCGACGCTTTCTCTAAAAAGACGGTTTAATTCAAGTCTAGACAAGGCAAGGCCATCAACTAACCAAGACTGGACCATGAGATCTTTTTGTAACCCTGAACGGGGAAGCGCTCTTCGTTACCTACTATTCAACTTTTAAAAACGAACAAAACGTTAACTATAGATCCTCTTTCTAACTAACAAACATTTAAAATTAATTGTAGGAAGTAACAAAAAGTATCTCAAATAGTCGATATCCTGTTGGCCCGTGCCATAGACAAAAAGTGACGTTATGGCCAGTTGCGTCTCCTCTATAGGATCTATGGTGCTGCTACCTAATTTTACTTTTTTATTTCAATTGACAGATTAGATACAGTATCTATCTACTTGTTTTTAGAGATGGCGCCCTATTCCCTTTTTGATAGCTTCGAAGCTAAGCCTTTTTATCAACCAATAAAAAAGTTTGTTGAGAGTTTGAAGTCATTTATTGATCCTGCTACAGTAAGTTGGCAACAAAAGGTCACAAAATTATCGAAACTAATATACTTACTTCTAACAAAGGCAATCATAAAGAAGGTAGTGGTGTTGTACTTATATCTAAAATACCTATTTGTAATTTATCTCAGAGTTAAGGTTCCTCAACATAAGACAGCAAGTATCTCTGGAAGTCGGAGAAACTCCTATGTGAGCAGAAATGATCATAAACATGTCGGGACAGAGGGCCGATTGGAGCTGGATTCTTCATCGCGTAGATGTGTGTTGCGGGGAGAACGAAACCTTTGAAGAGGATTTTTGTTTTTTAGGTTATATTTGAAGTTGCCAAACGAAACGTTGGACATGAAAGAATAGACTAGACACTTGGTGTCCGCACGACGTCAGATGGTTGAGAGAGCTGCACCACGCCGCTGGTGTGGCGCTCTCGTCAACTCGCACAAACGTCAAACTAGATTCTGTCGAAGCGCGCAAAGTTCAAACTTGCGTTTTCTTGTCAATTTAGGTATATCCCGTTAAACATGTAAGAAAATAATATTTATTTATTTTTATAACTATCCGAAAGCCATGTGATGATTCTTCAGTGTAACTTTTGACAGTCCAGAGTGAGTCATATTCACAGTTAAAAATCCACAATCGGATTTTATCCGCCATTTTGATTTTATAAAAACAAATCCCATCATGAAACCGTGCCTAGACAACTAGGTGACTCACATTCTATTTTCAAACCTACTTCTATGACAGGTCACCGTTTGACCGCGTCTAACGCCTGCCACAGTTCATCTGTCTATCCGTCCGTCAGCATGGAGAGAACAATGTGATGCTACAAAAAACTGGAGAAATTAACGGAACCACACAAAAAATCTGACGACAGATGCTGACAAAGGGTGTACAGACGGGCACTGAAGTCTTTTGCTGAGTTTGAAAAGTGAATTTTTAGCTATGGGTCCCTGAAACGATCAAATGCGATTGATCAGTTGTAATTGTAGTAATATTGTCAATCACTTCAATTGGATTTAGTAGACGATCAATTAGCGCATCAATGTGTATCAATCAATCACGTACAGCTGGACAAGCCATTAACCTTCCTAAAATAAACCTTTTCCGAGTTAGGAAAATATAAAAATACCTAAGCCATATATGTATTGTCTATGGTAAGAAGATAAAGCCAATCAATAGGTACAAATGAGTTTTTGGCGGGATCGCGTTGGAACATGTCACACGAATTTTCATTTTCATGAAATTTCGTGAAATAGCGAATTAAATTGTATAAATTTAGTAGTGAATTATTCAATTTAGTTATGTGTGAGTGCACAAGTGTAGTGAAGGTGAAAATAAGAGACTAACATGGACTTTTCGTGTTCTCCCCAAAAACTCCTAATAGGTTGTTGTAAAGTTACTACCGCTTTACAATAACTTTGACCTAACTTTGACTTGACTGACTATTACTTTTTTGTAACTTTGTGCCTGATATCGGGCCATTTACTTGATTGAAAAGTAAAATTACTTGACACTGGCTAAATGCACAAACCGTGCGAAGCCAAAACCCAAAAAAAAAAAAAATGGGTACAAATAAATAAAAATTAAAAAAATCTTATTTCTTCTAGAATTTCAAAATAACAGCTCTTTTCTAAATGCAAATGAGAGTATATACCGTACATATATATAAAAAATCATTTTTTTTAAATCGTAGTGTATGTCTGTTTGTTTGTTTCTGCTAATCTCCGAAACAGCTGGATGGATCTTGGTGAGACTTTCACTGGCAGATAGCTGATGTCATAAGGAGTAACATCTAGGCTACTTTCAAAGAAAAAGAAAGAAAGAAAATACTTTTATTTAGCACAGACTAAAAAGACACAATATACAGCAAAATAATAAAAAATAAAACTATAGGGGTATGAGAAACAGGGTGTAAAGTTCACTCATACTTATGATGGTAAAGGAGGATCCTCCGACCAGACGGGTATTGTGTCTGGTCCGGGCAACTGCCCAACAGTTGGTGTCGGGATTTTTGTATATGCTCGAGTGTCGTGGAAAACTCTGATTGCGCGATGCAGAATTGCTAATTTAGTTCGCCTGTGGCATTGTAGATGGCGCCACTTTTCTTTTTGTGTTTCTTGAAATTTGTTGCGAAACATTTTTATTTGTAGTGCCGCTACAAAACCAACAAAAAGTGTTAAGTGCGATGACAGAAGCTAGCATCAAAGTGTGCCTCACGGCTGCACTAAAACGTCCAGTTCAGCAAAAATACCAGACAACAGAGTAGAATAGAATAACGTTTACTGTCTCCAGTATTACAGCTAGTAGTAGTAGTAGGTACACTTATACCAGTGGCGAAAGCACCTCAAAACACGATTCCTACCGGCTTCCCTTTGGGGATTTGCACCGGCAACTCTCTCGCTATTAAAAATGGCATGTCTATAGTGACTACTATTATCAAAAAATATAGTTACACTACGGTTATTTAATTCACCACAACGTTCAAATAACAAAAACGGTTATTTCAGCTTTATATTACAAAAAAAAATGTTCTAAATTAACCGGGTGCCAAAACGTCATAATCGGGAACTAAAAATTCATAAAACAGCCATCCCGTAATGATGTCACTTTAGGTCATATGGACGAGAGCAAGCCGCTGTACAACGCGTTATGACAGCCAGATATAGAAAAATGCGTCAGCGAGAACGAGATCGAGGAATATTGCACATTTTATTTGGTTTTCAGCTGTTCAATTTGATTCTTTACAGTCCTATAATCATATTATAATTTATAAGTATTCTTTATTGATAAGTCAGTAAGCCGACTACGCTTCGGCTTCTCTCCTAGAAAAATGACACCTCGCCGCTGACTTACTACACAAAACTATAATACCGGAAGCAAAAGTTTTAAGCGTCAGCATTATGCTTTGGTCCCCCTAGCGGGTTGCTAATCGCTGTTTTTCAGTTTAAACCCTTGACTCATGTTTACAACTGCAACAACGCAGAAAAAAACACAATTTTAATATAACATACAATTAGTGTCTGAAAAAACAAAAAAAACAAAACGCTGGTTTTGATCTGGGGCCCTAGTCTGCTATTTTTATAAATTCGTCATTCCAACACGATCCCATTGTCATTTTGCTAAAAGTTCGTAATCTGCTAAATTCATAATGGTCGAGCAATGGTCGGTCAATGGTCTCGTAATAGAATTGTGTTATAATGGCACTGTCGTATTGCCATTATTATAAAACCCGTTAGTAGGAATGATTTTCGAAAAACTACTACTAAATTTGAACATTTTATTCATGCCAAATTTCATTTATTATATACTTATACACATTATTTATTAGTGTTTTAAGCAATCTGAAGTAGTAGGAAGTTCGTACCTAAATAGCAAAAAACTCACAACTCAATAATATTTTATCTTTGACTTTGACAGTCAAATGTGAGTAAGCAGTAATGCTTACTGACGTTTATCTGTTTTTATTTCTAGCAGCCGGTGTTTTGATAGATATTTATTTTTACATTTGAGTGTTTTAATTAGATTTTTGTTTAAAATAAAACAGTGTGGAACTGTCAAAATTTTAGCAGATTACCGCGTAAGTCAGCCATTCTTTTGTCAATATGTACGAGATTACCAATAAATGCCATTTATTTCTTTCAAGTGGCTGACCATTGGAAAGTCATAATGACGCCATTATATTAGTAGATTACCAAACTTGTCATAATCAACAATTATGAAATCAATGAAAGACCATTCTGACACTATTGTAATAGCAGACTTGAGGCCCAGGTAGCATGTTCTCGAGGGATTTCCGACATCCACGGGGAAAAAGCCGCGGCCACCAGCTTATCATATAATTAAGTTGTTTGTGGTGATGAAACAAACGAAGAATGAACACCATAATTCTTGCGAGACTACCTACTACACTACAGAACTCTAGTTTTAATAAAAACCATCGCCAACACTTTTGTGATCCCCCGTACCGGAAGCCAGTCGGTGTCGGCACGAGCTACGAAGCGGTAAAAAGGAGTCGATTGTATTACTTCGATCGACGAGCACCATAGACTATCGACACTTCTTATTGTTGTTACATCTTAAAGCGTAACTAAATATGCGGTGATTAACAAATTGGTGAGATTAAAAACCAGGACATGACTTTAGTTGTGAGGTAGTACTGGTTAGCTGAATTTAGGTGTTCTGTCTAGCTGGTTATTTCCGATTACGACGTGTCTGTTGGTGAAGATAGGGTCAATATGGCCAAGAGAGAATGCCCAAATTGCCATATACGGATTTAGCACTGTGATCAAAATCAAAACTTTTTGCTGTAGATTTTTTTTTTGAAAAAGTTTTAAAATACATACTTACGTCTTTGTAGGTTGGATGTTGGACCACATTTTCGTCTAACAGTGTATTTTCTAGGTGTGACGTTGTTGTTGTTTTTCGGACTAATAATATTGTCCTACAGCTGGGAAAATGTCACTCAAATATTCTTCCACACAACTCTCCCTTCATTGTATTCCATTGATGATCAATCTCTTTGAAAAGCGTCTATGACAAGACCTTGTCCCTAAATATCCATAACGGTCACAGTTTCAGGGTAGTTCCAGGGCTGTGACTCACTAACAAGAAACTGTCTAGACTACTAAAGTCTATTTTTAGTCACCGACGACACCCAACGATTAAATTACAATTTACGCAACGAACAAAAGACATTACCGACCCAAAAATTTAAGAAAGACATAGCTGAACAATGAACCCTACAATTATTGCCAAAATTAACGAGTGGAATTAATGGCGGCAGACAGACCGGCCACAATAATAATTGGGAGAGAGTTGCGCATCTGTCAGGACACTTTCCCTTGTTAAGGACATAATACGCATAAAATTTGGCCACGAGCTGATCGGAAATGGCGTTTAATAAAACGTTTTGTGGCTACTTCCGGGATGAGTGAAATTCTAGCTTTTTTTATTGCATTTACTGACGCTCCAAAACACAAATTGCTGACATTCCTTAAAAGGCTACAAAATTGAGGTGGGTTTCAAAATCAAAATCAAATCAAATCAAAATCAAAATCAAAAGTCATTTATTCAAACTAGGCTGGTGTCAGCACTTTTTGAACGTCAAAAATTACAAAAGACAGTCCCCCAAAAACGCCCACCCTCCGACATTTCCTAGTGCTTTAGCTGGGAAGAAGAAGTGGCGCAACAAACTCCCCAGCAGCACAGCTGTCTGTTATGTTAGAAGAACTTGATTTTATACAATGGTAGGTTACGGAATATCAAAATTGAAATTAGTTCTAGATATAATAGATCCTTGGGATAATTCTAGATATAATAGGTTTGGGCTGGCTAACGTATTTCCCATGCTCCATTGAGCTGCGGGTCAAATAGTCGCTATATGAAGCCCTAAGACCTCCAGAAGGCGCCATGGCAGACCCCATAGAAGGGCGAACCAGGACGAGCTGGGCAAAACAAACGAGCAATGGTCCAGATTGACCCTGGATCGCAAGAACTGGAAGTCTTGGGGCAGGCATTTGTTCAGCAGTGGGGTAATAAAGGCTACCAGTAACAGTAAACGCATTCAGGAGCAATTCTTACAATCTGAATAAGAATCTACGTAGTCAGACCCGCTGCTAATCTTGCTGATTGGTTAATCTACTCACCACGAGCTGAGTTGGCACTGTCGGAAAGCTCAAAGATGAATATGCCTGCGTTCAGTTGTCACAAGTGGGTTTGGTCTAATAGAATTTAATGCCTCGGATTTCCTTCGATCCGAGGCGTTAAATTGATTATGACAACCATATGTCATCGCAATGAGCAAAAGACATTACCGACCCAAAAATTATAGAAAGACATAGGCTGAACAATGAACCCTACAATTATTATTGTGAAAGCACTGCTGGACATAGGGTTTCCCTAAGCTTGGCCACTTCGACCAGTTCTGTGCTTCCCGTATCCAGCAGATGACTGCGGCCTTCATAAGGTCAGGCTTTATCAGGCCAACTCTTGGTAGGTACGTCACCTGTACGCGGTCGCCACTCCAAAACCTTTCGACCCTGCCCACTGCTTCTTAAGTTTGGCAATGCTTCGGGCTATGACGTTAAACCACCGATTAAAAATACTAATTTTTGACACCGTCGCCGGAGTGACCTACAAGAAAATCGATTTAAATGTGGCTAGCGATATACTTGTAAGCGTTTAGGAAGCTGGTTTACTTCTTCTTCTGCATGTCAGTGGCGAAATTTCGGGCCAAGAATATCCGAAATACTTACAGTCGATTTCAGATAATCTTGGCCCGAAATTTCGCCACTTCCACGGCGTCGGCGGTGGCAGCGCAGAGGTCACTTTGCCAGCATATTTTGAGGCACCGAGGCCTGAGATACTTAGGAGCTGGAACATAGGTACCATAAAATCTCCATATTCACAACCTACTGCCGTTCCGTTGAGGTAACCCCACTTTACCAAACTACCTAATAAGTATAAAATGTTTAGAGTACCCTAGTACCAGGTAGATCTGCAGCACGTTTAGAAAGCACCTATTGTTCTAACTAGAATCACATAGGCATAGATGCCCACAGTAGAACGACCCTATTAGAAAAAAACCCTCCCTAGAATTCTCTAATTTTTAGCAAACAGCTATTCAGACTCCATAGGCCAAGCAGAAATCAGACATCTGGATTTGTAGAAGTGTTTCAGTTTCTTATAGGAACCCGCATACGAATTTTCCCTTAAATCGGTTGTGAGAACAGAGAGGTAGGTACCTACGATGTGTGCAAAAAAAGCCTACACCTAGAACAAAAATAAATGTCCTTTCTTTAGTAGGTAGGTAAGTATTGTTTGTCGAATCATTGAGCAGCAAGCTTAGCACGAGTACCGATTTGTCGACGGAAGTATAGACATGACTATTAAATCAATGATGTACAATAGGATAAGTTAGCTATGTTTTTCTATTCATTATCACAGTTATGCGTTCTAAATGAATCATGATTTTGTAGATAATCGTATTATATACTTTGTGGCCGACGAGTAGAAAGTTTTGTTGTCAGTGTGATTTTGACAGTTTGGGAAGAAATATTCTTCTGAAATAGTCTACATTTATATGGACCTAGACAAATATCGATAGAAAGGAAAGACTAAATGACAGATTGTAGAAGGATATCTACGGTGCCATAACAAAAATGTAGGAACGAAAAGTCACTTTGTATTGAAAAAGCACTGTATATTCTTCGTTAAAATACAAAGCGTCATGTTAAGCCCGCTGCTTCAGGTCTAAGTTGAGCTACATGATCTATATCATATATATCTATATAAATAAAAAGAAACTGACTGACTGACTGACTCATCAACGCCCAGCCCAAACCCTTGGACCTAGAAAGCTGAAATTTTGCACAGAGGTTCCCTTTATAATGTAGACAAGGAATAAGGAAGGATTTTTCGAAATTCAACCCCTAAGGGAGTTAAATAGGGGATGAAATTTCCGCGCGGGCGAAGCCGCTGGCGAAAACTAGTTATTGATAAATGCGTGCACTGACTGGACCAGTCCACTTAATCTGTGTGATTCTCTCCTCCGACACCAATCTATATACCTACTCATGGACATCGTCTTCACATAATCTGAAAAAGATTATGCGTGAACTATAACAGAGACTGTGAACTCTGAGTTTGTTTCGGCCTTTCTTTTTAGAGTAGTCAGATAGGAAACACCGACCTCATCTAGTTTATAAAATATGATTGACGTGTAAAAGTGTTTGTACAAACCTACTTACAGAAATAAAATCATTTAAGTATTATTATCATTTAAATAAGTATCTTCAGAAACCATATACAGATAGGTAGGTACTGCGAGACGCGACCCTTACCGCGGAAACGAATCTAGCAGGAAAATTAAAATTACTCAACTTGACTGACAACTTTTATTAAGTATAACAAAAAATACCGAACCCAAATTAGTTACTTTTATAATCTTTTATCTTTTTATCATCTGGATTCGGAGCTGGCATTTTCGTTGTGAACAGACGTGTCGATCATTTACTAAAATTAATAAATAATAACTTGCTGAATCGTGACCTAGTTTTACCAAATAGCCGGTAGTGAAGCAAACTGTGTCGTACGTAATTATAATATGTTAGGTATGTGTAAAGCGTATCTGTGAAAATGTGTATAAGTTATTAACCAGTAAATAACTTGTATTTCAATGGCAACCAGCCCCTTCAGCCGCGGTGGCAGATGTGCTCGGAGCCCACCTCCTACACCCGTGCCCGTACCAGCACCTGCACCTGCACCCGAGCCCGCACCCACACCTCGCCCTCAACCGCCCAGCCAAAGAGACGATGACGCGTTGGAAGTAATAGCAACATCGGAAATCCAGAACTGGATGTCGTCTATTGAGCAGTGCCTGACTGAAGTGTGCTCTATTACATCAGATGGGAAATTAAACATGGAGCAAAAACTACGGATTAGTGCCCTATGCCGAAAAGTTAGTCACGGAACATCGCAGATGGCCGTCCAGTACCAGTCTCTTAAACTGAGAGCCGTCCGGGCCCACTCCACCGTCCAAACACTCGAAGACCAAATTGATCTATCGCAGCAACTGAAAGACCTGAAGTTTAAAATCGGAGCTTCAAACAAACCAGTTACGGGAACTTCCTTTGCTGACATGGTTAAAAAAGGTGACAACAATTATATACAGCCGATAAATTTAAGCTCAGTGGCCATATATCCTAACGACAAACTGAAGTCAAGTGAGGAAACAAAAACACTAGTCCAAAAAATTATATGCCCTGAACAAATGAAACTACAGATAAGAGGACTACGTAAAACGAAAAATGGCGGTGTGATTATCAGCACGGAAACAAAGGACGACATTGAGAAGGTGAAAAAATCTATGAAGTTGTCAAATTCAGGCCTTACAGTAGACGAGCCCCCAAAAAGGAAGCCCAGAGTAGTTGTTATCGGAGTCCCCTCATCCATGCAAGAGAATGAAGTTTTTACTTGTTTGTTCCACCAGAATCTAGCTGAAAACCTTCAAGATTGCAGCCTCGAGACCTTTTTGACCTCCATTAAGTTAAGCCATAAGTCAGGTAAGAAGGACGCTGAAACCTGTAATTATATCATTGAAGTTTCTGCAGACATACGTAAAGCCCTAATTTCTAAAGACAGAGTGTTTGTAAATTGGTCATCATGCCCTGTGAGAGACTTTACTCTAGTCACTCGCTGTTATAAGTGCCAGCAGTATGGACATGCGGCCAAATCATGTCGGGAGACCACCAATACCTGTGGTCATTGTGGTGATCAGGGTCACTCAATTAAAGATTGCACAAAGAAGGCTGAGGAACCAAAATGCGCTACTTGCTTGAAATTCAAAAAGCCGAGCAATCACAAGACAAGTGCTGTTGACTGTCCAGCGAAAATAATGGCTGAAAAGAGGTACATAAATTCTATTAATTATGGAGGCGCCTAAGAGCGCCGTTAATTACGTATTTTTGGCCCTTGTTATTGTTTTTATTACTTATAATTATGATGAATAACTTAATTGATGATATAGATAATTTCTCTGTTTCTGAATCCCATGCTTGTGACGTTGAACACTGTAAAAAATATCTCTCCTCCTACACTAGTCCACTAACCATACTAACTCAAAACATTCGCAGCATTTTTAAGAATTTTGATAATTTAAGCATTTTTTTACAACGTCTAGACATAAACTGTGACGTTATTGTTTTGACAGAATGTTGGCTATCCAAACAATATAACATACCACTAATTCCAGGATATAATATGTACAAAACTAGCATAAACCACAATCAGAACGATGGGGTGATAGTTTACGCTAAAAATCATCTAAATGTGTCTATCGAGGAGCCGAATATGCACGACTGTAGCAGATTGTTAGTAAAAATTGGATCAGAATTCGCAATACTTGCCCTTTATCGTCCTCCCTCTTTTAGAAATATAAACAATTTTACTGACTCTCTAAACGACACGTTGCAGAACCTGTCATCTTTCAAAAATACTATATTAATTGGAGATATTAACATCAATATTCTTCCAGAAAATGCTGACGCATCCGCTGAGGAATATCTCAACCTATGCGCCTTCCATGCTTTGCTTCCAACTCACACGCTTCCTACACATAAAAGTGGTTCCTGCTTGGACCATATAATGCTCAAATCGAATTTTCCTGCACTAACCCTTGTAATTAATTCAACAATTACCGACCACAGTGCTAACCTACTTATTTTAAATTGTAAATTACCTAAAGTAGTCACTCGCACAATTTCTAGTTTAAACGTACATAAACTTGAAGAAGACTTACGCAATATCGACTTCGACCCAGTCTACGATTCCGCTGATCCGCAGTTTTGTATATTGTACCTAATAAAAAAAGTGCAACATGCAATTCACAAGAACACTATTGAATCTCGACTAAAAAACAAAAACTACAACATAAAACCATGGATCACGACAGGACTAATTCGCTGCATGAAAAATAGAGATAAACTGCATATGAAAGCGAAATCTAATCCAGATAATTTAATTTTGCAACTGTCGTATAAACGATATCGTAACTTTTGTAATGATCTCCTTAGAAAAGTAAAAAGTAACTACGATAAAATTGCACTTGAAAAGGCTGGTACAAATAGCAAAAAAATCTGGAATTATATTAAAAATGTAACGTATATCACAAAACAAAATCAATCATCCTCAAGCTTATTACAATCACACTCATCACAGTTAACGTCTGCGAACATTGCAAATAATTTCTTTGTGAATGTTGGAAAATATTTGGCTGAAAAAGTTAAGGGCCACTCACAACATCTAACAAGTACTCCATTATCGTGTAGCACTATATTATCATCCTTTGTGTTGCTCGACACTGACGAGTCTGAGGTAGAAACGATAATTATGAGTTTGAAAGACGACTGTGCAGTTGGCTGGGATAACATCTCAAATAAAATTGTTAAAAAGTTAAGGCACATTTTGGTACCACCATTAACATATATTTTCCAAAAATGTTTATCTACGGGTCTTTTTCCCGAATGCCTAAAAAAAGCTGTTGTTGTCCCAGTTTATAAGTCGGGCAGCAAAGATCAAGTAACAAATTATAGACCGATTTCCTTACTGCCGTCAATGTCTAAAATATTAGAAAAAATTATAAATAAAAGGCTTCATAAATACTTAGAGGATAAATTAATTTTATCGAAGCGGCAGTTTGGATTTAGGCCTAAAATGTCAACAGACGATGCCGTCCACCATCTGACTGACTTTTTAGCAAAAGAACTTGATAATGGTAACCACACAGTCGGAATCTTCTTGGACCTCGCCAAAGCTTTTGACACGGTTTCTATTCCTATTCTGTTGCACAAGCTTGAAGCCATAGGTATCAGAGGCACCCAGCTGAAACTATTTAAGAGCTATCTAGAAGACCGTACCCAATGTGTAAGGATTGGTAATATCGTCAGCGATGATAAAAAGAACACGTCCTACGGCATTCCCCAAGGAAGTATTTTAGGGCCTACGCTATTTTTAATTTACATAAACGATCTTTGTAATCTAAATCTTGATCACGGCCAAATTGTCTCTTATGCTGACGATACTGCCCTTCTATTTTCCGCTGACTCAGAAAACAATGTCTTCAAGTTTGCGCAACAAGGATTCAATGTTGTTAACAAATGGCTTCAAAATAATTCACTAACACTAAATGCAGACAAGACAAATTGCATTAAGTTTTCAATGCGTAAGCAAACTTTAACTGGCACTAGCTCGACATTATATGCTCATTATTGCGCTATTCCTACAGATAACCAATGTGGTTGTCCTAAAATTAAAATGGCAAAAACAACAAAATACCTTGGTATTATAATGGATGAAACACTTTCGTTCAAACAACATATAGAAGCTTTAAATAGTAGAATTCGCAAGTTGATATTTGTTTTTAAGAAAATACGCTATATTGCTGATCCAAAAATTGTTAGACAAGTCTACTTTGCTCTATGTCAATCGATATTAACTTACGGTATTACCACGTGGGGTGGTGCGGGTAAAACACTATTACTAACCACCGAAAGAGCTCAGAGGGCTATTCTCAAAGTGTCTACTTCCCGCCCTTTCCTTTTTCCTACTAACCTACTATACAAATCTTGTGAAGTTTTAACAGTTCGACAACTTTTTATAGTGGGCATTGTGTTAAAACAACACACAGCTCTACCTTACAGTACAGAATATACTAATAAAAGACGTAAAGATATCGTCTGTCCACAAAATATAACTAAACATGCTTTTATATCCAAATTTTACCTGTACCTCGGTCCTCTCCTCTATAATAGACTAAACTCGAAAGCAAACATTTATTCCCTGAACTACACAACATGTAAGAGAACTCTCAATGATGCACTCCAAAGCATGTCTTACGAAGAAACAGAGAATTTACTAACTGTGTTAAAGTAATTTTAAGTGAATATTTACGTTAAGTATTTGTAAAATTTAGAAACTAAGCTACTCTTCGTTTATAAAAGTATTTCTGTATTTTCAACTTGTGATTATTTATTAAATTTGTAACACTATTTTAGCTCTTTTTGCCTGAAATACAGGATTACCTAGTTCAGGCACGTAATTCTTAGAAATAATATTTATTACATTTAAGCAAAACTGTACATATTTTTAAGCCTTTTATTTTTTGAATAAATATATTATTATTATTATTATTATTATTATTATCTCTACATAAATAATCTTAGGTTTTACCCATCCACTAATTCCGATTATATTTTCCTCAATAAACCACAAAACGTAACCATCTCTTTAGATAACAAATACCACATTTTATGTCTCAAATCTCAACAGAAATTATACATAAGATATTTATGTCAACCTCGTCCGGTAGAGGGGAGTGGATGCTGCGATCTCGAGCCACGCCCCTCGCGAGATCGACCAATGAGATGCCAGCATCTCGGTTGACGATGTAAGCACATAAGTACGGTAAGCTTGTCAATAGAATCTGATGTTGTAATGTATGAGAGGGGAACATTGTAGGTATGATGAGAGATAGGGGAGTAAGGAGATATTATAGAGGTGAGAGAGGGAGAAGGGAAAATTATGCAGAGGTGCCCTTTATAATGTAGACAAGGAATAAGGAAGGATTTTTCGAAATTCAACCCCTAAGGGAGTTAAATGGGAGATGAAAATTCCGCGCGGGCGAAGCCGCTGGCAAAAGCTAGTAAAAAATAATAAAAAATCCCAATGAGTTGAGAACCTCCTCATTTTCTGAATTCAGTTAATCCTACTATTCTATCCTACTAATATTATACTTCCTAAATGTGAAAGTTTGTGAAGAATGTTTTAATGTTTGTTACTCCACCACGCAAAAACGCCTGAACGTATTTGGATGAAATTTGGCACACAGATAGATTATAACCTAGATTAAGACATAGGATACTTGTTATCCCGGTAGTACTTACGCTCCCGTGGAATAATTTCCGACCACCATGCGGACGAAGCGGCGGGCGGAAGCTAGTAAATCGTAAAACCCAGTCTCTTAAAATAGGAGGCCTAAGTAAATACGTTTGTAGATACGAAATGTACTGTAACTAAGGCTAAGTCGACCTTACGTCAAATCAGTGGTATCTAACAGTTTGATAGCGCCTTATTATCCGACTGTGTCAGAAAGAAGTGTTTCCATTATTTCGTAGAATTTTAGTTGCCCTATTGTTAGGCACCTAGGTACTTGTTAGGTACTCACTGACATGTGATTCACCTTACAACGTATGTAGGTAAGGTACATAAGGTACACAGGTACCTATATGATGTTGCTTCGACAGTTCACATTATCCAAAATATTATTGATCCTCTATATAAGCAGGTAGGTAAATACCTACTGTTAGCTCTATGTAGGTATTTCGTTTTATTCAGGGTAATTACATGGATTTATCATATGTTCAAAACTCATAGGGTTATCTTGTGTGTGAAACAATGTCCTTCTCTCAGCTAATTTAGCAGCACAGGCGATTGAGTTACTCTACCCTCGGATGCTCTCGGTTCATGCTAAGATGGTGTCGATGCTCATATCATTTCATACATAAAAATAGCTCTAAAGAAGAGGTCGAATTTCTTTGCCGATCTCCATTACGAATCAACCTGTTAAATTGATTGCCCTATTTATAGTAGGTTTCAAGCCATAGATACTCTTACTGCCATCTATTGACGTTATCTAGAACTTTTTATGAAGTCTTCTAGGACACCCACAGATGGCAGTGCAGTAGTTTCTGTTTCTGAGTTCTGCTACTAGACGCTAGATGGCAGTGTTTTTACAACGTTATCAAAGTAACATTATGTTTTTTACTAATTAAGTTACATTAAGAAAGCTATAAAGTTTTTTAAAATTAATTTAAATAATTCTAATTAACAATGGTATTAATTATAGAAACAGAGCAAATTGTTACATTCTATGAAAACATTAAAAGTCTTTTACGCGCGGATATTTGAATGAATGATCAGACAATCTTCGCTTTTCAAATTTTTCATTCATTTTCTAATTTTAATTGAAATTCGAGCTCGTAAAGATGGATTACGGCTAAATTTTATTATCTCATTCTATTCATCATGACGACGGAAAAAACAGGAATTTACCATTGGAAGTTAGGCGACATAGCCCTTGCACGACTTTGTAAAAAAGTTTACTCGAACGTACAAGTTGTGAAAAATGAAGCTGGATTGTTTTATGACGACAAAGGTAAACATTCAATTGTTTCGATTTAGACAAAATATGTTAGCTAAAACAAACGCTATGTTTATATTTTCCTAGTTAGGAATGGCGCTCGATCACATGGGATTCCCTAGCATTATCTCTCTCAGGTGTAATTTATGAATACTTGCCGATTTCTTGGAAGAACTTGAATAGAAATTGTCCTAGATACCTAAATATTTCTAATCGTAACCGATAACATTCTCCTTTGGATCATGTAAGTAGATATACATTTACTGATCACCAATCGCCTTGGTGGTATGGAAACATGAAAACGTAAATGATTCATTGCTCTTCCTTCATCTTGTCCGACTTTGTTGATGATGATCGCGACCACCTGATTATTAGTGTAGGTACCAACCCTGCAAAGAATTTCCAAACATTTGTCCATAATACTTACATCAGTGGACAGATGGTAAGAACCTATAAAGATATGATCAGCACGAAATTTTCAACCTAAACTAGTATTTAAAACACACAACTTAAAACAGTACCAAAGTGCAGCTTTAAAAACTATACTTTTGACCCGAAATCTGTACGAACTTACATAGCTATTAAAAACCACTTGCTCAGTTCTAGGCATATCAGGCAACGAGGATGGCTCTATCACAGTTACAAAAGAACTATGCTACTATGTGGAGACCTGTAACAGTAAGAACAGGTTCTGGCTGCCATACACCAGCCTGTACCTAGCAGAGAGGTCCAGACCATTCTATGGACCTGCAGACAAAGCTCCCAAGATCTCTCCTCCGAAGACCCCTTCGGTTTCCAGAAAGGTAGGTACTTAGAAAGTTTGTTACTGGTTCCCACATTAATTTATGGTATTGCCAGTAAAGTCAAAAATGTGTTGCTAGTAGTAAAAAGTTTTGTCCAATATTACTTTCAAGGAGCTGTTTTGCTAAAAAACAGATTTACCATCAAATTTTATTGATTTTTGTTACATGAAACCAGCTATCAAACAATGTAAATAATCTCTACTTATCACATGAATACATTGGTCCAATGTATTTATAATCTCTACTTTCTAATTGCATTTGACTAAAAACATTTCATATCTTTTCAGCGAAAAATAAAAGAAGACCTTACAGTACCTCTAAACATAAAACTGAACCCTCAAAAAGAGCCAGACCTCAATGTAACCTATGACGTAATACACACTCCGTTAAAACAAGGCAGATACGAGAATGCCTTCAAAGAATTCATCCGCAGAGGCAAAGAATCTCTCTTTGACAAATACTTTGAGTATCTGCAACGTGATGTAGATTCAAACAAAGACTGTCTGGACTATTTGATGAAAGTTGATGCAAGTACGGAGGATAAATTTGAGATGGTTATCAAGACTATAGTTTCGGAGAAGGAAATGGAGAAGTATTTGCATCAATGTTGGAGATACAACTTAGTTTGTAAGCAGACTGATAATAGTAAAGATGCTTTGACAAGTTCTGTAAGTATAACTGCTATATTGTTGATATTATAATTAAAGGTATGTGTTACCTAAAGGACAAAAATTTGTTAACAAACTTCTTTCTTACTGAAGACGTTAATTGACTACTGAATCAATTTCAGTAACTTTGAATATGGGTAGTTATTTCAAAAATTATGTACCTACCTCCAATTGAGCCAAAGATTTCAGCCAGAAATTCAATCTTATTGCAAGGCAATAAGTAAGACTCATTTTGAAATGCATAAAGTAATGCGAGAGTCAACATGATTCTCTTGCATTGTGTTTTTAACTCTATACTCTAATTGGGGTATATGTTGTATATGTTTTTTTTTGTATTTATCATCATCATCATCATTTCAGCCGAAAGACGTCCACTGCTGGACATAGGCCTCCCCCAAGCTCCGCCACTTCGACCGGTTCTGTGCTTCTCACATCCAGCGGACTCCCGCGGCCCTCACAAGGTCATCTGTCCACCTTGTGGGAGGCCTTCCAACTTAAGGGAGGAACGTCTTCCGGTACGCGGTCGCCACTCCAGAACTTTTCGGCCCCATCGGCCATCTGTTCTGCGAGCAATGTGCCCTGCCCACTGCCACTTAAGTTTGGCAATTCTTCGGGCTATGTCGGTTACCTTGGTTCTCCTGCGGATCTCTTCATTCCTGATTCGATCACGCAGGGAAACTCCAAGCATAGCCCTGTCCATCGCCCTTTGTGTGACTTTAAGCCTTCTTATGAGGCCCATCGTGAGCGACCACGTTTTTTGTTTTTTTTTTTTTTTTTTTTGGGTTTTCGGTTCCATATGTCATCACTGGCAACACGCACTGGTCAAAGACTTTCGTCTTGAGACACTGCAGTATGTGGGACAAGAAGATATTGCGAAGCTTCCCGAACGCTACCCAGCCGAGTCGGATTCGACGATTGACCTCTTTCTCGAAGTTGGACCTACCTAACTGGACACTTTGTCCTAGGTAAACGTATTCGTCCACAACTTCGAGTGGTCTCCGACCGTTACGAGAGTGAGTGTTACACGGGCATTGGACATCACCTTTGTCTTGTCCATGTTCATTTTAAGACCCACTCTTTCGGAAGCTCTACTGAGGTCATCGAGCATTGTACTGAGGTCCTCCATGGTCTCAGCCATGACAACTATATCATCGGCAAACCGAAGGTGAGTGATGTACTCGCCATTGATGTTGATGCCAGCCCCTTTCCAGTCCAGAACCTTGAAGACATCCTCCAGTGCAGCTGTGAAGAGTTTCGGAGAGATAACGTCTCCCTGTCTTACACCTCTCTGTAGAAGGATAGGTTTCGAGGTCTGGTCCTAGAGTCGGATTGACATAGTGGCGTTTTCGTACAGACACTTCAACACCTCGATGTACCGATAGTCGATCTGGCACCGTTGGAGGGACTGCAGTACAGCCCATGTCTCGATCGAATCAAAGGCTTTTTCGTAGTCCACAAACGCTAAACAGAAAGGCAGATTATACTCTTCGGTCTTCTGTATAACCTGCCGCAGCGTATGTATGTGGTCTACTGTGCTAAAGCCTTTACGGAATCCGGCTTGTTCGGGAGGCTGGAAGTCGTCAAACCTGCGCGCTAGACGGTTCGTGATGACTCTGGAGAACAGCTTGTAGACATGGCTCAGAAGTGAGATGGGCCTATAATTCTTAAGAATGGCATTGTCACTAGTGATGTGTCCCTCACTCATGAGGCCCCTCATTTGAGGTACTCGTGACCGCAAATTGAAAGAGTTACTCAAATTTCAATATTGAACCACCTCATTCCTCATCACCCCTCATTTAAAATTGACATTGACATTATTGACAACAGGAAATCGAGGCAAGCGAGTTCGTGACTCGCGAATGAGGATTGAGTGATTGAGTGAGCTCAGTGAGCGAATGAACCGACTCAAAATTTTTATGGAGAATTGAGAATGAGTGAGGTGAGGTGTGATCTTGAAATTTTGACAACTCCGTGACATAGTAACTACGATTAATTATTATGAAATGAACTCTAAAAGCATTGGCATTAGATTGGTAATAAAGGGTCATTGATTCGTTTATTTTGGCGGTCTAAAATTTATAAGCGAAAGAAAATGATGTGTGTGAGAGAGTGAGGACGTGAATAATCGGATTATCAGAGAGTCGTGACTCGTGAGTCGTCGTTGCACCCGACCGCCTCGCTCACTTGGAGCTTCGTTTGAGTTCGGCTCGCGCTCGCGAGTCGTGAGGCGAATACGCCGTCGTACGATTCCTCACCTCAAATGAGGGGGCCCTCGTGAGGGCCTCACGAAGCAAATTGAGGGGCTCCCTCATCCTCACATTAAATTGATGAGTTACCCATCACTAATTGTCACCCTTCTTAAAGAAAAGTACCACCACACCTCTGTTCCATGCCTGTGGCGTTTTGCCCTCGAGTATGACGGAATCAAACAACTTCTGGAGGGCCTTAAGAACGGGTTTCCCGCCGGCCTTTAGGAGTTCAGCCGTGATTCCGTCATCACCCGGCGCCTTGTTGTTTTTAAGCTGCGTCAGAGCCATCCTAATCTCGTACAAGCTGACGTCCGGGATGTCTTCAGTATAGTGTCTGGTCAATCTAGCTCTTGGGTCGTTTGCCAGATTCGTAACAGGGTTTCTTGTCGACGTGTATAACTGTCCATAGAAGCTCTCAATCTCTCTCAACAGCTCAGGCTTGGTGGATACGATCCTACCTTCATCGGTCTTCAGTTTCGTATGCTGACTCTGCCCAATAGATAGATCCCTAGCAAAGACCTTGGAGCCTTTATTCCGCTCTATTGCGTCTTTAATACATTCTGTATTAAAGCAGCGGAGGTCGCTTTTCAAGGATTTAGAGATCTGTCTATTAAGCTGCCGGTACTCGAGCGCAGCGTCTGAAGACTGCAGGACCATCCCGCGCCTCTCCTTCATGAGCTGCAAGGTAGGATCAGAGAGCTTCTTTTTGCAATTAGTACGACGAGTCTTGAAGAACTTAGACCCGACCGTATGGACAGTTTCCACGAACCCATCGTTATAATCGTCCACTAAGCTCCCTAGGCACTCAAAACGATTGTGGAGTTCGAGCTGATAGCTCTCGGGATTTTGGACTTGGATCGGTGCTGGACGGAGCGTAGACTTCATCAGCCGAGATCTTTCCAGCTTGATAT
The DNA here is from genome assembly GCA_949987655.1 of Polymixis flavicincta. Lineage (NCBI taxonomy): Eukaryota > Metazoa > Arthropoda > Insecta > Lepidoptera > Noctuidae > Polymixis > Polymixis flavicincta. The sequence continues at coordinate 13,468,915 of OX465188.1, read as the reverse complement.
TGAGATTCAATGTGCCTCTTACCAAACGGTGATCACTACCAGTTTTCACCGCGGTGATCACAGAGACATCATTGAATACTTGCCTATTCGACTTAATGAAGTCAATCTCATTTTTGGTTGCACCGTCAGGACTCTGCCAGGTCCACTTCCTGTGCTCGTATATGTAAATATATTTTGTATTTATATGTAGTATATGTAAATGCAGGTACACCATGAGTACCTGCAGTATATTGACTCTCGTTCCTCCTTTAATCCATCCGAAGGTAGTCTATAATATCATGTTTAGCGATGAAACCACCCATTGTGTCACCCTATGTGAAATTTCTACATTTATATCTGTAATTCTTATGGTGTACATAATTAAGAGTATTCTGTCTATCTATCTGTTAGTGAGATAAGCAATAGGCTAGTCAGAAAATTTTAGTTTTAGTTCATGAAATAAAAAAAAATAAAAAAAAATTCAATCAAAGATTTCATTTTATTTTATCTGTTTTTGAACACCACGCAATAGTAGCCGCCATGTTATATCGTCATACGGCGTGCTTTGTACTTTATTCTTTTCGTAACCAAAGTATTTTTTATTTAAATAATATTTTGCATTCAGGAACAGCAAACAAACTATAACTACACTATAACTATGAACAGTTACCAAAAAAAATATCTCCGCATTTGTTTACACAGCAAACTGACGTCATACCCACAAAGCAATATGGCGTCTAGTGCATCCAACGTTTTCGTCAAATTTTGCGCGAAATATGTACTTAAATGGTTTTTTATGGCACTAATCGATTCAATAAAAAATGTTGTGTAAATATGAGTAATAAATACCATATTGTGTAACACACTATCAGTCACAATCTGAATCATTTTGGAAGATATCGCTAATCAATTGCTTCAGATGTTCTAACAATTCGACAGCTCAACAATGTAAATAACGCAACGAATGTTGTTGAACTGTCAAAATAATAGGTCTTTACCTATGAAATTGCCGTTTTGTATGAAAAAATTTAAACGAATTTTTTTCATGAATTTTTTATTTGTATTAATCGAAGTAATCACCCATGCAATCAATGCATCTTTGCCATCGCAGTGGCAGTTTATTGATGCCCTTCTTAAAGAAATCAGCTGGACGGGAGGCAACAAATTCTTCAAAGGCATTTTGTACTGCCTCTCGGGTATTATTTTTATTTCCCGCCAAGAAGTTATCCAAATTCTGGAAAAAGTAGTAGTCTGTAGGCGCAAGGTCTGGTGAGTAGGGCGGATGACGGAGAGCTTCCAACCCCAGTTCTTGCAACTTGGAGACCGTCTGCTGTGCAGTATGAGGTCGCGCGTTGTCGTGCAGGAGCAGCGGAGACGAGCGATTGACCAATGCTGGTTGGAGATGCGCCAGCTTCTCCATCATTGTGTTCAGTTCTTCACAGTACACATCTGCAGTAATGCTCACCCCGTTTGGTAAGAAGCTGTGATGAATCACACCGGCGCTAGACCACCAAACAGTGACCATCACTTTTCTAGGGGTAAGTTTTCGTTTAGGGCATTGTTTAGGTGCTGAACCAGGATCCAACCAACTTGCTGAGCGCTTACGGTTATCAAACAGAATCCATTTTTCATCGCAGGTAACAATGCGGTTCAAAATTCCTTCATTTGTGTGTCTGTTGAGCAGTGTAAGGCACGTCTCGACGCGTACTTCGCGCTGGCGATCATTGAGTTCGTGGGGCACCCATTTGTCAAGCTTTTTTACCTTGCCAATTTGACGCAAATGGACCAATATTGTTTTGACGCTAACGTCGAAAGCTGCCGCTAATTCAGCCGTAGATTGTGTATCATCAGCTTCCACAATCGCCTTTAATTCGTCATTGTCGACCAAAGTCTTCGGACGACCGCGAGGTTCATTTTTCAGGTCGAAATTTCCAGAACGGAAGCGAGCAAACCAATAACAGGTGGTGCGTTGGTTTGTAGTGTTAGCTCCGTAAACGTCGTTGATGTTGCGTGCCGCTTGTGCCGCGTTGCTGCCACGACGGTACTCATATTCCATAATTACTCGAATTTTTAACGTATCCATGATGACGAAAAAGATTGAAATGCGATGAAAATGTAACACTAATCAATAAAGAAATGACTACTTTTAGAAAAAAAAATCCATGTTTTTAAAATAAAATTAATTTGAAATTAGAATTCTTAGCCAAACAAAAATTATTTTGATTTGAAATGGCCAGTACTGCAGAACGGCAATTTCATAGGTAAAGACCTAATAAAAGTGAATACTACGCTGATCACGCCTGAGTTACTTTCGCATTTATAGTCATCATATCATTATCAGGCAGCGGCGATGTGTAAATTTGTTTGCAGCTGAATACTAATATTTTACGTGGAGAGGCTGCCTATCTAACCTCAATAACCCAGTAACTGGGTAACACTGTAACCCCTGGGTAAGAATAGTTGCCAGACTTCGAGCTTCTCACCCGTAAAGTTTGTCAAAAATCCACGATTGACAGCTAGAACCAACGGCTTAACGCAATTTCATGGTCACCCATCTACGGACCAACTTCGGCAAACGTAACTTAACCTGATCGATCGACAATTATTATACTTAACCACGAGCCCCTAAAACTTAAATAAAAATCCCGTAACAATTAATATCTGTACTGACTGTACTTTAATATCAATATCATACAGGTACAGTCGCCAGCAGGTCAAGCTATCCCAAACTGTCAAATTTTCCCCATTGAACATAAACCTTATTCCTTTGTAATGAAGTTGAAAAACTATCAAAGAAATTTGACAGATTGGGGTAGCTTGATGTGCTGGCCTCTGTACCTACATTCTGAGCCTACATTATATTCCCAGAACTTGTAGCCAGGGTACTTTTCAGCAAAGGACAGTTTACGCAACAACAACTTGTTAGTCACAAAGACTTGAAAGAAAACCATCTTGATTACAGAACTCAACATCTCCAGTAAAGGCAGTAATAACGTTGCATACTCCTTGGTGCCTCGTCTGCGGGAAGGGGGAGCGACTTCGAGAATGCCCCAACTGTCCCTCTGCCTTCCATATTGCTTGTAGGAGGGAATGGCTCGTCACTGTAATACGTATGTATATTTTACTTAGTCCTTTTATGGGGAAAGCACCGGATTAGCCCGCAAAGTTCAAATTTTCTTACGTTTTTTTGCAATGCGTCTTGCATTGAAAAAAACTTAATATGTGAATCATACGAGTACTTTAATCAACGTACAACTTGACACTTGCAAAAATGTATGAAGATTTCATCACCCACATCCGCATCCCCGCGCGGTCTGAAAACTGTGTCTGGAGTCTGGAGCAAGGCGCCATTTTCTATTAGTATGCCACTAATAGAAAATGGCGCCTAGGGCAGGCATCACAATTTGGGCTCCTTCGTAAATTATCTTCTCGTTCTACACTGAGCAAAGCTAGGTCGCATAACGTTTCTTGACCAATAGTAACGAAGGTATTAATTTCAACTTGCTAAAAAATCGCTCACAACTTGCAACTTTAAGCAGAATTTTTATAGAAATGTTGCAGATTTGAAAATACGCTTTCACAATAAATTAAAGTATCTCTTCAGATTTCTTAGATATAACATTATGAAAGATTTTTGAAGTATTTATTTTTTGGCGACTTTTCGCGCGTCCCTTCGATAGGCGCCCAGGGCTCGTGCCCTGCCTGCCCCACCCTAGTTACGCCACTCTAGAGAGTCTGAAAGGAGTGGGTAAGATGCGCTACTGTGCAAATTCTTTGTTGTAAGTTATCTCCATGCAAGATTTAGTTTTTTCAGAATTATTAGCTCGCTTTTTTTCTTGATACTTTTTGTTTTGGCGGGCAGAACAAATGACATTCATACATTAATTACGCTTGACCACGCGCGCCTCAAAGAGATGTCAGCACCAACTGGTGGGGTTCGCAAGGGCCGGTGCCTGCCAGGGGTGCGGGTGGTTCGAAAGAGATACCGTGGCCCCAGGCACAAAGGCAACTGAAGGAACATGGGTGGGTTTCAGTCAGTGTCTGACACGCCCTCGCGTTCCACCCAGAGTGGGAGAAGTTATTTGATGATTTCCCATCCAAAAAAAAAATTGCAGGTATGTTGACCATACCCCGTTATCTAGCGCAGCTTTCACTATGTATGCTTCTGAATACCTGGCTAAATTTATTAATTTACTCGATTTCTCTGTTGACCTTTCGCTAATCTGAACTCCTGCAAACTTATCGTCTTCATAATCAGCCTATAAGGTTCCCAATACTGGGACTTAGGCCTCCTCTCTAACTGGAGACGGAGAGGGCTATAATCGACCTTGCCAGCCCAGTGCGCGTTGGTAGATGTCACATGTCTTCAGTGGCGAGGTGTCAATTTTCTGAGAAGCCGAAGCGAAGTCGGTTTTAACTTACTGACTTATCAATAAAGAATATGTACTTACTATCTTTCTAAAATTATTAATAGGAATGTAAAGAATTAAATACAATAAAATTGAACAGCTAAAAATCAAATAAAATGTGCAATATTCCTCCGCCTCGTTCTCGCTGACGCACTTTTCTATATCTGTCTCTGTCATAACCCGTTATACAGCGGCTTGCTCTTGTCTATATCAAGCGGTGCCACGTAACCTAAAGTGACATTATTATTTGGCGCCGGGTTAGTGTAAAACATATTTTTTTTTTTTTTGTGATACAAAGCTAAAAATAACTGTTTTTGTTGTTTGAATGTTATGGTGAATTAAATACCCGTAGTGTAAATATTTTTTTGACAATGGCTGCCACTATTGACGTGCCATTTTTTAATAGCGACAAAGATTCCGATGCTATTCCCCGAAGGGAAGCCGGTAGGAATCGTGTTATATGGTGCTTTCGCCACTGCATGTCTTTGAATTTTTAGGATTTCATGATATTTTCCTTCACCATGTTGAGAGCAGTGGTGATGAATATATTTCTTGGTTTTGCCAGCGGTTCTCCCGCGGGGAGGTCGGAAATTATCCCACGGGAACGTGCCGGGATTGTGCCAATTCAATCGATTAACAAACATCTAAACATACAAACAAAGACTTTTATACAATTATAATATATTATGACTACCCCACATCTGTAACTTTTGCATGGATTGATGCCTAAACCTTTAAGTATAGCAATAATACACTCTTTAAAACTTTTTCAGATCGTAAAAACCCGCCGAAAAAGGAAACAAAACCAGTGACTCTCATAGAGAAGATATTGTCCAGCACACGCACTATATGTTCTGTGCGCAAAGACAAGGAAAATGTCGAACTGTGCCCCAGTTGCATGTGGGGACCTAAGATTGGGTAAGTACCTAAGTTACTTCATTTTCATGCCTCGTGGCTAAGTAATAATAGCCTCACGGGTCGATTGGCAGGCATTGATCAGGTGAAGCTACGCATGCCGCGGTAGGTTCGTAGATGGGTGATGTATTCATCTTCTTCGGAGTCCATTGCAACTCCATAAATAAATAGGGTAGAGATCGTCTAATTCAAAATTGCACGCTCTCTCTCCCTCCACTGTTTGTTGCATACACATTAATTTGAAATATTTAAATAGATATTTTTGTGAAGCTGTTTTAAGATATTGGTAAGACTTTCGAGATTCTGACGACCCGTAACAACTGTCAAAGATCCATAAGAAATTCATACAAATCATGACATATTTTTATGTGGAGCAGTGGGCAGTTTTATATTAGGCAAATTTTAATAAGTATTACTTAATTGTAACCTTCTTCATACTCCACGAAAGCAAACAGAATGAACACAGAGCCCTATTTTGTTGCATAAATTACAATATACGTTATTCCTTCCAGCTACGACGACGTGGTGTGGCACAAGCTGGGCCCGTGCCCGTGGTGGCCAGCGCGCGTGCTGACCCCGGGCGCGACGCCATCTTGTCTACTGGCCTCGCGCCACTCGCCGCACCACTGGCCCCTCAAATACTACGGTAAGTGCCGATATTCAACATCTGTAATACGCATAGAGATCAACTAATTTAAACTGCACGCCCCTCCACTGCTTGTTGCATATTTTTTTTTTTTTTTATGTGTGGCATCTCGCAGTTGACCTTAAGAGGCCGTGACTGCTCAACCGGAAATTCCTGTGAAGGTTTTTAGGATTCTAAAAGCCTCCAGCCAGGGCGTAAACCTACTTAAACCTAAAGCGACTGCGCACTGAGGGCACCCCCTGTGGGGTACGAACCTCGGCTCAGGGAGTCACTGGCGGGGGGGGGGTGCAGCTAGTGGGGACAGGCTGGATCAAAATATTTTCTTGATTATTAATCGGGGAATTTAAAGCTACTGGCTCAGCTGCGGCGCGGGCTGGCGCATCAACGAGCAAGGGACGGTCGGGGGTCTTCGCGCGAGGACCTCGGCGGCGAGGTCAGAAGGACGGTCGTTTGTGTTTGTGTGCTGTACTGGTGGCCCTATTCTTTTCTTGGAGAACAGTAATGGGGTCATCTGGGTCGGAAAGGACATGTCTCGGCCGGCGGATTCTACTGATTCTACTGGGAACATAACTAGCGGCCTTCACAATCAAGGGATTGCGATGTAACTCGGCTTTATCGAAGAAACGCTTCGAGTTGCGTTTCAGAAATTAAGCAATAGTGGGCATTTTCAGATCGAGATGGAGGATCTCGTTCCGAACGAACCATGGGGAGCCTGTGGCTTGGCGAAGGAAACGGTTTTGGAGGGTCTGCATCCTATGGATGTGTCGGGGGTGCGTGTGTGCAAAGACTGCACATGCATACGTCATGATGGGCCTTATGCACGCCGTGTAAATACGCAATTTGCACTTGAGTGACAATTTGCTACGTGCGTTCAGAACAGAGTGCAGCCTTCCGAGAGCGAAGGCGGCGCGTGAGCGCGCCTTCTTGATATGCTCAGAGAAGGAGAGGTGCTGATCCAGAATCACTCCAAGATATTTGGCTTGCTTATCCCAAGTGATCCGCTTGCCGAATATGGAGATGGGCTGGGGGGTGCTCGTTGCACACACATTTCAAATACTTATATATAATTTAGATTATATTATACAACGTGTAACGGAAAGGGTATATACATACCAAGGGCACAACTTCTTTGGATGATATCAAACGATATTGGAAGGGTTCTATATTCCTAGCTCTACATGTTCGGAAGTCATGAGAATTTTTAATACATTGATACCAGAAACCGAACTTTTCAAATTGAATTAAACACATCACTAGCACTAAGTCAGCTGATCGGTGTCAGCGAACTATTTGTAAGTAAAAATAAACCTCTTACTCCTGGTATTTCTGAATAAAAGGTTCCGCATGTTTATTTTTTGTTTACAAAATATTATTACAGATTTTTCCTTAACTTTGTTTATGTTTGTGAACTAGCTACAATACAATTAATTTGTCTAGGTAGGTATCAACATTTAACGAAATAATATTTAGATACCTGCTTGCATTGTCACGTATCATTTACACACCTGTTGGTTTTTTACGTAGTGGTCCTTTTGTAGAAGATTACTTTGTTGATAAATTATCTACATAGTAATCTTCCACCCACCTTACCACTGTACCTACAACACAGTAAATACCGAATTCAAGAACAATATTCCTGTAAATTTCCTTACGGTATTCCTAACCTTTTATTTTGGTGGCCATAAGGATGAACGATGTTTTGCTTTAAATAGATTTTTTTATTCGATTCACAGATCGAATCCAGTGCTTTTGAAAGAATCGATCTTCTAAAAATTCATTCAAAAACCTTACCTATTGAATCAATTTGCTTGAAGATCGCATTAACACGAATCGGTTTGATAAATCGTCAGCTCGTACAATTAAATCGATCATAAAAATCTGAACCTTACGTGCATCCTACCAGGAATTAATTGCTTAAATAATCATTAATATTTGCCATTAGAACTTAGAATAGAAAAAGGATTTAGTCACAATTTATGTCCAACTGAACCCAAAAAAATATTTAAATTCACCTCTTCGCAGCTTATTCTTCTCCTAGTACAAATAAATTCACAGTGGGTTCCGTTCATAATTTTTAAAATAAGGGCATTGAAAAAATCAAACAAAATAAAAAAGAGTGCGCTAAATAAAATGGGCCACGAGAGTGGTTGGGGGCGTGTGTACCTATTTATTTATTTGTTCCGATAATAACCACGGCGTTCGTTGGTTTAAAAAAAACCACAGTTTAAACCGTTGCGGCTATGATTCAAATGTAGTCAATAAAAAATGTCGCAAAACTGCATCTAATTGTGGAAAGTAATTAATAAAAGTACTAGGACCGCATGAGTAACAGGAATTGTTACTGATGAATTGAAAATCGTTTGCTCACAGAACCCTGATTACGACATTACACACACAATGTAATTATCATAATGTGTGTAAACCCAATGGGTTAGGGTCTTAGGGTATATTAACCAATTGCAGTCTGTCCAATTACTCCTGGTAAATACAACTTCTAATTCAGACTTCTAACGAAATAACGCGGCCCAATCATATGATCTTTGATGGATTGAAATTAATGATTTTCCGGAGTTGCGGGAATTTCTGGGGTTCCTAGAATGTTCTAACGATATAACGCGGCCCCGGAATGCAAGGGCAACTAAAGGAACAGAAAGGTTTTCAGTCAGTAGATACCTACTTTCACGCCACCCAGGGCGGGGTAGGTATGTAAAATAATCTTAAATTCTTGAACAATATTTTTTAATAGTAGTGGACACTAATAGGACTAGCTACCCTATAGGTTAGGTAGGTAGTCATTTTAACGAAATAATATTTAGGTACCAGAATAGCAGGGACTAGGAGCTTTATTTAGCATTAGTATTCTTAAATCTCGTTTATTGTTATGCTCGTCAGTCGTATTCTTTTCCGCTTCTAGTGCACTCGTTTCTATCCCTGTGATACGCGCATCGGTTCAGTTCGGCTACACCTAGCAATTTCTTTTTAGTTGTGTTTGCAAAATGTCGTTAAGTAATAGCGAATATTACGAAATGATGATGTGTGTCGGAGCAGAAGATGGTAATTTGCGAGCTGCCCGAGAACTGTACCGTCGCCGTTTTATTGCGGGTAGACCAGATGCTGAGCGTCGAGAACTGCCTTCGTCGGCATGTTTTAGTCGGATGGTACATCGTCTGTACCAAACTGGGTCATTCCACGCACCTGCTTCAGAGGGTCGCCCGAGTACTACCGATCCAGAATTTGAAGAAGCTGTATTGGAGCATTTTGAACTCAATCCACGCACTAGCACACGTCGAGCTGCATTAGCGCTGGGTGCCTCTAACCACATGCAGGTATGGCGAGTGCTGAGCAATGACGGTCAGCACCCATACCATTTCCGTCGCACCCAGGAGCTGATACCGGCAGATTTTTTACCTCGCGTGGCCTTTTGCGAGTGGTACCGAAACCAGTTAGAAGCTTTGCCAGATTTCGGTTCAAGAGTGCTATGGACTGATGAGGCATCCTTCACGAGAGCGGGAATAAGCAACATCCACAACGAACATGTTTGGTCTCACACGAACCCGCATGCTTCGACAGAGTCGTCATTCCAACACCAATGGCGACTGAACGTGTGGGCAGGTATAATTGGAGACGTCGTCGTAGGACCAGTTTTCTTGCCGCAAAGCTTAAACGGCCAAAATTATTTAAGCTTCCTGAGGAATGAATTAGACGATGTCCTCTCAGTGATTAATCTTGTGATGGAGAATAATTTAATTTTTCAACACGACGGTGCACCGGCACACTTTGCTCGAGATGTGCGCCATTATTTAGATACGCGCTTTCCCCAGTGGGTTGGGCGTGGTAGTAGAAGCGTGGCTTGGCCTCCGCGATCCCCAGACCTAACCCCATTAGACTTTTTTTTGTGGGGGTACATTAAAAATGTAGTATACGCAGTGCAGTGTGATACAATGGAGCTTATGAAAGTGCGCATTGAGGCCGCTTTCAGGACAATAACAACAGACATGCTACGCAATGTTCAGGTGTCCATGAACAAGCGAGCGGCCTTGTGCATACAACACCAAGGTCACCACATCGAACCCCATCTATGAAAATGTAAGTTTTTTTTTAAAATAAAGCTATAAGATTTTACTGTTTACTCGGTAATAATAAGAAATAAGGGCTGAAACTAGTTACCTACCTAAACTTTGTTTCGATTTTTTTTTCGTGCAGTTTCTGGCTTGATATCAATGAGTAAACTGTAAATCAATAATTACGCATTAATTTTTACATCACGGATTCACGGTAAAGTAAAGTAGGTATGGTTTAGTCTAGTGCGCGCGCGCGCCATCAAAGCGATTGTGCGGTGCCGCGGCGGCAACTTTTATTTCGTCAGTTCGTGCCGACAAAGAACACCGCCTGCGGTCGGCTACTAGGGTACTAGGCGCGCAGAATTGCGGAAGAGATTTATCGTGATATTGGCAAGTAACGTGGAAAGTTATTGACCTACGTAGTGCGGTGACACGTTTGTTATGATTTGAATTGAAGAAACCTAAGAAACCAAAAAGTTGGTATCAATTTTTAGAGTATTTTATTTTGAGCTGAAACTATGTATAGTGATTCTTTACCAGCTGTTATCTTTAGTGCTTAAGGATAACAATAGGGTTTCTGTTACACGCTGTATAGAAATTTTAGTGGAGGGGAGTGCAGTTTTGAATTAGTTTATCTCTACCAGGAGGCGCAAGATGGCGAGTGTTAAAAGAGAAGGTACCTGGAAGAATTTAGGAGAGGCCTTTGCACAGGAGCGGGGGAACTACGGCTAGAAAATAAATACACAAGATATTGACTGGGTCATCTGCTCAACGTACAATTCTTACTAAAGGCAAATCTACCTGACGTTTTTCGATTAATGTTATTTTCACTCAAAGGGGAAGCGCCACCGTGACCTGCGAAACTGAAATCTTAAATTGATTTCAGCACTATTGAGTCCTTGTTTATTTTGAAGTTCTAGTGAACTTTGTGTGTAGGTATTAAAGTTGTTTTCTAAATACACTTACATGTGTTTGTGCTAGGAATGCGACCGCAGTTCTCAATTCTGCATTAAATGTCTCCAGGTACACTAAACCACTCGTGGGGCGAAGCGTCCCGCATGAGCCTGTTCCTACCTTCTCACGCTGACAACACACCACGGGATGAAATGCTCGCCAAAGCTATGCTGGACGCCTGTGACGACTATATCTCTGTCTATTTAACTTAGTGAGTACTTTAATATGTTTTTTTGAAGTTACATGTTTTTTTTTATACAGACTGGGAGGAATATCGACGTGCAAACCGAAACCTAAAAATTCAGCACATGATCATCTAGCGTATAAATTTTTCCTTGGTTATCAAAAATAAAATCAGCTGTTTCATTGAAAATAGCAATACCTACGTGGTCAAAATCTATACATACATAAACCGCCTATAATGTTCCCACTTCTATGCTGGGATACAGGCCTCCTCTCTGTAAGAGGGAGTGGGTCATAATCATGGAGGACAATAATCCACCATGCTGGCCCACTGGAGGTTGGTGAAAATGTTTGGCAGAAATGATGGCAGATTTATTTTATAACTGGAAGTTTTTCTACGCCGAGGGAAGAAATCATCTGAATCCATGGTTGTACGTCGATGTCTTTGCCACCCTCTATGGTCTGTGTCAAAAGAATCTAATAAAAGTGTAAACAAACCTTGATCAGGTTAAATTCTTCCACAATCAGTGACTGAAGGACTATCAACTTTATATCTTAGTATTTTTTCCAACGATTATTGTTTTTTTTTTTATAGATTGTTAAATTATTATTGACCAATTCAGGCTTTTAGATACTGATTAAAAAGAGGTTTTATTGTGAAGATTTTCAAATTAAGTATCTATTGATTAGTAAAAACTCATTGTGTAGTGTTGTACCCATGTGGTATTTATATTTTTTTATAAATTGTTATGATAAAAATAATTAGTGTTAAGTTTTACCAAAGATACAACTAGTGAATAATAAAACGTTATTTAACTGTTAAAAAATAAAGTATATGAATAAAATAAAGATAGTAATAAGTCAATAAATTGTGTAACGTAAGTTTTAATCTAGATTTATATTTTAAAAAGAGATAGTACAGTCATCGATATGTTCTAAACCAAGTGTACACGCTGTGAATGTGTGCTTGAACACGAGTAGCGTTAGCACTTAACACACACACTCACTTTCGACTTCGCCACGGTCTCGGACGGTACCGGCGCTTATACACATTCACAGCGTATACTCATGGTAAACACAAGTAAAGCGCGCGACGTTTCGAGAGAGAAAAATACTATAGCCAAACTCCCTTTATCATCTATTGTAGACATTTCTGCCAGCCCATACGAAACGTTCCCCTTTATTCAAAAAGTAGTAAGTATTTGTTCTTTCATTGTACTTAAACGATGATTTAAAAACTACAGTACTCAAAATGCATGAGTATATTCACATACATTTCAGCTGTTTGATAGTTAATTTTAATAAACGAATAACAAGAATATGGTCACCAAAAGAAAATTAATCAAGATCGTCGGATATTGTTGAAGTTTTGTGAGAAACGGACTTATGTTTTCAAAGAAAATTTAATTTGATTAAAAGAAAACAAACAGTTCATTGATCAAATTAAATTTCATTCGAAAACATCGATCGGTAAGAAACCGAGCGCGTTTTGTAAGAACAAAACTACATATATCCGCTGATCCTGTTTACTTATCATTTAGGTGTATACGTGTGGTTACCTACGTGTTTCATCAAAGTGACTTGAATGTTACCTATCTAATTAGGTACGATTAAATTTTATTATAAATAAATTAAAATCCATGATAAAGTTGTGACGAAAATGATTAAAGTAAATTGAAAAACGTTTAAAAGTCGATCAATCATATTTTGACAGAAGCTTAAGATAATTTTCGCTTCATTTACAACTGAGGAATAAAATCATTATAAAATTATCTTTAAAATTTAGATAGATAAAGATGAAAGTGTAATTTTGTTTTTATTTAATCAATAAAGTAGTGATAAATCTTAATTTAGGTTTTTATTTCCCCCGTGTACCTACTTACGTTGATAACATTATATCAGTTTGGGAATGTCATGATTCACTTTTACATATCGTAATAATTAGTCTGTAGGTACCCCGTTAAGAGCGGGCTGTAAGCAAAACTACCTATCGTAAATTAGATTTTTCATGAAATTGATAAGACTTAGGTATGTTTTTTAATTCTGTGTCAGTCTGTGACATCACAGCGGGCCCTATCAGAATACCAGCGCTGCGACACGTATTTAAATGTCGCAGCATAATGCTAAGATAGGGGCTGTTTGGTCTCGTACCTACAGGATTTCTTTTTATAAAGTATACTGTGTAGTAGACTAGAGAATGGGCAGCAGTTAAGATAAGATTTTTTACTTGTTTGAACACGGTGTACCTACATGATACATTACATGCAAGTTAACTATGACATAAATGAAGTTCTGACATGTTCAGCCGCATATAGTGGCGTACAAATTGGTAGGAAGAGATTGTGCATAAACCGTGATAATATTAATTAAAATTACATTAAAGATTGGGTATCATTACAATTCAAAAAGTATATTTTTAGATACAATACAATGTCAAAGTAGTCATTAAATAATTTAGTCATTTTACCATCATACTGCGATCGCTAACCCGCCTGCCAAGCGTGGCAGTTATGGCAAACACCCCCTTTTGGGGGGGGCTTTTGTCCAGCAGTGGACGTCTTTCGGCTGAAATGATTATAATATAATATTGTGTAGTTAAATTTGATATTCCTGAGTCGAATAAATGCTTTTTCTTTCTTTCTACGACGATCCAAGAAACTGAGAACGTACATACATATGAATTGTAAGTCACATTGATACTTCCCAGATTTAAACCTACAACCATTTATAGTAGTCTAGCTTTTGCCAGCAGCTTCGCCTTCGTGGAGGTCGGTGTATTATTATACATAATCAAAAAATACAAATCTTCCTCTTGAATCACTCTTGTCTATTGATGAAAACCGCATCAAAATCCGTTGCGGAGTGTAAAAGATCTAAGATGGAGTGGAGTTTCTTGCCGGCTCTTCTCCATATTAAGCGACAATTTGGAACCATGCACCTTGCTTCTGACGTTTCGTGTGCCCATGCAGGTTTATATGAAATAAAAATATTTTGATTTTTAAGCGTACCAACACAAAAAGCGACTTTGTTTTATACTATGAAAAGATAAATAAAAAACAAAATATACATTATTTACACATTTTATTCATCGTTTTTACAAAATAATACTTTTTTTTTAATCAATAAGTTCGAAGCAACATCTATGTGATTTCCAGTTGACAATGTTTTTGTACTTATAAAATTATATTTTCAACACTATGTTACATAGAATTAGTTTGCATACATAATGCCGCACGCAGAAAGGCTTAATTTTCGTCGTAAATTAAACGGTTCTGAATGCGGCTGATCAAGTGCTAATTTTAACGTCTAAAGGTTAGCACAGAGTAAAAATATTTGTAACGTAAATGCGAGGTTGCCCGCGAAATTGAAATTTTCTTCCGTTTTTTGCATTTTGCAGGTCAGTGTCGCCAGGTTGTACGTTAAATGATTCGCGAGCATAACAAAACAGGGTACATTTTTAACCAGCGCCCAAACTGTAACCATGAATTTCCCCCTAGCGTAGAAAAATCTGCTGTTCCATACATTTTGACCGCGTAGGTTATTGCACTCTCTGAAACAGCAGATTTTTTTGTACAACCGACGGAAAATTTATACGCTACGGTCTAGAATGATATGCTGAATTCATGGTTGCAGTTTGCGCACTGGTTAAAAATTTATCCTGTATAGCTTTACATAATCATAATCATTATAATCATCAATGCAACCCTTTAAATTCAAATGAAAACGAAAAAACGTAATAAAATTTGAATTTCGCGGGTACCCTGACGCTTCCACCTTAATTAATTTTATTTATAAGGGTATATACCATTCCGTATTATTTTCATTTTCGTCACCGCTGCGAACAAAAAATATTGGCTTAATCTCAATTCACGAGCGCATTTTTGTATTGAGAGGTGACGAAACATTACAAAGGTATGGGACCGGTATCCATAATAATTGTTCTCATTTCCCTACAAATACCTATCTATTGCATCTAGAACACTTCTTTAATGTCTCTAAAAATGTATTGCACGGCATCTCTACATTATATTCGCGACAAGTAAAGTAAAACCTGACATATGTCACAGTAGTACGCAGGGCCTGAATTCACTATGACCACTTAACGATTCCTTACTCGGAGCCACGTCAATCACACACGAAATCTGCTAATATCGTACTAATAACATCGACAAATTGTCTTGGAAAATACAGAATATGACATTAAGTTTGAACGTAGTAAGTTTCCGCGGGGAATCATTATAACCGTACAGAGTTGGGGCCCTGTATAGACACGAAGGTAATACCACTGTTGACGTTCGGTATCCGCCGTGCTTGGAAAGGTACTTACAGCAAATTTTATGTTTATGCATCCCCAAGTATCAAATTCTTAGCCCAAATACCCACGTAATAAAATCGTGGCGGGATTTTTTCGCGCACTTGATCTTCAACGCTGTGCTTAACGCCGAGAGTTGAAAATCGAACAGTAAAACACACTGTTCGATTTCCGACGCACTGAGATACACTCTTGATTCTCCTCGGTTCAACGAAAAAAAGTTGAAAATCCCGTTCGCGAAAAAATCCCGTCGCCATTTTATTACGTTCATGTGATCGTCGAATTATTTGTTACTTTTATGAAAATAGTATAGTTAGTAGCTTTATAAAAAAAAAAGTTTTAAGCTAATTTCATAGTCTTAATTTCAACAACTAAAGCCACTTAGAGTGTGTACAGACGGGCTATATAGTTCCACTACATCATACAACTTCTATTGTGCGGTACAGATTTACTACGTACTCTTACGGTCATCTTGCTTGAAGTCTACTATATAATAGCTTCATACAAATTGTTTTTTACTTTTTGACACAGTTGAAATCAAGTTCATCTGTACACGACATTAATTTACCAACGCATTAAAACATGGGAATTAGTACAAAAAGGTCGATAAAAATAATGGATATATAAGAAATTGACACAGATTTCGAATTCTTACTATGTATTTTTTATTTGAACCGCACGAAATAGCCAACTAGAATTTAATATATGAACCGATATTCACCTGATGTCTACATTTAGTAAGTACATCTATGGGGTATTGTTAACAGACATAATTTTCAATTCGTAGGTCATGCTAAAAGCCTGAATAAACTTAGATTGATACAAGGCTCATAGCTTATCTAATACCTTTAAACGAGCAATTCTTGTATATATAATCTGAATCTCGGAAACGGCTCCAACGATTTTCATGAAATTTAGTATGCAGGGTAACTAGGTTTCATTTTTAGAAAACGTCAAAAAAATCTCCATATATTCACCAGGTCATCCATATATTAATTATTTGACTCGGATATTCTGATTTCTTAGTTTGAAACCTTGCCCATGGCTTAAGTTTAAAGGTCTATCCACACATAACAGGGACGGGGACCGGCCTCTCTCGGTCAGAAACTAGAAAAAAATTCGGTGTAAGTATACATTTTGGAAATCGTTCACACACGTCGGTGTCCGGGCCTGCCACGTCGGGTACGGCACTGATTTATTTATTAAACAAAAAATTTAATTGAATTTAACATACAATGGGCGGCCCTTCCTGCGATCTCTTCCAGGCAACCTTGGAATGGAGAGTGATTGCGTGAACACAAAATTGGGGTTGTCATTAGTGCAAAATATAGATACAATTTACTATTTGTACATATGATATCTGTGGATAGAACTTAAACCTCGGTTTAATCAAGCCTTTAAAATTAGTCATAGTTGCAATTACTCCAAACATAAGTAGGTTGTATGAAACAAAACATTTAATTTAAATTAAGCTTAATTATCACGCTCAAATCAGATGTTAAGTGATTTCTATCAACAACGTTTATAAATAAAATTATGATATAATATCGATCATAATTATAAATTACATAAGGCAAAATGGCTGACACAGACGAACCACAAAGTGTACATATTATTATTTTCTACAAATTTCAACACTTAATGACATGCATTATTTTCCTTAAAAATTATTCAAATAAAAACTAAAAGTTATTTATATTTTAAGTTCTACACTAAATGCGTAGGCCCGCACTATTTCGCAGCACAATATTTTTTATTTATTTTAATTTAACCGCCGAAATACAAAAATGAAACGACGAAACGAAATTTCTTTTTTTTTTTTTTCTAATTATTTTAATTCCAAATGGTATTTTTTACATAAATAAAGCTTTTTAAATGCAAATGATTTGAGTTTACCGTTTGATTTTATTGTACTGTACTGTGTAATTAAAAGTTATTCGGCATTACATACAAGATCACAGACAAGAAGTACAAAAATATTAGTATAAATGATTATATTTAAACGCACCAGGCGTTATTTAGAAGCGTTTAAAATATATATTTATATAATTTTATCTTTAACATTCACGCTAGAAAAATAAAAGTTTGGCAATCAAATTTTGGCCTCATTTATGGAACTTTATAACCAATCATGGAAGGCAAAAATTACACACAAATTTTATATCTAGTTCCATAATAAGGTCCGTTGTCATCCAAAATGAGCACCTCCCTATTTCTTGCATTCTTTTTGAATCAGTTCAGATTCCTATCCTCATACAAATAAAATTCATCCATCGATCTCTCATGCTTACTTCTCAACTTGCCACAGAATACCGACTCATTAACATAGAGGGCACCACTATATTTATGGCCCAAAACATAAATGATTTAAAAATGAACCAACTACATTTTATAAACAAAATGTGATTACATAATATAAATAGATAACTCATTTGCACCAGGTAGTATAGGGCGAAAGACCTCTTGAAATATTAACATTATAGTGCATCATTGTAATGAAGTCGTAGTTTTTTATTTGTTTTGTTGTTTTATAGTGGCTTAACTTGCACCGATATAAACTATCCTCTAATAAAAGTTTTCAGCATTTCTCCACCAGGGTAATTGCGTAACGCACTAACAGCAGGAATGACTTCCATTTTGACAGTTCAACAACATTCATTGCGTTATTTACGTTGTCGAGCAGACGATTTTTCGACTATTGGAAGCAATGTACTAAGCAATTAGGGTGCTGTCCTCTCTTTAGATAAGTTTTTATGTTAGTACAGACGCCAGCACATCAAGCTACCCCAAACTCAAATTTTCCCAATTGAACATGAACCTTATGTTTATGCAATAAAGTTGAAAATCTATCAAATTTGACAGATTGGGGTAGCTTGATGTGCTGGCGTCTGTACAACCAGAAAGCAAAATAACATTGATACTGTTAATTTAAAAGTCATTCATATTTGTCCTTGTTTTCACCAAAAATAAGGTTTTTATCAATCTTTCTTCTTTCTGCAGGTCAACTAATTTAATCCGTGCGTGCATAATCATTGCACTTCATAATTGAGCCGTATCGTGTGTCCGTTTCAAATTAATTTCGATACATTTAAGTTCAAACTTCCATTATCATAATTACGTTTGTAGGCCGATAACAAATCTCATTATTAAATTCGATTTTTAAACTATTCCTCGCCGATAAACATCTATTTAATATTTCGTACAGAATCCAGCACATCAAGCTATCCCAAAATGTAAAATTTTCCTAAATGAACATTTACCTTATTCCTTTGGAATAGAGTTGAAAAACGATCAAAGAAGTTTGACAAATTGGGGTAGCTAAATGTGCTGGCCTTTGTAAGTACCCTATCTTCATATTTATACACACATACAAGACGAAGTTAATAACATTGAATCTGCTTTAATTGCTTTTTTTGTGAGTAATTTCTCTTTTAAGACGCAACGCGCTCACGTAGTCGTTGGTGTTCATTCCATACTAAAGATTTTTCTGGTTTTTCTCTGCTTAATGATAGTAGTTCAAATATCCGAATTTTTTAGTTCTATTTTGGGTTAGGTGTAATAAAAAAAAACACTTACGTTTTTAGGAATAGGTACGTTAGAAGATATGGAATAAACGCCGAAGACCAAGTGACTGCGTTTCCTCTTAAAGTGAAAGCGCCAGAATAGTCCTCGAAAATCATATTTTTCTTATTTATTTTTTTGCAATTTGTAAGTAAGTGTCAGGTTGTATGTTGATTAAATTATGATTCGCGACCGTTACAAATATGGCTTTACGGAACTTTAGCCATTAAAATCATGAATACTGTCAGGATTAAATGAACTCCAAGTTCATTTAATCTTGACAGTATTGATGATATACATTTAGACTTGAAAATTGCAACAAAAAAAAATGGAAAAAATGCTACCTTAGCGCATCCACCTTAACCAGAGATTCAAACAAATAAATGTATCACATATTACGTAGTTTGAAAAATATTTGTATTTAATATCTTTTAGAGACACAAAGAGATATAAATTGTATGCCATCTTCAAAAGTAATGACGTGTTTTCTTGTCTTGTGAATTAAATTACCTTTATAATAGACACTTGAGTCGATGTTTACGATATAGGCATAGATAAGTAGTTACCTAGTAAATATCGGTAAGGCTGAGATTAAGACCACTTTACGTTCATAGTCACAAGTACCATCACGAGAAACAAACAATACAAGATAATCATAAATGTGTTTACATGTCAACACAAAACAATGTAACATCACGCCTTTAGTCTCTGAAGAGTTACGCAGATGCCGCCACATGTCAATTTGTTTAAATGTAAAAAAAAAAATGTTGAACATAAACAAGAATTAACATGTTTGAAATAAAGATATTGGCAAGTTTAAGAGTCTACTTGATTTTCTTAGAATTTACGTCACCGAGTCACAAACGTAAGAGCTTCGCAACAATTTCCATCTTCATCCACACAAGACAAGAAAGTACTAAAACTACATTCCCGGTTTCCTAAATCGAGCCAATATTCACATGTAAGTATAAAAGATCTAAAACTTCAAAATAATTCTGAGTAAAAAAAAACATTTTGTGCAGTTTTCAAGCCGACTTACTGGCCATCTTTTTTGCGTCATCATTGTTCGAAATTTGAATTCACGAATATCTAAAAAGTTACAGAACTAAACAAACTAATACAAAGTGACTCGATTCAGGTGTTGAAGACGACATACAATTTAAATCTGTAGTAATTCCAATATCGTAGAACAACACTATCTCAACACTTATCCGTAAGCATGACGATCGATTATTTATCAATGAATGTTTCACACGTTCACGAAAAATTGGATATTAACAACTTTGTAACTATAGCTACTACATACAACGTATAATTCTTCTCTTTAGGAGGCACTTTTGCACCCACCTGCATTAAAACGAACTGAGAAAAATAAAACATGAGTTTTCACGATTTTAGAATATATAAAGAGTATCTTCCCACATATACGCGCACTTTTATCCACCATTTAAGGTGTCTACATACCAAAGCCGGCTGACGACGGGTTAGCCTTAAAAACGTCTCAAGTCGGGCAACAAGCCGGGTTGGCCGGGCTTGGGTGTGTAGACACCCTTACATTTTAAGGTTTCACACAAACATATTTGCAACGCACTGCTTACCAGCGTGAGTCGAAAATCAAACAGTATTTTTTCATGCACTGCACTCTGTTGGATTCTCAACGCTCCGTTCAACACCGACAGTTCAAAATCCAATGCACGCTAAAATCCTGTCGCGATTTTATTACGACCGTTTGTACATCGACTGAATCATAAGCTAGTGTTGTTCTAACAGTGCCCTATGCTTCATATTTAAATATACATAAAACAAGTGAGATTGTCTAAGCTAACATAACAATGTACAGTACATATTGTCACTTACACGTAGGTACAAAACTCGCCGCTTATTCACCGGGACCGATAACAAGGGCGCTGATTGCGAAGAACAGGAACACTAGTCCACCGATTATGGTTACTGTGGAAGAGAGAGAGAAATAGGTTAATTTATAAACTTATGAAACAAAAAAGAAATGGTTGGTTACTGGGCCAAATGATTTATTGCAATAATAACAATTACAAAGTTGTTAATACGTTGGCATATACAGGATACGTTTTTAACCAGTGCGCAAACTAACCATGAATTTGAAAAAAAAAACAGCTGTTTCATAGAAACGAATTCTAGAATGATATGCTGAATTAATGGTTATAGTTTGCGCACTGGTTAAAAACGTATCCTGGATACCTGAATTATATTTATCTGATCAAATTGTTACAAAATAAAATAGACTTCATATAAAAGACAGGTTCATGAATATGAGTTACTAAAGAATTAACAAAAAAAAAAACTTAATAAAACAAAATTGGATGAAACTACATTGTCTTTGTCATTGTCTGCAATTTGTAGATCAATGTCAGGTTGTATCTTGATTAAAATATGATTCGCGACCATAACAAATATCCTGCCAGGGGTGCGGGTTGTTCGAAAGAGATACCGTGGCCCCTGGCACACAGGCAACTGAAGGAACACGGGTGGGTTTTAGTCAGTAAAAGTCTGACATGCCCTCCTGCTCCACCCAGAGCGGGAGAAGTTATTGATGAATTCCCACCCTATAAAAAACCATATCATAACAAATATGGCTTAACAAAATTATAATCATTAAAATCATCAATACAGCCATGTTTCATGAAAAAAGAATCAGTGGGATTGAGTGACTTGCAAATTGCAAAACGAATTAAGAAAATTTTAATTTCGTTGGCTACCCTGGACCTCGCACCTTAAATAAATGCGTATAATTGAAAGTAAACAAAAAAAATATTCGCGTAATTCATCGTCTGTAAAGCATAACCCAAAATAACTTTCATGGCATCCGGACGTTTGCCAATGACGCAGAAATGCGTCATGGGCGTTTATTTCTTTCTGCTGTTTTTCATTGACATTTTTATTTCCATCAAGATGAAATTCAAACAAAAATATGTTGTCTTCCCCAAGCTTGGTTTTTAACTTCTCAGGAGCAAAGAAACAATTTTGTATGAGCCTTTGGGTCCGAAGGGCCGAGGGTCTGCCATCTGGTGGCGCAAATCCGGAGATTTCTCGAAATCATTATTTGAAATTGACACTTCACGTTTTAAAACAATCTCATTATAAAAGTGAAAAATCATATATTATAAATGAAAATGTATGTCGTGTTTCTGGATGCTCGAACAGTTCAAAGAAAAATAAATCAAATTTTATTACTTTCCTTGGTTACATGATAAACGATAAAAGTGGATAAATGCAGTAAAAACACGTGTGTAATTATGAGTTTCAGAACATTAAGAAATTACTGAAAAATGGTATTTGTAAAAACAGCTAAGTTTTGTATGTAGTATTACTATTAAATACAAACGAATCTGTGAGTAAACATAACCTGAAATAGTTTTAGTTCGTTTTCGTTGTAGGATATCTGGAGAATTTATAAAGTAAATTAAAGCACAGATATGCTTACATTTTTCAAATAGGCTTGCCTTACCTTTGCAATTTGCTCTTCTAATATTTATATTGTTCAAATTTAGAAGACAATAAAAAAAACCCCCAATAGCCAACTCACCAGTCCTAACAGAAATCTTGGCGGCAACCATCCTGCCGCCTATCACAGCGAGTCCCGTACACAGAGCATGGCCCAGTGAGCCACCGACGACCACGCCGACCGCGTGCTCTCTGGTCGCAAGCACGACCGTGGCCAACTGCGACCGATCCCCCCACTCAGCGAGGAAGGTCAGCGAAGCCGCTTGGAAAAGGACCTTCAGGACAGCGTTCCGTTTCCGCCGCCGGTTTTCGACCTGTCCTTGTTCTAGCATGTCTAGGGTTTCTTCTTTTTCTTCCTGGAATTTTGGAAGGTGGTTTAGTGGGGCGAAATGTTGTTGCAAGTGAAGAAAGATTGGGCCTAAATGTGGACGATTTGTCAGATCATTCGTCTGGTTTACAGCATGCGATTCGTGGTGCTTTAATTTCTTAGATACAAGGCACGAATATAGGGTGGCAGACACCGACGCGAAAATTGAAACCATGAACATCAGCACAACATTCTAGACCCCTAGCGTGGAAATTTTTCGTTGAGTTTAAGAAAATCTGCTGGTTCATAGAAAAGTGCAATACCCCAAAGTGCGTGGTCAAAATGTATGGCATAGCTAATATTTTTAAATAACCTACGAAAATATTCAACGCGTTTCAGAATCCTGTACCGAATTCATGGTGGTTGTGTCTGACACCACTTTGTCGCTTTTTTACGACGTTAATGGGAAAGGCATTTAAATGAAACCTGGTCTTTTATCGAGTTTTATAGTTTATGTCAGACAAAATAAGGTTCAAAATGCTTTAATTTATCGTTATGGTCGTCAATCTCAAGAGTGAGTCTCTATCTCAGAAACAAATATTTTTACAGTAGATTCTGATACTATTCTAAAATTGGTCCACAAGTAAGTACAGACAAACTGGAATTACAGATAAAATACATGCTAAGCGAGACAAAAGGCTGAAACGGCGGCATAAACAACGTTATTTACGAACGGATTTATATAAAAAGGGTTTGCTTGCAAAAAAAAAATGTTGCAATGACTATGGTGACTAGTGTTTTGAGCATGTTTTTGTTTCTAATGTGGTTTTGGATTTTGTATAGTGAAAAATGGTGTCTTTCAGCCTTTAAGTGTGATTTTACACTACATTCAAATATTCCTAAAATTAGGTATGAGGCGAAATTAAGAATCAAAATGCATGAATAATTTATACATTCCAGGCTTCAAATATGCAACAGATTGGTATGCAATAGTGGCAGCATTTTTTTAAGAATTACCTAATTTGTTTATAATTTTCTGGGCAATTACTTCGACATTTTTTTTTTTTTGTCAATATATTTTTTTACAATTTAATTTAAACATTCAAATGGTTCTTCCATTCAAGAGTTTCGAGGCAATTTATTTTGACAGTTCTACAGCGTCACTAGCTTTCGCGGTCTGTCAATAAGTGATAGCAATTTAAGTTCAGGTGGTTAACAAAAGAATCGGCACCAATATTAACCGAATTTAGCGATTTCAGATTATATTATACCTATTTTGCTTTATACATAAATATTTGAAGCCCAAAGCAAAAAATCTTGCCCAGAAAAAATAATCACTTTTCGTATGACCATAGTTTAAGTTTCAGAATCGAAATCTAGTTTTTTCTGGTCAGATGTGTGAACAAATAGTATGAATGAATACCAATACGCGCACTATGGAGCCGGTATTACACAATCAAAGATTAACTTATTCATTGTTTTACTATTTGATGGTGTAACGCCTGCCTAAACAACATTCTAATCAAATGCTGAATTCCTTTGCATAATCGATTCAATTCATGTATCGAAGCCTTTCTCAAACGAAGTAATGATATGGTCTGTGCGTAACAGAACGAAAAAAAAAAAAGCTAAGGCTAAAAGAAAAATAACTAGGTGTCATTCGTACTGCCAGGCATAATGACGTAAGATCACCCTCAGCGGTTCTGATTGTGCCGAGCTGCCCGCTACGGGCTCCCCTGGGGACTGTGGGGCACTCTCCGTTTCTCTGGGGACCGAAGACCCCGGGCTTTGGGACCCAGCGGTCGCGACCGACGTCGCGTCAGGCGACTTCGATCGCTCTTTTAGCGCGTCCTGCAGTGTCATACTTTTGAATCTCGAACTGGCAACTCAAGATCGAAATTAATCTCGATATTCAAATCTAAACCGTTATTTTGGCATCGGTAGATTAAAAAATTAAACAGAATTGGCAAAAACGAATCATCTTTGAAAAGTAGTAATGGCAACATTTCTAAATCGATTTTCAAAAATCCCCTTCCCCTTGTACACAAGCAAAATGGCGCTCCGTGTGTGCCAGTTATCACTAGGTCAATAAAATAAATATAAAGAAAGGAATTCAACATTTGCAGCTAGGTTAAGACTGAAAAGAATCTACAAATACTAAATTATCTCATAAACACTATCTTATCTAATAAACACAGTCATGTTTAAAGTAAGATTCCGCTGGTTAATATAGTTGAGTTGACTGAATTGACCCTTTAAAAACAATTAGTAAGTTATTATTCGACCTCCTTGGCTACCGCCATTCTAATGTTTTTAGACCCATTCAATTCAGTGTAATCTGAAGAGAAATGACTTTGAAATGATTCTATAGAGTTATTCGAAACGATGTCGATGACTTCTTGCAATAGCCCCTCGATCAAATGCTGGCAGTTTAGTAAGTCTTCCTTTGGGTTAAACTTCTTTGCATAACTTTTATGAAATGTGGCAATAAAAAGTAGGTGTCACTACTTAAGATAATTTTAGTAGATACAAAGATATACAATATCTTTTTATTTTGATACAGATCATGTATGATAGCAAAGATATTAAGTTTGATTAAAAGGATCATATTTTACAGTGTGTCATGAGGCGATAACATGGTTTTAAAAAGTGACGTATCAGAGATTTCAGTACTTAGTATATAAAAAACAGTAGGTAAAACAATTAGCAATGAGTTTATTTGTGTCAATGACGTTTGAAGAATTTGAAAGGGTAAACTTCCTTGCAAATATAGCGTGTGTCAGAAAAATGTGGTCATATTAAGGAAGTAGTAGAGACCATCAAACTGAACAACTGTCTCCATGGGACCAACATCGTAATCGCGTAATCGAAAAATTATCACCCGTCCCATACATTTGGATCGAGTAGGTATTGAATTTTTGTATTTAACAATGGCAGTAAGAAACACCTAATGTATTTATAATGTTCTGGGAAATTACATCGACATTTGTTTGGGTTAAAATAATTTTAAAAGTTCAAATAGTTCTTACTGTAACTAAAGATACAATATTAACCTAATATTAAGCGATTTAAGATATTATACGTATTTCACATAACACATAAATATTTTTAAATGATAAATGATTTTATTTCTGTAAGTAGGTTTGTACAAACACTTTTACACGTCAATCATATTTTTTTAAACTAGATGAGGTCGGCGTTTCCTATCTGACTACTCTGAGAAGAAAGGCCGAAACAAACTCAGAGGTCACAGTCTCTTTTAAAGTCCAGACATGATCTTTGTCAGATCATGTGAACACCATGTGGATTGGTGTCTGAAATGGTCTTTTGAGGAAAGAACCACACAGGTTGAGTGGACCTGTCCATTTTGATTCCTAAAGCAAAAAATATTTATCATGTAAATTTTATGGGACGGTTGATATTTTGTTTTGCAGCTACGATGTTGGTCTCATGAAGAAAGTTGTTCAGTTTGAAGGTCTGTCCCTCACCCTCCGGTCAAGCCCCGGCCGCACCCGATAGGGTACGATACAATAGAAAATCAATTGTGTCTCGTTAGCCGAACTTGACAGATTAAATATGTTACGTTTTTCTGTTATATGCTACATGGGCTACCAACTTCTTCCTCCCCATGTCCCATGTACTCGGGGTCGGCGCAGCACGATTTCTCCTTCTATTCTCCCCTGTCAGCTGTCACACTATCATTCACATGTCTTCTCTTTCATATCATTTCTCACACAATACATACATCTTTTCTGGGCCTCCCTCTCCCTCTCCACATCCATCAACATTTATATTCATCACTCTTTTAGTCACATGCGTTTCGTCCCTTCTCATAATAAGCCAATTGAAATTAAACACAGATATCCTCATACATTTTCATTATTTTGGTAACTCTAATACAGAAGAAAAAACGCATTACCTACAATACTTCGAGTTTGTTGTTAAGGAAAAATTTAGGTTGCACGAGCCTTTTTGATGCTGATAGCCCTATAAACATCAAATAAACTATAGACACAGACAATTACAAAAAAAAGTGGCATTCCGGGAGTGCCGACAGAAGTGAAAACTTGAACAATTACGTGTGAATTTTTTAAATCGTCAATACAGGATTTCACATTGGGTCCTTGGGTCCTGATTGCTCTCGGTAAAAAATGATAAACGAGCGATCGACTTCAGCCATTAAAGGTTTTTCACCGATTTTTACGATCAAAATAAAAAGGGAAAGAAAGGGATAAAGTAAATAGAATTTCCTAATGAAAGAAAGGGACTTTTCCAAAAGACATCAATGCGCGACTCATCCGTGTGCTCGTTAACCCATATAATATATACAGTATACATATAGCACATGGAAAGCGTTCGGTGACGATGACGCGAGTTCCATGATTTTTGTTCACCCAAAAAGTGCTCAACGCGCCTAAAGAAGTTTTCATCTCAAAAAAATAGAAACATCATTTTAATGCAATAGACAAGAACGGTCTGATTCACAAACATCGAAAAAAAAAAAACTGATGTTGTGAAATTGAAAGTGTGAAACAGTGAAGGTATAATTGCCATGACCACAGCGCTAGACAGCGGCTATTGGTAATCCATGGTTATTAGGTATTGCTAATTTCTATAATACATTATATTCGCTAAAACGTAACATTGACTTGGCTATCCAACGCAATTAAGGCTGAAGGAATTTTTCCTTCACTTTTTATGTAATCTAGCGCTTGGTAAAGAAATTTATATTTAACTGAAAATCTTTCTGTCTTTGCATGAAAAGCGCAACAAGAAATTAAAATCAAATTAAAAACTTTTGAAGCCTTTGGAAAGGCTTAAATACAAAAAAAAAATCTCTTCATTCTATATTTCTATCGAGATTTGCTAAGGAAAACGTGTGAACATTTTGACTATTTTTATTAAACTTTAAAAATTTCACAACATACCGCGTTGCGCGAATTAATCTTTAACTAAATAGCAGCACGTATAAAATTTAAATAATTAAATAACGATTAATCAACGATTATAATAATTATCGGCATGTCTGATAGGAGGGTAGATTTAATAAAAGCCGCAAATTCGATAAGCGTGTGAATCGAACATTCTGATTTTAGATTTCCCTAATTGTTTTATTTTTTAATTGACAAAATTGTTGGTACCTACGCGAAAAGTTTAAAGTACCTACATATAGATATATGTATATGTTGATATCCGGTTAAATAGGGAGTTATATATTCAATCCGTTTGGGGTTGAAACACTAGACGGCAGTAGACTTTTCAGTGGCCAGGGCTAGACAGTTTTTGGGCCAAAGAATCAGCATCACCATACAACGTGGCAATGCGGCCAGCGTTTTGGGCACTATTCCTGATGCGCCAGCGATTTGGACGAATTTTTTGATACCCATTCATGAACATTTCCATTTGTTGACGGAATGTGTCCGCTTTCAGACTGAGAGAGAAAAATTGATAATAGATCTACAATTAAATCAAAATAACATAGGATTGTTTCACGAAATTTTGTCTACACCACTGTCTGATGCTGCTAAAAGTCTGTTTAAATTTGTAAGTCTTCGTTTTAAGTATACATAATGAATTGTTGTAAGAGATTAATTAGTTCCTTTTTTTTGTTTTGTAGATTTAATAAGGTACGATGGGACTGTCATGTATTTTATATAAAAGTCCCTAAATTAAATAAAGAGAAAAAAAAAATGAACATTTCATTTTATTAAATACATGTACACACCTACACATCAAGCTATACATTTCCAGTAAAAGTTGATCTCGCATTGTATAGGATTTCCGTACAGTGCCCGATCAGCGTAAACTGGAAATGTATAGCTTGATGTGTAGCCGTGCGTACATCCATAATATTATTTTTAAGTTATTTATACTGAAAAAAAAAAATAGGGACCAATTGAAATATTTCCATTTGCAAGCAAGAATCAAAATTGGCAATACTCGTCTGTCGAAAACGTTGAACAAATAGAACTTGTTTGTATGCACATTTTTTAACAATTTGTTGTGTTAAAAAATGTGCAAACATGTGTTATTAGGTTTTCTATCTGGAATTTCTAAGTAGCAGCTCTGACTGTGGATTTGTTTCCGGTTGATGGACTCGACCCTTATTACATGGGACCCTGAACATATCCGGTGAAGTGTGGGTGTATTGCAGGTACACCTCTACCTATCCCTTCGGAGAAAACGGGCGTGATGATGGTATGTTAATATGATGTTTGGTATTCCGCAAACTGTAGCAAGACTGATTGCGCCTCCAAAAAGATAATTATGGTAGTCACGTGTTTTTGATAAATGCTTTTCTATCTATCGAGGTCTTTAGCACATCGCGAGTAAAGACGAAATAATATTTATTTTGCAAAGTATAAAAATACATTTTGTTTATTCAATTATTTTGCCATTTTTGGTAGCGGAGTTATTGGTATAAAACTAAATTTCAACGAAAAAGGGGAAGGAGATTTCAGTAAAGATAAATTATTAAAAATAACTAACATTTATAAATAATACTTCGGTACTGTAAAAAGAAGATACATAATATATGTACTACTTAAAAAATTACCTATATTTGTATTGTATCAACTCTGCTAGATTTCTTAGTTCGCTCGCTTAATCAATATTCTAACGAGACAATCGGTCTCATTTCAACTACCCAAAAAAAAAACTAAAATAACATACCTGATCTTCTCTTCTTTTTAATTCACTCTGTACTTCTTCCAATTCTTCTTGTCCCTCATTGGGGTCCATTTTCCACCCATCCCTTAACATTTTAATACCAAATATCGCAAACAGCACAGCACTGGCGTAATGCGTATATACTCGAGGTATGACGGTCGCTATCCACCCAAATGCTGCTGATAATATTGTCATGAAGACCAGGGCTGATATGGCTCCGGCAAAGACTATTATTCTAGGGTGTTTCATGGCCATGATTGCAGCTATGAAGAAAGTTTTGTCGCCCAACTCCGAAACGATGACGACGGAGAGGGACGCAAGAAAACCTTGCAAGAAACTGCCTTGGACCGCTGTTCTCTGGAAAGAAGGAAATGGGACATATTATTATTTGGACAAGTAAGTGTTTAATTTTATACATAAAAACAATAAAATGCTTAGTAATTACAGCTTTATACACATTTAGTTATAGTTGGCAGACATAAAACATGTCACAAAACATAATGTAAGCAATGTGTACAAGCTTGTTCACTTAGAGCTCGATTTAAAACTTGATTTGAATATAAGACAAGCATGGAAATCTGAACTGCCATGCTTAAGATCATTCCAGACCTACATGGTCTTCACATGATCTGATCAGGATTATATCTGGATTTTGAGGTTGTGAGCTCTAGTTTTGTTTCAGCCTTTCTTCTCAGAGTAGTCAGATAGGAAACACCGACCTCATCTAGTTATAAAAATATGATCGACGTGTAAAAGTTTTTCTACAAACCTACTTACAGAAATATAAGCGTTTATCATTAAGCGTTGTTTTAGCTGATCCTTACGGTCTTATTCATAAAAAGTTATCGAACATCTAAACAGTTGCTAAAGTCTGGTTTCGTATTGAAAACCATGGATAAGACCGTTAAAGTCTAAGGAAGTCAAAAAAGTATACGAGTACATAGGCGCTAAACGCATTTAGTGATTTATGATGCAAGCTAGCCAAGTGAAATTAAAGAACACTTTAAAACAAGCCATATTTATGACAAGTAACGTAAACCCTCCCTTTTTGATCAGCTTATAATGTAGAGTTAGACTCATTGGCATAAAAGGGTATACGTGGCGTCGGACGACTTAGGCGAAGAATTTGCACTACATTAGAAAGTTATCTGACAGCTCTTCCAACCCAGACCGGTTTATGGCAACGTTCTGATTTTAGTCATTTTCGTTTTCATTATAAAACCTGATGCAATGAGATTTTATCTTGGGAATTAGTGCCACTGACCCATCTACTAAAAATAACACGTATCTATTTGAGGCTTACGGTACCTACTTACTTCTTTGGACCTTTCTATTAGTCAAAACATAAATATTTGGGCCAAGTAAAACGGACGTTATGGGGGCTTCCTTTAGGCGTCTATTATAATGTGACATTGGCGAAATTGTGGGGACTCCGCTACAAAAGCCACAATTTGATGTATTGAATAGAAGCCTAAAACATCGGTAATGAACAAGATATAGAATAATGTCGGTTTATATCAAAAATAGCGTAGCGAAAGCCGCAGGCATCCACTTGCTGAACAAGACCACGTGCCGAACAGAATACGTTGATAGAAAATATATTAAAGACGGGGAAGTCCTAAGGCTTTCCGTACCGAGACCAATTAATTCACCAATCATAAAGTGCAGTGACGCAATTTTATCGAAACATGCAAATGTAGATATTGCTACAAATATACTGAGTGGACTTGAGGACACAATTTAATTTACTCGTCTCGTTTGCAATTAATGAGACTCTTGGGTGTCGTACGTGGAAATGGACAGCTATGGGAACTTGCAAGGTCTGTACTAATGAAACCATCAACGTTATTGATAATTTAACTCGCCTTTAAATTAATTAGCAACCCTTACATTTACTCTGTAAGTTCGAAGCAATGTCAAAAGTTGGGTTGGACTGGATTCGGAAGCAGTCTTGCAGAATCTATTGACATATCGCCAAAGGTGCAAGTCAAGTAACGGGCTGGTTTGTTTGAGGCTAACGACACCAGCCCAGACTTCTCGTGCAGTGACAATAATACATAGTAAAATATTGACACACACCACACCTAATACTACTACACCTGTACATGTTTATACATGATTGTTTCAGTCAATGTGAAATGATTTCATCCCACCTTTGTTGCTATATAAGCAAGATATAAACTGCACATTGTTTAATAATACACATTATAATGCTTGTGTGGTTCCTTCAACCACTTTATGTTCAGTGTTATAAACGGCGGTGTCTTCCGTGTTTGATTAGCCCTTATTTCTTATTAGTCTTCTGCAAAGATTCCTCAGCCATTTCCGTAAAAGTCTTTAATGAATTCCTTAGTCTTGCCAAAATGCATAAGTACTTACTGACCAATATACTCGTGCCTCTTGTCACATCATTTGGTGTTGGCTTGGCACTTGGCAGGCTGTCAGCAAAACGAAACGTAAAGGTAGCTCACGAAACTCAAACTTTCTGACGTTTTTTGCAATTTGCAGGTCAGTTTTAGGCTGTAAGTTGATTAAAATATGATTCGCGATCGTGACACGTTTGTATTTACAGAATTTAAGATCATCTATGCAACCCTTTAAATTCATTTAATCCCAACGAATGACTTTTTGATGAAATAATAATTCATTTTGTGTCTCCTAATTAAGTTAATTACTTTGCCTACCTATGTATAAAATCAAGTCTAACTAACTAAACAGACAGCTGTGCTGCTGGGAAGTATGTTGCGCCATTTCTTCCTCCCTAAAGCACTTGGAAGTGGTGTAGGGCGGACGTTTCGGGGGACTGTCTTCTGTAATTTTGACGTTCGAAAAGTGCTGATTCGCAGACTAATTTTAATAAATGACTTTTTACAACTTGACACTGACCTGCAAATTGCATAAAACGTAAGAATTCTTGGATTTCGAGGGCCATCTTAGCGCATACTCCTTGAGCTCACCATTGTGTTAGTCAGGTGTGAGTTTTGGTCAACAGCAAATTTAAAATCGAGTATCTTCAGACCAGAAAACGTAGGTCTTGATAACCATAACCCGATCAATGTTAAAACCGCTAAAGCGTAAATAAACCTTTTTCTAACGGCTTGATCTCCTTACAGCAGGGCGGAACCTAGTTATGCATGAGAACCCTACTTAAATTGAGCATTTTTAATGCTAATCACAGTTTAAAACTAAAAACGGACGCCAAAAACTACCGGATATAAAATGTTTTATATCTCTGAAAAGTATACGAGGTTACACGAATTCTAAATAATCTTGAGTTATATTTGCACGTACTGCTTCTAAGTTTATGGTTGATAAGATTTAAATTGCCATGCAGTAAAAATATAAGTAGCACAATAAAATAATAAAGACCGGAATTATGTATATAACACGCCGTTCTGTAAATGAAAGGAAACGCAGTAAAAGGATTTTTTTTAAATGTATTGGAGCGTTTGTATTCTAAGGAAGAACATCCGGGAAAACTCTGTACTTGATCTATGGTACAACCGTTATACAAGTTCGAACCGGATGTGCACAATCATTCATGGAAATTGGGCTACTTCTTCATACCATGCGTTTTCGAACCGTTGAGCTTCTTAAGTTCTGAGTTGAACTGCATGATTACTAACAAATGCGTGCACTTACTGTACCGCTTCTCTCAATCTGTGTGGTTCTTTCGTCAAAAGACCATTTCAGACGCCAATCTACATGGCCTTCACATGATCAGACCAAGATTATGTCTGGACCTTAAGAGACTGAGACCTCTGAGTTTGTTTCGGCCTTTCTTCTCAGAGTAGTCGGATAAGAAACGCCGACCTCATTTAGTTTAAAAAATATGATTGATGTGTAAAAGTGTTTGTACAAACATACTTCATCATCATAATCATATTTTCAGCCGAAAGAAGTCCACTGCTGGACATAGGCCTCCCCCAGGCTCCTCCACTTCGACCGGCCTTGTGATTCCCACATCCAGCGGGTTCCCGCGGCCTTCACAAACTTACTAACAGAAATAATCATTTATCATTTCTTAAATTTTCAGGCGACCTATATGTAGCGTTATTGTCTCTTGGCAGCCTAGCGTGTATGGGACATAAATAGCGCAGTCTTTAGTGGTTATGGACACTTATTGTTGCTATGATTAAATAATCATCATCGTTGTTGTTTAATGTATGTTGACGTATATGCTCTAGGTGTAAATTGTGACAGTAACTGTTTATCGCGATGCTCATCCAATCTTTAGGGGGGTAACAGCAGTAATAGATATTTAGGCAATGTGACGTCACTCTTTCGTGCAATCTACTTGATTGGTAGTGACTTGTATAATAAAATAAGCGTGTATGACGAATGCGGTAGACTGCAGTACAGCAGGAATATCATAGCAACAGATGATATCGCTGTCATTGTTTGTACAGTCAACAAAAGAGATAATTAAGTATGCAGGCAGCTTACTACAACTAGTATTTTTGAACCTACCTATGTTGTGAGTTTGCGAGTTATCTAAGTCTTTGACATCGCCCAAATGTTTTGGAGCAGTGGTGGCCCATTGATAACTTAGGACTCGTAGGTCGTCGACAGTGCGGTACCCAGGCAGGCGCTTTATTTTGTGTAAATTATTTCATAACCACTGCTCTCAAAACGCTGAACGAAAACATCGTGAGGAAACATATCCTAGAACCAAAAATTCGAAGACATGTGACATCTACCAACCTACACTGGGCCCGC
The DNA here is from genome assembly GCA_949987655.1 of Polymixis flavicincta. Lineage (NCBI taxonomy): Eukaryota > Metazoa > Arthropoda > Insecta > Lepidoptera > Noctuidae > Polymixis > Polymixis flavicincta. Next base: position 13,434,720 of record OX465188.1, on the reverse strand, counting down.
TTGGTAGATTACAGGCCGAAGAGAGGTGGCCTGTGTCCCAGCAGTGGGAACATTTTAGGCTGAAATGTTTTGTCCGATGATACTTTGAAAAGGGAAAGCAGAGCATTGGCAGTTAGGTGTAACACTCTTATGGGTACGTACGGTCGTGGGACCGAACGCACTTGGTGTTGGGGCCCGCTACACATGGCGGGCGGATTCAAGTCGGGGTTGTGGCGGATGTAAAAGTATCTCACGAGGCCCTGACTCATAGTAGTAGTAGGAGGAGTGGGTTTTAGTTGGTAGGAGTCCGATATAACCCTCCGTTCTTATTACCCCATGGAATAAAGGTATAACACACAGGACTGTAAGTTTGTACATTGTACTGAGGCCTTATATCATTTAACCATCTCGATCAAACGCTTCGAGCGCGTTTGGCGCTCTGATTGGCCCTGGATTGATGACGGACCCATCGGAGCGCTGAACTCGCTCGATACGTTTGTTCGAGATGGTTAAATGAAACTCACACTAGGGTAGGGCTAGGGCCACAGAAGAAATAAACATTACACTCTTCAAGGGCAAATTGCCAGTACCTACCTGTATTGTCGTATGCGTAAAAATATTACGCATCGTGTAACAATGAATATTACCGGCGTTCATTTGTACTGTTATAAAATACATTTACCTTAATAATTACCAAACGTGATGTTACATTACCGTAGATAAAATGAGATAAGAATATAAATTTATAGTTTTTTTGTTAACAAAGATAAATTGATAACCATTTTTGGAACTATCTGTTGTCAAGAATTTAAATAGTTTAATTAGACAACTAAAATTCATTGAATCACTCAACTCAAAAACAATTTCAGGAATTATGAAAAGTTTGCGGAAAATCTGAATAGGGTCAGATTCTGCTGAATCACCGATTAAAAAAATTAAATAAAACGGTTTTCTCGATCTGGGTTCTGACCTAAAATGATGAAATGTCACAAAATTATGTGTCACGGGTATTTTGGAAAACCCAATATAAAAATTGGACTAAATTCATGAGACATCGTGTCGTGCGTGACGTCACTCAATTTCTAGCAGGAGTGACACCGCATCACCGTTTCGAAAGCTCAAGTCATTTTCAGTAGGTACCCCTATATCAAATATCAAGTAAACAGACAAGTCACCAAACAGTAGACCACGTACGCACTGGATTTTCAACTCTCAGTGTTGAACCGAGCATTCAATATCCAACACAGTACATCTCCAAAGGTGCGGGTTGATTGAAAGAGATACCGTGGCCCCTGGCACACAGGAAACTAAAGGAACCGGGTGGGTTTTAGTCAGTAAAAGTCTGACACACCCTCCTACTCCACTCACGAGCGGAAGAAGTTATTAGATGACTTCCCACCCACAAAAAGAAAAAACAGTGCATCTCAGCGCGTCGGAGAACTGTTAGATTTTCAAGCCTCGGCGCTAAGTAGTGCGTTTAAAATCCAGTACGCGAAACGATCCCGCCGCGTAATTTTTACTTCAATAAGAACGTGGACTTAGTCGACACACACACGGGCGTAATTAAAACGACGGGATTTTTTCGCGCACTGAATTATCAACTCTCGGTGTTGAATCGAGCATTGAGAATCCAACAGAGTGTAGCGCGAGTGAGTGTCAGCTCGTCGAAAAAACACAGTGTTCGATTTTCACCGAGAGCGCGCTAAAAGCAGTGGGTAAAATATCCAGTGCGCGGAGAAATCCCGCCGCGGTTTTATTACGTCCGTGCGAACGTGGCGATAACGTCTCGGTGACTAGCGATAATCACGCTACGTAGATCCATAAGTAAGCCCGGGTTCCCAAGGACTTAATAAAATCACGGCAGGATTTTTTCACGCAGAGGGCCTGCAACGCTTGACGCCGAGAGTAAAAAATCAACCACTGTGTTTTTTCGACCCGCCGAGACTCAATCGCGCTGCACTTTGTTGAATCTCAATACCCGGTTCAAAACCGAGAATAGAAAATCCTGTGCGCGAAAAAATCCCGCCGCGATTTTATTACGTCCGTGTGAATGTCTACTTAGTACATAATTGTACAAAACGCTGTGTACTTTAGAAAGTAAGCATACACTGAAAACGTCTCAGTTTTAATAAATTGGTATTTCCACGGCGCATTCATGTCATAAACTCATGTTGGTAAATATTATTATACCTTTATTACTGTTTACCGCCATAGCATGTTAGTGGCTTGTAAAAAAGTCATATCCGTTTATTTAAATAACTTCATGCGACATTGACATCGGAAAATGTCGCCAAATTATTTATTTATAGACCCTGATCACGGATCACGGACCACCGAACATGGGTTGACAACTTGTACAAACGGCAAAATAGTTTAATATGTAAGCAAAAGTGCCTAAACTTAAATCTAGCGAACGTTTAAGTTTGAGGACTTTTTTTTATAAAGGTGATTTGTAATTTTCCAAAAAGATTCTCTTATGCCCGGTTTCTGAAGTTCCCAGTTAAACTTCCAATAGCTATTGATTCAATAAAGTTGTGTATAAGATAAACGTCGGTTAGCTGTTACTGGGTTTCTGAATCCGCAACAAGCCATTCAATAACTATGCAACCCATAACTAGTTCCTTAGTTGGCGCTAGATGGGTCTGTTGAGGATTTCGGCTTTAAAATTCGTTTTTGTACGCAGATGTTGTCACAATGTGATGTCGACATCATTGTCTCCTTTTTTTTTTCAAAGAAACGTTCCTATTTTTATTATTTCAAGTAAAAAGTCTATTTGTCTTTCCAATCTTTTGTGCTTTGTCCATTTTTTTGTAAAAAAAAAACTGACAATGGACATTTGCGATGCATAAGGGGAGCTAGAGCAGGTCTGATCATAATATTCTTATGTCTCAATCTATATTTTCTCAATTTAAATTCCTCATCCGTAAGTATTTCGAAAGGATTTCTCCTACGTATTAAGTATCTGGATACCTAATGATGTTTTAAAAATCAATAAAATGATAGTCTGATTTGGAGCTGCTGAATGAATACACATAATACTAAAACTCATTGTTTTTAGATTTTAATATTAGGTCTTTACCTATGAAATTGCCGTTCTGCAGTACTGGCCATTTCAAATCAAAATAATTTTTGTTTGGCTAAGAATTCTAATTTCAAATTAATTTTATTTTAAAAACATGGATTTTTTTTTCTAAAAGTAGTCATTTCTTTATTGATTAGTGTTACATTTTCATCGCATTTCAATCTTTTTCGTCATCATGGATACGTTAAAAATTCGAGTAATTATGGAATATGAGTACCGTCGTGGCAGCAACGCGGCACAAGCGGCACGCAACATCAACGACGTTTACGGAGCTAACACTACAAACCAACGCACCACCTGTTATTGGTTTGCTCGCTTCCGTTCTGGAAATTTCGACCTGAAAAATGAACCTCGCGGTCGTCCGAAGACTTTGGTCGACAATGACGAATTAAAGGCGATTGTGGAAGCTGATGATACACAATCTACGGCTGAATTAGCAGCAGCTTTCGACGTTAGCGTCAAAACAATATTGGTCCATTTGCGTCAAATTGGCAAGGTAAAAAAGCTTGACAAATGGGTGCCCCACGAACTCAATGATCGCCAGCGCGAAGTACGCGTCGAGACGTGCCTTGCACTGCTCAACAGACACACAAATGAAGGAATTTTGAACCGCATTGTTACCTGCGATGAAAAATGGATTCTGTTTGATAACCGTAAGCGCTCAGCAAGTTGGTTGGATCCTGGTTCAGCACCTAAACAATGCCCTAAACGAAAACTTACCCCTAGAAAAGTGATGGTCACTGTTTGGTGGTCTAGCGCCGGTGTGATTCATCACAGCTTCTTACCAAACGGGGTGAGCATTACTGCAGATGTGTACTGTGAAGAACTGAACACAATGATGGAGAAGCTGGCGCATCTCCAACCAGCATTGGTCAATCGCTCGTCTCCGCTGCTCCTGCACGACAACGCGCGACCTCATACTGCACAGCAGACGGTCTCCAAGTTGCAAGAACTGGGGTTGGAAGCTCTCCGTCATCCGCCCTACTCACCAGACCTTGCGCCTACAGACTACTACTTTTTCCAGAATTTGGATAACTTCTTGGCGGGAAAAAAATTTTATACCCGAGAGGCAGTACAAAATGCCTTTGAAGAATTTGTTGCCTCCCGTCCAGCTGATTTCTTTAAGAAGGGCATCAATAAACTGCCACTGCGATGGCAAAGATGCATTGATTGCATGGGTGATTACTTCGATTAATACAAATAAAAAATTCATGAAAAAAATTCGTTTAAATTTTTTCATACAAAACGGCAATTTCATAGGTAAAGACCTATTATATAGCTTTTACTAGCCATTTTATACACGTTATAAGTATAACTCAATTTTTAAATATTTTGGCTATGAAATGAAACATCAAATAGTTATGGAACCGATAAACGGCCAACATTGGTCAGTTAAGTTAACCTGAGTGTAAACGGAGTTTATCTTACATCGCGGTGTTCGGAAACGCACTTTCGCCAGTTATCGAACCAATAGCGGTAATGAATAGATAAACTGCCGATACGAGTAGCTCAGAAACCGGGCATTAGACTTCTAAAACTACGTAGAATATTATAAATTATCCGAGAGCTCCTATTCTTAGATACAAGATTACATATTTATTCTCTTTGATAAGAAACTTTGTCGTGTTCTAATGATGACTGCTTTGATTCTAGACATTTTGTAGTGGTAATGACAATTTGTGAATTAAACCTAACTGCTTACGTTAAACAGCTATTACGGAGAATATGACTTAAATTGATAGGTTTCAGATACATGACTTGTCTTATCAGAATATTGGGCCACAAAGGGATGAAGGAAAAGCAATTGCATGCAGCTGAGATGAGAATGTTAACAGGGATGTGTGTTACAAGAATGGATAGAATAAGAAATTCGTACATAAGAGAGTAAATCTGAAAGTGGCACCGGTAACTGTAAAGTTGTGGGGAAATCGGTTGTCATGGTATCAGCATGTGAAACGGAGGGATGAGGCAAATGTCGTGAGGAAAGTTTTGAGTATGAATGAACGTTGATAATAAGAGTAGAGGGCGACCAAAGAAACGATGGATGGACTGTGTGAATGATGATATGTTTAGAAAGGGTGTGACAACCGAGATGACTAATAGAGAAGTGTGGAAGAAAAAGACATGTCGGCCGACCCCAAATAAGGATAAATTCAGGTGAATGATGATGTTGGCCATTCACTTCAAGATATGAGTTAGCAACTAGGCCACTTTTAGCCTCTTAAGGGCGATTTTTAGCCTGTAACATTCTGACAATATCAATTTCATTGTGTTATCGACCCCACGTCATTGCCCGATTGGAATTTCGACAATACCGTGAGAGTATCATATCTTTTCACGTACAGACATACTCTTTGGGACGTCATAATATATTTATCAAGCATACATGAGTGATAAAATTGTCACTCGTGTCGTGTTGTCATGGGGCGAACGTTTAAAATAAAATAATGTACGGGAAAGTTTGAAATTTACAGACGTTATAAGAGAAAATGCCTACCAAGCTACCCTAGACGTTAACAGGGCACTGTCTAACAAGTATAAAAATACCAAAGAGTTGAGGGCGCGTTTGCTATTTGCGACAGTGTCCTCAAGGGGAATATGAGGCGCAGTAAATACACGGACAAATGAAATAAGCTACTTAAACCACGAGTTGGATATCAGTATCGAAAAGAACAAAATTCGCGAGAAAATCCCGCAGCAATTTAATTACGTCCGTGGAAACGTGGGTTAAGGGCGCTGCACTATACGAAATGATAATGAGTCGAACATTGACAGTGACGCATGGCAATGTACAGTCACCTAAAAAGTACCACTTATGTAACTAGTATCGTCGGATATAGTTGAAATTTTGTAAAAAACCGATGTATGTTTTCGAATAAAATTTACTGTAACACTACTTTTGGAACAATAAAATAAATTATGAAATTATTCAAATTATTATGTCGTTTATTTATTGTCTATCCTTATTAACTACATTTTAAATATTTTTATAAAAGTAACTTGACAAAAAGCATTTAAAAATATAAATTATTATTATTATTTATCTTTTATAAATTAACTATTTGTTTTCTACTGATTAAATAAAATGTTATTCAAAAACATCCATCGGTTTCTTTCTACACTTCAACTATATCCGATGTCCCTAGTAACTTATCTCTTATGGTGACCGTACCTATAGACAAACGCAAAATCTACGTCACCGTCGTCGTGTAAAACAGTTATTAAAATGCCCCGAAAATATGCAAAAGAGCTGTATAAATCTGTTATAATTTCCGCTGTTATTCAGTGTACTACGACAAATTTAGATTGACCCCTTCAATGACCTTCGGTCGAGGTCACGTGGGCAGTGAAATTCGTCCGATTAAAGATAATGGTTTGGGAAAAAGCCAGTGGAATGGCTTTGTTCGTGGATTCGTGATAGCTTCATGTTAGTGAAACGATCACGATTCGGCGAATAGCAAAAGGTAAATTAAATCAAAGGTATGCATAGTTTCATTATGGTATTGGACTGGTTATTTTTTCAAAACATTTTAAAAGTTTCAGGTTGCTGACCCAAGGATGCTCGAAACGTTATTTGCATTTCAGATTAGATTGTTTCCCTAGAAGTAGTCACGGAGTGTATAAAATGTCAAGTTTTTATTGTAAAATGTTTTTACTAAAGAACTATAGTAATGCCCCTTGCATTAATTTATGTGCATTCAACACATCGCATGACAACACGATTTTCTCAATAATAACAGTTAGCTTTAAAAATAAAGTTTTGGTAATTTTTTTTTTCTTTATTTGTTTTTAGGGGCTTTTACGCATAGCGTATGTCAGTCCCATCGTATCCTGAACAGTAATTGTACTCTCACAAGACGTGGGCCATGAATTTATATTATGCTTCTAACCCGATACTTATTCTAATTAAGGTGTATGATAGAAGTATTGCGTTAATAATGTCACATGTTGTATAACTATTTAAATTATCACTTGCGTACTGATCAAAACCGCGAATCTAGCTAACACTACTTTTCTCATTATCCGCCGGTGTAGTATTATATACTGTGTTGCAACATTATTTTCATTACCAATCCAAACAAATCATTAACACAAGCCATGGTGAAAGATGATTAATGTAACTGTAGCTTTTGCAATACGGAAACCTATATCCACGACGGACTGGCATATTGCATGACATAAATAGCCCAATCCGAAGGTAAAAACTATTGAATAATTTGAAAGGGGGTTTTTAGAGGATCTAGAGAAAATAGAGATGAACAGGGAAAGGGTTTCTAAGAAACTTAACTCTTGACGGGGTTACGTTATTTGTCTTCGCAAGGTTTTTATTTGAATTGACCAAATATCGACATTTCTTTATTAAAAATATATCCTTTATACGAATGAATTATCCTACTAATATTATAAATTTTAAAGTAAAAACTTTGTGTTTGTTACTCAATCACGCAAAAACGATCTGTTTGCCAAATTTCATCCAAATCAATGGATTTATACCTTAGATTAATACAAAATATACTTTTTATTCCGGTAGTACGTTCCTTTGGGATAATTTCCGAGCTCCACGCGGACGAAACTGCTGGTAAAAGCTAGTTTATTATAAACCTTCCGGAAAATAATCTCTAAGTGATGGTAGAAGATAACCACATCAAAATCCGTTTAGAAGAACTTATTGATTACATACAGACAGGAAAAGCGACATTAATTTATAATATGTATGGATTTCACAAAAAAAAAGCACAAACGCATTAAAACTATTAACGATCTACCCACCCTGGCCTTCGAGTCGATGTATCATCGAAGTAACTATACATATAGGCGGGCAAACAAATCAGCTGAGATCGATACGATAACAGTCAAGTTCATGGCCCGATATATTCGAGGTAGGTTCGTTAGTTTGCTCCGCATTGTACTTTAGTGTAATTTTTATTGGTCCGTCCTTTTTTATCGCGTCACTGAACCATTTTTCTGGTTGTATATTGTGTGATTTTATTGTTGTTTGGTTCGCGGATAAAAGGACCACAAATTCCATTTAAACTTTGTTCCACAATTCAGATGAGCGAGCTCTGCTCACTGACGCAGTTATAAGATCAACACTCCACATGTGACAGGGCATGCGACGCAGGAATGAATGTAGTGCCTGTTCAGATCTCCCGATCTGAGTCATCCGTGAACCCTCATCTGTGGACATTGTCTTTGCTCAGGCTGACTTAGAAGACTATTTAGAGATTTTCAAGTCGGCCACGGTAACCCGTAGGCGGAAGGCTCTAAGATAGTTCGATAACATTTTTCTACTCTTGGTGCCTGAAAGCCTGATTTAGAAACTGATAATTAAAACCACTGTCAGGTTTGACAAGACACAAAAATTTGATTTCCTGGATCGATCATTAAATCTCTAATTTGTTAAGAAAATTACCTATTTCAAAATAATTTATATTTACGTAACTTACACAACTACACAACTGTCGATCATTACGAAAAGCATTTCCTGAACTGAAATACGACATTGACAGATCACGTGTAAATGGAATGAACACGTGTAATCAGCATAATTCCCATACATTTCATGAACGCTAAGAACTTCATTGGCAAGACTACAAAATAGACTATACATTTTACACATTCAATAATCTTTCTTCACTTTCAGCTGCTCAAGGTTCCATGTTTTTATATTTCAAAATGGCATGTTTTTAATTGTAGAGAGCAGTGATGGCCTAGTGGAAGCTGCCGCGACTTACAGAGTTGTAGGTCGTAGGTTCGGACCCAGACAGACGCTTTACTTTGTACAAATTATTTAATGACCACTGCATTCAAAACCTGAATCACAAAACAACATCGTGAGGAACCTAAAATTCGGAAGCATGTGACATCTGACAATACGCCCTGGGCCCGCGTGTTGGATTATGGCCCAGTCCCTTTTACAGAAAGGAGGCCTGTGTCCCAGGAGTGGGAACATTTTAGGCTGCTTATGTATGTATTTAATCTAACCTCCAATAATTCTTATAATCTCCTAAAAATATGTTTTTCCTAAAAATGCTATTGAAAATTGAAATATTGCGCCTCTTTTTGTTAACCTCGAATAAAACCTATTTTGAGGTCCTAAACATACTAAATAGCCAAGTAAATGCGAACCTAGCGAGCGTGCGCTACATCTTAGTTGGTCACTTGGACGTAGCGCATACTCGCTTGGCTCGCACATGGTTGGTCTCAGTTCTAACCTAACTCATTTGGTCTGTGTGCCCCAGGTCAGTTACTGCGACCAATTGGGCTCGTGGGTGGTTTGACACAGTTCTAACCTAACCCGTTTGGTAGGGGAACCATAGCTTAAATGCTGCGGCCAACGGTGAGGAAAATCCAGAGAGTGAAAAAGAGGCTGAATTATATTAAAAGAGAGTGCATCATTAGAAGCGCAAATACTATTTAGAAGATGATTTAAATATGTCCCGTTCACAACCAATATTTATTGAAAAAAATTGTCGAAGTGTGAGATTACTAACCCATCGTTCACCCAGTGCGAGATTCACCACGGATGACCTAAAGAATGCCAATGACGCCGCAATTTACGTGGCCACCTACTGGGATAGACTATTAAAAAAAAAATGTGTATGAGTACCATCGACACGAAAAAAGAAGTCTTAATGAAATAACGCGCAATTTTTTGTTGTAACATCAAAAATTTATGTTTCAACAGAGTGGTTTCGCAAGGTCGAATGGTGCGTTTAAATATAGTTAAAGCTCTACTGTAACGTCAATGACAGGTACTCTGAGATTAGACTATCGCGTTTGCATGTGTTTTACGCTTACATTTATGGGTTGAAGTAGTGCGAATACCTCCCACATATTTTAAAGATAAAATAATGTTTGTGGTTGAATTAGTAACAGGGAGCTGGAGGCTAGGGAGCAGTGAAGGCTATTGTTAAAGCGAAGTACAGTCTTGGTCCATTTGGAATAGTGGGTGTTTCTAAAATATAATCCGTCACCAAAATAAAACGGTATGACATTACTTAGGCATCATAATATACAAAAAAAAATGTGTTTTGCCATTCAATGCAACTATTGATAAGTGGTTTTCGTGTCTTGATAAGTCTGATAAATAGAAAGTTATACTAAACGAGGTGAAATTCGTTCACCTACCTATATGTAATTGAAAAAGTCATAAGTATTCATATTTTGGCTTATAACTACAGAATGTAATAGCCTAAATGCTAAAGTACCTGTATTGGCATCTACACCGCCAAGTGCGAACTACGCATGACACTGACGTCATACAGAAATCCTGCATCGCGCAAGCAGAGTTTACCGCACAACTAGCATATTTACGACGTCCCGACATCAATCACCACCAAACTGAATACCATCTTACGCTGTCAAACTGGCGTCAGTCAAATTTGTACAAGTAATTCGCGTGTCATCTATAGACATGTCTGTGGTATCTCTATTTATTTTGTGTAATCAATAAAACAGTTGGTGAACCTAATAAAGTAAATCTAATTTCTGTTTCAAAAAATGCTCAACGACATACAGCGTTTGGTCTTAAGTATCCCGTATCTAGTCTTCCTACACTCATGACTCCGACTTACCACAATATTTTCTGTACAGACAAATACAACTAAAAGTATAGGACGTTTCACCAAATCCCTCAGATGAAAATATAGACATTGCAGTGGGTTGCGCAAACACAGACAAATCCTATAAGCTCCCGACGCCACTGAAGACGTTTACAAGTAACATTAATTCTGTAGTGGCAAATAGAGATAGTATAACTATTACTTGCACTTCAAAACACTTTTTTAAACATCTCTGGTTTGTTTAATAGTCTTTTTTTCAGCGCATTCTGCTGTCTGCACACTACAAGAGCTGATGGACGCTACTGAAGGTGCCAAACTCGTAGCCAAATTCAAGACTGACACCATATAGATTGCCATCGACACGAATAGTTTCTTTAAAAGTGGCACGTTTCGCGGTAATTGACAACAGACAACATACTGTAACTAAATATACCGTGAGCCTTGGGGTCTACGGTGTAATTCCGTCAACGAAGATACGGGTTTATCCAAAAGTAGTTGGTCCAACAAAACAAGTGACAAATTCAATTCTTCAAACGAGCATAATCACATCTGGTGTGGGGACAGCTGTCAGTTCCGTGTTGTCATTCATTCTTAGTTCAGGACCTGAACTAATGTTTTGTCCATAAGTGATACAGAGTAGGAAACGCCTATAATTTCTGCCAAAACCACGAATTTCGTGCTTAAAGAGTAAACTCCCTTGTCTGCGCTACAGCACACCTTGTGATACATTTTTAACAACTATGTTCTGTGCCACCTAAATATTAGTCTGATATATGCAACGTAAATTTTAGTCATATAATTAAGAAATATTAAAACTTTTGTGTTTCATTACAGGGTCTTTGATATCTGACATATAACACCAAAGTCCTCAAGTCCTAAGGGATAGGAAGTACTAAACTATTCCGATTAGGCCTTCAAATGACATAGTTATTTTGCGTTTCTAATTCCTACATCTAAATTATTTCGTTCAGCTACTGTTCCATTGAAGAAAAACTTAAATTATAATTACAATACAATTTTAGCACGCGTATTACTAGCGTTCTCTTCACGATTCTCCATGCTCCGTAGAAGTCGTCCCATTGTGAGATTGAAATGTTTTTGAACTGTTGATAATTTAATTAGTAATACACCTACCACGTAAATAAAGTTAAGTAAGTACTTGTTAATGACTCAAGAATACTTTGAAATAATAATGACAATGTGAGTACATTTTGTTTTACAATAGAATAATACGCAAGTTTTTGTTCGGAATTTTATTGTTGTGTCCGTTGGCATGATTGGGCCAGACTTATAACTGTCGTGTGGATTAGAATGCGTTTTGCACAATGGGTTAAGGTTTTTGTATCTCAATACAACGCACGCCTTATGTAAATGCCATACACATACTTTACTTCGTGACTTAAATACCGACCCAGGCCGTACCTTGCCGCCCTTTTTCAGCGACCCCCTAAGCCAAAGCCGAGGTCCGTACCCTACAGAGAGTGCCCCTAGCGAGTGGGCGCTTAATTAAAAAAAAATAGCCCTGGCTGGAGGCCATTATTTATTGAGGCAGCCACAGGCAAGTCCGGTCAAGTGACGCTGAGAGTTGTCATTTCCAAAATAAAATCCTGACTTTGGGACATTTCGTTGTGGAATAGGACATCGTTACCAATTCAATTTTCCGAACATTCTGGATGACACAGATGATGCGTGATAAACAAACCATACTTACTTTAAACGCATTATTATTATTTACAGCCTTAGTCATTAAGAAATCATCGCTACTAAGAATTACTTAGAAAAATTGTTATAACTTGTTTAAAAATCGCTGCCATACTTAGCCCTCCCACGCACTCTGGATTTTCAACGCACTGTTTAGAGCCAAGAGTTGTTAAGCCAACAGTATTTGTATTTATGTATTTTTTCGCGCTGGAATGCACTCCTGTCGGATTCTCAATCCTCGGCTCAATATAGAGAGTCGAAAAAATGCAGAGAAAGATACAAAATTGTTGCGTTAAAAAATCGTTGGGTTCACGAATGAAAAATGTATGTCCCATTTGATAGAGCTTCTACCATTTATATGTTGTTGCACTAAATGACTGCACAAATCTTGATGAAAAACACCTATTTACTTTGAACAAAGGTATACCATTTTCAGCCAAGCACAGCGTCACCATCAAGTCACGTTGCAGCCAGTACGATTCACAATTACTTTACAATAATATTATGAGTACATTCTTCAATGAATGTCGGTCGCCTTTTCTGTTGTATAATTATTATTACACAATACATATTTTCAGGTTTAATTTAAACAATGTACCTTTACTGACCTAGGAGACTTTTTACCGGGTAATGTGTTTCGTTTTTATTTTTGTAGACTGGTAAAGATGAGAAATGTTCCCCTAGTTCTACCAAGATGCTATATTTTTCACATCTTTTTAAATCTTACGACTTTTCTTTAATTAACGGGTTTTGAGCATCTCTAAGGACGGTGTTGAGCAGTTTTAGTTTCGCACGGTTTCTCTAGAATTCTGATTCTAAGGAGTGTCTTTCAGGGAAGTGAAGGCACTATCAAGAGTGGGTCAGTTTTTTAATTTACCAGAATTTTTGTGGAAAAAGACCCTTGCTCGTTCCAGGGCGGTGGACATCTATGAGCACTTCAAAAATAAAAATAAAACAAAATTGTGGGCCCGCTGGCTTACTTCAGACCAATGCAAATTTATTTGTTTATCTATCTATAGATATAAAAATGAATACCTATTTCCCTTGGTCACGGCATCACACGTGAACGGCTGTACCAATTTTGCTAATTCTTTTTTGTTGTGTTTTGTCATTGTCAGGAGAAAATTATTTAGAAGAAAAAAAATAAGAAAGATGCGTGTAACATATATTCATTGTCAAGGCAGGACAAAGTCTATCGGATCAGCTAGTGATAATATAGTTACAGGGCATCTCTTTACTACCTAATAAACAAAAGGACTGATTCCCGATACCTTGAAGTTACGGCAACCCTTTAACAATCTAGGACAATATTGGTTATCCGATAGCGAAAGTCCGTTATCTGATAAGAAACTAGATTCCATGTCAATTAATTACATTGAAAACTACCAGTATTCCGCCTTATTGCAGCAATTATGTTTGGGTACTTATACATTTACAATTAAAACCTCTTCAAGCTGCGCCGGCGCATGCCAAATGCTAATGCGTTGTAACGAGCACACAACATCCCAGGCATGTAATTATTACGGCCTTGTGCTTATCCTCAAATGCACTGGAAACCGATAAAACATATTTTTCTATAAAACAGGTATTACAAATTGCATTCTTAGATAAACAGACTCTAAGAATGCAATTTGTAATACCTTTAGTCGAAATATCTTTAAAAATACTAAGCCGCATTGGGTTGCTGAAGTTGGTTGAATAATATGGCATTAACTAGATATTATGATTATGAAGCCCGCAAAACGTAACTTAATTAAATGTCAATTTGACAGTAGAATATATTTAAAAAAATTACATCATTGTTATTGTATTTAAAAAAATATTAAAGTCCCGAATCAAGCAATCTGTTTTTTTTTTTATATTATTAGTTTTGGAAACTGTTTACTTTTTTATACGTTATTTTAGGAGTTATAGTTTCCATTGTGATCTCATTTTTATTTTAATGTTTATTGCTTGTCTTAGTCTTAAGTGGGAAAAAATTCAATTCGCCTTAAGTTTAAGAAGTATTTTGCCATAATATCTAAATTCCAGCCTTAAGTTTGATTTCAGTCCAAGGGTCCAAGTTCATCACTAAATATCATAAAACAAAGTCCCCCAGCGCGTCTGTCTGTCTGTTCGCGATAAACTCAAAAACGACGGAACGGATTTACAATTTGCAAGATTTGCTTAAATATCATTGACGTGATTGTTTTCCTAATTGTTGATGATACACAAGATGTGAATGTAAAAATAAATCGTAAATATAATCAAGTTCACGTAGGTAAAAAGCCCATAAATATAAATAAAAACAAATGAATGGCTCGATTGTTGACTCACTTCATTCATAATTTAAGTACCGGCCTATCGTTATTATTTACACTCGCTAGACTATCGGCCCACCGACTTATTCTTTAAGTTTCATTGACATTTTCGTAAGTATCTTTGTGAAGGTAATCTAGTATAGTAAACCTTTGTAGGATCTACCGGCCTATCGTTTTATTATTTACACTCGCTAGACCATCGGCCCACCGACTTATTCTTTTGGTTTCATTGTCATTTTCGTAAGTATCTTTGTGAAGGTAGTATAGTAAACCTATGAAGGATGTACCTGCCTATCGTTTTATTATTTACAGTCGCTAGACTATCGGCCCACCGACTTATTCTTTTATTTTCATTGACATTTTCGTAAGTATCTACGTACAGGTACCTAGTCTAGTAAACCTTTGTAGGATGTACCTGCTTATCGTTTTATTATTTACATTCGCTAGACTATCGGCCCACCGACTTATTCTTTTAGTTTCATTGACATTTTCGTAAGTATCTTTGTGAAAGTAGTGTACAGTAAACCTATTTAGGATTGATAAATTTTCATCTAGGTGGGTTTTGTATTCTTATGAAAAATAATGATTTTTCATCCGTTAATTTCAATTCATATTCGTTTAAAATTGTACAAATTACCTTCTATTTATACTTTTAAATGCAACACTGCATCAATTAATATAGTAATTATATAATTCTTAGCAAAAGTATGGCAAGCGGCATAATAGACATTATACCATAATTAATATGTAAAGTAAACACACTTAATATCATTGGAAAACCTTGTTGAAATCACTGTTAAACTTCAAGTGCAACATTTAAAACGACATTAGTTTATATTTGTACAGTGCCGATAATAATACCTAGCAGTATTATTTGATCATAATTCACTGATATTATTATCATAATGCATTACAATTATGAAAGCAAGTCGACGAACCATTCTACAATTTTGTAATAGAAACATTATTGGCGGCATTAAACTATTTGTATCGTACTACACTATTAGTAAACAAACCTGCACTATTAAATCCGTCAACCATGTCCTGATATCAGGGGCCGCAGTTGAAACCTCAGGCATCATGGTGGTTGAAAACTCCATCATATCGCTAATATTCATTTTTTTAAAGTTTATTAGGCCGTCCGCCTAACTTTCCTTGCACAAAAAACACACTGTATGGTTCCCGCCAAAAATACGAACTGTCACATCGCGCGCCGAGGGAAGAGTGTTAATAAAAACTGATAAAAGTATCATTTAAACATCTAGATTATATTAAATATTTCATAAAGACATTCGTCATGGCCGGAGCCAGTAGTTGGAGTGGCGTGCGGCGATAACACACGTCCGCGCGGTTCGTGGTTCACGCGGCGACTACCTCAATATAAACCGACTACCTTTAGCAAAAAACTACACAGGAATAAATAAGTAAGTACACTCTCACAATATATTTTAAACGAAATCAAATTGAGTCACTGCCAGACTACAATGTTTTTGGAGGATTTTAAACTCTCTGCCTATACATTAATTTGTCAATGTTTCGATAGAAGTTGGCGAGCAAATATTATTTTTGCCCATAATATTTTCGCGCGAGGGTTGACGTCAAACTGTCTGCGAAGGTGGAGAGGAAGTTGTAAAAATAGATTCTAATAACAAATCAGACTATGTCCTGTCTGGCGGGCGATGCGATAATATTTTATTCATTTCTGTTACTAATTCTAAAGGCAAGCGCCATCTGCCGAATAGTACTGCTGTGATCGTCAGTGACTTTTAGAACAGAACGTGTATTTTTGAGAAACTTTGATCTTCTAACTAAGATTTTATACTATTGTGTAAATAACAAGAAAACCATTAAAAAGTATTAAAATTAAACTATGGCATAATCCGTCAGTTTTTTTGTCCTATGTATGGGAATCCCGTACGGACTCGCTCACGTGAGACGGTAAATATCATTCCTGATTTCCCAAACATTTCCCACACTTTTCTTTACCTTAGGCATCCTATGCTTACAGTCAGTTTCCCTAAGGCTTTCCATACGCAATGGCTTCGCTAACTTTTATTGACACATGGTGCTTTTGTTAATTCCATCAAATATTATGTTTTTTCTTCGTATATGCAGAGGTAGAGTAGGACACACTTCAGTAGTAACACTTGGACATTGAGCTGGCCTAGCGTAGTACGAATTTTCAATAGATTAAGATACCAGCTTCCATACTTGGATGACTGGCTAACCAGACGTTTATTACGCCTGGTCAAGAACGGCCTGCGCCTAGTAACGGGGATCACCACGGGACACTACTCACTACACTAACACTTCCACACAATAGGCATAACGAACAGCCCTCTATGCAGGGCTTGCATAGAAGCTGAGGAAACCGTTGCGCATGTGCTCTTTGAATGAATAGGTGTCACCCAGATTTGGACAGAAACCCTCGGGGCATCCAGTTCTTACACAGATGTTCTCAACAGACCAGGAGATCTAATCAACTTCTGGAGGGAAGTGGGCTGGCTGGAATAATCACCGTCAGCCGCCATGGCCCACGCACAATGGTCCACCTGTAGGACTATCAGCAGCAACCACATCCTTTAAAATAGACCAGCTTATACTGGTGGTGTTACGACGATTGACGTGCGGCCTATGGTACTTTATTTTGCCCCTAATCAAAATATAATGGTATGTAACCATTGACTATTCATAAACGGTCTTATTCATAAAAAGTTATCGAACATCTAAACAGTTGTTTAACACTGGTTTCGTATTGAAAACCAGACTTTAGCAACTGTTTAGATGTTCGATAACTTTTTATGATTATGACCGAAAGTGTTTAAATATTAATCGAGCCAAATATACATTGTGTTAATGTCCCAAAATAGAATGATTAATGTAAAACAGATCTTGAATATACTCATAACAGTATATTTAACCTGCTTCGGGCTATTTTGGTCCTGAGACATAGCAGAAATTGTTGTAAATAATCGCGACTTTTACGAGTAATTCGTCTCAGGTTTATTTTACTTTTCTTTAACTGGATTTCTATCACATTTACATATAAGATCGCAAACTGTCACTCTATGTGTACAGAGGCCAGCACATCAAGCTACCCCAATCTGTCAAATTTCTTTGAGAGTTTTTCAACTTTATTACAAAGGAATAAGGTTTATGTTCAATTGGGAAAATTTGACAGTTTGGGATAGCTTGACCTGCTGTCGACTGAACATAATTTCTACATTTATATTTGTAACTAGCTTCTACCCGCGACTTCGACCCACCCCGTCGATCGCCTGCACGTGCGAGTTTTTTTTTTTCTTTTGGCTCATCTCCTAAGGGTTCTAGCGTGATGTTTTAAAGCCAATGGCTATCTATCCAACACTAAAAGAATTTTTCGATTCGGACCAGTCGTTCCTGAGATTAGCGCGTTCAACCAAACAAAGAAACTCTTCAGCTTCAGCTCTGCAGTATTCTATCTAAATAGAAAATATTTAAGTTCTCCCTGAACGGCTTTTCCTCTCATGACAGTTTACTTGGTAACATTAGATTCGTCACTTCGGTAGTTCCATCCGTCAGTCAGTTTTATTAAGTTCAGGGTCGGTGTTAGCCTGTTTCGTATTAATGATGTTTCAATTTACCATAATACAATCATTACGGTGTCGGCTTTTGCCAAGGTCTGTCTTAAGTACACAATAGTTTGAAAACTCGTAGCACGATAGCTAAAAACTCTTTACTAAGAATCCGAGTCCATATTCTTCGCCATAGGAGCACTTTGGAAATAGACAATTTTAAAAAGTAAATGAAAAAAAAGCTTTAAGTCCAGTTGAATCGGGGTAGGCGGCATAAAAGATGACATGAAAGTTTTCTTTTGTAATTAGTGCACGTTGGTATTTTTACATGGGTATTTTGATACGCATTACCTCGCCAATTACAAGCGTAAACACATAAGACATTTATATGTTAATTAACATTTATCAAGGCCGAAAATGTGTTATCTCATACAGTACTAATGAATAACATCCGGCTCGAAGGACCAAATTATTGTTGTTCCTAAAACACCAATAATTTGTTATGGGTTTAACCATAAAAATTTCAGTTTTTTGGCGTAATTCAATTATACACCATCTGCAATTTGAGTTTCACCGACGACGTTCTTTACAAAAAATCAAAGTATTAAAAAAGAGACGCTATTCGTTGTTGTGGGTTTTTTTGTTACTTTGCAGCGAACTTTCAGGCAGGGTGCACCTGCCTTACTAAGTCCTGTCTAATTAACTATTTATCAGTTTTTATCTAATGATAAGGAGAGATGGCCGGTGTCCTGAAGTTCTAACACGTACAAATATACCTGATTAAAAACCCAATTGATAACCTGACCGAATGTAGCATTGAATATCAATACAAATGTGAGTTATTAGTATATTAAAATTTCTCCTAAGGCGAACTTTTACCGCCATGGTGACTTTCAGCAGAGGTTGGCACTTACTTTCGTTTCGAAGAATTCAAACATAATCAAGATTCACCCTTGGTGAACCACGATTTAAAGTCATCATCTGCCTAGCCTTTTTCAAACTATGTTGGGGTCGGCTTCCACTCTAACCGGATGCAGCTGAGTACCAGTATTTTACATGGAGCGACTGCTCATCAGACCATCACAACCCAATTACTGGGTAATGCTATACCCCTTCGTTAGACTGGTTCTCCAACTTTCGGGCTTCTGACTGTCAAAGTGCTATGAATGACAGCTGGGACCAACGGCTTAACCTTCGGCCTGCCTTCCGAGGCACGGAGGGTTCTCGTTATGTAAAGACGGTCACCCATCCACGGACCAACCGTGCAACCGTAACTTTACCTTATAGATCGACCCGTAAGACTGTTTTTACTTAGCCACAAGCCCAGTGCGTCACTCAATTCTACGCTTATCAAAATTCTCAGCCTTTGCGACCCCCAAAAATTAACTTCTGATCGTTATTTCGCGTAGTTAATAAATGAATTGCCAACACGAAGGGCCAAAATGAATTAGTAATTCTAAAGCCTTGCAAATGATGCTACCAGGATGATGCGACAGCTTTTCGTTATGACACATATTGTGAGTCAGCAATATCAAAATGGTCTCGGGTTCAAAGGGTTTCGTAGGCACCGTCTCCATTACTGATCTGTGCCTGAAGAATGGGTGGGACTACCTACTCATCATTACAATAGTAACTAAACTTTGTTGAAATTTTCTTTCAGTAATGGTTCTGACGTTTATTTCACACTATACCTGAACTTTTCAATATCATGAGTTCAAAATGATTCCAGAATTTTGCTTAGAACATGGGGACTTTTTCTTATACGCGAAATAATTAATAGCATAACAAAAAGTCTAATTATGGACATGGAATCTGTATAGTGTCATCATTGCCATAATCACGTGTCTGTTCACAAAACTCGTTGTAGGATTCATTACTGTACTCGAATCCTTTAATTTGACCCTATTCAGCGGTCATTCTAAGGGCAACTTAATACGTTGCCACGCCAAGGTCATTGGTTACCATGGTGATGGTTTGGTACTAGTGTGTCCACATAGCCTTCAAGTTCAAGGTTGGCGTGATAAAGACAGTATCGGTGTACGCAGTTTGAATCGATGGTTTGCGATCTGCAATTGTTTTTCAGCACGATTTTGAAACATTACTTTTTTGCTGTATGATGCGTGTTTTTTTTTGTACATATTGTATTATACAGGAAAAGATTTTAACCAGTGCGCAAACTGTAACCATGAATTGAGCATATCATTCCAGACCCCCAGCGCAGAAATAATTCGTCAGTTATACAAAAAAAATCTGCTGTTCCATACATTTTGACCGCGTAGGTATTGCACTTTTCTATGAAACAGCAGATAACCGTCGAATATTTTTTGCGCTGGAGGGTGTAGAACGATATGCTGAATTCATGGTTACAGTTTGTGCACTGGTTAAAAATTTATCCTGTTGAGTAACTGGGTTGTGGAGGTCAGATGGGCAGTCGCTCCATGTAAAATACTGGTATTCTGCTGCATCCGGATTATTCAGTAGTAGACTGTAAGCCGACCTCAATATAGTTTGCAAAAGGCTAGGCAGATTGTTATGCGTGAATTTTTATTTAAAAATACCATTTGTTTACTCATCATCATCATCATTTCAGCCGAAAGACGTCCACTGCTGGACATAGGCCTCCCCCAACGGGGGGGCTTTTACCATAATCGCCACGCTTGGCAAGCGAGTTGGCGATCGCAGTATGGTGGTAAAATGCATAGAGAACGCTGCTGCTCATTCTCTAGTAAGTCCCTTAGTCGCCTTCTACGACAACCCACGGGAAGAAATGGAATGGTGCTATTCTTTTACGTCCGGCAACACACACAGGACCGGGGGATTTGTTTACTATGCAGTTTATTACTGTTATATAAATTCTGAAATATCATGGTGTCAGACTAATTTGGTGCATGCCAAAACAAACAGTTTATCTACCATCAAAATATAAAGTGGGCTTAGTACCGTCAGTATAACGTAAGATAACCTTCTCACACACGTGAAGCGTGTTACAAGTCTGTCCCTCATCTCTCTATTTTTGCACGTACGCCACCAAGGTGAAAGCCCGGCTACCTTCTAAATACTAACATTGATACCACCGCGTGCTGCAAATCTAAATTGCTATACCTATGTCTATCTCAATTACGTATCGTCTATCGCTTCGTACTGATATTATTTATTTATTTATTCATAGGAGAACCAACAGCTAAAACAGATGGATAAAATAACTGAATATGAAGCATTAAGCCAATTACAGGTTCTCTAGGATAAAAACAGAATAAAGTAATATAAATCTTAAGATCACTAACAAGCACGGTAGAAAAGAATATAACAAAGGTACAATATACACTATGCACTTTTGAAAAAGTCAGCGTTTAGCTGTGTGCGTACAGAATAGGTTTTGGTGGTAAATGGGTCGAATGAGAACTCTTTACATAGGATATTGAAGTCTTTACTCGCTCGCACCATGTATGAGTTATGCCTGTAGTTAGAAGAAGAAAAAGGAATGGATATAGGTGGATTAAACCTAACTGATCTCTGGGGGACGTTGAAACGCAGTTTGTGCAGGAGATCCGGGCAGTCGATCTCGTTTGATATAATTTTTAAAAGAAAAGTGCAATCCGCTAATCGACGACGATTTATCAGTGGCTGTGTATGTATTATGTACCAACTTTATCTATCTATACAGGATACGTTTTTATCCAGTGCGCAAACTGTAACCATGAATGCAGCATATCATTCTAGACCACCCAGCGCAGAAATTTTTCGTCGGTTATACAAATAAAAATCTGCTGTTTCATAGAAAAGTGCAATACCTACGCCGTCAAAATGTATGCAACAGCTGATTTTTTTTTTTTTGTTTAACCGACGAACATTTTCTGCGCTGGGGGGTCTAGAATGATATGCCGATTTCATGGTTACAGTTTGCGCACTGGATAAAAACTTATCCTGTATAAATAAAAATAAAATTCCTGACTGACTGACTGACTGATTCATCAACGCCCAGCCCAAACTCTTGGATCTAGAAAGCTGAAATTTTGCACAGAGGTTCCCTTTATAATGTAGACAAGGAATAAGGAAGGATTTTTCGAAAATCAACCCATATGGGAGTTAAATAGGGTATGAAAGTTCCGCGCAGGCGAAGCCGCTGGCTTGCACTGTTAAAAAGTTATCAGATCTCATGTAGAGCCAAGCTTCTAACTCTACACGCCCTAACTCTACAAGCCCTAACTTCACAAACTCTACACCTTAGTCAAAATATGTGGCGTGGCCGTTTCGTTACTACAAGAACTATTGTATAGCATAAAGGTAATAGAAAAGTAATGAACAGTGAATACATTTATCACCTTACGCGAAACGGCCAAACCACATATACACTAAGATGTAGAATTTTTAAACCTTCCATCGACCCGTATTATTGAGCCACGATTACGAGTCGCAATTGAAAATAATAAGCAACGGTACCTCCTGCAATGCGAAATAGTTCATAGAGCCAAAAATACCCAAGATTTATAGACTTTAATGTCCACCACTTTTAGGCTATCTTGGCTATAATTTAGAGCGGTCAGTTCAAGGTTTTGCAGCATTTTAGGCAAAACTGCTTATTCAGACTATTTTGGACCGATTGCCTATGTGCGTGTGTGCGTTATCGCTAAAGTACCTGGTGCCTAAACATAAATCTAACGAAAAAAAAATTCAGTATTATGAATATAACTGGTACGGACGGTGCAATTTCTATTTTGTTTTTTTTCGAACGGTTTTTTTTTTTTTTTTGATTTCTGAATAGGTCGTAAATTTGTTTATAGTTTTTACAGGCAGTAAACGGGCGGCTTGTTAAAAGCTTGTTTTTGCTGAATGTTAGGCACCCATCCATATGACCATTTTTCGCTGGTCGCATTTAACTATCGAGTGGTTCTACTCCGTAAACACGAAGTTCGGCCGAAATTCCGGGCGTTTCCTACTTCGTATCACTTACGGACATGAGATTTGTTCGGTTTCCGAACTAAGAATGGATGACAACATGATTTAGAGTGGTACAATATGCCCTATGTGTTTTTGCCCGTCTGAGAAATTGAATTTGACACTTGTTTTGATGGATCAACAACTTCCGGATGGGCCTGTATCTTTGTTGGCCGACTTAGAGACTGGACCTCCAGAGTACTGGATCGATAAAGTTCAAACTTCTGTTAACTTCCCAAAACGGTGTTAACTCAATCAAAAAAATCTAAATATTAATCTCACATACCTAAACTTAGATGGAAAATTATGAAACGTCAGAAGCTAGGTGCACGGTCTGAATTGTTCTTTATATATGGAGAAGAACCGGCAAAAATTCCACGGGTATTTTATTGTTTAGCCTGTGCATTGCAGATATTTATTTTCCATTGCTGGGCAAAAATACCAATACCTTCCAGGAACCCGTTTCGAAATAATAAGCTTTAACAATACTTCCAAACAAGAGTGTTCATCAATATGGGAGGATAGTGTAGGCCCGTCAACAAATACCAGGTACTTAACAAAGTGGAAAATGGTCAACAAATCTACAATCTTCGGCCTACAATGTTCTTACATTCAGAAAACAACGTATTATTACTTATCATAGTCTGTCTGTCATAAATTCAGACCCAAACCTAATAAACCTTTCATATTCTAAGTTTCCGCGCACAATAACCCAGACACCACGATATTGGCCATAACTTTTTATTGTTCATAATTCTTCGAACTAAACTAGCACCTAGGCACTTACTGGCCAGTCTTGCCATGTAGATTTCACTTAATGAGTTTGTAAAGAACACATATCGTATTACAATTAGCTAAAAAGGCGGGTAGCTGCCCAACTTTCTAAACAAAAATAATACACGAACACCTGTGTGGAACACACGTAAAAACTGCCTAATAGGCCTACCACACGCTCAAGCTTCACCACAGTTTTGCCTGCGCAGGCCGGTTTGTACACGGAACACCGTGTAGAAATCGGCGAGTTTTACCAACCACACGCACGGTGTTCCGTGTACAAACCGGCCTGCGCAGGCAAAACTGTGGTGAAGCTTGAGCGTGTGGTAGGCCCATTAGAGAGAGGTCTTCGAAATACTAGAAAGAAAGAGAAAGAAAATACGTTCATATGCCGTAAACGGGACGCAAAAAAAGAACAAGTTGGGGAAAATATGCGTCCCATCCACGCAAAACCGCCATCGCTTAGCATAATGCTACGACCCTATGCGACGCAGCCCCAGCGCTGGTTTTCAGGACAGCCGACGTCAACCGGTACAGCATACGATATGATAAAAACAACTAACAAATATTAGTCTTATACAGCGTAAGTAGTCACAAACATTTGAAGCGCTGAGGAGTCAGTACATAGTGCTTCTAGTCATCTGATCTAATCAATAAGATCACCAATTTTCAGACATTGCCAAAACTTTGTATTCATAAGACGTAGTATCAAATTAACCCCTTTTCCACTAAGGTCCAGAGGTAAGGTTTTAAATTATCGCAGCAGTGTCTGCATATGAAAACAAATTGAGAGGTAAAGAGGCACGTAAAGCGGTCATCTGTTACCAGAGCGGTCGGTGCCCCGTCCTTCACATTACGAGTACCTACCAGGCGACCTAGGTTCCTAACTAAGCAAGTTATCTATCAATAAATTCGCACGTTGGGCAGCGTATATCGGTCAGTTTTTTATCAGAGTTTGACGTACTGGTACATTTACAGCATTATTTTATTAGTTTGTTCAGAATAAGTAACTGAATAGATTCCAATAATTTTTACACCATGTTATATTTTTTTCCAAAAAAGTTTTGCATGTGTGATGGAAAATGTTATCACCAAAATTACAATACAATCGCCGTACTGGTAGCTACCTACCTACTGGCTAATTATTATCAATGAGTCAATACGACAGTGGCCGCGTGGGCAGAGCCGGGGGCCGCGTGGTGACCATGTTTATGTAGACAACCAGGTAACATAACAAGCTTATAACTTTGTGATTTTTCATGATACAGTTTTGAAATTTTGTACATAGATACTTTACATAAAAATACTAGACACGTGTTTCGGATTTCACATATAGTAAAACTAAAGGTATAATATCCAACAAACCAGAAAAAATAGTGTATGATCATGTCTAAATAAAAGACTTGTGCATAAATATTAACATAAACTCGTATCAGAATATAACAATCGTAATAGAGCCGATTTTTTTTTTCGTCTCAATAATTCGAAAGATTACCGTAAACTATGATATTTCATGGAATGATTTTAAAGGAATGCTAAAGAAATACCTAAAAATTAATTCACAGAGCCGTGCATATATTTCTGATTTAAATAAAACTAAAAATATTACTCTTATTTTGGTGGTCATTTTATGCAACTAACATCAAACACATCTGGGCACGCCACGATTGCGGCGGTAAGTGCCCTCTTTGAGGAGTGGTTTGAGAGGCAGCATGGCGTCCTCACCTTCCGCCTGACGCAGGTCCTCACCGGACACGGTTGTTTCGGGAGGTTCCTGTTTCGGATAGGGCGGGAGGAAACGCCCTGGTGTTTCCACCGCGAAGATCGCCCTGAGGACACGGTGGAGCACACGGTGGCGGTCTGCCCAGCTTGGGTGGAGCACCGCCGTGTCCTCGTGGAGGTGATCGGCGGCGGCGATCTCTCGCGTCCAGCCCTGGTCCAGGCCATGGTACGGAGCGAGAGGGCATGGGTAGCCGTCACCTCCTTCAGCGAAGCAGTGATGCTCGCGAAGAGGGAGGCGGCGCACGTGAGGGAGAGGCAGCATATGCGCCCTCGCGACCCTAGCCGCCGTAGGATACGGAGACGCCCTGGGCGTCGGGAATCCCAAGCCGATTTCCGGCCACCGTAGGCATGAGCTTGCGGACGGCGAGTAATGGGTAGCTCGCTGTCCGGTAAGGACCAAGCCCAAGTCGACGGCGCGTTGTGTTCCACGCGCGCCTCAAAGAGATGTCAGCACAAAAAATGATGGGGCCCGCCTGCCAGGGGTGCGGGTTTGTTTGAAAGAGATGCCACAGCCCCTGGCATACGGGCTACTGAAGGAACACGGGTGGGTTTTAGTCAGTAGAAGTCTGACACGCAATCCTGTTCCACCCAGAGCGGGAGAAGTTATTTGATGATTTCTCACCCAAAAAAAAAAAAAAAAAACATTAAACACATCGCTGTTTTGAACCTTATTTGTTGCAGCGATGCGCTATTGTCGAATAGGTACCTAAAAATTTGTTTCTTACCGCGTCATAAATATGTGATGAAAGAGGTCCGTTCTTCCCCAAAAGAACCTACATAGGTACTATGCTTTGGAATAGGCAACTTGCTTCATCTTTCCGACCCATTTACAATTCAAATGTGCCCTTATTTGGTTTATTTCAAATGAATTAAACGAGTTTAAATGTCTCGTATTTTATCAAAAATATATCAGCTGTATCATAGAAAAGTGCAATACCTACGCGGTTAAAATATATGGAACAGTTTATTTATTTATTTAAAAACAAAGCCCTCTGACGTAACTTTTGACTTTCACTCGGTTCCGGTCCATTTCAGAATCGATAATGACAGTATCGATTCGATTAAGAATATACCTAATTAGTTTTATCGAATTATATCAGTTACGTGAGTCGGTTATCATATTTTTTTCGCTCGAGTGTTTCGGCTTACATAAGTGACTTTATTTTGTTTCCTGGCAACGATCAAGCAAG
Organism: Polymixis flavicincta; assembly: GCA_949987655.1. NCBI lineage: Eukaryota > Metazoa > Arthropoda > Insecta > Lepidoptera > Noctuidae > Polymixis > Polymixis flavicincta. Next base: position 13,407,858 of record OX465188.1, on the reverse strand, counting down.
CAAAGTAAAAAATGAAAAATGAATGAAATTAATGTTTTGAAAAAATGGATAATTGATTCTGACTCCTGCACCATACCCATCAGCTTGTTTTTCAGAGCAAGGCGTTAATTCAGACTGCTAGGTTCTATTACATTTCATTTTGATTAAATGGCAAACAAAGCCGATGTAGAATATTCTGCCAATGCCTAAAGTGAATTGGAAAAACAAGTGTGCATGATAAAAATAAAAAATAAAACCAGTTAAATGCGAGTCGGCCTCGCACACGTAGGGTTCCGTACAACAAGGCAAAAAACGTTACTTTTATGGAGACCCTTTTTAATTTTAATTTAATTTTTGTTGATATAGCGGCAACAGAAATACACATTCTGTGAAAATTACGACTGTCTACCTATTACAAATCATAGATACCTACAGCCCACTGGCAGATAGACGGACGGACTTTTACTGACTAAAACCCACCCGTGTTCCCTCAGTAGCCTGTATGCCAGGGGCGGCGGTATTTCTTTCGAACGAACCCGCAGCCCTGGCAGGCATCGGCCCTTGTGGACCCCATCACGTTTGTGCTGACATCTCTTTGAGGCGCGCGTGGTACACAACGCGCCGTCACCTGGGCTTGGTCCTTACTGGACAGCGAGCTACCCATTACTCGCCGTCCGCAAGCCCATCTTGATTGGTTAGTACGACTAAAAGAAACCAAAAATTAAAGACCATTAGGTTGTGCCTACACCTTCACGAACGGGCCTGACAGGTCAGTCATCTTTCAGGTAAATCCCCAAAGTTATTATTCAATCAATGCTTATCCATAACTTTTATAACTATTTAACAAGTCATGTGCCCGATGCACAATTTTGACCTCAAAAAACATCAACAAACGGGGCAAGCTAAATAAAACACGTTAAAAAATAGGAGTTGTGCACGGTGGAATACCGAGGCTTTGTGAGCTACTCTGCACTCACAGGTCCTTATTAGTAAGGAACTGGCTGTTGGATTTGGACTATGAAGGTGCAGAAAGTATCATACAAACCATTAAGTAATTACATCCCACTCAGTTCTGCTAATAAGCACAAACAAATGCACCGGACTTACATGCACACACACAAAAAACCCTCACACATTCACACACTACACATACAATCCTACAATTATTTCACCTTATGTTACTCTTCACAAATATAACCATAACTTTATTATTATAGTCTTACCTCTCTTTCAAAATTATTTGCTTTTTATAGTCTAAATTAAAATGCCATGCAATGTGATCATGTTTAAAGGGGTGTGAGCCTGGAGATCTGTCTTACAGGTCCCGAACCTAGTTCAGACTCCAGCTCTCACAAAGGTTCTAGAATAAGGCAAAATTGTATATATAAATTTATGTTACAATGTACCTTTATGATAGAAATAAACTATAACTATAACAATACACACTACCGTTTTGCTGCATGCACTTTAGCAATACATAAGGTGATTCCTGCAATGTAGTCCACGAAATTCCTTTTTTGTATTTAGCGGGTTTTCACCTAAGTAAAGGAAAGCTCTTGCAGACCGGCGCGAGTCAACAGAGCAACGATGCGACTCTAGTAGAACAATTTATATGTAGTTTTCGTAGAAATGTTCTATTTGAGTCACGTCGCGCTGTCGCAGCGCGCCTGTCGGCGGGAGCCTTTATACTAAAGCTGAGTTTAAAAAGTTCTTAACTTCAAATTCTCAATTCAGAAATGGGGTATGAGTGTAGGTTTTTATTGTCATGGCTGTGTCTCAAAATGTGTAAAGTCTCCTGTTCAAGAACATCACACATTCGCTTTTGGCACGGATTAACCTCTGTAATATTTATTTTTAACAAGTAGGCCATGTGAACGCAGTTAGCAATAAACCCTTTAAAAGTGCTACAGTTTAGACCTTGGTCTCAATTTATAAAAAAAAAAAGACGGCGCATTATCTGAGCAAGGTTGCATTAATTACGTTTTTGTGCAAATAACTACAAAGCATTGTTGCTATCTCACTGTTTTTATAAATGGGAATTTACGAGTATTTGCTAAATTGTTGCTTACTCTTTATTTGAGCAGTGGTGGCCCAGTGGTAACGGCCGCGACTTACGAATCGGTCGTAGGTTCGAACCTAACCAGGCGCTTTACTTTGTGTAAATCATTTCAACAAAAATTCGAAGACATGTGACATCTACCAACCGTTGCGGCCGTTACTACTGGGCCAACACTGCTCACTATCAATCTTATGGTTCGATCTATCAAAATGCACTGATTGTGATATATTGGGAAAACACCAACAACCTCTTAAGAGGAACCTAGTCGCGGGCTCGAACTCACTGGTGGGACTGGCTGAAAAGCACGCTGTCTCACCGCACGATACTTGAGCTTTTTCGGTACCGACTTAGTTTTCGAGATTTGACACTTCCTTTGGTACATAACACGCCCAAAGTTAGGTTAAATTAGCAAGAAAAACGAATCTTTGTTGGCTCCTAACTTTTTAATGGTTTTTAATTTTAGTATTCTGTTTCTGTACAGGCAATATTAATAATAAGACAAAACCATACCATGTTTAATTTTTGATGTTCATTGTCGAACAGTGGAGTAATACACTCCCGAAGTTTGTATGGGAAAAATGTGGACTAGATTCACCTTAAGAGGTCATTGTACTCATCATTATGAACAACTTTTACTGTGGGACCAAACCTGAAATCGCGAATAAAAAATCAGCTGTTCCCTACATTTTGATGAGATAAACGAACATAAATGTAGGGAACAGTTGATTTTTTTTTCGCGATTTCAGGTTTGGTCCCATAGTAATAGTTGTTCATAATGATGAGTACAATGACCTCTTAAGAGGCTGCTGGTGCTTTTCCAATAACCCTGTATATATCGAATCCTAAGTCTTCGCTATTTTTTTGTATCTTAGGGTTAGAACATTGGTCAGTCACAATACGCATAACTTTTTACCGAAAAGAATGATCGTAGATATTTATGGATACAAATCACAGGTTTTAGCTCTGCGTTCGTGTTGAAAAGTATGTAAGTAAACCTTGACTTTGACCATAGGTCAAATTTAAGAATAAACCACAATCCTTAGTTTTTATTGCCTCTTAATTATTTTTCTAATTACATAAAAACCTTTTGATATTTTTTATAGCTAGAAAGTTTGAAATATCCAACAATTTATTTTACAACGGATTTTGTTATTTCGGACTTTGGACGGAGACAAAAAAAAATTTGGCCACTGTAGGTTTTGTGGTCTGGGTTTATCGGAAAAGCGAGGCAGATTTGTAGCAGGTAACTACGGACGCTAAAATGTTAATTTGTATCTTCAACAGTGTACACTTAAAGTAATAAATAGCACAGTCTTTAAATCATATTTTTATACTGTGGTAATAGGCCTAGTAAAGATATTCAATTACATCGGATCGTCTGAAAGCTGTACCCCAAAGACTTTTCCATATTCAAATCCTTAGTTCCATTTGATTTTAACGCGCGAATTTTTTTTTTTTTTTCTGACAGCACATGTTTGTTTTTGTGTACACGTTTGGATACTAAATTTCAAGCGCAGTATAGGGACCCGTAACACAAGGCTTTCCTGAATGAGCTCAGAAACTATAGCAATATGAATCTAATTCCTTTAAAAATAACGTCATTTGTGCAATGTGATTTAGAATTAGTCCTTATTTTTTTACTTTTTGGCATGGAACATTTATTTTTATTGTATTATTATTCTTTCTCTTGACATTTGTATCGGCTTGTACCTTAAATTTTTTTTTTCTTTCTCTTATAACATAACTAAGTATACTCCAGTGGACTTGCAAATTGTTTCAAATATTAGTTTTGTTTTAAAACCAGATAATCATTATATAAATTCATTTGGTTTTTCTTTTATCTTTAAGTTATATGTCTTCATGTAGTTTTTACTGTAAAACATTTCGACACAATGTAAAAATTGTTCATGAAATAAATAAATAATAAAAAATAATAATGTAACTTTGTAGGTCCGAACGATTCCCCTTTAAACAATACTTCATAACAATAGTGACATAATTATTGTGACACTCATTATAAGTTTTAATTAAGTAGGTGAGGTTCGTTTCTACCTGCAGAAAAATTATCTTTACCTTGCTTCGTCTGTTTCCATATTGTTTCTGATTTCTAGGCCGCTCTAACGTCTCCACACAAAAACAGGAGAAATTTTTCGTCGGTTAAGCAAAAGAAAAACTGCTGTTTCATAGAAAAGTGCAATACTTACTCGTACAACGATCAAAATGTGTGAAACAGCAGATTTTTTTTGGATAACCGACGAAAAAAAATTCTGCGCTGGGGCGTCTAGAATTCATGGTAACAGTTTGCGCAGTGGTTAAAAACGTATCCTGTAGTAATAGTACGGGAGCCTTTGTGTGAGAATCCGACTCGTACTTGGCGGGTTTTCTATTGCAAGTTTGTGCAGAATAAATTAATTTATATTCCTAGTTTGTACGATGTTTGTAAAAATATTTAAAAATGTACCAAATATAACATAAAATAAGTAAGTAAGAAATAAAATAAATGATAATAATAAATGCGCTATCTCGCAGACAGACGCGACACGATAGCCCAACGCGACTAGTAAAATAATTTCTATGTAAACTTCATGGAAATTGTTCTTCTAGAGTCACATCGAATTAGAATTTTTTGTTCAATCTAAAGTTCACATAATATTATTTGTTACATCACTAAACGGAAACACAATAATCATCAAACGTTTCCAGTTTACGCTGATCTCGCTGAGTACGGAAATCCTATACAATGCGAGATCAGCTTATACTGGAAATGTAAAGCTTGATGTGTAGCCGTGTGTACGTACACCTAATGTACTTACATACCTAGTTTATTTTTTGTACCTTTTAATGACATCAAAAAAACTATAAAAAGCTCTCTGGTAGTTGGTTTTTCTCACTATTTCAATGTTTTGAAAGAGCCTGTTTTAAGGTGTATCTAATGGACATTTTTTCCATACAAACTTCGGGAGTGTATTACTCCACTGTTCGACAATGTAGGTACATCAAAAATTAAACATGGTATGGTATTGTATCATTATTAATATTGTATACCGGTAACAGAATACTAAAATAAAAAAATAACCATTAAAAAGTTAGGAGCTAACAAAGATTAGTTTTTCTTGCTAATTTAACTCAACTTTGGGCGTCTTTAAGTAATAAAAGAAGTAGTAGTATTAATAATGAGACAAAACCATATTATGTTAATTTTTTTACGTAGATTGTCGAAAAGTGTGTAATACACTACCGAAGTTTGTATTGAAAAAATGCCCACTAGATTCACATTAAGCAATGAATGTTGTCGAAATGTCAAAATGAAAGGCGTGAGTTAACCCGCAGTTTGAAGAGCTAAACTTTTAAACATGTTTTTTTATGATGAGTACCAAAATACTAATGTCAACAACCTCACTTTGTAAGTACCCATTATTACACAATACAACTTAAGCAATTGTATAATTATCAGTCATTGAGCGTAGGCGAAGCTGCCACAAAAAAATTGCGTGTCTTAGAAGGTTGTAGTATCACGTGTTTCTTTTTTCAATTAGGTATATCTCTTAGCGCTCTTACGCACTAGCGGTTAACCGCGGGGGCGGCTAGCCGCGAAGCGGGCCGCGGCCCTCTATACAACCGCCGCGGTTGAAATTTTGTGGCGGTTTAGTGCGTACAATCATAAGCGGTTGCATATTAAACTGGAAAAGCGGCTAGCCGTGCGGCTTAACCGTGCGTAAGAGCGCTTAGAGTTATATCGTGATGTCAATCGGTTGTATAGAGGTCCGCGGCCCGCTTCGCGGCTAGGCGCCCCCGCGCTAACCGCTAGTGCGTAAGAGCGCTTAGGTACTATTTTCGCTAAGCATTATTTGTTTTTTTTTCAGCTCCTTAGAGTCATAGCGTGATGTCAAATAGCCTATAAGCTTCCTCAAAAATTGGGCTATCAAATACAAAAACGATTTTTTCAAATGCGACTGCTCAGTACATAGATTATCGCGAAAGCAAACCAACTCTTCAGCTTTTTGATATTATGTAGCATAGATTAAAATAAATAAATCTACCACGGGTTTTTGCGAGTCATTTCTTAAATCTTCTGTTGATTCTTAATAGCATTAGGACCTACCTATTTCTGTGAGAATCAATATTATTTTTAGCTTTGTACTCAAAGGATATATCTTGAAGATACTTAACTAAAGACTCTTCTCTCCATCGCAAGTAGCTGGAAGAGATTTCTTCAAAAACAAGCATCACCTCTGTACCAATTTTTCTGTTCTAATCTTCTTGTCTGTTCATATGTGTGTGTACAGACGCCAGCACATTAAGCTACCCCAATCTGTCAAATTTCTTTGATAGATTTTCATCTTTATCACAAGAGAATAAGATCCATGTTCAATTGGGAAAATTTGACAGTTTGAAGTAGCTTGATGTGCTGGCGTCTGTACATAAATGGTAAAATAAAAAAGATTTGTTTTTGCAAATTGATTTTTCAGCACTTATTTGTCAATAACTTTAAGAACACCGATGAAAATTTGATTGAAATCTATCTGCCTGTATTCCGCGTCCGGCTAAAACACCCTCTAGGTTAATTTAATCCCCTGTGAATGAGTTTTTCATGAAAAAGTCATGCAATGGCAATGCATGAATGAATGCCCCGGAAAGCACGTTAAGCCATGGGTCCCGGCTGTCATTTGTGGATCTTTGACAGTCGCTACGAGTCGTCAGAAGCCCGAAAGTCTGACAACCAGTCTTACCAAGGGGTATCGTATTACCCAGTAACTGGGTTGTGGAGATCAGATAGGCAGTCGCTCCATGTAAAATGATGGTATACAGCTGCAACCGGTTAGACTGGAAGCCGACCCCAACAAAGTTGTGAAAAAGCTAGGGAGATGATGATGATGTGTCATGCAATAAGATTAAATGAACTTAGACCCGTATTGAAGACGTTAAGGATTACAATTATGTAAAGCCAAAGTTACGGTCGAAAATCATAGTTTAATCAACAAACAACCAGATTTTTATTTCATCCATCTTAAACTGATAACATACGATCAAACTGAAAATCTACTGACCATCTTAAAGTAGTGTTGAACTGTCTGGCAGCTTTGTAAACCTATGGACACCATTAGAATCTACTAGCTAAAACTATCCTATTTTATACACACCCTCTCACACACATACACTCACATCCTTCACCTACACACCCAGAGGACAGCAATCCTTTTATTCTTTTAAATTAGTTAAGTCCATATTTTAATATAAAAATGTTTCCGTTTGTTCATAAGCTCATACTTGCATACCCAGTCCGAGGGCTAGAGGCGCTGCATGCTGAAACACAGGCTATAAACCTAGTTCGGCAGCAGATGCTAACAACTAGACACAATTGTAACTGATTTACTCTTAAGTATAACTTTAAGTAGCTAAGACAAATTGTGTAACATGTACATTCTTTTTTAGTCTAATAATAAACAAAAATAAAAAATATATATAACAATATACGATGTACTCAGAGGCGTAACTAGGCAGGCAGGGCACGAGCCCTGGACGCCTATCGAAGGGGGGCGCAAAAGTTCACCAATTATAAAAATTAAAACATCAATAAATGATTTCATACTGTTACCTATATCTAAGAAACCTGAAGAGCTACTTGAATATATTGTGCAGTACGGGGATGAAAGCATATTTCCAAATCTGGATATTTCTATTCAAATTCTCTTAACATTGCAGCATAGTAAGCGAGTTGAAATAATTAATATCTTCGTTATTGAAGGCCATAATTGGTCAAGAAAGGTTATGCGACCTAGCTTTGCTCAGTGTAGACTGTAGACCGAAAAGATAATTTAGGAAGGGGCGCACATTGATGCGTGCCCTAGGCGCCATTTTCTATTGGTACGCCCTTGTGTACTGACAGGTCACCAACCTATTGCTAGACAAAATGCATTAACCTTATCACTTGTCGGATCCCACAAACCTACGGATTTTATAGCTTAAGGTTATCGATTAGCATCTTTGCCATTTTGGATACAATTTTTGAATGTAACGCTTTAAAAATGTATTCATATTCTGGATACAATGTCCGCTGAATAATGTTCTAAATATTTCGTCAATGCCTTTTTAAACAGGACATTTGAATCCGCAATCAATTTCTTTTCTCAATATGTGGAAACAAAGTATCCCAAAGACATAAAAGAGATTACATCACTTTAAAGACATGACTAATTTTCTACACTGGGGCAGTACGTAACCAAGTACAGTGAGAAAAAAAGAAATTTATTCAAATTAGGCTGATAATCAGCACTTTTTTTTAAATTGCAGATTGTTCCCCAAAAACGCCCGCTCTTAACCATTTCCTAATGCTTTAGCTGGAAAGAAGAAGTGCAAGAAACTACCCAGCAGCAAAGCTGTCTGTTAGGTTAGCTTAAGTTAGACAAACCCAGTAACTACCTCTATTGGCCTCATGTATTGGCTCTGACAGGGGTTCAGGCTGCCAGGTGTGCGGGTTGTTCGAAAGAGATACCGTGGCCCCTGGCACACAGGCAACTGAGAGAACACGGGTGGGATTTAGTCGGTAAAAGTCTGACGCGCCCTTCTGCTCCACACAGAACGGGAGCTTATTTGATGATTTCCCACACTAAAAAAAAATATGTCAAACTCAAACTCAAAACTCAAAGCATTTATTTCAATTAGACCTTTCACAGGCACTTTTGAATTGTCAAACAAAAATCGAAGTTGAAGCTAGGTGCCCATTCCAAAAACGTAGGTGCATGTAAGGGCTGTACGGAGCCACTCCACACACAGCCACTCACTTGCCCGAATTTGCATTTTTACATCTATTTCTATTGCTCACATACATCATTTCATTAATTCTAGTGCGGCAATATTAGAAGAATTATAACATAAAATCACGCCTGTATTTGCCTGCAAAGTTAAGCAGACATGCACCTGTAGAACACGTCGCCAGTTACGTGTAAATCCCATATAATAGAGGGTGAGCCTATTAACATCAATCGAACACAAGGGAATTATGTGACTCTGATTAGCCTGGCAGCCAATAAGTAAGTAGGCATATTGTTAATCACTTTTAATCTGTCAAGTCAAGTCCGGCTAATGAGACACAATTTTCTAATGTAATGGCCCATAGAGGGGCCACGCGGTACTAACCGGTTTAAAAGCCACTTTTCTTTTTGATACAGCAGCGTGCGAAATAAGTAGGTATATTTACACTATAATTGTAGTACATGGGTTATACGAATATATCACATCATCATCATTTCAGCCGAAAGACATCCACTCAAACCAACTCAAACTCAAACTCAAAGCATTTATTTCAAATAAACCAATTACAGGCACTTTTGAATTGTCAAGGTCGGTGAGTTAGAAAGATGAAGCTAGTTGCCCATTCCAAAGCGTAGGTACCTATGGAGAAGAACGGGCAAGAAACTCCATGGACACTCTTTTAAAATCAAGATTTTGTTACAAAAAGTTGGTTACATCATTATGTTGAAATTATCAATGTGAGAACGATGTAAAAAGTGCACATTAAAAGCGTCCGTAATTAAAATAAAATAACAATTAAAATAAGCCGTGGGAGCTAAGAGATGACCAGTCCCTACTGGCGGCGCCCGTTCACGGACATGACGTATGCATCAGCACCATTCAGCTCAACCATTTTGAAGGGAACTTAATGATCCAACACACACGCCACCACCAGCGAGACATTTGAGTGAGCATGACATACTCTCAGCTGCCAGGGCACATTCAAGTCAATGAAAGACGTACCCTGTAAATGTTTGCATTATAGTAGGAACATAGTGCTCACACATATGCTATGCAATTATACAATACAAAAATTTGAATTTACCACTGCTTAGCATAGGCCTCCCCCAGAAAGGGGGAAATCGCCACGCTTGACAGGCGGGTTGGCGATCGCAGCATGGTGGTAAAATGCATAGGGAACGCTGCTGCCCATTCTATAGTACCTTAGTCGCCTTCTACGACACCCACTGGAAGAAATGGGATGGTGCTATTCTTTTACGCCCGGCAACACACACGGGACGGGACGGGATTTAGCACATAGCATGGCGAAAAGTTTAGCCAGTAAAGGCTGACTACCAGGGCGCGCCGGACGTCACCAGAGTGTCATTTTCTTCTACTGCACAGCATAAAAAGGATATTCCCTCTGTTCCCACTGCTTCACTCAGGCCTCCTCTCCGTGAGAGAGAGTGAGCAGTAATCCACCACGCGGGCCCAGAGCGGGTTGATAAATGTCTCATGTCTTCGAATTTTTGTTTCTAAGACATGCCTCAGGATGTTTTCCTTCAGCGTTTTGAGAGTTATGAAATAATTTCCACAAAGTAAAGCGCCTGTTTGGATTCTTCGACCTTCAACTCGTAAGTCGCGTTCGTTACCACTGGACCACTAGTGCTCCTGCCAGGGGTGCGGGTTGTTCGAAAGAGATACCGCAGCCTCTGGCACACAGGTGACAGGCTACTGAGGGAACACGGGTGGGTTTTAGTCAGTAAAAGTCTGACACGCCCTCCTGCCACCCAGAGCGGGAGAAGTTATTTGATGATTTCGCAACCAAACCACTAGTGCTCTCAATAATAAATATAGCACATGCCACGGCGAAAACTTTAGCTAGTAAAAGCTGACTACCTAGGTGCGTAGGACGTACTTAAGTATCACTTCCAGAGCCTTATTTTCTTTGATAAATACAGTCTAAGGCAGCCTTTCCTAAAGCGGGCGATAACGCCTCCTTGTGGGCGCTGCAGGGCTAAAAGGGGGGCGGTAAGAGACCCGCTAATTCCGCTCAATCTCCGTTTATATAGGTCACAATAATTAATTTAATTTGAACTTATAGTGGTTTTTAAGTAGGTGAAAAAATGGGGGCGCTAAAAATAATTTATTCTCAAAGTGGGCAGTAGACAAAATAAGTTTGGGAACCCCTGGTCTAAGGTTATCAAATTGTTCTTATTATCTTTGTGAAGCATTTTCCAAAGACTCATGTGCAGGTTAAGAACCGTGGTAAAATTAAACAAGCAATTTTCCTGCGGTTTTCCTCAATACGGTAAAGAACCTATAAAACAAGTACTTAACAATGAATGCTACATAGGCTTTACATACCAAGACCCCTCCGTGCCTCGGAAAGCACGTTAAGCCGTTGGTCCCGGTTGTCATTCGTGGATCTCTGACAGTCATTACGGGTCGTCAGAAGCCCGAAAATCTGACAATCTTACCAAGGGGTAACGTATTACTTAGTACCTGGTTTGTGGAGGTTACATAGGCAGTCGCTCCATGTTAAGTACTGGTATTCAGCTGCATCCGGTTAGACTGGAAGCCGAAACCAACATAGTCGACAAAAGGCTAGGCAGATGATGCTTGTTTCGTCACATAGCTTTAGTGTTCCTTCAATTTCATATAGGTACTTGTGCGGCCTTCACATATAATATGTATTTGCCGTCATCTTATCGACAGATATTAACGAATAAATCATAAAACCAGATATTGTTGCCGAGCTGTTCATAGTAATATATTTATGCTCGTGACTGTACTAGCAAAGAAACAATAACAATACGAATATGGTGTCTTCGTAAAAAGCGTAGATAAGTGTTAGAAGTGAGATCATATTTGTATTTATGTATACTTACTAAATTATTTTGTTCGTGTCCTATTTGACCGGAGTTCAGCTATAAAAATATTCTCACGTAGGCACCTTATGCTTATAATGATCTTCAAAGATTGTTATTACGAATTGGGTATTTACAAGCCGTGTACGATGAGATTTTACAAGGGGCTTGGGGCTAAGTAATAATCAGGTAAGCTACGCTTGCAGCAGTTGGTCCGTGGATGGGTGTCCATCTTACTTACCATGACCTCTCCGTGGCTCGGAAAGCGCGTTATGCCGTTGGTCCCGACTGCTGATTTGTGGATCTTTGACAAACGTTACAGGTCGTCAGAAGCCCGAAAGTCTGACAACCAGTCTTACCAAAGTCTATAGTATTATCATCGCCAGTAACTGGGTTGTGAAAGTCAGATTGGCAGTCAGTCCATGTAAAATACTGGTTTTCAGCTGCATCCGGTTAGACTGGAAGCCGACCCCAACGTAGTTGGAAGAGGCTACGCATATTATGTGTACTATGGGATTTACTATCGGCAAAAATGATAAGTCTCACACAAATTTTCATCGCCTAACCCCCTACTAGCTCATTTATCCAAAAACCTACCTTAGTTCTCACCTTCCTTAAAAAAAGACCTCTAGTAAGAATTTGATGTTTCTCGACCAGCAGGCTGTGTGTTGCCTATCACTGAATGAATTTAAGGTTTTTATTAAAGGGCAAGCGCCACCGAACCAGGGAAATTCAAATTTACTTACGTATTTTTTTGCAATTTGCAGGTTTTTCAGAACTTTAAGGGATTTATTAATGATTTTAATCATTAAAATTCGGTAAAGCTATATTTGTTACGGTCCTGGATCATCACATTTTAACTAACATACAACAGACACTGACCTTCAAATTGTAAAAAAACTAAGAGAATTTAAATTTCGCGGGCAATCTTAGCGCTGCAACCCCCTTTTTTGGAAGGAAATCATCAAATAACGTGTCAGACTTTTATTGACTAAAACCCGCCCGTGTTCTTTCAGTTGCATGTGTGCCAGGGGCCACGAGGTCTCCATCGAATAACCCGCACCTCTGGCATAAAAACAGCGGGACGGCGCGAACGCAGTAGTGGGGTCACTACCAAAAATAACGCATCCGAGTTGGATAACTCGGATGCGTTTATCCCTGCGATTATCGCAGGGGTCAACCTAATGGCAGTGCAATGGGAAGACCTCGCCCTAGGGGAACCGCCTACTTGATCACGGTTTTAAATACAGGAAAAGTTTTTATCTAGTGCGCAAACTGTAACCATGAATTCAGCATATAATTCTAGAAAAAAAAAAATTTCTGCGCTAGGGGTAGCGCAGAAATTTTTCGCCGGTTACAAAAAAACAAAAATCAGCTGTTTCATAGAAAAGTGCAATACCTACGCGGTCAAAATGTATGGAACAGCAGATTTTTTTTCTATAACTTGCGAAAATTTTCGGCGGTAGGGGGGTCTAGAAGAATAAGGCCACTCATAAACTTGAGCGTCCTCAAAGTAGTCAGCAGCGCCGTCTAATCTACTAATAATATCGAGTTGGTATATATCATTTAATCAATCTGCTATTGATTAGGGTGTAGCTACATACGTCATACACCCTCAATATCGACGTCGTATCAATTTACTTGAGGACAAGGCGTGTGTCTGATTGGATTTCCCATCAGCAAAAACGAACGACGAACTTGCTTATAATCTTTCATTACGTGTATTTAACCCCTCTAAGAGACCTGCTGTGCGGGTTGTTCGAAAGAGATACCGTAGCCCCTGGCACACAGGCAACTGAAGGAACACGGGTGGGTTTTAGTCAGTAAAAGTCTGACACGCCCTCCCGCTCCAGTCAGAGCGGGAGAAGTTATTTGATGATTTCCCACCCTTAAAAAAACCCCTCTAAAGCATGAATTTTCAAAAAAAAAAAATGCTTGCTTCGGTATGGAATTCTTGTGCAGAAGGTGATCAGTCACGATTCATACTAAGTTGGACCCAAAAGCAAAGTGCCAATAAATCGGCCATTTTAATTTTCACAATTTTGATATAACTAGTGTCACTCTCATAATTGAGACGAATCTTAGGACGCCTCTTAAGCTAAAATCCATCAATCCGTTTAGGCTACTGAGCGTTCCAAAGAAATATTCATACATACATACACATACACTCGAAAAACATAACTCTCCTTCTAGCGCAGTAGGCTAAAAATTCAAGAGTGATGTATTCCTACATTCATAATAGACAACGCTCTAATAATGTTTTTCCTCTGTCAATGATCTTAAGACATAATTTAGATTTAGATGGTTTAGTGTTATATCAAGACGCGACGATCCATAAGCCAGTTTTACCTTTGAACGTTTATCGGGAAGTACGTACCCTGCAGGTCGCACTATAGGTAATATAAAAAACATAACTCTCCTTCTGGCGCAGTCGGGTAAAAAACACTAAGTAAAAACGTAATTACATAATGCTACGTTGAAAGCATTTCAGAATATCATGTGGAAAGACAAGTTATTTTTGTCAGACCATTTTCCGTCTGCAGGTTTGTGTCAGTATCAGTTTATGGAATTACTAATGACTTTAACGAGTTTTCAAGGTGAAGAGTTTTCCTCTATTTCGAGATAAATGATAAATGTAACACAAGTAAAACAAACATCATTTTATTTAAGACTACAACTCGCCATAATGACAATTTAGATGTACAAATCAAAGGAGATAAGATTAAATTAGTGGACAAAGTCAAATTTCTAGGGATTAACATAGATGTGCATTTAAATTGGAAACAGGAGCTAGCTTCTATTGACTCTTCAATTTCATCAGCATGCTATGCACTCAGGAGCCTTAGAGATATGTTGGATCTAAAGCAACTAAAGGCTATATATTACGCGCTGGTAGAATCAAGGTTAAGATACAGCATAATGCTTTGGGGAAACAGCTATAGTTATAACTGTCAGAAAGCGTTTATTTTACAGAAACGGGCCATAAGGACTATAGTAAGGATCTCACAAAGAGACTCATGTAGAGAGCACTTTAAAGAGCTAGACATTTTGACAGTACCAAGTTTATATATATTAGTAATCCTAAATCTCTTTGCTAAGTATATTCATGAGTATGAAACACAAGAGGAACGTAAGATACGAGAAAGCACAAGAAGGAAGGATTTCAAACACAAAAGGGCACCAAATTTTAACGTAGCTAAGCATTGTTCAAGATATCAAGCAGTCGAGTTATTTAATAGGTTACCGACTGATTTAAAATTATTAATTTATAGCTCTCACTCATTTAAAACTAAATTAAAGGCCTTCTTATTGGAAACATGTTTATACTCAGTGTCAGAATATATGTCAAATTTTAATGATAAATGATAAAATATATATTTATGATTTTAAAGTCACTAATAGCTATGATAAATTATGTTTTTGACTTAGGACCTTGATGAATTTGTACTCTCAACTAAAAAAAAAAAAAAAATCTTGACATTGAATTTTACATGTTTACAGATTTAGATTTGACATTGTATTTATTAACATATTTTAAATTAACTTGACTATTAAACTAACTTTTCACTTCAATCAATTTTAACTAGGTTTTTAAATGTATTGTTTATGCATGTGATAATTTTATTTAATATGTAATGTTCGACACAATGTTAATTGTTTATGAATAATAAATGATGATGATGATGATGATGTTGTTTTTTTTTTTTGTGCCAAGTAAAATAAATAGTATCAAGGATAACTGGCTATAATGTTTTTTACCAAAGCCATAAAAACGATTGAAGGCTGTTCGAACATTTTGCAAAAGTTCATAAGAGAGCCTTTTTTTGTGGGCCTATCACCTGGCGGTTGCCACCACAACCAGCTACTCGTGTTACTGAAAACCACTACCAGAAGAGAAAATCCAATGCCCATTGATGGGTCGTCTCTCAAAAAACGACTTATTCTAACAATAACAACTTTTTTTATTCACAAGTCACTTAAGTACTTAATGTGAAGGTTACCACTAGCGCCATCTGTGAGAATTCACGTGAATTTTTAGCACAAGTTTGCAGGTGAATCGTAGCCACCGTAGAAGTGATCGTAGCTCCGTAATCACGCGTGGCTTTAGTTTAAACTACTTAGTTCCAAATATTGCCACGCACTTTACTAACCGCGTAGCCGACAATGGCGCCATCTGACTTTTTACAAGTCACTAGAACTAATTACATAGATCTTTTTTAAACTTGTTGTAAGTTAATTTTAATATCGTGGGCACAAACAGGTTTTTTTTTTTGACAATAATTGGGACGCTTAGTGACTCGAATGAGATACAGGGTTTAAGAGAAATCCTCAAATGTTAACCTAATAAGAACGACCGCCATATTGTTAGAGGAGTTAGACTGGGGAAGCCCGCGAATTAATTTAATTTTTCATGAAATAGTCATTCAATAAGATTAAATGAACTTAGCGGGTTAAATTGATGATTTTAATAATTATCATTCTGAAAAAAACTTTTTTCGGAACTAACTTTAATTTCGGCAGGCGGTGACAAAAAAATTCAATACATATCCAAAGTCACCGACTTCCCAAATTCAAGTTATTTTTCACTTTAAAGTGTTCCTCAAGAAGTTTTTTTTTTTTTTTCTTGAAATTAATACCTTCGTTATTAAAGGCTACAATTGGTCAGGAAAGGTTATGGTTAAGCTTTGCTTAGTGTAGACCAAGAACATAATTTACGAATGGGCACAAATGGTTTGCGTGCCCTAGGCGCCATTTTCTATTGATACGCCCCTGCTTAGCGTATCTTCCTTTTCATAGCAAATCTTTTCATAGTAAATCCCCGGGTCATGACGGCCTCAGCGTGGAGCACCTCAGGTATGCAGGTTCGCATCTACCCATGGTCATGTCTATGTTTTATTCGCTGTGTATTTCGCATTCATACTTACCGCCAGATTTTTTGAAAACAATTGTTGTGCCAGTAATAAAAAACAAAACGGGTGACTTAACTGACAAGAGTAATTACAGACCGATATATTTGGCAACAATCATGGCAAAAGTCCTGGACAGGCTAATTGATAACCACAGTGAGATATTATGTGGATAGAAGGACGCCGGTCTATGCCTGTTTCTTAGACCTGAGCAGGGCTTTTGACATGGTTTGTTATGATGTTCTGTGGAAGAAGTTACGTGATGCCAATGTACCTAAGGAGTTATGGTCCATTCTAAAGTACTGGTACAATAGGCAGACTAACCATGTGAAATGGAACGGAGCTCTTTCAGACCCATACACTTTGAGTTGCGGGGTGAGACAGGGGGGTATATCCTCTCCACTTCTTTTCAATCTGTATATAAATAATCTGATAGATGGACTCAGCAGGAGGCCTGTCGGATGCCATGTTGATGGAGTTTGTATAAATAACATCAGTTATGCTGATGACATGGTTCTGCTGGCTCCATCTATAAGGACTCTCGGAGAACTGCTAAAAATCTGTGAGACGTATGCTGCAAGCCATGGCTTGCAGTATAACGTGAAAAAGAGCGAGTTCTTGGTTTTTGCTCCTAGATGCAGGAGATCGGATGTGGTTCCACCTGTCACGCTTTGTAAGACTGAACTTCGAAGAGTCAGTGTATTCAAATATCTGGCGCATATAGTCTCCGAAACTTTAAGCGACGAATGTGATATTGATAGGGAACGCAGAGCGTTGACGGTCAGAGCTAATATGTTGGTCCGCAGGTTTGCCCGCTGCACAAGAGAGGTAAAGATTTTGTTGTTTAAATCCTATTGTCAGTCGTTTTACTCTAGCAGCCTGCGGACAACATATACGCAAAGGGCTGTCAATGCTCTGCGGGTGCAATACAATAACGCATTCAGGATACTGCTGAGACTCCCTCCGTTTTGCAGCGCGTCCGCCATGTTCATGCAGGCACGCACATATGGTTTCGCGGCAATTCTGCGCAAAAAGGCGGCGTCTTTGCTGCAAAGAGTGCGTAAGAGTAGCAACAGCATCTTGAGTGTGATTGCGGATAGGTATGACTGTCCCTTTTTTCAAAATTGTATGCGTTTATGTGTGAACTAACATAGTTTTAAGCACTAATTTTACGAACAAAATGGATCATGTAGTCTGAAATAAATAAATTATTATAATAATAATAATAGCCAATCATGACGAAATCCAAGAGGTTTTTGAGGAAACCAAAAATAGAGATTTGTTTAGTTAGTTCATGTTCTACATTTCGTTCATTTGGACATCAACCAACCCGTACTGGATTCGCGTGGAGGATTACGGCCCACTCCATCTCAAAAAAGGGGCCTGTAAAACCTGCACCCTAATTGCGTAACTCACGATTAATCTGTTTCGTTTTGAAACAGATTGTTAAACCATTGCTTCATATGTCCGAAAAATGTATCTGCTCAACAAAGTAAATAAAGCAATGAATATTGTTGAACTGTCAAAATGAAACCGATTATGATTAACCGTGTGTTACGCAATTAGTGTGCTGGATACGGTGCCTTTGGCTACTTTGTATGTGTGTATTTCATGCATCTTTTTTGTAATATGTGTTTTGATTGTACAGAATAAAAAAAAAACTTCCTTTTATTTGTTTGCCCCAGCAGTGGGAACATTATTATTTTACATTTGGTTCGTAACAAAGTTAACGATAACAGTTCAACTAGGTCAAGTTATGATAGCAGTGACCTTACAATCTTAAGACTGCGTCTAATAATAGAATAATAGTAAGTTTTATACTATGGTTGAGGTAACGCGATTTAGTCAAGAACAATACCGATACAATGCCGATTTAATAAAAAAATTTTTTTTTAATCCGACGGTAAAAATATTAACTTTCGTTTTTTTAGGGTCAAGGGTCAAAGGGTGCAAACGGGACCCTATAACTAAGCCTCCTCTGTCCTTCCGTCTGTCTGTTACCGGGCTGTTTCTTATGACCAGATTTCGAATATTCGGATGCATATTCATCTAAAGCCGAGGTGTTGGCTAATATAGAACGCGCTCTTTTATCGAAAAAATCTTAATTTAATGTAAAAAATATATATTATAACTAACTCACACCACCCCTTGTCTTACAGACTTACAGTCTACATACACATAAATATTACTTGCATCGGGGTTAATTTTAAATAAATATGCACTGAATGCAATCCTAATAATTTAGAAGTCGCTTCCATACTATACACCTGACTAGAAAGCTTTATGAATTCCCGGTGTTCCTAGAAACCCGGGACATAAAAAAAAATAAAAAATAAGAAGCCAGTGAAGCCACTTTCTTACTAAAAATTAACTTTAGGTAAATATGCATACGATTATCCGATCTCTACTTATGACCCGTATTAAATAGACAGTTGAAAATTTCAGTGTGTAGGTTTGGTGATTTCTTAGTGCCGCTATAACAACAACTAATAAAAGAAAGAGTTGAAAAAGAAACGTGTTTTGTTCGGCATTTGTTGGCTCGTAGCACCATGTGGTAATACCCTTCGTGTGTGATCCGACTAGCACTAACCCGGTTTTATTTGTTAGCTTCTCCTATCCCACTCTTGGGCAAAGGCCTCCACCCACTCCTATCTTTAGCGAGCTCGCACGTCCTCCTTACAGTCTGTTATGTACTCAGCAATAGTGTTTTTTTTTTTATTAGTTTTTGTATGTCAACAGAACACATTCTCTTTCTTTATTTTGTCTAATTAAAGCCTCAATAATAAACAACTTCGTATCTTGTCTACAATGTTAACTGACCTCAAGTTTAAGTTCAACTTTCACTTACAAAAACAATACAAGTTTTGTCTAGGTCTGAGACATTTTTATGAGTTTCTTGACACAGCCTTGCAACAAAAAACTTTATCTCAATAAATTATTATTATTGTAATCAAAATAACAAAACAGACGTGATACGGAATGAACTTTACTTATCAATTAATAGCGTCAAATTTATCTCAATACTGTGTTGTAAAAAAAATATGATACATATTGAATTTAATTATTTCAATGTATAGGTATACCACATAACACAATCACCCCTAATGGCCTCCTCTCTGAGAGAGGTAGGGCCGTAATCCACCACGCGGGCCCAGTGTGGGTTGGTAGATGTCACATGTCTTCGCATTTTTTGTTTCTAGGACATGCCGGTTTCCTCACGATGTTTTCCTTCACCGTTTTTAGAGCAGTGGTGATGAAATAATTTACACAAAGTAAAGCGCCTGTCTGGGTTTGAACCTACTACGATAACTCGTGAGTCGCGGCCGTTACCACACGGCAACCATTGCTGTTTTTCTTTCAACGTGTATACGTCAATGAAATTATCATACTGATTTCCGTTAAAAACTAAAGTGATTGATATGTTTATCAGTAATTGATTCAAATGATGAACCAACGAGAGTTTTAAATTAATTGTTTTCAATGTATTAAAATATTTAAATACGCCTGTCTGGGTTCGAACCTACGACCTATATAACTCGTGAGTCGCGGCCGTTACCACACGGCAACCATTGCTGTTTTTCTTTCAACGTGTATACGTCAATGAAATTATCATACTGATTTCCGTTAAAAACTAAAGTGATTGATATGTTTATCAGTAATTGATTCAAATGATAAACCAACGAGACTTTTAAATTAATTGTTATCAATGTATTAAAATATCGAAATACATACGTATAATTCTTCTATATGTCACTGAACTCCAAAACGGCTCAACTGAGCTAGATGATTTTTTTAGTGTCAGCTACGTTAGTCCTCCGTCACTGAGCGGATCAGGGTGACTATCACAACTTACATTATAAACCAGACACATCATCATCATCATTTCAACCGAAAGACGTCCACTGCTGGACATAGGCCTTCCCCAATTTAGGGGGTTTGCCATAATCGCCACGCTTGGCAGGCGGGTTGGCGATCGCAGTATGGTGGCAAAATGGATAAAGAATTCTGCTGCCCATTCTCTAGTAAGTCCCTTAGTCGCCTTCTATGACACCCACGGGAAGAGATGGGATAGTGCTATTCTTTACGTCCGGAACCACACGGAACACACGCACAAACCAGACACATTCATGTTTTATTTTGGTAACATCAGATTTAAACATACCAACCTACATTTACATGTATATCATTATAGCAACGTTGAGGAAAAATTTTTACAGGACATTTAAAGCATATCCATTTTAAGCGTTATCAAAATGATTCATAATGCAGCTTTGTTCATCATTCATCATCAGCGTATAAAGTTCCCACTGCTGGGACACAGGCCTCGTCTCGGTGGGAGGGATTGGGCCGTAATCTACCACACAGACCCAGTGCGGGTTGGTAGATGTCACATGTCTTCGAATTTTTGGTTCTAGGATAGGTATGCCGATTTTTTCACGACGTTCCCCTTCACCTTTTTTAGATCGGGTTCTAGGTCATGCCAGTTTCCTCACAATGTTTTCCTTCACCGTTTTGAAAGCAACGGCGACGAAATAATGCCCCATTACTCTCCCTCCTAATGCAGCGTAATCCAAGTAAAATATTATTCGAAAGAGGAAATTGATGGTTACACTGACAATGTTTTGGGTTCCTATTTGTTACATGTGTTTATTTTACCAACGAAACCTCGTGTATGCGTGCGTATTGTACAGCATGCGATTTTCTGGTTTGTGATTTGCTCGCAGGTCAACCTAGGAGGTTGCCGGCTGCTCAGTCACCTGTGACTGCCCCAATAAATTAAGGCCATGTTTAAATAGTGTCGTTATGAGCGATAATAGTTCTTATTGCAATCCGATACGTGTTAAAATCTGTTGTAATAAATTCATATGATAAATGAGCAAGCGTGTGTCGTAAAAATGCAAATAAAATCGTATAAAATTATATATTAACTATTTAATAATAAAATTAAATCATCCATCACTGAAAGCAGTTTGGCATTTGATATGGTGTATTTTTAATTATAATTGTTACCTATTGACGGGATAAACTGCTTTTAAAGATAATTAAGAAACGACTTTGATGAACTTTTTCTTGCAATAAAGTATGCTTAATTATGTTTTGAGTTAGATCACTGTTTGCAAAAAATACTTGAAAATATCAAACGTATATTTTTTGCTTTCAAAATTATTTACGGTTAAAGAGATAGGTACACTGCTTTAAAAAACACCTTTTTAACCGACTACACGCTAAGGGCACCTCCTGTAGGGTTACGGACCTCGGCTTAGGGCGTTCTTGGAAGAAGGCAGCCAGAAGCGGGATGGATCGGAATTATTATTATTAACGAACGAATTTAAAGCTAGACTCAGCGGCGTCGGCTGGCTCGATCAAGGTTCAGGGTGGAACTACCTACATGTCCACTGTCAAATCTGTTCTTTTACAACCCTACAGACGATGACAAAATTGTTCTAGGATAAGCAAAAAGTATTCCAAAAAGTTTGCTGGCATCGAATATCAAACAAAATTTTATGTACGCTCTGCCCTACGCTTACGTCTTTACCGACTCGCTTCGTTGCGCACCGTCACTTAATTTTTTTTAATAACCCACTATTTTCATTAGCAAGACCCATGTACTTTTTAACTAGCAACTGGCAGCTTTAAGGCTCGTGCAGGCTAGCGTGGCGCGACGGCCGCGTCGAGATACTCGTGGAACAATTTCTATGAAAACTTCATGTAATCGTTCTACAAGTGTCGCGTCTGTTTGAAGAAGCCTTTACTCTGTAATTAAATCCTCTTTTGTTGCCAAGACTATAATATAAAAGGTAAAACATACCGGTGTAATAGAATCCGCAGAAGGATCAGGCGAAAGCGGCAAGGGGTCATGCCCCTGCGCCATAGAGACTGCCACCGTCCCTACAAACACCGCCACAGCTAAGCAGACTGTCCTTTTCTTCAGCATCTTGACTCTGTAATGATTGTTAATGATTAATTAGTATTTTTAATCATAATGTCTTTTTTATTTAGCCTATTAATGATTTTATTTCTGTAAGAAGTTTTGTACAAACACTTTTACACGTGAATCATATTTTTTCAACTAGATGAGGTCGGCGTTTCCTATCTGATTACTCTGAGAAGAAAGGCCAAAACAATCTCAGAGGTCACAGTCTCTTTTAAAGTCCAGAAGCCGATCATGTGAAGACCATGTGGATTGGTGTCCGAAATTTTCTGTCAAGGACGGCCCAGAAACAAGTGGCGAGAAGACCTGGGCGCGTACCGTGGGGCTTGCGGGGTAGAGACACACATCAAGCTACCCCAATAGTTTTTATTTTTTTATCGTTTTTCAACCTGATTGCTTAAGCATAAGATTCATGTTCAATTAGGAAAATTTGACAGATTGGGGTAGCTTGATGTGCTGGCGTCTGTACCTAATTGCATAACTAACTAAAAGTAGAAATGTCTTTGATTTTGACAATTCAACAGTATTCATTGCGTTATTTACGTTGTTACAGACAAATTTCTCGACCGTTCCGTTCCGTTTCGTTTCATTTTTCCGTTTCTCCATTTTTAACATCGCACTGTAGATATCCTTCTACAATCTGTCATTTTGTCTTTCGTTTATAACGATATTTGTCAAATCCTTAGAAATGTGTACTATTTCAGAAGAATGTTTCTTCCCAAACTGTGAAAATCACACTGACAACAAACTTTCTACTCGACGGCCACAAAGTATATACGATTATCCACAAAATCATGTTTCGTTTAGAACGCATAACTGTATAATAATAAATAAGAAAACATAGCTATCTTCTCCTATTGTACATAATTTAGTCAATAGTCATGTCTATTCTTCCGTCGACAAATCGGTGCTCGTGCTAAGCCTGCTGGAAGGACTCAGGGTGGAGGAGGACTTTGATGACCATTAGATAAGATTATAGGTATGTTACTATTTTTTGTCTTAGAACTATGGCGTGTTATTCTAGCAAGAATAGCATCGTCTATCTCTAAGTAGAATAATAATTATTGTGAAACAGAGGTGACACAAAAACTAGTTCTGATAAAGGTGTTAATTTAGTTTATCTTTTTCTATTCAAAGTAGCGTTTTTGTGGCTTGAATGGCAAATTAAAAGAGCCAGTTACTTAATTGATTGAATTTTCAATCTAATCTGCCCTTTAATACAAAATCTTGGTGAATGAAAGTCATTGTTTCATTTTAGAAAATTAAAGTGAGCTCAACGTTCTCCTGCATTGCTATTCTGTAAAAATCTCACCGTGATAGCTTGGGTGAAGTGGGTTTAAAAAGAGCTGTCATTAGCATCAATCCCTAGTGTCAGATAGAATGACAGCTCACTTCACCAAAGTTCTCAGGGTGATATTTAACAGATTATATCGGCAGAACGCTTAACCTGACTGACGTGTTTGCGGAATAATGGAAGACGATCATGTCAGTTTGTCTGGAGTCGTGTGAGATGAGTGTAGTGTAAGTGAATGATGTCTAACTTTCTTGAACTAATGTAATTGGCGGATAGCCGTTTCTAGCTTTATGGGAGAAGCGCCAGAGTAGCCGGGAAAAAATTCAAATTTTCTTACATTTCTTGCAATTTGCATTTGCAGGTCCCTCCCAAATTCATTTCATTCCATTGAATACGAAATAGTCATTCAATGGAATACTGCCTCTAAGTTCATTTGGAACTTAGAATGATTATAATTATATACAGAAGCCAGCTCATAAAGCTACCCCAAACTGTCAAATTTCTTTGATAGATTTTCAACTTTATGACACAGGCATAAGGTTCATTTTCAATTGGGAATTTTTGACAGTTTGGGGTAGCTTTATGAGCTGGCGTCTGTACATATTTTTTTTTAATCATTTAAATTTCCCGGACTAGCTTGGCGCGGGCTTCCCCCTTAAAGTAATAAAATAAATAAGCCACATCCAAAATAATTTGACTGTTTCGAACCCTTGTCCATTCTCAAGAGTATTAAGTTGATAGCCTTGAAAAGTCTCTTCTTTACAAATTAAAATATATAATAACTACCGCTACCTATTAGGAACAGTATTAACTATTTAAAATACAATGCTAAGGAATTAGGTTTTTATTACATGGTGCACTGTAAAATGGAACTTAGCAATTCACATTGTCACATTAACGTTATTATTCTGCATGACATACCATAAACTTAGATCATAGATTTTACGGATTATCCCATCTATGCTAAGCTGTATTTTATCCAGATTATTATGGATTTAAGTATATGTGTTTGTAACTTAGTATGTATTGTATGATTCTTAATGAGGATTATGATTGTTAAGTTGAATCTAGTCCACATTTTTCCCATACAAACTTCGGAAGTGTACATCAAAAATTAAACATGGTATGGTTTTGTCTAATTTTTATATTGTCTGTACAGAAACAGAATACTAAAATGAAAAGCCATTAAAAAGTTAGGAGCCAACAGAGATTTGTTTTTCTAGCTAATTTAACCTAACTTTGGGCGTGATTAAGTAATAAAAGAAGTGTAAAATCTCCAAAATCAAGTCGGTGACGACAGAGCTCAAATATCGAAAATTTGAATAAACTTTATTGGTCATTGATTTATGCAGTGGTTTTTTTCATAAAACCCGCACTCAAATTGCGTAACTCATGATTAATCATGATCGGTTTCGTGTTGACAATTCAACAATATTCATTGCGTTATTTACGTTGTTGAGCATACGAATTTTTCGAACATATGAAGCAATGGTTTAACAATCCGTTCCAAAACGAAACAGATTATGATGAATCGTAAGTTACGCAATAGGGTATTTTCCAATTTATTAAAAACTAAGTATTCTAATTTGAAGATTAGGATGAAATATGTAACAGAAAAATAAAAGTAAATTGATTTATATAAATATTCTCAATTAAAACCGATTTAAACCAAATTTATTTTTCGTTGTTTTGAATTTACCGCCAAAACGCTCCTTACGATGACTTTTTATAACGTGACGTCAACTTTGTGTAAACTAAAGTAGTTAGTAAGTAAACAAGTGAGTGCCGTGTTTATAATGAACAAGATTTTTTATGGATAGAAAGTGAAATCACTGGTGTGCGGTGCCTCTGTGCACAAATACTTCTAAAACTGCGCCAAACTAAGTATTTGTACTAGTGCACAAAGCTGACGTCACGATGTCACGTGATAAAAAGTCACCGTAAGGAGCGTTTTGGCGGTAAATTCAAAACAACGAAAAAAGAAATTGATTGTAATCGTTTTTAATGGAGAAAATGGATTTAAGTAATTTTTTTTTTATTTTTCTGTTAAATATATCGTCCCAATCTTCAAATTAAAATAGGTTTTATCGAATTGGAAAATACCCTATTAGGGTGCTGATCTTCCGAAGGGCTTTTCTTAATTTTTTACCTGCCTGTGTTACTATAAATGATCCTACATCTCACTCAGTAACGTTGTGCGTCTAACAGTTCATCTCTGTCGGACACGAAGTCTGGTGACAGCGTGCTTTTTTAGCCAGGCCCACCAGTGAGTTCGAGCCCGCGATTAGATTGCCCTTATACTCATCATCATCTGTCTAGCCTTTTTCTAACTATGTGAAGATTAGATCCAGTGTAAACAGATGCTACTGAATACCAGTATTTTACATGGAGCAACTGTCTAACTGACCTCCACAACACACTTAGTCATTCGATTCCTATTGGCAAGAGTGGTTGTCTGGTAATCCCCAAAACTACTCATCTGATTTAAAAAAAATCCCTGATTGAAAGCTACACCATAGGTAAAACGGGCTGTTGTCCGCAACTCCACGTCAAAGCGCGTATTTTGCGTACGGGTGGGAGAATCGGTCATTCGATCCACCCCAGCTCCTCGAAAAAGGCCAGCAACGCCTTGGTGTTGCTGACAATCTCACTTAGGGTACCTGGGTTAAAAAAGCTACACCATTGGCGAGTGGCATAGTATCTTATACAGGATAAGTTTTTATCCAGTGCGCAAATTTTAACCATGAATTCAGCATATCATTCTAGACCCCCTAGCGCAGAAATTTTTCTCAACTATACCTATTGGGGTTGGCTTACAGTCTAACCAGATGCAACTGACTACAAGTATTTTGCCAACCGTCTATCTGACATCCACAACCATATTTGCGATGGTGGATTGGTGGAATTTCGACCAGAGAGTCGCTGTGAAGATGGGCGATGGTGGAAGTACTTCCACTGTCAAAGGTAACAAGTACCTACGGAAGCTTACTCCACTTAGGTTGAGTACGCTGTAACGTCAGTTGTTGACAGTTGTCAGTTGCAAGAGTTACTGGGTAACACCTCAGATTATAAAACAAAGGCAGATAGACCGCACGGAACAACAAGAGTGAGGCCAAAAAACCTATCTGCCTTTGTTTTATAATCTGAGGGTAACACAATACCCTTGTATTGTTATATGTTTTCAAAGACAGTTAAAAAAAACTTTTTAATAAAAAAATTGAACCGCCCAAAAAGTTTGGAAGTCGGGGACTTTGGATATGTATTTAATTAAATGTCACCACCTTCCGAACTTAGTTATTGCGGTTGGACAAAGCAGGTTTATTATTTTTTTAGTTTTCGGTGTTTCGGCGATCCAATTTTTGTATTAAGAAGTTTATATTTTATAATTTTTTGTGGCTATAATCTACTAATTTACTAAATGCTTAATTTTTGATTACTTTTTGTAATACACAACTCAGTATTAAAATCTGTGAGTAAACAATCAATCATCCCCTGTTTTCTTACCCTTAGAGTTGGAAATTTTCTTCGAAATTTATATGGGACCAACTTCTGGGTATACCCTTTCCAATAAAAAAAGAATTATCAAAATCGGACTACTCTGGAAAAAATTATGCGTGGTCATTCATAAAAAAAATACGTGTCGACTTGAGAACCTCCTCCGTTTTTTCGTCGGTTAAAAATCCTATCAAACAGCACAATACAATTCACAAGCTTTATTGTTGCTGTTTATAGACTATTTAACTCACATTTTATTTAAAGTTATCAGTAACACAATGAATAAATTATAATGTTTGCAATGTTAAAATCACCCAAGCTTGATAAAAATGAGTTTATATTAACATCACGCCTTGCTTTCCTGTAGGGTTATGCAGAGCCCAAAGGTGTACCTATAGTACACTCACATTTCGCCAGTTATGTATGTAACAGGAAGCGAGCCTATTGCTAGCAACAGGGCACAAATCCAGACTCTAGCTTGCTACTGAGAAATTCTAAAAACAAAAACCCAATAACACTTTGGCCAACCCAGGAATCAATCCCTTGTTCAACAGCTGGCTTACAACTACAAGACAAATTAGGCAGTCAACCTTAAATTTCAATATCCATTATTATATAAGCACAGTAAACACTGCTGACTATCAGAAGTGATGTTAAATTACATTCAAAACAGGTTTGTAGCCAATTTAAAATTTATTAAACTTATTACAAGTCAAGGATAAGGAAACAAAAATATGTTCGAAACTGGTTTTGTTTATGGGTAGATCAAAAATATTTTGCAACAAGTATTGTTTAATCTGAGAATTTTCAAGGATATTAGAAACGCAATGAATCATCTTTCTTATTAATTTTATTGGTGCCATAGCTTAGGTTTTTCCTACATCGTTGGTGCACTTTGCGAACACAGATTAGGTAAATAATATTAATATTCTTCAACTGTCTATGAAATGTAGTTTTGCAGTCCCACAATAAGCTCTTGTTAATTTTCATAATAATTTTGTTTATTTTAATTAAAGCTATGTGGTCAGAAAAAGCTTGTGGCACTTTACTAAGAACCTTTGAAGGGGTATAATACCTATTAGACTGTAATTTAGTGGTGGAGGTCGGATAAGCAGAAACTCAATGTGAATTACTGGTATTCAGCTGCATCCGCATATACTGTAAGCAGACCCCAACATAGCTTAGGAAAAGGCTGAGCAGATGATGATGAATCTTTACATAGTAGTCACTTTGCATGTTTTTTTTTTTTGAAGTTGGGGATATCATCAAATAACTTCTCCTGCTCTAGGTGGAGCGGGAGGGTGTGTCAGACTTTTAACCCACCTGTGCTCTATCAATTGCCTGTGTGCCAGGGGCCACAGTATCTCTTTCTAACAACCCGCAACCCTGGCAGGCATCGGCCATTGCGGACAGTTGGTGCTGTAATTTCTTTAAGAAACATGGAACACAACACGGAACACAACACGCCTATGGTGGTTGGGTTGTGTGTATGCTTAGCTCTTTTAACCTATGCAATTGATTTTAATGCAGTTTTCATTAATAGACAGAGTGACTAAAGAGGATGGTTAATATGTATAAAACACCGACCTCGCAGGCAAAGCCACTGGCAAAAGCTAGTTTACTATAGACCTTTGCCTACCTCTTAGAGAAATTATGTTTACCTTACTTAACACCAACAATAGTGTTAGCAGTCATTAATTAGTATGAAAAAATAATTACTGTAGTGTGAACACACATTTTATGTAAATTGGATACTTGTTGCCCGCAAGGCCAACACTCCAAAAGTGACTGTTTACAGTTTCAGCCACAAAAATACTGTTACCATAGAGACTAGAAAAAAAGAAATATGTAACTAGTTTTTAATTGCCGACTGTGATGAAGATTAATTAATTCACAATGTGAATTGATAAGGTTCCATTAGTGCTAATGAGTAGTTGATAAAATATTATTACATTATAAAATGTTTATAATTGCCTCTTTAAGTGGGAATAGCTTGTACAGGTGTTATTATGAATTGGTAATTACTATTTTGATGTTAACTGGTTATTCAAAACACAGTAATTTAATAAGTGTAGTGTTTTAGATAAAAATAAGATCAAAAGTGAAACATACATAAGTGCATTGATTAAAATATCTAACCAACCAACTGGAAAATCGCAGCAAAAATTCTTACAATAACTTCTTGAAACAATAGGCAAATTATGTTGTGAAAGTTAGGGAGGTGTATCCAATTGTTTCTAATATAAACAATGTTAACATAAACACAGCAGAGACAGCTAGCATGATCTGTGGCTCAGAATAAAGCGATAACAATTAATAATATACAGATACTCACTAACAACACCGCTCACATGAATCACGAAGCGCGAGTTAGATAACTATTGAATGCAGTTAACTTTAATGTTCATTGCTACCACGCTTAACGACTACACAAACAGGCATGACAATTCGCTATCGTAATAGTACCTTAATAACTTATTAATCGATTTGAATTCTTCACATTATTAGAATTTGTATAGCACGCTTTGAAACGTCACCCTCTGATCGTTCGACCGTCGACGTGAGTGTCAGAGAAATGTACTTACATTATGTTCGTATAATACGTGAAGGCGATACGCAGAAGTTACAATAAAAATAACGAGTAGTTATCTTTATTTCATAGCGGTGCCAATCAATTATATTTCAATACACGTTTTCTATAATAAGTTCAACATTTTCGACCAAAATCGAAATAAACTCGATCGAACTGACGTAAGACGTTCTAGTTGACATTGACTTTAGTTGACCGACTGACTGAAGTGACTGACACTTGGCGTAATGTTGTCTCGTACTTTCACTTGGTTCAGAAACAATAGATTGGTGTTAAAATATTTTGGTTTTCTTAGAATTTATCACAACAACAATTTCTAAACTTTCTGCACTGGGCTAGGCCTGTCCCGCAGGATGAATAGAAGATGTTTTTATGAAATTACAATTCAAGGTTCTAACAATGTAATAACCCTTAAAATGACCCACTGACCGAATTAATTATTGTTACTGTCTATTAAATAAAAGAACATGAGAATTATGTTCGTAAGACTCTTGAACAGGCCAGTCCTTTAGAGAAATAAACTTAAATTTTGAACAGTAAAGTTAAAACCAAAGACTGTACTGAAAAAATATTTTACCAAAATCAACCTGGGTGAAAAGGGGGTGGGAATTGGTTTAATAATATTAACAAAAAGTCTTTATCCTTGAAAATTGAAACTTGTGTGGTTGAAACTTATCACGTTAGGTAGATTTTGGGTTAGTATAATTTTGGCCATATAGATATGGAAGCTATGGAGCGGCAGGCTAGAAGAACATCATAGCATTTGTATCAATGAAATAGTCTGTGGGTGGTAGTTGATGATGTTCATAATGATGGGACTCCTTTTTCCGCACTGACTTCTCCACACCACAGCTCCACTGCTCAGACTGCTCATGGCTTAATTTATACCACCATCCGTCTCTTATTTCAGAACGAAACGTTGCGTTTAGTTACTACGTCGAAGCCGAAAACACGGAAAAATGAACTTACGCATTGCATAAATAACAAGTGTCAGACCCATGGGCGCATTCCGTATTAGACAAATAGTGATAATATCGCGAAGCCAACCAAAATGTCAGTACTAATGATCTGATAGCTCTTGTTGTCGGTACGTGAGCGGTTAAATGTTGACTATTCAATTTGGTCGGGTTCGCGATATTATCACTTTTGTTGCATTTCGGAACACGGCAAATCAGACACAGACAGATGTCAGGTAAAGTTTGAGGTTATGTGAAGCGGGGTCAATGTATTCATAACAATAACCAAAATACAATCAAAATGCCTCTTGATTACCGAAGATTCAACGGACCTGAAGACAGTGTATCATACAAGCGTTTCACTAAAGGCTATTTGAAGACCTACGATGAACTTTACAAAGAGTTGCTGGATGATAAAGAAGTTCGTAAAGATGGGCGCGCTTTGTCCGAAGCGCGTAGCATGTGTATGTTTTGTATGTACTGGTTTGATTTTAATTACCTATTGTGTGTGAGAACTGTGAATTGAACTTGAATATTGCATTTCAGTCGCTAGGACGGACATGGTGTCGCAAGCAAAGGGATCCTCTTACGTTGAACTGAGGAAAACAAAGGTCGTTTGCTCTGTGTTCGATCCGCGGGAAATCCCCCACCAGAATGAGTTCAGGTAGGTAATCAATAATACTTTTCTAGCCTATCATAAAACTGAGAGTAAATCACACTGTTGAATAAAAGTTTAGTAACTCTTACAAAGTTTTTCTGAGTTGTATTTCATTTACAATCATTTCTGCTTTATCTAAATGAAATATACTATTGTAACCAAGTAAGACAAGTAGTTTGTATTCC
This sequence comes from Polymixis flavicincta, assembly GCA_949987655.1. Lineage (NCBI taxonomy): Eukaryota > Metazoa > Arthropoda > Insecta > Lepidoptera > Noctuidae > Polymixis > Polymixis flavicincta. The sequence continues at coordinate 13,376,201 of OX465188.1, read as the reverse complement.
TCCTACCTTCATATTTCAAACTTTATTTTCAGTCAACTTGGCCAAATATTCTGTGAGGTGAAATTCGCGCCATTTTCGTGTCCACGCAGACGGCGACCGCACGTGCCTGACGCTGAAGAGAAAGCTTTGTCTGTTGCACTCAGGAAAGCCCTGGAGCCTACTGTGTGTAGACACATGTTCCCTAACTATCAGGTATAGATATTAATTTTCAAATTGAGAACATTAGTGTGACTGCCAGTATTGTGGAGTAGAATACATTAAGAGTGAAGATTCTGAAGGATGTATTGTACAGTCTGCCACATTCAGCTCTGCAATGCCAACCTACTGCATTTGCTAGTCATTGATTTAGATCAAGTTGATGTGAGAGAAGTATTTATACAGTGACATGACAGTAAATGCTCTGCCCCTGACGACCCACTGACCATTTTCCTTCTCAATGCCACTCTTGGAATGCCTCTAATCTAAAGAGTATTTTATGAAACTTTGCCAGTATTTGTACTGGCAAAGCAGTATTATGTACCAAAATTCAATAGTTATTGCAAAATTCCAAACTGTTCTTATGAATTTCACTTTCTACCAATTTTTGGCAACTGTCCAATGAAGATTTTGTCTTCAACCTCTTTGGTTAGGGATTTCTCTATACCTCCCATCAGCTCTAGTAACATAAAACATGCTGCATAGTCATTTTAACAGCAATGTCCGGCTTGTGATGTCTATAGCTAAGTTAAGCAATTTTTCCAAGGGTTATTGTATTACCCAATTACTGAGTTGTGAAGGTCAGATAGGCAGTCGCTCCATTTAGAATACTGGAATTCAGCTGCAGCCGATTAGGCTGAAAGCCGACCCCGACATAGTTGGCAAAAGACTAGGCAGATGCTGATGAAAATACCTACTAGGCTACAAGAACATTTTCTTAACAAGCTAATAAGCATAGACTTCACAGTTAAGTACCCACATTATAAATACGGTTCCGTGTGGTGCCGGACGTAAAGAATAGCGCCATCCCAATTCTTCCCAAGGGTGTCGTCAGAGCCGACAAAGGGAATGGGTAGCAGCGTTCGATATGCATTTTACCATCATACTGCGATCGCCGACCCGCCTGTCAAGCGTGGCGATTATGGCAAACCCCTTCAAATTTGGGGAGGCCTATGTCCAACAGTGGATGTCTTTCGGCTGAAATAATGATGATGATGATTATGAATACTAAAATACTATCATCTTACACAGGTTGATGTCTTCATATACATTCTGGAAAATGATGGAGCATGTTTGTCAGCTGCAATCAATGCTGCTGGCCTTGCCTTAGCAGATGCTGCAGTCCCGATGTATGACATAATAACATCCTGTTCGGTTGCCATAGTTGGGGACAAGCTGTTTGTAGACCCAACAGAAGCTGAAGAAAATTTAGCCCTTACTAGCCCAAAGACCGCAACGAATCATGGAGTATTAACACTGTCAATGCTATCCGAATTAAAACAAATATCGGACTTCACACAAGTAGGGTCTATGGACATTGAATGTGTTGCAAAAGCCATGAATATTTTAGAACTAGAGTGTGCAAGGCTTGTGCCTATGATGCAGAAAGTGCTTGTTGCAAATGTTTTAAAGTGTTTCGAGCAACGGAAGAGGTTGGAGACGGAAGCAACCGAAAGGGAGCAGCTTTTAAACGCCAAGATGGAGGAGTGGAAGAAATTATTAAATTTTGCATGAGATTTAATGTCTGTCTTTAATTTATTAACCTTATGAAGTACGTAACATGCTGTTAGATGGCAGCTTGCTCAACCAAAATAGATGTGACAAATTCATGTAGTAGAAAACCTTAAGATATTTCCATTTAGAAAATGGTAAAATAACAGAGATACTATCCTACTTAATATTATATATGTAAAAGTTTGTATATTTAGATGTTTGTTACTCAATCATGCAAAAATGGCTGAATGGATTTTCAATGAAATTTGGCACACATAGTTTGCAACCTGGAATAACACAGGATACTTTTTATCCCAGTAGTATGTTCCCATGGGATTATTAACTTCCACGCGGCCAAAGCCGCTGGCAAAAGCTAGTGGGTAATATTTTTGTATAGAAATCTGATCAACAACAGAAAGGGGAAAGACATTCATACAAATAACCGTAATTTAGACTTTTAATTTAATGAGGAACATTTTGCAACATCATTTCATACAGTATTGCTTAGTAGTTTTTAGCCACTTAGAAAATAGAACTTAAAAGTACATAAATACATAAGTCCATATTTTAATCTTCAGGCTTCTCTGGAGGAGGACCGCAGGGTTGAAGCATTTTTTCCATCAGATTGAATTTAACTCTAGCCTTTGACTCATTTTCAACTATAGCAAAGTAACTTAGCAGATCAGGGTGTCCCATGTAACTGCAGCATGAATCTCGGTGCTGATTGGTTAACCATTCATATTTCGTCGTATCTGCGTGCCCGGTACCAATGTATTTGCTCTGAAGATGCTCAAGTTGACTGTGGATGTTGTATCTTTCACCCATTTTCACTGCAAAAGAAGGTTTGAGGTTAGATTTAAATGTTTAATTAATTCTCCGAGGTCTTTACTGTATGTTCTGTGATTATATTATTTACCTGAACCTGTTAACTGCTTTCACAAATTGTATGAAGCTTGTCTTTGTCGTGAATGTTTATAATCCAACCAAAGTAAAGCGGTAAACAAATCCCGACGAAGTAACGTCAAAAATTGTTTATTTGACAGTTGAGGAGAAGCCTCAGTGTTGCCAACACCAAAAGTTCAAATTATCGAGTTCCCACGACGAAATTACCGTTTTGTTGGCAAAATTATCGTCCAAAAAAAACTATTTATACTCTACCGTAGAATAGATAAATAGAGCGGAAGGCCGTGTCAGACTTTTTCTGACTAAAACCCACCCGTGTTCCTTCAGTTGCCTGTGTGCCAGGGGCGGTGCCACGTTATTTCTTTCGAATAACCCGCACCCCTGGCACGCATCGGCGTTTGCGAGCCCCATAAGTTGGTGCTGACTTTATTGGTTACCCACGTATGAAAAACGCTGGCAACTTGACCATTCACACTGATTACTGGGCACGCCACGATTGCGGCGGTAAGTCCCCTGTTTGAGGAGTGGTTGGAGAGGTGCCATGGCGTGTTCACCTTCCGCCTGACGTAGGTCCTCACCGGACACGGATGTTGCGGGAGGTTCCTGTTTCGGATAAGGCGGGAAGAAACGCCCGGGTGTTTCCATTGCTTAAAATCACCCTGAGGATACGGTGGAGGTCTGCCCGGCTTGGGCGGGGCACCACCATGTCCTCATGGAGGTGATCGGTGGCAGCGATCTCTCGCATCCAGCCCTGGTCCAGGCCATGGTTCGGGGAGCGAGAGTGCATGGGTAGCCGTCACCTCCTTCAGCGAAGCAGTGATGCTCGCGAAGAAGAAGGCGGCGCACGTGAGGGAGAGGCAGTCTATGCGCCCTCGCGACCCTAGCCGCCGCAGGAGACGGAGACGCCCTGGGCGTCGGGAATACCAAGCCCATTTCCGGCCACCGTAGGCATGAGCTTGCGGACGGCGAATAATGGGTAGCTCGCTGTCCGGTAAGGACCAAGCCCAAGTCGATGGCGCGTTGTGTTTCACGCGCGCCTCAAAGTGATGTCAGCACAAAGTGACGGGGCCCGCAAGGGCCGATGCCTGCCAGGGGTGCGGGTTTGTTCGACAGAGATACCGCAGCCCCTGGCATACGTGCTACTGAGGGAACACGGGTGGGTTTTAGTCAGTATAAGTCTGACACGCCCTCCTGCTCCACCCAGAGCGGGAGAAGTTATTTGATAATTTCCCGCCCAAAAAAAAACCACAGATTCCTAATATGTAGCTCTTTCTGTATTCTGAGCTTGATTCTGACCCTACGTTCCGAGATACGATAATATCGATTTGAGCGCGCTCACATCCGTTCCGAATTGGCGTGAGCGCGATAACGATTTCCCGCGAAACGTCATACGTCATGACATGCGCCATCTTGCGATATATGACAGTTGGGCTGTTTTGTTTTGATTCGCATCGTATCTTTAACTAACTTTGATTTATTTGAAATAGGGTGAAAATATGTTTTAACGTTGAGTGAGCACTTTTATCGCGATCACGAGCGTTCCGTATTGATGACAAAAATGACGGTTCTTAGCTGTCAGAATCGTGATATCCAACTCGGAACTCAAAATATCGATGAGAGCGCTCACAGCGCTATTTATCTAATACGGAATGCGCCCTGAGTATGTAACAAGATTAAATTTTACCTATAGACCACAGACATAAACAGTAGCTAAAGACCTATACAGATGGTCTGTGACTAATAAAATATCCGAACGGACTAAAAAAAAACAACTTGGCGTTGAATCCCAGGCGCCATTTTCAAATTTGTTTGATCGATTGTTCTGTAGTTGCGAGAAGAATTTTACTTTAGAAATGTGTATTTTTAAATAGATTTAACTAGGATAATTGGTCCGAGGATTTAACCATGAATAAACCACCGAAACTAACGGCTTTAAAAGAAAGTGAAGAAAAAATGCGTAAACAAGCAAAAACTATAATACGACAAAAAACCTCAGATGTCTTGAAAAAACAAACGCATTTATTTATGCATGAGAAGGGATTAACTAAAATAGTAAGTTCCAATTTTATTATCCTATTGACTACAACTTTAAACCCCAACAAAGGAACAACTTTATTGTGGCTTACAGCCTATCTGTACCTACTGTTTTCGATTCACCACCGGTCAAAGTCAAAGTCAAAGCATTTATTTATTTCAACTAAGTTCTAGGGCACTTTTGAACGTTAACATAAACCTAAATTGGGGGAGGCCTATGTCCAGCAGTGGACGTCTTCCGGCTGAAATGATGATGATGATGATGAGGGCCCTTAGGAAAGTCACGAATACGAATTACTCGCAGGGCCAGGCGATTTTATGTGACGGGGTGGGTCGGGGAAGAAATTTGACGCAGACGAAGTTGCGGGCAAAAGCTAGTAATATTATAATTGTGGAAGCTTGTATATTTAGGTGTTTGTTATTGAATCACGCAAAAACGGCTGAACGGATTTCGATGGCATTTGGCATACAGATAGTTTAGAACCTAGATTGACACTTAAAATAGGTACTTTTTTTGTCCCGGTACGTTCCCGTGGGATAATTTCCGTCTATCACGCGGGCGAAGCCGCGGGCGAGGCCAATATTACATAAATCTTTAATACCTTTTTCAGCCTGTCCCTAAGAGTCCAAACCACGTAATATACGCTTACTACCACAATAATCAGCTAACAAAAATCGAAAACCTAGAACATTTATACAACGTTACTCATCTACATTTGCAATGGAACAAAATTACCAAAATGGAAGGGTTGGACTCATTGCATTGTCTAAAAAAACTGTATCTGGGCAATAATAGGATAAGCGTTGTAGAAAATTTAGAGGGTTTGAAGTATTTGGAAGAATTACACATAGAAAAGCAGAATTTGGAGAGTCCAGATGCTCTGTGCTTTGATCCGAGGACCCTCATTTATGTTGGTGTAAGTATACCTTTTTTTCAAACTGCAATAAGTAGATACGTTCTTTTACGAGAATTTCCGTAATCGGTAGGTACTGTAATAGTTGTTTTTTTTTTTTTTTGTTTTCCAGGCCTCCCTAAGAATACTAAATGTATCTGAAAACAAATTATCTGATATGACATGGGTGAAGCCTCTGAGACGATTGGAGGTGCTCGTGGCCAAAAAGAATAAGCTGCATGATCACCAAGTAAGTATCTGATTATATCAGAACTTGAAACTAGTACTTCTAGCATGCGCATTAACACATGTTGCTGGCATAAAAAAAATACCTGTTAAAACAAACATTTTCACAAACCGAGGATCATGCTTATCAAATTTTTTTTACGTTCAAAGAGCATGATTGGCATGTAATGCTTCTATGCGCTTCAGACCGTCGCTGATAACCTGTGCACACTGTTGAGTTTAGTGGAAATCAATTTTCTGGGCAACCCCATGAATAGGAAGCATCGATATAAAGAGACAATCATCGCGAGGTGTTCGCAACTACGTATGTAAATTCAAGTATTAATCTTATTGCATTTTGGTCTCTTGATATTTGTGAGTGGTTGACCAAAAAGGGACCTCAAGGGAAAATAATTGATTGAATATTCTGGTTAGACCAAAACAAAGCTAAAAGACCACAGAATTAAAAAAAAAAAACTGTTTCCAATCCCTCCAGGTCCCTTTTTGGTCAACCACTCACATTTACATCTTCGTCTTAATACATTTAATGCAAAAATATTTCTAGCAATATGACGTGATCTACTTAAATATTTATTGCAGGCGTGTTAGATACCATAGTCATTCACAATACGTCCAAAACCTTCATGCAGAACTTTGACAAAGTAGTCAGATTGCGTCAACTACATGAGAAGAACAAAATCGAGACAACCCGTAAGGGGGTAGAAGATTTCTTCGATCTTAATATGCTACCCGGGCCGAGGGCCCGCAGCGCTGTCTCTATTTCTGAGTTCTCTACTGACCAGAAGCCAAAATGTAAGTACAACGCTACAAGGTTATTTTGACACAAAGTTAAAATCGGAACTAATGACGCCATCTTGTTTTGTCAATATAAAAATTACGAATTTTTACCAACAACACCCCTGTCAATATCATCTAGGTGCCAAAATATCCTTACCGTTTTGTAGCACTCTTTAACCAATTCTTGTAGCCGTAAAAGAGGAACGAATAACGCTTTGGGCTATAAATCCAAGGTCTGTATGTAACACATGATTTGTAGACCGAAGTTCCCGCCTTTGATTGCAGTCCTCTTTTCATTATATCAAGGGGTATCGTATTACCCAGTAACTGGGTTGTGGAGGTCAGATAGGCAGTCGCTCCATGTTAAATATTGGTATTCAGCTGCATCCGGTTAGACTGGAAACCGACCCCAACGTAATTGGGAAAAAGCTAGGCAGATGATGATGTCATACGACTTAATAAAAGACACTGAGATTTTGCTAAAATTATGTTTATGCAACATTTCTATTGGGGCCCATGTGTTTTGCAATAAAGCTGCGTGCAATTATATTTGATCAAATTGTTTGCTTGAGCTATATGTTTTTGTTACAGTAACAGCAATCGATTCTACCTATGCGTTTATGCCACGTGCGTTCTGGCGAAGTCGAGGTACGCCCTCTCCCCGTGAAGGCATAGCGCCGCCGTTGGAACCTCCGCCACCTCCAAAACAGCCTCCACCTGAAAATGAAGGCATTCCTATCAAGGGAATATTGAAGAAACCCATGCCTATGAAATTCATTTGAAATAAACATACATAGTGTAACTTCAAATTTTTTAACTAGATTTTTTCCGCAAAATCACGTTCGTGTCTGATTAAAAATATTTCTTGATAAAAAGCTCGGGTATGGTTTTTCAAATGGTATTTGACTTCCTTTTAGCCGATTTTATGAGATGTATTAAATATCTCAGATCAATACAACAGTACTTTTTTATTGGTCTTAAATTAATATTACAGCTCTAAGCAGTGGCGTATATAAGTAACCGTAGGCCCTGGAGCAAAAAATTTACTAGGGCCCCAACTAAACTATTAAAAATCGTTTGTTCCGTGTGCGTCGTGTTCCGATTTCGGCGTAGGTACCTACTCCTAATTTGTCGTAATCCAGATTCGTCGTACTCCAGCTTTGTCAGAATACAGTCGACTCCGTAATAAAATAACCAAACACAAATTGTAACTTATTTTAATGAACAAATTAAAACTATTTTATGAAAATAAAATATCTACCTGTTACCGTAAAAAAACACAGACAGCGGCGGCACGCTAATAGAATATAATAGAATAGGGTCCCGTTGAACACCCTTTGGGTACGGAATCCTATAAACCAACAACACCACTTTCTTGACCGACTATACGTTTCATGACGAATCTGGAGTACGACGAATCTGCACCCTAATTGCGTAACTCACGATTGATCATAATTGGTTTCGTCTTCACAGTTAAACAATATTCATTGCGTTATTTATGTTGTCGAACAGACACATTTTTCGAACATATGAAGCAATGGTTTAACAATCCGTTCAAAACGATACAGATTATGATGAATCGTGAGTTACGCAATTAGGGTGCTGGTTTCTGACAAATCTAGAGAACGTCGAATTTGGAACACGAAGAATACGGAACAAATCTTTACCATTTTATCAATAAGTCAAAATATAAATATGTAGTTACATTTAAATACTTTAAAGTTGCAATGCTACTTTATCATCAGTTCTTTATTGTGCATATCAGGGCAACCATTGCTTCATATGTTCGAAAAATGTGTCTGCTCAACAACGTAAATAACGCAATGGATATTATTGAACTGTCAAAATGAAACTGATTATGATTAATCGTGAGTTACGCAATTAGGGTGCTGGTTCTACACGCAGAATTTGGAATGACTAATTGAATAAATTAATTAATACAGGTGTTGGTATTAAGGAATAAAACTAAGTAAGTACTTAAATCTAAAAGTTTTTGCTTTGCTTGATTGTATGTATGTAAAACATCAAAAACAATTTACTTAGCGATGTCATGTACAGACAGCACATCAAGCTACCCCAAACTGTTAAATTTTCCCAATTTAACAAGAACCTTATGCTCATGGCGTAAAGTTTAAAATCTAACAAAGAAATTTGAAAGATTGGGGTAGCTTGATGTGCTGGCGTCTGTACAAAGGTACTCGTAAACGTGTCTTTAAATCATGTTCTCTAGATAATACATGAAAGTTGGTCGTTTAGTTTATCCATAATCGTTTCCTAGCTTTAGTTTTCGTAAATGTATCAATGATTTCAGTTAAATCGAAACAGTCTAAAGTTGATGCGGCGTCCAGACGCGCGCGTTTGTAAATTCCCTAGACTCGCGCGCTTGTAAATACTTTATTAGCGTTCTAAAGTCAGCTGTTGAAGCGCGCGAGCCCCCTGAGCTTGGGGGCCCCGGGGCACTGCCCCGTCTAGCCCTCCGGTACGAGTAGCTACGCCACTGGCTCTAAGGCAGGTGTCACCGTGTCACCCATCCAACGCGAAACCATCGCAGCAATAACGCAATAATTCCACCATAACTAGTTCATTGTTCGACAAACGAAACTGCCTGTTTTAACCTTCGACCAACAATAGCAACATTGTTGATCGAAGGTTCTAACGTAGGTACAGCACCCTAATTGCGTAACTTACGATTGATCATAATTGGTTTCGCCTTCACAGTTAAACAGTATTCATTGCGTTATTTACGTTGTTGAGCAGACACATTTTTCGAACATATGAAGAAATGGTTTAGCAATCCGTTTCAAAACGATACAGATTATGATGAATCGTGAGTTACGCAATTAGGGTGCTGATTTGATTCTATCTCTTTCCCGCTTGATTTAGCTGATCCTGCTCGGAAGTCGGTTACACCTCCGCGCTTTTGTAGCGGTGCGGTACCGCGTTTGTTTCTTTCTTATCTGTGGTGATCGACAAGTCTCTTTTTTTTTGTTGTAAAATTTTGATTCATGAAAAACTGATGATGAATGATGATGATGATGATGATGAAGATTGTGAACACCGTTAGTTTATAATCTATCTCGCGATATTGTAAACTGTCGATAAATTGTGAACTGCATCACATTGCTTACTGACCTATTTGGTCAAAGCGAGCTGTGCGGCGCTGTGGTGCCACGTCGGCAGCGGCCGGTGAGTTCTACTTGTTAGAGGCAGTTATTTGACTATTTAGAGCGCAAGGTACTATCCGTCTTGAAACAAGTTCACAATTTGACGGACAAATTAGAAACTATCGAAAAATAGTGCGTATGGTTTTTGTAGTTTACAATTTATCGACAGGTTACAATCTCGCGAGATATATTTTAAACTAACGGTGTTCACAATCTTACGGTGACATGTAAATATAATTGATTAGTTAATTTATTGCTGATTTCTAACTTTTTTGGCGGTGCAGACAACCCAAGAAGCTTACAAGCGTCTTAAAGGTACGTACTATATACAGACGCCAGCACATCGAGCTACTCTAATCTGTCAAATTTATTTGACAGATTTTAAACTTTATTGCAAACGAGTCAGGTTAATTTTCAATTGGGAAAATTTGACAGTATGGGGTAACTTGATGTGCTGGCGTCTGCACTAATTCCGTGGTACCACCTTTTTAATTTTCAGTGGAAAAATAAGCTGAACGCAGTTGAACGCACCATTTTGCTGTCATTGTCTAATCATATCAGTGTCAATGTCAAGTCAATCAAATTCAAAAACCATGAAAAGGTTATGTTTACAAAGTGTTTACAAAAATGATTGCATGTATTTGTAACTCAAAAAGTTAAGCTCTAGAAAAAAACAGAAACCATGAATACCATACTTACTGCAGCTAACGAAATTTTAAATGAAGAATCATCAGGTAAATAATAACTTTATACCATAAAATCGTCAGAATAGAATGTCAACGATGGAGACCAACTGTTTCTTTTTTAATTCTAGCGTTATATTTGGGCAGTAGCGTAGCAGAAACAAATGATTTAGAGCCTCTGCAGTTCTATAGAGAATATGTGTCGAAAAATATCCCAGTGATTATACGAGGCCATTGTTCTCCTTGGCCGGCAGTGGCGAAGTGGAATGCTGATTATTTCAGGTAAGAAATAATCGTTTTGAAGCACTTTAAGCCCTGATAATCTGAATCCCGAAACTTAAACTTAATATTCTAGTAACGAGTGTGCCTTGGACAAAAAATTGAAGAATGGCTGTTGTGTTTCATTGTACTACTAAAACTGTTTTAGTGCCCATTATAAATTCTCTAGACCTTTCCCTTATGATGTATCTGTTTCTGAACCGGAATCAGAATAATTTTGAATGAAAACTTCTTTCGAAAAAAAAATATGCTCAACAACGTAAATAATGCAATGAATGTTGTTGAGTTATCAAAATGAAAGCCAATCCTACTGACTGGTAATGTGTTATGCAATAACCCCTCAGGCTAAGTGGCTAAACCGACCATTAGGGTACCTATTGAGAAAAAATCTAAAAATATTGAGATAGGTAGCTTAGGCAAAATGCAGACAGAAAATGGTAGTTTTAATTCATGAAATAATAAAATACATTTTAAAATTCAATTCAAAGATTTCTAGTTTTTTTAATCTGTTTTTGAACACCATGAAATAGTAGCTACCACGTTATTACGTCATATAACTGTTTAATCTAATCAACTGGCACAATGTTGTACTTTTATGATTTTCGTAACCATAGTCATTTTTATTGAAATAATGTCTTACATTCAGGAACAGCAAACCAACGATTAATCGTTTAAGTAGAATAATAACTATTTTTTATAATTATAAACAATTATCACATAAAATATCAGTGCATTTGTCTACACAGCAAACTGACGTCATATCCACAGAGCAATATGGCATCCACTGCGTCCAGCTATTTCGTCAATTTACGCGCGAAATTTGAAAACGTAAAATTTTAATGCATTTTTATGGCACTAATTGATTAAAAGTCTGACAACCAGTCTTACCAAGGGGTATCGTATTACCCAGTAACTGGGTTGTAGAGGTCAGATAGGCAGTCGCTCCATGTAAAATACTGATATTCAGCTGCATCCGGTTAGACTGGAAGCCGACCCCAACATCGTTGGGAAAAGGCTAGGCAGATGATGAATTGATTAAATAAAAATGTTGTTTTTAGCGGTTTAGAATCTAATTAGGACACTTTTCAAAAATGGGTGTAATACCCTATTCCCAAAACCCTATATAAATTATTATATGATTTAACTGATAATTAACCAACCAACTTTTTGATAGTTTTTCAACTTTGTCACAAAGGAATAAGGTTTATGTTCAATTGGGAAAATTTGACAGTTTGGGATAGCTTGACCTGCTGGCGACTGTACATTTTCCAATACCTACTTATCTTCTGTTCTCAGAAAAAAAATACCAAACAAGAAAGTGACAGTAGCAGTAACACCGAATGGATTGGCTGATGGTATTACAAGAAATGAGGAGGGAGAAGAGTACTTTGTCACTCCCTTTGAAGTTGAAATGACTATGTCATCTTTTCTAGATGGCTTGGAACAGAAAAAGTATGTGTTTATTAAAATTGTGGAGTTTTTATATACGTAAAAGAGTTTTAGGAGAGTTCATCACGTGAAGGCAAGCAACGTCGCATTTTGGATTTCGTGATTATTTTATAAAACTTAAATAAATAGTTCTTTTTTTCGGGCAGGTACTAGATCGTTGGTATTTATATTTATTTTTAACATTTACTCTGAAATAAAAACATTTAATCGTAATAAGTACTGCAAATGGAAAATAATTGACAATACGTCGATTTTTATGAGTACCTAAATACTAAAATAACATTATCAATAACAGTTTATAGGCAATCACGTAAAATGATTGCCTACAAACTTATATACCGACGATCTAGTAATTGGCTAAAAAATAAATGTTCTTTGGTTTAAAGTCAAATAAAATAATCACGAAAAATCATTTGAAATGAGACGTTGCCACACGGGATGGCAACGTAAAGCTCTTAATAAAACACCAACGTGTGTGTGGGTGTGTGTCCACTTCCCAGTAAAGAACAGCCAGTCTTTTCTGTAAAAATCTGATCAAGAAAATTTCAATTAACTTTTTTTCAGCCTGACCTGCAAATTGCAAAAAAGTAAAGAAAATTTGAAATTCGCGAGCTACCTTAGCACAGACGCCAGCACATCAAACTACCCTAATCTGTCAAATTTCTTTGATAGATTTTCAACTTTATTCCGTGAGCATAGGGATCATGTTCAATTGGCAAACCTTGACAGTTTGGGGTAGCTTGATGTGCTGGCGTCTGTACATCCACTTTAATGATTAATGACTATCATCATCATAACCTTTGGATAAAATGACTTTAAACTGTCTTACTTTACTTTTCAAAATAATCATTTCCAGAAAGAACTACATCCAGTATATTCAGAAGCAAAATTCGAACTTAACAACGGACTTCCCTGAGCTCGTACCAGATGTGTTGGCGGACATACCATTTGCTAGTGAAGCCTTTGACAAGAAGCCGGATGCTGTCAACTTCTGGATGGGAGATGAGAGAGCTGTTACCTCAAGTAAGCACAGCAAATATACTTATGCTGCGTTCGCGTTTTAGTTTCCCGACATGTAAACAAAAATGTGTTTTTTTGGAAAAACAACTTTAAAACCACATATTGCGCTACAACTTCAAACATTTAAAATTCAATAGTCCTAGTCATTGATTTGAAAAGACATCAATAAAATTGGCAAAACGATTTGAATAAACTTTACAAGGTGAATTTTCCATGGTGATAGAATGATCGGTGATCAGTTTTTATGACATCAGAACGGGGTCTATCCCTAATAAGCAGATATTTGCGCATATACACCAAGATTTGTGCCAAACTTGGTGTATTTGCGCAAATATCTGCGTTCTTTCGTAAATACAAAATTAACTTTATTTCAATGAGAATAGGGTTTATTTACACGTCCAATGGGCCTTATCAGAAGGCTAAAAGTCACCCAAAGGGCAATGGAGAGCGCTATGCTCGGAGTTTCCCTACGTGATCGAATCAGGAATGAAGAGATCCACAGGAGAACCAAGGCAAGCGACATAGCCCGAAGAATAACCAAACTTAAGTGGCAGTGGGCAGGGCATATTGTTCGCAGAACAGATGGCCGATGGAGCCGAAAGGGTCTGTAGTGGCGACCGCTTACCGGAAGACGTATTGTTAGAATGCGTCCCACAAGATGGACCAATAACTTTCTGAAGGCCGCAGGCAATCGCTGGATGCGGAGATCATAAAACCGGTCGAAGTATCGGAGCTTAGAGGAGGCCTATGTCCAACAGTGGACGTCTTTCGGCTCAAATGATGATGATGAATAATCAAGCAACGTATTTTGGCAAGCACACTAAGCTGGCTGCGTCTATAGAACAACATATTATTACATTAATGCATCGTCTTTCTATTTCAGTGCACAAAGATCCCTACGAGAACATTTACTGCGTGATAGACGGTCACAAGGACTTCATACTGATACCTCCCACTGACCTGCCCTTCGTTCCCTACAAGAGGTATCCCCAAGCCGAGTTCAAGCAAAACAATGACAAGTGGGACATTGTACCTGTGACCACTGATAGAGTGAAGTGGGAGGATTCGGAAATAGACCCTGTTTGTAATGAGGAGCTGGATCATTCTGGATTGCCTTGGATTAGTATAGGTGAGAGTTTTTCTTGGTTGCTTAGTAATAACAGCTGCATAGGTCGACAGCAAAACGAATACAGATGCGTTCTGCTCTCGAATTGCTCTCAAGTTTTTAAAAACTTTTAATCAAAACTGGTGCATTTCTTTTATGCACCACCTTAACTAAAATAAGAGTATTGCTGTCTCATACTGACAGACCACGAATGAAAAAGACAAATGACGCAATAGAACGGTCAAACTAAAAAAACGTATTCCAAAAAAAAAAAACGACTTCCGGAAAAACTCTACAAAGTGAAAAAAAAAAAAAATCGGAGGAAATTTGTTGTCATTTTTTGAAGAGTTCCGTTGTCTGTCTCCGAAACGCATCATCAGATCTATATGAAATTTAAATGGGACCATTTCGGAATAAACCCCTTTCGAAAAAGAATTTTGCTAATCCGTCTATATATGACGGTGCTATGGCCGAATGTATGTACTTACATAAAAAAAAAACGTCGAATTGATAACCTCCTTCTTTTTTAAGTCGGTTAAAACTACGTCTCGATTGCCTTGAATTTGGTGTGAATTTAAGCATGACGAATTTAGTTCTCGTAAATCTAAGTTAAAGACAGCTCTTATTTATTTCCGTCTCTTTCTTGTTTCATTAGAAGGAAAAAGATAGCAATAGCCGAAATTAAGTTTAGTTGATACACAATATAATCATGACCATTGTCTTACTTTCAGATCCTTTAGCCCCCAACCTAACAAAGTACCCAGAATACAAAAAGGCCCATGTATACTCCGTGCGCCTCAACAAAGGAGACTGTCTATACTTACCTAGTCTATGGTTCCACCACGTAAGACAGAGCCACGGATGTATCGCCGTCAACTACTGGTACGATATGGACTTTGATATTAAGTACTGCTATTTTAAGATGCTTGAGAAACTCTGTCAGAAGTATTGAAGAATAGAACGAATTGTCATATGATGCTGTTCATTTTGAAAGTTCAAACAAAATTCGTTGCTTTATTTACTTTGTTGAGCAGACGGATTTTTCAAACATATGAAGCAATGGTTTAGCAGTTTTGTTTTATCTTACGGATTGTGATTGTTACGCAATGATGGGGCTGGAGATTTGTTAACTATGGATCAAACTAAGTAAGCTAGTCATAAATATATTAAAATAATACGCGCGGATTTTATTACAGTATTGGAAATTGGAATGTTCTATTTACTAAGTAACATGTCTACAGATTTTAACGGTCAATATTAGTATATTTATACTAAGTGAGGATTTCGCCAATGATACTGAACGCGATCAGCACTTTTAACCCGCGTTCTAGAGATGTCAATACTACATAACAATTTTGAAACCGACAGCTCTTCAACCTTTAGATGATAAAACAAAGGCAGATAGACCGCGCGGAACACCAAAAGTGAGGCAAAAAAACCGAATACTAATGCGTCACATATAATGCGACGCTTTAGTGTATTTCTTTTTTTGGTTTAGATTATAAAACAAAGGCAGATAGATCGCGCGGAACACCCAAGAGTAAAATTATTTCTGAGTCTTGAACGCGGTTTATGGTCGATTCCTATAATTTAGTGGGTTTTTTTTTTGACGGTGGGAAATCATTAAATGACTTCTCCCGCTCTGGGTGGAGCAGGAGGGCTTGTCAGACTTTTACTGACTAAAATCCACCCGTGTTCCCTCAGTAGCCTGTGTGCCAGGGGCGACGGTATCTCTTTCGAACAATCCGCACCCCTGGCAGGCATCGGCCCTTGCGGACCCCACCAGATGTTGCTGACATCTCAGACGGCGCGCGTGGAACACAACGCGCCGTCGACCCGGGCATATGTTTTTTAACGTCGAGGGACAGTTGTAGGTTAAAATTAAGACTGTTGTATCTTTACCAATAATGCAGTAAAGACCAAGATTTATCTCGTGCGAACCCTACGATGTTAATCGAGACTACACAAGCCGGCTTGATGAGCTGATGGAAGCTGCTGAAAGAGCTAAAATCGTAGCCAAATTTTGGGCTGACTGTATTTAGATTGTTATCGACACGCTAAGAAGATGAATCACCTTCGCATAGTAGACCCCCCCATTTGGAAGTAGCTATCATTGGTAAAATTCGCTTACGAAACTATTTATTTGCCCAGTTTGGAAATAAAAAATGCTACCATTGGTAAGCAAAACGATCCATTTTTGGTTATAGGTACCGAGCATTAGACGTACTGATCTAATTTAGTTTTAATGGTGAAATTGGCCTTTAGTATCGATTTCGGTACCGCTGTGAAATTACAAATGTTGGTTAAAATATATATTACTTAAGGCAACTAAGATTAATTGACAGAAGATTGTTATCTAGTTATAATGTTAAGCAATACAATAGTGTATAATTATTAAAATTGTTTTTTTATATAACTTGTTAATAAAATCGATTAAATGTATAATTATTAAAATTGTTTTTTGTATGACTTGTTAATAAAAACGATTAAAACGACATTGCACATTATTTTATTAAACATAACAAAACCACACAAGAAATAAATATGATTGAAGCTGGCTTTATGCTTCTTGACGCCTTCGTCAGGCCCGTCATGTGGATGTTCTGAAATTAACATATTATACTTATAAATCGTTAAACTTATTGTTGCTGTTCTTCAGAAAGATCAGGGCCTAGAGACAAAATACATTTCTGTTGGCTCAATAGACAGATCTCTTGAAAAGACCTTGGAGCCCTTGTTCCGCTCTATCGCGTCCTTTATGCGGTCCGTATTTAAACGGCGAAGGTCGCTTTCCAAGGACTTAGATATCTGTCTATTGAGCTGTCGGTACTTTAGCGTGTCGTCTGAAGACTGCAGGATCATTTCACGCCTCTCCTCCATTAGCTGCAGAGTAGGATCAGAGATTTTCTTTTTGCTATTAGTACGACGGGTCTTGAATATCTTAGACCCGACCGTATGGACAGTTTCGACTAAGTAAGGTCAACTCCGACATTTTGAATGAGCTTTTCACGAATCAAAAAAAAAAAAAAAGTTTCGGTTTGTAGACTTGTCGATCACCACAGCAGGCTGTTGGCGTTCACGCCAAACGCTACGCTAAAATGTATGAGAATGACATTACCTGCGGAAAGGACACGACGTAACCTTTCCGCAGGTAATGTCATTCCCATACATTTTGGCGTAGCGTTTGGCGTGAACGCAAACAGAAATGTGTTTTGTCTAGGCCTACTGGTACGCATTGGTCGCAACCGGCGGCGTGAGTGTATGACCAGTGGCCCTAGTGTGAGTTTCTTTTAACCATTACGATTTAACTCATCGAGCGCGTTCAGCGGTCTGGATGGCCCTAGATTGGTGAAGGACCAACCAGAACGTAAACGACGTGTTGAAATTCCTATTGAGTTATAGAGATAGGTAAGCAGAACAGGGTGTAAGGTTCACTCGACCTCCACAGAAAAGGGAAGATCCTCCGAACATAAGGGTGTTGAGTCTGATGGACTACTGCCCAACGATTGATGTCGGGACGTTGTATACAGCGTGGCAGGGCACATCGACGAGCAAACTGAGACCATGTCATCATCATCTGCCTAGCCTTTTCCCAACTATGTTGTTGTCGGCTTCCAGTCTAACCGGATGCAGCTTTGCACAAGCTTTCGCCAGCGGCTTCGCCCGCGCGGAACTTTCATCCCCTATTTAACTCCCTTAGGGGTTGAATTTCGAAAAATCCTTCCTTATTCCTTGTCTACATTATAAAGAGAACCTCTGTGCAAAATTTCAGTTTCCTAGGTCCAAGGGTTTGGGCTGGGCGTTGATGAGTCAGTCAGTCAGGACTTTTCTTTTTATTTATGTAGATAGATAGATGGAGCTACTGCCTATATGACAAACTGAGACAATGGATTCAACATATGATTCTAGATGTCAATATGCAATTTCATGGAAAAGTGTAATATATACGGCTATGCGGTCAAAATGGCAGAACATTTTTTTTTTATAACCTCAGTAAAATTTCGACTCAGGGGGATTCAGAATCATAAACTCTGGATTCACAATGGTAAAAGTATGTGCGATGTCCCTGCCCTATATAAGCTAGTGGTGCGGTAAAATTTGCTTGCGCGATGCAGGAAGTTGAGCGAGAGTGATGCGTAGTTCACATGTGGTGTTGTGGATACCCAGAACGTTGACCTCGATCACTAAATCTCTACTTCAGAAATTATAACATTACCATTGTATCCGGGTACACGTTGGACCGTGGCGTGATGTAGTCCAACTTGCAGAGGCCGCGCGGCGAGCACATCCCCACCACGTTCTGTGACACGCACACACTGCCTGGCGGCCACGCGCGCAGTGACGTCTCGTTGCACACGTAGCCCTCGCATAGACGGACTGTCACGTTTGCTGGAATGGATTAAAAAAAATAGATTTCTTGAAGAAAATTTGGAGTCTGTGTCTGACTTCTCATCTTCTCAATCAGTTTATTATAAAAGCATTTTTTTTCAAAGATCTGACGGCTGCTGGGGTTGCTAGCAGATTGTGCTCAAGACGAACCTAATTTAAATAGTTTGAAATATCTCCCACTTTATTTTCACCAGCACTTGTAGTTAAAGTTACACAGCGTAACAGCCACACGGATCGATCGATCAGGTTAAGCTAAGCTTGCCGCAATTGACACGTGGATGGGTAACCATCTTTACAAACCAAGACACCTCTGTGCCTCGGAAACGTTAAGCTGTTGGTCCTGGTCAGAGGCTCGAAAGTCTGACAAACCAGTCTTACCCAAAGGTCGTATCGTTAAGGAGGTCAGATAGGCAGTACATACTGGTATGCAGCTGCATCCGTTTAGACTTGAAGCCGACCCTAACATAGGTGAGAAAAAGTTAGGCAAATTGAGTTGCAGTTAAAGTTATCTTGGAACTGACTGTATCGTTGGATAGTTCTAGTGGTTGCAAGCCCAAGTGTCGAGTATATGGTCCTAGTTGTGTGCGATTCCCAAACGGGTGAAATGTTTTTTTGTTTTTTTTTTTTTTGTTTGGGAAGTCATCAAATAACTTCTCCCGCTCTGGGTGGGGCGGGGGAGGGCGTGTCAGACTTTTACTGACTAAAACTCACCCGTGTTCCTTCAGTTGTCTGTGTGCCAGCGGCCACGGTATCTCTTTCGAACAACCCGCACCCCTGCCAGGTATCAGCCCTTGCGGACCCCATAGGGTACCTACTCTTCAGGAATTTCTCAGCAGTAGCTCGGGGTCTGATTTCTACCCCAATTAGGCTCGCCCCATAACGCGACACTTAAAAACGACTTAACAGCATGTGGTTCCTTCGGGTATACTAACGTCCTACATAGTCTTCATCAGGCCAGTAGTCCGGTAGCGGACTGTTACTGGCCAGCTTCTCCCGCGCCGCGTCTTCAGCTGGTATGCACTGATTGCGACCTCCTCTCACCGGTACTTCGCAGCAAATGCCGCACATGTTCAACTCGCCTAACAAGGAACCCTTAAATCAAGAAAATTAAACTAGGGTATGTAGTAGCTGAAAGTGTAATTGCGGACGATTGCCGTGGAAAAGTTTATATTGCTCGACTCTAAACATAATCGATGGTCTATCGAAGAAATCAGAAGGCCAATTCTTACTTCAAAATAAGTATAGTCGCAATCTCATCTCAGCGACAATGTCAAAAAGTCATCAAACATGTGGGCAAAATTAGGTGTGCATAACTCCAGCTTCCTCATCGTGATATAATAATTCTACCCGTGCCAATATTTGAGGCTTAATTGGTGCAATCAAAGCTCCCAGTGGTAATTTAGGTGCCAAAAAACCTTCGTTAATATGAGTCGTTTAGTGTGTGTTAGCTGGATTGACGTCACCCCCGCTTCCTCAATCAATACAGGCAAACCGGTGAGGTTAGGGCTTTGAACTATAGTCAGAAAAATAAGGCATAGTAGTTAGTTGCAGTCTGAGGACATATATGTTGCTAGCAACGCTGCAAAATATATTATGCCTAACTTGGGTTGTTCATGAAATGTAATGTTTTTGTTTGTTGCAAAAGCCGCGAAAAATTTCGCAAGCTACTAATTCCTATGAACAGACAGAGCCATATTGGCCGATTGGTATCCTCTTCCTTTCAAAGGTCCGTTACGCCCAAACTTCGTTCTTACCTGATATAGTCTACGAGAGAGTTGGCTCTTAATTTTCTTGACGCACTGGCACTCCTTGAGTCCCAGCGTGGCGCACTCAGCCGCGTGGCAGGAGCCATCCGGTAGACACCGGCCGTTCAAACCACACCGGCAGCTCGCCGATAGCACTGAACACGTACACTCTTGGTCTTGGGTTCTGCAGTCCTGGAAAAGAAGCGCCGGTTTTAGCACCTGTTAAACGTCCTTAAAAAATAAGGATATAGGCATAGCGACCATGGCAAGATCTACCTTAATCCAGAATACAAAGCATAGAGAAGTAGGTACCTACCTACTCAAATATTAAATCCTGACAGATAACAAATAATACCACAGTTTCTACCAAACATACCTAAATCCATAAATATGCGGGAATAAAGTCAAATAAACAACGAAATCAAAGGCCAAGGTCCACTTTAGATTTCAATTATTCCAATTTGGGTCGCTACGCCATCGGGCTTAGTTCATATTGATTCAAGATGGCGGCTTTTGGCCAAACAGAATTCGCAGATGGCGTGAGATGCTTACAATCATCTAACCGGCACGCTTCGGCATTAAGGGATGAACAATATTTAGAACTGGGATGAACCTACGACAAATAATTGCATGGAATTGTGTCTGTAATGTTTTGGGGCTTTAGTATCGGCACGAAGTCTAGTCCAGGCTGTTTGCGAAGGACTACCAAGATATGGGGCAGAAGCTGTATTTTACGAAGAAAAATTCCACTTCGTCAGCAGTTTTGAACTATTTTGGCCATCATTAATGAGTTATCTTGAACATGAGTTTGACCATGGTAACCCATTCAATTTAAGGTGGGAATCGTGTTAAGTATCCCAATGCAATCACAGCTTAAAACATACTTAACGCTTAGATAATAAGCTTCTAATGTCATTGTAAAAATAACTCCGTCAGTCGGTAATATACTATTTTAAAACTGAGCACACTTACAGCTCTTACAGGGCATGGCAGTTGTATGAAATGGAGTGCTAATATGTGGGCCAACTTTTCATCAACTGGTTTTCCAGCCGGTAACGGCCGACGAATGTCTGGCGAATGGTCTAGTATCCAAATCCGTCAACGAAGATACGGGCCCGTCAAATACTTCAGAAGAAAAGCTACGACTGATAAATTAACTTTTTCGGATGGGAATAAACACATGGGCCTCGGTAAGGACAACTGTCAAAATCGTGCTGTCATTGATTCTTAGTATACGGATTAGGAAACGCAGGTAACTAAGGTTGAAATTACGTACATATTTCGTGCTTGAGAGAGTAGACCCCCTGATTTCTTTTTACTATCTCGACTTAACGCATTAACCGCGTTCGGCGCTCCGATTGGCTCTTCACCAATTCAGACCCAATCGAGCGCCGAACGCTGTCGATGCGTTACTATAAGGGCCTATGATGGTGGCGTGACTCGACTATCAGAGTAGAGACGTCAGGTGTGATCAAAGACATTAAATTATTTACTCTCTTTGGATGTGAAACTTAGTGTAACTCTTAGTATAACAACCCTACATTATATGTTTGATCAGGCGGCTTTTAAAGTTTTCAAAGAAATTAAGTAAGTACACATGGAAGCTACAATGTATAGGTACAGAGGCCAGCACATCAAGCTACCCCAATCTGTCAAATTTCTTTGATAGTTTTTCAACTTTATAACAAAGGAATAAGGTTTATGATCAATTGGCAAAATTTGACAGTTTGGGATAGCTTGACCTGCTGGCGACTGTACGTAATGCGCCATTGTGCATTTGAGCACTCCATATCTGCATACTCTATGTTTAAAGAATACATAATTATGATCAGTCTTCTTTAATGAGGAGCTCGCTTTGCACTATCGGGACTAACAGGTGATCCTATTGATAATTGTGCCTTTTGTTGCTATGTGTCAAAATATAAGACAGTTCGTCAGGGATGGGGCAGTCTCAGTCAGTTAGGACTGACTCGTTGGTGTAGTGGTCGCAAGCGCTACTGCTGAACATGATGTCCTGGGTTCGATTTTCAGCTCGGTCAAAGTGTAATTGGGTTATTCGATCTGGAATTTCTCAGTAGCCGCCTGGAGTTTGGATTTGTGCCCGGTTGATGGCAATAGGCTCACCCCCTACCTATTACATGGGACTTAAACATAACTGGCGAAATGTGGAAATGTGCGGGGAATCAAGGCGTGATGTTATATTATTTTAGGGCAGTCTTATTTTCCAAAGACGCAGCTACAGCTTAGGATTCTTAGGTATCGTAAATGCCCAACTCGATATGCGAGGGACCTAGGTTTTCATTCAGCCCTAATACGAGTTGAAGTTCGGTATTAAACCGATCGACCTACACTGAAAGTGCTAGATCGGTTTAATACCGAACTTCAGTCTCTTCATTTCTTAGTTTTTACTGATAAGGGAGCGTCCATTAATTACGCGAAGGAACTTTGGCGATTTTTCGACCCCCACCCCCGCTCTGGTGAGATGTCGTGAGATTTGGCTCGATTCTCCCCCCCCTCCGCATAATCTACAGTGAGAAATTTCAAATACGTGCTTATAGTATCAAAACGTTAATCTGTGCCTATTTGCGTTGGATTTATGCGTTGCATTTGGCTGGCTTGGCTGGCCGGTGGCGGTTTAACTATCGAGGAGCTACTGTGCTACTTTGTGGCGTTCGCATAACCGCGATAAATATTATTTTGTAGGATTTACCCATATTGGCGGAAAAACATGTTTTACATAATTTAACCCGGTTTTCTCGTAATGTTACATTGTTTCTTTGCAGTTTTTTTTTTAAATTACGTGATATTTGCGTAACCCCCCTCTCCCCCACATGAGATTGAGTGAGATTCGACTTGACCCCCTCCCCCCCTAAACGCCTCACGTAATTAATAGACGCGTACGTATCTAGATACCTACAATGAAACTACAAATTAATGAATGGATTTATTACAAATATACATAACAACGATTCTCTCCATAAAATACCATTTGAACACGTTAATTTAGTATTCAAAACAATTCTAAAAAAGTATAAATCCACAGAGTATAAATACAAACTTACAATGAAAGAAAACAAAAATACAATGAACGTCAAAAATAACATTTTACATAGACAACAAGGACGATGGATATTAGGATTAAACTACTAACAATACCACTCTTTAGGAGGTCTGCTAGCTGGCACTTGGCGGTGCAGCACAGCCCCTGGGATGGATGGCACATCGCTGAAGGAGCTACGGAACACCCTTCTTTGTGTAGCGTGCTGAAATCCAATTTTAAACTATCATAAGTTATTTTTAGGTCTGCTCCATCAACCACAAACGTGTAGGTCCTACCTATCCTGTAATTTTCCTAGTACTGAGACCAAAGAAATATAATAGGATATTATGGTACAAGTGTGTTATGTTGGTGATTACCGCTGAGGAGCCATTGAGACCCTCGTGTGCGAGTACGGTAATCATCAATATTCAATACACACGTGTATCATACGACGTTTTTCAACACACTTGTGAAGAAATGTCGGGCGGTGTACAACATAAATCATTTTCTTCATAACTAGTACTTGTAGACATTTTAATTGATAAATAACGTTAAAGTTATATTTGAGTGATCTATTTAAATACGAAGTTGCATGAAATGAGCAAGCAATAGGTACAGTCACGGACTTTAATTGATGAGCCACTTGCCACAGTTCCTATTTTAGCCGTGTAATACAAATCGGGTTTAGTCGGTTATACTCGTATATAGTCCACAGTGACAACCCAAAGTCAACCAATTGCAGGGCTAGCAACCGTAACCTAGCGACAATTGTTTTAGCGTAGTGATAGTAACGTTAGCGTACGGAGAAATATTATGATTGGTCATTTCGACATCGGAAAAACTCGTATCCACGATTTTATCCAAACGCGTAGCGCCCAAGATAACGTTCATGACAATCATGATAACTGTTGCACATAAACATAAATAACATCTAACTGCCGCCATCTTGGAACAATTGATCACGAATTTTATTTACTATTTCTGTTTTGTAGTTGACATTTCAACTGTCACTGTCTTCGGATAGGTTTTCAGAAATAACGAGTATTTAATGAGCTCTAATTCAAAGGAGGTCAGTATCAAATAGATTGGATAAACGTATGCAACAGTGTATTGACGTAACATTCATTGACAACTTATTAGTCAACGTTCAACCTCTATGAATAAGACTATCTCCGATTTCATCTTGTTTCTGTAATCTCGTGAGTGCATAAAACTGCAAAATTGAAAAGTTTAAAAGTGGCTCATCAATTAAAGTCCGGGACTGTACATTAATTTATTTGTACTATTGAACACGACCTTTTTTGTATCGGAACTTTTTAAGAACAAAGCATCTCAACCAATAAAAAAAAAACCTATAACTCACTAGTGAATGGTGGATGGGAAAAGGTGTCATTATGTGCCTAATTGCGTGGTGAAATTAGAGCCATCTCATGAGCAAGTGTGTTGAAAAATTCGTTACATCTATGGCTGGGACACAGGCCTCCTCTCGTGAGAAGGAGTGGGCCGTAATTCACTATGCGGGCCCAGTGCGAGTTGGTAGATATCACATGTCCTCGAATATTTGTTTATAAGGTGCCGGTGTCCTCACAATGTTTTTCTTCACCATTTTGAGAGCAGTGGTGATAAAATAATGTACACTATGTAAAGAACCTGTCTGGGTTCAAACTACGACCTACAAACTCGTAAGTCGCCGCCCGTTACTACTGGGCCATCACTGCTCCCTATAAACGAATTGAATAAAACATGATTGTTTTAGGGCTGATAACGTTTATCTGAAGAATAAATCGAACAGTTTCGCAAATTTTCTATACAAAAGCTGTCAAACCGACAAATTTATTCCTCAAATAAAAGGTAGCTGACTATTGAAAAATTAGCCCTTAGACGCGTCAAAGTGATCACGTCGCCGTCAAACTTTAGTACAGACGCCAGCCCATCAAGCTACATCAATCTGTCAAATTTCTTTGATAGTTTTTCAACTTTATTGCAAAAGAATAAGGTTCATCTTCAATTGGGAAAATTTTACAGTTTGGGATAGCTTGATGTGCTGGCGCCTGCACCCTAATTGCGTAACTCACGATTCATCATAATCTGTATCGTTTTGAAACGGATTGTTAAACCACTGCTTCATCTGTTCGAAAAATGTGTCTGTTCGACTACATAAATAACGCAATGAATATTGTTTAACTGTGAAGACGAAACCAATTATGATCAATAGTAAGTTACGCAATTAGGGTGCTGTACCTACTGCCAGTGATTTACCGGCAATGTCGTGTCTATTCCGGTACCAGTGGGTAATTGCAAAAGCAATGGGTTAGCAATATTATTCACAATGATTCAGACTATGATTGAAAAGTGTGTTGCGTTATTAAGGTGTATACGAACTGTACAGACAGTAGGTACCTACTTACCTACTTATTACTGAACATGGAACGCGTTTCCTAGTCGACTGGTTCAAAGAACAAATGTGTTAATTCTAACGCTTAGAATTCCATTGGTGCTATAGAAATAAAGAATTAAATCTTGAATCTCAATAAAGAAAAAGAAGCAAATGAATCTGCTTAGCATCCTCCGCATCCTAATTAATAGAGATGGTACAAAAAGAGTTAATATTTACCCTTCTTCGAAAACCAGAGCGCCTCCGCTACGAGGGGTGCAGCAGGGATCCTTGTGGATGCACCGGGATGGCAGACCACAGTCACAGGATTCACCTTCTTCTACTATTCCTAAAATAACATTTATTTTTTGTTCACGCGGCAATGCTTATCACGTATATTCAGTATTGAGCTTTTTGCTGATCCTAAAACATTGTTGAGATTCACCAAATATTTCTTCCATCGTACAGATTATCTCAATTTGCCATGGCATGATCCTTTATTATCATTTAGGAAAGCAATGGACCCCATAGAAACCAAAAAGCATGTAAATTAACATTGTCCTTCTTACTGGTGCGTGTTACTTTCGCCTACACAAGTGTCTTCTCTGACAACCAGAAGGCCTAATAAAAACGTTCGCAGTGTCATCTCGGCGACAATCGAATTTAAAAAAATTGACAAAAATGTATTGGAATTATTGACAGATTGACACTGAGATCAGACTGTGAACGTTCTTAAAATTACCAGAATTGCCCCTCTGATCTTTGACAATGGAAACTCGTAGAAAGCATAAGCTACCTATCTCCTATCACGACAGGTCAGGCCCCGTATTTAAGTGTAAAGGCAAAAGCAGGAATATTCCTGTGAATAAACGAAGGCCTATAATCAAATTTTTTGCTAAGCGTCAATCCTGGAGACCTGGAGTCCTGGAATTTTAGAAAACCCTACCGTTCCCACAATACGGCCGATCCTCTTCCATCAGACAATAGCTCATGCTGCTCAGAGTGGCGGCAATTAATCGTTTGCTGCAAACCGAGAACTCGAAGTTCAAGCCATTGACAGCCGTCGAAGACTGGGAGCCCATGAGGTAACCACGACACTCGGGGTTGGGGAAGTTGTCATCGTGGTGTGCTCCAAAACTGTGGCCTGGAACAGAGAAGAATCTGATGTAGTTGTAAACAGTGGTGGTAGAAAAAAACAAGACGTGTTTTCGTGTATTTTGTTAAAGTGACTAGAGGAAGAAGTTAGACGGGAGGAAGCAAGTTCATGCCAAGACCGTCAAGTCGTAAACAAAGCCGATTCCTGATGACTTTACGTTTGTTGCTGGAGGAGGTCTGAAGCACAAGCTAATGCCAAACAAATGACAAGTAATGCGACGAAGATGCTGCCAGAATACTGCAATTTAAACTTTTACAAATAGGAATCAGGACTCGTTTCTTTACCCATCTCATGAGCAAGCGTATACGAGCAACAATCCTCTCAGAAAAATGGCAATTCAAACTTGCGTATTCAAAGATATAGTGAAGAAAGAAAAGTCGTATTACGTAGTTGCCAACTGAGTTGTGGAGGTCAGATGGGCAGTCACTCTTTGTACTGGCATTCAACTGCATCCGGTTAGACTGGAAGCCCACTCCAACATAGTTGGAAAAAGGCTAGGCAGATGATTCGTACAGAAAGAAGAATAAGACACGTTACCCATTTCATGAGCAAGCGTTAGAGCGGCGATTCTCTCAGGAACTCTGCCCGTCTCCTCAGTGGTGGCGTGTGCTATAGCCAAGGTATTGAAAGAGCGGCCGTACGCACGCCGGTCGCACAGACCGCCTGCTGCTCCACCCATACCTCCACCGAGAGATGTGAAACTGAAGAAGATATGGAAGAAAGGGTAGAGTTAAGAGAATATTATAAAAAAAAATACCCCCGAGATCAGCACTCTATGCCCACGTTCAAACAGCGTTGACCTGTAGGTGGAGGACGAGGTTCTGAATTCGTCTGTCTGCATAATTTTACATGTTCATCGAAATTTTCGTCAATTGTAATTTAACAGTGGAATGTTGGCGTGTCATA
Source organism: Polymixis flavicincta (assembly GCA_949987655.1). Classification (NCBI taxonomy): domain Eukaryota; kingdom Metazoa; phylum Arthropoda; class Insecta; order Lepidoptera; family Noctuidae; genus Polymixis; species Polymixis flavicincta. The sequence goes on along the minus strand of OX465188.1, from coordinate 13,348,349 downwards.
CCGATATTTTACTTTAAAATACCGTCCAGTACAGCGCTGTGTGAACGCCCACTACATCCGCACTGCAGACCTAGACAAAACACGTGTCTGTTAGCGTTCACGCCATACGCTACGCCAAAATGTATGGGAATGACATTACCTGAAGAAAGGTTACGTCGTGTTCTTTATATTTCCCATAGGTACATTTTGGCGTAGCGTTTGGCGTGAACGCTAACAGAAATGTATTTTGTCTCTAGGCCCAGGATCAATCAATCTCATTTGTCTTCATGTTAGCTGTTTTTTAAGTTAACCATATCACTTGAAGAAGCTTTCAGAACTTGAGGGTTGCGTATTTAATAAATCATTTAATACACGGTTTGGTAGAAAACCTCGGAACTGTGTTGAAAGCTCATTTTACCTTAAACCCAAAGTCCTATTATGAAACGCGTGTCCAGAGAATGCCACTCCAAGGCAGACCTCAGAAAGTCGGCGCAGTCTCGCGAACCGCATGAGGTAGGCGCGTCCATCGATCGCCTTATCTTTGAGGAGGTCGCCGAACACACGCTTGTTCGTATCGTCTGATGTCAGCACCAGTATGTATTTTACTGAGAAACCTGAAGAAAAGTTTCCGTTCAATATTCTCTTTTTTTATTTAATTTTGTTCTGCGTAGGGACTGCTAAGGGACAAGAGCAGGTCCTAGTGGTAACGGCCGTGACTTACGTGTTGCAGGTTCGAACCCAACAGGCACTTTACTTTGTGTAAATTATTTCATCACCACTGCTCTCAAAACGGTGAAGGAAAACATCGTGAAGAAACCAGCATGTCCTAGCCTAGAACAAGAAATTCGTAGAGATGTGGTGGAATACGGCCCACTCCCTTTCACCGAGAGGAGGCCTGTGTCCCAGCAGTGGGATTATTATAGGCTGATTATGCTAATGCTCGGGACTAGTACTACGCCAGATCGTGACATTCGTTTCTTTGCTCTTATTCAAGTTAGCCAAGGTGTTGGTCCACTTATAAAGGAGAAATCATAAAGGTTTTACTTAGGACCTAACCAATGTTATCAGGGATCCCATCTTCGTTAAAATCCGCATTCCTAAATATAATATCAGCTTGAGCAACTGCATGCATCATACGTCGCACCACATGGTTCAGGCTCGAGTTGGCGTCTTTCTCGTAGAATTCTTTATCAGCCAGGAGTAGAAGATCACAGATCCTCGCGCGGGCCACCCCGGGAACTCTTTCTCGTTCTTCTATCCGGAAGGGGAAGTAAGGAACGCGTTCTAAGACATTGTACTGGAAGAGAAGATGAGCGCTTAGATTTTTGAGAGTGGGGTCCTAACATTATTGAGCGAAACGACTCAACGAGGTTTGCTACCTTCTACGATGTTTTGGAAGTCTGACTCCAATGACAATGAGAGATGGGTATACAGGGTGGCAACATCGACGTGCATTCTGTTACCATGGATACAGTACTTAATTCTGAAATAAAAAACGTGTTGAATTCATGGTTACAGTTTTTGAGACGCTTGCATCTGTCATCGCCTTCGGAAGTGTACCTTAAATGAGTTCTGGCAGCAGTGCCCATGATACAGGCAATGCAATCACTATAATAAGCCATCATCTTCACCTGATCACCTGAGCATGATCGCGTCGAGACCGGGGTGCTGCCATGTTGTCGTTTTCGAATGCGCCGAAGAACTTGTGTGGGTCATCCTTGCCATAAGGATCCGCGTGAAGTGTGCGGTTACCTGGTGAAAGACTTTAATAATTCCACCTGATGCTAGGTATTGACAGCCTCACTTCACCTAAGTTGTACGCTGTTTTTTTTTTTTGGAATAGACCGGTAGATTTAAATTTAATACGTTTCTACATCTTGTGGAGAGCAGTCAAGTGGTGGCCCAGTAACCTCAACCCAAATCCAGGCTTTACTTTGGGTAAATAATTTTTTAATACAGTTGCTCAAAAAGTGGCGTATTGCAGGGACGTATAGCGTTCGGGATGTGGGCTATTACATACTAGTGCTTTTATTTTACCTTTCCCGAACTCGTGCGTTCTCTTTCCCAACTGTCAAAATAATGTCTATTAAAAAGAAAAACCAACCATGAAGTTTTTACTAAAGAGTTTTTGTGATTCGTACAAATACGTATATTTCTGAAAAGAAGCTACTATTTTATTTCAATATCAGATTTAATGATTTAATTGAATGAGTTAGGTTAGGTTTTCATATCAATAAAAAAAATCTACTGAAGACTAAGCTGTATGGGCATAGTTCCCTTTGCCTATCAAAATGGGTGAAGAAAAAAAAACTCTGCTTATATTCTACGGTTGGCGCCATTTTCCAGAAATTTTCTTTGCGAGTTTAGTTGTTTGTTGCACAAAATGAGTAATTTCGACCCTATTTTTTTTGAATTAACACCACCGGAACTCAGTATAATGGCACAAAATGCTTCGGAGAAAATTTTACCGGAAAAGTCAAAAAGTCGTTACATACTAGTATCTACATACGACGAATTTATTGCGTGGAGAGAAGATAAAAAAGCAAACAGTTTTTTAGAAAATGTTATGTTGGCATATTTCGATGATAAAAAGTATGCTGAAAATAAGGAATAACGTGGATATAAGTGAATACCCAAAATTAAATGCTTTCTTAAAACGACAATCAGATCAGACGGTTTTACAAGCAAAAAGGCGAAAATATTAACATCCAATGAAGTGATTGAACGAAGCTCCCGATGATCTTTATTTAGCCGTAGTTCGTCCATCTACCTTCGTTGATAATGATAATTCATCAGATCCAATTCCATCAACTAGCAAACGCTATTGTATGACAAATATACATGAACAATCATACGAAATTAATAATATTTTGTCTCAAACAGTAAATATGCAACCTAAAACTTCCCCAGTTAGTATAAAAACTGTACCAATTTCAATGTACTGTATGTGTACTATAACTTTTATAGGAAATAAATGATTAGTTAGTTGAGTTTATTGTGATTTTATTAAATTGCTTCATTTTTTCGCAACTGTATTAAAAATAGTCGTTCAGTACACCTGCGGAACCGTCATTGCAACTTGTTCCGACTGTCAACCCTCGCCTTCGGCTGCGCCTTGGCTCGGGTAGACATTTGTCGGAACTCTTTGCAATGACAGCCTTTCCGCACTTGTAATGAAATATACTATAATCACCACTGCTCTCGAAATGGTGAAGGAAAACAAAGACAGGAAACAGGCATGTCCTAAAACCAAAAATCGAAGACATGTGACATGCATGTGGCCCAGCAATGTTACCAACATTATAGGCTGGTTATATAGGGTACAGACGCCAGCACATCAAGCTACCACTAACTGTCAACTTTTCCCAATTGAGCATGAACCTCATACTTATGTAATAAAGATGAAACTCTATCAAAGAAATTTGACAGATTGGGGTAGCATGATGTGCTGGCGTCTGTACATCTCGTAGAAACCTTTATCATTGTCACAACAGCAGATATTGAAAGATTTTTCTTTTTTGGGAATCTTTGTTTCCCTATTCTTGTCTGTCCTTACTTTGTCACATTTATATGCGACTAGGTTCTGCCTGCGACTTTGTTCGCGTAGAAGTCGTAGGACACCACAATATACTAATTTATGAGCCACAAATTGGTAAATTCCTTTTATGCTACGTTTGTAGTTGTCATCTTAAAAAGTGAAGGGTGACGCGAGGGTCTTCTAGGTTTTTTTTTAATTATAATGGAAAGAGGCCGAAATACAAAGTTTTTAAATTCGGCCAAGCCGACCAGGGTGCTTACTCTCGAATATAGGTAATTCCGATAGATCGACATTGGAATTGTCAGTCAAACGTCAGGGATTGGCTAGACTAAATCCCCCTTATTACAAAACGAGGTTTTTCTTTAGGTATGGTTTAAACCATCGAGCCTGTTTTTGAAATAAGAACCTAACTGACATCGAAATACAGCTCCTTTTACAAAAGTGACAAGTTAGTCCAGTGCTAAATTGTCAGTTTTGGAAAAGGAGCTGTAATTCTATTTCAGTTCTAAGTTCTTATTTCAAAAACAGGCTCGATGGTTTAAACCATACCTAAAGAAAAACCTTGTTTTGTAATAAGGGGGAGTGAGTCCAGCCAATCCCTGACGTTTAACTGACAATTCCAATGTCGATCTATCGGAATTATATTCCAGAGTAAGCACCCTGACATGTTGCTATAGGAATTGTGGGTGTAATATGCGTTAGTAACAGTTCCTCCTATTTAATATTCCATTTCATATTAACTTTTCCAAATTACGAATTCGCAAGTGGGAGTTTGAAAATACTGATCCCAAAAGTTTATGTTATCATACAGTTGAGGCTTTGGTGGAAAATATTCTCAAGGTCAGAGTCGGACGGTTGAGTTTCAAAAACAACATTTATTTTTGTATTAAAATCACTGTAATTATTAAGCGTCATTAAAAGTTAAGGCTTCATAAATTAAGGTTGGAGAATCGCCAAAATCTTGCTGTTGTTACCTACTATAGGCGAAAGACAGAACTGTAAGACGCGGGCTGGGTGGAAGGACTAGCAGGCTTATCGTGACGCTTTCTATTTCTAGTCTACCGTAGAATAGAAATCGCTTGTCTACATTTCTCGGTACAAATTTGTCTACTGTCTACACGGAAACCTCATTTTTATCTACTGTTCCATCGAAATAACGCTTCTCTACGGTTTTCTCGCTAAGCCTGCAGGGTAGTCCGCGAAATTCAAATTGTCTTACATTTTTTGCAATTAGTAGGTCAGTGTCAGTCTGTATGCTGAACAAAATATGATTCGCGACCGTAACACAATATGTATTTACAGAATTATAATCATTAAAATTATCATTACAACCCTCTAAGTTTGTTAAATTCCATTGAATGATTTTGTCATGAAATAGTCATTCAGTCAGTGTCAGTTTGTCATTTTGACAGTTCAACAATATTCATTGCGTTATTTACGTTGTTGTGCAGACACATTTTTCGAACATATGAAGCAATGGTTGATTAGCTATCTATTTCAAAACGAAAGAGATTATGATTTATCGTGAGTTGCGCAATAAGGGTGGTGGGTTAACAGGTAGGTACCGACGCCAGCACATCAAGCTACCCCAAACTGTCAAATTTTTACAATTGAACGTGAACCTTAAGCTTATGTGATAAAGTAGAAAATCTGTCCACGAAATATAACAGATTGGGGTAGCTTGGCGTGGTGGCGTCTGTACGCAAGAATCCATAAGATAGGTACTATTGATGATTTCTGAATGTCGCAGCCAACATATCGAATGATGTGAAGCCGCCCGGAGTTTGGATTTGTGCCCGATTGATGGCAATAGGCTCTAAACCTATTGCAAATGGGACAAGCGAAATGTGGGTGTACTAGCGGCCAACATTTCGGGGTAACAAGGCGTGATGTTTTGTTATATTGTAAAAATAGACAATCAAATCAACTCAGCCTATCGGAGCCTAGAGGCCCCAAGCTGCGCCACAACACTATCTTCCACCTTCCGCATCCACTCTGTCCCAGCCAGCTTTTTAAAGTCGTCGGTCCATCTAGCTGGTGGGAATCCCACACTACCCTACGCGTAAAAAGGTATTCAATAATATTCATATAAAATAAATAACAACCCATGTGTAAAACTCCATAGAACTGATGGTCTTCGCCGATGTATCCTTCAGCGGACCCTGACGACGGGTCCATGATGGGGTACCCATACGCCATGCTGATGTCAGCCAGCGGGTAACTCGCGACCAGGGTCTGGATGTCGCCGTCAGCACTCTGAAGGCCTTCCTCAGGGGTTTCAGGCGCTAGGTACAGGGTTGAGGTACGCGTTGTTAGGTGCGAGGCGCCTGCAATTGATAACCTAATGTTAAACTTTCCGGTTACCCAAATTTGTAAACGTTATGATTACGATGATGCATGATCAGGGGCGTACCAATAGAAAATGGCGCCTTAGGGCACGCATCCCATTTGCGCCCCTTCGTAAATTATCTTCTTGGTCTACACTAAGCAAAGCTAGGTCGCATAACCTTTCTTGACCAATTAGAGCCAATAACGAAGGTATTAATTTCAACGTGCTAAAAAATCGCTTAACTCGTCAGATTTCTTACATACTTAGAGATAAAAGTGAAATGGTTTAGTGAAGATTTAAAAAAAAAAAAAAAAAATTGGCGAGTTCTTGCGCCCCCCTTCGATAGGCGCCCGAGGCCCTTGCCCAGCCTTTTTTTTTTTTTTTTTTTTTTTTTTTTTTTCCAGCGAAGAAAATGCCTAACGCATACCACGCCGTCCGGGGAGACGACGTGGTTATGTGGGGCTTGCACCCACTAAAAACTCCGCTTGTTCACCTACTTGCGCCCTGATGGGTGGGCCGCGAGAACTGCTACGTATGACATTCGCGACCCATCCAGCGTAGCCCATCTCTGAGCACCCTCTTCTTTTCCCGCCTTCGGTTTCCTTCCTCTTACGGTGGACATCACCACAACTCCAGGGACCGTGCAGCGTGGACAATAGAATCCCCGGTCTATCGCCCGCTGACCCCTGTTATGGCGGCATCAAGTCGGCATTTCGCCGCCTGCGCCGTCCTACCCTCCTGCGACGAATCGGGTCAGCGAGAGAGTCTGTCTCCCTGATCCGCTCTGCCGCTTCCTTCAGCGAGATTACGTCCTCGCAAAAAGACGTAACCGCCACCCAAGCCCTCTCACTGCCGACCATAGCCTTAACAACGACCGGCAGTGACAGGTCTTCCCCAATTTCTGCCGCCAGAACTCGGCGCTGCACCTCCCAAGCAGGGCACTGCTCGAGAGTGTGCAGGGCCGTGTCCTGGCTGCAACCACACTGGTGACACACGGGAGTCGCCTCCCGTCTTGCCACTGTGTGCAGGTATTTGCCAAAACAGCCATGCCCCGACATTACCTGCACTAGACGGAAGGACAACGTCCCGTGTCGCCTCCGCACCCATTCTTCTAGGATTGGCTGGAGAGCCCCAACAGTCCAGTGACCGGCGCTGGGAGTCTCCAACCTCTCCGCCCATTGCCTCATGATGGCAGTCTGCGCCTCTCTCCGCCATCTCATAACCACTTCGGGCAGCGGTCCATTGCCACTCTCCACCCGAACCTCCACGCTTCGGTGGTAAACTTCGGCGAGCACTCGCGCCTCCAGATCCCACGGGGGCGTTCCCGCTAACGCGAACGCCGCTTCAGCCGAAATAGTGCGGTATCCGCGTATCACCCTGACCGCCATGACTCTTTGCGGTCTCCGCAGCTGAGCCTTGTTCTGGGCAGTCAGGGAGTCCGCCCACACTGGGGCGCCGTACAGGGCCATCGAGCGCACCACCCCCGTGTAAAGCCGTCGGCAGTTCGTACTCGGTCCACCCAGATTCGGCAGTAGCCGACTCAGAGCAGAAGCTGTGCCGATCAACTTCGGGGCAAGTCGGGAGAAATGCTCGCCGAAGTTCCACCTACGGTCCACGACCAGGCCTAGGTATTTCATGTGACCCCGCACCATGATTAGCTCACCACCCAAAGTGATGGAAGCGCCTGCTGGTGGTCGGCGGCGGGGCGCATGAAACACCAGGGCTTCCGTCTTGTCTAGCGCCACCCTAAGACCCAGCGCCTCGATGCGGTTGATGACCAGGGATGCACCCTCAGTGGCCAAGCGCGCCGCTTCCTCAAAGTTTCCTCCCCGGGCTGTAATCAGAGTATCGTCAGCATAACAAATGACGCTCAACCCGGGTGAGAGAGCACCACGAAGGGCCCAGTCGTAACCTACGTTCCACAGGAGTGGCCCTAGGACCGACCCCTGCGGAACACCACACGTTATAGGCCTCCGCACGATTTGCCCATTGCATCCCTGGTAAGTGGTAACTAACGCATCGCCCTCTCAAATAGTCTGCCACCAGCTGCCTCAAGTATAAAGGTACCCCATGAAAACGGAGCGCCTCTCCGATGCAGCCGAACGGCAAGGTATTAAACGCATTGGCGATGTCTAATGACACCGCCAACATTACCTTCCCTTGCGTTACCGCGTCCCTCGCCTGGATCTTGAGACGCATAATGGCATCCACGGTCGAACGCCCGCCTCGAAAACCGAATTGAGCGTCCGACAGATTTGGGCCAACCGTTTCCAAATGCCGGACGATGCGGGTAGCGAGAATTTTCTCTAGCATCTTCCCCACCTCGTCCAGTAGCACTATTGGTCTGTAAGCCGAAGGGGACTCCGTGGGCCGTCCAGCCTTTTTTAGCAGAACCAGACGACCTTCTTTCCAAGGCTTAGGGAACTGTCTTGACGTCAAACAGGTGTCGAACAGTTCCCTAAGTCTACCCTCCATCGCACCCAGCGACAGAGCCAGTACCTTTGCAGGCACCCCGTCCGGCCCTGGGGCGGTGGTTTTTGAACGCGCCCTAAAGATCACTGCCGCCATCTCCGCGTCTGTGATCACAGGAGTCTCCTCTTCCGCATCCTGATCATCAACTGATGGGGTCATCCTCGGAGGCGTGTACCCCGCCTGGCTCGGGAAAAGTGCTTCCACGACTTCGGCAAGAAACTGAGGGCGGAGGGATTCCGTTAACGGGGGGCCCTGGGAGTGAAGTTTATTTCTCGCCGCACGATATGGGCGTCCCCAAGGATCTCGGTTTAGACCGTCCAACATCTCACCCCTCGGCTCTTGCCCAGCCTGCCCCAACCTAGTTACGCCACTGTGCATGATAACCGTAGGGTAATTTCGTAAGATACTAACAACAACTAATTAGTTAACCACATATACACTCCAAGGTGGAATCCTCTATGGATCTCCACCTGAGCTGGTTATCCTTACTTCGGCCAACCTAATTCCGGAATCAGCGGGGTAACACACTAACAGTAGGAATGGCTTTCCTATTGACAGTTCAACTACATTCATTGCGTTTCTTACATAGTTGAGCGGACGAATTTTTCGAACATATGAAGCAATATCCTTCAAATTGATTTAGATTCTGACTGATACTGCATAAAGTTGCTCTTACACAGGCAATTGTTTATGAAATTATTGCTCGGCAACACTAATGGAGCAATCTGGAGCAACAACAATAAATTGCCGATGTGTTTCGGCAATATTGCTTCGGATTGCTCCATATTTATCCAATTGGTTTGGTTTTCTATCTCGTTTGTACTTATAACTACGTCTCGTTTTTGCGAGAGGAACCGGCCGGCGGCGGAGGCGGCGGAAAAGGCGCGTTGCCTATATATATTAGGTCTTTACCTATGAAATTGCCGTTCTGCAGTACTGGCCATTTCAAATCAAAATAATTTTTGTTTGGCTAAGAATTCTAATTTCAAATTAATTTTATTTTAAAAACATGGATTTTTTTTTTCTAAAAGTAGTCATTTCTTTATTGATTAGTGTTACATTTTCATCGCATTTCAATCTTTTTCGTCATCATGGATACGTAAAAAATTCGAGTAATTATGGAATATGAGTACCGTCGTGGCAGCAACGCGGCACAAGCGGCACGCAACATCAACGACGTTTACGGAGCTAACACTACAAACCAACGCACCACCTGTTATTGGTTTGCTCGCTTCCGTTCTGGAAATTTCGACCTGAAAAATGAACCTCGCGGTCGTCCGAAGACTTTGGTCGACAATGACGAATTAAAGGCGATTGTGGAAGCTGATGATACACAATCTACGGCTGAATTAGCAGCAGCTTTCGACGTTAGCGTCAAAACAATATTGGTCCATTTGCGTCAAATTGGCAAGGTAAAAAAGCTTGACAAATGGGTGCCCCACGAACTCAATGATCGCCAGCGCGAAGTACGCGTCGAGACGTGCCTTGCACTGCTCAACAGACACACAAATGAAGGAATTTTGAACCGCATTGTTACCTGCGATGAAAAATGGATTCTGTTTGATAACCGTAAGCGCTCAGCAAGTTGGTTGGATCCTGGTTCAGCACCTAAACAATGCCCTAAACGAAAACTTACCCCTAGAAAAGTGATGGTCACTGTTTGGTGGTCTAGCGCCGGTGTGATTCATCACAGCTTCTTACCAAACGGGGTGAGCATTACTGCAGATGTGTACTGTGAAGAACTGAACACAATGATGGAGAAGCTGGCGCATCTCCAACCAGCATTGGTCAATCGCTCGTCTCCGCTGCTCCTGCACGACAACGCGCGACCTCATACTGCACAGCAGACGGTCTCCAAGTTGCAAGAACTGGGGTTGGAAGCTCTCCGTCATCCGCCCTACTCACCAGACCTTGCGCCTACAGACTACTACTTTTTCCAGAATTTGGATAACTTCTTGGCGGGAAAAAAATTTAATACCCGAGAGGCAGTACAAAATGCCTTTGAAGAATTTGTTGCCTCCCGTCCAGCTGATTTCTTTAAGAAGGGCATCAATAAACTGCCACTGCGATGGCAAAGATGCATTGATTGCATGGGTGATTACTTCGATTAATACAAATAAAAAATTCATGAAAAAAATTCGTTTAAATTTTTTCATACAAAACGGCAATTTCATAGGTAAAGACCTATTATTATAGTCTTTTAAGTTGCTCCAAATTGTGTGGCCATAACTCTGGAAACAGGCTGCTACATGTTGCCATTGCCCTAAATTTCTTGATGTAGTCGTGACGTCATATTTAACGAGAATTGTCCAAGATGGAGCGATTTTAGTTGCTCGTGTAATTTGTGCTGTATGCAATTAGGATATAGGTTTTGTTACGACGCGCGACGTATGTACCTACATTGAGATGAAATACACTTACTTTACTTGTATTCTAACAAATCCAGTCATGAATTTTAATCTAAATCACGTTTTATTAAGTCAATGCTAATATTGACTAATGTGTCGAAGAACTCACATTAGACAATATTAATTTAAGTACCTAATCGAATTCTACTGTTAACAAAAAGGTGAGTGACTCAGTAAATATTTGCTTATAAAGTTGCAGCATTTTAAAATATTTAGGGTTTAAGTGACATTATTTCTTTTTTTTTTTTTTGGATTGCATTGGCAGGTCCTCTTCCACCTTCTTTCACACCGAGCTATTATAATAAGCTATAATCTCAGTAGACAGCCCCTTTCTAGCAGTTTATAATCATCTTTCAAAGAATCCGCTCATCGTTTCTTTTGTCTTCCTCTACTCGTATATCCATCGACATTCATACTCAAACCTCACGACATTTTCCTCAATCCCTCGTACCACATGCCCGTACCATGGCAACCGATTTTTACATAACTTTTCAGTTACAGGTGCCACTTTCAAACTTCCTCATATTCGCTGTTTTCTTCCTCATATTTAATCTCACGCGTTTTTCGCCCCCACTGCCACCAGGCACCTGGTACGATGCTTAAATACCTACTATTTTTGCCTCGTTTACGTTCATATATCTGGGCATACACGCACGCCGGTTGCGAGTAGTACCTAACTACGCACCTGTGCTTCCTGAAGAATTCCTCATAATGGCATGGAAATCGTCGAATTGGATTCAGCTTACCAATAGGCTGTAACTTCAAGCACAGCACATGGACTTCGCTACCGAACTTGGCTTCTAGGAGCTGGTAGCCATACGCACTGCAGATTGTGTGGTGCAGGGTTGTGATGTCCACTCCGGTCACCGCGATGAGCAGGCAGGCACTGACTACTAGCACAGAGGACATGGCATACAATTTTGAATTTCACCAGACCATTTCCAAAATGTTTATGATTGTTTTGTTGGTTGTATGTCAGGATGACAGAGGTTTAGCTTTTTCTGGGTCGACTGTCTGCGGAGTCTGAAGAGTTTTAAAGTGAAAAGGTAAGTTTAGAATCTTTTTAGAGTCTGTTCGCCGAGAGTTGATTAAGTCAGGGACTCAGGGTTTCTTAACTCATTACAAATTGCGGCCCGCTATTTATTTAAAAACTTATACACGACGCTGTTCGGGCAGCAGTTCACAACACATGCATGCAGGGGCGGACTGTGAGTTTGTGGGGCCTTGGGCTAATACTACTTGGAGGCCTTCAAGTAATAACAAGTTTGTCAACTGTTCAACTGCGAATGATTGCGTTTAGGAGAAAATACAACGAAAACAAAACAAGCTAGATTAAGATTTTTTTTAATTATAATTTTTATTTACATTATTGTCCACTAGCTTTTGCCAGCAGCTCCGCGCGCGTGGTGGTTCAAAATTATACCATGGCTGTTAGCGATGCAATCAGAAAAATCACGTAAACAATGTAAAGGGAGCGCGCGGGGTCTGAGAGGGTTCGAGGGGGAGTCCCGAACCGCCATTTTATTTTGCGATGAGTCGATGACGCAGTGCCATTTCTAACTCGAGAGACTGTGCGCGCTTGCTAACCTAAAGTTTTGTTGTCCAACCCAAAATAGTTTGTCATTACGCTTTGTTTTACCTCGATCCACACCATTAACAATGGGGACGTAGGTACTATCGGGATAAAATTATCCTATGTGTTACTCCAGGTTATAAAATACCTGTGTGCCATGTTTCATCCAAAATCCGTTCAGCCGTTTTTGCGTGACTGAGTAACAAACATCCAAACATACAAAACTTTCACATTTATAATATTAGTAGGATAGGATAGTAGGATTGTCTTCAATGGGCGATGGCTGGGGCCCGTTATATCCATGGGGCCCTGGGCTGCAGCCCGAAAAGCCCTTATATAGATCCGCCACTGCATGCGTGCCTCGTACCACGAAAACGGCGGAAGCAGGAAATAAGCGACAGCCGCCAAACAGTTTGCGATAATAAGTGACAGTCGCTATTCGGAGACGTATCATAATATTTATCAACCCTCAGCGAACAGACTGTAGTGTAATTTCATCAGCTACACAAGACATGGTGTATTTAATTGTAATTTGTATCTTTACGTACCTTACAGGGTGCGCACGGCTACACATCAAGCTATATACATTTCCAGTTTACGCTGATCTCGCACTGTACGGAAATCCTATACAATGCGAGATCAGCTTATACTGGAAATGCATGGCTTGATGTGTACAGTAGCCGTGTGTACTACATCGATGCGCAATCTGTTACCATGCATTCAGCAGGTACAGACGCCAGCACATCAAGCTACTCCAATCTGTCAAATTTATTTGATAGATTTTCAACTTTATACCGTAAGCATAAGGTTCATGTTCAATTGGGAAAATTTGACAGTTTGGAGTAGGTTGAACTGCTGGCGTCTGTACATGATTCTGGAACTCAAAAATTCTGGTAAAATTTCAACCAAGGTGCTTGCAATTCGTCAGTTGAAAAAAAATCTGCTCTTCCATCCATTTAGACCGCGTAGGTATCACACTTTTCTCAGAAACAGGTGCAGGATTAGCATGACGCTTACTATGTCTACTCTACTGTAGAATAGCAATCGCTTGTCTACATTTCTCGTTGAAAAACTGTCAACAGTCTATATTAGGTCTTTACCTATGAAATTGCCGTTCTGCAGTACTGGCCATTTCAAATCAAAATAATTTTTGTTTGGCTAAGAATTCTAATTTTAAATTAATTTTATTTAAAAAACATGGATTTTTTTTTTCTAAAAGTAGTCATTTCTTTATTGATTAGTGTTACATTTTCATCGCATTTCAATCTTTTTCGTCATCATGGATACGTTAAAAATTCGAGTAATTATGGAATATGAGTACCGTCGTGGCAGCAACGCGGCACAAGCGGCACGCAACATCAACGACGTTTACGGAGCTAACACTACAAACCAACGCACCACCTGTTATTGGTTTGCTCGCTTCCGTTCTGGAAATTTCGACCTGAAAAATGAACCTCGCGGTCGTCCGAAGACTTTGGTCGACAATGACGAATTAAAGGCGATTGTGGAAGCTGATGATACACAATCTACGGCTGAATTAGCAGCAGCTTTCGACGTTAGCGTCAAAACAATATTGGTCCATTTGCGTCAAATTGGCAAGGTAAAAAAGCTTGACAAATGGGTGCCCCACGAACTCAATGATCGCCAGCGCGAAGTACGCGTCGAGACGTGCCTTGCACTGCTCAACAGACACACAAATGAAGGAATTTTGAACCGCATTGTTACCTGCGATGAAAAATGGATTCTGTTTGATAACCGTAAGCGCTCAGCAAGTTGGTTGGATCCTGGTTCAGCACCTAAACAATGCCCTAAACGAAAACTTACCCCTAGAAAAGTGATGGTCACTGTTTGGTGGTCTAGCGCCGGTGTGATTCATCACAGCTTCTTACCAAACGGGGTGAGCATTACTGCAGATGTGTACTGTGAAGAACTGAACACAATGATGGAGAAGCTGGCGCATCTCCAACCAGCATTGGTCAATCGCTCGTCTCCGCTGCTCCTGCACGACAACGCGCAACCTCATACTGCACAGCAGACGGTCTCCAAGTTGCAAGAACTGGGGTTGGAAGCTCTCCGTCATCCGCCCTACTCACCAGACCTTGCGCCTACAGACTACTACTTTTTCCAGAATTTGGATAACTTCTTGGCGGGAAAAAAATTTAATACCCGAGAGGCAGTACAAAATGCCTTTGAAGAATTTGTTGCCTCCCGTCCAGCTGATTTCTTTAAGAAGGGCATCAATAAACTGCCACTGCGATGGCAAAGATGCATTGATTGCATGGGTGATTACTTCGATTAATACAAATAAAAAATTCATGAAAAAAATTCGTTTAAATTTTTTCATACAAAACGGCAATTTCATAGGTACCTATTATAAACGGAAACCTTATTTTCTACTCTTCCGACGACAAAACGCTTGTCCACGGTTCTCGTGCCTGCAGATTCTTTTTTACAACCGATAAAATATTTCTACGCTAGCGTCTAGAATCATGGGTTGAATTCATGGTTACGGTTGCGCGTCGATTTCTCTGCCACTCTGTATAGATAAAAAGGGTATACAAGACATCCGACAGACTTGTATATCTTCTTCGTCTTCTTAGCGTGTCGATGGCAATCTAAATGGACTCGGCACAGAATTCGACTACGTGTTTGGCGCCATCGCTTTGACAACAACAGGGTCTAGAGACAAAACACATTTACACGCTAAAATGTATGGGAATGACATTACCTGCAGAAATATTACGTCGTGTCCTTTCCGCGGGTTATGTCATTCCCATATATTTTGGGGTAGCGTTTGGTGTGAACGCTAACATAAATGTGTTTTGTCTAGGCCTGCAGAACACATAGCAAGTAGCGGTATTCGAATTGGTGAGGGATAGCTACCCCAATATGTCAAACCTCTTTGATAGTTTTTAACTAAATCACAAAAGAATAAGGTTCATGTTCAATTGGGAAAATTTGACAGTTTGGGATAGGATAGGGATGTCTCGGTACCACAAAAAAAAAGATAGAAAAAAAAGTAAATTTTTGAGGTTAGGTACCTCAAAAATGTACTTTACCTAGAGGAGCTTGAACAAAATATAATGTAGATTTCTACACTTAACATTTCAATGACGACTGTCAAGTTACTAATGACCTAATTGAGCTGCCACATTGTATAATTCAATTGCTATTTTCATGGCGGCAGCTTCGTATAATTTGAATAATAATTAAATTCTCTTTAAATAAACGTGTCTTCGCTTTACAGAGCAAGTGAGGGATATGTGCGTCTGTTTGTTGCACATGGCTATTAAAAAACTGGTTTTAAATTCTAATTAATTATTGATTTAGGTAGGTACAGAGTGATTGAGACGGGATTACGTATGTAGGTAATGAATATATTTGAAATTAGAGTTAGGTCAAAAGATGGTGACTCTTTGAATGTGACTTAAGTATCTTAAAAAAACTTTATGTATTATTATATATCTTTATTTATATGAAGGGTTACGTACCAACTGAATAAATACGCAGCACTAAACTACAATCTTTGTCATAATTATGAATCTCGCATATTAGAAGAGATATCTATAAATTTTAAGATAGCAAGGCACTATTGATTAGCGTAGATACAAACTACAAAACATATAACAAACAAAGACAAAATAACAAACACACACAACCAAATAACAAATAGACAAAGTATGTATAATTATTATGATAAAAAATTTCATTTTAAATTAGCATACAAAACAGTGTGTCTAATAAAATAGGATTTTTTAAACAATGACAAAATTGGCTCCATTATAGTTTAAAAAAATCTCATTCGTGATTCGTTTTTATCAAAACAAATTCTTTTTTCAGAAATCAGGAATCGCCATTTTCGTTCCTGTAGTAATTTTGTTGCAATGCACTTCCACTGCTTTTTCTGTTTCGTGTTAATTTTCGTCTATAATACATAATTATGCCATAGCAAACTATAATTTTATTTTCAGCTGTTATTAACTTGTATGCCTAGGCCTAGGGCATATCATAATGACAGTTCATGATTGCTTCTTTGAACAACCATACCCACCATTTATATTGCCTGTAATTAATGTGATTGATAATGATAATACTGCGACCATACACGTGTGCATCAAAGGTAGGTAGGTAAGATAGGTATATTTAATGAGTAGGTAAACTCAAAGTACAATTCTACTTGTCTAATTGGAACTCCAATAAAGTTCCAGTAGAGTGGTCGATTATGATATAATATGTGGTTGTTATTGCTGACTCATTATAAAATCTGCATACCCTGTTAGGTACTTATAAATACGGAATAAAGTTATACCAGGAATAACAAAAAGAGGGATTCCGCGGGAACATACTTCCGAAACAAAAGTTAGCCTATGTTACTCCTTCTAACGCCAGCTATCTGCCAGTACAGGCCCCGTCGAAATCGGTCCAGCCGTTTCGGAGATTATTCGGAACAAACAAACACGGGAAAAAAAGGTTTTGTTACCAGTACCGTAAAATTTGTATATTTGTTACTGCATATACTATAATATGCATTTAATAAAAAGCTATTATTTCGACATTACAAACAGACACTTGAATTTAATGTAAATATTTTTGTAGATTAAAAGAGAAGGATCCATGTTAAAAGCCTATAGCCCTATTCCCTGGTTGGCGCTAACTATATATAAAGTAATTAGCTCACGTACAGCATCGTAAGCTCTTACGCCGAAGCACTGTCGTGTGACGAACATTAGAGCGACAGCCTGCTAATGATAAGCAGGCTAGGCCCGGCCTCGGATATAGGTAACCCACAGATGTATAGACGTGGATGACACAAGAAATAAAGGAATAAAATATTGCAATTAAATGAAAGGAAATTTAAAACTCATATTAAAAGTACACTTTGTAAACAAGCGTATTATACATTAGAGGATTATAACCAAGATAAGAATGTTTGGAAACATGCTGGTCCTGCTCCATAGGACAATCCAGAGTCTAGACAAAATCAAACTGGTTGCTAATTGAATTGTATAAATAATTATGTTTATGACATTGATTTACACTTATTTCTTGTTAATATTCTAGGAAAATCGTATACTTACTCTTACAGTGTTTGTAAATATGTGAGCACCATGTATCTATCATAGAATTAATATGTCTTTATTGCTTCAGTTGAATTTTGTTACCTTTATTGGTACAGTAATTTTATTCTGGGTGCATCGTTTTCACATATAATTATATACTGAATGTACTATGATAAATTGTATGTAAAAAAAAAAAAAGAGTAACGGTGGAGTTTCTTGCCCGTTCTTCTCCATACGAAACTACATTTTGGAATGGGCGACTAGAATCAATTCTATTGTTTAAATGTAAATGTTGACGTTCAAAAGTGCCTTTTAAGTGCCTAATTGAAATAAATGCTTTGACTTTGACTTTGAATTGTATAGCAAGTGTGAAGGTACTTTTGACTTTCCTTGGAGGCCTATCATGGGGTTTATGCTTTAGAAGTGAAAAAAAAAAGACTTCGGAAAAATAAAAGTTTTAAAACTAGCAGCGCTTCGCGGTTTCACCCGCGTAGTTCCCGTTCCCGTGGGAATACGGGGATAAAATATAGCCTATGTCACCCGGAGTCATAATTTTTCAAATCGGTTAAGTAGTTTCGGAGCCTATTCAATGCAAACAAACAAACATACAATCAAATATTTCCACTTTATAACATTTATTAGTATAGATTAAAATATTCTAATGATAGCTGTGGTCGTATTGTCGTTTTTTTAGTTAATGACTTTATATCCTGTAGAGGGCGCCCTATTCAATTTAATATGACGTCAAAGCTTATAACCAACGGACGATCCAGACGCTTCCAACTATATCTCATTTGTCAAATTATGATAGAGTTTAGAAGTCTTAAGGGACATATATATTGGTCAAAATCATAAACCTCATTTTTGCCTCACCTTAGTCGGGTAAAAACTGACTCCCTCTAATGCATAAAAACACCAACAATATCGTTTTGAATTAGGTGCTGGAACAGCGGTTGCCTGGTATGATGACTTTGCTAATGAATTTGAACGCAAAACACATTGCTTTTAAAACAAAACGTGTGTCGTCAACTTTTGACGGAGTACGTATACACGAAAAATAAAAAAAATGGTAGTCATGGTGAGGCTCGAGTCCACCAGTGGCCTTATTTTTTTTTTTAAACCTAAGAACAGCAGACAGCCTGCGTCATCTACAATTCTCTATATCTGTGACGCCTTATCTACATAGGCTGGCACACACTGAGGTTAACAGATTCCAGGAACGGAAATAGAGGTTCTTTTTTTAGAATTGTGACTAAGTTAACTAAGTTTTAACACCTCTCACTTCTAACGGTGGGAGGATTCAAAGGAGGTTGTCATTTCCTTTAGGAAGCGTGAGATTTTTTAAGGATACCTATTCTTAGTTGGTAGATTTGGAGCCGACTTTGTATAATTCTTGTTTTGGAAATGCTTGCAATTTGGGCACACGAAAATCTGTGCGAGCATATTATTACTATCCGTTGGAAACTTTGTAAAAATATTAGGTTTGAAACGTGAGCGGACGCGGGCCCCCACGTTTTTGTAACGTCGTTTATAGGTTTTCGCAACGGCCTGTATATTTTTTTATTTCAACAAGTTTACGCCTAAATAATGAAACAAATAATAATTTAATATTTTTTTCCATCATTCATCTTTGTTCAAAACTTTTAATGACTGATCAATATGTTAAAGTTTTTGGAAATTTGTAAAAACTGTGTAAGTTACATGAAAAATTACAAAAACTACTGTTTACCTTCGCAAATCAAGTGATATAAAAAACCGTTTATTTTTGTTCCGTTAGTTTTCGGTACCTACTTACTACTATACCTAACACGTGGGTAGAGTATTGCCAGCTAATTTAATTTGACCTGGTATAACTTGATAACTACTATACCGTGTTACATCATTAGACGACTCATTAAAGTTAAAATGAAATAAATCCCTAATCACTGACATTACACTAGCTGACCCTCAGAAAAAGTAGTACTTACCACATTTTCATTTATCACTTACACATAAATCTATGATAAAAGTACCGTTGGCACTTCGGTCCCGCTACAAAGTGCCATCTGTTGTAAGTTATGTGAAATCTCTGCTATAATTTATCGGCGCCAAGCATGAATAGGTAGGCGTCTGCGCTTGCGCCACGTTTTTGCACGCGATACAGTCTATTTTTAACTGGCAACACCTAAGGCTGTATTTTTATTAAGCTGCGCAGGATTCTGAGTAATGGTAGCGGCTGACCCGGTAAAGCTTCGCACCGATGCACTACTTATAGTATGTAGGTAATTACCTCCAGACCCTCCAGTGCAGTTCCTATAGGAACTTATTTATTTATTGTTTGGCATAGACATAACAATAAATAAATGGATAATATAAAATAATACCTAATATTATAATTATTTATTAAATATTATAAAGAGGAAAGATTTGATTGTTTGTTTATTTGCATTGAATAGGCTCCGAAACTGCTGAACCGATTTGAAAAAAAATTTCACTGTTGGGAAGCTACACTATCACACATGGGCTATATTTTATCCCCGTATTCCCACGGGAACGGGAACTACGTGGGTGAAACCGAAGCAGAATTAGTGAATAAAAAAAAAATGTTCATATGCCAACCTTTTCCCAACTAGGTATGTAGGTAGGGGTCGGCTTCCAGTCTAACCGAATGCAGCTAAATACCAGAATTTTATATGGAGCGACTACCTATCTGACCTGCATAACCCAGTTACTGGTTAATGCGATACCCCTTGGTACGACTGGTTGGCAGAATAACCGTAAAAGATTTGACAGGGGAGTCGATCCGAGGACTACTCAAGTTCGGGTTTACTTAAATAGAACAATGGGTCACGGTTCCGTGTGTTGCCGGTCGTAACAGAATAGCACCATCCCATCTTTTCCCGTGGTTGTCGTATAAGGCCACTAAGGGACTTACTAGAGAATGGGCAGCAGCGTTATGCATTTTACCACCATACTGTGATCGCCAACCCGCCTGCCAAGCGTGGCGATTATGGCGAAACCCCCCTTTTGGGGAGACCTATGTCCAGCAGTGGCAGCAATCTTTCAGCCGAAGTGGTGATGGGTCAAGGAATTTGGCATTCTTAGGGGGCGTCCATTAATTACGTGAGGCGTTTAGTGGGGGGGAGAGGGTGGTCGTACGTAACGACAAATCTTAAGTAAATTTTTTTCCGCAAGAAACATTGTAAAATTGCATGAATATATCTTGTTCACATACGGTGCGATGTGAAGATCATTCATAAACAAATAATGTCATAACCTTTTATAATAAAGATACGACGTACCTACTAATAACTTTTGCATACAAAAACATCTGTAACTTACTACAACCATTGTTTTATTATTAATTTTATTTTCTCCACATTTTTATAGAATATTATTGATTTACTTAATCTAATGGAATTTTCTATGAAGTTATGGGGGTTATAAAAAGTGTCGAAGTAAAATTTTTATGCTCATTTCTTATTCAACGTTCTAAACAAATATCTATTAACTATACTTAAATACGTATTTATTAACAGGTAATAAACTGTGTTTTTAAAACGACTTCTTGACTATTATTAATGAATGTTAGTTCACTGATAATAAATAATTATTTAATGGTCAAATTTTAAACAAAATCGTTTATTTATCTTGTACGAATTTCAGTAGTTCCTATTTAAGTATTTTATTGTTTAATTTTCTTATGTGAGTGTATACTACATTCTTAATAATCTTAAATAATAGTCCTAACTGACTGGTTAAACAATTCGCTCGTAATTTTGTTAATTTAAGACTTTAAATAAACAAAATTACGAGCGAATTGTATTTACATTAAAAATATGCATTTTAAGAAAAACAATCAGACTAACGGAGGGGTGAGGTAGTCGAGCGAAATCTCACGACCACTCACCAAGGGGTCGAAAAATCGCCAAAATTACTTCACGTAATTAATGAATGCCCCCTTACCTACTCTTACAATATTGACAAAACTAGATACTCTGTCATTCTTTGAATTCTAAACATTAGTATGTTTTAAGCACTAACACGATTTCATAAATATGGAACTGTGGCTAAGTAATAAGAGAACATCTGCACGGGTCGGTCGACAGGTTATCGCTTCACTTGTCGCGGTCGGTGCGTGGATGGGTGACCATCTTTACATACCGAGACCCCTCCGTGCCTCGAAAAGCATGTTAAGCCGTTGGTACCGGCTGTCATTCTGAATCTTTGATAGGCGTTACGAGTCGTCAGTAGCCCGAAAGTGTGACAAACAGTCTTACCAAGGGGAATCGTATTACCCAGTAACTGGGTTGT
Organism: Polymixis flavicincta; assembly: GCA_949987655.1. Classification (NCBI taxonomy): domain Eukaryota; kingdom Metazoa; phylum Arthropoda; class Insecta; order Lepidoptera; family Noctuidae; genus Polymixis; species Polymixis flavicincta. Next base: position 13,326,697 of record OX465188.1, on the reverse strand, counting down.
GGAGGTCAGATAAGCAGTCGTTTCATGTAAAATCCTTGTACTCAGCTGAATCCGATTAGACTGGAAGCCGACCCCAAAATAGTTGGGAAAAGGATAGGCTATTATAAGATCTATCAAGATCTTATAATTGTCGAGCAAATAATGGTGCCGATTCTGTTGTACACAGAACTAAACTATAACTAAAATTCCTTACTTTTTACTATGAGAATCTAAACGCTATTCTGCAAAAAATATCTCTAAATTTAAAAACTATTTTGACACAACTAAAATCGAATTTGACAATCGCGACTCGCACGTGGTATGTTTTGGCTTCGCAACGTGGTACTTGTTTGCCCTACCCCGTGTTTTTTTTAGAGCCAGCAGCGCGCCGGGCTCGGCAACCTCGACGTGATTTATATGGAATTTTCATGGAAAATATGAAAAATTATTAACCACATGTTGAGTTTTAGAGGTGTTTGAGGTTTTATAAAGGGGGTCGAAATTTTCATTATTTTTGCGATAGGACACACCGTTTTCGAGATATAAGCAAAAGAAAAGAAAAAAATACAGTACTATTTTTGCACCAGAAGTCGAGGTGTCGGTGTGAATTTTGGTTCTTAACAACTAATTTTATTCCACACCTATTTAATCGCGATTAAAAATAGTCAGATTTAGTTAGACAACCAAAATTTTAGGTTGAATACAATAATGAAATTGACAACAACAGAATAGCAAAATTACCATTTTCACTAAACTAATAATTCAGTGCAATGTTAGTGCTGTCAAACTAAAATATAGTTAAGTTGTGTCGCTTTAGTCAATTTCAGAATAGGAAATCGTCGTTTGACAGGAATAAACTAAATTTTGGTGATTTTTAGTCTAGTTTAGAGAATTTTGTGACAACAGAATCGGCACCAATAGCGTGTGGCTAGGTGCCGCCGAAACGCCAACCTTTTGAGCCATACATACACAATCAGCCCATAATGTTCCCACCCTGGGACACAGGCCTCCTCTCTGTGAGAGGGAATGGGCCGTAATCCACCACGCGGTCCCAGTGCGGGTTGGTAGATGCCACATGTCTTCGAATTTTTGGTTTTCGGCATATGCCGGTTTCCTCACGATGTTTTCCTTCACCGTTTTGAGAGCAGTGGTGATGAAAATATTAACACAAAGTAAAGCGCCGTTCGAAAAGTGGGTTCGAACTTACGACCTACAACTCGGTAAGTCGCAGCCGTTATCACTGGGCCACCACTGCACGTTTTGAGTCATCGGAGGATAATTATAATTATTGGATTTAGTGAATAGGACGAACTCGCACTGTCTCACACCTTAGTTATCCTCACCTTTTGTTAGGAATCCTTAGAAATTAATAAATGTAGCAAGGGATGCGAAAAAAACTATAAACAAATTCGGCCTAAAGGTAGGTAGGATAGTTCAGATGATCCTAAAATCAATAAATCTCGAAAAAAACGTATGCCTCTTTAAGTCTTCAGCCTGCATCTTACAACACTACCGAAAAAACAATTTAAAATTTATTTCTTCTCTATTTCCTTATAAATTTATTGATTTTATTGACACACACACACTTTCAAATTTATAGGTACAGCCATAGCTTCAAGATTACAGTTTAAAACAAATACAGGCCGGTTGGCGGGAAGGCAGTTGCCGGCCATTCGGCTTCAGTAACGGACGACGAGCGGTGGCCCGCGCTTTTTATAATCTGTGCATTTTCGTAAGACATAGTGCAAAGTTAAAAAAAGTTAAAATGTTGAAATATACGATGAAGAAGTATTGTGCGGAAGGAAGTAAATTCAACCAGGTTGTGATTGCTAGTTTGAGTAAGTTTAGTTTTATTTGTTTACACTTATTTTATTTTATTTTTGTCAGAGCGCAGCCACTGTCCCACTGGGCCACTGCCGAGAAAGCTACCCCCAATAATTAAAAATATTTACGCAACTTGAGGTTGGTACTTAATCGATCTAAAAAGGGTTTAATTTGTTAATAGGATATTTTAGTTTTCTTAATAGGAAATAAAAACTTAAAAGTATTTATATTAGTAGATTGTAAAATAATACCTATTTTAAACCAACCGAATTATTTGGAAAGCTTTAATTACATACAATTATCAAAAGAACCCGATTTTATAAAATAAACTACTAAAAAATCATCTTGTGGCTTCTTCAAAATGTCATCAACAGTTCTCAGTGGTTAGCTGAAATCCTGGTTTTTGTAACACTTTATAAAATCTATTTCCTAAAGATCAATTTTTATTCTATGGTTGACTTTTACACGCGACTTGAATTATAATTTTTTAAACATATAATTATGTATAGGTATCATATGACACTCGACAACACTAGATAAGTGAAGGATTTTTACCTCTTTACATAAAATATTATTAGTACAGATATAAACATAAGTTCTGTCAATATATTTTATAAAAAAAGCTCTTTGTTCTGTCTGTTTTAGCTTTTGCTAAAGAAATTTAAAATAATAATTTAAAATGACTCGTTCAAGTAAAAATATTTGGAAATAAACATTTAAAAACAAATGAACGAAAAAAAAAGCACCAAAAAAAAAAAGGCTTAAAAAGAATTAATTTGTATTAAAACTTTTAAAATTTATTGCAAAGTTTTAAAAAAATAAAATAAAATGATGTTGACTTAAATCACGTTGGTTTAGTGATTGCAAGCGCGAATGCAGTGCGTGAGGTCGTGGGTTCTAGTTTCCCAGGTCGGGTAAAGTGTTATTCAGATTTTCATCAGGAATTTTTCAGTACCTAGGGGAGGTAAGCCTAAAACGGGTAGCCCGCCTAAAACGGGTATGCGTTTTAAATTGCGCGCCGTTAGTGCTATTGAGAATGTGTACGTGCAGGGCGCGGTGCCTACCGCTCGCCAATCACAGGCAGTCGGCGCGCTTCTCTGGCAAACATGAGTTCACGGTAAGACAAGAACAAAGTTTTTTGCTATACCCACTAAAAAAAATTGAGTTACATTACTTTTGAATACTCGAAAATGGTCCACAATATGTTTTTACAAGTTTTGTGATATTTTTTTGCAATTATTGGACGTTTTATTTGTGCAATAGGTTAGTGTTTATTATTTCGGTTTTAAAGATATGAGTCCATTGAAAAAAAAACATGCTTGTGGGCAAAAAGGGTAGGGGTAAAGCAGGTACCCGTTTTGCCCATACCCGATTTGCCCTTTATAGTTTTATTGAGTGTTTACTAATTCTTTTACTTTTGTAGATGGTTACCTAAATATTAAAAGAAAGACTGTAAATGCGTCGTGGGATGAGGAAGTTATGAAGCTTTCAATAGAACTAGGTTTCAAAACTTTCGTCAATGGTGCAGCCAAAAAATATGCCATCAACCTTTCGGCATTACAGAGACATGGAAAAAGGTTGTCCAAAAAAAACTAGGAAGATTCACAACAGTTTTTACAGCAGCTCAAGAATTAGAGCTTGGGAAATCATCAAATAACTTCTCCCACTCTGGGTGGAGCAGGAGTGCGTGTCAGACTTTTACTGACTAAAACCCAACCGTGTTCCCTCAGTAGCCTGTGTACCAGGGGCCACGGTATCTATTTCGAACAACCCGCACCCCTGGCAGGCATCGGCCCTTGCGGGCCCCATCAGTTTGTGCTGAGATCTCTTTGAGGCGTGCGTGGAACACAACGCTTCATCGACCCGGGTTTGGTCCTTAACGGACAGCGAGCTACCCATTTCTCACCGTCCACAAGCCCACGCCTACGGTGACCGGGAATCAGCCTGGAATTGCCGACGCCCAGGGCGTCTCTGGCGGAGATTACGGCATTGAGGGCGCTTATAGGGATCTCCCTCACGTGCGCCGCCTCCCTCTTCGCGAGCATCACTGCTTTGCAGAAGGAAGCGACGGCTACCCATGCACTCTCGCTCCGTACCACGGCCTGGACCAGGGCCGGACGCGAGAGATCGCCTCCACAAGGAAACGGAGGTGCTCCGCCCAAGCCGGGCAGACCTCCACCGTATGCTCCACCGTGTCCTCAGGGCGATTTTCGCAATGGAAACACCCGGGCGTTTCCTCCCGCCTTATCCGAAACAGGAACCTCCCGAAACAACCGTGTTGGGTGAGGACCTGCGTCAGGCTTCAAGATGGGTCATTCGGAAGTTAGTCTGCGCCGTACCTACCCGCTTTGCCCAAAAGCCCTACCTGCTTTAGGCCCCCCCTACGGGTAAAACGGGTAATTCGAATGGTAAAGTTTTTTGTTAGTTTTATATTCTTAATGTACAAAACTAATAAATATGTCATTTATTTTATGGTCCTTGATAACTAAATATTTCAAAATGTACAAATAAACGTTCAATTTGTATCTAAAAACTGTTTTTTTTAATCATCAACCTTAGCTTACCCGTTTTGGGCAGACCTCCCCTACCTAGCAGTCTGGAGTCTTGATGTACCTACGTGGTTGATGGCAATAAACTCGCTTCCTATTACATGGGACTTTAACATAACTAGTGAAATGTGGGTGTACTATACTGCCGTCCTTTATCTAGAAAGGAGTTAACCCTCACTTGGTAATTTTTTTACTTTTTAATAGAATCTAAGAGAGTTCACAATTCTCTATCTTTCTGTCTAACAAACATTTTTACAATTCAAATAGTTCCCAAGATAATAATATGAGAGTTTGTAGGCCGTTAACTGGAAAGGATTCTTTATGATAAACAGAAAGAAATATCAATTGATGTGTCTTACAATCAGTAACGTTTATATCACAGTTTTTAAGAAACAACGCTTCGCGCGTTTTTCTCGGAAACAACTTTTAGGGCGTAACGCCTGTTTAGTTAAAGAACGGCAGTATAGGTACACCTCTACTTCACCTTTTAGGAAAAAAAGGGGTGATGTTATATGTATTTTATGATTTTTAATTTTTCTTAAAGGTTTCTTTCTTTAAGTTGTCTAAATCTGAACTAATTAATACAAAGGGTAAATTTTTAAATTTTTGTATGTTTGTATTTTTACGTTTTCACGCTAAAACTGCTGAACGGATTTCTATGACATTTGGCATAAAGGTAGACCATGACCTGTATTAGGAGGACATAGGATGCTTTATATCCCACAGGTCGGAGACTTATGCGTGTGAAATCACGGGGCGCAGCTATATTGACATAGGGCACGTTGTTCCGAAAGACTTCATTCTACTTTCCCAATTGCCATTAAATAAAAGCAAATAATTGTTAATTAATTAATTTTATTTATTTCAAAACTACTTAAGGTGGAAGCGCCAGGGTAGCTCGCAAAAATCAAATTTTCTACCGTTTTTTGCAATTAGCAGGTCAGTTTCAGACTGTCATTATCATCACCATTTCAGACAAAAGACGTCCACTGCCGGATATAGGCTTCCCCCAAGCTTCAAACGGTTCTGCGCTTCTCGCATCCAGCGGATTCTTGCGGTCTTCACAAGGTCCATCTTGTGGGAGGCCTTCCAACACTGCGTCTTCCGGTACGCGGTCGCCACTCCAGACCCTTTCGGCCCTATCGGCCATCTGTTCTGCCAGCAATGTGGCCTGCCACTGCCACTTCAATTTGGCAATTCTTCGGGCTATGTCGGTTGCCTTGGTTCTCCTGTGGATCTCTTAATTCTTGATTGGATCACGTACAGAAACTCCGAGCATAGCGCTCTTCATTGTCCTTTGGGTGACTTTTAGCCTTCTGATAAGACCCATTGTGAGGATTGTCAGTTTGTATGTTGAACCAAATATGATTCGCGACCGTAAAACGTATGTATTAACAGACTTATATAATTTAAAATGATCAATACAGCCCTCTTAATTCTTTTAAATCCATTGAATATTTTTTTTCCATAAAATAGTCATTCACTGGGTTTAAATGAACTAAGAGGGTTTTATTGATCCTTTTAGTGACTTTATTGTTCTGTATACTTATTTGTTACGGTGGCGAATCATATCTAATACCTTTAAACGAGCAATTCTTGTATATATGCATATATAATTTGAATCTCGGAAACGGCTCCAACGATTTTCATAAAATTTAGTATGCAGGGGGTTTCAGGGGCGATAAACCGATCTAGCTACGAGTAGGTTTCATTTTTCGAAACCGCCATCCACATATTTTTACTTAACATACAATCTGACACGAGCTGGAAGTTGCAAAAAATTTTTGAAAATTTTAATGTTTGAAGGCAACCCTGGGAATATGTAGCTATGAAGTCTTGACTTTGTTTTGACAGCTCAGCTGTTAATGACCTGTAAATTGCCAAAAAATGGAAGAAAGTTTGGATTCCGCGGGCTATCTAGCGCATCCACCTTAACTACGTAGATACTTACTTAAAGATTAAAATGTATCCAAATAAAAAAAGTTTTTATGAAACACATTTTACGCACTATATATGATAATGATAACATCGTTATGAGCATTTGTTTAACACTACAAAACGGACAATCCAACATTACGTATAATGTTTTGTAAATATCACCTATGGGAAAGTTATTTTTCGATAACTCTCCGACTTTGTTTAAGTAATTGTTGATATGTTTGCGATGCATCTGGAGATTGACGGATAAGTGGATTTGTGTTGCTGGGGAGTTTGTTGCGCCTCTTTTGTTGATAACTAAAACACTAGAACTTGATAAAGAACGGGCGTTTTGAGGTTCTGTCTAATGAAATGTTTATGTTTAAAAAGTGTTTCTCAGATATGAATATATTTCTTGATATCGATTTTGCTGACGGTTCTTTCTTTTTTGAGGGTGGGAAATCATCAAATAACTTGTCCCGCTCTTGGGTGGAGAGGGAGGGCGAATCAGACTTTATCTGACTAAAACCCAGCCATGTTCTTTCAGTGTGACAGGGGCCTCGGTATCTCTTTCGAACAACCCGCACCCCTGGCAGGCATTGACCTTTGTGGACTCCATCAATTGGTGCTGACATCTCTTTGAGGCGCACATGGAACACAACGCGCCGTCGACCCAGGCTTGGTCCTTACCGGACAGCGAGCTAACCATTACTCGCCGTCCGCAAGCCCGCTCCTACAGTGGCCGGGAATCATCCTGGGATTCCCGACGCCCAGGGTGTCTCCAGCGGCGACGGTGCGACACGATTCTGATAAAACAGTTTCCATGATGTTTAAAAAAAAATGTCGAATATGGTCACGTCGCACACTGGTCCGCCACTGCCACACCGTTACAAAAAAATATCAGCGCCCTAGGATCAATGTCCATTTTTTATGAAATCGGGACCAGTGTGCGTCGCTTTGTCACATCGTGTCTGTCTGTGGGAGCTTTCATGCGTTTATCAGAGGTCCTCGCTGCTCTTTACGGTGTTGGCTAATCCTTTGTATAGTTTTAAAAGTTAATTTAGAAATTCTCACTCTCAACTCCGGGTAACCAGCCCGGAGTCTGTCTTTGTGCCACCCCTGCAGTTCAGACTTCGCACCTCTGTTTACCTTCACGGAATATAGTCGTGATGTTAAGAGGCGTAATTACGTTTTGTTGAATGATAAATAACATAAGTATTGTAAACTGAAATAATACTACCTTAAACTGTATGTAGATGACGATGTTACTCTGGGAACGTCGCAAGTCGAGTCGAGGTAAGTTTGGCAACTCGAGATCTGCAACCTAAAGGCTTCTTCAAACAGGTGCGACGCGACACTTGTAGAACAAATACCATGAAGGTTTCATAGAAATTGTTCAACATTCGAGTCGCGCTGTCGCGTCGCGCCTGTTTGTAAGTAATTCCATAACACAAATTCACTATGACCACTTAACGATTCCTTACCTACTCGAAACCACGTCAATTATACACGAAATCTGCTAATATCATATCAATAATATCGGCAAATTGTCTTGGAACATACAGGATAAGTTTTTATCCAGTGCGCAAATTGTAACCATGAATTCAGCATATCATTCTAGACCCCCACTGTAGATATTTTTCGCCGGTTATAAAAAAAAATCTGCTGTTTCATAGAAAAGTGCAATACCTACGCGGTCAAAATGCATGGAACAGCTGATTTTTTTATGTATAACTGGCGAAAAATTTCTGTGCTAGGGGTTCTATAATGGTATGCTGAATTCATGGTTATAGTTTGCGTACTGGATAAAAACTTTTCCTGTATATATACAACGTGTTGATTTGCATCCTCGTCAAATTTCAGGAGGCTGTTATGAAAGACATAAATAATCAAATAAAATTACGATACTTGCTCACTAATGAATGCATACTTGTTTTTTTCGTTATTTAAATTTAACAGTATTTCAGAAAACACCTCTTTCAAAGAACAGAATCGCCCCTTTCCGTATGCGATAGGCAGTGTCGCACGACTATATCGCTGTGTGTTACAGTGCGGTATCACACGGGCCGCGTTATATCATGCGTGTCCGAAATAAAAAAAATGCCAAAAGCCGATTACCGAAAATATGAAAAAAAAAAAACACTTACTTTATTATTGATTCATGTTGAGAATCATTAGCATAGTTACCTCCTTGAATTTGACGAGGATGCAAAACAACACGTTGTATAATATGACATTTCGATTCTTTACCGTTATATTGGTTTCTTATAAACACGACATTGACGTAGTTTGAACGTAGTAAGATTCCGCGGGGAATCATAACCATACAGAATTGGGGACCAGGGCCTAGAGACAAAATAATTTTTGTTAGCGTTCACGCCAAACGCTACGCCAAAATGAATGGGAATGACATTACCTGCGGAAAGGTTACGTCGTGTACTTTCCGCAGGTAATGTCATTCCCATACATTTTAGCGTAGCGTTTGGCGTGAACGCTAATAGAAATGTGTTTTCTAGGCCTGCTGAAAGTGAATAATTTTGAACGTTAGATGTTGCTAATCCATTGCTATTTATTATGTTTCGAATCCAGACAGGCACTTTGTGTCAATTATTTCATCACCACTGCTCTCAAAACGGTGAAGCAAAAACATCATGAGGAAACCGGCATGTCCTGGAACCAAAAATCCGAAGGTCCGCGAGGGCCCGCGTGGTTGATTGCATCCCACTCGTTCTCACGGAGAGGAGGTGTCATTGGTCCCAGCAGTGGCAACACTATAGGCTGATTATGGTCATACCTATGCATATGCTATAACAAAGAGTAGGTAAAGCTTCGTATATTTGAAACCGCTTTGCTCTGTAACACAATGATGATCTGGAAAATTACCTTTTGATAATAATATTTATCTCGAATGTTAGGTTCAACCATAATGTTTTTATAGGTACCTTTCAGGTATCTTTCAGCGGTGCGTCTTAGTTGTAGGTAGTAGGTACAATTCCTTGGAATTTGCCCGAGAAAAATAACCAGCATGATTGTATGTTAGTTACATACGATCTTCTCAACATCCACATTATTGTGTATTCGTCTAGCTTTCTCTATGCGCCCCTAGCGTATATTTTTTTCGTCGGTTATACAAAAAAAAAATTTGACCTTCGCAACCCTGTTACTGGGTAACACGATACCCCTTGGTAAGACTGGTTGTTAGACTTTCGGGCTTCGGACGACCTGTAACCACTGTCAAAGATCTACGAATGACAGACGGGACCAACGGCTTAGCGAGCTTTCCGAGGCACGAAAGGGTCTTGGTATGGAAAGATGGTCACCCATCCACGGACCAACCGCGGCATGCGTAGCTTAACCTGATCGATCGACCCGTGTGGCTGGTATTACTTAGCCACAAGTCCCTCTTCTGTGACTGTTCCAGGAACATTAGAAAAAGAGTTTATAGTGGTATTATCGGAAAAAAAGTGGTCGATTAGTCGATATTAACACACACACACATCATGTATTAAAACTCTGTGTTGAACCGAACTTTGAGAATCCAACAGAGTGCAACGCGAGTGAATCCAACGCGTCGATAAAACACATTGTTCGATTTTGAACTCTTGGTGCTAAGCAATACGATCAAGATCCACTGCGCGAAAAAATCCCGCAGCGATTTTATTACGTCCTTGGGAACGTGGGTTTTTTTTTGGAGCTTGGTATATCGTCAAATGACTTCTCCCGCTCCGGGTGGAGCAGGAGGGCGTGTCAGACTTTTACTGACTAAAACCCACCCGTGTTCCCTCAGTTGCCCGTGTGCCAGGGGCGACGGTGTCTCTTTCGAACAACCCGCACCCCTGGCAGGCATCAGCCCTTGCGGACCCCACCAGTTGTTGCTGACATCTCTGCCGGCGCGCGTGGAACACAACGCGCCGTCCCGCCTACCACTTTTCGGCCGCAGGGGATAGGGAGAGCGGCCAACGCTATACCGACACTCCTCTTCTCCTGCGGCCCCACCGCGTCTGCCATCAGACGGTGGCGGCCCCGTCCAGGCCACGGAAGGGAAGAGCGCTGCTCAGAAGCACCGGCACTCTTCCGCTGCCGCAGCCCGTAACCCTCAGCCGCGATGTCTCCCATTCGACATCGCGGCCCACCTCAGTTGCGGTGCACCTCACCGCAACCTACTTTTTGGCCGCCACGTCATTAGCTTGAAGGCAAAAGCCCTGACGAGCGGCCCCACCTTTGGGTTCCTCTTCGCTTCACCGTGGCTGGGAGACCGGGAACGTGGGGTTAGACCACGAAGAAAGGGTATTTTTTTAAAGTAAGTTAATGCGAGGTTTCATACTCTGAGGCTGAAGACAAGGACCATGTTGTTTATTCTGCCGTCCTTTAACTAGAAAGGAGTTAAGGCAGTTAAACCTCATTTGGTAATTTTTTACTTTTTAATAGAATCTAGGAGAGTTCACAATTCTCTACTTTTCTATCTAACAAACATTTTTACAATTCAAATAGTTCCCAAGATATGAGAGTTTGTAGGCTGGGAAGGACTCTTTACGATAAACAGAAAGAAACATTATTTGATGTGTCCTACAATCAGTAACGTAAGTATCACAGTTTTTAAGAAATAACGATTCGCGCGTTTTTTGCCATTTTCTCGGAAACGACTTTTAGGGCTTAAAAGCCTGTCTAGTTAAAAGGCAGGATTGTAAGATTAACATACACGAAGTTGCCTTATGGTTTAGGATAAAATGACTGCTTAAGTAGAAAACTAAGTACCTACCTAGGTATGATTGTTTGTTTGATTTGCATTCCTCTGCGGTACTTTTGAACAGTACCTACCCATGTGGTTTCGTCACTTCGAATGGCACATTCGGTTTCCCAAGGTGGAGTGATCCTATGAAGAATGCCATGCGAAATTTGTTAATGGCAATATATTTTATTTTGCCCACATAAAATAGTTGTATAGTATCTAGGTATTCATAGGTCTGTGCCCTTGGGCGGTCGGAGGAGTCTGCTAGACTTCTATTTACTACCACCCCGTGCTCACTCGCATACTTGGCGTTAACTAGATTACCTACATGTAGAAGGATGCCTATTCTTTTGTAAAAATCCCATCAAAGCAATTAGCAAGGCCACTGGCCATGTCCTATGATGCTTTGAGTGTCTCTAACTATTCCAAGTTACACGTGGCTATATTCTTAATAGCAATAGTGACAGAATAATAAACAGTTGATACCCCGTTATATAAATATCTTTCACTGCACAAATTACTAATGTTACTTTTGTTACATAGATGCTTAACATGTTTGAACAACTGTGTTATTTTATTACGTGAAGAGCAAGAACAATACATAGGAGCAAGACATTTTAGAGGGCAAGCTATAATTTACCTATGTATAGTGTTTCAAACAAATATAGGTATGTGCATGGGAATAATAAGTTAGCACAAGAAAACAATGGATTAATATTAGACAGAAAAATATGCTATGCCAAGTGATTTTATCTTTATCCTTTAGGTACTGCTATTAAGTGCCAAAATCGTATTCAATTTGACAAGAGTACTGATGGTTTTGTTTAAATGAAACAGAAGTCATTCAAACTAGGCTGAGACACACATTCCGACCGTCAAAATTACAGAAGAAGGTCCCCGAAACGCCCACCCATCACCACTTCCTAATGCTATAGCTGGGAAGAAGAAGTGGCGCAACAAATCCCCAGCAGCACAGCTGTCTGTTCTGTTAGAAGAAATTGATTCTAAACAATAGTATCTAAGTAATTAATATTACGAAACACACAACACAAAATTAAATTATTTGTCAGCTAGCACACACCAATATGTACACCTACTCCAAAAAAAAAATGAAAACTATGCCCAGCCAGAAATAAATTATAATAAAAACATTCAAAAATTCAGTTGAGTACCCACTGTTGGTACACCATATTTGCGACAAAAAATCGGTTTGCTGATATCCAGCATGGTCACTTGAGGAGTACGTAACTACTGTTATCAAACACTTTTAATTAATCAGTAAGGTAAACAAATAAATCGTGCCATATTAAGGTAAAAAGGTATTTCCATAAATAAACAAGCCGAGAATTTTTCCAAAATAAAACAACGCACTTGAAAAAGTGCGAAACGAATTATTACACAATTAGTAATATAATACCAGTTTAGGTTCAAATAATTAGTTAGTCTTGCCAGAACACACTTGTATAAACGTTAATAATTGGGTTTCCGCTGAAATACAAAACATGTATAATGACATAACTGTCCCAGATATTTATTAGTATGCCCTAGAAACTGATTGGAAACAAGCCTATTGTTTTCAAAATAGACCATATTTATGTAAGTTTTATCTTAATTGTGTAAGGAACTGTACTTCTGTGCCATGGGTACGGAAAAACGGATTAAGTTTCTGCCACCTACGAGTACGTATTTAGGTATAATTTTTCTAAAGCTGTTTTTTTTTTCAAGTCGTGCATAAAGATTCAAAATTGACAACGCACTTAGAATAATTACTGATGTTTTACAAAGTATCTAAATATAAACCTCCAATTTAAATTCATTTGTGTATTTAATTTCATTACCATTTCACAAAACGGTGAAGGAAAACATCATCATTATCATCTGCCTAGCCTTTTCCCAACTATGTTGGGGTCGGCTTCCAGTCTAATCGGATGCAGCTGAATACCAGTATTTTACATGGAGCGACTGCCTATCTGACCTCCAAAACCCAGTTACTGGGTAATACGATACCCCTTGGTAAGACTGGTTGTCAGACTTTCGGGCTTCTGACGACCCGTAACGACTGTCAAAGATCCACAAATGACAGCCGGGACCAACGGCTTAACGTGCTTTCCGAGGCAATAAAACGGTGAAGGAAAACATCGTGAGGAAACCGCCAAGTCCCAGACCTGAAAATTGGAAGATGTGTGATACCCACAATTGGGGCCCGTGGTGGATTATGGCTCACTCCCTCTCCTGTGAGAGAGAGTGAGCATAATCCACATACAAACACAGGCCTCCTATCTGTATAGGAGGCCCACAGAAATCTTAATAATAAGGTATTAAGATTTCTGTGAGGAGGCCTGTGTGTCACCAGTGGGGACATTTTAGGCTGATTGTGATGTGATGTGATGTTGATGTTTGTCGATAGGTGAACTCGCTTTTGATTACATATTCATCATACTATCCCTACTTAGTGAATTATGAGAAGTTTGTGGTTAAGGCACAAAAACTTTTTAATAAAAAAATTAAACCGCCGAAAAACCGAAAAGTAAAAAATAATAAACTAGCTTTGTCCAACCCCAATAACTAAGTTCGGAAGGCGGTGACATATAATTAAATACATATCCAAAGTCACCGACTTCCGAACTTAGTTATTGGGGTTGGACAAAGCTAGTTTATTATTTTTTACTTTTCGGTTTTTCGGCGGTTTAATTTTTTTATTAAAAAGTTTTTATTTTATAATTTTTTGTGGCTATAATCTACTAATTACTACATGCTTAATTTTTGATTTAATACACAACTCAGTATTAAAATCTGTGAGTTAACAATCAATCATCCCCTGTTTTCTTACCCTTAGGGTTGGAATTTTTCTTCGAAATTTATATGGGACCAACTTCGAGGTATACCCTTTCCAATAAAAAAAGAATTATCAAAGTCGGACTACTCTGGAAAAAGTTATGCGTGGTCAAACATTAAAAAAAAACAACAAAAAAAATACGCGTCGAATTGAGTAACCTCCTCCGTTTTTTCGTCGGTTCGAAAATAAGCTACAGGGCGGGTATACCTCATACCATCATCATTAAACAGAAACCAAACGAAAAAAGACAACATTTGGGTCTATTTATTGAGTAATTTTGAATGGCGGACCACAGGGGAGAGTGCTAGGCCCTCTTGTATAAAACATAAATACATATTTTAAAAATAAACATAATATTTATGAATATGACTTAAATTATATCGGTAGCTGAAATTTCTTATTCAAAAAGGCTTTTTATTCTGTCGATAACAAAAAGTGTAAATATTTAATGCTCCCGTTATATTGTTATTGAATTTATCGATGTTACATCATTCCAAATTTAACATTATTCGCTACTACTGTTATTTATTAACTTTAGTAACTAGGTGAAATCTTTATTTAAGTTTATAACATTAATTTCTTTGAGGGTTATCACGAACGGAAGAAAACAAGTTGTGTTAGAGAATAATGTCTAATTAGGCACACAAGATTTACAACCAGAAATACAGAAATCAATCATATTAATTAGCCAATGGTCGCTAGCGCGCCATACCGTGCGCGTTGCAACGACTCGCGTGGGCGGACTGTCGGTTACGCGAGCACTAGCGGCGCAGGGTCTGCGCGGTGCTGAAGCGGGGGGGTAGAGTAGCCCTCCCATTTACCGCGTAAAGTTGGTACCAAGCTAAACGTTTGGACAGCGCGTTACACTCTCCCCCTTTTGACCAGGGAAGGGTCTCCCGAATGGTCAAACAAAATGATGACAAGGGCGCTGCAGTTAAGTCACCTTCCGTGGGCGACCTCTATTACGTTTAGGATTAATCGGCTCAGGACATTCACCGTCCCTAGCATGGTAAGGACGCAAATCTGACACGTGATACTTACCGAAGATTTCTCCTGTCTTATCATGAGCTAGGAAGTAGGTAGTAGGACTGACCTTTTTAGAGATGACGTACGGTCCATCTCGTTTTGGATTAAACTTCGATGTGACACCCTTTGCGGCATTACTAAGCGTATGGGTCCGCATCAGGACTAAATCTCCTTCCAGGTATTCATGGTTTGACGTCCGACCCCGATCGGCATATGTCTTACGGACATCTTGTTGCCGTTCCAGAGTCTCTTTGGCTGTCGAGACGCTATCTGCAAGCTTGAGCAGATAAGGCGTAATTTGGGGAACAAAGTTCTCGGATTCCACTACTGCTCTTAGGTCTGCCTGAGCAGTTAAGGGTGACCGTAGCTCACGACCGAAAGTCAGGTAAGCTGGGGTATGATCTGTAGACTTAGTTACGGAACTATTGAAAGCAAACCGTACAAACGGTAGTACCTCTGGCCAAGTTTGATGGCGACCTTCCACTAAGATGGCGAGCTGAGCCTTTAGATCCCTATTTTTCCGCTCAACGGGATTCGCCTCGGGATGATATAAGGGCACCAGACATTGTTTAACACCTAGAACAAACATCGCCTTCTGCATAACATCTGCCACAAATTGCACTCCGTTATCAGAAATCATCCGTCTAGGAAGACCAAATCTCATAAATACCTCATTGACCAAAGTTTTAGCACACGTCTCTGCTGTAGCTTCGGTGAGAGCGAAGACTTCCACCCACTTACTAGTGGTGTCCTCCACGATGAGGATCCATCTCTCACCTTGGGGTCCTTTAGGTAATGGACCAAAAAGATCAGTTGCGATAGTTTCAAACCTTTGAGACGGGACAGGAGTTTGAAGCAAGCCGGCTGGTTTGAGTGTTGATGGTTTGTAGCGTTGACACTCGATGCAGGTCTTCAGGTACTCGGTCACAAACCGTCTCATTCCAGGAAAATAGAAACGTTGCGAGATACGATGTATTGTTCTATCAACACCACCATGAGCGGCGGTAGGCGAGTCATGACATTCGATCATGACTTCTTTCCGCAGGCTCTCCGGTACGACGAGTTGGGGCTCCTCGGAATCAGTATCAGGTACATACCGATACAGAACACCTTGATTCAGGAGATAGCCCCTCTCAGACCAACGATTTATATTAAGTTCATCCTTACCTTCGAGGTCATGGATGATCTTTGCAACTTCCGGATCAGCTAACTGCGCATCACGGGTGGAGGATGCATTCCAGCGCGGTACATCAACAACAACGGGACAGATAGCCGATTCAGATGCAGGACCATCTGATGTCACGGGACGGCTGAGCGTATCGGCAAGTACGTTAACCTTACCTGGGGTATAATCGATACGCAGGTCGAAAGATTGTAACTTCAAGGCCCAACGTACTAATCTGCCACTTGGGGACTTGAGGGTAAAGAGCCATTTCAAGGGTTGGTGATCTGTCATCACGTTGACCTGGTGACCATCGATGTAACCTCGGAAACGTTCTACTGCCCACACCACTGCGAGAGCCTCCCTCTCCGTGGTGGAATAATTCTGCTCGGCCGGAGTGAGCAGACGGCTGGCATATTCAATTGGATGTTCCTGATTCGGTGACTCCCCCTGGAGTAAGGCTGCGCCGAGTGCGTAATTACTGGCGTCAGTCCGTAATACGAATGGTTTCGTATAATCCGCTTGAACCAGAATAGGGGCCGTGGTCAGGAGTTTCTTAAGAGTTTCAAAAGACTTAACTTGCTCCGAACTCCATACCCACGCCTGAGACTTTTTAGTTAAGCGAGTAAGTGGTTCAGCAACTTTGGCGAACTCTGGGATAAACTTGCGGAACCATGAGCAGGTTTGGAGGAAGGTGCGAAGTTGCTGGAGGGTTATCGGTTCCTTCATATCTATAACAGCACTTACCTTCTCTTCGTCTGGAGATATACCATCACGAGATATCACGTGGCCGAGGTATTTGAGCCGGTCTCTGGCAAACACACACTTCTCTCGGTTTGCTCGAAGCTTGAACATACGGAGACGCTCGAATACCGCACGCAGATCTGCTAGATGGGACTCCAGGTCCTCCGAAATAACCAAAAGGTCATCCAAATAACCTAAAATAGTCTTACCGCCAAGAGTAGACCCTGATCTGAAACGATCTATGAGCCTCTGAAACGTCGCTGGCGAATTCTTAAGGCCAAACGGCATACGTTTGAAGCGGTACGTACCGAAAGGCGTGACGAACGCCGTTTTGTCACGATCGGCGGTACTTACCTGCCAGTAACCACTGCGAAGATCTAGAGAGCTCATTACACAACCCTTCTTGGTCGACTGTAAGAGTTCGTCAATACGCGGCATGGGGTATGCATCCGTCTTGGTGACCGCGTTCAACTTTCGGTAGTCGACACAAAACCTATACGTACCATTACGTTTCGGTACCAAGACGCACGGTGCTGCCCAGGCGGATTCACATTCCTCGATCACGTCCTCCGCCAACATCTTGTCTAACTCGTCGCGCATGATTTGCTTCTTGGCAGGAGTAACGCGATACGGGGGCAAAGCAATAGGCGGATGGTCGCCGGTATCTATGTGGTGTTCCGCAAATGGAGTCGGCTCTCCGACTATATTGAAAATATCGGAGTACTCACATAAAAGATTCTGCAAACCACCACGCTCCTCCTCAGTCAACAGAGCGCCCTCATCTTCCCTCAGTAGGTTGAGAGAGGCACACTCCACCACCTCGCGAGAACTCTCCGTCCGTAGGGGGTGAATGACCTGAGGCCGATCAGCTGTATACCATGTCATAGAAGAAAAATTCAAGACCAACTTAGACTTAGTAATGAAGTCTATCCCTAATAGCGTTTCGTTGTTTGAGGCATCGGGAAACACAACAAACTCAATAGGAATACACAAAGACATACAATTCACATTAACACATGTTAACAATACAATATTCGTACGAATACTACCATCAGCCAGTCTAACCGACATAGTCTGCGATGTAAATTTAACATTTAAACGTAAAAGAAGTGCATACAGCGTTGAACCCGCGATACTACGCCGGGCGGCAGTATCTATAAGCGCTGAACCACTATAACCTAAAATCTCTATATTTAAAATAGGACGGTCTTGCGTGATGATATTATTCGAAGTACTACTAACATTAAAACAGTCTTGTGTCGTGGTAAGTGAATAATAGTACATTATGGTACAAGTGTGTAACGTTGGTGATTATCGCTGAGGCGCCATTGAGACCCGAGCCGTCAGGCGAGGGTCTTAAGAGAGCCGAGGACGATAATCATCAATACACACGTGTATCATACGACGTTTTTCAACACACTTGCGAAGAAAATAATACTAAATCATCATCATCATCATCATCATCATCCATCATCATCATCCATCATCATCCATCGTCATCCATCATCATCCATCATCATCCATCATCATCCATCGTCATCCATCATCATCCATCATCATCCATCGTCATCCATCATCATCACTCATCATCACCCATCATCATCCAGCATCATCCATCATCATCATCCATCATCATCCATCGTCATCCATCATCGTCCATCGTCATCCATCATCATCCATCATCACTCATCATCACCCATCATCATCCAGCATCATCATCATTCATCATCATCCATCGTCATCCATCATCATCCATCATCATCATCCATCATCATCCAGCATCATCCATCATCATCATCATGATCGTTTTTAAGAACAAAGCAACTCAAACAAAAAACAACCTATAACTCACTAAGAACAAAGCAACTCAACCAATTCTATAACTCACTAGTGAATAATAGTAATGAAAAAGTCACAGTTTGATAATAGGTGTCATTATGTGCCTAACTGTAGTGAAATTAGAGCCATTTTATGAGCAAGTGTGTTGAAAAATACATTACTTTGAGGTTGTGGTTCATTTGAACTAGTAACATTACAACTCAAACTCGATATATTACTTTTACAAGTAGGACAATTTGCTCGTACATACCCTTTTTCACCACAACCATAACAAATAAGGCTAGACTTATTATTACTAGACGATACTTTAGAGTCTTTCTTTGGGCACAACTCACGCGTATGACCTCGACCTTTGCAATACACACAGAATAACTTTGCTTCACTCGCGGTATTATTTTTATCGGCACTTTGCACTTCATTACACGTATTTCGTACTGATCGAACCTGCGAACGCGCGATCGACTGCTGAGCTCCCGCACCACTGAGCGACGGGGACGTCGCACCGTTTCCCGCCAACTTGACGCACGTGGCGGCGGCGCGCGGCGCCCGCGCGCCATCCCGCGCGTACCGCTCGTGAGTCGTCTCCGCTGGCGCCGACTGCGATGAAGTACTTGCACTGGAACATTCCGTGATGGATTCTTCTATATCTCGGGCTTTGTCGATTAGCGACTCAATACTGCTAACCGTATCCCGGGGTAATCGCTTTCGAATACGTTTATGTAACAATCCGTATATCATGTCTATCTTAGCTTCTTCGGGTAATACGTAAGGTAACTTAGCAATCATGCCTCGTATACGTACAATGAAGGAGTCCGCGAGTTCTTCATTTTGTTCGTTAGCGAATATCTTTCGATACAACTTGTAAGCAGGACACGGAGTACCATACATACTGCGTAGTCGTTTGACGGCTTCGGACCACGAGGACACCTCCGTCCGGATCCCTCTCCACCATACTGCAGCCTCGCCATGGAGCAGCATCGGGAGACCACGAAGCGCAAGGTCATCGTTAACCAATGCACACTCTTTGTACATCTCGACGGAGTCGATGAAGGCTTCCACGATTTCAGGGTCTCGGTTCGAGCCATCAAAGCGTGCCGCACACTTGGACATGTTCCCTGACTTGCTAGTCGACGACGGTGTCGGTGAGGGCGTCGCCGCGGAAAAACCACCTGCCGCGTGCGATGCCATGAGGGATTCGACGAGCTGCCGATTTGCTTCCGCCTGAGTATTCGCGAAGGCGGTAAGAAATGAAGTCAGCTGGTCACCAGACATGAGCACTGGCGAAGGTCTTCTGGTTTCTTCATCCGAGCTGGAGTGCGCGTCAGCGTCACTTGCCTTTGGGTCCGTTCGTACTTTACGTGGAGGCATCTTCACTCTTTACGTAGGTAGGTACCAGAGAACAGGAACACAGGAACACCGAAAACCGCTAACGGTCGACCGGCACAAACTTGTTTAAACTGGTTCGCGGCCACGAGTTGGAGCGCCACTTATAACATTAATTTCTTTGAGGGTTATCACGAACGGAAGAAAACAAGTTGTGTTAGAGAATAATGTCTAATTAGGCACACAAGATTTACAACCAGAAATACAGAAATCAATCATATTAATTAGCCAATGGTCGCTAGCGCGCCATACCGTGCGCGTTGCAACGACTCGCGTGGGCGGACTGTCGGTTACGCCGTTACGCGTAGTGATGCGTCCCTCACTCATGAGGCCCCTCATTTGAGGTACTCGTGATCGCAAATTGAAAGAGTTACTCGAATTTCAATATTGAATCACCTCATTCCTCATCACCCCTCATTTAAAAATTGACATTGACATTATTGACAGTAGGAAATCGAGGCAAGCGAGTTCGTGACTCGCGAATGAGGATTGAGTAATTGAGTGGGCTCAGTGAGCGAATGAACCGACTCAAAAATTGTATGGAGAATTGAGAATGAGTGAGGTGAGGTGTGATCTTGAAGTTTGGACAACACCGTGGCACAGTAAACATTATTTAAAATTATTTCAGTTACGATTAATTATTATGAACTCTAAAAGCATTAGCATTAGATTGGTAATAAAGGGTCATTGATTCGTTTATTTTGGCGGTCTAAAATTTATAAGCGAAAGAAAATGACGTGTGTGAGAGAGTGAGGACGTGAATAATCGGAGAGTCGTGACTCGTGAGTACTCGTGAGTCGTCGTTGCACCCGCCCGCCTCGCTCACTTGGAGCTTCGTTTGAGTTCGGCTCGGGCTCGCGAGTCGTGAGGCGAATACGCCGTCGTACGATTCCTCACCTCAAATGAGGGGTCCCTCGTGAGGACCTCACGAAGCAAATTGAGGGGCTCCCTCATCCTCACATAAAATTGATGAGTTACCCATCACTAGTTACGCGAGCACTAGCGGCGCAGGGTCTGCGCGGTGCTGAAGCGGGGGGGTAGAGTAGCCCTCCCATTTACCGCGTAAAGTTGGTACCAAGCTAAACGTTTGGACAGCGCGTTACAAGTTTTGAAACTGAATGTAAGTTTCAAATGTAATCGCAATTATTGGATCCAAATGTAAGCAAGCAATACTTAAAGATTTGCGATGTCGGTAAGACGACGCCACAAATGTTTAGTAATTCAATGAAAAATCTGAATATGGAGCCCATATCTCTAGTATGCGCATACTAAGAACATCACAATTTTATCAGTCTGCTTCTTTCTAATCGTCAGCTATCGGGTTCAATTTAAGTGATGGTTTATCTTATTCTAACTAGTCGTTGGCACTCGTTGGTAGACTAGGTAGAAGCTGTATAGGAATGCCTTTAGCCACTGGCTTTGTAAGCCCGGACGAACAAATATCGGAATTTTTCGCGCATGAGATTTTTCAACACTTGCTTAGCGCCGACAATTGAAATTCGAAAAGTGTGTTTTTTCGATGCGCTGAGATGCACTCACACTCTGTTGGATTCCAAATTCTCGGTTCAAAGCCGAGATTTTGAAATCAAGCACGCGATAAAATTCAGCCGTTATATTTTTACGTCCGTGTGAACATCACACTTCGTTTATGGTAATGAACCAGTACATTAGTTTAGTATGTCACAGTTCATTAACAGGTTAAGAGAAAGGAGTTATTTTTAAATAACATAACACCTTCAGGGCTTAATAACAAAAGCAATAAGTTATCAGATGTTTGGCTCGTGGATGTCTGTAGGGGATAATTAATGTATTGTAATCGATAGGTATGTAATGCGTTAGAGTGCTAAGCCGATTTATTCCAGAAAACCACATGGTGAAGAGTTATGTGAAGAGCGCTTGATATGAGCTGTCAATAGTGATAATCCCACAGCTGACTTCACCAAAGTTTGACGATGAGATTTTTACTGAATAGATCGGAAGATATATGTACCTAGGTATAAGGAAGGATCAGCGCTTTCAATGTTTACAAATTCGAAACGAATGGCCTCTAAATCGGCCTTAATTAATCAAAAGGTTTTCTCTATTGCCTCAATTTATAACTTAAATTAATATCAGCTTGTCTAACCAAGTTATTGGCTGAATCAATTAAATGTCAGATAAAAATTACACATCACACCCCCGCCCAGCCTTATTTATAGTCACGCTACATCATGCTTCGGAAGGAACGCAAATTTGTTTGACAAGAAGTCGGTTAAAAAATTAAGTCGATGCATTGAACCTATTGAAAAACTACCACAGGTTGGTATGTACAACGTGAGCTTACTTTATTATTAATTAGATAAATTAACGCTACTGGAAAATCAGGTTTCCTTTATTTCCTCTATTTATGAGAGATGCCCATGACGTCTTGGTTCAATATAATTCAAATACCTACATCATACGTCACTATGTTCTTTGCATAGGCACCAACCTCCAGCGATGAACGAGAAGCGAGTAGAGCTTCAGTGGTGGCCCAGTGGTCACACCGTGGTTGCAAGTTGTAAGGTCGTGGGTCCTAAGCAGACACTTTACTTTGTGTAAACTATTTCATTACCACTACTCTCAAAACGGTGAAGGTTATCATTGTGAGGAAAGTGGCATGTTCTAGAACGAAAAATTTGATATGTGACTCCGCACTGGGCCCGTGTGGTGGATAATGGCTCGCTCCCTCTGGCCTCCAGGCCTGTGTCCCAGTAGTGGGAATATTATATGCTGATTATGAGATGCTGCAACTAAAGACGAGTAGGCGAGTAACGAACAGCTAGTGCATGGTAGAGACAAGCGATAACAGCTCGCTGTTATGCGTAAGTACGAAGCGTGAGTGTTGTAGCGAGTGTTCTACCCGCCAAACGAGCGTTGCTGAGCGAGTACCTACTCTCTTTGATAGCTCTTGTCGCAGCAACAAACGATTACTCGCCGGATGTGTGAACAGTCAATGATCTCTTTTATTTACACCTAATAATCTTTTGTACGTTTCTTTAGCAAGAAAAGCGTTGCTTGTCGGTTCCTCGTGAGCAGTGGCAGAAATTGCTACATTACGCTAAGAAACGTACTGAATGGCGTGATTAGGCCTATGTACAGCTGTACAATGCTGTTGGCTGGTGAAGATGATGATACTTATACAGGAAAAGTTTTTATCCAGTGCGCAAACTGTAACCATGAATTCAGCATATCATTCTAGACCCCCAGCGCAGAAATTGTTCGCCGGTTATACAAAAAAAAAAATCTGCTGTTTCATAGAAAAATGCAAAACCTACGCGGTCAAAATGTATGAACAGCTGATTTTTTTTGTATAACCAGCGAAAAGTTTCTGCGGATAAAAACTTTCCCTGTATGTAAACTAGCTGCTGGCCGTGGCTCCGCCCACGTGCTTTTTTTTTCATACATTCCTCCACCCCCTATTTCACGCTTTCATGAACTGACGTCTCATATATCTACATACCTCTGTGCCTTTCATCTTCGTAGGTCCAGCAAGCAGTTTTTGGGATTTCGTGTGTTTTTCAGTGAGTGGATGAATGAGTCAGTGACCTTTCGCTTTTGCATCGCGATAAAATAATGATTAAATACTAGCTTTTGCCAGCAGCTCCGCCCGCGTGGATGTCGATTATCGCTTAAAAAAGTAGCCTATGTCCTTCTCCATATCCCAGGCTATATCTCGGTCAAATTTCATGACGATCGGTTCAGCGGTTTAGGCGTGAAAGCGTGACAGACAGACAGAGTTACTTTCGCATTTATAATATTAAGTAGAGAAGTAGTGATTCAAAAGTAACTCTGTCAGGACAAGGGTTTCATTTACTCTTGCAGTTAGGATAGGGAATTAGGAAATCGTTGCTTTATTTTAATAAATGTATCCAATCCACTTTTTTGCTCATGACTCAGGTGTGATGGTGTTTTTCCACGTCAACACTTGACTTCTAACACATAGTCCGTAAGTTCGAGGACACAGTGACACTAGGCAAATAGCAGCCATATTTGATTTGGGGATGATATTATCGTAGATATGACTGTAAATAAACCTTTCTTTACACAATGAAAACAGCTTTAATGAAAAACAATTTCTCGGAAACTTTTTGAATTACTATCTACTTGGAAAATTTCCATTCGGCCGCTATTTAAAAAGAGTGACTGCCTCGTTGCTCTAGTGGTCGCAAGCGATATTGTTGGGCATGAGTTCCTCGGTTCGATTTCCCGGCCGGGCAGTTTTGTCGGGTTTTTTAATATGGAATTTCTCAGTAGCAGCCGAAGTCTAGATTTATGTCCGGTTGATGGCAATAGGCTCGATCCCTATTTCATGGGACTTAAACATAATCTGGCGAAATGTGGGTACTCCCAGCTATAGTAACATACACCTCTGGCTAGCCATTCGGTAAATCCAGGCGTGGTGTTATGTGTTAAAGTAGTTCTATAGTCTTTGTTTTGTTCTAGATCTGATTCATATTCAATACTAACGCTTCCAGATACGAGGCCAGTCTGCGAGTCAGCTCAGCGGCAACTCGTGCTGCTGACTGACGTGTAGGGACATGAAGCCAGTCAGTATGTACCGAACTGGTCTGCAAATGTATTCTAATGTGCAGCGGGCACTGACTGAACTGTCAACCGAATTGAGTTGCAAACTGGCTTAGTGTCCAGAGCCCATTTCAACTTTTTTTCTATTGCAATATGGTGAGTTTTTAATCTTCATTCGTTGGGAGTTACCTACACCTGATCTGTCTTTTCGCTGCCCTGCTACGATAAGGCTGGTTTTCCACACAAGATGTGCTCTGCAACTATGCGAGGATGTGAAAGCTAAGCTAGGAAACGACTGTTTCTGCTAATGCTAAACTGTGTAGTGGAGCGAGTAGGCTGTGCTAGGAAGATGCGCCAATGCGAGGTAGCTGCGCGATGAAGATGTGCAGCTCGAGCTACGAGATGCATCGATACGATGTCATGTCTAACGTATGTACCCTGCTCTGCAGCAGGCTTAGCACGAGCACCGATTGTCAACGGAAGAATAGACATGACTATTAAATAAATGATGTACAATAGGATAACATAACTATGTTTTTCTATTCATTATCACAGTCATGCGTTCTAAACTAATCATGATTTTGTAGATAATCGTATATACTTTGTGGCCGGCGTCGCGTCGAGTAGAAAAAGTTTTGTTGTCAGTGTGATTGTGACAGTTTGGGAAGAAATATTCTTCTGAAATAGTCTACATTTATAAGGACCTAGACAAATATTACAAACGTATATTGTAATATGTTACAAACGAAAGACTACTAAGACGAAGACAGAATGACAGATTTATATAAGGATATCTACGGTGCGATAACAAAAATGTAGGAACGAAATGTCACTTTGTATTGAAAAAGCACTGCCTATTCTTCGTAGAAATACAAAGCGTCATGCTAAGCGCGCAGATAGCTACACCACTCGCCCATCCATAGCACGCACTCTTCCCTATTAAAAATATGGCTTAGTTCAACCCGTATCTACCAGTGCTATGCTATGTGGACCAATGAATATGATTGGTGGATATCAAACGCATCCATACCAACGTACCATAGAACCACCTCCGGTGGAAAAACAGCCTCATACGTTTTGTGATAACTACTTCTTTGATTAGTAGAAAAACAACCCTTTTCGTTGTTTTCCTTCAATTTCGTTACTTGGGTATGTGGATAGTAGTCCAACTACGAGGGTGAAATATTTCATCACCATCATCATTTCTGCCGAAAGACGTCTACTGCTGGACATAGCTTCCCCCAAGCTCCTCCACTTTGACCGATTCTGTGTTTCCCGCATCCAGCAGATTCCAGCAGCTTTTACAAGGTCATCGGTCCACCTTGTGGAAAGCTTCCAACTCTACGTCTTCCGGTACGCGGTCGCCATTCCAGAATCTTTCGGTCCCATTGGTCATCTGTAGGTACTCAATTGTCAAAAATCCGAGCATAGCCCTCTCCATTGCCCTTTGCGTGACTTAGCCTTCTGATGAGGCCCATTGTGAGCGACCACGTTTCAGTGCCACTAGATATTTATTAGTTACTAACTGAATTTTCTGTGACGTCACAAGCACCAAGTCACAGTCAGACTCGGTAGGTAAACAAAGTCTCCAAATTATGGACAAAAGGCAAATAAACTGAAAATTTTAACATAAATCACAATGACGATTCGGTATATACAATAACTTCGTTAGGAATCGATACAGACATGTTTCTTTTCAAATAATAGGTACCTACGACACGGTAATATTACCGTGCCTACGATTTGTTGGTACCTGCATAGCTATGCACAACCGTTCGATAGGCTTCCGTACCGAATTAAACATCAATAACCAACCATTTTTTATTTGATCATAAATTACTTACCTGACTATAATATTATTAAATGAGTACACTTTAATTTCCAAAAAAAATGTTTTGTTTTGTAGACAATTATTTGTTTGTATTAATATTTTAATATAATTATGTTATAATTGGCACGTCAGGCAGACTGTAGCCGATTTCATTAATTAATGTACAACACCTACATTCACAGCATAAAAAAGTTCTGATTCTGAATCTGAAAAGAAAGAGTCCTCTAAACGCTTTTCACAAATCCAAAACGCGAAAATGTTGTCAGATTAAATCGAATAGACGACCGCCTTTTTTTTGACAGCTATTTACTGTGGGGGCAAGGCAAATTAGTCATTAATAAAGAATAGATAAAATAAATCTAAAAAACACTCTTGAAAACCAAACTAAAAAAGCAGAATTATTTTTTTAAAAGCGTGGGGTGCTTTTTGAGGTATTTTTATAATCAATTAATTTATGCACCCCACGCTTTTTTGAAATTATTTTCTGCTTTTTTAGTTTGGTTTTTAAAAGCGTGTTTTTTAGATTTTTTAATCTATTGTTTATTTTCTGTTTTTTAGTTCTGCTCACTACAAAAGCGTGATATCAGTTTTTTTTATTATTTTTATTATTGAATTGTCATCAGTCCTCGATAAGTCGACAAGTTTAAATTAAATGTGACCGTTTGAAGTGGCTCAAAATCAAGTCCAAAGGAGTTGGTTACAAACATGCTTACAAACAAATAAAACATAGGTATAGGTGAAGCTATTAAAAGCATGTTAAAAATGTGCTATGTGTTCGACAACCTGTCGGCTGATTGTGACTTGCTATGCTGGTAGCTCATTTATTTCATTGTGATTGAGCTCGACCGGAGAAGTGTCTACTATAACCATACCAGTTGCTGCTACCATGCAGCTGATGCAGCGTTGCTATGTCCTTGTATCGCTAGTGTGTTTCCATCATAACGCTGCGCTATTTGTAGTAGGTAGTTACTATAGCAGATTCTGTTCTATTTTTCAACTTGATACTTTCTGAAGATGCAACAGGTAAGTAGATACCTACCTAGTTTTCGGGATTCAGGAGACTTCTCAAGCAAAAATGCTTAATTGTATAAAAGCGAGGTACCTTCCTAACTTCTTACTACCTGTTTTTGCAGCCTTGATCACATTGTAAAAGGGTCACAGGCCAGATGTTAGACGATACTTTTTGTTTTGAAACTTGAAATCCGTCAGTCATAACAGCTTTTATACGGTGTTGAGAGAAGACATCGCACGATATGAAGTCTTGACGATTGTTATCATAAACATCTCGCGACTGTACAGTCTGCTGCCTAGAATTTAGATGGGTTTTTTTGCCAAATGATATCAAATTATCATATTATACTATGTAGGCGTAACGATGCTGTTGAAGCTGTACTTACGTAGCATAAACAGTATGAAATTTTTCCACTGTTGGGGAACTGGCCTACTCTCGGTCAGAGGAGTTGGCCACCACGCGGGCCCAGTGCGGTTTGGTAGATATCACAGGACATGTTTCGTTCTAGGAAATGTTGGTTTCCTCACGATGTTTTCCTTCATCGTTTTGAGAGCAGTTATTATGAAATAATGTACAAAAAGTAAAGCCGAATGTCTGGGGTCAAACTTACCACCTTACTGCTCACAAAGCGGTACGTACGTGAGTTGGTTTCTACGGCCTTATAGAGGAACAAAAACAAAAAGAGCTAGCGAAGTGTTTGCCGGGTGTTAATTTTCCTAGCAATGGCCGTAGGAAAAAATACTTAGCTACGAATAGGTACAGGTTGTTTGCGAAAACGTATTACAGATCTGCCTAGCCTGTTCCCAACTATCTTGGGGTCGGCTTCCAATGTAACTGGATGCCAATCTGACCTCCTCAACCAAGTTATTGGGAAATGCGATCCCTCTTGGTAAGACTGGTTGTCAGACTTTCGGGCTTTTGACGACCCGTAACGACAATGCCAAACATCCGCCAAATGACCGCCGAGATCAAAGGGTTAACGTGCTTTCCGCGGCACAGAGGGGTGTTGGGTCTATCGATCCTTGCGGCTATTTTTCCTTAGTCAACCAACCCACGGAAGCGATAACGGTGTGACGCCAAAAAAGTTTGGCTGGCTTGGCGTAAAGAGTGTTGGAACATACAACCTCATGTGACGAGTCTTTGTTATTATGTTACATCCACGAATGAATTGTTAACCCAATTCTCAGTTCAAAACAAAACAATAATCACAACCGCTACTTGTTTGTGATATGGCAAATGAATCGCAATCAAGATTGGTCGAGACAGCTCGGCGGCCGCGACGCGACGAAGCAAATGTATCAACAAGTCATTGTATCGACCCTGCACAAATTGATCCGGGACAATTAATAACCCAGCATGAACTTGTCCTTTGAGATGACGGTATGCTATAACCCTACTCGTTTCAAGATACTTTGAGTCAATGTCGAGACGGATTTTGTGAATTCACTTCTAAAGATTTAGTGACGGATCTCTCTCTCTGTGACGGCTCAAGATCTCACACTATCTTGTGACCAGCACCCTTATTGCGTAACTCACGATTCATCATAAACTGTTTCGTTTTGAAACGGATTGTTAAACCATTGCTTCATATGTTCGAAAAAATGTGCCTGCTCAACAACGTAAATAACGCAATGAATATTGTTGAACTGTCAAAACAAAACCGATTATGATTAATCGTTAGTTACGCAATTAGGGTGCTGGGTCGTCGGATATAGTTGAATTTTAAGTAATAAGAAACCGATGGCGACGGATGTAGTAGTTGTTGTCTTTACACAAATTGAAAATGAAATCTGCATGAAAATCTGTTTCGTAGTTAAGGAAAACAACGCAGTCAAACACGTTTTTTCCATAAAGGTGCTTCCTATGTTTCTACTTAACAAAATCTATTCACGAAAACGCTCATTCACACACATGTATGCCACAACATTTTATTTTACTTTCTTAATAAATTATTAATTTATTACGAACACACACTTCACTAAAGGATGTTTATTTTATTATTGTAGCGTATGGTACTCGTGGGTTGCAGCTGAAAATCAGCGTCAGGTGGTGCATACTGTGTTGCCATTTGACATTATGCTGAGCTGAGGCCATTTTGACATTATTATCATTGTTGAGGTCATTCTTTTCTGTTTTTTTTCTCTTCTTTTAAATAGTAATTTAAGGTTTTATAAACGCACTTTTCGTCTTTATAAAATTTAACTTAATCAATAGAAAACAAACAGTTCATTTATCATAATTTTAATTCGAAAACGTCCCTCGATTTTGTTACTTAACTTCAACTACATATACCTGACAAACCAGCTGGTTAATTAATTATCTCATTTGGTGACTACCTACCCCGATCGATTTTCGACATTTTGTTGAATTACTTTTCGCAAACCAAAAAACGTGTGGTGCCGGACGTAAAGAATAGCACCATCCCATTTCTTCCCGTGAGTGTTGTAGAAGGCGACTAAGGGACTTACTAGAATGGGCAGCAGCGTTCTCTATGCATTTTTACCACCTTCGCCAGCCCGCCTGCCAAGCATGACGATTATGGTACACCCCGCCAATTTTTGTTTTTGGGGGAGGCCTTTGTCCAGCAGTGGATGTCTATCGGCTGCAGTGATGATGATGATGAATCCAAAAAGCTTGCCAGCAAAGATTGTTTCAGGGCTGAATGCTGAGAGTGCGTCGGAACTAAAACATCCTCAGGCGTAGAGACTCATTCGTGCAACATTTATCATTGTCTTTTTTTTTTTTTTTTTTTGGGGAATCTTCAAATAACTTCTCCCGTTCTGGGTGGAGCAGGAGGGCGTGTCAGACTTTTACTGACTAAAACCCACCCGTGATCCCTCAGTAGCCCCTATGCCAGGGGCTACTGAGGGAACACAGCCCCATCATTTTGTGCTGACATCTCTTTGAGGCGCGCCTGGAACACAACGCGCCGTCGACTTGGGCTTGGTCCTTACCGGACAGCGAACTACCCATTACTCGCCGTCCGCAAGCTCATGCCTACGGTGGCCGGAAATCGGCCTGGGATTCCCGACGCCCAGGGATCATTGTGTCATTGGATAGGTCTTACAAAAAACAAAACATTTTTCGATTAAAAAATCAGTTTGTCAAATATTGGACTTTAAAATGCTAATTTTTGTTTGAATTAAATCCCTTGGGGTTCTCTGCCATTATAAATGGTTGGTTTTGAATGAGTATGTAAAAAAATCATGAGAGTAGGTAGTTAATATAAATATAACAAAGTTAGAAGGAAATTAAACTAAAGGCTTTACAAGTTAACGATTAATAGTCGACCAACTTACATTTGCAGTTGAAATGTATGTTCTTGGGATAATTTCATCCCAACTACGGCACCCTTCATTGTGCGTGGTCCGGCACACAATTGGCCGGTTTTTAGGTATTAGAGATTTTGCACATTCTGCAAAATCCATATTGTTCCCCTTCTTCTTGGGCTTTCTAGGGTATATATGCAGCATCTTGGCTCGTGTCCAACACACCTTCCGCTTCCGTAACCCTGACTTCTCTAATAGGGTCAGGCATCTCGTTAACATGATGTGCTGGCACCGCATCAACTGCACGTGTAGTCCCATTGACGGGTCAAACGTGGAACTACCCGCTAATTGCATGTTGATTAAGTAGGTAGATAAATTGTTTTGTTTGTAATCTGGACGATTGGCTTTAGTGCCTATGGAAAATTATGTGTAGGTACCTAATGACCGGGGTTAATTAAAGTGTTTTTTGATCTTGTTTGGAGACGCATGTACATAATAAGTAGTAATGTTTTATTGATCAAATCAAGTGCAAGATATTTTTTTGTCACGTGTCACACCGGTCGCGTACTTCATTCCTGAAGGTCGTGTCCCTGTGTCGGGTTTCGCACGCGTAGAGGTCGAAAAGTATCCCACGGAAGCGTACCAACGGGATAAAACGTATCCTCTGTGTCATTCCAGGTTCCAAACTATCTGTGTGCCAAATTTCATCCAAAACCGTTCAGCTGTTTTGCATTTATAATATGTATTAGTTAGGATTAATATTAATATTGTTTTCTACAATACTGTCGCTTCTATTCCACCAGCAATACACCTAAAACTCCAACTACATCACTGCTCTTTTAACATTTCTACTCTCCCTTGCGACTGTCCTGCTCTTGAACGTAGGTACTTCTTCTCTTCAGAATAAGAAAACTTACTCACACCATGCGTAGACTACAAGACTGTCTACCCACAGACACACTACAACAAGTTTACCTAGCGCTTTCATCATCATCATCATCATTTTAGCCGAATCAATAATTTAGTATTTCATCAACGTCTGGGGGAGTGCTGGAAAGACTTACTTGATTGAAGCTGAAACAGCACAGAGAGCGCTTCTTAAAGTAATTTCGTCTCAACTTAATGCTAATCTATGCCTGGACAACAAAAATATTTATATTTCTATTTCCTATATTTCTAATGGGAAGTAGGATGTTCTTCCATTTCGTGCGGTCCTCGACTTCTCACATGGCGGTTGTAACAGAGACTCTAGTGAACCGTTTACTGGAGTACTTGATCGGATTAGCAGCGGTTAGGTGACCGGCCGCGATGTATTTTCCCACCTACCTTGCCCAACACCACCAACTTTTCAATATTATCTGATTCCCGACGGGCAATGTGACCAAAGTAATCGAGAATCCTTTGGTGACAGATCGTGGGTAGTCTATCTCTTAAACGTACCTAGTTGTTCGAGGATAGATTTGTTCGTTCTCTTGGCGGTCCATGGTATGGGGAGCATTCTTCTCCAACACAACATCCCAAATGCTTCTATCTTTTTCCCATCTGTCTAAAAATGGGATGCTGATCGTTGGTAGCCGCACCACTTGAGAACGACCGGACCGATTTGCCTTTTTTTGCGGGAATATGTTCAAATTCCAGAAAGAACTGAACGTCTGTAATTTTTCTATGGACTCAAGATGATCAAAAACATTGAAATATGGATATGACCAAGTCTGTCAGGTGAGCTAGTACAAATTAATTTCAAGAATTAGTTAAAATCTATATTTGCCATTATGAATTGGGTAGGTTAAAAGACTGGTTTATTTTAGTTGATTACCTTATAGGTAAACAATAGATAATTGGTAAAGTTCATTAACATAGGTTGGTAAAATACATCAGAATTAATGCAAAAGCAAATAGTCTGATGTATTTTTAACTAGGTATCGTCCGAAATAACCTATGGGTGTCTACACGAGCAAACATCATGAATTATGATCAAAGCTTGGTCCCGTTCTAAATGAAAAGGAACCTTTTCCCTCTAGGACCTAGAAACTAGGAAAAATGCAGTTGATAAATAGAAAAAAAAAAGGTTTTATTCTACCATAAATTAAAGAGTGGTCAAAGACTACCCCAAAATATATGATATCAAAGTATAAACATTCTAAAGGTGGAGGAGCTTACACGAGCAACGAAAATTGCTCAATCCTGGTCATCATCATCATCATTTCAGCCGAAAGACGTCCACTGCTGGAGATAGGCCTCCCCCAGGCTCCTCCACTTCGACCGGTCTTGTGCTTTCCTCATCCAGCAGAATGTGGGAAGCAATTCAATCCTGGTCAATTCTCGTCAACTATGATGTCACGACTGCATCCAGCAATTTTGGATTTATTTTGTGTGAGCGTGTAAGAACACGGGCAATTTTTTGAGCAATTATTGCTCGGCAACACTATTGGATCAATTAAGTGGAGCAATCTGGAGCAACAACAATAAAATGCGAATGCATGCAAATAAAATACCTACACATGCATTTTGACTTCACATAATCTTTACAATTGTTTAAAAATGACTGCCTCGTTGCGTTGTTGTGATCGCAAGCGGTAGGTACCTACTGTTGAAAATGAGGTCCAGAAAGCTTAGCATGACGTTTTTCTATGAAGAATAAACAGTGCTTTTTCAATACTTTTATTGTAAATATCCTTTTTCGTTATGTTTATTAAGTAAAAACCATAAATTGTACATGTTGTGTTAGCCTATAAGTAATTGTTGCACTTGTGAACGTAGGTATAATTAGATAAATTATTTCAATGTATTGTGTAAACAACTGTTGGCCAACCTAAATAAAAAAAAAATACAAAGTGACATTTCGTTTCTCCATTTTTTACATCGCACCGTAGATATCCTTACACAATCTGTCATTTTGTCTTTCTTTTCTAACGATCTTCGTCTAGGTTTTTATAAATGTAGACTGTTTCAGAAGAATATGTCAAAATCACACTGCAAACGAATAACTGTGATAATTAATAGAAAAGCATAGCCATCTTCTCCTTTTGTACCTGCATCATTTAGTTAATAGTCATGTCTATTCTTCCGTCGACAAATTGGTGCTCGTGCTAAGCCTGCTAGGTTCGATTCCCAGGTTGAGCATAGTGTCATTGGGTCTTTCTATTAGGAATTTCTCAGTAACAGCCTGGGTTCGTGCCCGGCTGATGACAATAGGTTCGCCCCCTATTACATAGGACTTCAACATAACTGGCGAAATGTGGGTGTAGGTACTAGGTATAAGTACACCTCTGCCCAACCTTTCGGGGAATACAGGCGTGATGTTATTTGTGTTTAAAAGTGCAGTTGATATCATTACCTAAATAAAGTAAAGATCAATCATTTCATTGTTATAGTGGTCCTACCAGTATTCTCATACGGCACGGCGATCGGCTGGATCTCCCCCATGGGCCCCCGGCTCATGTCAGACGAGACCCCGGCCTCGGCCCCCGTGCATCCAGACACCATATCCTGGATGGCATCAGTGGTGTATCTTGTTGGCACACCCACCGTGTTCTTCTTTGGGTACATCGTAGATAATTATGGGAGGAAGAGGGCTTTGATGCTGACGTCATTTTCTATGGCTGTAAGTACACAATATATGAAAAAAAAAAACTTTAATTCAGACTTTCATCCTTATGAAGTTAGTAATAAAGAATATAAAAAAAAAACATCTGTTGCATGCATGTCAATATTTCAGGAATATTGTGATGATACCTACTCCATAATTCAATATGCCACATCACTGTCAAATAATAGGTAGATCAACACTTCTTGTGTATTTCTATTCTGTAACCATCTCACCGCGTGAAGTGAGCGTGGAGTGAGCTGTCAGTGTCATTTCACCTAATGCTTGGTCAATACCTAGCATCAGTGGGATGACACTGACAGCTCACTCTACGCTCACTTCACGCGGTGAGATGGTTAAAGAAAAGCAATGCTGGTCACATCCCTGAATGGGTGACCGTCTTTACACACCAAGACCCCTTCGTGCATCGGGAAGCACGTTTACCTGATGGTCCCGGCTGTCATTCTTTGCAAAATACTGGTATTCAGCTGCATCCGATTAGACTGGAAGCCGGTCCCAACATAGTTGGGAAAAGGTGATGTCGTATTAGGGGCTCTATTCTCTAATCACGAAGTCCGTAATTTCGGCCGATGTTACAGGCTGTTCCTATTCCGTATCACCTACGCAAATAAGATTAGTTCGCGACCCGACCTCAGAATAAATTGCAATACGATTTGACAGTTGTCAGTACTCCCGATTTGTTTTTATGAGAACGAAAAAGTTAATTATTCGGGAGTGGGGTTCATTTTGAAGAAACGAATTACTTTCGGACGGGCCCGTATCTTCGTTGACGGAGTTAGAGAGTAGGACCCCAGATTCTGTGTAAGCAAATTGTTACTTACAGCCAAGTAATATTAAATACTACTTGTGCTCGCGTTGAATTCGGAAATTGTCCCACGGAAATGTGCTACCGAGACAAAAAGTATATTGTTCCTTATTAACATCAGCTATCTGTCTGCTGAAAGTTCCGTCAAAGTCCGTCCAGTCACTTCGGAGATTACCCGGAACAAAACCAACAGACAGACAAACATTTAGAAAATAGATTTTTGGTATGGGTACCGAATATACTTTCTTACGCATTTAGTAGAAAGCTGTTATTTTGACGTTACAAACAGACACTTCAATTTTATTTATGTGAATAGTATAGGTGTAGTTATGACATGGATTTGACCAAATACTCTCAGCTTGTCTTTACAGAACAGCACCCTAATTGCGTAACTCACGATTCATCATAATCTGTATCGTTTTGAAACGGATTGTTAAACCATTGCTTCATATGTTCGAAAAATGTGTCTGTTCGACAACATAAATAACGCAATGAATATTGTTTAACTGTGAAGACGAAACCAATTATGATCAATCGTGAGTTACGCAATTAGGGTGCGGGCTTTACAAAACTCCTCTCGCAAACGATTGAAGAGTCTTATATTAAGTTATTTCTATCGTTCCAGGCATGCTGGGGTCTGAAGCTCTACTCTACAGAAACGTGGGCTTTAATTACAGCCCGAGCGATAGTTGGACTAGGCGTGAGCGGCTCCTACGTGGTCACACCATTATACATCAAGGAGATCAGCGAGGATTCCATCAGGGGAACTCTTGGGAGTCTGGTGGTGCTGTCGCAGAACCTGGGCAATCTATTTGCATACGTGATGGGGGAATACTTGAGTTATAACGCCATGCTGTGGGTGTGTCTGATCGTGCCTATCCTGCATTTGGTGCTATTCACTACGATGCCGGAGACGCCTTCGTATTTGTTGAAATGTGGGAAGGTTGAGGTGAGGAATGGATTTTTTTAACATGCTTTTATTAGCTTCACCCGTATGTTTGTGAGTATGTTTTGTATGATTTTGACACAGTTCAGGTCAGATTTCATGTAAACTTTGTAGACTTCTCGAGGACCGATGACAATTCAATAATTAGTTCCATAATGTAAAAAAAAAACTTTATAACAAAAAAATTAAAGCGCCGAAAAAACTGAAAACCAAAAAGTAATATTAATAATAGTAGTTTAACCTTAATAACTAAGTTCGGAAGGCGGTGACATAAAATTAAAGTACATATCCAAAGTCACCGACTTCCGAACTTAGTAATTAAGGTTAAACAAAAACGGTTTATTACTTTGTGGTTTTCAGTTTTATCGGCGGATATTTTTTTTGGTTTAATAAGTCTTTATTTTACTGCTTGCTTGATATTAATTGATTATAAAAATACCTGAAAAGACACATAAATATGTGTCTGTTTTGTTGTTTCGTGATAACAAAATGGTGAAGGTTAACCACGAGGTATGGGGGGGGGGAGTATTATTTGGGTAAGGCTTGTGTCCAAAATTGACTGAGATTGCGTCGTTGGTGCAAGCGGTAGGTACTGCTGAGAATGAGGTCCTAGATTCGATTCCCAAGTCGGGCAAAGAAGTGTCATTGGGTTTCTGTATCAGTAATGTCTCAGTAGCAGCCCGTTGTCTGGACTTGTGTCCGGTTGATGGCAATAGGCTCACTATTACATGGGACTTAAATGCCTTAAAGACAAAATGTGGGTGTACACCCGGCTACACATAACCGTGTGTACTATAGGTACATTATGCCAAATCCTTAGGGGAAACAAAGCGTGATGTTATGTTTGAGACATGTACGAGTAATGATAAAAAAATGTTTGAAATGGTTTTGTTAAATGCTTAGCGTAACAGCTTTAAAACTTAATAAAGCTATGTAAGTACTATAACTTGCTTCCTTTCCAAAGAGCAAAAAAGCGTACCTACATACCTTTAAAAAATCTAAATAAGCCATATGACCATAACTAACCAACTCCCTCGCTATCTTTGTTTGTAGGAAATTGTGCCCTTTATCTGTCAAAAAGTTTTGATAAATCTAATCCATGTATCGTTACCTCAGGAAGCTCGTGACGCATTGGCATGGCTGCGATGCCGGGAGCCGTCCGAGCCGGTCGTGGACAACGAGCTGCAAAACTTACTGCTCGAGCTTGAGCAGAGCAAGTCGGGCAAACTGAGCGCCGCGCTCAAGACACTTGGTAAGTAGAACATTCGAGCAGGAAGGTACACCTAAGTACAAATAAGAAAATTAAGGTTGAATTTTTGGCTTTTTTGTCCTTCTTAGCTAATTATGCTGAAATTCGAGAAGAACGTGGAACATGACCACAGACTATTTTCGTTTTAAGAAAATTATGTTGTAAAAAGTCGATTTAAGAGTACATTTTTGGGGGGGGTTTGGTAGAAAATCTAAAATGGTGTAGGATAGGCTTACAGCTATTGTTTTTGTAAATTACTTTTTAGCTGGCTTAGGTCCTCATACCTACATATCTTTAGGCATTCAACATCAAATAGGGCTTCTTTTTTTAAGTTCGGATATCATCAAATAACTTATCCCGCTCTGGGTGAAACGCCCACCTGAGGCGTTTCAGACTTTTACTGTTCCTACACCCGTGTTCCTTCAGTTGCCTGCGTGCCAGCTGCCACGGTACCTCTTTCGAACATCCCGCACATCATCATCATCATCAGCCTATAATGTTTCCACTGTTGGGACACAGGCCTCCTCTCGGTGAGAGGGAGTGGGCCGTAATCCACCACGCGGGCCCGATGCGGGTTGCTACAACCCGCACACCAGGCAGAAATAGGTAACCTACCCTAAGTCGGTAATTTGGCGGCAACGCTACATAATAGAAATTCCTGTGAAAACAGGAAATTCATGTGAAAAATTACTACCTATCTAATAACATTAGTATTTTACAGCAATTAAAACTGACATGACAAAAATTACAATTTACGTATTTTTCATCAACGCGATCCTCGTATTATCCATGAGAACATTCGTCGGGAATACTCGGACGTGTAGCGAAACCATAGCGCGATCTAGCTTTTGCACATCAACGCCATCTATCGGCGAGGGTAGCAATTAAACATAACATCAGGCATAGGTAATATTCGAAATGGACTATTTTTGCTTTTCATTTTCTTATTTCGTCGGTTTAATTTTTGTTAAAATTCGTCGTAATTCTGTTAAAAAATTCGGTAAAACGTCCGTTTCATAGTAAAAAGAAAAAAAAAATACAATCAGAAAATCAACAATTTTAAAACTTGCTTTTCCTTGTATTTAAGTACTTTTATTCATTTTGTATTTAAATAGTAAATTACCTACTATTTTTAACCGACGAAAATAAAGGAGGTAAGTATGACCTTGGTCACGGGTTGGCCTTGGCAGCTTGCTGCCAAGCATAGCTTTTTACTGTGTAGTCTGATTTTGATTAAAAAAAATAAGTTTATGGAAAGGGTATAGGTACATACATAGGTAGGTACTTCGAAGTTGGTCCCATTAAAAATTGAAAACCAAACACCCCAAGCGCAGAAAAGTAGTACGTACAGAGGCTAGCACACTAGCACATCAAGTTACCCCAAACTGTCAAATTTCTGTGATAGTTTTTCAACTTTATCACAAAGGAATAAGGTTTATGTTCAATTGGGAAAATTTGACAGTTTGGGATAGCTTGACCTGCTGGCGACTGTACATACTTATCCCAAAAAA
The DNA here is from genome assembly GCA_949987655.1 of Polymixis flavicincta. Lineage (NCBI taxonomy): Eukaryota > Metazoa > Arthropoda > Insecta > Lepidoptera > Noctuidae > Polymixis > Polymixis flavicincta. The sequence continues at coordinate 13,287,934 of OX465188.1, read as the reverse complement.
GAGACTGCAACAGAAAAAAAGACCGGCGAAAAAGGAAACTGCAAAGCAAAAAAAAAACCTATTAGTCGAACTTCAAATTATCGTTAAATATTATTTGAAGTCGGCGCAAAACAAACTTAAAGGCGCCAAGTAAAATATTAGCAGCTTGATTGATCTGCCTGCATTGTTTGTTTGGCGCCAACGTTCAAAATTCGTAGAAAAATAATAATAATACATGAACATCGAACCGCATAGCAACTGACGGCTTGAACCAGTCATTAGTTACTGTGTTGAAGCGAACGGTAACAACTAACGATAAGTAAACAAATGGTCACCAGTAGCGGCTGCCGGTAACGGAACGTAGGATAAACAGCCGTGGGAGACTCTGTTTGCCCACACTAATTCTCTCGACATGACCGTATGTGTTTAACTAACTTATGATATAGGTTTTTGGGTTAGAACGAACCTTAGGAACGAACCTTTTTCGAGTTCGAGTAGAACCTGTTTATGGTAACACTTGTTCTGTGAAAAAAAGACACGTAGGTATCGTTATCAGAGGGGGACATTGTCTTGTCCAATTTTCAATATTTCATCCAAAACTACATTCAACCGCTCACTCTTCCACAGAAGTAGACGATTCGACCCCATAGTCCGCCATAACATCCGGCTATCTACAGCATCCTCACATCGATTCTTTTGCTACCTTGGTTGCTTTCTCTATAGTAAAATAAACAGGATACTCCCAATTTATAACCTCCCCAAAACCAAATGCAAAGTTAAACTAAGCAGTTGGCTCCGGGAATTATGAAGACGCGGAAAATCTATTTGCTGTCCCAAAATAGCCAATTTAACCATTTAACATTTTAAATATTCTATTCCCTCTTCCCAACATCCACACGTACACCTTACTCACTCACAAATACACAATCATGCAAATACCTACTAAACAATACTAACACCAAGAACCAATTAACTAAAATAATTTTCGTTTTTATATTTAATATTTTGCCAATGTTTTTGTAAATTCTTACCGTCATAGTATTGTACAGTCGCCAGCAGGTCAAGCTATCCCAAACTGTCAAATATTCCCAATTGAACATGAACCTTATTCCTTGGCAATAAAGTTGAAAAACTATCAAAGAAATTTGACAGATTGGGGAAGTTTGATGTGCTGGCCTCTGTACATAACATTAAAATGTAAGCACTACTCAAGGGGAGGAGACCAGCACCCTAATTGCGTAACTCACGATTGATCATAATTGGTTTCGTCTTCACAGTTAAACAATATTCATTGCGTTATTTATGTTGTCGAACAGACACATTTTTCGAACATATGAAGCAATGGTTTAACAATCCGTTTCAAAACGATACAGATTATGATGAATCGTGAGTTACGCAATGCGAACTAATTGTAAATACTTATCTACAGAGGTGTCGGTAACGGTAACGGTAAGTGCCGCGAGTTCATTGTTTTTTCCCATCTCAAAAAATACTAATTGTAAATACTTTTAGACAGAGGTGTCGGTAACGGTACCAATGTCGTGCCTAAAGTTTTCAATTCAAAAACCCAATAACACTTTGCACGACCTGGGAATGGATCCCAGGGCCTCATGCTCAGCAGTAGCGCCTGCAACCACTAGACCAATGACTCCAATGAGGCAGTTCTCGCAAAGAGCAGTGGTGGCCCAGTGGTTACGGCCGCGACTTACGAGTTGTAGGTCGTGAGTTCGAACCCAGACAGGCGCTTTACTTTGTGTAAATTATTTCATCACCATTGCTCTCAAAACGGTGAAGGAAAACATGGTGAGGAAACCGGCATGTCCTAGAACCAAACATTCGAAGACATGTGACATCTACCAACCCGCACTGGGCCCGCGTGGTGGATTACGGCCCAATCCCTCTCACCGAGAGGAGGCCTGTGTCCCAGCAGTGGGAACATTATAGGCTGATGATGATGATGATGATGATGAAACACGTTCGCTTAAAATTGAATCACGTATAGGTTATGACACCACCACTATGCAGCAGTTCCTATGTAGGTTCCTACCTAGTAAAAGTACAACTAGCCATCTCAAATATCGAAACATCTTTACTTATCTCTTAACAACAGTTTCTGAAACGAGTTAGTATTTAAACAACCGCACCCGCGGCTCTGCGTCAGTGTAGCGTCTCGCTTTATGTACATTCCCATGACGCTTTTAACAAGCACCCATCGGCCACCGTTAGGAGGAGCTTCCGGACGAAAAAACCATACGGTTGTGTAGAGACTGGATATTCGTCGCTTTTTGAATTGAAAACTTCTTTAGGCGCGTTAAGCACTTTTTGGGTAAACAAAAATCATGGAACTCGCGTCATTGTCACCGACTGCTTTCCATGAGCTAAAATTATACTGTGTATAAATGGGTGAACGAGCATATGCATGAGTCGCGCGTTGATGTCTTTTGGAAGTCCCTTTCTTTCATTAGGAAATTCTAATTCTTTTATCCCTTTCTTTCCCTTTGTATTTTTAACCCCCGACGCAAAAACGACGGGGTGTTATAAGTTTGACGTGTCTGTGTGTGTGTGTATGTGTGTGTGTGTGTGTGTCTGTCTGAGGCAACGTAGCTCCCGAATGGATGAACCGATTTTGATTTAGTTTTTTTTGTTTAAAAGGTGTATTAGTCGGGAGTGTTCTTAGACATGTTTCATCAAAATCGGTTCAGCCGTTTGTAGATTATCAGCTCTTTTCTGGTTGAAAAAAGGATTTTAGCCTCTTCCATGGGTCTGATCAACTCAAAATTTGGGATTCTATTACTTCAATGAAATTAGACGAAAAAAATAACCTCGAACTGATGCTGGAGCAACACCTGGAATTTCCAGGAAACCCAAGTTATTCACCAACAAACAGCAGAAGTATCGTGTTTGGGCTCATTGAAAAGGTCTCAATGAATAGATCATAGATAAATGGTGATTTAAGGGAGACATTAAGTTTAAAAAGCAAGAAATAAAAATTAAATTACAAATTTAAAAAACCCCCGACCCAAACAAAACCTCTAAAAAGTAAAAAATAATATTTATAGGCCTTTTAATTTGAACGTAATATTTTGATCAGGGCATTGTCAAGTCGGGGGACGGTCAATGAAAACGCCAAACAGAGGCCTAGCCGTCCTCCGACTTGACAATGCCCTGATCAAAATATTACGGTCAAATTAAAAGGCCTATAAATATTATTTTTTACTTTTTAGAGGTTTTGTTTGGGTCGGGGGTTTTTTAAATTTGTAATTTAATTTTTACTATCGTAAAAATCTGTGCTGTTACCCTTAATGGCTGAAGTTGATGGCTCGTTTATCATTTTTTACCGAGAACAATCAGGACCCAAGGACCCACTGTGAAATCCTGTATTGACGATTTAAAAAATTCACACGTAAAATTGTTCAAGTTTTTACTTCTGTCGGCACTCCCGGAGTGCCACCGTTTTTTTTTTTTTTTTGGGAATGACGTTAACGAGTTGACGGCTGCTTAACCAGACCTGCCTGTGGTGACCTTAATATATTTAGGCTTCCAACCAGCAGGCCTAGACAAAATACATTCTGTTAACGTTCACGCCAAACGCTATTCCAAAATGTATGGGAATGACAATACCTGCGGAAAGGTTACGTCATCTTCTTTCCGCAGGTAATGTCATTCCCATACATTTTGGCGTAGCGTTTGGCGTGAACGCTAACAGAAATGTATTTTGTCTCTAGGCCCAGGGCTTAAAAACTTAAAACTAGAGCTATTACTCGCTAAGAGCACCCCGTATGCACCTTGGCTTTGGGCATAGCTGTTAGAGGGCAGCAAGGGACAGGCTGGATCGGACTGTTCATCGGTCTTATGGGTCCATTTTTATATTTTGAACTTGGGATAGGTTACCTACAGTAGGTCACGTCAGTGGTAACAAAACCAGTTTTTTTTTCTTCTTATTAAATAATTTCCATCATCTGCCTAGCCTTTTCCCAATCACGTTGGGGTCGGCTTCCAGTCTAACCGGATGCAGCTGAATACCAGTATTTTACATGGAGCGACTGTCTATCTGACCTCCACAACCCAGTTACTGGGTAATACGATACCCCTTGGTAAGACTGGTTGTCAGACTTTCGGGCTTGATTGGCCTGACAGCCGGGACCAACGGCTTAACGTACTTTCCGAGGCACGGAGGGTTCTTGGTATGTAAAGATGGTCACCCATCCACGGACCAACCGCGGCAAGCGTAGCTTAACCTGATCGGTCGACCCGTGCGGCTTATGCTTCTTCTTATTAAATAATTTAAGGTTTATATTAATGTTATAACGCCAATAAACGCATTTTTCTTTCTTAACTCTAGGTCAGCTAAAGCTCAAAATGAGACCGCCGACGACGTGCTGCCTACTATAATTATTTACGTTATTTCTTTTATGTTTAACTTTTCGTTTGTGATAGGTAGATATCGACCTGCTGACTAGGTATATAAAATCTTCTGCCACAGTGTGCACGACCAATGCTGTTCACTTTAAAATAAGTATCTTGGTTTGCTTTACCTACATACGCCAATACCTACTGATTGCCGATGAACCAGGCAAATGTGTATGAAACCCCAACTTAGTCTGCTGACAATATCGTAACAGCAAAACCTAATTACACTTTCTTCGAATCAATTCAGGATATCGAACCCTGAATTCCACTCGGTAGCCGCGAAATGATGTATCACATCGTAACACAGAAGGTTTTATCTACTGATATTACTTTATAAAAAACCACTTAGGTACAGAGGCCAGCACATCAAGCTACCCCAATCTGTCAAATTTCTTTGATCGTTTTTCAACTTTATTACAAAGGAATGAGGTTTATATTCGATTGGGAAAATTTGACAGTTTGGGATAGCTTGACCTGCTGGCGACTGTACCTATTTGCACATCAGCTGCTGGTAGAATTAGACGGAACCTTGCTCTGTTGGTAGGTTATACCTACCTATTTGACAACTTAATTGTTCGTTTACCTAAATAATTAATATTACTCTTAGGACTGATTTTTCAGTCGCAGTTTTTAGACAGCTTTTGTAAGGAAATTATGTCAAACTGTCATATTTATTCTTCTGTTAAACACCCTATTTAAAAAGATTTCTAGAGATAGGTAGGTTCAGACGCCAGCACATCAAGCTACACCAATCTGTCAAATTTCTTTGATAGATTTTCAACCTTATTCCCCAAGTACAAGGTTCATGTTTGTCGGCACGGTTGGCGCAGTGGTTAGCGATTGACTGCTGCGCTGCGTGTCGCGGGTTAGATTCCCGCATGGCACAAATATTTGTATGACCTACAAGTAGTTGTTCCGGGTCTGGCTGTTTGTGTATGTGACTTTAAATGTTTGTAAACGCACCCACAATACAGGAGAAATTCCTAGTGTGGGGCAACGTTTCAAAAAAAAATGTTCAATCGGGAAAATTTGACAGTTTGGGGTAGCTTGATGTGCTGGCGTCTGTACGTATGCACATATGCACCACACACCTGACCAATCCATTCTTCCACAGTAACGGACCGCAGTACCTTCCGCGCGTTCCGCATAGTCCTCATCATCACAGTAGCGCGGGAACTATGCGGCTGTCTCGCCGTCCTGCACTTCGCATCACTGATCTTCAGCAAGGCGAGCGCCGGCGGGTGCCTGCTTACTGCCAACCAACAGGCTGCTGTGTTGGGACTGGTGCAATTCGTGGGGTCTTGCACTGCGTCCAGTCTTGTGGAAAGGACTGGGCGAAAGGTAAGATATCTACCTAACTTATGCAACTGATAGGAAGATAAGGATCGATTCTGGGGTGAAGAGCGAGAAGATTTACACAAACGTTCTCGGCCGCGTCAAGTAGCATTTATCATGAAAGCTAGGTTAAAAACTATAGACCTAGACCTTTCCCATATTATGAAGATTCCTTGATAATGCAGCAGTGATAATGGCGAAGAAAGTACCTACTTATAGCTTCATTACCATATTTATTTAAGAACAATATTATTATGCCTTTTCTTTCTCCACAGCCACTCCTTGGCACAACTTGCCTAGTCTCCGGCATAGCAATGTGTGCACTTGGCGCGTGGTTCTACGCGCACGAGGGCGCGGTCACAGAGACTGCGTCGTGGCTGCCGATCGTCGCGCTTTGTCTGTGCATATACTGCGACGCGGCTGGGTTGCAACCTGTGCCCTTCGTGATTATGACTGAGATGTTTTCTTTCCAGGTTTGTTTATTTAATTCCGCAATTGTTTCCTTTATTTAATTCCGCATTTCTTTCCCTTATCAATTCGCGCTCCTCCTGTGGACATTGAACAACACCAACCATTTTTGGACGGTCCTAGGCTCAATAGTTAGTTCCACTTCTGCTATCTACATGCCAATGTATGTTTCAGTATGTCTGTTATGATGGATCGTGTTATAAAATAAACAATTCCCCTTTTTCCAGCTTCGCGGCACAGTAACAGCAATTGTCATAGCATTCGCGTGCGGTCTCATGTCAGTAGAACTGCGAGTGTTCCAGCCAATCGCCGCCTCCGTGGGCCTCTACTTCATTTTCTGGCTATTCTCGGGTGTTTGCCTAGTCAGCACCATTTATATCGCCTGCGTAGTCCCAGAGACAAAGATGAGGTCCTTAGACGAAATCTACGCGGAAATCGGAGGCAAAGACAAGAAAATCAAGAGCAAAGAAAAAGACTGCGAAGCTGACGTCACAAAACTGTAGATGATGACAGACGTCATCTGTCATGTCGGTATTATTTTGAAGTTAGGTGTCGCTTGTAAAAGTATTGATTGCTAGTTCGGTTAGATTTGAACGTTGGCTTATCAGTGATATTTTGCACTTCATGTGTGTAGATATAATTTTGTTTAAGCGTTTTGAATACGGCAAGCTCACTCAGTTTTTTATTGGTGTCGAAGAGCTCATACTGGCGCTGTCTATGCCCACGTTAGGATTGCCTATATAATGCCAGCTGGCTCATTATCTCAGTCTATTAGAGCGTTCGCAGACGGCATACATTCGGTAGCTGATTTTGTGTAGGAGCTAAATGAAACAGAAGAGATCAAATGTGTCCACGCACACGTCTTACAGGCCGTTAAGTCTAAATAAGGGCGAAATAATGTGACCGATTGTAGGAGCTACAAAATCTGTGAGAGCGTGTGTCACCTACTAATTTCTAGGATCTGAAGACTAATCGTAGTTTACAGCATAGAATAGATATTAATTTATGTAATTATGTGAGTGAGCTTGCACAAATACTCAGCTACGTAGTTGTAATTGTAAGTAGTTAAGCGTCTTCTTGCTATCGACCAAGACGCCATTTTTTAAAAGGCCACATCCTGTGAAAGGCCCGTACCTACATGATAATGTTGGGCTACATTATTTTTTTTGGTTTTTCATACAGGATACGTTTTTAACCAGTGCGCAAACTGTATCCATGAATTCAGCATATCATTCTAGGCAGAAATTTTTCGACGGTTAAGAACTTATCCTGTATAATATTGACGATATTATAAATAGGTAAGATTCAAATAAAGGGCCACGCTTCAGGTTTTATTTTAAAAGACATAAAATAATGTTATTTTTATACAGAACGATAATGTTACATGCGTGAAACCTCACGGATAGTCGTGCCATTTCATGAAAGATTTCTCGAGTCTTTTTGACATTAATTGTCCAAAATTGTGTGACAAATGAATCTCGTTTTACGTATGTTTTTGTTACTTAGAAATAAATTAGTATTTTATGTAATTTTGGTTGTTTCATTTGTTTTTTACTGTTAACAACAATTTAAATTATTGCCACCGCTGGTGTGACATAATATACCCAAAAAAAACACAGGCAATCGTAAATTCTAAATTTATTGTGTCTAGAGCGGCAGTCGAGTTGATAAAATCAACAGATCAATTTTAAGCCTGTTGGGAATCGAACCCAACACAACAGTTTGCATGCGCAGGCAGTGTGATCAGCGCGTCATAGGCCAGATGATGCGCTGCGGACAATTCCCCTTTCATAATTCAACTATTTACTGTCTGTACGGAAATCTACCAACCAACCCTTTTTACATACAGTCCACTCTTTTATTACTGCCCGCGCTAACATTGATCCGGGTCGAAGGACCAATGTTAGCGCGGTGACGTATGACGCGCTGATCACGCTGCTTGCGCCTGCAGACCACGTGCTAAGTGTTGTGTTCGAATATAAATACAGCTTCTTTAAACAAATACCCGTGATTATATTTTGTTTTCTTTCACAAATGACATGCCTTTCTTGCTTTCTAGTGCATAATTAGTTTGGGTAAGGTAAATTCAAGGTCTCTAGGCCTAGCCTAGGCCGATTTTAAGACTTCTATGGGTAAAAGGTATAGAAATAAAACATCAAATTCACAAGCAATGGAATGTTTACAATTGCAATCATAAAGTTCTTACAGTATCATGTGTAAGTACATATAAGCCTCGCCTGAAAGACAGTCTCACTTTGTATATTAAATACAATCCAATAATCTTTATATAAATAAATTTGTATCGCGGATGATCTCTCAAAATTCAATCCATTCGTTGAAGTCACAACCTTTTCACCTTTCAATAGGAATAATGGAATATTTATACTAGCCTGTTTATGTAGGCGTCATGTCATTGAGATGTCAAAATCATGTAGTTCGAAAAAGATCCACTACGTTATAGTGTCGCTAGTGTAGTCGAAGATGGAAATTAAAATCTTATGGATTGGAGATATTTTTTTTTTGACAAAAAGAAAAAAAAACTATCTCGACTCCAATTTCATACCTGTCGGCAAAAGTACAAAGCAAGACTACCTTTCTTGAACAGTTCGAAGAGATTTTATACAAAACACTCGATTATCTCTGGTTATTTATTACATACATAGTACATAATGATTCTGTGTTCTAACGTATACGACACTGATAAAAAATGGAAGTTTATTTTTATATAAAACGACGATCACGATATATTATAGAAAATGAGTGTTCTTTTTATTTCTGAAATTTGTGCTTTCCCCTATAAATAGATTATACATACATAAATAGTTGATACTTCACTAAATCTTTGCCCAATTTGTAATCCTTAAAGTTTAAGTACAGACGCCAGCACATCAAGTTGTCCCTGGCAAATTTTCTCAATTGAACATGAACCTTATGGTTATGGAATAAAGTTGAAAATCTATCAAAGAAATTTGACAGATTGAGGTAGCTTGATGTGCTGGCCTTTGTACACAGTGACAAACTGCTGATTTTATATAGGGGGGAATGAGAAATAGATATAATCCATCATTCATTCATGTTTATTTAAGTTCTTTACAAATCTGTCTCTCTTCGAAAAACATCACATCATTAAAATACAGTATTTAAACTACTACTTACAGGTACTATGCGTCTTTAAATTTTTTTTTTTCAAAATCACGAATTATGCAAAGATTTAGCTTATAATATTTTATAAGTACACAATAGTTATTAATACATCTTAAGACGTTAAACATACAACTACGTACCTACGCTATTACAAAATCTATAATACGCATAGTATAAAAGATTATTATGTATATATGTAACTTTAGTTTGATTGTTTCATTTACATTTTGTGACAACTGTGCCTTATTTTCACTTGTACTGGCTGGAATTGTAAGATATTTAAAAAGAGAATAAATAAAATAAAAAAAACCGATCATGCATGTTACTGCCTGACATGAAAAAGGGTACATTGTGGGGAAACCGGCATGTCCTTATGTCTCTTGTACTCATTCTGGTTTCCAAAATAACAAATGTAGGAGTAAATTTTTCATTCTCTTAATCACAGTCCGTATAGGTGATTATAAGGCTCATTATTTTTACTATTATAAAACTGTCATATTATTTAGTATTCCTGATCACTTTATAATTATCACGTCTTCAAGTTTGGGAGGGGGTTGGAAGGGGGCTCTTAGCTTATTCAAACAAAATTAAGTAAACAATGAAAGGTTCTTAATCTAAATTTTATGACCTTAGTTTTTCAGTATCAAGTTTTATCATTTAATAACTAAATACTGAGGAATAAGGTCAAAAATCGGATGAAAACATATTTCCAATATGAACGAAATTCGTAAAATGTTTGCAGTAATGTCACAGTCGGCTGCATGAAGGATGCTGATTGGTTACACGCACATTAAACGAATTTCACCCTTATGTAGAACAAGTATAGGTATTCTCTATTTGTCTGACTTTTATAAGTACATAATCACTTACAAACTATTCCTAAATCTAATAATATGCTTTGGATTGACATAAAAAATTAAAAATATAGATGCCGCATAATTTTTCCGAAATAACAGATCTATTAAAAACTTAATAAAAAGCAAACAATTCGATCACATTCAGGCAAGATTCCATTCGCGAACCATTTATAACAATATTGCACTAATGTAACATATTATTTAAAAAAAATGTAAATGATATGCAGATACTTAGCCTAAAATATAAATATACCCGAATATCCAATTTTAAATAAAGATTTTTTGATACATTTTCGCTGTCTTTTGTGATATTCGGGCTTGCAGAATGTGTGAAATGAGCAATTAGTAGGTAGGCACGCAAAAATAAAACTATGTTATAGTAATAATTGTCAAAAGCGTACAAACGCAATAACGACTTAAAAAAAAATTGAATTGATATTTATGACTTAATTACATGGTCATCACATGTTCTGACCACGTTTATGTGTGGATTTTAAAAGAGGCTTTCACGTCTATGTTTGTTTCGCCATTTCTTCCCAGGGGTACATAGGAAATGTCAAACCATCAATTTTCTTTTTTTTATATGACATTTAAAAGTGATTCTTATTTACATAATAAACAACTTCATTTCATTTATTAACTTCCAGCAATATTTTTCTTTTAAGATACTCGGACTTTCGCTAAATCCAATAATAATAAATAACTGTTTAATCCAATATATGAATTAAACCATAAATACCAATGTTGCGAGACTTAAAATTAACAAAAGAAGCTGCTACATAAAAAAACCTATCAAACATTTTGGCTAATAGCAATTTTGGTTTGTACATTCGGTGAGACATATTCAATGTATGCGTCAGTCTTAAATGAGTGATGTGAGCAAATAATAATAAACTAAGTACATGTTAGACTCTCGGGTAAATTCGTTCAGCCGAACTTTCCCGAAAGGTAAGGTTTAAGGCGTTCGAAAACGGTGCGAAACTACGCTTGCAAAAGGCGAAAATTCTCGAGCTAAAAAAACGTGCAAATTCAAGGTGCAATCTCGTCTCACCAACGATGTCTGCAATTGTCAAAATATAGGTATTTTTGAGAGATTGAGCCCAGATTGCGAACTTTCTTAAAAATACAAGAGTTGCGCTTCAGATTAAAAAGACAAACTAAAACGATTCTGATTGTACAATTTAAAGAGCATTTTAACGAAAACCAGAAATAATTCAGTTCATGCAAAAGGTAGTATCGAATTGCATTGTTGACCGTACCTTTTAAATTATGCTTTTCAGTTTGTCTTTTTATCTCTCCACAGAAATTAGTCTTAGCCATAAAAGAAATGCATCAATAATACTTAAAAGAAGCTGTATTATTTATAATAATAATAATCATAAGAACGATGAGAAATAAGAAATACTAAGCAAAAGCTTAAAATGCGAACGTTAGCTGCCTTTTTATAACAAGATTTGTTTTAAATGCAAAGGAATGTTACGGTTCCAAAAGGCAATATTAGCACGCCATTGGAAGTTTAACTCCTGAATATTTTTGATAAATCGAAGAAAAACGGCTCATATTTTTTTTTGGTTCTGGTGCAGGTTAAAATTAGGACCTCACATACTACTTTATTAAAATAATTGCGTCGGTTACAAGTATGAATGTTGCACTTAGGAAAAATTCAACTAATCAGATAACGCGAGAATTTAAGGAAATCATTTCAACAATGTTTTTCTTTGTCAAGACCTTAAATATGAGCTTATTCAAAAATAAATTGTGGTGAATGGTTGTGTAGTCAAAGTTTTTATAATGTCAAAGACTTCTTTGACTGTAAATGTTGAATATACCTGTGAAAAGTTGTACGCTTATAACTGTTAAGCAAAAACATGTATGCTCTTGTTATATTGTTTTTGACCACCTTGTTATACCATGTTTTACAGCAAATAAATATTATTCTTATTCTTATCGACCCTTGGCAGCCGAACCTGCGAATAGTCAACTATTTAAGAAGTTCATACAGCGAATCCATCAAATAGTTTAGGAGTTAGACGTCCATAATCAACCTTTAGTTGCTGTAGCCAAGTGAAGAAAAATAAATAGCAATATTAAGGGTTTATTATTAAATCTTACTGGCCAAATTATAAATAATTTCTGGTTATATCATTGACAAACATTCATACTCATATCGAACGCATTATAATTAATTTATAATACAAATAAGAACACAGACGAAATATAAAGGGAAGGGAAGTATCAATTGACATGTTTGTACAATATGTTGGAAGGAATTGACACATGGAAGACAGAAAAGGAATTTATATGTGAAATAATCGACGTAGATAGTCGTAATATAAGTGTAAGCGCGTTTAGTACAAGGAGATGCTAAGGATTGGGATCTGTGTGACATTAATCTTCAAGTGGGTTGCTATAATGCTTTTATTCATTCGATGTTATTTTTATCAGCATATCGCGGGGCGAGTAATTTAAAAAAGCATTGAATTCAATAATAGTAGTTTCCAAAGGGTGCCAACGGCAACCTATTATTAAAGCTCCGCTTTCCATCCGTTTGCCTATTGGCTGTATCTTTTGAACCGTAATAGGTAGACACCAAATCTATGATGAGTCATCAATGACACTTAAAAGTGACAAAATTTCAATATTTCGTTTCAATCCGCCAAAACCCAGACGTAGGCTTGGATGCAGAATGGCTTAGTTGTTTGAGAATTTATTTGATAACTTTATGTATGAAATGAAAAATCCACCGAAGAAAAATGTACACCAATCACAGCAATAAGTAAGAGCACAGTACTGCAGAGTTAGTAAAGGGTCCTGTCACACTTACAGATAAAATTTAAAACGAATTTCATAGCTCCCAGACTAGACACTGTAAGTGGAACGCATCCTTAAAATGTATATGTACAGACATAAATAATTTGTCTACTAAATAATTATACAGCTCTTCGGTACAGTTATATTTATGTTAACACACTTTAAAAGGCATTTTAGTGGACTTACAAACGGTAAAACTAGTCTGCTATGTGTAGAACAAATATTTATATAATTAAATATTTAAATGTCATTTAAAAATGAGTGTTTTTCCAAAGAATAAATATTGAGCTTTCGCTCAATGTCCATATCTTTAATTTATTCAATTGCAAATAGATCAGTTTTTAAATACACGAAAATTGTTTAAGGTATACCTAATTAAGACGTTTTAAATGTATTTTTTGTCATTCTAAAATCAACTTTGATTACATTATACAAGGTCAAACTAAATTAGCTAGCGAAGCTCCACAGACATGGTGGGTATCGATATCTTAACAAGATAAACAAAAAAAAAAGATTAGATTTTGTTTTTTTTTTGAGGTCAGTAACCGCTGGTCATGTACTTAGTTACTTGAAGTACGTATTAAGAAAATCTTTTCTTTTTGATTTATCCTGCTTAGGTAACGATACCCATCAATTCTACGGAGTTATACCAGCTAGTTTCATTTGATCTTATCAACCAGTCTTACTAAGAGATATCGTATTACTGAATTTCTGGGAGAAGGGAGTGAGTGGAGGTCAGATAGACAGTTGCTCCATGTAAAATACTAGTATTAAGCTTATCCGGTTAGACTGGAAGCCGACCCCGAAATAGTTAGAAGAGGCTAGGCAGATTGAGATATGTATCACAGTCGGTATTAGTTTTAAGTTACAGATAGTTCGTTTGTAAGACCACAAAATCACCTGTAGGTACGTTTCCATCAGTTCTAATACATAACTAATATTCATACATTCAACATCTCGCCTTATTAAATAAATTCATATAAGTTTACGATAATATACATAATTATGGGCTGAATTTGATGAATCACCCACTAATATAAGAAGCATGGAAATCAGTTTCATTGCGTTAAAGTTGAATTTGTTACTGTACCCGATATACCATGTGTGACGTAATCAACGCAGGACCTCATACGGGGTGTGAGTGTGTAGTTAGATTATTGCGTTAAAAGCATAATACAATGATCACAACTTAATTTTTGATTAATAATGTTGACCCATTACTTTATACATTTAAAAGTGAGTCTTATTGCCTTAACATAAGATTTAATTTTCTTTGGCTCAATCGGCGGTCAATAAAATACATAAATTTGAAAAAACACCAATATTAAAATTAACTGAAATAGATTCCGTAGTCAATTATTAATAGAACAAAGCACTTTCAGGACTTGCACTTATTCTGTCTTGTACAATCGCCAATCTATCTCGTACTATGCATATAATTTAGTCGAGTCCGGATAGTTTAGTAACCTAACTATGTGAACAGCCGTGTATTAGTCGATATTCACAACGACGAAGAAAAAACATTGCTGCGAGATTTTTTCACCCATTTGATTTTCAACGCGCCAAGAATTGAAAATCGAACACTTGTGTATTTAAGACGCGCTGAGATGCACTCTGTTGAATAAAAAAAGGTTTAAAGTCACCCAAAGGGCAATGGAGAGGGCTATGCTTGCGAGTTTCCCTGCGTGATTGAATCAGGAATGAAGATATCCGCAGGGGGACCAGGGCAACGGACCTAGCCCGAAGAATTTTAGTGGCAGTAGGCAGGGCACATTGGCCGCGGAACAGATGGCCGGAGGGGCCGAAAAGTTCTGGAGTGGCGACCGCGTACCGGAATACGTAAAGTAGGAAGGCCTCTCACAAGGTGGACCGATGACCTTGTGCGGGCCGCAGGAGTCCGCTGGATGCGGGAAGCACAGAATCGGTTGAAGTGACGGAGCTTAGGGGAGGCCTATGTCTAACAGTGGACGAGTTTCAGCTGAAATTAAAATACAGTGCGCGTTTAAATCCCACCGCAATATTTCCACGCCCGTGTGAACGTCTACACAGTTCTCTGTGTTCACATGCGTCTATACTCCTTTTTAAATGAGATTCGACATTTGAATAAACCTTTTTTACAGTCCGTTCAACCGATTTTGTCTTCTATTCCGTAAGCATAAGGATGGCATTAAAAGCAAAAAAGTGGTTACAATACCAACTGCTTACTGCAGATGCCATTTATCATGCTACCAACGCAATAGAAGTCAAAATCAGTTGAACAGACTATAAAAAAGTTTTATTTAAATGTCTAATCTTATTCCAAAAGGGGTATAGCTACTAAAAACTCGCTTTTTCTAGACTAAATTACAATTACAGTACAAATTAGGCTCATAAAACAAACACTTGCAGTGACAATAAGTCATTTAAGGAGGATGCGCTAAGATCGCCCGCAAAATTCAAATTTGCTTCTGTTTTTTGCAATTTACGATATCATTAAGAATAAGATACAAAATTTATCGACATTTTATCTAAACCCGAGAAATTTAATTCTCACAAAATAAAACAGATCAACATCAACTGATTTCCTAGCCACGTAGTGAAAAAACCAGTGTAGGTACAACGCTACAAGATTATTTTGGCGCGTGTCAAAATTGGAACTAAATCCGCCATCTTGTTATGTCAATACAATTTCACAGACTATTTTTATCAAGAACACCTAACTGTCAATGTCACTAAGGCGCCAAAATAATCTTCTAGCTCTCTATACAATAGGATAACGTCTATGTAGTATGTATGTAGTTACAGTATATAATATAGTTATGGTACACGCGTTAATGATGTAGCTATGTGCGCGGGTAGTAATGGCCGGTGCGCGCAGGCAGCGGCGGGGGCGTGTCCTAAAATATTAGGTTATTGTTAGAATTTATAGAAATATTTTAATTGAGAAATCCAGCAACCTGTTTGTTTGCATTATACATTAAACAGATTTAAACAAAAAAACTATTTTGAAAAGAATACTGAAATTTTTCATCTAATAACATTGAGAAAAGAAAAATTAAAGTGGTTCTGAATACCAACACGAACGTATTACACTCAAACTTTTTTGCAGTTTTTAAATAAGAAAACAGAAACATAACAAAAAGGTAGAAATTTAAAATGCAAGGAAATAAAAAAAGCGAAAATAAAACAAACCTCAAGCAAGCTTATGATCGCATTTCAACACTGGGTGTGACGTTCTGAAATAAAACAGAGGATCGCTAATTGCAAAAAATAATCATTTAAGCAAAAAAGATTACAAACTACAAAAAAAAGATAAGAAAAGATGATTACAAATACAAGATGGACATCGAATTTGCCCCCACCACGTTAATTATTACTTATATAGTCCTTTCAGCCTATTATACCTCTAATTTTGCATAACTGTTAAAATCACAGTGATCTCTATTCTCGTTACAATAAGGTCGCTGTTGGGTCAGCAACCCAACAAAAACCCTTCACAAATCGATCAAATCATAATAATCTTTATACTCGTTTTAATAAGGTTGATGTTGGGTTGGTGCCCTTGACAAGTCTATCAAAATCACAGTGATAATTATTCTCTTATCAATAATATTGCTGTGGGGTTGGTGCCTTTAACAAGTTTGTCAAAATTACAGTGATCTTTGTTCTCATTGCAATAAGGTTGTTGTCGGGTTGGTGCCCTTGACCAGTCTATAAAATCACAGTGATCTTTATTTTTGTTGCAATAAGGTTGTTTTTGGGTTGCTCCCTTTGATAAGTCCGTCAAAATCATAGTGATCTTAATTCTCATAACAATAAGGTTGTTTTTGGCTGTCAGAGGTCAAATAACTCGGAAAGGACTGTAGACCGATTACAGATAGAGGTGGTTATTTTTATTGTCGCAGTAAGGAAGGGAGAACAGTTTTAAAAAGTTTATAGATAAGCAAATATAGGTTTCATCTCCTGTTTCAATACTGTTCACACAAAAAGTGACCTTAAAACCAACATAATAAAATTAAGGTTGACTAATAGTGCTACTAACGCTAAATACTTTGAAGGACGAAACACAAGCTACATGTAACTGTTTTTTGTCCCTAATAAATAAATATGATATTTACATTGTTTACTACAATTTTTTTACTTTTATAAAATGGCTTTCATAAAAGATTTTTTCTATAATTACCTGTACGTTGTTGTCGTGTAGATAATGTCGTGGAGGCTGCGGCCGGGGCATCGGCTCATCGCTGTCGTCATCCTCCTCGAAATCTGAGGAATTCATAACATTCAAAAATCATTTAGATTGATTTGTAATGCTTTCGCAAGTAAAATATAAGAAATTCTGCGAATACTGTATTCTGGTCAATAATTTCCTTAAGGTGGAACCTCCAGGGAAGTCCGCGAATTTCTTTGTTTAGCCTGATCTGTCCCATTGCTGGGCAAAGGCCTCCAGGTCCTCCCAGGAACTACTTTCCCGCGCCACCTCGACCCAGCCCTCGCGGTACGTATCCAGGTCGTCCCGCCCCCGCTTTCTGGGTCGATCGTGGCGGCTTCGTCCATCTTCAGGCACCCATTGTGTAGAGGCCTTAGCCCAGTGGTTTTTTACATAAACTGTAGAATTTATTTCTCAATTTCCATAGGTTATCAAGATCATTTTCACTCAAGCAGAAAGCATAATGAAGTTTTTCTGGCAATCGTTAATGTAATTATTCCATTAGAATATTTTACTCAGGAAGATTTGAGTACTTTTTGAGCTAACATACGAGTAAGCACACAATTAATAAGTACATTATAAAAATGGAAAGGTAACATGCTTATGCACATGCGAACGAAGATACTATAATAACACGTTTAATTTAAAAAGTTGTTTTCAATTTTCATATTACTGCAACAATAGTTTTACACTAATACAAAATAAATGCATCTTAAAACCCAAATTGCGCGCAAACTCTTTACAATTTTTCACGAATAGAAAATATTTATGGTCTACGTATATATTTCTAGCATAGAAAAATAAATGTGCTAGAACTTATGCAAATAAAATTAAGTATTTAAAATCATAATAACTCCAAAAATATTTTTGACTAAGTTTTGCCAGGGTTTCGCCCGCGTGGTGGTAGAAAATCACCCCACGGGAACGCTCTACCGGGATAAAACTATCCTGTGTTAATCCAGGTTATAATCTCTCTGTGACCTGTGTGCCAAATTTAACGATAAACGACTAAACGTATTTGGATGAAATTTGGCACACAGATAGATTATAATTATAACCTAGATTAACACATAAGATACTTTTTATCCCGGTGATACGTTCCCGCGGGATAATTTCCGACTTCCAAGCGAGCGAAGCCGCGGGCAGAACCTAGTGCGATTGTAAATTGACAAATTGTAAAAAACGTAAGACTTTTTTTTTCGACATTTACATTGGTGACTGCTAGATAATGTTCGCATAATAAGCAACGTATTTGATTTTATTTAATACGTCAGTCGAGGGCACATCGAGCCATTACCGCCGATTAAGCGTAACCGACAAAAAACAAATTTTACAAATTATACTACTGAACGGATTTGGATGAAACTTTTCAGTAATGTAGCTTAGACATCAGAATAACACACAGGCGATAATTTACTTACCACGCGGGCGAAGCCGCGGGCGGAAGCTAGTAGTTTATAATGTCGCAAAACGCAGCTTAGGCAAAAATGTCGCTTACGATAAGTCGGCGGTAATGGCTCGACATTTTGCCGGCTACTTTCTGTTAAGATGACAAAACCCGACCAGCAAAAGCCGACCAGTCGGCCATATTTGTAGTCTGCGATTAGTCCGCCCATTTTTTACTCGTATTACGATGCTTAAAAATTTTAAAGACGGCGATTGAAATGAAATTGATATCTTTACTGTAATTATTTTTTATTGTAGAATCAGTTTTAGTTTACTTTCAGTGCAATCTAGAATAGGATAGGAAGCACTTAAAAAAAATTAGAATAAATGCAAAGCAAATAAAAAGATGTCCTGAGAATTCCGCATGGTGGCCGGGCGCCGCGAACCTACGAGCCGAAAGCGTACTCACGAACATTACCGATGTCACTCGAACTCAACCGAAAGCAAAGATTGGCTTGGCCGACTAGTCGGCCATTTTAAAGCAGACTATTCGGCTAGTTGGCCAAAGTCATAGTAGGCCCTATCCTATCTCTACTTAGACGTCTAGCACCAATACTTAATTTAACACCTACTTACATGCCATGTACTCGGTGCAAGTACCATCGACCGTTAGAAAAACACGGTCGACTATGACCGATTTCTTTTTGAAACTCTTTCTATACAAATAAATGAAATTAAAGTATTTTTCTTTTTGTAATGGCAAATTAACAGCCTTTTACTAAATGCATATGAAAGCGTATTTATTATAATTTAACAAAAAAAAAAAACTGTCTGTAATGTTGTTCCAGCCGATCTGGACCGATACGGCTGGATCAATTTTGACGGGACTTTCACTGTCAGATAGCTGATGCTATAAAGACACATACATATACATATATACATATGATGTTCCAGTAGCACGTTTCCGTGGGATAATCTCCGACATCTACGTTGCAGCCTCGGGCACAACTAGTATAATTATATGCTATATTAACAAGAACATTTACAAAATACCGACCAAATAAAAAAATATATAGAAAAAACACAAAACACAATCACACACAACACTAAAAAGGGAGCCGAGCAGTGTAGAATAAAAAAAGAAACCAAACAAAAACAACAAAAAAAGTGCATCCTACTCTATGGGTGACTAGTCTATGTCCAAAGAATTCTTACCTCTTTGCTTTCTGCTGTCCCCCTTTACGGTATCCTCCGTATCGGAGCCCTCTGCAAAACATGTATAATTGTAACATCTACTGAGGAAACGGTGCAGGAGAATATAAGTTGTTTAATGTATCCGCTATTTACTTTTTAAATGGTAAGGGTGTAGTTGCGATTGACGTCATAATATAATTTTTTGGGAAAACGTTGAAAATGCTAGGTAATACAAAAAGTAAAAAAAAAACAAACATTCTTTTATGACAACTAAATTTATCTTTGAGGACACTTTTAAAGCAAATGAAAAAACTGAAAAGACAACGCATAACCGTTACAAAATAATTTTTACCTTCTTTCTAAAATGGGAGTTAAAAACATAAATCTAATAGTATTTAAACAGATAAAATAATAAAATAGAACTTGAATGTAAAGCAGGGTTTAAAAACTGCACTAACAATTAAATTCAAAAACATAAATGAAAATGGAAACAACTCAGAAAGTATTTAAATTATTAATGTCAACCTTTAGTGTTTGTGTTTTTTTTTTTTTCTCTAGTTTTTGGGTTTAGAAAGTGGTATAAAGTGGTGGGAAGTGTTTCCCATAGTACGAGTACCTGTCAATCGCAACTGTCACGCCCGAACCGTAAGTAAAACATGAAGAAACAAACAAGCATGCCCAATGCCTCATAACAGACCGATATTCCAAAGTCAACTATTTTTTTTATCAAATCACATATGGATGTTGAAACAAATGGAACTTTCACAGTGTCACCTCCATATTCTCTTGTTGACAACCAAGTTTAAAACTAGTGCATAATTATATAAACCAGCCCTACTAAAGGCCCCCCCCGAGTGGGTTCCCGCATTGTCGTTGCGGGGGGGCTTAGTAACCGTGGTCTCCCATCCACGGTGAAGCCAAGAGGAACCCAACGGTGGGGCCGCTCGTCAGGGCTTTTGCCTTCAAGCCATTGACGTAGCGGCCAAAAAGTAGGTTGCGGTGAGGTGCACCGCAACTGAGGTGGGCCGCGATGTCGAATGGGAGGCATCGCGGCTGAGGGTTACGGGCTGCGGTAGAGGAGGAGTGCCGGTGCTTCTGAGCAGCGCTCTTCCCTTCCGTGGCCTGGACGGGGCCGCCACCGTTTGATGGCGGACGCGGTGGGGCCGCAGGGGAAGAGGAGTGTCGGTATAACGTTGGCCGCTCTCCCTATCCTCTGCGGCCGAAAAGTGGTAGACGGGACGGCGCGTTGTGTTCCACCCGCGCGCCGTCAAAGATGTCAGCAACCACAGGTGGGGTCCGCAAGGGCCGATGCCTGCCAGGGGTGCGGGTTTGTTCGAAAGAGATACCACGGCCCCTGGCATACGGGCTACTGAGGGAACACGGGTGGGTTTTAGTCAGTAAAAGTCTGACACGCCCTCCTGCTCTACTCAGCAGGAGAAGTCATTTGATGATTTCCCACCCAAAAAAAAAAAAAAGCCCTACTAAAGGCCTATTTTCAATTTTACACGAATTTTGTCGCCCGCTGAATTAAATAATTTATGTAAATAGTCACTTAATAGCAGTTGGGCCAAATCGGCCTTTCGTTCTTTTAAAAAATGTTGTAGGAGCTCGAATTAGGTTCAAAGAAAAAAAAACCGACAAAATTACCAAATTCTGAACGTCTTTTTTTTCTATGGGGTTAGTTATTCAAAATATGGACAGGACAACGTCTTTTAGTTCAGCTTTTCACCACGGACTGTTAATACTTCTAGAAGGTGGAACTCTTATTATAGTTTCAACTTATTGCAATCGTTGGGCAATAAATTGATAGTGTAAGTGAGGACTTGTCTTAAAAAAAAAACCTTAAGGTAGAAGCGCCAGGGTAGACGGCGAAGTTCAATTTTTCTGACATTTTATGCAATTTGTAGGTCAGTGCAAGGTCGCGAATGATATTTTAATCAACATACAACCTTGCAATAACCGCATTACTGAAAAAAAGAAAACGAATTACGTGGCCACTTTAGTGCATCTACCTTAATTAAAACTGAAACGTCGAAGTTCTTCCTTTGTAGATCTGTAGATATTTTTTGTAAAATTGCCTTTATTTCACCACCCATAGCAATTTTTGTTTAATTTTTTTTCTCTATTTTTAGTACTACATTTCCCGTTAGTCATCAAGCATGATCAGGATGGTGACACTGCAAAAATTCCTTACAAATCGTGCCCCAAACTAACCGGAATTCAGTTCCCGTACGAGGGTCGACATCGCATTGGTGACCGAGTCGGCCGCGTACAACAGGTCGCTGCGGAGAGTACGATGGTCTATGCCCACTGCACGATGAAAACCAGACACATACACATACAATTTTGTTAGTAATGTTGCACTATAAAGAATGTTAGGTTAAATGAAGAACACACCCTAAGGAGGTGTGGTACTCATGAAAATATACAACTTTTAGTATGGAGTGGACACCAAAAAATAAAGAAAAAATCAGCTTTTCCCTAAATTTTGTCCAGTTATGCAAATATAAATGCATAGAGCGGCTGTTTATTTTCGCGATTTGAAATAATAGTTTTTATTCATTTTCATGAGTACTACACTCCCTTCAAGTATGTCTCTCGTTTAACATAACACACTGAACAACGTGTGACATAATAAACGCAAGAACTCACCACATACACTAATTAGAGTATTGAGTTAAAAGCATAACTCAATAACCAAAACTCATTTTTTTGAAACCTTATTGTTTTTATTAAGAAAATCGTGTTAACCCCAGCATTACTTTAAGCATTTAAAATTGAATCTTAATTTCTTGAAAATAAGATTGCATTTTCTTTGGCTCAATCGGAGGTTGGTATAACAAAATACATATTTTAAAAACAAATATCTATATTAAAATTACCTGAAATACATTCAGTATTCCATGAGGTTTTCATGAATATTGAAGCCACCAGTTGGCGCCACTTTGACAAGAGGTCTTCCAGTTCGACAATAAACTTAAAATATTTGATGTTATTCGTTTCATTCTTTCGTTCACCATTCAGTCCGTAGGCGCTTTGACACTTTTGACAGGTGCCCGGACCTGACGTCTCAGTGCTGCCACCTAGTGAACGTCATTTCAGAAGACCCTCATTATGAACATACTACTTTCAGGACTTGCGTTTATTCTGTCACCACACCTTGTATAACCCGATTTTCATAATTGTGCACCTGTTAACGACAAAGTATTGACTTGTAAGCTACAAGGGTAGCGTCAGCAACAGTTATTTAAACGAAAATAACAGTGCAGACGACACGGGAGTGCAGACCGTACTGGTAAGCGTCAGTGGTGAGGTGCGGACAAGAAGCTTATGGATAAAAGTTGAGGCAACATTCTAAATACCAAAATGAAAACGACTGTGGGCTAACGCTCTCTTTCTAAATACACACATAAGAACGAGACAGTGATATGTGTTTTCTCTCTCTTATGTATATATTTAGAAGAAGAGCTTTAGACCACAGTCCAGTCGTCTTCACTTTTGTATTTAGAATGTTTCCTCCACTTGTTCTTGGGTAGGAAAGGAAGCGGGCGGGTGAATTAAATTTTGCCAATCTTTTACTTTGACAGCCCCAAGTGCACAGTTATAATAATTGACTTAAATGTGTTAGTTACCGCTAAAAATATTATATTAAATTCTACGTTTACACATTGAAAACATATCGTCAAGTTTCTTATAAAAATACACACAGATCCCATCGAAATTTTCCATCCTAAAAAGAATATTTGCAACAAACTTCATTATTAATTATTTGCCTATTTTTAGTTACATTTTCATTTCAACGAATTTCAATTTCAATTGCTCAGCTCCCTTTTTTGACATTAAGAATTATAATTGCGCCAATTCTGACTAAAACTTATCAACATATAAGCGAAGCCTAACAGAAATCATTGAAGCCGAAATATAGCAACCGTAAAGCACATGGCTTAGGTAAATATTGTTTTCAATTAAACCGCTTCCAGACACTTTTGAATTGTCAAAGAGTCGATCAGTTAGAAAGTTGAAGCTAGTTGACCATTCCATAACGTAGATATATATGGAAAAGGACGAGCAATTTATATCCTGACCATGGTTTTAATTCAATGATTACCAATTCTAACGATTGCTTTGCCATCACAGTAGAGTTGAGAGTCGTCATCAAACCTGGAGGCCAATGCCCGTAATAACGTTCAAAATCGAGTAGCAGTCTCATCTCATCCCAATTTTACAGATTCGACAGATTGATTTGAAAATGCGCATTCTTGAAAATACGGGAATTGCCCCTCTGATTTACAGCGACATTGATGCTCTTTCTTTCTTTCTTTCCACCCGTTACTATGGATTCAGTACACATGGCTACACATCAAGCTATACATTTCCAGTTTACGCTGATCTTGCACTGTACGGAAATCCTATTCAATGCGAAATCAGCGTATACTGGAAATGTGCAATGTACATTATTCTGAAGCCCCTGTTTTTTTTTTGTCGGTTATTAATAATTAAATATTGCTGTTCCATACGTTTTGACTGCGTAGGTATTGTACTTATTCATGAAACAGCTGAAGCGATAACCGACCGATAAAAATTTCTACGCTTGGGCCTTAGAATCATGACTAAAACAACCGAATTTTTATTTCTGCTACCATGACAATGTTCTATGGAAGTGTCGGTGTAGCGGCATCTCCAGTACGCATCATATTGACGTCACGAAAAATCCTACATCACGCAAGCAAAGTTTACGCGCAGCTAGCATGTATACAACGTTCCGACACCAATCGTCGGGCCAACGAACGTGCCCGTGTTGACGGGCACCGTATGAAACCACGGGGCTTTAACGGACATGCCCGTAATCCGCCTTCCGCGCCCCCTGACGGGGCCGTAGTGACTACCAACGGAATCGTCGGGCAGTAGCAAGGCACAACACCCATCACATCAGAGGATCCTCACTTTACTATACAGGATGAAAGAACTTTACACCCTATTCCTCATGTCTTTAAATTGGTATTTGCTTGTCCTGACCAAACGGTGGACGCGATATATTCAGACAAAAAATTCAAAAAAGGACTATCATACTCACTGGTCGTGGGTCGTTGGTTTTGATGGAAGTTTCTGCCATCGCCCATGCTTTCCATACCTTTAGATAAACATTATTTATTACATGCAAGTATATACAACGTGTAAAATAATTAACGTAAGACCACATACACCCCAATGAGGGTGTTCATGAATATTCAAGCCACCAGTTGGCGCCACTTTGACGAGAGGTCTTCCAGTTCGACAATGAACTTAAAATATTTGATGTCATTCGTTTAATTCTTTCGTTCACCATTCAGTCCGTAGCCGCTTTGTCACTTTTGACAGGAGCCCGGACCTGACGTCTCAGTGCTGCCACCTAGTGTGAACGTCATTTCAGAAAACCCTCATTAACGCAAGACCCCATCCATACACCCAAATTAGAGTACTTATTGAGTTAAACGCATAATACAATGAGCAAAACTTGTTTTTTTTTATGGATTTAAAATGGAATCTTATTGCCTTGTTATCAGATTGAATTTTCTTTGGCTCGATCGGGGGTAGGTATGGCAATTTTTTTTAGTTTTTTTTTTTAAAAAAAGGTAGCTATATAAAAGATACTGAAATGGATTCAGTAGTCAATTATAAACAAACAACTTTCAGGACTTTATTCTGTTATACCTTGTATAGAACAGGGACAAATCCAAGGGTGCGCTTCTATAAGTATAGGAGACCACATCATTTACTTATGGCCGGCCGAAACTTCGTTTTCTGTCAAAAAATCATGATTCGGCCATAAGCCAGCCGAAAAGCTGAAGTTCGTGGATTGTCGCGCGTTATTAGGCTAACTTCGTAAAGTTCGGCAATATCAGGTAACGTTCGGCTCTTCGGGGTGAATCGAGTCCGGTCGTGGTTTGACTCAGCTGACATAAACGGACGCGATTTTGTTTCGAAGTTGTAAAGCGAGGTTAAGTTGTATTTTTTATTCACGCACATACAGCGGAAATTTTCTCATTCAGGACGAATTTCACCAAAGAAAATGAAAGCGTTCAGCATTACTAAACCACGTCCAAGAGTTGTTAGTGTCAATATTCCACAACAATGATGACACTCCATTCCGTGTGGTGCCGGACGTAAAAGAATAGCACCGTCCCATTTCTTCCCGTGGATGTCGTAGAAGGAGACTAAGGGACTTACTAGAGAATGGGCAGCAGCGTTCTCTATGCATTTTACTACCATACTGCGATCGCCAACCCGCCTGTCAAACGTGGCGATTATGGCAAAACCAACTTTTGGGGGAGGCCTATGTCCAGCAGTGGACGTCTTTGGTCTGAAATGATGATTATGAATGATGACAGTTACAGTTGTGGCTGTAGTAATATTAGCTGCACGGGTCGATCGATCAGGTTAAGCCGCGCTTTCCGCGGCTGGTCGTTGGATGGGTGACCTGGAAAGCACGTTTAAGCCGTTGTTCCCGGCAGTCAGCTGTGGATCTTTGACGTTACGAGTCGTCAGAAGCCCGAAAGTGTGACAACCAGTCTTACCAAGGGGTATCATATTAAAAAGTTACTGGATTGTGGAGGTCAGATAGGCAGTGTCTCCATGTAAAACACTGGTATTCAGCTGCAACCGGTTAGACTGGAAGCCGGCTCCAGCATAGTTGGGAAAAGGCTACGCAGATGATGATGAATGCTCTTGAACGAGGTTATGATATACTGATCGCGTTTAATTTCATTGGTAAAATTGGCTCTTATGCGAACTACACTTAGCGCGGTCTCCGTTGCATAGCGAGACGTTTGAGTTCATGTTATCGCCACCATGTACCCGTAGCATTAGTGATGAGCCGCTACAAAATATTACATACCAAGACTATGTGACATATCAATTCGTTCTCTCTCTCCGAGCGAAGGTGTTTGAGGGGCGCTCCGCACTGTGCCTCTTGGAGGTGGTTCCCTGGAAAAATAATAAAATCTTGTTAATTTTAACGCTACCGTTGAGCATGAGGTCCTCGGTACGATACCCTGGTCAGCAGAGAGTTTTTCTATCCGGAAATTGTCAGTAGCAGCTCCGAATATGGATTAGTGCCCGATTGTTGGCAATAAGTTTGCCACCTATTACTTGGAACTTGAACTTAACTGGCGAAATGCGAGTATACTATAGGAATACCACTGCTTTACCTTTAGGGGAATACAGGCATGCTGATGTTATCTTTACTAATAATAATAAAAACTTTTTTCAAAAGAACTTTAATTTCGGAAGGCGGTGACGAATAATTAAAATACACATTCAAAGTCACCGACTTCCGAAATTAAAGTTATTTTGCACTTTGTAGTGTTTTTTTGGAAGTCGGTTATTTTTTTGAAAAAAGTTTTTATTTTTCACTTTTTAGTTACCTACCCCACACCAATTCGAAATTTCATCATCCTTGGCGTCAAAACAATGCATATTTATGCGATAGCAACATTCGCGGTTGATTTGCTATAATTTTCGACTAGACTTCCGTTGTCTGTCTCCGAAACGCATCATCAGATCTATATGAAATTTCAATGGGACCATTTCGGAGTAAACCCCTTTCGAACAGAAAAAGAATTTTGCAAATCCGTTTATATACGACGGAGTTATGCCCGAACATACATAAAAAAATAATAATATATAAACATGTCGAATTGATAACCTCCTTCTTTTTGAAGTCGGTTAAAAAGGTATATTTTGTTTGTTTGTTTGTAGCTGTTAATACCTGAAACTACTAGTCCGAAAATGTTTTTTTTTTTTTTGCTAGCCTAGTTCTAGAAATAGGAAAGACTATTTACTATCACGCTACGGTCGGAAGGAGCCGAGTAAGAAGAAAAAATCAGAAAGAACACTATGAGAAAACGAAGTTATATCGCAGGCAGGGACGGTAGGTTACTTTTTATGTTAAAACAACAATTTCACGAGAAAGTTGAGGGCAGAAACTGAAGTGTGTTATATTCGAATTGGGCGTCTCAATAGGGTATTTTACTCTATATGAGAAAAATCTAAAAATATATTATTGAGATAGCTTAGGCAAAATGCAGGCGGAAAATGTTATTTTTAGTTCATGAAATAATAAAATAAATTTTAAAATGAAATTCAAAGATTTCAGTTTTTTTTTAATCTGTTTTTGAACACCATGAAATAGTAGCCGCCATGTTATTACTTCATAAGGCGTGTGAATTAAAAAACTTTGTACTTTTATTATTTTCATAACCAAAGTAATTTTTATTTAAATAATATTCGCATTCAGGAACAGCAAAGCAACGAAAAGTAAAATAATAACTCATGTTTAAAATAAAAACAATTCTCATATAAAATATCAGCGCATTTGTCTACACAGCAAACTGACGTCACACCCACAGAGCAATATGGCGTCCACTGCGTCCAGCCAGCGTTTTCGTGAAATTACGCGCGAAATTAAAAAATGTAACATTTTAATGCATGTTTACGGCACTAATCGTTTAAATAAAAATGTTGTATTTTTTTGTGGTTTATTAGCACTAGAATCTAGGACACTTTTCAAAAATGGGTGTAATACTCTATTGAACATCGCCTTGGTCCACCAGCGGGAGCCATCCGGCTGATATGATAGTGATGAAGGGTCTCCCAAGCCTAATGCCGAATTAGCCTATAATGTTCCCACTTCTGGGATACTTCGCTTTGATGAGAGAGGCCGCAATCCACCACACGAGCTCAGTGCGGTTTGGTAGATATCATATGTCTTTGAATGATTGGTTTTAGGACAAGCCGATTTCGTCACGGTGTTTTCCTTCACCGTTTTGAGGATAATAACCAAACTTTATAAACATTATCGAAAAGGTATGTTTATTTGGTTGGCCTATGGAAACAAAAAGTACTTACCTCTCCGGCGCACTTGGTTGTGGCTGTGTTCCCGGTAATGGCGGACTCTTAGTGGAGCGGGGCGAAGAGTTCGGCGTCGACCGCGGAGATGATTGCTGCGTCTGTGGAGAAGAAGAAAAAATAAATTGAAATAAATTATAACTGTCAAAGTGCCAAAAACAAATGCAGATTGAAGATATGTTTTCCTTTTTATCACGGTTTTATTATCTTGGTATGTATTTATGTTACGGAATCTTTCAACGCGATTTTATTCTACTTCAAATCGTCGAATCAAGGAGCGAATGACAATTCAATCATTTCATAAATTTGTGCCATTATCCTGGCCATAAAAAAGGTAGCCGAACGAAAAAGTAGAAAATAAATAACAGTTTAAAAATCTAAAACACGCTTTAATAGAAAAACAAACTAAGAAAGTAGAAAATCATTTCATGGATAATTGTGACTAACAAAAGAATTCATTTTAATTTAAAAAAAGCGTAAGGTGCTTGATATTAATTGATTATAAAATATCTAATAATTTATAAGATTATATAATAATATATAAAATTATATAATAAAATATAAAATTATATAAAACGAATTTAAAGCTACAGGCTCAGCTGCGCTGGCTGGCTCGAGCAAGGGTCGGGACGGTGAATATACTTTTTACCCACATAGCTACCTTTAATTTCCGGACACGTGTCGTTTAGGTTTAAAGATCGATTACCACGCCGATACGCTCTAAAATTATTATCATACGAGCCTAATTAAACTCTCATTAATTACCTATGTAAGATTTAAAGTAAATTCTACGCTATTGTATTTTTTAATCTTGAATTGACCGGCTATTATTTATGTATTGTTTGTATTTATATAAATATAAATCAGAATTATTATTGTTACTTGTCAGTCGTGAAAATGAAGGCGTTCATAGTGGTATCATTAGCTTGTTTTTTGGGTGCCGCGTCAGCAGGGCTCACGTCACCGGCGGTCCAACTTGACAAGGCTCCGGATGAGTGCAGACATCAGGCGTATTTGGAAACCCTCAATTGTACTAAATTCGGATTCTCTAATGGTGAGTTGGTTTTTACAGTCTGGCAAGACGCTTTTTCTCAGGAACGCATGGAGGTTATCAAAATATAATCTACGGTCCTTTGGAACTGTATGAAAATCAAGTTAGCAAGTAAATCAAAACCTACGGGATACTTCCCGCTGACCTAGAATCATGAAATTTGGTAAGAAGCAAGATCTTACAGCACAAGTAAAGGGAACATCGGATTTTTTTAAATATTTCACCCACTTCGCTGTCATATTTGGCACACACCTTTGGTTCTCGCAGCAATGCACGATAAAAGCCATTTTTATTTAAAATTATATTTTGGTTTTTGACATAACCGGCATAAATTGTTGATCTTTTGAATGGCTTTTGCGCATAAATAGGTCTCAACAATACATTCAATCTAAACATGTACTCCTCAACTATTCGGTGGTTGCCGCATACAGAGGCCTTAGTGTGAGTTTCATTTAACCATCTCGATCAAACGCATCGAGCGCGTTTGGCGCTTCGATTGGCCCTGGATTGGTGACGGGCCAATCGGAGCGCCGAACGCGCTCGATGCGTTTGATCGAGAGAGTTAAATGAAACTCACACTAGGGCCACAGGACAAAGTACTTCGAAAATTCAGTATCCCGTGAGATTTACTGACCGACTGAAGCTTCGCTTTCGGCTATTTTCGGTAAACAAATCACGATTCGTGCATAAACCAGTCGTTCGAATAAGCCGAAAATCAGAAGTTCGTGAGTTGTCGTGGTTTTTGTTATTTTGATAACATCTGCGTTTATATTTCCGCAGTGTGTATATAGTGAGACTAGGCGAAAGAGATCAACTTGAAAACGTTACATTCATTTCTAGGATAAATATTTTCAATCAGTTGTAATTTCAGGCACTACAGAGTTACAATGTCTGTCGGCCACCGTATTGGAGTTCATCAAGTGTATAGAGGCATCTGTACCGATAGTGTCGAGAGGTATATTCTTAAAACTCTGTTTAAAAAACATTCACACACACATGCACACATACACCCATCTCTCTCAGACTAACACACACCCGTCTCACACACGCACACACACTTTTCTTAAATTATTTGGTTAATTTATAATTATTTCTGCTTGGCTTGCGTGATAAAGTGATATTATCAAATTATCAGAAGCCTTTGGCATTGGTGGCCATTTCTCAACTATGTTGGGGTCGGCTTCCAGTCTAACTGGATGCCAGTATTTTACATGGAGCGACTGCCTATCTGACCTCCACAACCCAGTTACTGCCCGAAAGTCAGTCTTGTACTGGTTGTCACTTTGGGCTTCTGACGACCCGTAATTACTGTCATAGATGCACGAATGACAGCCGGGATCAACGGCTTAGCTTATATTGAACAATATATATAGATAATTATAATTTTCCATGTCATTTAACGATAATTTTTAAACCTTGTTTTCAGGGGAGGTTCACCTTCTGGGTGGAAGCATGACCGGTATTGGGAAACAGACTATTGACAAATTCATTTGTGTTTTCAATAACATACTGGACACGATCAAGTGTATTGTCGAGGGGCACATAAACGCAGGAGTCCTGAGATGTAAGCATATTAATTTATCTATGTTTGTAAAGGTAAAAAAAATTAACATTACATAACGTCACTCCAGCATTTGTGCTGGCGTGGACGGTTGCAGGCGCGGCCCTGGAGTCATGGGACCTAAGAATCTCCGGGCGAGATCGAATAACAGTCAAAAAGGGTTGGATCAAAGTGGCCCTGGAAAAGGATGCCTGGAGGGAATTGAAGGCTTTTGCTCAGCAGTGGGACAGTGTGGGCTAATTAAAAAAACGCATAACTCCTGTATTCTCTGAGGGATACGCAGAGGTGTACCTACAGGATAACATTTTAACCAGTGCGAAAACTGTAACCATGAATTCAGCACATCATTGGAGACCCCCTAGCGTAGAAATGTTTCGTCGGCTATACAAAAAAAATCTGCTGTTCCTTACATTTATGTTCCTATAACTCATCAAAATGTTGGGAACAGCAGATTTTTTTTTTCGCGGTTTCAGGTTTGGTCCCATAGGTAGTAAAAGTTGTTCATAATGTTGAGTACAATGACCTGTTAAGAGGTTGATGGTGTTTTTCCCATAACTCTGTATACAGAGGTGTCGGTAACGGTAACAGTGTCGCGAGTTCAATTGTTTTTTCGCACCTCAAAAAATGCCCAAGTAAAGAAGTTTTCACTTCAAAAAATCTGCTGTTACATACAAAATACGGAACAGCAATTTTGTTTTAACCGACGCATAATTTCAACTTTTCTCAAAATCTTGTATTGAACCCATGGTAGCAGGATGCAGGTCGATTTCCCTGCCAGCCAGTATATCCCTACGGTCCTACTAATATTATAAATGCGAAAGTAACTCTGTCTGTCTGTTACGCTTTCACTCCTAAACCGCTGAACCGATCGTCATGAAATGATGAATGATCGACATGGAGAAGGACATGGGCTACTTTTGACGTGATAACCGGCATCCACACGGGCGGAGTCACAGGCAAAAGCTAGTCGTCTATAAGTTTCAATTACGATGTAATAATTTTGTTATATTTTTGTATTTCAGTGAATGGGGGAGTAATAATAAAATGTCTTTTAACAAATTTGCCTGCTTTGTTGGTGTGCTTTCCGCAGAACGCCTAAAGGTATGTAATCGATCGAAAAACCCATACAGCATTTATCAGAAAGGTGTGATCATATTCAAGGGTATGGCACAGACAGACAGACCATCAAACTGAACATCTTTCTTCATGAGAATCAAACACCTGGATGAGTAACTAGTTTTTATTTAAAGGA
The DNA here is from genome assembly GCA_949987655.1 of Polymixis flavicincta. NCBI lineage: Eukaryota > Metazoa > Arthropoda > Insecta > Lepidoptera > Noctuidae > Polymixis > Polymixis flavicincta. The sequence continues at coordinate 13,255,411 of OX465188.1, read as the reverse complement.
CATGTCCAATGGGAGCATGGACGGCTGCCTAGGTAGTCAAAATGAATGTGCAGTTCAGATTGTAATATTTTTATAACTGCTACATTTTCTAGTTTATCAATTTATCAGTTTTAGGAGTCTGGAACTTGCCAAAGTTGATCAAAATATAGTTTATACTCTCTCCCTCTTCTAATCAACATGGAATAAAGTTATACCAGGAATAACAAAGGTATAACCATACATTTTCATAGGTTTAAACTTGTAACTTTATTCTGTGTTTATTAATAAGAGGGCTAGGTGTTTGTTAAGTTTTTTTACTATAACGACATATGTGAGTGAACATAAGTACTAAGTGGTAGTAGATCCTATATGAGATCAGTGAATCATTTTATATTTTGTTGCTCTGATCAGATTTTGCAGTATTTTTGTTTCATCAAGCATTTGTTCTTTATATTTTTACTACTTTAATTATTTGATAATTTTGTATTTTCAGGTATAACCCTACAAACCTCGACGCCATTAAAGATATCGAGTTCTAAAAATTCGTCAATATATTAGACGATAGTTTTATGTTTGGTATTATAATCAAATATATTAGCCACTTAATTAAATATTTAAAACAAAATAATTATTGTTTTATTTTTCCTACTCCTCTCTATAACTCTTAAAAACCAAGTGACTCCACATATAGTCAAAGTAGCTACGTCAAACAGAAGCGAGAGTACGTCAAACAGACGTATGAGTACGTCTAACAGACGTATGGGTACGTCTAACAGACGTGTACGTGATGTGGTGACGTGATGAGGTGCTTGCGGGACTCTAGCAGTGAAGACAGGTGTCCCTATAACTCGTCCTTACGTTGTCGTAACAGACGTAGCTCTGACACTAAGAGGCTGACGTTCTATACGTCTAACAGACGTGCACGTACCTTAAGCATCCTCATGAGTCCTTCTAGCTGGTGCATGAGATGCTTGCGCGACTCTTGCAGTGAAGACAGGAGTCCCTCTAACTCGTCCTTACGTTGTCGTAACAGACGTAGCTTTGATAATAATGGGGCTGAGGTTCTATACGTCGAACAGACGTGTACGTACCTTGAGCATCCTCATGAGTCCTTCTAGCTGGTGCATGAGATGCTTGCGCGACTCTTGCAGTGAAGACAGGTGTCCTTCTAACTCGTCCTTACGTTGTCGTAACAGACGTAGCTCTGACACTAAGAGGCTGACGTTCTATACGTCTAACAGACGTGCACGTACCTTAAGCATCCTCATGAGTCCTTCTAGCTGGTGCATGAGATGCTTGCGCGACTCTTGCAGCGAAGACAGGTGTCCTTCTAACTCGTCCTTACGTTGTCGTAACAGACGTAGCTCTGACACTAAAGGCGCTGATCCCACGCCCCCGCCCGCGCTTGCTTCCGCTTCTTGTTGACGTCTGTAGGAAGAAGATAGATATGACATGATAATCTAAATTTTATCATGTCAAAGGGGCATTGTGCAATTTAAACTAATAATATGAAGATATTTTTTTTTAAATGTTTTTTTACGTTTGTTTGTAACGCTTGCATGCTACAAAGATTGAACGGATTTGAATGAAACTTATATAAAAATATAGAATTTAAATTCAAATTACCTGAGCCTAGCGATCTCCCTCATAATCTCCCTGTTCTTGGCTTCTAGCTGTGAGATCAGCTCACGCTGTTGTCGCGCCGCGTCCACTTCCGAGCCCTCCGAAGATGAACGACCCTAAACAAAAGCAATGCAGTATCAGCACAGAGTTTTGAAAAGAATGAGGGTTTTCTGGCAGCACTGAGACGTCAGGTCCGGGCACCTGTCAAGTGTCAAAGCGCCTACGGACTGTTCCTCTCGATCAAAGCACCAGCCATCTAATCTGCCGTCCTTTAACTAGAAAGGCGTTAACCCTAATTTGGTCAATTTTTAACCCCCGACGCTAAAACGACGGGGGTTAAGTGTGTGTGTGTGTCTGAGGCAAAGTAGCTTCCGAACGGATGAACCGATTTTAATTTTGTTTTTTTTAACCGACTTCAAAAAGAAGGAGGTTATCAATTCGACATGTTTTTTTTTTATGTATGTTCGGGCATAACTCCGTCGTATATAGACAGATTTGCAAAATTCTGCAAAAAACTCCGAAATGGTCCCATTAAAATTTCATATAGATCTGATGATGCATTTCGGAGACAGACAATGGAGCTCTTCAAAAAATTACAGCAAATCAACCGTAAATGTTGCTATCGCATAAATATGCATTGTTTTGACCTCAAGGATGATGAAATTTTGAATTGGTGTGGGGTAAGTAACTAAAAAGTGAAAAATAAAAACTTAAAAAAAAATGACAACCGACTTCCAAAAAAACACTACAAAGTGCAAAATAACTTTAATTTCGGAAGGCGGTGATTTTAGCTTTTGTTTGAAAGGTGAATTCGTCGGGAGTGTTCTTAGACATGTTTCATCAAAATCTGTTCAGCCGTTTGAAGATTATCAGCGCTTTTTTGGTTGATGAAGGGATTTGAGCATCTTCCACGGGTCTGATCAAGTCGAAATTTCGATTATATTATTTCAATGATATTAGACGAATAAAAAAGTTTGTAGGCCGTTAACTGAAAAGGATTCTTTAGGATAAACAGAAAGAAATATCAATTGATTTGTCCTACAATCAGTGACGTAAGTATCTCAATTTTTAAGAAATAACGATTCGCGCGTTTTTTGCCATTTTCACGGAAACAACTTTTAGGGCTTAACGCCTTTCTAGATATAGGATGGTAGTAATCTCTTCACCACCCTTAGTTGACTGGTAGAGAATGCCTAAGGCATTAAGATAAGATAAGACAAGATAATATTTATTTGCTAAGACATGTGTACACATACAAGAATATAAACGTGCATGCAGGATAACATAAAGAAAATATTATAGGTTCAGACATGTTTGCCACATACAATGGCGTGCAAATATGAATAGTTCTGATTGAAAAAAATAATTTAAAGTCAATATAAATTATTTAAAATTAATCCAACAAATAATAAGTCCGCCTTTGTACCTATTTTGTGTGCGAGAAGTTTAAATAAATAATAGGAGTTGGTTATTGCACAAACAATCTAACTTGTTTGGTTTATAATGTAAAAAAATATGAGAATAGACAAACTTAGAGAGCTAAATCATTTATTTAAAACGAAACACTTACCAGTTCTGGAGTAAGAGACGCTGATCTCCCGGCTCTTGGCTGTAAAAATATGAAACGTGTTTTTATAATTGATTAACACTTGAAGCGAGTTAAGCATATTATTTTTACAAATAAATACAATTAAGGTGTCTCTTTGTAATGTCAAAATTTTTAATATACGCATATGACAGTATTCAACGTGGCACCATTGACTCGCCGACGACGCAAACTGATACCATTTTTTTTTCTTTTTTTGGCTGGGAAATCATCAAATAGCTTCTCCCGCTCTGGGTGGAGCAGGAGGGCTTGTCAGACTTTTACTGACTAAAAAAAAAAAATACGTTCGGTGGAACATGTAACCTCCTCCTTTTTTGGAAGTCGGTTAAAAACCCACCCGTGTTCCCTCAGTAGCCCGTATGCCAGGGGCTGTGGTATCTCTTTCGAACAAACCCGCGCGAACAAATTTGGTATGGGAATATTTCGAATCCTAGGGAAGGACATAAGCTTTTTATCGACATACCACGCGGGCAAATCCGCGGGTGGAAGCTAGTTAGCTAATACAATACATACCATAGTCCTATTCTCATGCGCCAACCTCGCTGCGTACCGCGCTATCAAACGATGCTCGTCGTCCACGCCACGCGACAAATGCTCTGCTATACCTGACATGGAAAGTTCAAAATTATATTGTAATGTGGCTTAGTCATAATAGCCGCACGGGTCGAGTAACAAGGTAAGCTACGCTTGCCACGATTGGTTCGTGAAAACAAGAAATTTCACGCGGGAAAACGCTAGTATTTAAATAGGAAAGAAAGAAAATACATTCATACTCGTACAGAATAAAAGACGCACAATATTACAAATTATATGAAAAGTAAATCAAATCATTTTTTATTTGTTGAACATAGGTAGTGACTAGTTCTTAAATTAATGTCATAGGTCGTTATGTTATGTCAAGAGGCGTACAAATATGGTTACTTGCGAAATATAATATGGGTCATGCGAGAGATAAACATACATTATTTAGTAGGTATGTCAAAATTAATAAATTTATGATAAATAAAAATAAAAACAAAAAGTAGTAAAATCACAATGTGGAATAATTTCTACAGTCAATTCATAAATAAATAATTATAAATTATAATTAGTCACAATTTTCAATGAAACATTATTTCTCCACTCAAATAAATAAGAACACAAATAAAAAATGTAAATTGCGTTGTGAGAAATTAGCAGGAAAGTGTGTATCGCGGCGGCTTCGTTTATGGAGGGTTAGTCCGGCGCGGAACCTATCGGTTCCATTACAATAGAAAATTAATTGTGTCTCATTGGCCGGGCTTGTGGCTAAGTAGCATAAGCCGCACGAGTCGATCGATCAGGTTAAGCTACGCTTGCCGCGGTTGGTCCGTGGATGGGTGACCATCTTTACATAACAAGACCCCTCTGTGCTTCGGAAAGCACGTTAAGCCGTTGGTCCCGGCTGTCATTTTTGGATCTTTGACAGTCGTTACGGGTCATCAGAAGCCCGAAAGTCTGACAACCAGTCTTACCAAGGGGTATCGTATTACCCAGTAACTGGGTTGTGGAGGTCAGATAGGCAGTCGCTCCATGTAAAATACTAGTGTTCAGCTGCATCCGGTTAGACTGGAAGCCGACCCCAACGTGATTGGGAAAAGGCTAGGCAGATGATGATAGCCGGGAGTAACAGATTAATCAGTATAACCATGATATCTACATAGAGGACGTTTTACATCTAGGTTTAAAATTTTGTGAATTTTTTTAGGTCAAGGGAACTGCCATGATACTACCTATTGTATATGACAAAACTTCCAACCTCTTTCTGGACACATTACTCTTTAAAATGAGTGATATTCTAAACCACAGTTGGGAGCTCCATATTTCAATCTTACACAAGTTGGGAGCTCCATATTTCAATCTTACACACGTAGAAATAAAGTTGTAAATAAATAAGTAATGATGTGATACGTACTGCGATGCGTGGAGCGCGACGAGCGCGAGTCGAGCGAGCCTGTGTTGACATACCCGCCCACGTACTCCGGGAACCCGTTGTGGGCTGGTACCGGGGATGGAGGGCTGGACAACCAATTATTACCATTATTAACACAAAATATTATTCCACATTCAGCTTATCCATATCCGCGACTGGACAAAATTTCAAAAATCAAAAACCGGACTACGTAAAAAGTGAATTTAAAAAAAGATGTTAACTAGAACATTTTATTTCAAGACGTTTTTATTATTGAACTTCATACTATAAGCATGAAATGCAGTGGGAGTCATCTTCTTCAATTTAACAATGACCTTATTGCCACAAACTTTTTTTTTGTTAACATAATTATTTTTCACGTTTATTCACGACCCATTATACGATTTTAGAAGACATTAAGGTCCACTTTATTATCAGTTTTGACGATTTATGTGAGACTGGTTGCTTACCAATTTAAATTGTTTCGAAATGGTTGTTTAGAAACCTTCAGTTATTTTCAAAGACCTATTCAATGATATCCCAATTCACATAGTTCGTCGACTTTCATTTTTCCTTATTCAGTATATGGTATCTGGCTGTCGCACTATTAAAAATAAATTCCTCGCTCTTTCGTCTTCCACTGACTTAAAGCATATACACTTACACGATGTGACTGAGGTTCAGCGTGCGCTCGGGCTGGTCCGGGTAGCGCGGCAGTTGCGCGCGCGCACGCTCCGGCACGCAGCGGAACGACTTGCGGAGCGTCGCGCCGATCTGCTTCGACGGAGATTTCTGAATGGGCAGACATTATCTTTGTTATTTTTTTGTGAATACGGTGTTTTGACACTAAACACAATTTAAAATCAACATCTGCCTAGCCTTTTTCTTAACTATGCTAGAATCGGCTTCCAGTCAAAACGGATCACACCCAGTTACTGGGTAATACGATACCTCTTGGTAAAACTGGTTATCAGATTATCTGGCTTCTACCGTAACTACTGGCAAAGATGATGAATGACCGGGATCAATGGTTTAACTTACTTTCCGAGGCGACGGAGGGATCTTGGTATATAAAGATGGTCACCCATCTAAGGAGCGACCGCGGAAAGCGTAGCTTAACCTAATCGATCAACCCGTGCGGATGTCATTAGTTAGCCACGAGCCCTTCAAATATGATTTTAAATAAATGTAGGATGACTGGTAATTAGTAACCGAAAGTTGACGATAAAAGTGGTGAGTACATATTCTGTATGACACTAATCTCCCACAATTTATACTTATAATCGAGATTCATCCATTGCGAGTAGCCAGAAACAATGAGACAAAGAAAGTTGCCCATCTCCAGGAAGTCCAGCTTATCAGATATACTCACATAGGCGGCGTACTCCTTGACCTCGTGCTCGTTGCTGTGGGTCGCGGACACCCGACCGCGCCAGAAGCAGTCCTGGCACATGGTGTAGTTGGCGCAGCGCGTGCAACGGTATCTGAAGCCTGTGAGGGAACTGCGGCGGCAGGCGCTGCAGGCTAGCGGATGGACCACTGGGGAAGAACAAAACGATATTAGATTTTAGGCAGAGGTTTTATTACGAGAAATCAACTAACATAAGGCTACGGTCTCTTTAAAACGTCACACGCTACCGGTAACGTGCGGTGACGTCACGACGAATGTGTGAAATTTTCGTTGCCGCCGTCACACCTGCAGGCCTAGACACAACACATTTCTGTTAGCGTTCACGCCAAACGTTACTCCAAAATGTATGGGAATAATATTGCCTTCAGAAAAACACGACGTAACCTTTCCGCAGGTAATATCATTCCCATACATTTGGCATAGCGTTTGGCATGAACGCTAACAGAAATGTATTTTGTCTCTAGGCCCTGGAGGAACCAGGCGGCGTGTGAGCGAGTGTGCCCGTGTATTTAAATTCAAATTTAAAATATTTCGTTGCAAGAAAATACATAGTTTACAAGGGAAGATCTTATAGCCTTATTTGATAATTTTTACGTGCATGGATAACGACAATGAAAATCTGTGAGAGTATAAGTGATTCACATCTCATTTGGATCACTCATACTCTCACAGATTTTCGTTCTCGCGACTCGCGAGTAACTCAGTGTGTCTCGGTCTCGCTCTCTCACTTCTCCGTCGCCTCACGAGCGACGCGTCGCGTGGACGGCATGCGGAATGAGCACAGAGCAAAGTAATGTTTCAGATCCAAATGATACGTTTGAAACGTTGTTACTGAACCAATCTTTTGAATCACTTCAATGATCCGGATCAGTGAGTCGGTTCCGTAAAGAGTTACGCACCTCTAATTTTCAGGTCAGTGCAAGGTTGTACGTTGGTTAAAATATGATTCACGACCGTAAAAAATATAGCTTTACATAATAACTATAACAATTTAAGTCATCAATATAACCATATTACCTCATTTAATTCGATTCAATTACTTTTTCATTAAATAGTCAGGTCTCAGATTTTTTTGAGGGTGGGAAATCATCAAATAACTTCTCCCGCTCTGGGTGGAGCAGAAGGGCGTGTCAGACTTTTACGGACTAAAAAACCCACCCGTGTTCCCTCAATAGGGTATTTTCCAATTTTTCAAAAACTATTCTAATTTGAAGATTGGAACGAGATTTTTAACAGAAAAATAAAAATAAATACATTTCCATCCATTTTCTCAATTAAAAACGATTTAAACCAAATTTATTTTTCGTTGTTTTGAATTTACCGCCAAAACGCTTCTTACGATGACTTTTTATCATGTGACGTTAACTTTGTGTAAACTAAAGTAGTTAGTAAGTAAATAAGTGAATGTCGAGTTTATAATTAACAAGATTTTTAATGGATGTATAAGTGATTTTACTGGTGTGCGGTGCCTCTGTGCACAAATACTTATGAAACGGCGCCAAACTAAGTATTTGTACCGGTGCCGTATAAACAAAGTTGACGTCACATGTCATGTGATAAAAAGTCATCATAAGGAGCGTTTTGGCGGTAAATTCAAAACAACGTAATATAAATTAGATTTTAGTCGTTTTTAATTGAGAAAATGTGTATTAATAAATTTATTTTTATTTTTCTGTTAAATATAGTCCCAATCTTTAAGTTAAAATAGATTTTTATGAAATCGGAAAATACCCTATTGCCTGTGTGCCAGGGGCCAAGGTATCTCTTTCGAACAACCCGCACCACTGGCAGGCATCGGCCCTTGCCAGCAGTTGGTGCTCACATCTCTTTGAGGCGCGCGTGGAACACAACGCGCCGTCGACCCGGGCTTGGTCCTTACCGAACAGCGAGCTACCCATTACTCGCCGTCCGCAAGCCCACGCCTACGGTTGCCGGGAATCAGCCTGGGATTCCTGACCAGGGGCGGCAGTCCCTCAAGTGCACTCGTGCGCTGAACTACCAGATTTTAATAGGTGTCGAAAGAATTACAAAATGTTTAATAATCGCATTGTGGCCACTGGTTGTGGTATATGTAATACTAACAAAACTGACGACACAATATAAGCTCTTTGCTAAATTATTAAGACTTATTTTCGCTGTACAGAAGATCCCTCGTGCGCTATGCCGAAGCGCACGGCAAATGCTCATACATTTCTATGAGATCCGAGCTAAAACGCCTAGCGCGTGAGACAGAAGATAGTTGATATAACTGTATGGAGCGTTATAGAGTAATTTGTCCATTCTCGTGCGCCGCACGGGGGAACTGAAGTTTGTCGAACTGAACCGAATATTACCGGACGTCGATTACCGAGAGCGCCCGAGGTTTGGCGAAGTTTACTTGCCGGCCATAATGTATGACCGACTCATTATTGTCACCGCGAAGTTTAGTTTACGTGAAACTGAATACTATTGTTTATTTCTTATTCGTTTAGAATTAAATTACTTATCTGAAATAAATAAATTTTATTTATTTACTTATTACCCCTAATACTTAGTGAGCTAGTAAAGTGCACCACCAGTTCCATGACCTACCAGCCGCCACTGTATCCTGACGCCCGATATTTTCAATCATACAATAAACACAATACGACCACAATATAGCTTTAAAGAAACTAGCAACAGTCCTCAGATCAGGGTAAATATGCTGTATTATTTTAGGGGTTGCGTATTGTAAATACGAAAGCGAATAACGATCTGTGTCATTTACTTGAGGGCGCTGCTTATATACAGTTCCAGTTCGAGAAATACAAAATATAAAGGGTACATTAATAAAACTTTACAAACACAATTTGGTAATGTCGGTAGAATGTGCCGAGCTCCCTTCGACGTGCGAGCGCAATGCTACGGTCGGCCACTCTACAATCCTTTCACCTTGGCTAGCTTTGTGTGCGCCGGCGCACGGTGATGAATGGCCGTATGCGCTTTTCTAATAGTATGTCTATACGTAAGTATAAGCTGCTACACTATCATGCATATCACTATCGCAACTTGCAAACAATTTCAAACAGTATAATAATCAGTCTTATTATCAAAATTAACATACCATTTTCGACGCTGGCGAGTCGGTGCAGTAGCGGCAGCCACACAAGACATGGCGGTCCTGGATCCGACATCAATGTGTCAAGGAAATCGTTCACGGTGATCTTGCCGTTCTGAACAAGGAAATCGGGTTTATTATTGTACTAGCAAATGCCCGTGGCTCCGCCTGCGTGTATGTCTGTCCTTCTCCAAATCCCAGGCTATCTCTGCCAAATTTCATGAGATCGGTTCAGCCTTTTAGGCGTGAAAGCGTAACAGACAGACACAGAGTTACTTTCGCATTTATAATACTATATTAGGGATATTAGTAGGATTATGTAAGTTTAATTTCTGCTATCGAAACGCTAAGAAGAAGAAGAAGAAGTAGGGATTAGTAGGGAGGGATTTAGCTTTGCAAATACGATTTCATTTAGCGACGATTCACTATCTTATTAGGGCAATTTCCTAAGTTGTCGTACTGGAACTCTGGACATATTAACGATAGTTACTATTTCGTTTTGCACTTGCATGGGTAGTAAATGTTTTCAGTTCACTTCACTTCGGCCGAAAGACGTCCACTGCTGGACATAGGCCTCCCCCAAAAGAAGGGTTTTGCCATAATCGCCTAGCTTGGCAGGCGGGTTGCCGATCGCAGTATGGTGGTAAAATGCATAGAGAATGTTGCTGCCCATTCTGTAGTAAGTCCCTTAGTCACCTTCTACGACACCCACGGGAAGAAATGGGATGGTGCTATTCTTTTACGTCCGGCAACACACGGAACAAAAAAAAATGTACTAGTCAGTCACAAAGTCTGGCTGCTGACCGCCCGGAGTTTACCAGACAGTCAATCATTTGTTCGTACAATACATTTTTAAAACATTTGTTTTTAAACACCGACGTAAAAACGACGAGGTGTTATAAGTTTGACGAGTGTGTGTGCGTGTGTGTGCATGTGTTGAGGCGTAGCTCCTAAACGGATGAACCGATTTTGATTTTGTTTTTTTTTATTAACATGAAAAGTCCTGTAAATGTTGAGCTTGTTTGACTTTCAAGAAAAGTTTTTTCCTTTATTTATGAGTATTCTACTATATATGTCGATAGATCAGGTTAAGCTACACTTGCCGCGGTTGGTCCTTGTATGGGTGACCATCTTTACATACCAAGACCCCTCCGTGCCTCGGAAAGCACGTTAAGCCTTTGGTCCCGGCTGTCATTTGTGGATCTTTGACAGTCGTTACGGGTCGTCAGAAGCCCGAAAGTCTGACAACCAGTCTTACCAAGGGGTATCGTATTACCCAGTCACTGCTTTGTGGAGGTCAGATAGGCAGTCGATCCATGTAAAATACTGGTATTCAGCTGCATCCGGTTACAGTGGAAGCCGACCCTAACATAGTTGGGAAAAGCTTAGGCAGATGATATATTATGAGTATTTGATTTGATGTATTGAGATTCTTAATAATAACATCTGGGAAGGATGTAGGTGGTGATCAAGAGTACGCTCAAACAATTTCAGTGAACAGAGAACCTTCCAAAAATAAAATTTTACCTGATTAAATATAGTAAGTGCAAGCGAGTCTGTGTAGTTGAACGACGGGGACTCGTACACCGCGGCTGGTAATGCTAGCACTTCCCTTAGGTAGTCCGACAGCCTCTTCATAAGCAGGTGGCCGTTTCCGTCTGACAGCTGGGAGAATATGTCTGGAAGAAGAGAGGAGTAATTATGCATGTTATTTGAAGGTATATAAAAAAGCACGGAAGTAAATCTATATAAATAAAAAGAAAAGTCCTGACTGACTGACTGACTCATCAACGCCCAGCCCAAACCTTTGGACCTAGAAAGCTTTTTTTTGAGTGTTGGTGAGTTATTAGTTGGCATCCGATGAATTTGCCACGGGCCTCGAAAGGTATAGTTACGCCACTGGCATCAGGGTAGTCACTTTTACAATTAGTGATGATATCCCTCAGGGTATAAGTCCCATCAATCATTATTCATGTTAACCTCTGTTGATAAAAAAAAATCGCTTTTCTACTATGAATGCCAAATTATGCTGATACTTGCTTGTTTAACATACATATTAAATAAAGAAAATATTAATAATGTTGTTTTTTTTATATTTCGTAATGACATCAATTTGAGCAAACCACGGACTTTTAGTCCTATTATTTTATTATCACTGGAAAATGAATAAAACATCAGGGTCGCGGACTTCAAATATATTTATATTTTGGATCACCAGCCAAAAAGGTTAAGAACCTCTGCAGTATAGAATCAAGTTTTTCTTACTGAATAGAACAGCGTATCATAACTAGAGAAATGTAGGTATACCTCTGCACAACCCTTTGGGGAAAAAAGGCGTGATTTTATTTTATAATGCATGTTTATCATGTGGATGCTTATCAGTCTATTAATTTATGTAATTATATTCATAATTCTCAATGCATAAAATAAATCAGATCCTACTAGTGTCTACACGAGTGCCTACTTTATTTAAATTTAATATCATGCAGATCCTTATAAATTTGATCTAAGATTTTAGATCACATTGATGACTCACAGCTGTGACTAGCCTAGTCACTAATGAATCATAGTTAACACTGACCTTCGGTACATCATACATACAGAAGTAGGTACTTACATCTTAGCTTGTCCATCAGCTTGCCGGCACACATCGTGGCGAGCGCCACTTTGATAGAAAACACTCGGATTTTACCCACATTCTCACTGAAACAAAAAACAAAAATTATTGGTTACATTCATTAACAGGGAGGTTTTTGAAGGTTAACCTACGGTTGCTGCGGTCAGTTCATGGCCAACCACCATCACCATCTATTACATATTGAGATCCCTCCGTGCCTTGGAAAGCATTATAAGCCGTTGGTCCCAGCTGTCATTCATCAGATCTTTGACAGTCGTTACATGTAGTCAGAAGCCCAATAGCCTGATTACCAGTCTAATTAATGGGTATCATGTTACCCAGTAACTGGGTTGAGGAGGTCAGATAGGCAGTTGCTCCATGTAAAATACTGGTATTCAGCTGCATACGTTTAGACTGGAAGTCGACCCCAACATAGTTGGACAAAGGCAATGCAGATTGATTGGTTGCAATGATTAACATATGTTTTCAAGATCAGTCCTGTATACCATACAGACACTTGCATAATTATTTATTGGGTATCATGCATACATTCGAAAAGGGTTGACCAATATTATGACTACTTTCATTCCAATGCAATAATTTTCAATTATAATCTACTACGTGTATCTGATATTATCAGATTCTACTCGATAATATTGTTGTGTGTTCTCTCTAACAAGTGTTAGAGATAATATATTAATTAATCTGTTACAATGAATGTAATTATGCATAACTACCAATATCCCCTCACACATGCATTCAAGGCTAGGGAATTTGCAATATTATGTTAATTTGTTAGCAGTAACAAATCATTGTAGAATCTAGCTAGGTCCTAGGTCCTCAATGGGGTTATTAAACTCAGAAATAGGATAGGAATCAAATTCTGTCTTATGATTATATATGTAATATTATACATTTAAATATAATTTTGGCAATAGCTCTTTCAGATTTGTTAGAGAGTAGGTAAAAAAAATTGGGAGGCTCTAGGAAAAAAAATACTCAGAATGGGAATAAGGTATTGATCTAGAATTATAGATACTTATGTAAGAAAGCATTGAATTATAAATATATAACATAAAAATCTGGTCTATAAATATTGGAGAGGCCAACTGAAGCTCATCATTTATCTTCATATATTAGTTGCATATAGGAAACACCTTTATCATTTAGTTTTTAAATATTACTGGCTTGCTTTTGCCAGCGGAATCCCGGTTGGAGATTAGAAACTACCCCACAGGAATGTACTACAAAGTAAACAGTAGTAATACTGTTTTTCACATTTATAATATTAGTACTAGGTAGCGTAAAAAGTTATTTCATTTACCTAAATTATGTGACTTTTCTATAATCAAATAACCACAAAATCTTATATACCAACTCACCCAGTACTGTAAGCGGACAGCAACCAGTTCAATAACAAAGCTGAACATGCTTCCACAGACACCTGATGAGCAGGCGGCAGTCTTTTGTTCAAGTTGTGATACAACGAAGATACAAGTGTTTCCAGTCTTGTTACGTTCACACATGCAGTTGGCTCTAGAGTGTTCAGTGCATTCTCACGGAAAGCCTCTATTACATTCCATATGTCTATTACGTGTACTGAAAAAGACAAATTGTCATGTTTAGTAGATCAATAATAAAGATTTCTTCTTTTTCATACATTTTCCTCTCCTACTTACATTGGTATTACTTAAGATATTTTTTGTGTAAATATTCATTGACATATTAAAGAAATAGCAGAAGATTTGAAGTTTTATAAAACTATGAAAATGCTTTCCTTTCCCAAGCGGTTGTACCTATTATATCAAGTTATAAATGTTAATACCTATTAAAAAATACAACAGAATAGGGTATCTTCCAATTTATTAAAAACTATTCTAATTTGAAGATTAGGACGAAATATGTAACAGAAAAATAAAAGTTAATTGATTTATATCCATTTTCTCAATTAAAAATGATTTAAACCAAATTTATTTTCGTTGTTTTGAATTTACCGACAAAACGCTCCTTACGATGACTTTTTATCACGTGACGTCTACTTTGTGTAAACTATAGTAGTTAGTAAGTAAACAAGTGAGTGTCGTGTTTATAATTAACAAGATTTTTTATGGATAGAAAGTGAAATCACTGGTGTGTGGTGCCTTTGTGCACAAATACTTGTAAAACTGCGCCAAACGAAGTATTTGTACTAGTGCTGTTTACACAAAGCTGACGACACGATGTCACGTGATAAAAAGTCATCGTAAGGTGCATTTTGGCGGTAAATTCAAAACAACGGAAAAGAAATTTGATTTTAATAGTTTTAATGGAGAAAATGGATATAGGTAAATAAATTTATTTTTATTTTTCTATTAAATATATCGTCCCGATCTTCAAATTAAAATAGTTTTTATCAAATTGGAAAATACCCTATTGGTGACTATCAATCATAATCTGATGCAATGACTTATTAAAACCTTGGCATCCAATCTAACCAAACATAGAGTTGTTATTGCAACCCAGTTATAAATATTCATGACTCAATCTATTTAGGGCACATCAGTTGAAACCGTTTCATAATTTTGGAAGCAATAAACACCAATTTAACCCAATAAAAAATGAATAAAACTGTTAGTTGAGGAATTTATTTGAGTAAAACCATTAGTTGATTAATGTATTTGCGTACCATCTAACAGTGAAAATGTTTAAAACGTAAATGCCAAGATATTTTATTCAGAAAAATTACAAATCATGTTTTTTTGAAACAGTATTAATGAATTACACTGTACATTACTCACAGTTACATTTCTTTTGTACATAGCGAAGCTTGCATGCAGTCCTGTATGAGGCAAATCTGATTAGGTCAAAGTTCTGTTCCCTCATCTCTTGCAGCAGTAGAGAGCGAGGGTCTGCCGAGGCGGGTCCCGCACTGGGTACCGCCACCCCCCGTATATCCCCAACACTGGGCACTCCGCCCACACTCTCTCGTTCTAACGACATTTTCACTACTACAAGAAATTACAACGATTATTATCACGAAAAAACTGATTATAAAGGTGTGAACTGATTCTTCTTGACAACACAAAGATAAGATTGAAAGTGGTTTGAGCGACAAAAAATATAAACAAGGCCCGCGGGCGCAGGTGTGTGAAAACATTTGATATCATTAAATTGTTACGAAATTCACGATGATAAAGAGCTCTTACCTTAATGGAACGATTAGCTCATAACTTTGTTGACATAACGATAATATATTCACGGCAAACTCAAGATTATTTCCGTAGTTATATCGATTCAAAGATATTATTAGTGACAACTTAATATTTACTTGATGATTTAATTATAAACGGATGCCACTTTCACAGTTTCAATGCACTTTTTTACTCCTCCTATATTTATAGATTATTTCTTTGTCATCTAATTTAGAGAATAAATTAAAAAAGTCATTTCTCTACGCCAATAAATTACGGAATATCGAAATCAACATGACAAGCCTGCCATTAAAAGTGCGTTCCTGAAATACTGATTTTTAAACCACACTTAGATATTTTTAAATAGCAGAGTAGTACGGTATGCAAAAAATAGTAAAATGGCATAAATCATATCTTTAATTAAAATTGTATTCATTGGGCTTTTTATATATACGTTTCAGTGTTTTAGTCCTAAAAAACAAACAAAAACAAATATTTCTTCTGCATTGAAATTCTATGTGTAATGGAACATGTAAATGTCATCCATAGACATTTTCTTGTTTTTTTTCTTTTGGGAAACAAAAACTGGAAACGTGGATTTATGCGCCTTTATATTTCAAATAGAATGCATGATCAAATGTCTGTGATGATCAAATTCTTCCTACCAGGCGGCACTAGTTAACTAGATAAAATATATTACTTACTAACATGGCAGTGACAAAAAGCGGCTTTGACCACAGCTAGCAAGCTCGCTGTCCAGTTAGGACCAAGCCCAGGTCGAGCGACGGCGCGTTGTGTTCCACGCGCGCCTCAAAGAGATGTCAGCACAACCTGATGGGGCCTGCAACGGCCGATGCCTGCCAGGGATGCAGGTTGTTAGAAAGAGATACCGCTGCCCCTGGCACACAGGCTGATGGAACACGGGTGGGTTTTAGTGAGTAAAAGTCTGACACGCCCAATCAAATAACTTCTCCTGCTCTGGGTGGAGTAGGAGCTCCACCCAGAGCAGGAGAAGTTATTTGATTTCCCACCCAAAAATAAAAATAAAAACCGCAGCTAGCAGGTGATTGAAGTTACAAAACACGGATCAATAAATGTTAATTTTGTAGTAGGCATGATTTTTTTATGGAACAGTAAATGACGACACCCTTGTCAGTTCACAACACAGCTATTCACTACAGTTCGGTTTGCAATCGGATTCGAGTAATGTATGGTTTGATTAAGGTAAGGGGGGAACGCTACAAAATGGTAACTTTTATGATAGAAAATGTTAGGTATGTACCTAAGTTATTCTTAGCCTGCATCGTTCTACTGCTGGCCAAAGGGTTCTCCCATGATTTCCAGCCCACGATATGATGACCAATGAGCAATAGGCCAAAATAAGCACTATAAGGAACTGTGACACAGCCAGAAGGCGTCGGCGTAGTGTCGGACACCATAGAAAATTGCGGCAGGCACGGAGACAGGGGATAGGACAACGGGTGTAGTTGCCCCCTCAATCTAAATCAGTAAATTAGACACAAATGTCAGTATATATTTGTTTATTTTAAAGTAATAGTGTTTTAATGCTATAAGGTTTTAACCTGTATTTTAACAGTATTATAGTAAGTTGTGTACCGAACAGGAACTACCTAATAATCACAGACATATAAACAGTAGATCATATAAAAACTGTTATGTCTGTGCTAATAATAATGTATTCACAACATATTATTTCAAAACCACATCGCATCTTTGGGCGCATTCCGTATTAGAAAAATAGCGCTGTGAGCGCTCACATCGATATTTTGCGTTCCGAGATATACCGGATGACATTTTTTATCGTCTGGACAACAATATGACGTGTCGTGTAAGTAGAATAGAACTCATATACGCTGACCTTTCCCTGGTACCATTGATTTAATAAAAGTTCGGAATATCCTTAAAATACATGAAAAAGAATACATCCTACGACACTCGCGTAAAACTAATAGTAGCCAAAATAGTAATAGTAAACGAGCGTCAGCTGCGATCACCCATGAATGAAGAATGATGAAGTGTACATCTTTGCAACTGATCCCTACGCATACATTTGCGCGTGTACCTACACACCTCACCGTGCTGTGTGGAGTTGTAGTAGGCAAATAATTTGATACACTGTGTGACGCGTGTCTTGAAACCGTAAACAAAATAAATTACATCTCGTAAGATCGGTAAAGCTTTGATAGAAGTGTAAACAAACCTGTTGATGTTAAATTCTTATAACAATCACTCACATTCATCTGTATTTCGAAGGTTATAACTTGATGTGTAAAAAAAAGAATCCTAATAATTACACAGGTCTGCAAATTTGAACTCTTATTTTCCCCTTTTGGATTTGATTGCTGATCTTGAGGTATTTTGGTGCGCTGATTACGAATATGTACTTGGATTTGTCCTATCACCCTCAGTTTTTTTGAAAAATCCTTTTATGTGAAATCGGAAAAAAAGGCCAACTTTACAAAGTTTTTTTTATTACAATGAAGTAACAATTATATTACTAAACTTAAAACATTAAAAATACATTGAAGGGACAGTAATAAATAAATAAAAAATATTAAATACTTTTATGGTATCTTGCTTTTTTTTCACCGAAGCTCCGATTGTGAGATTTTCGCTTGAAATTCCGACTTGGATCATCACGCTTTAATAGCCAACAGTAGTCTGCCATCATTACTTTATTCCACTTTCGCTGAAAGCGACGTTCCATCTCCTTCAAGTCCTGGGGCCTAAGTCTACTAATTTATAAACGTCACAATGGTCTCTCAATGGTAAGTTTTTGACAGATTTGCCATACAAAAACTGTCAAAAACACACCATTGAGAGACCATTGTAACGTTTATAAATTAGTAGACTTAGGCCCCAGGTGAAATCTTTCGCCTTGCTCTTCACTTACAGCTCCCAAGTTATCAGGAAAGTAGTCCAAATGCGAATTAAGGAAGTGAAGTTTAATGCTCATCGAACATCCCATTTTGCCGAAATTTTCAATCATTTTCTTTACAATTTCCTCATAATTTGGACTTATAAGGTTTCCTAGAAAATGTCTCACTACTTCCTTAAAAGATTTCCAGGCTTCTAATTCAATTTCACTCAATTTTTCATCGAAATCTATATCTTTCATCAATTTTCTTATGTCCGGGCCAACGAAAATACCTTCTTTCAGTTTAGCTTCAGATATAGATGGAAAAATCTGGTGTAGATATTTAAAACCTTCTCCTTCTTTATTCAGCGCCTTCACAAATTGTTTCATCATCCCCAGTTTTATGTGTAAAGGGGGTAGCAAAACTTTTTCTCGGGGCACTAGATTGTCTCTCACAACATTTTTGGTTCCAGGGACTAGTTCAGTCCTCGGTGGCCAATCTTTCTTTGTCCAATGTTGTCCTCTGTTTCGACTATCCCACTCGCAGAGAAAGCAAGGGTACTTCGTATAGCCACCTTGTTGACCGAGCAGCATGCCTAAAACTTTAAGATCTCCACAGACCATCCAACCGTGTTCTACGTACTTTATTTTATCCAAAACATTTTTCAAATTGTCGTAGCACTCCTTCAAATGTACAGAATGGGCAACTGGTAGTGAAGGGTATTTATTGCCATTATGCAAAAGGACTGCTTTTAAACTTCGTTTTGATGAGTCTATGAACAATCTCTATTCGTTCGCGTCATTTTCGATGTTAAACATTTTCACTAAGCCCGGAATGTCTTCGCAATACACTAGATCACGATCTTCAGCAAAATATGGTACAAAGTCTTTTTCTCTGTTGCGATACCAAGAAAATGAAGTGCCAGGAGCAAGCATATTCTTTTCC
Source organism: Polymixis flavicincta (assembly GCA_949987655.1). NCBI lineage: Eukaryota > Metazoa > Arthropoda > Insecta > Lepidoptera > Noctuidae > Polymixis > Polymixis flavicincta. The sequence continues at coordinate 13,236,175 of OX465188.1, read as the reverse complement.
GATAGTCTTGATCCGAGGAGCTCAGCTGCGTCTTTTGGAAGGTTTAGATCTCTCGTTAAGTCGTTCAGTTCTGATTGTGAAAATAATTGTGTGTGCTAATGCAGTCGCATACTAAGGGCTATATTGCTATGAAGTGGCGGTCCAGGCCGTACCTACAGCTGTGTGTATAAGTGATGTATTAACACAAAACTCACCGCTCTACTCACACACTGGCGTTACTCTTTGTATTTTATACATACCGTCGGCGACGACAGACATGACCTTGGTCGGTTCATACCATTGCTAAAATTTACTTTTATAATTTGAGTTCTGGTAGCGTGCAGCGTATCGTCTTGGATTAAGAAACTCATAGGTCTGGGTTCAAATCTCGCGATGAAGCTTTAATTTTTCTTTTCAACAATCATCTTCATCTGTTCTTTTATTATTCGATTTATTAATATACCAGAATAATAATGTAACAAATTTGTTTTATTACTCGTATTGTTATTTAAATAAAGGTTTAACAATAATAAATGATTACAAAATGTTTATTCGTTATAACTTCATGAAGAATGTATAAAAATAACTAATAATAACTTCTTGTTAAAACAGTTTATTTTCTCTTATAGAACAATTTATTGAAGTAAATAAGCTAGTTGGTGAACTATGATAATCAGGCTATTGTATCTTAGTAATATAATAATATTGTGCTGATTACTACTGTGTGTCGGTACTCTAAATAAATCACAATATTCTACAAAAATCTACCCACGTAAAAGTAACAAATGCAGACAAGTTGTCACAATACAATTAAATGACTCAGTAGTACTACTTTTATTCTACTGCGAGTGAGTTCGTTTTAACTCAAACCTCAAAGTTAACAAATCGTATTTAATAGGACTTAAAGAGGTTATAGCTTAAGTGTTCATTTTCATTCCGAAAAGAAGATTGAAACTAAACCTCAAAATAATCCAGATTACGGATAAGACAAAATATTATTTGAATATTACTAAAATAAATAAATATTTGTAATTTATAACTTAATGTTAATGTTTTTTCCGTTAACTATGTTTTTTAAGCTGATTCTCGAGCTGGTTTTCCATGATGCCTTGTTTGCCATGAACCTTCTGCGTGGAGTGCACGGCGCACGGTTCGTAAAGATGTGTCGAATAATTCGGCAAAATGTCTTGTCGTTTTGAAACCACTTGTTTCATATTCGCTGAACGTGTGCCTGTTATAGGAGCTGGGGTCTTCCACTTTGCTTTCCACGGGCAAGGCTACCGCCTTCCTCATATCTTTTCACCCACCGACTCACAGTATTTCACTAAAACAAAAAAGGGGTACTGTTAGGCTACTAAGCAAAATACACACTTTATGTATTACCTACTATTTAGAAACAAAATTATTTAAAAGGGCAATTTCACATAGATATTAAGTTTATTGTTATTTTCATCGTTCTATAATCTAGGAAATAAATTTACATTGAAATTTTATATTTTTATTCTATTTAGACATTGTGATATTTATAAAACGTTTAAAAATAACTACAAGGATCAGCAGTTACACTTTAATTAAATAAATGTTTAATATTTATATTTAAATCATAATACTCACACTCAGTCCGGTTTCATCACATAGGTATTTGTGATATAGGTATTAAGTCCACTTTTATGCAGCGCAATAATATTCGCTTTCATTTCTATATTTAGATTTGCTTACATTTTAAAATGAATTAGAAGGACGCTAATAGATGAAACACACGTCACTAGCACACAATTATCAACCAACACCGTTCTATAAGTCGCGGTGAATGAGTCGTAAATCATTTAAATTTATTTAGGTTTCTGTGGGTATAATGATAAAGATTTACGAGTTTAGTGAATAAGAAGAACAGAACAAGAAACTATACTCAAAAGTGATTTTTAAAACAATAAAAAGACTATCACACAGCGAGTGGGATTCGAAACCGCGACTCGCTGCGCTCAAACGCGATAATCAAGTGCAGTAACCGCTCAGCTATCATGCCATTTGCTTTAACGGTTGAATTTAGGAAATACATTCATTCGTAAACGTATGAGAGTGTGTGTGTATATAGTATTATAGCCTATAGAAATTGCTTATTATAAGAAGGTCGTAAGTTAAAGCGAAGTGTCAATCTATTGCTTTTTGAGATTGGGGCTCCATTAGTGAGGGCTACTGTACTTGGCTCAAATTCAGCGTCAGGTTGAGATACCTCTGTCACTGTCTTCAGCTTGTAATGATTCCAAGTATGGCGGTGATGGCGGTGCAATGTTCTGGTCGCGATGCACAGCGAGTGTTACTGACTGCAATATTGGATATATCAAGTCCTTTTTTGTTTTTGAATTGTAGCCTGTAGTCTTGCAGCAGCAAAAATAACAGTCTTCAGTGTGATTCTGAGGTTCTCTCCATAAAACAGGCGATAGGAGATCAAACGTATTGTTCTTTCCTTTTGACCACTTTCGAAGTTCACGAACGCAGGTGGTACAAACTTTATGTGGGACCCACTGTTTATCTTGATTGGCGATTGATAGGCCAAAATACATATTATAAACGTTCCTTATAAATTCGGTTATGTTATGCTGCTGTTTTCTCAGCATAAATTGCCCACAAATGTAGCAAAAATTGTCCGGAGAATTTAAACACTTTCGCGATGACATTTTTCAAGTAAGCGTTACGAATTGCACAGAAGTACTGACTTTTTAAAAATAGTGATGGTGCTATTTATACAAAATAATATTAATCTACCCTCATTAACTGTCTTCTAACGATTTAAGTTAATTTCTATAAAAAAAGCATTTAGCTTACAAGAAATGAGGTCTTTAGCAAATGACCTAAAAATCCACTAGTTTTTTTGATAGGGTATATCACATACTTAATTAAAAGTTATGTTTAACTACATTTATGAGAACTCATTCATTAATGTCTACTTCAATCATTTAGTGTGTTTTTTGTTCAATAAGATACGATTAAAATAAAATAATTAATAAATTACTAGGAAGGTTTAAGTAATTTAGGCAAAAAAAAGAATGATCTATAACTAAAAATCCTGACGTGATGGAATTTTTTAAATATTTTTCCCGTAATCAGCGCCCCAAAATCTATCCAAATCGCTCATCAAAACTGAAAGGGGTAAACCATTGCAGACCTGTGTTATTATTGTAGTCTAAAACCATTGAAACAAATGCGTAGTGGACTAAGCGAATTGCCAAAAAATGCGGTAAGAATAAGACGGCTCGTTAGTGAAGTGGTTGAGCGATTAGCTGCGTGTTCTTTTATTTTATGTGGGTTTTGAAAACTCAACCAGTGCTAATTGTGTACGTTGTAGATACCAACGCGGGTAAATATGGACTCGTCGGTCCATAGAATGTTCTCCTGCGGTTGGTTCTGCAGCCAGCGACAGAACTCAATACGAGGTCCACGATCCAGAGCATGCAAAGCTTGCACGCGTAAGAAGTGGTATGGATGCATATCCATTGAATGGAGTAGCTTCCATACCACATACTGGTTTACGCCAAATCGACGAGCTGCTTGCCGGGTGCTCCTCCTCCTCGGGTGTCGCTGGAAATATTCCAGGATGGCGTCTTCAACATGAATGGACAAAGGTCGGCCGGCCTCTGCCCCTGGCATGACCGGGAAGCTGAAACTGGCCATGGTCAAGTAACCGCTGATAAGTGCGGAATATCAAGTCTGTGTTGGGGTTCCGGGGGTCAGGGATTCCGTTACGTCTAAGGGATTGTGGGTATTCTTCGTCGGCGTACATTCGCCTCGCACCATTTAAATTTAAAAAAAAAAATTAATACCTCATCATGGCCAGGTACTCTACGCTGGAGTATGCGTACGTCATTTTGAAAACAATCACTGTGCAGTTGAAGCACACGCGGAAAAAACAGCGATCGACGTCACGCTGTGACCAATCGCAGGTGACTGGAGAAACGGAGAGCGGCGCGCGCGGGCGGGAGGGGATGCGCATGCGGTGAAACGTGAGCGGTACCTACGCCTGCGAAAAAAGCGGCCGGCTTCAAAGGATTCAATTTCGCTACGAATTTTCATTGATAATTTCTGCGCGTAGAGTAGGGTGCCTATAAATTGGATTTTGATATTATTTGCCGATTTTTTGGTTTTTTTTTTACTTTTATTAATTTTTAGTATGAAAAGTTTACTACAAATAAGTAATAGTATTCATTCATAGGTTAATTTCATTTTAGTTTTGAAAAAAAAAAAAGTGTAATTTCCGTACCACAGGCTTCTACCCCGTTCACCTATTATACCCAATTTTTTTCCAGACGCTAAAAAAAATCAGCTTGTATATCACGATTCTGACAGTTTAAGAACCGTCATTTTTTGTCATCAATACGGAACGCTCGTGATCGCAATAAAAGTGCTCACTCAACGTTAAAACATATTTTCACAATATTAGACTTGTATACACCACACATTTCTTCTTCTTAGATAGAAGCACTATTTCAAATAAATCAAAGTTGGATAAAGATACGATGCAAAACAAAACAGCCCAACTGTCATTTCTGACAGCGCTCACGGTGATATAAATAAATTGCATGGTCGGCGTTATCGCAAGATGGCGAATGTCATGACGTCATCTATGACGTTTCGCGAGAAATCAATAACGCGCTCTACGCCAATTCGGAACGGGTGTGAGCGCGCTCAAATCGATATTATCATATCTCGGAACGTAGGGCTTGTATGTACAGTTGCCAGCAGGTCAAGCTATCCCAAACTGTCAAATTTTCCCAATTGAACATAAACCTTATTCCTTTGAAATAAAGTTGAAAAACCATCGCAGAAATTTGACAGATTGGGGTAGCTTGATGTGCTGGCCTCTGTACGTATCACGTAGTATGTCGCATTCCGAAATTCAATAAAAGTGATAATATCGCGAAGCCAACCAAAATAAAAATCAGTACTAATGATCTGATAGCTCTAAATTTTTGACTATTCAATTTGGTCGGGTTCGGAACGCGACAGTAGTCTGTGATCAATAATGCCATTGTCAATGTCATCTTTGTCATTACATTTGTTTGTTGACAAAAATATTTTTTGACATTCGTAAATTATTTACTTTAATTTTTGAGGCGTGCGTTCTTTCGTTCGTACTAATTCAATACCAATCACAGAACATACCCTGACGGGATACCAATAGTAATGGATTTTTATAGAATAAAAATTAAGTAGGTAGCTGGAATTATAGATTGGCCCTATCCAATGATATTATAATAAAATTTCATTGGCTCTATCATTTTGCTTTCATCCTTCAAATCCTTGGTACAATAACTAACTTAATAAGTTGTGTTTAAAATTATTGCTAGTGAGTGAGTTAAGAATAAAAATTCCGCAATCTGAACACGAACATACAGCCCACCATGGATAGGCTACAGATCCGTGTTGAAGTGCGGGGTATCCTTCAAGAAACTTTAAAACATATAATCGAAGAAATTACCGAGGAAGCCGAAAATGAAGGTGTGAAAATAAATCGCAAACGTAAATGGGTAAAAGACAAAGTTAAACAAGATATAAATAGTTACCTACTCCCTGCACTATCTGTCAGAGGCCCAACAAAACATTTTATTGCATTGCATATGACAGAAGAATCATTTAACTGGTTACTAAGAAGAGTAGAGCCATATATTCAGAAGGCGGACACTGTAATGAGAAGGGCCCTGCCGGCGTCACTTAAACTTGAAATTGTACTGCATTTATTTGCAACTGGAAGCAGTTTAGGAATACTAGAACTGATGTTCAATGTGTCGAGACCAAGTATTTGTTTGATGATTCATAAAGTTTGTGATGCCATTTGCTTAGCTCTAAAGGATTACAGCAAGGTAAAAAACAGATTTTTTATTAGGTAGGATTTATTAGTGATGAGGTTTTTTATTTTCATAATCTGATTTAAGTTCAGAAGAGATTCAGTTGTAAGAAATATGCTTTTGCAATAGTTTATTTTGTCAACTTTCAAAATCATGATTTTTTAGTGTGCACTTTGTCATAAAAGATAAGCATGATCAATAATCATGTAAGATTTGGAAAAAGTTAAACAGTTATGAAATATTCTTTCAATCCATTTATCTGATGTTAGGCGTCTTCCAACCCAACACACACCACTATTATATACAATTCCCTCGAATCACCCTGTTGATTCTAGCCTCTTTCTTCAAGTATCCAATCTTGATTAGGGCTGCCAGTGCTTGCCAATCCTATGGAACAATTTGTTTCAAGGACTCATCTGCTCAAACTTTACATAACATGGTGAAGATGTCCTAGAACCTGGTGAATCCTGCAACCGTAATCCTGTTAAATAACTCTGTATGTAATGTTGAGCTTGTAAAGCTTGTTCTAATGGTAGCAGTTTTAGTTGTGCAGCAACACTTCGGCCAAAAATATCAAACTCATGCTCTTCTGGAGGTGGAGTGTTATTGAGAGCACATACTTCTTTCACTTTTGTTAAAAGTGTTGCCAGTTCTTGCAGTCTTCTCTTCTTTAATGAGCGAGGCTGGTCCGTTTCTGGTATTGTGTTGTCTCCAGACTCTTCAACATTACACTGGGAGTTGGTACTACCACTGTAACTATCATCTTGAAAGCTGCCACCACCGACACTGTCGTCTGCATTCTCCTGATAATATTGAAATAATAATAATTAATTTCGTTTCAGGAACCAACACACGAAGACTGGAAAGCTGTTGAAACCTGCTATAGAAATACATGGGATTTTCCAGGATGCTGTGGTGGTCTTGATGGGAAATTCATTGTGATGAAATCTCAAAGTGAAACAGGAAAGCAGTATCACAAGGTTGCCCTTTTGGCCATATGTGATGATGATTATTGCTTCAAATATAATGAAGTTTTGTCAATTCCAAATATATCAAAAGAAGTTTATGAAGAAAGTAATTTAACTAAGGAATTAGAAAATAATTTACTCCCACCAAATCATGTTATACTTGGAAATGATAAGTTCCCATTAAAAAAGTATTTAATGAAGCCATTTGAAGAAGAACAATCAGAAAAAAAGAAAATATTCAACTACAGATTGTCCCATGCTAGAAGTGTCATTGATAACTCCTTTGGGCTTCTTGTCAGTCGCTTCAGAATTTTCGAAAAGCCACTTCCATTTTCAGCAGATAAAATTGAAAAAATTGTCAAAACCTGTTGTGCTTTGCATAACTGGTTGAGAATAACTAAAAGTCCAATACAAGTGACAACACTGGATGTAGAAGACAGTGATACTGGCAACATTATACCTGGATTGTGGAGAGAACTGCTAATAGAAGGGCTAGCTGAATTCCCAAAAAATAAGAAAGACTGTTCATCAAAAGATGCTCATCAGATCAGGGCTGACTATGCTGATTATTTCATGGGTGAGGGGGCAGTGAGCTGGCAACATCAGAAGATAAGTTGAGGGAAATTATGCCTTCTGAACCCACCATTATTTTAGTTTAAAAGTTTATTTAAATTAAATTTCAAAATGAAAACCTTACCAAACCATCTTCTTTCCTTATTGAATTAAGTATTGAAAACCACTTTAGATTAGGAACGTAAACTTCCCTAGAATCTGACGTCTTGGATTCTTTTATTTTCCTTAGTTCTTGGCAATAAGTCGAACGAATATTTTTAATTTTGACGACGATTTCTTTTTCGCCAAAATTAGGTAGTTTCATAGTATTTGCTATGTCTCTATATGCTGCCAATCTGGCTATTTTGTTTTTATACAGTGAGTGTTTTGTGTTCCACAAACACTCGTGTGCAACATACTCGCTAACAAACTTGATTGTAATGTCTTCAGACCACTTGTATCCCGCCATTTAGCAATTTAAATGACAGCTAATGAACTGAACTAAATTCCCTTGTTCACACGTATCAGAACCTTTTCAGCCCACAGACTGGTTTTCGCGTACAAGGTCGTGAGAAAAATTGGAGTAGATTAATTTAATAATTAATCTTTTATCGATTACGCTGCAACTTTCACGACGTTATCGATTGCTAACAATAGCCGATGGGTTTCTCATTGAAATAAATTAATCCAGTTTTTAATCTTCACGTTTGTCACTAACAAACGCTGACATAGGACATTTATGCCGTGTTCCGAAATGCAACAAAAGTGATAATATCGCGAACCCGACCAAATTTAGTAGTCAAAAAATTTAAGAGCTATCAGATCATTAGTACTGATTTTTATTTTGGTTGGCTTCGCGATATTATCACTATTTGTCTAATACGGAATGCGCCCTTACACGTCTCCAGTGGACTGCAAAAGTGCGTGTCTATGGTTTCACAATTTAGTTAATCGAACAGTGTAAACGACTCATTTATTATTTAGTCGAGTGGGTTGAGTTTCATTCAATAATACGTTGATTGCAATCAAAACATTACAAAATAACGTAAAGACTAATATTGCGAAACATTAATTACGACAAAATTATTTATTGATTGGACAAATTTATAAACCTTTTACTAACTTTTTTATTACAAACGCTGCAGCCTAGAGTTGAGTTTGTCGAAAATGTAGATGGCGCTACTGGTCATGCTTTTTTTTTTTTTTTTTTTTTTTTTTTTGAATGGCATCTCGCAGTTGACCTTGAGAGGCCGTGACTGCTCAACCGGACTTTCCTGTGAAGGTTTTTAGGAATCTAAAAGCCTCCAGCCAGGGCGTAAACCTACTTAAACCTAAAACGACTGCGCACTGAGGGCACCCCCTGTGGGGTACGAACCTCGGCTCAGGGAGTCGCTGGCGGGGGGGGGGGCAGCTAGTACTATCAGGGACAGGCTGGATCAAGGTATTATTTTCATGATTATTAGACGGGGAATTTAAAGCTACTGGCTCAGCTGCGGCGCGGGCTGGCGCATCAACGAGCAAGGGACGGTCGGGGGTCTGATCGCTACTCGGGAGTCTTCGCGGGGCGCGAGGACCTCGGCGGCGAGGTCGGTAGGACGGTCGTCGTTTGTTTTTGTGTACTGTACTGGTGGCCCTATTCTTTTCTTGGAGAACAGTGATGGGGTCGTCTGGGTCTGAGAGGACATGTTTCGGCCTGCGAATACTACTGATTCTACTGGGGATATAACTAGCGGCCTTCACAATCAAGGGATTGCGATGTATCTCGGCTTTATCGAAGAAACGCTTCGAGTTGCGTTTCATGAATTGAGCAATAGTGGGCATTTTCAGATCGAGATGGAGGATCTCGTTCCGAACGTACCATGGGGAGCCTGTGGCTTGGCGGAGGAAACGGTTTTGGAGGGTCTGCATCCTATGGATGTGTCGGGGGTGGGTATGTGCAAAGACTGCACATGCATACGTCATGATGGGCCTTATGCACGCCGTGTAAATACGCAAATTGCACTTGAGTGACAATTTGCTACGTGCGTTCAGAACAGAATGCAACCTTCCGAGAGCGAAGGCGGCGCGTGAGCGCGCCTTCCTGATATGCTCAGAGAAGGAGAGGTGCTGATCTAGAATTACTCCAAGGTATTTGGCTTGCTTTTCCCAAGGGATCGGCTTGCCGAATATGGAGATGGCCGGGAGGGGGTCTTGGCGGCGCTGCGGTCTCTTAAAGAGAACCGCCTGGCTCTTGTCCGGATTTAGTTCGATTCGCCATTTCCAAAACCATGCACCGAGTACGTTGACTGCGGTCTGGAGGGATTTGGCTATCGCTTTGGAACTACGCCCAGAGTGGTAGATGGCCGTGTCGTCTGCGAACAGAGCCAACTGAGCCTTACCACTCTTTGGGATATCGCTGGTGAACAGCGTAAAGATGAGAGGGGATAGCACGGCGCCCTGAGGGACGCCGGCGCGAATCGGGTGGGGGGATGAGAGAGCCCCTTCGATGCGATAGCGAAAGGTGCGGTTCGACAGAAAATCTCGTAAGATGAGTACGAGTCGGTCCGGCACGCCGAGTTTGTACAGCTTGTAAATCAAGCCGTTGTGCCAGACCTTGTCGAAGGCTTTCGCTATGTCGAAAAATACTGCACCGGTCGCATAGTTGCGTTGGAGACCAACGCCTATATGCTCTACGATCCGGTGTACCTGTTGTACGCAACTGTGCTGGGTTCGGAAGCCGAACTGCTCGTTGGGTATCAGGCCTTTAGTCTCGGCGAAGTCCCTGAGGCGCCTGTAAATAAGTCGCTCATAGATTTTTCCGAGGCTGTCCAGTAAACTGATGGGCCGGTAGCTCGCGGGCTCCGTTTTGGGTACTGGTCATGCTTTCCGATTCTGAATTATATAGAGAACGTCTCTCGATCATGTTCGTTAGTTTGGAAAATAATGTTAGGTAATGTAGTCATCTACACGTCGCTTCGGTGGTGATACTTTGATGTGAACCTGGCTTAGCGTAGTACGGAGTATTATGAGCAATGAGTGGTTAGTTTTTAGTATACTTTGGTTTGGCAGAATGATAATTTTGCAACGGTTTTATTTTAGGTATCTCCTAAGGTGTTTTCATGGGTTGGCAGTAGGTACCTACTGCAGGAGTAGTAGTAGGTAGGATAAAAAAGAGATTGTAGTTATCTAAGACATTTATTTATAAATGAACACAGTTTACATTAACATTATCTGCTGCAGACAACTCAATACAATAATAAAAAATATTATTTACATCACTATTCAAATTCTACACATTTATTATTATGAACAACACAACACTACATTTTTACAATTTCTAATTATTTTTACTCGCCCGGAGCATTGCCTTCGATACACATTTTTTTTTAGAAACCTATATAATTTTCATAAATAGGTAAACTTATTCGTTTATTTTTTACTGAAAAGTTTGTAGGACGCGATTTATTATAACGTTTTTCAGTTAAATAATTAATACTAAAAGGTAACAAGGCGTACAAAAGATTATTATGTAAGGACCCATGCAGGTACCTATGTACGTTAAAAAAGTATTAAAATAATTTAGTTTCGATTTCAAATACAAATAGGTATAATAAATGAGTTGTGAGTACATAGTATACATATTTTTATGAGCGTTCGAACTCGATAGTAACGAACGATAGGATGCCATTTTATTTGGCCCATTTGGGCGCCACATCATAGATACACACGGCGACACGACAGTTTAAGCTGATCACGCACTGGATGCGAGATCAGCGTACTGAAAATGTATAGCTTGATTTGTAGCCCTGTGTACTCAGACATAAATAAAATAAAAAAACAACTTAAGAACCAACTAAAAATAAATGATCTTATAGTGTTAGCATAATGATCTAATACAATCATGTTTGAGAGTTACTTCAATAGGTTTTAAAAATTAGGTGTCTACGTAATAGATTTTTATTTGACCCATTTGGGCGCCACATCAAACATAAACAATTTTTTAAAAAATGTAAAGAAATCAGGACTAAAACAGCAATTAAGTAATGTAGTAGCGTTTTAACACATACATTATCGTCTTGAGATTTATGTAGTTCCTTGATTAACAGATTTTTATTTGGCCCATCTGGGCGCCACACCATTTTCGAACATAGAAACTTCCTACCCACTAAAACCAATTATTGTAATAGTTTTCAACATAAGGTTTTCGCTAGTTTGATAATAATAGATTGAGAGGCTTTTAGACTAGATTGAGATGGCGATTATTTTCATGTCTTCCGTGAGGCCGAAGAATTTTAAAAAACAAGCATATGCAAGTACAAAATTAAGAACACTATAGTAAGCGGTATAGTTACAAGTTACATGAGTGTACATTTCTCAGGTATACGTAAGTACAAAGATATATAGTTTCATACAAAATTATTGTGCTTGTCACAGATCTGTTTGCAAGTTGGTCCAGCCAGCGTAGGACGTAGATTATTTAGTAATAAGCTTAACATCTAGGTGGAAGCGTATCTAGGGATATAGTTCTCTACTTATTTGTTTAGTTATAGCGCTTATGATTAGGTAGATATAGTGAGGGTCGGACTGGGCCTGAAGGGCCCGGGTGGCTCCCCAGAAGCCCGGGGCCCGAGACTGGATTATAGTAAATGGGAGACCTACTGTCGTATAATAATGAAATATACAATTTATTAATTATCAAAGTTATATAATATTAGGTACACACGGCTACACATCAAGCTATACATTATCGTACAGTACGAGATCAGCGTAAACTGGAAATTTATAGCTTGATGTTTAGCCGTCCAGTTCCAATTATTCCATTATTATAACAAATATGAAGCTACCCAATCAATAGTTTTTTTTCAAAAGAGATGAACTTTGAGCTAACTCGATCGTTAAAGTTGCCGATCTCGTCATCCTTCGATCCGATTCTGTGTTTAATATAATCAACGAATCTAACAGTTCTTGCCCCAGTAGACAGCGAAGTCTCGTTTTAATGTGCGTCAACGCTGAAAATCGTCTTTTTAACACGCTTTTTTATATATCTCTGAAACAATGATAGGTATATGTATAATGATGGTACACGTCTAAATAATTTGATTCGATCAAAAGCTGTTCAATTTCGAAACTAGTTATGTTCAGGTTTAACCATTTTGGAATGTTTATATTTCATTTCTCTCTAATTTTATGAACGAACTATTTGATCTAGTTTCCATTTAGGTCGTAATAGCTGGGACCTAGCCTGCGCGGGGCCCCTATCTTACCTACCGCCTGGCTTGCGACAAGCCCTGCAACTCATGCCCGTGGGGGGCCCGGGGAAATAGGAGCCCTGCTGGAAAACCTCACCCCGATTAAATGGCCAGTCTGACGCTGGATATAGTAGCAATTCTCAACTAGTTTCAGCCCTAGGCTTGGTCTCCTTTAATTTTTTGTTTATCCTATGACACTCGGCCATACTGTAGATTCCCATTAATTAAAAAAAATCGGAATCGGATCACACATGAATACATACATATATGTGTGATATAGGTACTGCCACGGTAAGGTTGAGCTTCGCAACATTCAGATAGATAATATTCATAGCACAAAGATTTCTAGTTATTAGATAGGTACACCTAATTATACTACAGTGATATATTTCTGAAAGTAGCGCTTATCTCTTAAAATTCACATTTAGGTATATAAATAAATATTTATATTTTTAACGATAATAATCTACTTTTTTCCTTAGGCATAGACGTAACAGACTGATGCATTTTTCTACAATTTTATTTTTTTCGATAAATACTTTGGCAGGACGATATTAGAACTGTTTACAACATCACTACTTTATACATTTTGACTACGATATAGGAATTATCTTATAGAATAAATGGAATATCTTACACCTATAGTTTTTATGTACAGAACTCTTAGTTCCTTTTCCACAGCCGGTGGCGCCCTCTAGAGAGTTCGGACCAAAAAATTACCGGGATCTCCCTAAGACCCTGTGTTTAAAGTTTTTTTTTTTCGTAGATTTTGCAAAGGGATTATGATAAAATTTTGACTTGGAGAAAGTTTCAGAAGTAAAACAGGGTTACTAAAATAATGAGTTTCAATATAAGCCATTCGGTCACGTCGAAAATTCTGTTGCAGGGCCTTTGATTTCTGTTTATGCCACTGACTCAAAACCATTTTCATAAAACTCCCGCTGCAATGTTACCGAACAAGTTTGTTTACTTTTTGGATGATTAAATAATACTGAATGACAGTTTCTGAATGACCTGGACCTAATCGTGAAAATTATTAATAAATAAACTACACATTCAATTTAAAACACATATCTACGTTTTTCCAAGCCAAGTCATACCTACACAAGCGTTTTCAGGATATGCATTTGAGTCTTAAAACAAGTTAGGGCAGTTTAGATATATTCGGGATCTATCCCTAATAGTTTCTGGCAAAACAAGTCAAGTTTACAAAAAATGAAGAGCTAAAAAGTTATCTTCTTCATATTCTTGATTTACTCTTCACCACTTTCCTTTCCAACCATTCTTAAGAATGGCCATCTTTGACTGTCGTATCTTCAAGAAGATGTGCTTTTGTTTTCACTTAGACATACAGCCAATGATTCCAGGTAAAGCGGCTGACAGGGGCGCCTCCTCGAATTGCTTCGTGTTCAGATTCCGGTGAAATGCAGCAGGCTAATCGCTGAAAGCAGGAAAAGATTGATTTAAAACAAAGTAAGTAGGTATGCCTAGAAACAATTTTATGCTTCCCCAAATAATTATGAGCAAAAGTTCAGTTTTTTCGGGACATCCTGGAATCTACAGCCGTGAACAAACAAAAGCGAGACGACTCGTAGAGAAGTAATTAAAGTATTTGGAACTGTGGAGGAGAAAAAAAAACATTGTTCCCTATTTCTCGTTACCTATTGCATACCGCCAACAATTTTTTTTTTTATGATTACGTATTAAACGTTACTAATTGTTCATAGTCGACATGAATAGTATTGAGGTTGTGATTTGTTAGTGTGCTAAACACTTCAATTACTCTTTTTTTCAAAGCCTTGTTAACTCCCTTAATTTTATAGGTACGTACGGCTATACATCAAGCTATACATTTCTAGTTTACGTTGATCTCACACTGTACGGAAATCCTATACAAAGCCAGATTATCTTATACTGGAAATGTACCTAACTATAGTTTATTGTGTAGACGTGAGTACCTAAGACCAGAAAGAAATAATCAAGATACAAACCTCTCGGAAGGTTCCAGGAGTAGAGATGATCTTGTACACTGCGACGATGGGTATCATGAGGATGGAGGAGCAGGCCAGGCCCCAACCCAGCACCACGGCCCATGGCGGGTATGTGTAGTGCTGGTACTGCAGCGGTTGTTGGTACAGCAGGCCGAAGACCACCACTCCCTGTAACGCGACATCCAAGTAAATATATAGAGTGACTGGTAATTAGTGACCGACATTTAAACACATGATTGTACTCATCATTATGAACAACTTTTACAATGGGATCAAAGCCGAAATCGCGAAAAAGAAATCAGCTGTTCCCTACATTTTGACGAGTTATGCGAACATAAATGCCGGTTTATTATTAAACTTCAACTATATTCGACGACCCTATGTACTTATCTGTTTTGATCACTGTACAACCCCGTACAACCATAAGGAGTATGGTTGTAGGTATGTAGGTTTGTACAAACACTTTTACACGTCAATCATATTTTAATAACTAGATGAGGTCGGCGTTTCCTCTAAGAAGAAAGGCAAAAACAAGGTTATATGTCACAGTCTTTTCTAAAGTCAAGACTTAATCTTGGTCAGATCATGTGAAAACGATGTAGATCAGGGGTTCCCAAACTTATTTTGTCTACTACCCACTTTGAGAATAAATGATTTTTTAGCGCCCCTATTTTTTCACCTACTTAAAAACCACTGTAACTTCAAATTAAGTTAATTATTGTGAGCTATATAGCGCCCTCCTTTAGGCCTGCAGCACCCACAAGGGGGCGTTATCGCCCACTTTGGGAAACGCTGGTGTAGATTGATGCCTGAAATTGAGATGAGGAAAGAACCACACAGATTGAGTGGACCTGTCTAGCCAGTGCACGAATACCTATATATAGTACAGTCGCCGGCAGGTCAAGCTATCCCAAACTGTCAAATTTTCCCAATTGAACATAAACCTTATTCCTTTGGAATAGAGTTGAAAACCTTTCAAAGAAATTTGACAGAATGGGGTAACTTGATGTACTGGCCTCTGTACATCACGAATAACAAGTGCGATATATCGATAGTAGGTCTGCTTCCTTTTAGCTGGGGGACAGTCAGTGTTTAACTTACAATTATGAAAGTAGGACTGACGAACTTCCAGCATATCCTCCAATAAAGACCAGGTCTGAAGCCAAGCATCTCTTCTACGTCATCAGAAAACCGTTTCAAGCCTGCAAACAATGAATTCATGAAAACACAAATATGGAATTTTGGACTGGATAGAGTGAGAAAGAGGAAGTGTTACCATAAAACCAGGATACAGCAACCGCTTCAAAGAGAGCTGAGCAGAGCAAGGATATGCCAGCAGCGTAGGTGTCTAGCAAATGGAACATGTAGATGCCACCCTGAAAAAATAAGGCGATGTCAATTCGGTGAAGAAGCATATCTACTTAAGACGAATCTAGTCCGCATTTTTTCCAAACAAACTTCGGGAGTGTTTTACAAACCCCACTCACACAAACGTCACAGGTGTTCGATGCCAGGGAGTTTCGCGGGGACGTTAAAATTGAAGTTGCGTCTGTCATTAAAAGGATGTCGAGGGGTAAGTCTCCTGGATACGACAGTCTCAGCATCGAACACCTGAGATATGCAGGAATACATTTACCGAGAGTTCTTGCCATGTTATTTAGCCTTTGTATAAGTCATTCTTATTTACCGGATGAACTAATGTATACGGTTGTTGTGCCAATCATTAAAAATAAAACGGGCGATGCCTCTGACTTATCCAATTATAGGCCTATATCACTGGCCACTATTATAGCTAAGGTGCTGGACGGGCTGCTAGACCAACATCTGAGTAGACATATAAATTTGCATGAAACACAGTTTGGCTTCAGGCCGAGTTTGTCAACTGAATCTGCAATTTTGTGCCTCAAGCAGACTGTCCAGTACTACACAGCGAGGAAAACACCAATCTATGCCTGTTTCTTGGATTTATCGAAGGCGTTTGATCTCGTATCTTATGATTTACTGTGGCAGAAATTGCAAACTGAAACGGACCTGCCTCCTGAGATCACATCAGTTTTTGAATATTGGTACGGCAACCAAAAGAACAGTGTGAAGTGGGGAGGGGCACAATCGGACGTGTACAGGTTGGAGTGCGGGGTGAGGCAGGGAGGGTTGAGCTCCCCTAGGCTTTTCAACCTGTACATGAACCAACTAATCGGTGAACTCAGCAGTACTAATATCGGTTGTCACGTGGACGGTATTTGTGTAAACAACATAAGCTATGCTGACGATATGGTGCTGCTGAGCCCATCGATTGGTGCACTAAGAAAGCTCTTAAAAATATGTGAGCTGTATGCTGCGGCCCATGGACTCAAGTACAATGCATCCAAGAGCGAGCTGATGATATTTAAAGCCGGTAAGAAGTGTTATAGTTATCTTACCTCACTAACACTAGGCGGGATACCACTGAGGCTCGTTCGGCAGTTTAAATACTTGGGTCACTGGGTCACGGACAAATTGAATGATGACATGGATATTGAGAGGGAGCGGAGGGCTTTATGTGTACGTTGCAACATGTTGGCCCGTAGGTTTGCACGTTGTAGCAAGCAAGTTAAGCTGACGCTTTTTAAAGCGTATTGTCAGTCCTTCTACACGTGCAGTCTATGGGTCAACTACACGCAGCGAGTGTACGGGACTCTGCGTGTACAATTTAACAACGCATTTAGGGTGTTGTTTGGGCTGCCACGTTTTTGCAGCGCGTCGACTATGTTTGCTGAGGCGCACACTGATTGCTTTTATGCAATCATACGTAAGCAAAGTGCTTCGCTGCTCAGACGCGTGCGTGGCACCGCAAACGGCATCCTGGATGCGTTGGCAAACAGGTGGGATTCGCCACTGTTGAAACAGTGGATGAGTATTCATGCAAAGGGCGCTCAACCCGGCGCATGCTTAAATTAAAACGTTTTACAGAACGAGTACTAACATTAAGCTAAGTTTATTGTTACTAACACCTATGGATATAATTTTTTAATCCGAAATAAATTGATTTGATTTGATTGATTTGATTTGATTTACTCCACTGTTTGACAATGTACATCAAAAAATAAACATGGTATGGTTTTGTCTTATTATTAATATTAATATTATTATTACTTGTCAGATAATATGATCCATTATGGTTAGTAACAATAGGAGCTTATAAACTATGTTAGTAGGCAACGACAATATTGTCTATACGGAATCAGAATACTAAAATAAAAAGCCATTAAAAAGTTATGAGCCAACAAAGATTCGTTTTTCTTGCTAATTTAACCTAACTTTGGGCGTGTATAATAATAAAAAAAGTGTAAAATCTCCAAGACAAAGTTCAAATATCGAAAAGTTCAATAAACTTAATTGGTCATTGATTTATGCAGTGGTTTTTTTTTTATAACTCGATCTTCCGAAGGATTTTTCTTAATTTTTACGCTCCTGTTTTACATCTAATGATCCTGCGTCTCACTCAATAACGTTGTGCGTATAGACTAGCGTCTAACTGCTTATCACTGATACTACCTCTAATGGACCTGGCTTTTTAGCCAGGCCCACCAGTTATTCTTAGCGTGTCGATATCAATTTATATACAGACGGCCCAGAATTTGGCTACGAGAATGTCACTTTCAGTAGCGTCCATAAACTCATATAACGTGTACACGCTGGACACGACATTATAAATTTGTTGGTTTTTAACCCCCGACGCAAAAACGACGGGGTGTTATAAGTTTGACGTGTCTGTGTGTGTGTGTGTGTGTGTGTGTGTGTGTGTGTGTGTGTGTGTGTGTGTGTGTCTGTCTGAGGCAACGTAGCTCCCGAACGGATGAACCGATTTTGATTTAGTTTTTTTTGTTTGAAAGGTGTATTAGTCGGGAGTGTTCTTAGACATGTTTCATCAAAATCGGTTCAGCCGTTTGAAGATTATCAGCTCTTTTCTGGTTGAAAAACGGATTTTAGCCTCTGATCAACTCAAAATTTGGGATTCTATTACTTCAATGATATTAGACGAATAAAAAAACCTTGAACTGATGCTGGAGAACACCTGGAATTTCCAGGAAACCCAAGTTATTCACCAACAAACGGCAGAAGTATCGTGCTTGGGCTCATTGAAAAGGTCTCAATGAATTGATTATAGATAAATGGTGATTTAAGGGAGACATTAAGTTTAAAAAGCAAGAAATAAAAATTAAATTAAAAATTTAAAAAACCCCCGACCCAAAAAAAAACTCAAAAAAGTAAAAAATAATATTTATAGGCCTTTTAATTTTAACGTAATATTTTGATCAGGGCATTGTCAAGTCGGGGGGACGGTCAATGAAAACGCCAAACAGAGGCCTAGCCTACTTTTTTGAGTTTTTTTTGGGTCGGGGGTTTTTTAAATTTTTAATTTAATTTTTTTATGATTATCATTTCATAAGTTCTTAAGATTACCATTATACTTTAAATAACACCATATTTATCCGACTCCTACCGCTTTTAAATATTGATGCAGTGCCCCTGCAGATCGGGCCTAAGGTTGTTCGAGAAAAACATGCTTTGTGTCAGTAAGTAGGTACCTCAGAGACTAACATACCTCTCTGCTCTGGGAAATATCCTTAGCGATTTCCATATGTAAGAGTAACAATAACACTACGAATCACTAGCACAAGTAGGTGTAAATGCCTAATAGAAGCACACAGTTTGATTTCAACTCTTCGGCCAGAGCCGAGGGTAGATAATCCAGTGCGTAAAAGTTCCAAGTTTCTTTTCCCCGTTGAATAGTTAAGTATTGTCTAACCGGAGTAATATTAATGCAGGCCACACAGAAGGAGACGCAGACTACGATGAGCGTGAAGTGTTCTCGTCTCAACCAGGTGGCGCCACAAGCGCGGGCCTGATCCAACAGCCCAGTTATCACACACTCGAGACCGCCCATCTGAAAACAAAGAAGTATTCTTTAAAGGGAGCTTTTTGCCTGTTACCATGCTGGCTATTACAATTTCCACACTTGACAGTCTTCATCATTCGAAGCCTGTTTTTATTCGGAAAATGTCTTTTCGCTCGGTGTACTGGTAGTAGGAAAGTTCAATATTTCTGACTCACAAAAATATGTCGTAAATATCGTAGAAGTCGGAAATCATCCAGCGAGAATGTACTACCGGGATAAAAAGTAGCCGGATTTAATTTGCCTATGACGTCACAAGTGCACGCGCATGCCACGCGCACGCGTGGGCATACCCTCTATTTTTAAGACAATTTATTTTTATTTTGTGTTTTGTTTTTTCAAATAAGTTCAGACAATTTCAATGTTGTGATATCTATGATTCATTTTGTGACGCGGCCTTGCTTAGTAATTCGATCTTACCCCGGAATCTAAGCCAAGCATGATAAGCATGAAGAAGAACAACATTGCCCATAGACTTGCTCCTGGCAGAGTTGCAACCGCTTCTGGATACACTTGGAATACCAGCCCAGGACCTGGAAATATTAAAACATCTTCTTTAAAAACAGATTTACGTGATTTTCTGCATGATTTATCATCTTTATCAATGCGTCATCAAAAATAACGAAGTACTTTTAAAAAAATCTATGGTTTCCAACCTTCAGTAGCGACAGAGGATATCGGCACTCCTTGTTTGTGAGACATGAAGCCAAGGTACGTGAAGATTACAAATCCGGAGAAGAATGATGTGAAGCAGTTGACCAATGTGGTTACCAAACAGTCTCTGAAAGTACAAAAAGGCGGTCATTTAGGGCTGAAACTGCGTTATGCGCGGGCGCCCGCGACGGTCGACCGTCGCGGGTCTATGTGCGTGGACACGCGAGGTGGGATCGTAATGATGCCAGTCCCGGGGACATTTTATTTAAGACTAGCTGCTGCCCGCGGCCTCGCGGGATCCGCGTGGATGTCAGAAATTATCCCACGGGAACGTGCTACCGCGACTTAAAAAGTAGCCTACCCCCCGCCGGACGCCCGCGCTTGGGACCGCGACGGGGCACATTTGTATGAAACCGTGCGGGGGCGTCCGCTTAACGCAGTTTCAGGCCTTAGACCCTGTTGCGCTAAAGGTAAGTAAATATAAAAAAATGAATATTCTGTGTGCCTGTTTCTACAAAATTAGTTCTTGTCACCGTATAATTATAAACATCGTTAGTTTATAATCTAGCTCGTGAGATTATAACTGTCGAAAATAATGAACATTTACGCATTATTTTTCAGTTTTATTATCTGTGCAGGGAAAACCAGCAAATTGTGAACTGGTATCAAATCTGCATGCGACAAATTGCACCTTGTACTAATACTAAATAGCCAATTAACCGCGACTAACTTGGATGTTGCGCCTGCCACAGCAACGTTCGCTTCGGTCGGCCCGGGGGGGTTTGGCCTCTGTTCTAACCTATCCTAACCCTTTTGATCAAGGTGCCCTGGCTTAATTACTGCGACCAATTCGGCTACCACTAAGACCGACAAATCAGGGACAGTTCACAATTTTATGGGTGATAAAATCGGAAAGATTGTTTACGAACATGGCTTACTTTAGAAAATTAATACTTATTGTAAGCAGTATGGTACAGTTCACAATTTATCGAAAGTTTTCAATTTCGCGACATTATAAAATAACGCCGGTCACAATCATACGACATACGATGACACAGACTTAATGCAGGGAGGGTAAATAGTCCGTTTAGGTACCTGTAACAGTTGTTATGAAAAGTATTGTAGCTGGCATATGATAGATGGACTCCGAAGCCAGCCCCAACTGAGTAGAAGATCTGGACAGCAGCGTCCACCCACACCTGAAAGTATTTTTGTCAATAGGGTATTAAACACATTTTTGAAAAGTGTCCTAATTAGTTTTATAAGTGCTAATAAACCACAAAAATACAACATTTTTATTTATTCGAATAGTGCCGTAAAAATGCATGTAATTTTACATTTTCTTTCGTGCGTAATTTGACGAAAAGGCTGGACGCAGTGGAAGCCATATTGCTCTGTGGGTATGACGTCAGTTTGCTATGTAGACAAATGCGCTGACATTTTATATGATAATTGTATATAATTTTAAACTTATTATTTTAAATCAATAATCTTTATTTGTAAACATAGGTTACAACAGTATGCAAGATGGTACAATTGTCAATTACAGTTTCTCTTTGTTTTGCCATTTGGCGTACAAATATATACAATTATGGTATGCTTTTGCCAATTAAATTAATTAATTTTCTTATAATAATTCAGTAGTATAAATGTCAATTTTATTTTATTTTAAATGAATTTAATAAACACGCAATAGGAAATGTCAGGTAACGTCAGAATATTTAACGAAATGCGGTATGCCAATAATAATAAAGTCAATAAGTTACAGATGTGAAAATTGTTCAAAGTTGAGTCGGTGGAAGTAGCAAATCATACGTACTTGCGTGTCCTTCAGCCGTGTAAGTTCCGGCTGCAGGTAATACGCGATGCCCCTGGTGGCTCCAGGCAGCAGTAGTCCTCGCGCCAGTAGAATGGACAGCACAACGTAAGGCATAGTCGCTGTCATCCACACCACCTTGCCTGCACACAAACAAAAATATTCTTAACTGTAGAAGTGTAAAGTCTATCCAAATTATTGTTTCCCATTGATGTTCTTTACACTTAATGGGAATCTAGTCGCGGGCTCGAACTCACTGGTGGGCCTGGCTAAAAAGCTCGCTGTCTCACCAGCCATCGTGTCAGGGAATGGTATCAGTGATGAGCAGTAAGACGCTAGTCTACACGAACAACGTTATTGAGTGAGATGCAGGACCAATTATAGTAAAACAGACGCATAAAAAAAAAGTCCTTCGGAAGATCGGGAATCAATGACCAATAAAGTTGATTGAACTTTTCGATATTTGAGCTTTGTCGGTACCGACTTGGTTTTGGAGATTTTACACTTCTTTCATTACTTAAACACGACCAAAGTTAGGTTAAATTAGCAAGAAAGACGAATCTTTGTTGGCTCCTAACTTTTTATTGGGATTTTATTCTGTTTCCGTACAGACAATAACAATAATGAGAAAAAACCATACTAAGTTTCATTTTTGATGTACACTGTCGATCAGTGGAGTAATACACTCTCGAAGTTTGTATGGAAAAAATGTCGACTAGATTCACCTTAAGGTGCGTTTATATGGCCCACGGACTTTTTCGTGAAGTATAGTCATTCAAAGGGATTAAATGAACTTAGGGGTTGATTTAATAATTTTAATGGTTATATTATAGTTATGCAAAGCCATATTTGTTACGGTGGCGAACCATATTTCGCGAGCTACGTTAGCGTATCCACCTTAAACGAATACCAACTTTATGCTCGTGCAAATGAATTGATTTCAGAATGGCTAGTAGATAGGTTTTATTATACCTACTATAGAAAAAGACATTAAAATGTTTTAAGTTGTAGCATAAACTGATCAAAAACGGACCTTTGTTTACATGTTTCGAAATTAAATTTCGAACGCAGTATAGGAAGAAACATCGCAAAGTTAATTGATCTTGATCTCAATAGCTTTAGACCTTTAGTAACTGAGCTGGGCTTTATAGAATGTTGGAACCTTTAAATAGTGATTGGAGAAAGTTGTAAATGAAATTCCAATTTCCAGATAACCATGAATAATAAGCACAGTGACGCTTCTAACATAATCTAAACCAGTGGCGTAACTAGGGTAGGGCAGGCAGGGCAAGAGCCCTGGGCGCCTATCTAAGGGGGGCGCAAAAAGTCGCGAAAATTAAAAATAAAAAAAACATCAACAAACCATTTCATACTGTTATCTACCCATATAACAATAGGTGCACGGGTCGATCGACCAGGTTAAGCTACGTTTGCCGCGGTTGGTCCGTAGATGGGTGACCATCTTTACATAACAATACCCCTCCGTGCCTCGGAAAGCACGTTAAGCCGTTGTTCCCGGCTGTCATTTGTGGATCTTTGCCAGTCGTTACGGGTCGTCAGAAGCCCGAAAGTCTGACAACCAGTCTTACCTAGGGGTATCGTATTACCCAGTAACTGGGTTGTGGAGATCAGATAGGCAGTCGCTTCATGTAAAATACTGGTATTCAGCTGCATCCGGTAAGACTGGAAGCCGACCCCAACATAGTTGGGAAAAGGCTAGGCAGATGATGACCTACCTATATCTAAGAAATGTGAAGAGCTACTTGAATATATTGTGCAGTACAGGGATGAAAGCGTATTTCCTAATCTGCCAATTTCTATTCAAATTCTCTTAAAATTGCAGCAT
This sequence comes from Polymixis flavicincta, assembly GCA_949987655.1. Taxonomy (NCBI): domain Eukaryota; kingdom Metazoa; phylum Arthropoda; class Insecta; order Lepidoptera; family Noctuidae; genus Polymixis; species Polymixis flavicincta. The sequence continues at coordinate 13,212,362 of OX465188.1, read as the reverse complement.
TGCAAGCAATTTTTTAGCAAGATGAAATGAATACCTTAATCGAAGGCAAAAATTGGTCAAGAAAGAATATGCGACCTAGCTTTGCTCAGTGTAGAAAATAATTTACGAAGGGGCGCAAATGTGATGCTGTCCTAGGCGCCATTTTCTATTGGTATATCCCTGATCTAAACAGAACACAAGTTATTGCTACCAGGGCCCGATCTAAGGGGGGGCAATCGGGGCAAATGCCCAGAGCGGCAAAAATGAGCGGCGGCAAAATGTATACGAGTACTTACAAACATACCTACTCTCATGAATTTTTCTATACTTGTTCAGAAGCCGTAGTAGACTAACGTATGTGAATATTTATAGTTAAAAGAATATCACATAATTATAGTCATATCATCTTTGGTAGAAGCTCATGACTTTTAGGGTGTTAGTGCAAAGGGCGGCGAATATTATTTTTGCCCGGAGCGGCTAAATAGCTAGATCGGGCCCTGATTGCTACAGTGCGGTGAAGTCGACTGGCCGCATTGCATTTACCATTTTTAGCATTATTGTTACCTGTATTTCTTACATAGAACTTACCAGAGCTCTTCACTCCCTTGAAGAGTGAGAGGTACAGAGTTACGTAGACGAGTGCCAAGCAGATCATCAGTTGCCATTTCGGGAAGCCGAGGTCGTTCAGACCTTCCGAGTGTTGCATTTCAAGGACCGCACGACTGCAAAGAAATGTATTTTTTTTATATCGATCCTGGGATACAGGACACTTATTACACAAGATATAATCTTTACCACGGGAAAGTTTTGAGTGGATGCCGAAAATATCTTAAGATGGTGCATTATGAAGATATCATGACTATTTTAATTTTTAACCGACTTTAAAAAAGATGGCTGTTCTCAATTCGGTTGTAGATATTTTTAACCGACGAAAAAACGGAGGAGGTTCTTCAACTCGGCGCGTATTTTTTTTTTAAATGTATTACCACGCATAACTTTTTCCAGAGTAGTCCGATTTTGATAATTTAGAAGAAAAATTCCAACCCTAATGGTAAGAAAACAGGGGATGATTGATTGTTTACTCACAGATTTTAATACTGAGTTGTGTATTACAAAAAGTAATCAAAAATTAAGCATGTAGTAATTAGTAGATTATAGCCACAAAAAGTTATAAAATAAAAACTAAGTTCGGAAGGCGGTGACATATAATTAAATACATATCCAAAGTCACCGACTTCCGAACTTAGTTATTGGGGTTGGACAAAGCAGGTTTATTATTTTTACTTTTCGGTTTTTCGGCGGTTAATTTTTGTTTTTTTAAAGTTTTTTAATTTAATTTTTATATGTTTGTTACTTCATAACTCCGTCTTTTATAGACCGATTTGACAAATTATTCTTTTGTTTGAAAGGTTCTGATTAGTGGTTTTTGAGTTGGCTTCATTGTTACTTACATATTTTTTCCACTTAGTGTATGTTGACTATGTTATTATAATAATTTCCTGTCACTATTATTGACGTAGCAGTAAGGTACCTATACAAATTTGTGTGAGGTAGGTACCACAACAAGAAGTAAAAAATAAAAAGTTGATTAAAAAAAAAAACATCCTACAAAAAACACTATAATGTGAAAAATAACAAACACAAAACTAAAGACACCGACTTCCGAAAAAAAAATTGGTCACTTTGTAATGTTTTTCTTTTAATATTTGACCTCTGTAAAATCTTGGGGACACACATTCAGGTCACTTTCCTCCGAATAGAAGTAACTTGCGAAAAATATTCAAATGCTAAAGATATTCTACCTTTATATTGGATTTAGCGCAATACAAATTACGTTACATCAACCCTCGAAAAAGGGTCAATTTCCGGAAGCTCTGATTGGTCCTTTTGTGTCTGCCGGATGCTTTACGTACGATACACAGGAAACATCGGACGATGATTGACAACGTGTTACTTGTAGTGTGAACGATACCAATTGTAAGGATCTTACCCGTGTAGAAATACAATCAATGATTTGATTCGCTTTTATTGAGTAGTTAGGTCCGAATTAGGAGGTTCGGATTTAGACTCGTAAACTTATTGACCAGAGGGGTAGTTTTTGTGTTTTTAGTGCACTTATATGGTGTGTATGTATGTAGAATCCAAAACTTTTTAACAATAATTTAGACCGACGAATAAAGAAACTGCACCCTAATTGCGTCGGGAGGAAACGCCCGGGTGTTTCCACAGCGTAGATCGCCCTGAGGACACGGTGGAGCATACGGTGGAGGTCTGCCCGGCTTGGGAGCACCGCCGTGTCCTCGTGGAGGCAATCGGTGGCGGCGATCTCTCGCGTCCGGTCCTAATCCAGGCCATGGTACGGAACGAGAGTGCATGGGTATGCGTCACCTCCTTCTGCGAAGCAGTAATGCTCGCGAAGAGGTAGGCGGCGCACGTGAGGGAGAGGCAGTATATGCGCCCTCACGGCCCTAACCGCCGCAGGAGACGCCCTGGGCGTCGGGAATCCCAGGCTGATTTCCGGTCAGTGTAGGCGTGGGCTTGCGGACGGCGAGTAATGGGTAGCTCGCTGGTGGTGTCCGCAAGGGTCGATGCCTGCCAGGGGTGCGGGTTGTTCAAAAGAGATACCGTGGCCCCTGGCACACAGGCAGCTGAAGGAACACGGGTGGGTTTTAGTCAGTAAAAGTCTGACACGCCCTCCTCCTCTACCCAGAGGGGGAGAAGTAATTTGATGATTTCCGACCCTCAAAAAAACCCTAATTGCGTAACACAGTATTAATCACAATCTCAATAATTTTGTAGGATTGTTAATCCATTCTTTCGTATGTTCCAAAAATGTATGTTAAGCAACGTAAATAACGTCATGAATTTCTGTCAAAATGAAACCGGTGCTGACTGATAAGATATTACGCAATTACTCATCTGAAAAGCAAAAAAATAGCTTAAGTCTAACTAAGCTCCTAAATTAATGTACTTAAGTAAATTACTAATGTCGAGTAGGCGCTAAAAAAAAACATTGCTGCAGATCAAAAAAGTTGCAATTATATCACTTATCGACTTTGTGTTTGTTTGGCACCGACTCAAAATGAATAATTAGTAATGTACATTAATTTAGGAGCTTAGTAAGACTAAAAGGTTTATTTTTAGCTTTTTAGATGAGTGAGTCCACTTTTTAGGCATGGTACCTACCCCACACCAATTTGAATACCACTACTTGGTATGTAAACAACAGTGAAAAGAGGTATTCGTCGTAAATCATCAAGAGGCAGGCATCATCAGGAGGCTGATAATGAACGAATGACGGTGCAGAGGAAAAAGTGCCGATCGCGAACTAACAAGAAGCGCTGCGGCAAAGCTCCTGCGAGGCCCAAAGTGAGCCTGCGTGCCTCTATGCCGAACACTCCCGCCAGTACTACACCACTAAGGCGGAGGACATCGTGGAGTACGTGCGCCAGAAGACAAGGTACACGCCGAGGGTGCAGTTACTGGAGTCGCGCCGCAACGTCAACTTTTCGGCGTTCGTCGTGCGCGTGCCGAATTGTTATCTGCCCGTCGTCATGGAAGAGATGTTTTGGCAGAAGGACACGTCCTTCTGCCAAAACATCTCCAAGTTCCACAGGACAGCACAAATGAAAGTTAGTGCAAAGTGAAGTGCTACTAATGTGTGTTTTTTTTAAAATTATTTATGTTAGTCTATAAGGTATTTATATTATGGGTCTTTGTCTCCTGAATTAAATAATGTATTATTATTATTAATCAACGAATTTTCGAAATCCATCTACAATTGCCGGAGACATCGCGAAAGGTACCTACATATACAAAAAAACAGACGAATTGGGAGCGTCCTCCTTTTTGAAATTGGTTAGTTACAACTCCTTTGTCAACTCACTGAAAGAACTCGGAAGCCGGTGTGAAGTGCGACAGTGGTCCCTGGTAGCGCACGTCAGTCCTATTACTGGTGCCGTTGACTCCTCGGCCGGAGTCCCAGCACTGTTCTGTGTTCCAGGAATTGTCACAGTGCACCCAGGGCAGCTCCGAGCGAGCTGATGAGACCAGGAAGTAGAAAGCCCAGCCTGGATGGTAAGAAACACTGATGAATTTTTTTTTTAAGTCAAAAGTTGTATCAGCGCTGAGTGATTAGTAGGGCCAACTTTTAAAGGTTCGACGTCACCGACATGCTAATGTGACGTGTTATAATATATTATATATTTTTTGCCACAAACTTGACAACTATTATTATTTACATGAATCTGACTAAAACCTGGTCAAATTCACAGACCACTTTATTTTTTTACATCATACTAGCATCTCTCTTAATTTGACCTCACAAATAGGTACATAAACACGGCTAGGTAACTAAGTGTAAATATTAATGATAGGCACAACACAACGTGTCAGTTCTGGCATGCCTTTAACATTTGGACAGGTTCCAACACGGAGTGATGAAATATGAGGTTACATAGGTGCTGATAAAGTCATTTAGAAGGTGTTTTGTACTGGTTTTAGTTGTTGAATACATATTTTATCACTTTTCGTTATGATTTATCACTTCAGAAAAAACTAGACCCTCACTACTGAAAAATGATGCTTTCAAAAGTATCATCATCTGCCTAGCCTTTTCCCAACTATGTTGGGGTTGGCTTCCAGTCTAACCGGATGCAGCTGAATACCAGTATTTTACATGGAGCAACTGCCTTTCTGACCTCCACAACCCAGTTACTGGGAAATACGATACCCCTTGGTAAGACTGGTAATCAGACTTTCCGGCTTCTGACGACCCGTAACGACTGTCAAAGATCCACAAATGACAGCCGGGACCAACGGCTTAACGTGCTTTCCGAGGCACGGAGGGGTCTTGGTATGTAAAGATGGTCACCCATCCACGGACCAACCGCGGCAAGCGTAGCTTAACCTGGTCGATCGAACCGCGCAGCTTTTGTTATTTAGCCACAGGCCCCTCTGCTCTCAAAAGTATGAAGCAAGAAAATATTCTCATATTAAAGCTGTGGTCTTTAGCCAATTTGCCCTTAAGCTTATGATCGTTTATAACTGTTAGAATTTATTATTTTGTTAGGATACGTCACATACATCCACAACTTACAGATCAGCATGTAGTTTAGGGTAAAAGTCTAGAGTTTTACCCCAAACATTAGGGCAAAGGCCTACATATTGCCCTAAACATTAGGGCAAAAGCCTAGTTGACCATTAACTAAGCTTAATTGGAACTAAGCACCTAGCTTCTGACGTTTCATAAGTGCCCATGTAGGTTTATGTGAAATAAAATATTTTGATTTTGATTGATTTTAACGCACAACATGGCTTAAAAATATAAATTGAATTGTGATCATCATTTGAGAACAGAAGAACTGTTGGCTAATGATTGGTTCCCATAATATGGAACGTTATTACTTAATATTAAGACTTTTATCTTTACCAATAATTAAACAAAGACCTCATAGCATTGCATAGTAGACCCTTTCTTATGGAAGTAGCTAGCGTGGTGCGCAAAACGAATCGTTTTGCACACCAGTGGTGAGCAAAACGATTCGTTTTTATTTATAGGAACCGAACATAATTGAAGGTTTAATAAAAAGGTTATCATCCAAACAACACGCTGTAGCAATATAAATATCCAATAATCGGACAGCTGTATAAACTGTGGACATAATTACCAATGATGACGTTGTAGTAAAATGACACGTAGAAAGCCACCATGACCGCACAGAATCCGACACCTGGAACATAAGAGTAAGTACGGTTAGCAATGAAAACTTTTATAACGGGTGTTAAAATACCCTTAAAGAAGCCGATAGTCAGTTGATCTTCCCGTTGTTTTGTTATTTGTTCTTGTGCTGAACCATACCTAGGACCCTTCAGATAACCAATTCTCGTAATTAAAACCGTTCAAATTAAGTGGCAATCTCATTTCGGTGACAATAAAATGTCAAAAACTTGTCAAAAATGCATGGAAACTCGTGTTATTTTCAGAGATCAGACTATGAACTTTCTTAAAATTACGAGAATTACCCCTCCGGTTATGGAGATATTGATGATCAAAGTTTTTTTTTTACGAAAACCTGTTTTAAACGTTATAATAATAACTTCCCACTAGCCCCCGTGTTCATAAACGTTGCTTAAAGTTAAGTAATGATTAACGTCTGTTTAACCATACATTTTTGACGTTTAAACATAATTTAACTTTAATCATCGTTTATGAATATGGCCCTAGATACTTCTACGATCCCTAAACCATTGCATGCACCCATAGGCACAAACATTTTGCGTGCGTTACAGCGAATTTACGCACCAAATATTAAAGCCCACCAGTTATTTTTACACAAAGTTAATTGGTGTACGTATTAAGCTTTTGTGTAATATGGATTTAGATACATTACTCAAGAATTTTGTAATTTTTGTATTATCTATTCACAGACTAGACAGACTAAGCCTCGGGTTGCAAACTCAAACTCAAAGCATTTATTTCAATTAAACCACTTGCAGGCACTTTTTAACTGTCAAAAAGTCGATCAGTTGGAAATTTGAAGCTAGTTACCCATTCTGAAAATAGAACATTGTATTTTCCTTTGTTTTTGTAGTTTCTTTTGTTTTTGCTTTTTTCACTTACATACTCGTAGATTGAGATTTCTTCTTTTTGTATTTTTTTTTCTTTTTATTGGTTGGCACAACGTCGAACTAATGTGATTGGATCAATCGAAATTAATAAGTGTACACTTGTATTTGCATGTCGGATTTATGTAACACTAAACTCTATTCATGTAACAATCTATCTAAATAAGTTAAATCTGTTTTGGAACTGCATTTTATACTCCTATACAAGATAAGTTTTGAACCAGTGCGCAAATTTTAACCATGAATTCAGCATAACATTCTAGACCCTGAAAAAATCTGCTGTGCCATACATGTTGACCGCGTAGGTATTGCACTTTTCTATGAAACATCTGTTTTTTTTTTTTTTGTATTACCGGCGAAAAATTTATACGCTAGGGGCTGTAGAATGATATGCTGAATTCATGGTTAAAATTTGCGCACTGGATAAAAATTTATCCTGTATTTAATGCATGCCGTGGCAGCCTTTAACTAAGGCTACACTATAAATTGTTTGATTCTAAGTGCTTTAACATGTATATTTTGGTGCAAGCTTTGTTGGTTGTCCTTAAATAAATAAATTCAAAACGTAAATCTCAATGGAGAAGAACGGGCAAGAAAATCCAAAGACACTGTTTTAAATCAAGTAAGGTATTACAAAATCTTGAGCACATTATTCTTGTTGCTTCTTTATGTGAGAATAATGTAAAAAATGCAATTTTAAATATAATAAATATTAAAAATAAGCTTTGGAAGTTAGGAGATGACCAGTCTCAACCGACGGCACCCGTTCACAAACTTGACGCGTGGATCAGCACCATCCAGCTCAACCGTTTTGTAGGGAACCGATTCAGTTTTATATTATTTTGTATTTATTTGCTGATGGTATCTATAACGACAGTTGTGTCAACTCACGTCCATAATAACACACATTTTGTCTGTGGTCATTCGATAAATGTGTGCCGATAATCCTCACGTTTCGGAGAAATTAAGTATCTTACGGGTACGTTTTATGTGAACTTCACGCAACCGTGAGATACAAATGGTGGTAAACGTACAAACCTGTTTATTAAGGGGAATTCGCTAGAGTAGCCCGCTAATTCAAATTGCCTTACGTTTTTTGCAATTTGCAGATCAATGTCATGTTGTATGTGGAACAAAATATGATTCGCGGCCGTCACACATGAAAAAAAATCAATCTACCTGAAATAATCATCACGACATAAAGTTTATTTCCTAAATATGACAAACTAAAATATAATAGGTACACACAGCTACACATCAAGCTATACATTTCCAGTTTACGCTGATCTCATAATGTACGGAAATCCTATACAATGCGAGATCAGCTTATACTGGAATTGTATAGGTTGATGTGTAGCCGTGTGTACAATAAAGTCAACATACCTTTGAAGAGTGGACATATCTTCCACAACGTGATTGGTCCTTGTCGGTTGTACTGTCCGAGGATCAGCTCCATGTAGAATAGCGGCACGGCGCCGAATACCAGCATCAGCGTGTACGGAATCAGGAACGCTCCTAAACACAGCCAAATGTTTAGCGGAATTATACCTTTTTAATTGATGTTCTTCATAATATTTGTTTAACGTACACCATCAGACGAACCAATTACAATATTATGGCTTTGCTACGAGAACGTAGCTCGCGTAGCGCTTTGCTACGCGCCGTGCTACGCCGTAGTTCGCATGAGAACCGACCGCGTAGCTTTCGCCTACGAAACGTGCGTTTGATCAATTCAAACAAAGTGATTTTCAACCGAGTTCAAAAAGAAGGATGTTATCAATTGGACATGTTTATATATATATTTATGTATGTTCGGGCATAACTCCGTCATTTATAGACGGATTTGCAAAATTTGCAGCGGTTGCAGCTATCGCATAAATATGCATTGTTTTAAACCCAAGGATGATGAAATTTCGAATGGTGGGGTAGGTACAATAACTAAAAAGTGAAAAATAAAAAACTTTAATTTCGGAAGGCGGTGACAAAAATTAAAATACATATCCAAAGTCACCAACTTCCGAAATTAAAGTTATTTTTCACTTTGTAGTGTTTTTTTTTGGAAGTCGGTTTTTCTTTTTTTTATAAGCATCAACCCATTTACACTAATTTGCAAATAAAAAACAATTATGATGAAAATCCGTAAACCCGTGAGATTTAGTCACAATCTTTGTCCGTCTTGTGAAAGCTTCAAGACGTAAATAAATAGTTATCGTTTACAATCATCGGCTAGCAGATTAATTAAATAACAGAAACAATTTCACTGTTAATTGGATTTTCTAAAGAAACTATAAATCCTTCTCTCATTGTTGAAGTAGTGGTTTGCACAATCAGCCTAAAATGTTTCGACTACTGGAGAATATTTATTTTTGTTGCCGTTGTAATACTAAATAATAAAAATTACATAAAGTTTAAAATAAAAAGGTATACAAGAAACGTGATTTTAAAAAAATGTGTGAAATATTCTATCATCATCATCATCATTTCAGCCGAAAAACGTCCACTGCTGGACATAGGCCTCCCCCAAAATGGAGGTTTTGCCATAATCGCCACGCTTGGCAGGCGGGTTGGCGATCGCAGTATGGTGGTAAAATGCATAGAGAACGCTGCTGCCCATTCTCTAGTAAGTCCCTTAGTCGCCTTCTACGACATCCACGGGAAGAAATGAGATGGTGCTATGCTTTTACGTCCGGCACCACACGGAATATAGCGGAAATATTCTATGCCTGTATGGAACTCGACATGTGAAAACAAAAAAAAAAAAACATATATGCACCCATGTTTGTAAACCAATAGATGATATGATATTTTAATTTTACTGGTTCAATTCGCACTAGGCCAGTTTCTGTCAAGGCATGACTAATTTTTTGTCTGTCTGTTTGTTCAGCCCAAATATTATCTAAATTGGTCCAGCCGTTTCAGAGATTAGCCGGAGATCTCAAAAACGGCAGAACTGATTTTGATGACATTTGGTATTGGGATACTTTATACCCATTGTAGGACATAGGCTACTTTTTATCTGCTTTTTTTTCGTATTTTGAAGCCGCGGGCACTAGCATTAGTACAATAAACACATAGCCAGTGACACTACGAGAGAAAAAGAAGAAATTAATTTAACATAGAAAATCCGGGTGCTCACATTAGTGTTTATCTAGTCTAAAAAGTTTTAAACTAGGTATACACAATTTTGTGAATCTATACCACTATTTTCCCGTCCGCACCGTTCAGCGATATAGTCCACACAATGCATAATATCATACTATAATGGATGTATGTATACAGGCTGTAACAGAAACCCTATTGCTATCCTTAAGCACTGAAGATAACAGCTGGTATAGAATCACTATACATAGTTTCAGCTCAAAATAAAATACTCTAAGAATTGAAACCCAATTTTCGGTTTCTTAAATTCAAATCATAACAAACGTGTCACTGCACTACGTTTTTCAATAACTTTTCACGTTACTTGCCAATTTCACGATAAATCTATTCCGAGTGATGTTTTTATTTCTATTTGAAAAGTTCAGTTTCTGGTATCAATGTATTAAAAAATCTCATAACTTCCGAACATGTAGAGATAGAATTAAAAACCCTTCCAATATCGTTTGATATCATCCAAAGAAGCCGTGCCCTATGTATGTATACGATGTCTCCCACTGCCAACTTCATTCATGACATACCTAGATTTATTATAATATCAGTATAGTCTCCACGTGATATTACAATGTCACTAAAACCAGGCCGTTAAACTGTAAGAAATAAAATCGATTGACAATCTACCGTTTAATTATAGTATCACTAGTGAAATTGTAATATCACGGCTTTAACAATATACCTGTGACATATATATCCTTTCCGTTACACGTTGTATGTGTATGCAATCCATCTTTATCCAAGAGACAAGCATTGAAAGTCATAAACCCAGTGACATGGAAAGTCGTATAGAGCCTTCCGTATACATACGAACAGTTCACGTGAATAATGAAAATACTGCACAGCGTGTATTAGAAATGTGTGGTCATATAAAAGTCGAGGTTTAAATAGACGTATGAATATCGTGGCAGCATTTTGTCATGCTGTGGACCTATAACACACTGCTTACCGCCGAGAATTAATAATCGAATGGTGTGTTTTTTTCGACGCGCTGAAATGCACACACACAATTCAATTCAATTTATTTCAGGGACAATTCACATTGTGTTTGAAAACATACATAACAAATAAATAAAAACAAGCTCATTAAAATTATAAACTAACACATTCATGATATAATAAATCCAATAACATTATAAATAAAAATTTAAACAATACAATTAAAAATTCAATATCATTACAGCTATTACATACTAATATTACCCAGTCCCACATTAACTAATATCAAATTTTAAAACGTAGATATGTCATCTTTGAGTCTTGACTTAAATGAGCTCTTATAAATTAAAGTTTTTAAGTTTCAATGTTCAATATCGAGATTTGAAACTCCAGAACAACTCCAAAATCCCGCCACGATATTTTTACGTCCGTGCGAACGCGTTGTTAAAGCGAACGTGATTCTTTTGAAACCCATCTAAGGACGGGAATAAAACACAAATGAAACATCTCTAGTATGAATATTGACACAGTCGGCTCGTGCAAGCTCGAAACTCAGAGAAGCCTCGAAGTCAGAGAAGACAGAGAAGGCTCGAGCCTGCGCGAGGATTTGTCCGTCCTTTTTATACTGACCCTAAGGGTGCGGTACACACTATCAAAGTGAACAACTTTTTCAAAGGACCAACATTGAAATAGTGAACAAATTATAAAATGTCCCATACAAAACTTCAGCACCAGAGGGCTTAGCATGACGCTTTGTATTTCAACGAAGAATAGACAGTGCTTTTTCAATACAAAGTGAGATTTCGTTCCTACATTTTTGCTATCGCACCTTAGATATCCTTCTCCAATCTGTCATTTAGTCTTTCGTTTCTAACGATATTTGTCTAGGTCCTTATAAATGTAGACTATTTCAGAAGAATATTTCTTCCCAAACTGTCAAAATCTTTGACTGACAACAAAACTTTCTACTCGACGGCCACAAAGTATATACGATTATCTACAAAATCATGATTCGTTTAGAATGCATAACTGTGAAAATGAATAGAAAAACATAGCTATCTTATCCTATTGTACATCATTTATTTAATAATCATGTCTATTCTTCCGTCGATAAATCGGTGCTCATGCTAAGCCTAAGCTCAACCCAAGTATTAGGGACAGTTTTTTCGCGAACATGATGTTGGTTCCATGGAGGAAATTGTTCAGTTTAATGGCACTTAAATATGACCACAAATTTCTGATAACTACAGGCTGTATAAATATTGTAAATGAGAAATTTTGTACGTTTAGATGTTTGGATGTTGGTTACTATCATGCAAAAACGGCTGAATGAATTTGGATTGAATTTGTCATACATATAATTTATTACCTGGATTAACACAAGATACCCGGTAATACGTTCCCGCGGGCGTAGCCGCTGGCAAATGCTAGTCTGATAATAAAGCTTATAACGTGCTTTCCAGAAACTCATCACGCATTTTTGTCTGACTTTTATACCGCGTTATGAGGGCTCCGATTGTGTCCAAAACTGGAATATTTGCGTGAATGGATACTCGTAACTAGGGTTGCTAACCGTACTATAATGCTTTATTAATATAATAAAGCATTATAAATATAATTCTTTATGAAAAAATTCAAGAAGTGCAAAAAAAAATATTTTTTATACAATAAAGAAAGAAAAAGGAAAAAATTGCCAAATATATATTTTGTTATATAATGTTTGGCTATTTTTTTCTTTTTCTATGAAATACTATACATACTGTTTTGAAGTGTAGTATATTTTATAGATTATTTCTAAAAATATTAAATTTTGACGAAAAAATGTTGGTAACCCTACTCGTAACTCAAGATGCTGAACCAGCAAATAATAATATTGTGTCAAGAAAGTTGTAATGCTACCGGGACAAAATGCCTATGTTACTCCGTATAACATCAGCTATCTGCTAGTGAAAGTTCCATCAAAATCGGCTCAGCCGTCTCGGAGAGTAGCCGTATACAACAGACAGACACAAAAAAAAAGTAAAAAAGGTTAAAGTAGTAAGTAAATTAAAATAGTTTTTTTTGTTAAAGTACCCTACATACTTTCAAATGCATTTATTGTAGCTGTTATTTTAGCATTGCAACTTAATTATTTTTTATTTTTATGTATGTTCATCATCATCATTTCAGCCGAAAGACGTCCACTGCTGAACATAGGCCTCCCCCAAAAGGGAGTTGTGTTATAATCGCGACACTTGGCAGGCAGGTTGGCGAGCGTAGTATGGTGGTAAAATGCATGGAGAACGCTGCTGCCCATCCTCTAGTAAATCCCTTTGTCGCCTTCTACGACACCCACGGGAATAAATGGGTTGGTGCCATTGTTTTACGTCCGGCACGACACGGAACCTTACCTATGTTTATACTTATATTGTATATAGATACTATTTCAGTGCTGTTTACAGACAACACTTAATATTATCTATTATTATCCAGTCACCCAGCCCGCCTGTTTCTGGATAGGTCAGTCGTGTTAAAGCTTTTGAAATTGGAAGTCCCTAGTTAATAGATATCTAATACAGGCTGGTATTCGCAACTCTACATCAAAGCTCGTATTTTATTTACGTTAGTAAAAGTTACCTACGTAGTTACGAAGAAAGCGGCAGAATTTATTTTTTCCGCTAGATTTTCCAGGTCCACGCGATACGAGTATCGGTTAAGTTAATTTTATTGAGTAAACGATGTTAAACATCACGGGTAGCGTTGATGAACTTACTCATAATTAAGTTAAAGAATGCAGCTAGCCATTAAAAAATTTATCGTAAATATTTATGGCACCTTGCAAAGTGATTATAGACAAAGTATCTCTCGTGTATCTTGGCACGTTTCCGTATTTGATGTTATCGCCTTGGTAACATCCCTTTGTAACGATAAAGATGTTATTTTTTAATTTCGATTTTAAAAAAACAAGGCATGACAACGTTTACTATTGAAAAAAAAAGAAGGAATAAAAATTGGCGCAGAACAAATTGCAATGCTTTTTTTCAGGGAAACTCAATTTCAATTTAATAAAGAAGAACTTATTATAGATAAACCTGGATCTGGTCATATTACTAAATACGATCTAATTTTCTAACGGAAAGCTTTTACGGTAGGGGTTCTAGAGTCGAATGCTGAATTCATGGTTACAGTTTGCGCACTGATTATTAATTTCATGAATAGTGACCTTATTAATTTTCTTCTGAAAGGTCACATATGTAGTAGCTGCATCCGGACGTGCGGTGCGTGTATCACCAGATATAGGAACGTAAACGAAACAAAAGGAGAAATATGAGTAATCGTAGCAGTGGGGTTCTGTAATTTCTACCTAACCCCATGGGAACAAAGCGTGTATAGGTAAATGTAAAAACACTTTTGAATTTTACGTAGCTATAAGATACTCGTTAGATACTGTATATTTATTTAAAAAAAAAAATTGCCCTACTTACCGCCACCATTCCTGTAGCAGAGATAAGGGAAGCGCCACACATTCGCGAGGTCGACTGCAAAGCCGATGATGGACAGCAGAAAGTCGGCCCCGGTGCCCCATGTCTCGCGCCCGTCGCCTTCCTCTGATATTAAGTATATGTGTACAGGTATTTGATGTAGAAAATACCTAAGTATAACTAAGAGTTTCTTACAGTAAATATCTTTAATACTCTAAGGCCCTAGCATGAACGCGGACGTTAACGTAAAGTAAATTTGAATGATTTTTGAATTGGAAACACAGCTTTTTTGTTACACGCACAATAAGTAGACAACAAAGATATGAATAAAGTATTAAAGAACTAAGCAATGCTGCCATGCGGATGAAAATTTCGACGCCTTATGTTTTTGTGTTTAATTGTATTACATAGTTGGTTAGTAATTTAATTTCGTAGGTATCTATTATAAATAGTTTAGTTAAATGTCGCAATATTATTTAACTAAACTAATAAACAGTAAATATTAGATGTGTATTGTGTATTATCAATTTCAAAATCGTTAAAATTTAACTTCGCGCGTTCAAGGGAAGATAGATTGATCTTTGCGACACAGAGTAGGATCGCATCTGCCAACAGTGAATCATTACGGTTTTTGATTGAGGGTGGGAAATCATCAAATAATTTCTCCCGCTCTGGGTGAAGCGGATGGGCGTCTCAAACTTTTACTGACTAAAACCCACCCTTGTGTCCTTCAGTTGCCTGTGTGCCAGGGGCCATGGTATCTCTTTCGAACAACCTGCACCCCTGGCTGAAGTATTACGGGTTAGTAGAATATTATAGTTTTATTATTATCATCATCATTTCAGCCGAAAAACGTTAACTTCTGGACATAGGCCTCCCTAAGCTTCACTATTTCGACTGGTTATTTGCTTCTTGCATCAAGCGGATTCCTGCGGCCCTCACCAGGTCATCGGCCCACCTTGTGGGAGGCGTTCCAAATCCAACAACGCTACGTCTTCCGGTAAGGACTTCAGTAACTTCAAAATTACAGAAGGTGTAAAGAAGAAGAAGGTACCTGGTTTGACACTGTTCGTTCTGAGCTTTTTCGAATTTTCACTAAAGAATTCCTCCTCTATTTGTACTTTTGGCTCCTCTGAAATAAAAACAGTAAATTAATTACAAAGCAACTCCATCTAGAATCTAAATAGATTTTAACTTTTTCATTTTTTTTTCAGCCTTTTATAGGTCTGTTTAGTTGAAACTTTAAATTATAACTTGTACTGGTATATAAAAAGAAAATAATCATAAAGCATCAAAAAATACTTCCGCATCGTTGTCAATGGGAAAAGTGCCCAAAAGGCTGGCAGCATTGCCACGTTGTATGGCAATGCTGATTCTTTGGCCGAAAAATAGGCCAGCCCTTTGGTCACGTGAAGAGTCGACCAACCGCCTGGAAATGTCTCGGAAAACTAAGTGGGCACTCGGAGGCCATGGCCCTAGAGTTTCAACCCCAAACGGCTCTAACATATTGGTTCCAACAAGATTGGAATATTTGCGCCATTTTAAATTTTCAAATTTTCAGTTTAAGTTCTAGGTACTTACTTTTATAACAAGATAGAGTGACAACCGAGCCTTTTGTTGATTTGTTGTCTGAAAAAGAAAATAAAACAATTGAAATGTAAATAGTCTATGATGCTCATAGAGTTAGTACGTCGATGATACTTCCAGCCTAGCGGAATTGAGATAACCTTTTTTTTTGAGGATTGGAAATCATCAAATAACTTCTCCCGCTCTGGGTGGAGCAGGAGGGCGTGTCAGACTTTTACTGACTAAAACCCACCCGTGTGTCTTTAGTTGCCTCAACATGAAGAAATCCTCGCAACAGTGAGGTCGCTCCGCGAAGCCTGTGAAGCTCCCAGGAAGCTTCTGTACTTTTGGGCGGAGCTAGGCTGGCTCTGTTAGCCAGAACCCCACGCACAACGGACCGAATGTGGAGTCTACGTGCGGTAAAGGGAGTCCCATCATCATCATCATCAGGGGCCACGGTATCTCTTTCAAACAACCCGCACCCCTGGCAGGTTGTCTAATAGTAAAAGGGTGATGTTGGTGCGATAAGAAGTATAGACTGTAGAAAACCGATTTCATAATCAACGTCATAAACAGCCCTTAACGTTCCCACTGCTGGGAGAAAGACATACTATCTGTGAGAGGAAGAGTGAGCCGTAATCCACCACGCGCACCCAGTCCAGGATGTCACATAAGCCTTCGAATTTATGGTTCTAGGACATGCCAGTTTCATCACGATGTTTTTTGAATGCCGGTTTAAAAATGTCATAATTGAACGCTGAAAATGCACTATCATGGTCCATTACGTACAAATTCGCAAAACAACCAAGAACTACCTCAGCATGCACGCAAAACTCTCCAACATTAATCCACCTCATTAATATGCGAATAGTCCTCAAACCCGTGCATATAAATGAGCCCTAACTGTCCCTAATACCGTTCATTCTTACACCTACCGCGGGATCTTAATAACGTCAACGGCATCCGATCGGGGACGCCATAATAGGATGCCGATGTGGAAAAATGCCGCAATAATCCTGAGGTGCGATTCCATTGGAATTCAAAAACGGTACGTTAATGTCGGCACGGAATGGATCGGTATTTCATATTATTGAGGTATGTCGGTATATGCATCGGTATTTTTTGCTGTTATTGACTTCGTTTCGGCGCGATAATCGAAAATTTTAATTAATCAGAAACGTGGCATGAATTTTTTGTTGTTTATAGTTTACAAGGTCTCTGCCACGTGTATCGGGCCGTGTTGGGTTTCATGTGCATTGAAATGAATTTTATCTTTTATTCATGGGTTTTGTGTTGCACGGTCCTTGCTATAAAATTATTGGTAACTTCGCTTATTGGCTCGAATAGTCTGGTACCAGGAATTTGCCCCAGTCAACAGTCAGTAACACATCGTCTTTTAATTATATAATTAATATACAAAGTAGTATTAAAAAAAAAAAAACATTGAAAAGGTCATTCTTCTCCATACAAAAGTACACTTTGGGAAGGGGCGACTAGAATCAATTATTTTACTTTGTTACTTGTTTTGTCTAATTTGTAAAAATCCTGGCTTGATTTTCGTACGTTGTTTTCGGGTGACCACTGAAAATCAGCGCTGTGCTGTGGGTCCCATAGCACAGCATCGTGCTGAGTGGAAGCCTTCTTGTCACAGTCACGGCGTGCGGCCGACTATTTATGTTAAGTATGCCTATGTATAAAAAATAGTTGTGTTGTTATCATGTTTTTTTTTTAAATATTATTATTTCATCTTTTTATAAGCACGTGTTTTGTGACAAATAAATCCATTTTTCTTTCTTCTTATCTTTACTAGTCGTATGAGCTTAGCTTAATGGCTAAATTGTTGGACTAGAGTTGCCATCATGCTTGTTGCCACAAATAGTGTGCATGCAAAGCTTTGTGAACTGAAACCCCTTAATATACTGATAATGTTTTAATCTAGCTTTAAAACTCAGCCACATATAATAATAAACTTCACAAAAAGCAAAGTTTGAAGACCTCATTTAGCAGAGGAACGCAATAACATGCATACAGAATATATTCAAGTGAAACCTTCTTTTAAAATTTATACATACTTTGATTAAATCTAGACTCTATTCATGACTCCCTAGGTTTTCATTAAAACTTGTGAGTGAATTAAATGCAACGTGATACGTGCTGGATTATTTTTAACCCCCGACGTCTAAAGAGGGTATCAAAAATTAAAATCAAAAGTCATTTATTCAAACTAGGCTGGTGTCAGCACTCTTTGAACGTCAAAAATTACAAAAGACAGTTCCCCAAAAACGCCCACCCTTCGACACTTCCTAGTGCTTTAGCTGGGAAGAACAAACAAACAGGTGCGACGCGACACTTGTAGAACAATGACCATGAAGTTTTACTAGAAATTGTTCTACGTACGTTACGTGGCGCTGTTGCGTCGCGCTTGTTTGCAGAAGCCTTAAGGCCCTGTTAACTTGAAATAATGTCGTTATAAGCGATAACAGTTCTTATTGCAATCCTTTAAGGGTTAAAATCTGTTGTAATCAATACGAATAATAATTGAGCAAGCGCATGTCGTTAAATGCAAATGAAATCGTATAAAATTAGATATTAACTATTTAATACATAATCCATCACTAAACGCAGTTTAGCATTTGAAATTGTATGGTATATTTTTAATTGGAATTATAATTGTTATTGAAGGGATAAACTGCTCTTAAAGATAATTAAGAGCTGACTTTGACGATTTTTCGATGCATTAAAGTATGTTTAAATTATGTTTTGAGTTCCATAACTGTATGCAAAAAGACTTGAATTTTTTTTTTTTTTTTTTTTCTCTAAAAATTATTAACGTTTAAAGAGACACACTGCTATAAAAAACTACCTTTTTGAACGTTTACAAGAAATCTCCGCCTTAAAACGGCTATATCGTCTGTTAGTGGCATCGTATTGTAGCTCCCAAATGGGTACTCCAATTTCAATGCAGTTTTTATTATTAGAAGGCTGGTTTAATTAGCATGGTTCTTAGCCATGTTTCATGAAAATCTGATCGGGGGTTTTTAAATATGCAATATAATAACACAGAGGCCCAACAAGAGGTGGTGAGACCACCTAGACCCGTACCGCAAATGTTGGATTGAGGTGGCTCTAAAAAACCGGTCAAGTGCGAGTTGGACTCGCGCACCGAGGGTTCCGTACAAACCTGTGGGTATATAAGTAAAAGTTCAAAATTGTCAAAAATATTTTTTTTTATATGACGAAACCAAAAATTTTCGGTTTTCGTAGTTTTTCCTATATCTGTACTATAAGACGTGACTTCGTACAAAATTTCAAGATTCTAAGTTCACGGGAAGTACCCTGTAGGTTTTGATTCCCGTGCGAGTTTCGAAAATTTGCGGAATTTTGCGGCCTAAATGGCTGTATCTTTTGATTGCGTTGACTTAGAAGGTTGATTTTTCTACAGCTTCCAGGGACAGTAGAACTAAGTATCATATAGAAATTTCAGTTTGATACCTCCACGCGTTCCTGAGAAAAACGGTCTTGACAGACGGACGGACGGACGGACGGACGGACGGACAACAAAGTGATCTTATAAGGGTTCCGTTTTTACCTTTAGAGGTACGGAACCCTAAAAAGGATGTCAGGAAAGATTTGGGGGAGGACTTTTCTCAACAGTGGGACAGTGTAGGCTATTCAAATAAAACATTAATAACTTGTTCTACAATGGGCCTTATCAGAAGGCTTAAAGTCACCCAAAGGGCAATGGAGAGGGCTTGCTCGGAGTTTCCCCACGCGATCGAATCAGAAATGAAGAGATCCGCAGGAGAACCAAGGCAACCGACATAGCCCGAAGAATTGCCAAACTTAAGTGGCAGTGGGCAGGGCACATTGCTCGCAGAACAGATGGCCGATGGGGCCGAAAGGTTCTGGAGTGGCGACCGCGTACCGGAAGACGTAGAGTGGTAAGGCCTCCCACAAGGTGGACCGATGACCTTGTGAAGGCCGCGGGTATCCGCTGGATGTGGGAAGCACAAGACCGGTCGAAGTGGAGGAGCCTGGGGGAGGCCTATGTCCAGCAGTGGACGTCTTTTGGCTGAAATGATGAATGAATGATTAACTTATTCTAATCTGTTTTTAGGTGTCAGCCTACTTGGAGCCGCGAACTTCGGAAGGTGGCTGATCTGGTAGTAGCTGGATGAAAGTAGCCGAGGATCAAGTTGAATGATGTCCAATTGGAGAAGCCAAAAAATCCGGCTCGAAGGACCATGTTCAACATTGAACTTCGAACATTTTGTCTAGCAGTGGGCTGCTATAGGCCCATAGTGATGAAGTTTTTAAACTGATATATACAGTTACTAACACTATTGTAGTGTTTTTACTTTCTGTGAAAAAAAAAACATAGGATTTTTCCTATTTTCTGTGCCATATGCAGTATCCATATATTGCACATTTTTTAATAATGCTACTGTAGTTGCTTTCTGTAAAAAAAACGTGGGACTTTTCCAATTTCATTGTGCTAAAAGTAGTATAGCTTTTATGCATTCTGTTTGTTTTATACCTGGCAATTTAATGTAAATCCATATTTAATGAATTTTATTATCTGCATATGCAATATAAACAAATAATAAGAAAAACATAATTATGTTGATAGCAGCCAGCTACGTCTGTGTTTAAAACCTTGAGAAGTTTTAAGTATTGAAGTAATCAAAAGATGTTGGTCCCAGGAGACATATTTCGTTTGACCGCATTCAGATTACCAATCCCAACGGTTTTATTTGATCTGTTATTTTTGCAGCTGTATTTTTCGTTTTATATGCAATGTATTAAAAATATCATAATTTACCTTTGAGAAAAGAAATAGACCGAAGAGTGGGAAACGCATGGAACCGATAAATGTCCCTGAAGGAAATTATGAAGTCCCTGAATTTAGTTTGAAATTAAAAGGGGCAAATAATTTGATTCATGCGTGCTGCTGTTCCTAATATATGGATGCCAGAGTTGGGCTTTAACAAAGGCACAAGCCAACATACTAGATGTATGGCAACGTGCCATGGAAAGAACTTCTTTCCATGGCACGTTGACATACAGCTAGTGCCCAACTCCCATCAGGGAATTAGAAGTAAAGTTTGTATAAAAAACCAAGAAATTAGACGGGTAACGATGGTGACTGACGTCACACTGAAAGCCAGAAAACTCAAATGGAAGTGGGCTGGTCACACCCTCAGAGGCACAGATAAATGGAGCAAACGTTTAACAGTTTGGTACCCGAGAAATGGCAATTAAACGACATAGAGGAAGGCAGAGAAAACGCCGGACCGATGAGCTGGAAACCACTGGAAGTAAACAGTGGACTCGAATAGCAGTCGATAGGGAAAAGTGGAAGGAAATGGAGGAGGTCTTTGCCAATGGGCACACAGACCAAGACAGCCGGTATCCATAATATAATTATTTTAATGATTTTTTAGCTTTATTCACAACTTCCATAATTTTATTGTAGTAGCATAAGTTTTAAATGGTCTGAATTAATGGCTATTATTATTATTATTAATTTCCCTTATCACCCCATATTTTTTGAAAAAATATATGTAATTGGATCGCTATATTTACAAATATTTTAAGCATGGTTAACGTTTGCCCAGATATGAGACAAGACAACATAATTAAAAATAAAATAAAATTACCTTTATTTGCCTGTACATTATCTATATTATAATTCCTGCTTATTTACCATATAATAATATGGCTAATTAATAACAACCGCACGGGTCGATCCATGGCATTAAGACGCGGGTTTGGTCCTTTAATGAGTGACCATCTTTAAATACCGAGACTCCTCCGTAGCTCGTAGAGCACGTTAAGCCATTGGTCCCGACTGTCATTCATAGATCATTTTCGGCCGAAAGTCTGACAACCAGTCTTACCAAGGAGTATAGTATCATCCAGTTACTCGGTTTCGGAGTTCAGATAGGCAGTTCATTATCACCATCATCATTCATTTCAGCCGAAAGACATAGACCTTCTTCCAGGGTTCACTAATTCGACCGGTTCTGTGTTTCTCGCTTCCAGCGGAGTCTTGCGGCCTTCATAAGGTCATCGGTCCACTTTGTTGGCCTTCCAACGCTACGTCTTCGGGTACGCGGTCGCCGCTCGAGAACCTTTCGGCCTCATCCGCCATCTGTTCTGCGAGCAATATGCCCTGCTCACTGCCACTTAAGTTTGACAATTCTTCGGGCTATGTCGCTTGCCTTGATTCTCCTGCGGATCTCTTCATTTCTGATTCGGTCACGTAGGGAAACTCCAGGCATAGCCCTCCATTGCCCCATTGCTCTTTGGGTGACTTTTAGGACAATCCCTTCCATTTATGGTTTTACTTATTGTCTGTACTTACTTTTGGTGTAATAACGGGTTTCACAGTCAGAGAAACGCTTCTAATATCAACCAAACAAGAGCCCCGAAAACCTTTCTAAACTCTATCAAAAGTCTTTTAAAATTATTTCAATGAACCAATGAAATTAATTCACGGTTAGTCAAGGAGCCCGCTAAAGAAAGTTTTCCGCCAAGTCAAACAAGACTGGCGGAATAAATAGTGAAGAGGCAATAAGTTTCTACTCAAGTGCCACTGGCGCCACCTGGCCTTAGAGTTTTTAATATATTTCTTATCTCTAGTAGCGCCTCGTGTTCCAGTTGAGTCGATACTGTATTAATTGCAGTACAATGAAATGAGTTCTAGTCTAAGTAGTTAGTAGTTGGAGACATATTGGTCTGGAAATTATTGACGGATTTCGTTGGAGATATTAACTTTGTTTTTACGTTTGTAATTTGTTCTATAGATTACTTTTGTAGCAGTTTATTGTCAATAAACCTGGACCGTAACTGCGTAAAACACTTTAGATCACAATCTGAATACTTTTGAAGGATTAATCCATTGCTTCATATGCTCGAAAACAATCTATACAACAACGTACAAACACCGGCCAAGTGCGAGTCGGACTCGCGTACCGAGGGTTCCGTAAAAACCTATTGTATACTACTTAACTTTTTATATATTAAAAATATTTTATCATATGATGTAACAAAAAAAATATGCTTTTCGCAATTTTTCCTTTATCTGTGCTATAAGACGTTGCTTCGTACCAAATTTCAAGATTCTGAGTTCACGGGAAGTACCCTGTAGGTTAAGCCGTTTTACAAACGGCTGTATCTTTTGATTGCGTTGGCTTAGAAGTTTGATTTTTTCACAGCTCTAAGGGACAGTAGACCTGAGTATTTGATATGAATTTCACCTTGATACATTTATTGACAGACAGACAGACGGACAACAAAGTGATCGTTTATTCGATTGATTCGTTTTTTCCTTTTGTGGTACGGAACCCTAAAAACTGCAATGGGTGTTCTTAAACTTTCAAAATGACTTTTTTTTGCAATATTTGGCAGTTGTTTCAGAAGGACCAAATCATGTAACGACTTTAACACAGTATGACGTAATAAAAAACAGATTCTGTTTGGGAGCATTCCTTCTTCTCATGACCAATGCTTAAGGCATGTTGCTACAGGGTGACAAGGACATTGACGCGCAAACAGAAAATAAGAATTCAGCAAATGGTTGTCATAGAAAAGTGCAATACATACGTCGTCAAAATGTCATCATCATCTTCATCATTTCAGCCGAAAGACTGCTGGACCCAAAAGCTTCCTCCAAAAGGGGAGGTTTTGCCATAATCGCCACGCTTGGCAGGCGGGTTGGCGATCGCAGTATGGTGGGTAAAATGCACAGAGATCGCTGCTGTCCATTCTCCAGTAAGTCCCTTAGTCGCCTTCTACGAAACCCACAGGAAGAAATGGGATGGTGCTATTCTTTTACGTCCGGCACCACACGGGACAAAATGTAAAGAACAGAAATCATTAACTGCCTAGCCTTTTCCCAACTATGTAAGGGTCGGCTTCCAGTCTAACCGGATACAGTTGAATTCCAGTATTTTAAATGGAGCGACTGCCTATCTGACCTCCACAACCCAATTACTGGGTAACACAATACCCCTTGATAAGATTGGTTATCAAACTTTCGAGCTTCTGACGACCCGTAACGACTGTCAAAGATCAACGCATGACAGCCGGGACCAACAGCTTAACGGTCTTTCCAAAGCATGGAGCGGTGTTGGTGGGTTGTATGTATGGAACAGTTTTTTTGTTAATTATCGACGAAAAATTTCAGCAACCTCAGGGGGTTCAGAAACATAATACTGAATCCATGGTAACAGATTTTGCGTCGAAATCATCAAATAACTTCTCCCACTCTGGTTGGAGCAGAAGGACGTGTCAGACTTTTGCTGACTAAACCCACCTGTGTTCCTTCAGTTGCCTATGTGCTAGGGGCCACGGTATCTCTTTCCAACAACCCGCACCCCTGGCAGGCATCGGCCCTTGCGGACCCCTCCAGTTGTTGCTGATATCTCTTTGAGGCGCGAGTGGAACACAACGCGCCGTCGACTCGAACTTGGTCCTTACCGGACAGCGAGCTACCCATTAGATACTTGCAATCCGGAAGCGCCTATGGTGACCGGGAATCGGCCTGGGATTCCTCAGGAGCTCAGGGCGTCTCTTGCGGCTGAGCAGCATCCCTGACGATTCAACTCCAGCGGTGTTTAAGCAGCTCACAACTCTGTTTACAACTCTATATCACTACAAGTACTACAGTAACATACCGAATGCTCGCGGTGTGCTGCTTGCAGAGCAGTACCCATCATCTCTGACACTTCGTCCGCCAGGCGTGCCACTAGCGCCGCGGCTCAACAGCGCAGGGTTAGCGCGCTGTTCCTCATAAGATGGCGCCGTATGAGTCACTACGCCAGCGCCGCTGAGCGTGGCCTGTCGGGAAATAAAGCATTTGTAAGTACAAATTAAATTGGAAAATTATTTAGAGATTTTTCAGGGTTCATACATTTTGATAAAAAAAGGGGGGGAAAATGATCTTGTCGTTTTTTTCGTCAGTTAGCAATACCAATTGCACATGCTAAATACAGGATAAGTTTTTAACCAGTGCGCAAACTGTAACCATGAACTCAGCATATCATTCTAGAACCCCCAGCAGCAGTTTCATAGAAAAGTGCAATACCTACGCGGTCAAAATGTATGGAAGAGCCGATTCTTTTTTGGATAACCGACAACAAAAAATCTGCGCCGGGGGGTCTAGAACGATATGCTGAATACATGGTTTCAGTTTGCGCACTGGTTCAAAACTTATCCTGTATATTTTCAGGCATGTAACATTTTCTTATTTGACGGTGTGCTATTTCGGATTTTGTCATAACGAAAAACAATCAAAATCGGGTTGTGTCACAGAGTAATGAAAGAAGGGTTGTCTCTTTGCCTACCTATCCATACTAGTAATAATAAAGCTAAACAGTTTGTTTGTTTGAACGCTCTAATCTCTGGAAACGTGTATCGGATTTGAACAATTCTTTTTGTAATTTGTAGACCAATTCTTGAGAAAGATTATAGTTTTGTTTTAGTTTTTATAGTTTTTTAGCTCTTCAAAGCCGAGCAAAGACAAGAAAAGTCAAAAAGATCGCTACGCGAAAACGAAGTCACAGCGCGTTCGGGCGTTGCGATGTGACGGGGTGGGACACGGAAACAAAAAGGGATTATTGACAGCTAAACAAAGCAAGAGACAGAAGTAGAACGCGGAGAGAACTGACGAGCCGAAACCAACACAATTCAGATCATACATCAAAATGAACCAGCTTTTTTTTTTTTTTTTTTTTTGGGTGGGAAATCATCAAATAAGTTCTCCCGCTCTGGGTGGAGCAGGAGGGCGTGTCAGACTTTTACTGACTAAAACCCACCCGTGTTCCTTCATTAGCCCGTATGCCAGGGGCTGTGGTATCTCTTTCAAACGAACCCGCACCCCTGACAGGCATCGGCCCTTGCAGGCCCCATCATTTTTGTGCTGACATCTCTTTGAGGCGCGCGTGGAACACAACGCGCCGTCGACTTGGGCTTGGTCCTTACCGGACAGCGAGCTACCCATTACTCGCCGTCCGCAAGCCCATGCCTACGGTGGCCGGAAATCGGCCTGGGATTCTCGACGCCCAGGGCGTCTCCTTATCCTGCGGCGGCTAGGGTCGCGAGGGCGCATATGCTGCCTCTCCCTCACGTGCGCCGCCTCCCTCTTCGCGAGCATCACTGCTTCGCTGAAGGAGGTGACGGCTCCCCATGCCCTCTCGCTCCGTACCATGGCCTGGACCAGGGCCGGACGCGAGAGATCGCCGCCGCCGATCGCCTCCACGAGGACACGGCGGTGCTCCGCCCAAGCAGGGCAGACCGCCACCGTGTGCTCCACCGTGTCCTCAGGGCGATCTTCGCAGTGGAAACACCCGGGCGTTTCCTTCCGCCCTATCCGAAACAGGAACCTCCCGAAACAACCGTGTCCGGTGAGGACCTGCGTCAGGTGGAAGGTGAGGACGCCATGCCGCCTCTCAAACCACTCCTCAAAGAGGGGACTTACCGCCGCAATCGTGGCGTGCCCAAAAATGAACCAGCTAAGGTACATAAAACACCTAGGCTTCCTAGGACCTACCTCAAAAACAGCGATTACTCAACCAATTACGTAGGTTGAGCAGTTGAGCTCAATATAGTCGCCCCCGCTAAGTTGAGTAACAGCGTGATTAACCTTTAAAGTTTACCGACAATCAACTTACTGCGGTGGACTTGTAACTTGACAGGTTTCGGTTATTATAACATAGCCATCGGAACTAACTTCTGGTATGGATATTGGGTTAAAGGTTGCTCGATAAATATAGAATTCGCTGAATAATCATGATCGCAAATTTTCGGGATGAAAATAGAAAATTATTGTCTAATCATATTCAAACAAAATACATCTATATACTCGTAGGTACTAATAATAAAGAGGGAAGATTTGATTGTTTGTTTGCATTGAATAGGCTCCGAAACTACGGTACCGATTTAAAAAAAAACTTTCACTGTTGTAAAGCTACACTATCCCCGGGGGACAAAGGCTATATTTTATTCCCGTATTCCCATGGGAACGGAAACTATGCGGGTGAAACCGCGGCTCGTTGCTAGTTGTTCATAAAATGGTTAATGAACTAGCAGTTTTAAAATAATATTAATAAAATGTATTAAAAAGGGGAAAGGAATCGCAGGGCATCATGTGTATTGTATTTTTTTTTTTACCTTTAACCATTGTGTGGTAAATAAAATAAAAAATCTTTACAAAGAAAAACCAACCAAATTAAAAAAAAAACAGTACTAAGTCAACAAAAAACTTTAATTTTGGAAATCGGTGTCGGCTTCCGAAATTAAAGTTATCGTCCACTTTATCTAAGCGGTTTTTTTGGAACACGGTTTTCTTCACTTTGTATAAAAATTAAATTAAAAATTTAAAAAACCCCCGACCCAAACAAAAACTCTAAAAAGTAAAAAATAATATTTATAGGCCTTTTAATTTGAACGTAATATTTTGATCAGGGCATTGTCAAGTCGGGGGACGGCTAGGCCTCTGTTTGGCGTTTTCATTGACCGTCCCCCGACTTGACAATGCCCTGATTAAAATATTACGTTCAAATTAAAAGGTCTATAAATATTATTTTTTACTTTTTAGAGTTTTTGTTTGGGTCGGGGGTTTTTTAAATTTTAAATTTAATTTTTATTTCTTGCTTTTTAAACTTAATGTCTCCCTTAAATCACCATTTATCTATAATCTATTCATTGAGACCTTTTCAATGAGCCCAAACACGATACTTCTGCTGTTTGTTGGTGAATAACTTGGGTTTCCTGGAAATTCCAGGTGTTGCTCCAGCATCAGTTCAAGGTATTTTTTTTCGTCTAATATCATTGAAGTAATAGAATCCCAAATTTTGAGTTGATCAGACCCATGGAAGAGGGTAAAATCCCTTTTTCAACCAGAAAAGAGCTGATTATCTTCAAACGGCTGAACCGATTTTGATGAAACATATCTAAGAACACTCCCGACTAATACACCTTTCAAACAAAAAAAACTAAATCAAAATCGGTTTATCCGTTCGGGAGCTACGTTGCCTCAGACAGACAGACACACACACACACACACACACACACACACAGACACGTCAAACTTATAACACCCCGTCGTTTTTGCGTCGGGGGTTAATAAATGGTACCTACCAATTTGTATACCACTACTTGCTATGTAACATCATCAAGATGTTCTTATACTTCTTGTCACTGTTGTGATATACAAGTGGATTAAAAACATATTATCGAAGCTAAAGCAAAACTAACCAAGCAAAGTTAATAAAAAACATATGGGACCCCTGAGGCATACCCTATCCATTAAAAATAAGTTTCGAAACCGATCTACAATTACCAGAGATAAAGCGGAACATACCTACATGCAAAAAAAAAAAACATATAGACAAATTAACCTCTTCCTTCTTGAAGTCGGTTAAAAAATATAATAACCAAATAGTGCGGTATTACGTGACTGCAATTAGAGCTTTGTGATCCATAAATGTGTCGGATATGGTAATTTTGACCTTTAGAAGCACAGTTCAAAAGTCTTATATGTGTACTTTTATCTGCCACTAATTTTGACATTAAGGAGGTTTGTTCTTCCAGCTTCATAAAGAGACAGTCTCGGTGTATTTGTTGGTCAAGTCTTGGTGTATTTCTTGGTAAACACCATCCCCACTCAGTGGTGAATTTTCAGGTCTATTAGGGTGTTTAAATAATCATTTATCCATTCTTGTCACGCAACCGGTACATGCAGTTATGTTGCTTAAAATAAAATGTTTAAATTCAGATATCAAGATACATTAGCACCATGTTTTTTGATATCTACTCTACACAATATTAAGATTACAAAACTGGAAATCAAAAATAAAATGAAAATATAAATGGAAATGAAAATAAAAATTTCAATGAAAATTATAATTTGAAGACTGGTTTAACAAGGGACCTCCAAAGCGGGGATGACAGCCTATCAGCCACAGTCTTCAAGATAGCTTAACGCTCTAAATAAATACCTATGGTAATTGACTTCCCAAGGGCTTTTCGGCAAAGGTCTTTACTTCTACTATGTGCTTTAATAGAAGATACTCACCACGGTGGACACCTTGTCGTGGTACTCTCGTTCATAGCCGGTAGGGCGCGTCCGCGTCTGGTCAGACTTGTGCACCGTTGCGTCACATGTCTCATGCTCCTAAACAAGTTCATCATCATCATCATTTCAGCCAAAAGACGTCCACTGCTGGACATAGGCCTCCCCCAAAAAGGGGGGTTTGCCATAATCGCTACGCTTGGCAGGCGGGTTGGCGATCGCAGTATGGTGTTAAAATGTATAGAGAACGCTACTGCCCGTTCTCTAGTAAGTCTCTTAGTCGTCTTCTACGACACCATGGGAAGAAATGGGATGGTGCTATTCTTTTTCGTCAATACACGGAACACTAAAAAGCATTGCAAGCACGGAACACCTAAACTGTAATTCGCTCTAGATGTGATGTGGTTGGTAAATGTGAGAGCTATGATAGTCTAGTAGTTACGGTCGCGATTTAGGTTCAAACCCAGACGCGCTTTACTTTGAGTAAATTATTTCATCACCACTGCTCTCAAAATGGTGAAGGAAAACATCGTGAGGAAATCGGCATGTCTTAGAACCAAAAATACGAGATCATGTGACATCTGCCAACCCGCACCGGGCCCGCGTGGTGGATTACGATCGACTCCCTCTCACAGAAAGGAGGCCTGTGTCCCAGCTGTGGGAACATTATAGGCTGATTATGTGATGTGGTATGTGGTGTGTGTGTGTGTGTGTGTGATTGTGATTTGATTAAGGCTGCCCAATGTATTTTGAAGTTAGACCGTCATTTTGATGCCGTGTCAGCCGGCAGACCATCTAGTAAATAAAATTTGCCCCCAGTTATGGTAGATACCTAACTACTCAAATTAAACCAAACTCATAGCTTTTTAACTTCATAATCGAAAAAAAGCTTCCCTGATTCTTTTGAAGAGGTTTTCATGCCAACAACTTATCAATGTTTGGCGACGAATCTAAGGTCGATATATGATTAACTGTTCACACTGAAAGTACAAGGTTCAGAAGTGAGTTCATAAAATAAATACGCTTGTATAGAATAACGTGGATAATCTCAATGATCATAACTCTCTCTCACTCTCTCTTTGATTGTTTGTTATAATTGCTACATTTTTTTTTGTCACTGCTAGAGATGATCCGGTAAATACCTACCCAAAGGCAAAGTATTCAGGTAAATTTTAATTTGGGAAAATATCTGGTATTTACCCGAGTAAATTCCCTAACCTAGGGTGAATCTATTTAGTAACAGTAATGTTATTTTAAACAAGTGCAAATTTGAATTTACCCGAGAAATTACCAGGTAGAATCCGATATGTAATCACTACTGATTATATCCACTCTAGGAACATGTTTACCAACAACTTCTAACAAACGTTTACCTGTGCGTTTTGGGAGGAGGAGCCGCGTCGGGAGCCGCTGCTCGACGACCTGTTGCTGGCCTCTGCATACACAAACAAACAATACAAACGATTAGTGTTGATAGCTATGTTAACAAAGAAGTAAATAATGTCTAATTGGCACATGCCACAAGAACACAAAATATAGAAACTTTTTAATAAAAAAAAATTACAGTCTTACCAAGGGGTATCGTATTACCCAGTAACTGGGTTGTGGAGGTCAGATAGGCAGTCGCTCCATGTAAAATACTGGTATTCAGCTGCATCCGGTTAGACTGGAAGCCGACCCCAAAATAGTTGGGAAAAGGCTAGGCAGATGATGATGATGATGATGACCGCCGAAAAACCGAAAAGTAATAACATTTTTTTATTAAAAAGTTTTTATTTTATAATTTTTTGTGGCTATAATCTACTAATTACTACATGCTTAATTTTTGTTTACTTTTTGTAATACACAACTCAGTATTAAAATCTGTGAGTAAACAATCAATCATCCCCTGTTTTCTTTCCCTTAGGGTTGGAATTTTTCTTCGAAATTTATGTGGGATCAATTTCGGGGTATACCCTTTCCAATAAAAAAATTAGAATTATCAAAATCGGACGACTCTGGAAAAAGTTATGCGTGGTCATACATCGTATTGAGTAACCTCCTCCGTTTTTTCGTCGCTTAAAAAAGAACTTTTTAACAAAAAATCAAACCGCCGAAAAAAAATATGTCACCGCCTTCCGAACTTTCTTATTAAGGTTAATCAAAAAAGGTTTATTGTTTTTTTATTTTCAGTTTTTTCGGCGGTTTAATTTTTTGTTAAAAAATTTTTATTCATAATTTTTTGTGGCTATGTAGTCTACTAATTACTACATCCTTAATTTTTGATTACGTTTTGTAATGCACAACTCAGCATTAAAAAATCTGTGAGTCAACAATCAACCATCCCCTGTTTTCCTACCCTTAGGGTTGGAATTGCTTTCCAAATATATTAGGTCTTTACCTATGAAATTGCCGTTCTGCAGTACTGGCCATTTCAAATCAAAATAATTTTTGTTTGGCTAAGAATTCTAATTTCAAATTAATTTTATTTTAAAAACATGGATTTTTTTTTTTCTAAAAGTAGTCATTTCTTTATTGATTAGTGTTACATTTTCATCGCATTTCAATCTTTTTCGTCATCATGGATACGTTAAAAATTCGAGTAATTATGGAATATGAGTACCGTCGTGGCAGCAACGCGGCACAAGCGGCACGCAACATCAACGACGTTTACGGAGCTAACACTACAAACCAACGCACCACCTGTTATTGGTTTGCTCGCTTCCGTTCTGGAAATTTCGACCTGAAAAATGAACCTCGCGGTCGTCCGAAGACTTTGGTCGACAATGACGAATTAAAGGCGATTGTGGAAGCTGATGATACACAATCTACGGCTGAATTAGCAGCAGCTTTCGACGTTAGCGTTTTTTTTTTTTTTTGGGTGGGAAATCATCAAATGACTTCTCCTGCTGAGTAGAGCAGGAGGGCGTGTCAGACTTTTACTGACTAAAACCCACCCGTGTTCCCTCAGTAGCCCGTATGCCAGGGGCCGTGGTATCTCTTTCGAACAAACCCGCACCCCTGGCAGGCATCGGCCCTTGCGGACCCCACCGGTGGTTGCTGACATCTTTGACGGCGCGCGTGTGGAACACAACGCGCCGTCCCGTCTACCACTTTTCGGCCGCAGGGGATAGGGAGAGCGGCTGACGCTATACCGACACTCCTCTTCCCCTGCGGCCCCACCGCGTCCGCCATCAAACGGTGGCGGCCCCGTCCAGGCCACGGAAGGGAAGAGCGCTGCTCAGAAGCACCGGCACTCCTCCTCTACCGCAGCCCGTAACCCTCAGCCGCGATGCCTCCCATTCGACATCGCGGCCCACCTCAGTTGCGGTGCACCTCACCGCAACTTACTTTTTGGCCGCTACGTCGTCGGCTTTGAGGCAAAAGCCCTGACGAGCGGCCCCACCTTTGGGTTCCTCTTGGCTTCACCGTGGGTGGGAGACCACGGTTACTGAGCCCCCCGCAACGACAATGCGGGAACCCACTCGGGGGGGTTCGACGTTAGCGTCAAAACAATATTGGTCCATTTGCGTCAAATTGGCAAGGTAAAAAAAGCTTGACAAATGGGTGCCCCACGAACTCAATGATCGCTAGCGCGAAGTACGCGTCGAGACGTGCCTTGCACTGCTCAACAGACACACAAATGAAGGAATTTTGAACCGCATTGTTACCTGCGATGAAAAATGGATTCTGTTTGATAACCGTAAGCGCTCAGCAAGTTGGTTGGATCCTGGTTCAGCACCTAAACAATGCCCTAAACGAAAACTTACCCCTAGAAAAGTGATGGTCACTGTTTGGTGGTCTAGCGCCGGTGTGATTCATCACAGCTTCTTACCAAACGGGGTGAGCATTACTGCAGATGTGTACTGTGAAGAACTGAACACAATGATGGAGAAGCTGGCGCATCTCCAACCAGCATTGGTCAATCTCTCGTCTCCGCTGCTCCTGCACGACAACGCGCGACCTCATACTGCACAGCAGACGGTCTCCAAGTTGCAAGAACTGGGGTTGGAAGCTCTCCGTCATCCGCCCTACTCACCAGACCTTGCGCCTACAGACTACTACTTTTTCCAGAATTTGGATAACTTCTTGGCGGGAAAAAAATTTAATACCCGAGAGGCAGTACAAAATGCCTTTGAAGAATTTGTTGCCTCCCGTCCAGCTGATTTCTTTAAGAAGGGCATCAATAAACTGCCACTGCGATGGCAAAGATGCATTGATTGCATGGGTGATTACTTCGATTAATACAAATAAAAAATTCATGAAAAAAAATCGTTTAAATTTTTTCATACAAAACGGCAATTTCATAGGTAAAGACCAAATTATTAAAGACCATATGAGACCAACTTCGGGTATACCCTTTCCGATCAAAAAAGAATTATCAAATCGAACGACTCAGCAAAAAGATATGCGTGGTCATACATAAAAAAAATAAAAAAAATATACGCGTCGAATTGAGTAACCTCCTCTGTTTTTTCGTAAAAATAAAACTTCCTCTTTTTTTGAAGTCGGTAAAAAAGACCTGACTCTCGGCCTAGTTTGAATGACTTATGGTTTGATTATAAAACAAAATATGTACAGTTTAATCACGATATTTCCCAAGTTAGTACAGTCACGAGCAATAATATGTATACGCTTACCAACTTTTAAAAGTGATTTTCTCCACTTTTACTCATTGTAATCTTATTTTATTATGAAAATAATATTTTGGAACCCATACTATACAGAAATACCCAAGTTATCTCAAGGTTGCAATCGCTATTTTAAAGAAAATCGCTTTTGAAATTGGCGATGTGTATACATATTAATGCTCGTGACTGTACAAGCGAAAAAAAATTCAATCAATTTTTTTTTACCCGTAGTTTAATGACATATATTTATAGAGCATGGTCCTAAAAGGGCTTTTTGAAGAACTTCTCGAAAGATCGATTCTTAATCGAGTGTCTGTAAACATACATAATCACCTGCTTTTGCCAGCGGCATCACTCGCGCGGAACTGTGATCCCCTTAGGGGTAGAATTTCGAAAAATCCTTCCTTATTCCTTGTTAAAATTATAAAGGGAACCTCCGAGAAAAATTTCTGCTTTCTAGGTCCAAGGGTTTGGGCTGGGCGTTGCTGAGTCAGTCAGTCAGGAGTTTTCTTTTTATTTATATAGATTTTTTTTCGATGATTCAGATATCCTTAGTTGTGTTAGTAAGTACTTAAGAGCTAAGTTAGAAACATTACAATACAAAGAAATACACGACATCAGTTAGACACGTGGAGTGCAATCCAGTGTCTAATAAAAGGACCGTCTAACCGGTCTGCTATACTGCGAAGATCGCCCTGAGGACACGGTGGAGCACACGGTGGCGGTCTGCCCGGCTTGGGTGGAGCACCGCCGTGTCCTCGTGGAGGCGATCGGCGGCGGCGATCTCTCGCGTCCGGCCCTGGTCCAGGCCATGGTATGGAGCGAGAGGGCATGGGTAGCCGTCACCTCCTTCAGCGAAGCAGTGATGCTCGCGAAGAAGGAGGCGGCGCACGTGAGGGAGAGGCAGTTTATGCGCCCTCGCGACCCTAGCCGCCGCAGGATACGGAGACGCCCTGGGCGTCGGGAATCCCAGGCCTATTTCCGGCCACCGTAGGCATGGGCTTGCGGACGGCGAGTAATGGGTAGCTCGCTGTCCGGTAAGGACCAAGACTAAGTCGACGGCGCGTTGTGTTCAACGCGCGCATCAAAGAGATGTCAGCACAAAATTATGGGGCCCACAAGGGCCGATGCCTGCCAGGGGTGCGGGTTTGTTCGAAAGAGATACCACAGCCCCTGGCATACGGGCTACTGAGGGAACACGGGTGGGTTTTAGTCAGTAAACGTCTGACACGCCCTCCTGCTCCACCCAGAGCGGGAGAAGTTATTTGATGATTACCCACACAACAAAAAAAAAAAAAAAACCCGGTCTGCTATTATTATCAGAATGCTTTTGGAGCTTGCTCGGATACGGTGCAATATGGAGGCCGCTCGCTTTCTCGTGATGGCATGAATGCCATCAATCCGAGCCTCCGTAAACATGCCAGACGCACTACAGCATCTCGGCAGCCCCAACAACATCCTAAAAGAATTATTATATTGTATACGGTTGTAAATCCGGTTAACCCTCTACAGAATTCTACACGTCGGCAATTTTGCATTAATTACGAAATTAAAACAATTAAGAACACACCGATGAAAAAACGAATGGTAACAAGCACCCTATCTCAACACGAAATTCATCAACATCTGCCCAGACTTTTCCCGACTATGTTCGAGTCAGCCACCGAATGCAGCTGAGTACCAGTATTCTACAAGGAGCAATTGCCTATCTGACCTCCACAACCCGGTTACTAGGTAATACGGTACCCGTTAGTAACACTCTTTGTCAGAGTTTCGGGTTTCTGACGACGCGTAACGATTTTCAAAAGATCTATGAATGATAGCCGAGACCAACGTCTTAACATGCATTCCGAGGCACGGTGGGGTTTTGGTATATAAAGGTCAATCTATTCATACACGAAATATCTGAAAGGGTTATTGTACTCATCATTATGAACAACTTTAATATGGGACTAAACCAAGAAATCATCTGTTCCCTACATTTTGACGTGTTATGCGGACATAAATGTAGGCAACAGCTGATTTTCTTTTTTCACTATTTCACGTTTGGTGCCATAGTAAAAGTTTTTCATAATGATGAGTACAATAACCCCTTCGGATATTTCGTGTATGAATAGATAAACCTTATATAAAGTTGGTCAACTATCTGCGGGCAAGCGTAGTTTTACCTGAACTTTTACCTGATCGATATATCCTGTTATTACTTAGCCATAAGACCCTCAATACAGAATAATGGTACCATAATAGAAGCTCAATTATTAGGAAAAACTTTGTAGTGGTTGCTATAGAGTTTGGCAATTTAGCGCCTAAACAAATACTCGCGTGTATGCAACGCGAACGTGATGTTCTTATTGGAACATCGTGCATCGATTGATGACTTTTCAAGGAAAACAGTATCAATAGATTCTCAGATACATCTAGCTCCCAAGGGTACCTACTAGTTATTAATATTCCTGCAGGTTAAGCATGACGCCTTCTTTTTCTACGAAGAATAGACAATGCTTTTTCTGTGCAAGTCACATTTCGTTTCTCGATTTTTGACATCGCACCGTAGAAGATATCCGTCTACAATCTGTAATTTTGTCTTTCGTTTCTAACGATCTTTGTCTAGGTCCTTTTAGGTAGCACGAGCATCGATATGTCGACGGAAGAATAGACATGACTATTAACTACATGATGTACAATAGGAGAAGATAACTACGTTTTTCTATGAATTAATCACAGTTATACGTTCTAAACAAATCATGATTTTGTAGATAATCGTATGTACTTTGGGGCCGTCGAGTAGAAAGTTTGTTGTCAGTGTGATTTTCATAGTTTGGGAAGAAATATTCTTCTGAAATAGTATTCATTTGTAAGGACCTAGACTAAGATCGTTAGAAACGAAAGATAAAATAACAGATTGTAGAACGATATCCATGGTGCGATGTCAAAAATGGAGAAACGAAATGTCACTTTGTATTGTAAAAAAAAAACTGTCTATTCTTTTTAGAAATAGATCTCTCTCTCTGTAGTCGGTCCCTCATATCTGAGGATCGTGGTCAGCTTCGGAGTTGCACCTGGAGCGGATGATCCGCCTCCACCGGTTTCTGTCCAGCGCATCCCTCACCACCGTGTAGAATTTAGAGGACGATGATTCCTTCACCTGATCGGTCCATCGTGTTGGTGATCGACCGCGCGATCGTTTGCCTTCGGTAGAAATAGATAATTTCATGCTAAGCCTGCTGGAAATTAAAGGACCAGCAGGCGTAGACAAAACACATTTCTGTTAGCTTTCACGCCAAACGCTACGCCATAATGTATGAGAATGACATTACCTACGGAAAGGTTACGTCGTTTCCTTTCCGCAGGGAATTTCTTCCCATACATTCCGGCGTAGCGTTTGGCATGAACGCTAACAGAAATGTGTTTTGTCTCTAGGCCCAGAAACTCATGCTTAGCCGTAGTGCTTAGATCGACGAGACGAACAACTACACTAGACAAACGTATTATTTACTAGCTTCTACTCGCAGCTTCGCCCGAGTGGAAGTCGGAAATTATCCCGCGGGAACGTACTACCGGGATAAAAAGTACCCTATGTGTTAATCTAGGTTATAATCTATCTGTTTGCCAAATTTCATTCGAATCCATTTAGTAGTTTTTGCGTGAGACAGTAACAAACATCCATACATACAAAATTTCACGTCTATAATATTAGTATGGATATAGCAGCCATGCGAACGTTTACAAAATCTGTCAGTTGCAGCGACTCGTCCTTGACATCACTTGTTGTCGAAAGTTCGCACTGAAAAGTTTTGTTCGAAATCATTAAATAAAACAAACGGAACTCGCAGAAAGTATTTATATCCGTGAACATTTATCAACTTCGTAATTACTTAAATAAGTTCATATTTATTCTAAAAAGGAAAAAAGTAAAAATAATTGGCCGTGAAACATATCTTCCTATATCATACCTAATATACTAAAATTTTAAACAAATACAAAGCCTATTGAAACAGTCCAGCAGGCCTAGAAAAAAACAAATTTCTGTTAGCGTTCACGCCAAACGTTACACCAAAATGTATGGGAAAGACATTACCTGCGGAAAGGTTACGTCGTATTCTTTCCGCAGGTAATGTCATTCCCATACATTTTGGCGCTACGCTAACAGAACAGTTATTTATGATACTAGTGCGGTAAGTTGGTTTTTACAAACGAGTAGACGAATGTAAGCCCGAGACGAAGTCGAGGGCTTACTATAGTCACGAGTTTGTAAATACCAATTTCTGCACGTGTGTCATACAATGTTTTTCAACACATTTGCGAGAAAACAGTCCAATATGTAATAGTCTTCCATGCTATAAAATTATTGTAAATCATTAAATAGCGCTCTCGCGATTTTGGCGGCAAGAGACCGTTTTCTGCAATTTGTTCCTCATTTAAAATATCAGGTAGAGTAGATTCCATATTAATATCAGATTCCTCGCTTGAACTCATATTATTAGGTTTTTTTATCAGTGGAAAAGTCGCGACAGTCTTTGACGTTTCTAATATGAAAATGGCGCGAATTTGCAAATGGCGCCACATGCACGTGGTGAAAATTAGAACTAAATCTTTCGTCTCATTTACTCTTTAGTATTAAAGTGAGACAAATGTATTTAGCAAAAGCGATTCCAATGAGGTTCGATCAGTCAGGTTATTTATCCTCGTAATATGAAACTCCTTGGTGGAATTCTTATAATGTTTTTCAACACATTTGCGAGAAAACAGTACAATATTTAATTAAACAAACCTATACATCATTAAATGGCGCTCTCCAATTTTGGCGGCTAGAGACCGTTTCCTGCAATTTGCGCCTCATTCAAAATATCAGGTGGAGTAGATTCCATATTAATATCAGTTTCCTCGCTTGAACTCATAATAAAAGTTTGTTTATAAATATCAGTCGGAAACTCGCAACAATCTTTGACGTTTCTAATATGAAAATGGCGCGAATTTACAAATGGCGCCACATGCCCGTGGTGAAAATTAGAACTACATCTTTCATCTCATTTACTCTTTATTATTAAGTGAGACAAACGTATTGAGCAAAATCGTTTCCAAGGAGGTTCGATCAGTCAGCTTATTTATTCTCGTAATGTGAAACTCCTTGGACGAAATTCTTATAATATTTTATGGAAATTAAAAAAAAAACCGTAAAGAATACGCACGGTGCCATACAACGAGGTATGCGGTAAAATAAGTACTTAGGTGAGAGTACCTATTTTACCGCACGTTCCGTTGTATTAGTGCGTAATTTTTAACTTTCGAACCATGTATACAGGCTTCGTAAATGCAGTTTTTGAGCAAATGTGTTGAAAATGTATTTTGTCTCTAGGCCCTGGCAATCTCAAGTTCGACTACATTCTTTAAGTATCTTCAGCAACTGACTTTTTTCGAATCGTCAAAAGGGAGCCTTCTTCTTGTCAAAAAAATGACAAAAACGATAGTTGATGACTGTGTAGTTGTATAAATTTAGAAAAAAAAGACTGTAACTGCGAATGACAATACAAAGTTTAAGCAACTAGGTATATTTGCCCCCAGCAAAAGATCTTTGCAAAGCTATTATGAGCAAAGATGCTTTAAGATCAATGATAATTGTATTTTAATTGCATTCGGTTTAAAATATTTTATTTCGGTTAATTCATGTACTCCGTGATTTTCAGAGAGAAAACTTCATTTCGAAGATTATTAACGCTACGGCTAAGCATTGCAGAGGTGCTTGAAAAAATTAAGCCTCATTATTTTAAACTTGGTTCTTGAACTTCGCCTCAATTTTAAGACTAGTTTTATTCTGCAAGGTGAAAGTTGAGTATGAAAAGTTTACTTTATTTTCAATGTATTGTCTAGCATGTTTCATTTAAGAAACCCAATCACATGTCTAGAGTAATTAGCAAACAACCATTACCTACCTAGTTGGTCAAATATGGCACCTGTCCCGACATTGCGCTAATAGAACTAGCAAATAAAAACGAGTTGACGAGCCACGAGTAGCAATGTGCGACAGCGACGAGCGATTACTCGCTTGTATGCGTATGTACCAAGCGTGAATCTCTTCAAGTGTTCACCCCGCCAAGCAAGCGTCGCTTAGCTAGCATTCTCTTTGATAGCTCTTGTCGCAGCTACAAACGAGTACTCGCCGGCGGTGTTAATTAACATTAAGCGATCAACTATTATTAAAAACTAGCGATCCACCCCGGCTTTGCATGATATTACAGTTTCGGAGGTCGTATAACTATAGAATGTTTTCCCGCGGCGTGGGTCGCAACGGGGCATGCCGGCCGACCGCTCGTTTCGCTGCGAGCGATAAATAATTTTATATCTGTGATATCTTCTAAGATTTTCAGTTTTATGATATACTGTTAAGGGCAATTTTGATCTACATTATATGCACAACGTATTAGATAAGGCTGAATACTGTAGTGTTTAAACAGGATTCTTAAATAACCCATTATTGTTTAGCAATATGTAAAATATAAAAATGGAAACTGTGGATTGTATGGTTCCCTAAGACAAAATATTACAACGCGGACATTTCTGAAGACATTTAAAAGATTTACCATTCCGTAGTACATTCATCATAATATCATTAATTTTGTACTAAGTATTTAGAGATAGAGATTAGAGAAGAGAAGTATCTCTTTTACTTACATGAGAGATACAATCTTTTATACGTTATTTGAGCATGAAAAACCTTCATCGGTGGGACAGGTGCTTTAGTCAATATGGTATTGTACCTATAATTCCTATGTAACCTAGGGGGAATACGTACAAAATGACATACGGACAAAATGACACACCGGGCTTTTTAGAAATTGTTGGGCTATAATGCTGCAGTTGTCATAACATTACGTGACGCCGGCGATGGTCGCAAGCCTGTGAAGATTTTAGCGTCATTGACTCGGTCAGAACGGTGTAACTGGTACGAACGCATTTTGTGTGAGTAAAAGCTTGATGTTTTTGATGGATTTGGTCTCGGCTTTGGTCAGATTTACGTGTTTTTTTTTTTACATCTCTTGCTATCAAATCAAAAAAAAATTGAATTAATTTTTTCGAATTTCATTACTTAGAAGTATTTAATTTATAAATCTTGTGTTTATAGAATTTATGATTTTGTTAATTAATTCATAACCTGTGGGGCAAAATGACATTCTTACATTCGGGGCAAAACGACATATCTTTTTTCGATGATGAGCCTTTCGATGATGGCTCAGACTACGAAAATAATCGTTAGAAGCAGCCAGGAAAAAGGTGAATACAGGTACAGAAGACTCGTTACGATGAGCACTCAAATGCAGAAGATTTCCAGCTGCATCATGATGACTGCGTGTGCATTTACTAACGACATCTTTTCTCGTTCCATGCCAGACGAGTGCTGACTACGGTACCACAAATGTTCTCTTTGGGCACATATATCATGTACTGATGTATGTATGATGTGTAACTATGTTAATTTAAAATATATTACTAAAAATCAAAACCGTATGTCATTTCGGACGTATGTACTTCCCCTACTACTTTGTATGTTTGGATATTTGTTACAGTTACTCAATCACACACGAACGGCGTAACGTATTTGGATGTTTGGCAAACAGACCTTTCATAATCTGATTAAACAAATACTTTTTATACTAGAAGGACGTTCCCGTGGGATAATTTCCGCCATACATGTGGGCGAAGCCGCGGACATAAGCTAGTAAAATAATGAAATGCAGCCGCAGTGGAATATAATTCGTATGAACTTAATGACAAATGTGCTGTGTAAATAAAATGAAAATAAAACGGATATTGATGCCGCAAACGACGGCGCGGCGCACGGATTGTAATTAATATACGCTTTGGACACATTGGTAAATATAACTACTGTTGATTGAATGCGCGGTATGATTTATTTTTAATTAAAGTTAATTTTTCATGGATTTCGTACTGACCCGTCCCAACTAAAC
The DNA here is from genome assembly GCA_949987655.1 of Polymixis flavicincta. NCBI lineage: Eukaryota > Metazoa > Arthropoda > Insecta > Lepidoptera > Noctuidae > Polymixis > Polymixis flavicincta. The sequence continues at coordinate 13,170,988 of OX465188.1, read as the reverse complement.
GGCCAAAACCGATCCTAGCGGTTTCTAAAAGTGACAAGTGGCGTTCCAAAAATAACTATACATTATCCATTTTCATAATTCTTAAGCTTTTCTGTATAAATCGACAAAGTAATTCAAGGTATGGATTTTAAATAGAGAAACGGCGAAAAAATCACAGGCTATCAAAAAAATCGTCCATATCGCTGTCAATGGAAAAACTGCCTAAAACGCTGGCAACATTACCACGTTGTATGGCGATGCTGATTCTTTGGCCAACAATAGGCCAGCCCGCTGGTCACGTGAAGAGTCGACCACACTCGAACCTCATGGCCCTGTTTCAAACCCAAACGGCTCGAATATACATAGTGCAAAAGAATAAACGCTAAAATTGAAAATAGTTTGTTCCTAATTGACTACTAAATCGATTTCAGTCATTTTTAATAAAAGTTTTTTTTAAACATGCATTTTGCCATACGTACCTATTCACGATACAGACAAAGAAAATTCAGTCTTGATTTAGGGCAATAAGACTCAATTTTAAATGCATAAAGTAATGCTTGGATCAACATATTTTTCTTAATAATAACAATACGCTTTAAAAAAAAGTTTTGGGGAGTAAGAGGTCTTGCATTGATTATGTTAAACGTTGTATAGCTCCCAATAAAATTGGAATATTTTTGCCGTTTGAGGTTATCAGCCTAATTTGAATAATTTTGATTTAAAGTCAAAATAAAAAAAAAAATATTCAAACTAGGTTGAGAGTCAGCTCTTTTTGAAAGTCAAAAATTACATAAGACAGTCCCCCCAAATCGCCCACCCTTCACCACTTCCTAGCGCTTTAGCTGGGAAGAAGAAGTGACGCAACAAACTCCCCAGTAGCACAGCTGTCTGTTAAGTTAAAATAATTCTACACAATAGTAGGTAATTAACATTACGAAACACAAAAAACATTAAATTTGCCATATGTCAGCTAGCACACGCCAATATACCAACATCATCATCATCTGCCTAGCCTTTTCCCAACTATGTTGGGGTCGGCTTCCAATATACCAACAAAACATTGAAAACTATAGTTACTCAAGTAGAAAGAAATAATAATAAATAAAATAAAAACGTAAACAGAACTTGTAATATAAATAAAAGCCTCCAGGCATAAGGGCGTGCCCGCTTACATATGCAATTCTGCAATACGTAAATATACCAATAACTTGGAGTAACAAAAGATAAACTAGGACCTTTGGAATAAAATTAACAATAAGTTAATATAATTTTATTAATAATAACAAAACCATGGTCAGCAAGACGACCAGTCACCAAAAGCAGTACCCGTTTTTTTTTTGGGTACTTCTTCCCCCCCACTCGGGGGGGGAAGCAGTACCCGTTCAGTAGCATAACGCAAAGATCAGCCAGTACCCCCTCGCCATATTTGAGGGAAGGAGGCAACCCGATCCCCGACGCTACTGCAAACAGTGACGTCTAAGGGAGCATGACGAAGTAGTGTTGTGACTCACCGCGACTGTTATCTCGCAGCTCTCCTGCGCCGACGCTGTTCCCCAGCCCGGGCATGCCCGCCATGCCGCCCGCTACGCTACCCGCTCCTTCATGTCATCGTCTGAAACAACAACATATATTATTAGGTTTATTCAAAATTTCATGTAGAACAATTGTCTAGGCTGGGGGAGGCCTATGTCCAGCAGTGGACGTCTTTCGGCTGAAATGATCATGATGATGATGAATTACCTAGATACTAGCTATTGTCAACGGCTTCGCCCGCTTTGAGGTCGGAAATTATACCACGGGAACCTACTGCCAGGATAAAAATATTCAAGTTATAAACTATATGTTTGCCAAATTTCGTCTAAATCGGTTCAGTCATTTTTGCGCCGATCCGGAACATCCATAAACGGAAAACGAGCTAGGGTTCATAGATAAAAACTTTCACATTGATATTATTAGTAGGAAGTAGTAGGATCTCAAAAATATAATCAGAAAAAATGTACGAGTACATGTAACAAACGTATTTGTGCGCACGGCTACATAACAAACTATACATTTCCAGAAGGTATAAGCTGACCTCCCATTCTATGAAAAACCAATACAATGCTAGGTCAGCTAGAACTGGATACGCAAAGCCACATAAAGCAAAGACACAGCCACAAAAATCATTTATTCAAACTAGGCTGGTAGGCACTTTTTGAACATCAAAAATTACATAAGATAGTCCCCCAAAAACGCACGCCCTTCACCACTTCCTAGTGCTTTAGCTGGGAAGAAGAACCCAAGCAGCACACAGCTGTATAGCCACCGGACAACAGAATTTTTGAAAACTCATGGCTGTTATGCCGTTTGTACAAGGGCATTATATCCGGCTACACAGCTTCTATAATTCTAAGTTTGGCGCCAAATTAACCAGCCCTGAGCATTGTAGTAGCTTGTTAATAGCATTCCAGAGCATTGTAAGAGCATTACATGGGCTGGACAATAGCTTAGACAGCTGTCAAGATGCCACTATACTGCTAACCAGCTGAGAACTGGACGCTAGCTGCACAATGGTTTTCAGTTATTCTAACGAATGGTGAAAGCAGCGTCTTAGGGTTCTCTAATCTTGATAGAAAACCATTTCGGGCATTTTGTAATCAATTAATAATAGTGTACATATTTTTGTTATAGTGCCTGTAATAGATGCTTTGGCGCTTTAGAGCGTTTTACTTAATGGCACAAATACTAAATTCGCATACTTAATTATCTCTTACTTATGACGTAGTAGGTAAAGATGCTAATGTTATTGCTAATTAATTATTTTTGTTTTCAGAAAATAGAAATGTCGTTCAAAAAGAAAGAGGGAAAGAAAAATTATCATACCAAGTGCTTGGGAAAAGGATTGAGATGGCCTATTAAAAACGTCACTTCGAAATTGAATAAACTAGAATATTCAAAGCCTCATACAGATTGGAAAAAAAAATGCAATGCATAATGAAACGGTCATCCATTGCAACTTATAATAATGCATAAAAAGAATTAACTGAAATGTTGAACCATAGTAACACGTCTGGAGAAATAAATATATTAGACGAAATCGTTGACCACAACACATTTAGTACCTACATATTTAATAACGTTATCTCATGACGTTACTCAAAAGTGTTTTTTTAAATATTTGGTTCATTAGTTGGTTATTTAAACAGTATTCTGCTTAAATAACCAACTAATGGTTTAACATATAGAATTACCAAAGCCAAATATGGAGTATGTGACTGATAAAATTAAACGCAGTAAATGTATACCATTACTTTTATTTTTATTGACCATTCCTTACCCAACAGCTATTAATAAATAAAAACTTCTGAGTGCCACTGACACGTCTTTATTGTTTTGTAACGGTCAAACAATATTAAAATTTGTCTTCTCATAAAGACGTGGCGCTGAGGGCATGAAAATGTACGTACGTTTTATAAAAGCCCTTGCGGGTGAATCGCAGAAAAAAACATCTAATCATGACTGCTATGATCTTGCTAGTTGATAGAAGGATTCCGTCATTCAATAACTGTTTTATTTCTACTACAAAATCTTCTAGATAAATATCAAGATTCTTCGGTTTTCCGACACCATAATAAACGCCAATGATAAATGGTTGGCTATTTCAAAAACATTACACAAAATCGGCCAATCATTATTCTACACCTATTTAATCGCCGATTAAATAGGTGTGGAATAAAATTAGTAGTCAAGAACTAAAATTCACACCGACACCTCGACTTCTGGTGCAAAAATAGCACCTACTGTATTTTTTTTCTTTTCCTTTGCTTATATATCGAAAATGGTGTGTCCTATCGCAAAAATAATGAAAATGTCGACCCCCTTTATAAAGCCCGAAACACCTCTAAAACACAACATGTGGGTAATAATTTTTCATATTTTCCACGAAAATAGTGAAAATTCCATATAAATCACGTCGAGGCTGCCGCCCTTGCGCGCCGCTGGCTCTAAAAAAAATCACGGGGTAGGGCAAACAAGTACCACGTTGCGAAGCCAAAACATACCACGTGCGAGTCGCGATTGTCAAATTCGATTTTAGTTGTGTCAAAATTGTTTTTAAATTTGGAGATTTTTTTTTTTAGTTAAGATTCTCATAGTCAAAAGTAAGGAATTTGAGTTATAGTTTAATTAGTTTAGTTCGGTGTACAACAGAATTGGCACCAATGCCACTTACTTAAAACTATAGTTAGCGGATTGATTAGTACATTGTGCCAGTATTCACCACCCGATTCGATTATTTTATGGTAATTTTTCTACCTGTACCTATGTAGAATCGTTCTCGGATCTTTTTGTACAATATCTGGTACGAAAAGATCCGAGAACGATTCATTTCATTCATTCAAAAATCTTTAATTCACTATTATTAGTAATTCCATCAGTGCATCTTGAGCAATATTTCTCTTTATTGCCTATACAATATAATATTATCTCCCTCATGTCTGGGTTGATTCAAAACTTTCACACCCCCACCACTTCTACTTACAATCATTGTTTTAGAAAGGTCACCGACCGTATCCTTAAATTGTACGGAACTATGATCATTGGTAACAAAATCTATCTGATTAATTCGCGTTACGGGGTTATGACAAAATTGACGTTATCATAGCACTACTCACCTAAGTCTACTCTTCAATAATTCTAGAGGCTGTGAAATAGCTAATATTTACACTATAAGCTTTGGAATTAAAGTGGAGTAATACTACACTAATTTACAGCTCATGCAGTCGTTAAATGCTTTTAGCCAGCTAGTGTCAAGCTCATTGAGGAAACATTATAATATAATTATTTTACACCATAAGAGAATACCAATGGCATAATTAAATTCTCTAATACAGTTCAAAGCTTAGAAAGGGTGTTACTTTATCTCGTTAGCCAGCTGTTTACAAGCGTCGGTCTTCTTGACCTACTAGTAGCATTATACGTAGCCAAACGCTGGACAATGGTTCTTTCAAGTTCTACTAAAATGCATTTTGATGTTTTTTGTCCAATGTACAGCCATTAGTCAGCTGTGCTGTTTAACAGTGTAGAGATCACCCCCCATACAGCCCCAATAATCATCTTATCCATTAGTACAGCTACGTAAGAGCCATTGGCTGTTATATAGCTTGTTTATGGATGTAATCTTCGCTAATGTGCTGCTTGGGAAGTGGTGCAATAAACTCCCCAGCAGCACAGCTGTCTGATATGTTAAAAGAACTTGATTCTAAACAATGGTGGGTACGTTAACAACGTTACGAAACATAAAATTAAAATACTTCTAGATTTAATAGATCAATTCTAATTTAATTAAATGAAAACATTAGTTTTTCAGTAAAATTAAAAATAATCTTTAATAAAATGAACATAGGATCAAATAATATAGACAATGTGACGTCAAAAAGCTATTGTGTGACAAGTCACACAATGTCACATTTCGTTGACTCCCTCCCACCCCCTCAACGTGTGACGTAATTTATGAATGGCCCCAAACACCTAGATTTGAGATCGAATATCGAGAATGCTAAAGAAATATTCACATAGACCTTCAGGATTTTTTTTTCTAACTGATGATGAAAACTGCATCCATTAATCCGTTAAGTAATTTAGAAGAACAACGCAGTAACACAGCCAGACATGAAAAGCGACTTAACTTCATAGATAATCGTCGTCAAGGCTAAATTTCTGCCTACCTAGTAAACGGTAGTAACGGTAACGTCTTGAAGATCAAATAAGAAATAATTAATTATTTTAATTGGTTTCCCAAGCAAATACTTGTAGCTATAATTTGCATAAACTTCTAATATTTCTTAATGGCGCGTCGTAGCACCGTAGCGTCGTCGTAGCTTTTTGCTACGCAGCTACGACCGTAGCTCATTCGTAGAATAAGACTTCGTAGTTCTTTTTGAGAATGCTAATGATCGTATAGGCCTTAATTGAAGACATCTTTCTTTTTTCTTTTCTTTTTTTTTAAAACGTTGCCCCACATTAGGAATTGATCCTGTATTGTGGGTTAATTTACAAACATTTAAACTAACACACACAAACAGCCAGACCCGGAACAACTACTTGTAGATATTTGTTCCATGCGGGAATCGAACCCGCGACACGCATACACATCATACATCACATCGACATATTACCCATAGGGAAAAGATTAACGCGTTTGCATTTTCAGACAATGCATGGTTATGGTAAAATGATAACTTGACATATGTAAGTAAGTGTAAGGGAAAATGAAATTGGAACTCAGTATCTACTGCTACTATATATACAACTAGCAGCGCTCCGCGGTTTCACTCACGTAGTTCCCGCTCCCGTGGGAATACGGGGATAAAATATAGCCTGTGTCACCTGGGGATAGTGTAGCTTCCCAACAGTTAAAGAATTTCTCAAATCGGTTCAGTAGTTTCGTAGCCTATTCAATGCAAACAAACGATCAAATCTTTCCTCTTTATAATATTATTCGTATAGATATATACAGGATAAGATTTTATCCAGTGCGCAAATTGTAACCAAGAATTCAGCATATCATTCTAGACCGTAGTGCAGAAATATTTTGCCGGTTATACAAAAAAAATCTGCTGTTCCATACATTTTAACCGCGTAGGTATTGCACTTTTCTATGAAACAGCAGTTTTTTTTTTTAATAATTTTATAAATGTGAAACTTGGGATGTTTCTTAATCAATCACGCAAAAACGGCTGAACAGATTTGGATGAAATTTGGCACAGATAGATTATAATCTGGATTCAAACATTGGATATTTTTATCCGAATAGTACATCCCCGTGGGATAATTTCCGACTCCTACGCGGGCGAAGCCGCAGGCGGAAGCTAGTTGAAAATAAAAAAGAAACATTATTTTGAATTAAAAGAAGCTTTGATTTTGAACATGTACAAAACAGGAAGTGTAAGACCTATTAAAATGTCGTTACCCGTGTTAATTCAATTAAATGTAATGATATATTTACTCATGTATGACGTAGGGTTGAAGGTCCCTACGATGACAATTACGTCCCACTGCGAGCGAATCTACAGCTATGTGACAACCCTCGCATACTCTCACTTAGCCGAGTAATTAATTATGCTCACACCCTGTCGATTTGTAGGGCTGCAACTAGAGACATTGCAAAGTGGTTGTTTTTTTTAATTTGTGTTAGAAGATACATGAATCATAAGTTTATAACATGTTGAAATCTTGAAACGTGGTCGCTCACAATGGGCCTTATCAGAAGGCTAAAAGTCACCCAAAGAGCAATGGACAGAGCTTTGCTTGAAGTTGCCCTACGTGACCGAATCAGGAATGAACAGATCTGCAGGAGAACCAAGGTAACCGACACAGCCCGAAGAATTGCCAAACTTAAGTGGCAGTGGGCAGGGCACATTGCTCGCAGAACAGATGGCCGATGGGACCGGAAGGTTCTGGAGTGGCGACCGCGTACTGGAAGAGGTAGAGTTGGAAGACCTCCCACGAGGTGGACCGATAACTTTGTGAAAGCTGCAGGCATCCGCTGGATGCGGGAAGCACAGAACCTGTCCTGGCCACGGAACGTGTGGGAGGCTTATGTCCAGCAATGGAGTCTCTCGGCTGAAATGATGATGTTAAGGAACATCTTGAAAGCTCGTTGTACGTCTTTCTATCTACTTCGCTCTCATATAAATGTACCGTTGCATAACAATAGCTCATGCTGTGGTCAATATATTAGCGAAATGGTAGCAGGGTTGACTATATCCAAGGTGCGCTGGACGTTCATTTATTCGTCATCATTACTGCTGGATATAGACCTCCCAAGTAACGCCACGTCGACCGGTTTTGTGTTTCCCGCATCCAACTGATTCCTGGACCTTTCGGCCCCATCGACCATCTGTTCTATGAGCCACTTAATTTTGGCATTTCTTCGGGCTATGTTGCTTACCTTGGTTGTTCTGCGAATCTCTTCGTTCCTGATTCGATCACGTAGGGAAACTCTGAGCACAGCCCTCTCAGGCTGTATGACGAATAAAACATGATTCGCATTGAATGACTAAGTCACTAAACATCTTGCCTCTTGAATATAACGCTAGATACCTACCGATAAGTACTGTCCTTGCCTCACCTTGAGTCTACAGCTGGGATAGCTCCAGGCTAAGATCTATTTCAATCTACTAGAGATTGGAACTTAACTTGATTTCTGGAAAGGTTACGACGACGGTTGTTTGAAGTAAAGTATTAACAAAAAAACTGGACGATTTTGTAATCTATAAATGAATACGTGAAGCAAAATCTTGGTGATTGCAAGTGTGATATGCAAATACCCCACTGGTACTTATACAGCATGTGTCAAAAAGGTTTAGTCATAATTAAGAGTGTGGTGGCATGTGAGCCATCAAACTGAACAACTTCCTCCCTGGGACTAACGTCGTTATCGAAAAATCAGTCGCCCAATTAGTGTCGAGTAGGCATTGAAGTTTCTTTGTGTTCGCGACGGCGCGTCACTACATTATTTAGTTTGTTTTTTGACATTAGTTCAAATTCGTAGTGATTACATTTTTTTTTTTTTTTTTTTTGGAATTGGCATCTCGCAGTTGACCTTGAGAGGCCGTGACTGCTCAACCGGACTTTCCTGTGAAGGTTTTTAGGATTCTAAAAGCCTCCAGCCAGGGCGTAAACCTACTTAAACCTAAAACGACTGCGCACTGAGGGCACCCCCTGTGGGGTACGAACCTCGGCTCAGGGAGTCGCTGGCGGAGGGGGGGCAGCTAGTACTATCAGGGACAGGCTGGATCAAGTTGTTTTCATGATTATTAGACGGGGAATTTAAAGCTACTGGCTCAGCTGCGGCGCGGGCTGGCGCATCAACGAGCAAGGGACGGTCGGGGGTCTGATCGCTACTCGGGAGTCTTCGCGGGGCGCGAGGACCTCGGCGGCGAGGTCGGTAGGACGGTCGTCGTTTGTGTTTGTGTACTGTACTGGTGGCCCTATTCTTTTCTTGGAGAACAGTGATGGGGTCGTCTGGGTCGGAGAGGACATGTTTCGGCCTGCGAATACTACTGATTCTACTGGGGACATAACTAGCGGCCTTCACAATCAAGGGATTGCGATGTATCTCGGCTTTATCGAAGAAACGCTTCGAGTTGCGTTTCATAAATTGAGCAATAGTGGGCATTTTCAGATCGAGATGGAGGATCTCGTTCCGAACGTACCAAGGGGAGCCTGTGGCTTGGCGGAGGAAACGGTTTTGGAGGGTCTGCATCCTATGGATGTGTCGGGGGTGCGTGTGTGCAAAGACTGCACATGCATACGTCATGATGGGCCTTATGCACGCCGTGTAAATACGCAATTTGCACTTGAGTGACAATTTGCTACGTGCGTTCAGAACAGAGTGCAACCTTCCGAGAGCGAAGGCGGCGCGTGAGCGCGCCTTCCTGATATGCTCAGAGAAGGAGAGGTGCTGATCTAGAATTACTCCAAGGTATTTGGCTTGCTTTTCCCAAGGGATCGGCTTGCCGAATATGGAGATGGGCGGGAGGGGGTCTTGGCGGCGCTGCGGTCTCTTAAAGAGAACCGCCTGGCTCTTGTCCGGATTTAGTTCGATTCGCCATTTCCTAAACCATGCACCGAGTACGTTGACTGCGGTCTGGAGGGATTTGGCTATCGCTTTGGAACTACGCCCAGAGTGGTATATGGCCGTGTCGTCTGCGAACAGAGCCAACTGTGCCTTACCACTCTTGGGGATATCGCTGGTGAACAGCGTAAAGATGAGAGGGGATAGCACGGCGCCCTGAGGGACGCCGGCGCGAATCGGGTGAGGGGATGAGAGAGCCCCTTCGATGCGATAGCGAAAGGTGCGGTTCGACAGAAAATCTCGTAAGATGAGTACGAGTCGGTCCGGCACGCCGAGTTTGTACAGCTTGTAAATCAAGCCGTTGTGCCAGACCTTGTCGAAGGCTTTCGCTATGTCGAAAAATACTGCACCGGTCGCATAGTTGTGTTGGAGACCAACGCCTATATGCTCTACGATCCGGTGTACCTGTTGTACGCAACTGTGCTGGGTTCGGAAGCCGAACTGCTCGTTGGGTATCAGGCCTTTAGTCTCGGCGAAGTCCCTGAGACGCTTGTAAATAAGTCGCTCATAGATTTTTCCGAGGCTGTCCAGTAAACTGATGGGCCGGTAGCTCGCGGGCTCCGTTTTGGGTTTGCCTGGTTTTGCAAAGCCAATGACCGTGGCTTGCTTCCAAGCTTGGGGGAAGATGTTATTGCTCAAGGCTCCATTGAAGATGGTGGTCAAGAGCATGATCAGGTGGGCGGGTAGCATCTGGATCACCTTATTGGTGATGCCGTCAGCTCCGGGGGCCTTTCGGGGTTTCAGACCTTTGATGATCTCGTGAACTTCGTCCGGGGTGACGAGAGGTAATGGATCATCAGGGTCTTCGACGGGCGGGAGAGAGGTTCTACGTTCGACTTCAGCGTCCACCTCATCGAGGTGTGCTTGGTCTACAGGTAGAGAACTGGGCGCGCATTGGGCCTCAAGACTATCGGCAAGGCATTCGGCCTTTTCGATGTCGTCGAAGGCAACGGTGCCGTCGGGCCGGGTCAGGGGGGGCATGGTGGCTACTTCTCGGGACTTGAGTTTCCTCTGGAGTTCCCAGAAAGCTAAGTGCGTGGGTTCCAACTCGCTCAGCATCTTGTCCCAGCCCGCGTCACGTAGCTCCGACATGCGTGTCTTTACAGCTCGCTGTAAATAGCGCATGTGAGCTTTGTTCGCGTCGCAGGGAAAGTTGCTGTAGGCACGAACGGCCGCGTTTTTCTCATTCAGCAGTTCGCGTACATCGTCCGGCAGCTTCCAGCGGGGGTCTTCCCCTACCGGAACCCGCCTCGAACAGTCGTTCAGGACAGATTGTACGTGACCCGTGAATGAGTCGATCGCGGCCGTTGTGTCCGCGAGAGAGTCGAATTGGTCGGGGATGGCGTCCAAGTGGGCGGATGTGTTGGATTTCAGCGAATCGCTTACTCTCCTCCAGTCTGTTACCACTTTGGTGAGCGGGGGTTGGTCGGTATCTGGGAGACCCGTGCGGGGGGCCAGATGCACGACTACCGGACGGTGGTCAGAGGTGAGCTCGTTTATTGCCTCTATGGAATTCAACCGTAGGTTGATCCTTTTCAGAATTGCAATATCGAGTACATCAGGTCTGTGACCCACTGTGTGGGGGAAATGAGTCGGCGACATCGGGGCGATGACGTCGAAGGACAGGGTCGAGCAGAGGTTGAACAGGTGTCTCCCTCTGGTCGATTCCCTGGAACTATTCCACGCGGGGTGTTTCGCATTGAGGTCGCCCTCTATGATAACGGAGTCGCTCATGCTTAACAGGGCGGTGAGATCATTGGTAATCAGTTGAAAGTCCTCTGATTCGGACTGGGGAGGAAGGTAGACTGAGACTAGTGTGATGGGTTGATGACCCGTCATGCCCAGTCGGCAGACTGACACTTCTAATCGGGAGAGGGGGGGGGGCATCCATAGGAATGCAGTGTAGGGACTTTTTGTAATAAATGAGAGTTCCACCCTTATGGCAGTGTGCTCTGTCGTTGCGAACTATTTTATAGTTGGCAATTCTCGGGTCACGATAGCAGGGTTTTAAGAACGTCTCTTGAACTAACAGGATATCCAAGTGATGGTCGCGGAGGAACGTGGCGATCTCATCCCTTTGGGTACGGATACCGTTGGCGTTAAAAGTTCCTAGCTTTAGGGATCGGGGTTTAGTACGCGTAGGGGCCGTATTATCCATTGTGGTTCACGGAAAGTCTAGCGTTTAACAGGGCTTGCGTAATGTCAGGGTACGCATCATAGATGGCGTATATCCTAAGGATATCGCCTGCCTTTCTGGCGGCATCTACCTCCATAGCCATCTGATAGGCACGGGGGGTGCAGAACGTAAAGAACGCGTTGTCGAGCGTTTGATGCACGACGGCGGGGGACATGGTCACGGGATCGGCGTAAGTGGGTGCGGGGCGCGCCTCGGGGCGTGCTCCGGTGCGGGGGTCGCGGGACGCGGGGGTGGTGGCGGCGGGGATCGCGGCGGCGGGGATCGCGGCGGCGGTGGTCGCGGTAAGAGGTGCGGTAGGGGGCGCGGGAGCACCTGAACCCGGGTTCTTGGACTGAGGGATGGGCGCGGGGACGGGCCTGGCTGAAGCCATCGCAGGGAACGCCTGCTGATGGTTCAGGAAGTTCCAGGGGCTCGGTCTCTGAGGACTGAGCCTATCTGTACCCTGAGGGGGCTTCCCTTTGCTGGCGGGCGTCGGCACGCTTCACCAGCTTGGGAGAAGAGGTCTTGGGTGCTTTCGAGCACCCCCTATAGTTGGCCGGGTGACCGGCTTCGCCGCATAAGACGCAGCTCGGCGGTTCCGTGCACAAGGAGCGGTCCTTGGGCCTGGTACATTCCGCTGTACCGTGGCTACCTAAGCACTTTACGCACCTCGGGGTGGCGTAACAGTGCGATTGCGCGTGTCCGTACAATTGACACCTGTGACATTGGCCGATTGTTCCCGTCTTGTAGGGCTTTTCGATCCGAATGCCGGACAGGTTGCAAATCGTACGGAGATTGAAAATCGGGTTATGGCCCTCAAAGGGCGGGCAGACTACGAGCACCATGTCGTATGGCACTCCGCGGCGGGCGCGGTGCATCCGGTGCACTTCGGTGTACGGGATATTTTGAAAGTCAAGGTCGGCCTTGACTTCGTCTATTGTAATTTCGACCGGAACCCTCTTGAGGACAACTCGTGTCTGTCGGTCTTCAGCAAGGGCGTACGTGTGGAAGGACACGTTACGGTTTCGGAGGAGTTTGGTAAGGCTGCGGTAGTCGCTAGCCGTCGGGATCGCTACCTTAATCCCTTGGAGGGTGGTGCGGGCACTGGTGTAGGCAATTTTTTGCTCTAAGCACCATTTGGACACGTCGGTCCATTTTGATTTGTCTTGGATGAAGACAGGGGGCGGGACGGGCACCTTTTTCCCCGCAGCGGCGCGGGGTACGGCGGTGGGTGCGGGCGCGGTCGCGGTCGCAGTCGCGGGGGTCGCGGGGGTTGCGGGGATCGCGGGGGTTGCGGGGATCGCGGGGGTTGCGGGGGTCGCGGGGTTCGACTCGGTCGGGAAAGGGGTGGGGGGGCGGTCGGTTACGAGCGCGGTAATTTTGGAAGAACGCGAGGAATCGCAGACCTTCTTCTTTCGCTTCTTCCCCTTCGATTTGGACTCGACTGGGGTGAAGCCCTCGTCTAGTGTCCCTACCACTTCCTCTTCGTTCGAGGAGGGAGAAGAGAAGCAAGCAGCTCCTGGCGATTCGGGGGTGGAGGGGGAGTCTTCAGCGTCCATAAGGTCGGACGCTGCATCGGAGAAAAGCTCCTGAGATTGCGGGGTTGCCAAGGCCGGTGAAGCCGGGGAATCGTTAAAAGTTATAACGGGCGGCGCGGGTTTGTACGCGGTCGTGGTCGCGCTCGCGGCGGGAAACGTCGGTTTTTCATTTCCTAACATGCGATTTATAATATCGCGGGACTCGGGGTCCTTAAGGATCGTCCTTAAGGTCGCCCAAAAGGCTTCCTTGGGAACGTCCATGATTAAAGGGTAGGGGGGGGTGTTACCTACTTCCCACTCATAAGGAGTGAGCCTAAGTCCCTATTTCTCCTAACAATCCTAACGTCTACTTCCCCGGGGGGATGCCCGGGGATGTGTGATTCCTCCCTGTCGGGTGTAGACAGGGAGATGTGTACCTCGGGTGAGCCCTAAGCTTGTAAACCTGTTGCCAATCTTAATGTGCAACAGGGCCCTGTCAGTCTAGCGCGAGGGGCGTAGACACGCCCCAAAGACACTAGGTGAGTAGCTGTGGAAGGAACACTGTCACCAGTGACGCCTAGGAGATCCCCCAAGGCCGTCGGTCTGGGACCCGTCCAATTCACTGCCTTGCCTTGAAGAGGTTCGGCGGGTGTGTTGGGACAACACCCTCTCGGTTTCGTTGGCACCGTAAGGCTTCCACCGAGAACCACGAAACTGTGGATTTTACCCAGAAGGGGCCAAGTGAATTTACTTGACGATTTACTTCCGTAAAGAAACAGAGGTTTGCCTTGAAAAAGACAGTTTTTGATGTAATTAATTATCCAGTCAATAATTAAATTAATTGAATTATTAATTCGGAGTGTTCGCAGCGGGGCGCGGCGAGTCAGGTTGGCGGCGGAGGATGAGTCACGCAGCGGTAGCGGGAGCAATTAGCACGTGCGCTCGGGGCGAGTGTCACGGGCTAATTGAGTGATTACAGTGATAGCAAAGCCCTAAGGTAACTTCGCACGTAGGTACAAGTAGCGCTCCGAGCGCTCAAAATACGGGAACATTTCTCGTTGAGATTTATGTGTTTTCTTAATTAATGTTCGCGACGATGCGTCACTATATAGCTTAATAGTTTGTTTTTTGACATTAATTTAAAATCATAAAGATAAGTGATAGTTAAACCAATAAACAGTGGTGATAAGTGCCTACTATAAGAAAACCGTAAGTACCACCCTTTCAGACCTCATTTAAGTGGGCTGTATAGCCGTAATTTATACTCTCAAGTGCGTCCAGGTAACCTAGAACCGAGACCTAGCCCTGGGCGTAACTTCCCTTAACGTAAACTTAAGATAAACCCACTTAATTGAGCTCTGAAAGTCGTGCTGCTTTAGCTAAGTAATTTTTAAGTTTTGAGTTTTGCTAGCCATCTTTCATGGCGCGTCACGCCCTGAAAATCAAATGTGTAACGTTTTAAATATTAGATTGTTTTGGGTCTGTAAACCACCCTGAGGTATCTGTAACCAGAATTGAAATAAGTTCAGTAGTTTTCGAGAAAATCAACTTTTAAAATATTTATTGGTAACATTTGTCATAATTTTTCGGGTTTTCTTGAAATAATCTTTCAGTGTGGGAAGATATAGTGCATACAGATATCTCAGGGGATGGGAAATTTCAGGGGGAATACAGGGATATATAACATGCCATATGTACAGTAATTTAATAATGTGTTGTATGCAATATTCCATTGTAACGATAGTCAAAAATAGAATAAATAAAAGTTAAAACAGGAAGCAATTTGCGGCCCTCGTTACGGTAAAGTTTCGAGGCACCTTAGAAAATATAGATTCACACCTAATTTGTAGTCACCGGCAAGATAAATTTGTTATTTTAAACTTAAATTAATTAACATGTAGTACAAGTGAAAGTTCTAAATTGCTTCCTGAAGATTAAATCAAAATGTGTGTTATTTAATCAGGTAAAGTACCCCTTCACAGAGGTGTCTCAAAAACAACCCCTTCCTAGACGAAAGTCTGGAACCCGTTTCTTTGTCAGTCGTCAAAACGTTGGTAACGTCGTGAAGAACGGAAGATAGTAGCCGCCCCTGAAGATATCTGGAACCTATAGGTGCAGGACGTCAGCGCCGCGTGGACTGGGAGACCTACATACACACCGGGATAGAACCTGGATAGGAATACACCCTCCCTACACACCCTTCGTGTCCAAGCGATCACGCCCGTCCGGTACACTTTGGATGTAGCTGAATACCAGTATTTTACATGGAGCGGCTGCCTTCCGACCTCCACAACCCAGTAACTGGGTAATACGATAAGACCCCTTGGTAAAACTGGTTGTCAGATTTTCGGGCTTCAGAACGAACCGTGTCGACTGCATATTCGAATTATATTTATGCTATATTATTTCAGTGCCTCGGAAAGCACGTTAAGCCGTTGGTCCCGGCTGTCATTTGTGGATCTTTGACAGTCGTTACGGGTCGTCAGAAGCCCGAAAGTGTGACAACCAGTCTTACCAAGGGGCGTCGTATTACCCAGTAACTGGGTTGTAGAGGTCAGATAGGCAGTCGCTCCATGTTAAATACTGGTATTCAGCTGCATCCGGTTAGACTGGAAGCCGACCCCAATATAGTTGGGAAAAGGCTAGGCAGATGATGATATATGCTATATTATAGATCTTAGATGGCAGCCGGGACCAAGGCCTTAGTGTGCTATTCGAAGCACGGAGGGGTCCTGGTATCTAAAATGCAACCGCGGCAAGCGTACCGTAACAAATTATTGATGGACCCGTCCAGCTGTTATTCCATAGCCACAAGCTCTCACAAGAGCTGTATTTGTCACCGTAAGATTGTGAATATCGTTAGTGTTTAAATAAATAAAATTAAAATCTTTATTTCAGACATGAACACATACATGAAGAGTCCATAGATTGGTTAGTGATGAGTTATTAACAGAAAGTACTTATAGTCTATATTAGTATTGTTAGTAAAGACACAAACAGCAAAATTGCCTAAGCCCGCCCTCGAGGCTCAGTGTGAAACCGCTATATTTACGCCTCCGCCTAACTCTTGGGGAATTATAAACAGTCGATAAATTGTGAACTGCACCATACTGTTTACCGACCGAAAAGGTTAGGTTAGGTTAGAACTGCGACCAAACACGCGCGAGCCGAGCGAGCAAAGCTAACGGTGCCGCGGAAGCGGCCGGCGAGCGTATCTTCCACGTTAGTGGCAGTTACATGACTATAATACAAGGTACTATCCGTCTTGATTCCAGTTCACAATTTCATGGACAGATTATTAACCGTCGAAAAATATTGCACTAAAGTGTAAATGGTTTTTGCAGTTCGCAATTTATCGACAGTTTATAATCTCACGAGATAGATTATTAACTAACGGTGTTCACAATATTACGGTGACATTTATACAGTATTTCCGAAGTAAGTATTTTAGCAAATCCCAGGTAAACGTGTGTCCGCGTGCCAGCCCTGATTCACACCGTATACCGTGCAAGCAGTCAATTAAATAAAATTAAAAACTTACTTCGCACGAAGAGCGTGACGCAACGGTATTTATATTACGCATTACTTTATATGTTTCACTATTTCATTGATATTTTTACAGTTGTTAAAAGGTCAAAGTCAAGAGTTACTTAACGATTTCAGTTAGAAGAATTTGCTTGCATCGTTCCTTTGAAATGGGTAGCAGCGTTCTCTATGCATTTTACCACCATACTTACTGCGATCGCCAACCCACTTGCCAAGCGTGGCGATTATGGCAAAATCCCTCCTTTTGGGGAGGCCTAAATGATAAATGATTTTATTTCTGTAAGTAGGTTTGTACAAACACTTTTACATGTCAATCATATTTTTTTTAACTAGATGAGGTCGGCGTTTCCTATCTGACTACTCTGAGAAGAAAGGCCGAAACAAACTCAGAGGTCTCAGTCTCTTTTAAAGTCCAGACATAATTTTGGTCAGATCATGTGAAGACCATGTGGATTGGTGTCTGAAATGGTCTTTTTAGGAAAGAACCACACAGATTGAGTGGACCTGTCCATTCAGTGCACGCATTTATCAGTAATCATACAGCTCAACACAGAACTTGAGGAGCTTAACGATTTGACGAACAGTCTATACGATGGCCTAGATCCAGCAGTGGACGTCTTTCGACTGAAATAATGATAATGATTCCTTTGAAAATAATGTATACGGTGATTAAGCGTGATAATTCTATAATCAGTTTATATTATGATCTCTCAACTGTGTCCCAGGCCTCATCTCTTCGAGAGGAGCCGGGCTGCAATCTACCACGCGGTTTGGTAGATGTCACATGTCTTCGAATCTTTGGTTCTAGGACATGCCGGTTTGCTCACGATGTTTGCCTTCACCGTTTTTAGACCAGTGGTGATGAAATACGTTACATATAGTATAGTGCCTCTTTGGGTTAGCACCAAAGACCTACAACTCGAAAGTCGGGGCCGTCACTGCTGGACCATCACTGCTCTCTCTCTCTCTCTTAAAATTTACTGAAATTCGGTCGCGAAGACTACTACTCGTACATCAGTGTGTCAAGCCAGTCGGCTACACCAGTCCACTCGAGCCCAGCCACCATTTAGGGTGGATGCCCCACATTTCGTCCGTCACAATTCGCCGAACGTTTTACGAGAGATCTGTCCAAGGATAATAACTTAAACAGATGTTATTTGATGGCAAATATACAGTATAATGTGTTATTGATTGATATTTGACGTGTTTATGTTTTTGCTAGATATTATTGTTATTGTTTGTTAGAATTTTTCAGTAGCAGCCCAGAGTCTGGAGTTGTGCCCGTTTGATGGCATTAGGCTCGTCTCCTTTTACATGGGACTTAAAAATATATCCAGACTCCGTTTAAATACTGAGAAATACTAGATGGATAAATCCAATAACAATTTACTCGCACTTTACCCGACCTGGGAATCGAATCCAGGAGCTCGTGCTCAGAAGTAGCGCTCGCGACCACTACACCAACGAAACTCAATTGTATTTACTTTTTTGTGCTTATCTGAGAGTAACTCCGGCCGCTCTAACTCAAAATCAAAATCAAAATATTTTATTTCACATAAACCTGCATGGGCACTTATGAAACGTCAAAAGCTAGGTGCACGGTTCCAATTTGTCGCTTCCTAAGGACAAGAGCCGGCAAGAAACTTCACGGTTACTCTTTTAAAAATAATTGGCTTTTACAATGTTTTCAAATCACAGTGACAATTGGTATGGGAGGACATTGCAGGCCTGTCAATAAGTACCAGGTACTTAGAGGAATGAAAATATAGAATAGAAAATCGGCTACAGTCTGTAAGGCCTACAACGTTCTCTCGTTCACAATATGCAAACGAATACTCAAATAACCAAAACTACAAAACAACCGCAAAGAGCACAAGCTACCCGGATGTAGTTGAATCCCAGTATTGTACATAAAGCGACTGCCTGTCAGACCTCCATAACCCAGTTACTGGGTAATACGATAACCGATAACACCCGAAACGATTGGCAAAGATTCACGAATGTCACCCGAGACCAGAGGTTTTACGTGCTTTCCGAGGCACGGAGATGCCTTGGTATGTAACAATGGTTACACATCCACGGACCAACCGTGAGAGGCGTAGCTTAACCAGAGGGGCAATTCTCGTAATTTTAAGAACGTTCACGGTCTGCGGGCCTAAAAAGGCCACATTAAGCAATTCCTCTAAAAGCAATTCATTTCCTGAATTCCCAGCAGATCATTAGCAATTCCTCTAATTTTGGTAAAATGGTGACACAAGTTAGCTGAATCATATTCAATTCAATTAATATCAGAATCATATTTAGTGTAAATGTTACCGCATGCAAAAAATAAAGACCGTAATTTTACCGGTAAATATTTCTATAAAGTTTTCGTTAATCAAATTGGTTTTTTATTTTTTTATTTCTACAACTGAAATGTTATTTCATTATAATAACCTTTAATTTGATTAAAATACCGCAGATAAGCCCCGAAAAGGGGAACTAGAAACAATAAAAACTTAATAGACTGGCAACGCGTACAAAAAAGTTTTCAGTTTATCCCTTGAGTTATGTCATTTATGTTGACGTGGGTAATTTAAAACTTCAGTTTTTCGTGAGCATAATAATATAAAATACTAATTTCGTGCAAATTGTATCATTTTATAAATGCAAAGTAAGTGCACACTTGATTATCTTAGATCAATATTTAATTTTATCGCTGTACAAATTCAAATGTACGTAATATTTTGTAGGAATGGAGAGACGTGCAGCTATGATTCCCAGTGGAACATTTTGCTCGATTTCTTGGAGCGTAACACCAACCTGGCTAGGGCTCGGGGTTATAATAATACTGCCCGAGGTAGAGCAGAGTCATCTCGCCAGTGGTCTAAGCTGGCTGGATTGCTCAAAGCTGAGGGTAGTGGTACAACCAAATGCCCCAAAGATTGGTCTGTTGTAAGTATTTGAATTTCATATTTCACATTTCTCATAGTGTGCAACATCACAATTTCATCTTATTTCCCCTCGCACTTGGCCGGTTTTTTTTTAAACATATACAGATTGTTTTGCAGTATGTCAGTAACTACAAAAGTAAGCTCAAAAAGATTGTAGCTGGCATAAATGCTGATGCCAACACAACAAGCGGAGGGCCTCCTAGTTTCCTCCTAATTTGTTCTGCGAATTTTAGAGAGGCAGTGGTGATTGCGACTGCGGATATGCTCAACACTGAAAGTGGGAGCTCTGTCGGTGTTGAGCCTCTCGCCGAAATCACTGCAGCCTCAAGTCCTGGGCAGAGTAAAGCGTTTGCACAAAGCACTACCCCGGTCAATGCTATTACAGTGCCTCTGCCTCGTCGATCTCTGCAGACAAGATACTGTAGTGTGTGGTATTTATAACCCTACAGCTATTTATTCATATAGCGATTAAGAATTATGATGACTATTGAAAACGATGATGTTACTAATTGTAATTATAACGTATTTTAGGTCGCCCTCTGGCTCCACTGGATGAGGCTCGGAGAGTTTTATCTTATGTGGAGATTCAACGATTCTACTACCTACTGATCGTGCTAGCCAGCAAATAGCACAGAACCTCGGGAGGCTTGCTGATGCAGTCGAAAGATATTTATCCCATATTGGTGTTCCATAGAGATAAAATATTAATATTAAACATGTTATTACATTGAAATAGAAAAACAAAGAGGCAAAATAAAATTATGTAAATTTATTATCGCGCTGACCAAAGCCGTAGTACAAGTGCATCTCGTACTGATTGACCAGCAGCGAGGCGGTGATTTCTTCGTGATGCAGTTTCGATATGTGTATTTGTTATAAACCACACGTTTTCGTTTTCAGTCTGATGGAGCTGTTCCAAGTGGCTGTTAAGTGGATGGTGATTCCATATAAACCCCTCCGTGGCTAGCATCGATACTCAAAATATTCAAATCAGAGTCGCAAACCTAAAGACAAAAATATACTGATTAATTATTTTGTTTAAATAGTACTATGAATAGATGAGAATTTGATTTAGTAAAATAAATATCCTATTCCTATTTTTTTATTTTAATAATACATGTAATGTTAGTTCTCCTCATTTATAGATACCTACTATCTAATAAAATTGAAGGGAAAGTATAGTAAGATAACATAACGTCACACCTATACATTATCCTCGAAGGGTTAGGCAGACGTGTAGCTTCTGGTACACCCACATTTCGCCTGTTATGTGTAAAGCCCATGTAAAAAGGCCCATGTCCCATGAGGGTTGTAAGATAACATTAAGAATATATTATTGACAGCAACAACGTTTGGTAAATGTATGGGGTATGTACCTACTTACAATTCTTACTTCATCATCATCATTTCAGCCGAAAGACGCCCACTGCTGGACATAGGCTTCCCCCAGGCTCCTCCACTTCAATTCTTACTTATTTATCTGGTAAAACCAGAAAACATTAAACATAAACAAAGGGAAAGGCCGTGTACAAACTATAGAAGGAAGCTATTCCTTCTAAATATAGTAGACATCGAAAGAGCGGCTTGCCTCACCAAAAACTTACAAAGTATTCATAATGTAGGTATTGTGGTATACCTAATACATTTATTCTTCCTTACCCAGTTATGATAGAATGCCGTTATGCCTGGGTTTGCGGAAAACGAATATACTTCCTCCGGAAATGGTTGTTACACAATTAGAAACACTCACCTGGTGCATCTTATGGTGTTCACTAGCCATCTCGGCGGGTACTAAAGTAAGGTTTCAGCTCATGGACGAGGTCGCGACACACACTTTTACCTAGCCTAAATAAACCAACAAATTCGTGGTCCGGTCCATTTTCCGAAGCGCTAAACTTCGTCGGCGACATAAAAGGGTCTCCATAACCCGCGCGTGCTCAAGGAAATTTTAATAAAGGGCCAAATCGGCCATTATTCTAATATTTCTTCACAAAATCCTTAATATGAATTGTTAGATGTTGCTCTTGACTAACTTCTTATGATTCTGCTATTTGACATTTAAACTTCAATAAAGCAATTCATTATTTGTGGACCATTTTACGAATCTCCATACAAAACTGTCACATATATGAATTGCGTGATATGAATTGTAAGCAGAAAATATTATGAATTGTCAGTTTGGGACCATTTTACGATTTTTAATATGATTCATAATATGATCATATTATGATTCTGCCAAAGTGGCCTTTTAGACCCGCTGATCTCAGTCTCAATCTGTCAAAAATGCCTCGAGTTTTCATACATTTTTGACAAGTTTTTGACATTTGGTTGTCGCCGAGATGACACTGCGACTAAATTTTGAACGTTTTTAATTACGAGAATTGGCCTTCTGATCGTCCGGCCCGTGTAGCTGTTACACGTGGGCACGTGTAACTAACCCTTCAAATAAAATTTGAAAAAAAAAAAATTTTTAACATGGAGTAAAGTTATACAGATGTTATATAAAAATATATTGATCCATACTATGTCCCGTTAGAACACATAAAAAATAGGGTACCTAGGTTATCGAATGTCAATTAAGGAAATTAAAACATAAAATAAAGTCAATAGGTAAGATGCCACAATTTCTTTCCAAACACTAACAATTAATAACATTTCGATTGTCACCGACCTACTGCTATATCCTCAATGTAAATTAAGGCGGAGATTTCTTGAAAACGCTCAAAAAGGTGGTTTTTTAAACCAATGTATCTCTTTTACCGTAAATAGTTTTGAAAGCAAAAAAATATATGATATTTTGAAGTCTTTTTTGCATACAGTGATGGAACTAAAAACATAATTTAACATACTTTAATGCATCAAAAAAGTCATCAAAGTCACCTCTTAATTATCTTTAAAACCAGTTTATCCCTTCAATAACAATAATTATTAAAATAAAAAATATACCATAAAATTTCAAATGCCAAACTGCATCCTGTGATCGATTATTTGTTATCAAATAGTTAATATCTAATTTTATACAATTTTATTAGCATTTTTACGACAATGCTTGCTCATTTATTATTCGAATTTATTACAACAGATTTTAACCCGTATTGGATTGCAGTAAGAACTATAATCGCTCATAACGACAATACGATGAGTACCTACATTCAAAATTACCAGGGGCTTAATATCAGTATCAATAAAGTCCCCTTAACGTAGAACTGTCAGTGGCATCTGTCGGTAACAACTAACGCAAATGTAGGATGGTGTCGACAGACAGCAGTAACAGTGTTATCGACTAATGTACGGCCTTCGAATGCACTTGGCTATGGCGAGGCTGTGACGCAGGAGCTTCGTTTAGATGACAGTAAGGGATTTGAATTCAAAGTGAAGACTTGGCACAATAACACATAATACAACGTCTTGCCGAGGCGGTGTACATGAAAATGTGGGTGGACCCCACATTCTGCCAGTTATCTCTTAATAAAGAAGCTGACCCAACGGACGTTGTCCTGTCTTAACAATGAATTTTTTTTTTTTATTGAATATTGAATTCGCATTGGTATAATATTGTGTAGAAAAATTTATATGGTCTTTAATTTTTCTTAAATTTTCTAATGTTCGTCGCAACTTTCTTAATTGTTTCTTTCATAAGAACCTTCTCCAGACAATAACAAACACAACAAAAAAAGAATTAGCAAAATTTGTTCAGCCGTTCACGTCATATGCCGTGACCAAGAGAAATAGGGATTCCTTTTTACCCGACTACGCCAGAAGTCGCCCGCTTCATGTATCCAATGACTACAATGCATTTCAATAAGAAAAAAAATGGAACTTTTATGAATAATTTAAAAAAAGAAAATATTCACTAAGACGCATGACGTAGTTTGAAACTCCCTGATATGAAGATGGAATACAATCGTATATATCTTCTACCCTTTAACACGTAAACATTATTAACAACGTGTTACATAGCTCTAAAGCATTATTTATTGGTAACAATTTTTTAATCGCGGTCAGAGGTATTTTATGTCGGATACATTGAATGGACCATTTTTGTAAGACGAATAAAATGTCACGGTGTATAGAGATATAGAAGATATAGAATGATATAAATATGTACGTGAAGCAAAACTGTGAACCACTTTTTACGAAAATTACTATGCAATGTTCTAACTTAACAGACAGCTGTGCTGCTGGGGAGTTTGTTGCGCCACTTCTTCTTCCCAGCTAAAGCACTAGGAAGTGGTGAAGGGCGGGTGTTACTGTGGGACTGTCTTTTTAAATTTTTGACGTTCAAAAAGTGCTGTCACCAGCCTAGTTTGAATAAATGACTTTTGATTTTGATTTTAAATATTTCCCCGTAGGGTTGCGTAAAGGTGTATCTAATAATACACCCACATTTCCCCAGTTATGTCCAAGTTCCATGTAATAAGGGGCGAGCCAATTGCCATCAAAGAAAGAAAGAAATTTTATTTGCTTGAACATGTGTATACACACAGAATTAAAATAATACATGCATGTGTCAGAATAATGGGGATATGTACATTTATAAGTGTGTACATTTAAAACAAATATCAAGCTTTGAATATCAGAATGGTTACTGCTTATTTACTGTATATGCAGGTTCTTATGAATATGGTTTGTAGGGAAAGGATTTCATGAAGTAAAGCACAGAAAGACAAGACCAGACATTTATTTCAGTTAGGCTTGTCAATATTGAATCAGAAAGCTAGTCGTCCGTTCCAAAACTAGGTCTTCATGGAGAAGAAGGACAAGAAACTCCATGGAAACAGTATTGAAGTATTTCATCAACACATCTCTTACATTACTATGAATTATTATTTTCCTACATACATTTAATTTCAACTCTTGGACCATTGTCCAAGAGAACTTAGAATTATTATAACATTGCTATTACATTATTACAATAGCTAGGAATAGAACATGAATATGATTGTTATGATTTAAAACATTAGGAAAACCGACTATAATATAACTTGTACAACAACATTTTTATAATAAGCAATAATTATTATATAATATCAAATTACTTAACTTACATGACATCTGGTTGATTTATTCCACACAACATCGGCACTAGGACTAACCTCCTGAACATCTACCAAGCAACTGACCCAATAACGTTATTTTTAATCCTTTTTATAACTTCCCAATGTCAATTTACATTAAACAACTACCGCCATTTTGAACAAGCTACAGAACGTCACTCATTTGGCTTAATAACTTCTAACACAGATTAATAAACAAAGGTTATGTAGTAAAACCGTTAGAAAACATTTTATGGTAATTAAGCAATTTAATAAGAACTGATTCGTAATTTAAGACACTTAAAGTATTAATATGAACTGCCAGTATTATGCTAGTCAATTGAATCAGTCTATTTATTATTTTAAGTAATACTAGAAAACCCAAATATATTACAAGTGTAATTAAATACTACGTAATCATTTATAGTAACAACATCCAAGTTATTTTCACAAATTGAGACCGTTATTTTTGTAAACTAGTCAAATTAGGTACTTCTGCACTTGTTCAAGGCTTCGTCAACGTGACAAATGACATTATCTACCAAACAATAATAGATTATCAAAATGAATAATCTAACACGGCCAGACTGACAAGTACTTCGTTCTCGAAGTACCTATGAATCCACCGTCTCACAAAAACAACAGCACTTGATAGTTGACCAGTTAAACTTACACATTATATTAAAGTATCAAATCAAAACCTAAGGTAAAGTATATTTAAACAGGTATTATTAAAAACTACTTAATCATTAAAGATTTAAGTAATTTTTGCAAGTCAATACAGTTATTTCCTGTGAATACTATCTTGTCAAGATAGGTAGGTACCTCAAGGCCTCGTTAATGTGACCGATGTCATTATCCAACAAACAATACTTATTATATTAACAAAATGAATGATCGAACACGGCCAGACTGAAAATACTTCGTCCTCGAAGTACCTATTAATCCTCCTTCTCACTAAAACGACAGAACTTAATAGTGACCAATACAACAAAAATTTATACATTGTTTCTCATTTTATGTGCTCCAGGCATGTAACAATTTATCTGTCTACATATTGATACAGTTTTTTTTGTTTTTACCTCCCTAATGTCGTATAAACATTTAACAATTTTGTCATAACTATTAACGTAAGGGTATAATTAAGTTCACAAAAGAATTGTTCAGTAAGTAATTCATGTTTAACAGCTGCATCGCAGCACTGACCAGTGATCATGAAAATAATTCGAATAATTCATCGTTCGGTCAATCTGACAATATTAGTGAACACTATTCAATAAACACATTTTCTATTAACAATTTCATACATTTTTGACATGGCCACTCCGAACAATACTTTTACATTGGAAGTAATAACTTTTAATAACACCTAACAAGAAACCAAAGTATAGTGAATTATTTCAAACAAGTTAATCTTAAGGAAAATCTTAGTTTTGTACATGGGTGGTACTCGGGTGGTGCCCTATATAATGTGAAGTAGCTCAATTTTGTATTATGTTAAATTTAATAGCTCAATTTTTTATAATTATTAATTTTACAAACATAGTTTTAAGTTTTGTTTTTTTACTAACAAGTTATGGAATGTAATAATGAATTCTGAATTAAAATAATTAATAATAATAATAACCATGTGATGCTCACTACTTTGAAAAAAATCACAATGAATTAGTTCTAGCAAAAGTGTGTTTTTAGATTGACTTCTACTTAATTGGCTGTCAGTATCACATACCATTCTTTATTTATTGTTTGTTTCAGCTGTAAGTCATCTATTGTTAATTAATAAATAAATAAAAGAAGCCACGCCCTCCAATAAATTTGAGCAAGTGGTTTTGGTGACTTTGGACCGGAGTAGATGGAGAATGACTGTCCGCTCATCCAGTGGCCACGATCTTCAGTAATGAGGGACTCATTGAATTACCTTTACGACGATAAATAAAGTACCAACTATTTATTCCGTCTTTCTGCTAAGACTTGGTATATTTCGTTTTCGTTAAAATTATCTCCGAAATAATTTTGTAAACATCAGAACCTTACACAAGTACCCAATTTTAAATTACCGTGACCATTAAAATAGCATTTATATAATTCTCAAATAACATCGATTATAAATTACTTGTTACACTCACATTCAAAATATGTTCGTTACTTTAATTTATCTATTCTGTAATAATCTATACCAATAAGATTAATAAAGAGGAAAGATTTGATTGTTTATTTTTTGTTTGTTTGTTTGCATTGAATAGGGTCCGAAATTACTGAATCTATTTGAAAAATTATTTCACTGTTGGGAAGCTACACTATTCCTGGGTGATATAGGCTATATTTTATCCCCGTATTCCCACGGGAACGGGAACTACGCGGGTGAAACCGCGGAGCGCTGCTAGTTCAACAATAATTTCCAATTTCACGATAGAACAGCTTTACAGATTCAGCATTTTATATTTGTTTGTAAAGTCAATTAGCGCAGAATTATATTCAGCCATCATTTGATATTTCAGACCGAATTAATAACGTGACACCGTAAGCGTCATTTGTTTTTAAATATTTTCTTTTTATTTCATAAAATAGCCAGGTTTTTGAAAATAAAAGATTTGGGTGATTTTAACTCGACAGTAAAGGTACGTACTATTTCGATTGGTGTTATGTAAATTAATAAATTTTCTTATGCGATAATCTGCTCAGTACCGTATTTTTAAGAGGTGTGATACATCTTGATTTGAAAAGAAAAGAATTTGTAAACTGAAGAAGAATAACAAATCACACCGTACCGAAAAAATATATAGTAAAAGCACATTCAAACCAATATTACAATTTAAATTCACTATACGTTGGTCTATTAAGATAAAAGAATTATCCATCATCCTAATATACAATCCATGTCCAATTGTCCATGTACCGTTTGAACGTTCGGTCAAACTGAAATGCACCAAAATCATCATCACAATGCCAATAAATCTGAAAATAACCTTTCACAGCCATGCTGAACTGTACTTGTCTCAAAAGCAATAAGGGGAATATTTATATTGTTCTCATTGGTCTATGACCCAAGTGATGTTAAGGCCCCACCTGCTGTACGTGAGTTAGTTAACACCAGGCCTGTGACCCCAGCAGCAATTATTCCATTAGTCTATGACCCAAGTGATGTTAAGGCCCCACCTGCTGTACGTGAGTTAGTTAACACCAGGCCTATGACCCCAGCAGCAATAATTCCATTGGTCTCTGACCCAAGTGATGTTAAGGCCCCACCTGCTGTACGTGAGTTAGTTAACATCAGGCCTATGACCCCAGCAGTAATTATTCCATTAGTCTATGACCCAAGTGATGTTAAGGCCCCACCTGCTGTACGTGAGTTAGTTAACACCAGGCCTATGACCCCAGCAGCAATAATTCCATTGGTCTCTGACCCAAGTGATGTTAAGGCCCCACCTGCTGTACGTGAGTTAGTTAACACCAGGCCTGTGACCCCAGCAGCAATTATTCCATTGATTTCACAATAAAATCAACCTCTAAATTGCAACTTATCAAAGTCAAAGTCAACGTCAAAATCAAAGTCAAAGTCAAAGCATTTATTTCAAAGGCACTTTTGAACGTCAGTTGTACCATTTGCATTTTTTTAGTTGGTTCATTTCAGTTTAACCAAACTAAGTTATTAAGTTTTTCTGTCTCTCAAATCTCATCGCTGTGAGCATTGGAAATTTAAATCGAATATAACACAATTTCATAATTATGTCTTTCAATAAAAATCTTAAAAGCTAATTTTTAAAAATCATAAAATAATACAAACGTCATGAGGAAATAGAAAGAAAATTGCATTAAGTACATACTCTACTAAAGTCATAAAAAAGTATAACTATAAATTCGGGGTTTATTACCACATCCGAAAATATTTTTACCATTCATAATCCGTTATGCAATTATTAAAAAAAAAAAAAACTACCTTAGGCATACACAGCTGCTCATGACACGTTTCGAGGCTACTACTGAATAAGCTAGAAAGTATCAACAACTTTAAAATACATAGTGTAATCAAATTGATTTTATTGCCACTTGAATTTCAGGTAAGTCGTGGCGCAATTTGAAATTTATCAAATCGAGTTTTACATGTAGGTACTAAGTATCTTTTTCTTTTTTTCTTTACTTCTCATTTGTGGAAATTAATTAGCAAACGCAGATTAGATGGTTGTATATTTTTCTTTTTTATCATGACATGGAGAAAGACAAAAATCAATTGCATTTAGCATCTTTAAACTTAAGTTAACTGATTTAATCAATTTATTTACCCGGTAACCTAATCACAAGTGTTTATTGTACAAAGCAATTAGTTAGGTATGTATCACGGAAGAAAGTAACTTTGTTCTTGTATCATTTAAGAATGTCAAAATTACTATTTTGCTTCCTCTCTCTTTCCTCTTACTATTGTATCCTCTGATTATCTTTTAAAGTAATTGGTTCAATGATACATAAACTTAATTTTTCAATTTATCATCGTATCCATTTGTAAATATTAAACAGCCTCTAAGGGCCTTACCAACTTAAGCTACTTCTTATTACTGGAAAGCTTCCCGATACTTCTCACAGCAGCTGAGGTTCCAGTCTCGAAGCTCACATAGTAACTTGCAGCTCCACAGCTCCGATGTCAGGGGCAGCGGGATGTCATCATTATGGTGCAAGTGAAGTCAGCGTCCCGCCAACGGTTTTCAAAATATCGTCAGCAGCTCGAACATTGATCATGAAAATACCAAAATAAAATGCATTAGTAAGTGGTTTTAAAAGGCCAGAGAACCATCCCACTTCTGATGTCAGAATAATGGGGATATGTACATTTATAAGTGTGTACATTTAAAACAAATATCAAGCTTTGAATATCAGAATGGTTACTGCTTATTTACTGTATATGCAGGTTCTTATGAATATGGTTTGTAGGGAAAGGATTTCATGAAGTAAAGCACAGAAAGACAAGACCAGACATTTATTTCAGTTAGGCTTGTCAATATTGAATCAGAAAGCTAGTCGTCCGTTCCAAAACTAGGTCTTCATGGAGAAGAAGGACAAGAAACTCCATGGAAACAGTATTGAAGTATTTCATCAACACATCTCTTACATTACTATGAATTATTATTTTCCTACATACATTTAATTTCAACTCTTGGACCATTGTCTAAGAGAACTTAGAATTATTATAACATTGCTATTACATTATTACAATAGCTAGGAATAGAACATGAATATGATTGTTATGATTTAAAACATTAGGAAAACCGACTATAATATAACTTGTACAACAACATTTTTATAATAAGCAATAATTATTATATAATATCAAATTACTTAACTTACATGACATCTGGTTGATTTATTCCACACAACATCGGCACTAGGACTAACCTCCTGAACATCTACCAAGCAACTGACCCAATAACGTTATTTTTAATCCTTTTTATAACTTCCCAATGTCAATTTACATTAAACAACTACCGCCATTTTGAACAAGCTACAGAACGTCACTCATTTGGCTTAATAACTTCTAACACAGATTAATAAACAAAGGTTATGTAGTAAAACCGTTAGAAAACATTTTATGGTAATTAAGCAATTTAATAAGAACTGATTCGTAATTTAAGACACTTAAAGTATTAATATGAACTGCCAGTATAATACTGCTATACTGCTAGTCAATTGAATCAGTCTATTTATTATTTTAAGTAATACTAGAAAACCCAAATATATTACAAGTGTAATTAAATACTATGTAATCATTTATAGTAACAACATCCAAGTTATTTTCACAAATTGAGACCGTTATTTTTGTAAACTAGTCAAATTAGGTACTTCTGCACTTGTTCAAGGCTTCGTCAACGTGACAAATGACATTATCTACCAAACAATAATAGATTATCAAAATGAATAATCTAACACATGCAAGATCTTAAAAATAAAGAGTGATTCACGACATGTCTGCCATTTCTCATGGCGTGCAAATATCTTAGGTACAATTATATTATTTATTATTTTTATTATCAATGATTTTTAACTTTTACATTTATACATTAAATATCAGTCAACAATTAAACAATTTTTAATATTGTATTTCATCTTTTACATTATCCAATTATTTATTTTCCTTAAGGATTAATACAGATTATAACATCACTATGATAATTTACAGAACTTTTAAGCATTCAATTATTTACATTTAAGTTCTCCACTACTACATGACCATAATTACTATAATGCTACTTATATTTATTTACATTTAATATTCACCATGAGTCGTTTAAAAATTCTGCAATACTATAATATGCTTTTTGTGCCAAAAACAATTTCATTGTGTGTTTCAGTTTAGGTAAAGTTTGCTCTTTCCAACTTTTGGGCAATTTATTGTAGATACTTGGTACCATACAAAAAACACTTTTGCTCATAAGTGCAGTTTTCGATGTATGTACACATAGTTTGCTATCATCACGTCTATTTCTTGGAAATTTGTCTGCCATACGAGGAAACAAATGTGAATTTGCTTTTACGAACATTGCTATTTCTAATATATAAAGTGAAGCTAACGTTAATATACTATATTTAATAAAATAATTTTTACAGCTATCTGTTTTTTTTAGATTAAACATAGATCTTACGCAGCACTTTTGTCTTTTAAAAATTATATCCCTATCGGTTGAGTTACCCCAGAAGATAACACCATATCTAATGATGGATTCAACTAAACCATAGTAAGCCGTTAATAACGCTTCTGTATTTACAGTACGTGATAATTTATGAACCGATTTTTTTTTTTTTTTTTCAACCGGGCACAAATCCAGACCCCGGGCTACTACTGAGAAATTCCAGTCAGAAAAACCCAATAACACTTTGTCCGACCTGGGAATCGAAGCCAGGACATCAGGCTCAGCAGTACCGCTTGCGACCACTACACCAACGGGGTAATGCGTGACATTTTTAACACGCTTTTATTAGCTTTAACAGTATGTTTGTAAGCATGCTTGTTTGTAACCGACTCCTTTGGATTTGATTTTGACCCACTTGAAACGGACAGATTTCATTTCAACTTTGTAAACTTATCGAGGACCGATGACAATTCAATAATTTTATAAAGTTCCAAAAAGAAAAAAAAAAACTAACAACACGATTTTTTAGTCAACAGAACCAAAAAATAGAAAATAAATAATAGAGTAATAAATCTAAGAAACACGCTTTAAAAACCAAACTAGAAAAGCAGTAGCGTGGATGAACTTCAAGTATGTAAGCAATTGTATAAAACTGATTGCTTTGAAGTATGTGGAGTTAGAGATTTAGAGACAAATTTGTGTGTTGTTTGTTGTTACAGAACTCCTGCAAACAGTAATTTTGATAACTTCATGGATAGGCTTGAAAAACTGTTACAGCATTTCTTCAATAAATTATGTATAATTTGTGGTGACTTCAATATTAATATTTTAAAAGATGATGCGAGACATACCGCTTTCTTGTCGTTATTAACGTGCTATAACTTCAGGTATCTAATAAATACTCCCACCTTTAGAAGAAATAAATCAGAATCATGTATAGATAACTTTTTAACTAATTTACCTGACACTTTTATAGAATGTACAGATGTTGACCACAATGGGTTATCAGACGGTCACGCGGGCTTGTTCTGTACGCTGCGTTTAGTCAAGGTTGAGTTTAAGATGCGGACAAATTATATGCGTCTTTGCCGAAGAAAATATACTGACATGAACAAGAGGGACTTCAGAAAAAAGCTGTTAGAGACTGACTGGAGCACAGGTATTAACACTTTTATAGGACAAATCAAAGAAATTCACTCTTCATTCTTTAAGAAGTGCAAATTTAAAGTTACGGTTAAAAGGAATGAGGGATCTAAATGGGTAACAACTGGAATAAGGACAGCCAGCAAAGTAAAACGTTTCCTTAACACCATAGATAAAACACAGTGTGATATTTCAGTTTTGGAATATCGTAAAAAGTATATCAGAATATATAGAAAAGTAGTTAGTTGTGCAAAAAGGAATGATGTCAGAAAACAAATAGAAATGGCATCTGATTCTAGTAGGACGATATGGAAAATAGTAAATCGACAGCGCAAAGTAAGTAAAAATCCTGACAATGAACAAATTATACTTAAGATTGACAACACAGTTACAAATAATGCTCTAGATGTGGCTAATATCTTTTCAAAAAGATTCGACAACATTATCCACCTAAAAGCTTGTGACCAAAAATCAGCAATGGCATATTTAACCGAAAGTTTTAGCAGAGTAGAATCAAACATGAGTTTTGATGCAGTCACTCCATTAGAAATTTTTAGTATGGTAAAAAATATGCCTAATAAGTCCACCACTGGTTATGACGAAATCCCCCTGACTATTATTAAAGATAATATTGACCTATTGGCAATTCAATTAGCGTCTTTTTATAATGAGTGCATCGAGGCAGGCCTATTCCCTGATCAGTTTAAAATCGCGCGTGTGCTTCCAATCTTTAAGAAAGGTTTAAAAACAGATCCTGCTAACTACAGACCGATTTCCCTATTGCCTGTATTATCAAAGATCTTTGAAAAAATAATGAAGAATAGGCTCATAAAGCACTTAAGGGCTCACAGCATTTTAAATAGTCAGCAGTTCGGTTACCAACAATCTTTAGGAACCACAGATGCTATCAAGGCATTAACTGACGAGGTCGTCTGCAGTTTAAATAACAAGCTTAAAGTAGCGGGTATCTTTCTGGATCTTAGTTCTGCTTTCGATACAGTTGACCACGAAATTCTTCTGGCTAAGTTGGAACATTATGGTATACGAGAGAATGTATTGAAGCTATTCAGATCGTATCTGCATAATAGACGTCAGTATATAGAGATTAAGTCGGTTGTGGATGGAGAAGAAAAACTCCATAAATCCAATCTAGTCACGGTATCCCGAGGTGTAACCTCAAGGCTCTGTTCTGGGCCCAATTTTCTTCATCCTATTCCTAAATGACTTAATTGATTATATTAAAAAACGAGTATCTGACACTACATTAATTATTTTTGCTGATGACACTAATGCAATCGTTTCTGCAGATAATATAAGTGATCTAGAATCTAAGATTAATTCTGCCTTAAGAGCCTTTGAAAACTGGTTTGGAACAAATAATTTAAAACTGAATGTGAATAAAACAAAATGTTTGTTATTCAAGTCAACGGTACGAAATAACGCTAGTCTTAAGGTTGTGTCTTGTGGTAACATTGTCGAAGTGGTAGATAATGTTAAGTTCCTAGGTGTCCACATTGACGCTTTATTAAACTGGAAGGCCGAAATATTGTCAATAACGAAGTCTGTTAGCTCTGCATGCTATGCAATCAGAAGCCTGAGGGATGAACTCACCTTGTCCCAACTCAGGGTGGTGTACTTTGCTCTGGTTGAGTCAAGGCTCAGATATAGTATTGAGCTTTGGGGCAACAGCTACAGATACAACGTCCACGCAGCTTTTGTTATTCAGAAAAGAGCCTTAAGGACAATTCTCCGCATGAAACAGACAGAATCGTGCAGGGACCACTTCATCAGACTTAACATTTTAACAGTGCCATGTCTCTACATTCTAGTGTTGTTAACCAACTTTGTTAAGAATTTGCACGAAACCAACGAGGAAAGACAAGCTAGAGATAGTACTCGTAGGAAAGACTTACCTTCAATAATCCAACCGAAACTGAACGTGGTTCATCATAGTCCTAGAGTACAATCTGTCTTTTTATACAACAAGTTGCCAATAGAATTTAAAAGTACGAACAACATTAACTTATTTAAGAACAAATTGAAGACATATTTGTTGAGGAAGGGCTATTACAGTATTGATGAGTTCATAGATGATAAACGACAGCCACAATAGAATTACATATTTGTGAATCTTTTTGTTACGTATGTTTTATTTTAATACTTGATAATGAATTCTAAATTTAATTTTGATCTCTGATTTGTTGGTGTTATATTTTAAATGTGTAATTAATTTTAAATAGGAATGTACTCAATGTTTATTATTATTATTATCATTTTTTATTTAATTTTATTATTGTTTTATCTTTCATTTATGTAATTTTCAACACAATGTATTTTGTTATGAAATAAATGACTTATGACTTACTTATGACTTAGTAAATAATTTCAAAAAAGCGTGGGGTGCCTTTTGAGGTATTTTTTTTTAATCAACTAGCTTCCGCCCGCAGCTTCGCCCGCGTGGAAGTCGGAAATTATCCCGCGGGAACGTACTACCGGGATAAAAAGTAGTAAGATAGTTCTATATGTTAATCTAGGTTATAATCTATAAGCATGTCAAATTTCATCCAAATCCGTTTAGCCGTTTTTGCGTGATTGTGTAACAAACATCCTCATCTTCACAAACTTTCACATTTCTAATATCACGGACTACCCTGTTTTACTTTTAGGGGTAGATTTTCGAGAAACCCTGATACACGTTATTCTTTATTTTTGGTTTAAGGTATAAATATTGAGTTTGGAGTTAATCAGACCGCGCGTTAAAATTCTTCCATACAAACTTTGACACCCCTCAATCCCCCTTTAGGGGGTAGTATAGAAAAACAATAAATGGCCAACCTCATAATTTACTTAACTTAGTATTTGTGCCAAGTTTCAAGTTTATTAATTCAAGGAATAAGATTTTTCATACAAACAAAATGCCCCCTTTTTACCCCCTTAAAGGTCGAATTTCCAAAAACCCCTTCTTAACCAAAAACTCCTGCTCCCCTACGTTATAAAAGGAAGCCGTGTGTAAAATTTCACGTTCCTAGTCCTTGTAGTTTCGGCTGTGCGTTGATTGATCAGTCAGTCAGTTTCTCCTTTTATATATATAGATTATATAGATTAAAATATCAAGCAACGCTTATTTTTTTAGGTTTTTTTTTATCTATTATTTTAGGTACAGAAACAGATATTTAATTAAAATAACCGTTTACCGCAAGTCTATTCATAAACAATTTATTACAATAACAAAGCTTCACGATGCCCTTTGATATTGTTTTCGTGAAATCCGATATCCGTAGATTTTGTTCAATTAACTCTAAGACAGGCACTGCCATTCATAACAGTTAGACAGAGACGGAAGACGTTGTTCCCCTGACATTTCCATATCTTGTAACGAATATCCAAAACAGCTGAGACCTCTTTCGGATAGAACTCAATTATCGGAAATATTCAATGTTTTATTGCGTTTGTTTATTTAGTTGACTTCTGTTCGGATTTCTTACAAGAATTTTCCATTCGACTATTTCTCTAGATTGCGGGTATATTTTGGTAACGATGCAGTTCCTATTTGTACTGGAATATATGTCATAGTCAAAGGTCGATATGCAGTCTCTTCCCGGAATGACTGGTTTATCCTAGGTTTAACCAAAGCCTTCGGGCAAACCCCGAAATAAATTCCAATTTCGGTCTTTGACTAAAGTGATTTTAGTCAAACCTAGAAATTTCTAACTTTTCAGTCAAACGTCGAAAGTAAAACAATCTGTTTCGGACTTTGCCTAGTCGATCCTAGAAGGGACTGGCAGACTCGATCAAACGTCGACTGTACTTATTAAACAAGTTTATACTTGCGGTGTTCCACAAACAAGTTTATGCTTTCTCTGTTAAAATCGTATTATTTCATGTTTGGACATTGAGCGTGCGGATGTGTAAGATTAAAGAATCAAACAGTGTTGTTACTAAAAACGTTGATGAAGAAGGTTTAAAAGTGAATTTTAGGAGAAAGTTACTAATTTGAATAAAGATAAGTGTTCATTTGATATAAAAAATAAACAGATGTATGAGCAAATTATCTGTGAGATGGGTCTAATGTATTATGTGCAATTGTAAATGTCATAATGCCCCACCATGTTTGAATAAAGACAATTTTTTTATTTTAATAATGATAACTTGAAAACAAACACAAAAAAATAATTTTCCAAGTGGTTTTTACTTTATTATTGGAATTTTTAATTGTATTGCTTAAAAATTTTGATTTAGCAAAGACACAGATTTTTTTAAACAATTTTGAATAATTTCGGACATACTCTAGAAAAGGACTATCAAACCTGTATTTTTTCAAACCATATAACTCGTAAAGTCTCGCTCTACTTTTATAAATACCTGGAGTGGCCCATTGGTTGAAGCCAACGGAGGTGCCATTAATCTCAATGGTTTTGGTCTTGAAAGTAGATTATTGGTATTCTTTTTGCACAACTTCAAAAAGTGATCCAAAGATTTTATTAGGATTCTCGTGCTCTGCTATAGATTTCATAGATTCCATTATAGTGTTTGTTCCAAAATATTATTTTCATCTATACTATTATTATTAAGCTGAAGAGTTGGTTTGTTTGCTTGAACGCGCTAATCTCAGGAACTACTGGTTCGATTAAAAAAAATCTTTCAGGGTTAGAAAGCCCATTTATTGAGAAAGGCTATAGAATATATATCATCACGCTAAGACCAAAGAAATTTCACGCAGACGAAGTTGCGGGCAGAAGCTAGTCATCATCATCTTTAGCCTATAATGTTCCCACTACTGGGACACAGGCCTCGTCTCGTTGAGAGGGATTAGGCCGAAATCCACCACGCGGACCCAGTGCGGGTTGGTAGATGTCACACGTCTTCGAATTTTTTAGGACATGCCGGTTTCCTCACGATGTTTTCCTTCACCGTTTTGAGAGCAGTGGTGATGAAATAATTTACACAAAATAAAGCGCCTGTCTGGGTTCGAACTCACGACCTACAACTCGTTAGTCGCGGCCGTTACAACTGGGCCACCACCGCTCTCGAAGCTAGTACTAACATAAAATTATAATCGGTACAAGAGGAGAAAATCATTTTTTAAAGTTGGTAAGCGTATACATATTAGTGCTCGTGACTTTACTATTCAAACACCTCTGCCCGTCCCTACGGGGAAACAAAGCGTGATGTTATATTAAGTTATCTATATCCTAATTCATATTATATAAATGCTTGTGGAGACTGCTCGTTTTACTGAGCATGGCTTTGTTATTGTCAATTGTCATCATCTGCCTAGCCTTTTCCCAACTATTTTGGGGTCGGCTTCCAGTCTAACCGGATGCAGCTGAATACCAGTATTTTACATGGAGCGACTGCCTATCTGACCTCCACAACCCAGTTACTGGGTAATACGATACCCCTTGGTAAGACTGGTTCTCAGACTTTCGAGCTTCTGACGACCCGTAACGACGTCCACAAATGACAGCTGAGACCAACGGCTTCTTTCCGAGGCACGGAGGGGTCTTGGTATGTTAAGATGGTCACCCATCCACGGACCAACCGTGGCAAGCGTAGCTATTGTCAATTGTAATAACGTTTTATTAATTTTATTCCAAAGGTACTAGTTTAACTTTTGTTACTCCAAGTTATAGCTATATTTACATAATGCAGAATTGCATATGTAAGCGAACACGCCCATTATGCCTGGATCCTTTTATTTAGATTGTAAATTCGATTGATTTATTATTATTTTTTCCTTTGTTTCACTTATATACATATAAATAACGTTTTTAAATATTGGATAAAAAATAAAAAAACATTAAAAAAAATATAAAATTATTTTTATTTATTATTATTAATTTTTACTTGAGTACCTATAGTTTTCAATATTTTTATTGGTATATTGGCGTAAGCTAGCTGACATATGGCAAATTTTATGTTTTTTGTATTTCGTAATGTTAATTACCTACTGTTGTATAAAATCAAGTTCTTCTAACTTAACAGACAGCTGTGCTGCTGGGGAGTTTGTTGCGCCACTTCTTTTTCCCAGCTAAAGCACTAAGAAGTGGTGAAGGGCGGGCTGGAAGGTAGGTATATACAGGGTGTTTGGCAGAAGGTTGAACATACGAAAATGGTGGATAGGTGGGGCCATCTGCTACTTACTCAGCTTAATTTATTTGGCCCAGGCCCCTGGATATTTTTCTATTTTTTTTTTGCTTTCTTCCAGTTTCATCACTTTCTTAACTTTAAAGTGTAGTTTTTATTAAAAATGGGTAAAACAGGAAATATTTTATTTTTTAAATCTTTAGTGTTGGCAGATTCTTATAAAATTATTGCTTTATTCAGATGTTAGCTAGAAAAAAAGTTATGAGTCCTCAAACTTACAGAAAGATGTAAAAAATACTTAAAACTTAATTTTAACTTGCATTTTTTTTAAATATCCAGGGGGCCAGGGCCAAATAAATTAGTAGCAAATGACCCCACCTATCCACCATTTTCGTATGTTCAACGTTCTGCCAAACACCCTGTATATACTGTCATAGTCTAAATACCAGTATTATTCATGGCGACAGCCTATCTGACACCAAAAACCCAGCTACTGAGTGATACGATATCCCATGTTAAGACTGGTTGTCACAGTTTCAGGCGTTTGACGACCCGTAACAACTGTCATTGATCCACGAATGACATCCGGAAACAACGGATCGAGGCACAGAGGAGTCTTGGTATGTAAAGATGGTCACCTAGATTATAAAACAAAGACAGATAGACCGCGCGGAAAACCAAGAGTGAGGCCAAAAGACCAAATAATAAAGCGTCGCATTTTATGTAACATACAATACGACGCTTCAGAATTTGTTTTTTTTTTTTGTTTAGATTATTTAAACAAAGGTAGATAGATCGCGCAGGACACCCAAGAGTAAAAAAAACAAATACTAAAGCCTCCCATTATATACAATGCGACGCTTTAGTGTTTGTTTTTTTGGCTTCACTCTTGGTGTTCCGCGCGGTCTATCTGCCTTTGTTTTATAGTCTGAGATGGTCACCCATTCCCGGACCAACCGCGGCAAACGTAGCATAACCTGGTCGATCAACCCGTGCGGACACCACAAGCCCCTGTTTAGCCGCAAGCCCATAAATACATATGTGTTTATAATATTAATCTGACAAATACATTACAGGGTATGGCGTAAATAATGGGTAACCCTGAAACTGTCGATCGGCCAGTATCTATCATTTACCTTACTTATATCGCCATCTATATTTTTTCGATATAGGGGCCCAAAATTGCATAATTCCTTAGTAAAATGGTAAAAAATTGAGAATAAGTATTTTTTGCAATGTTATCTTAGAATGTAATAAAAAATCTTGATACTAATCTGATAATACAAATATTCAGGAGTGACAACAAAAAAAAAACGTGAAAATAACACCAATTGTAGAAATGGCAGCTGATTTTGTAAAAGTACGGTTTTTATTAAAAATATCAAAAATATTAATAATTTGGTCATCCATGGGCTTATAGCGATATAAGTGGGGTAAATGTCAGTTTCAGGGTTATCCATTATTTACGCCACAGCCCTATTAGACACCTAGCACAGAAAATTTTCGCCGGTTATACAAAAAATAATCAGCTGTTCCATACATTTTGACCGCGTAGGTATTGCACTTTTCTATGAAA
Organism: Polymixis flavicincta; assembly: GCA_949987655.1. NCBI lineage: Eukaryota > Metazoa > Arthropoda > Insecta > Lepidoptera > Noctuidae > Polymixis > Polymixis flavicincta. Next base: position 13,130,759 of record OX465188.1, on the reverse strand, counting down.
CAGCAGATTTTTTTTGTATAACCGGCGAAATGTTTCTGCGCTAGGGGGTCTAGAATGATATGCTGAATTCATGGCTACAGTTTGCGCACTGGATAAAAAACTTTCCCTGTATAGAGAAATCTCGTTGATTTGTCAAGTTTTAAAAACCACGCGAACCAGGGTCAAGACGCTAGTAACCGAATAAAAGCTGAATGTTAATGGCATTTTGACAGATCCCTCTCTATCCGCTTACGACGTCTCATAGCTACCTCCATTAACGTTTACATAATAAGATATAAGAATTATCACAAGAACCAACCTTCAAACTTTGAGATCCACTCTCTGTTTCAAATATCCGTCGTTAGCTTTATGGAACCTCCATCCGTTTTAGGGTTCCGTCAAACTCATCCTGATTTTAACTTAAGAAACAACTGAATCCTCTCTCTATTATTTTCATCGACCAGAGTCTTCCTGGCCTCTTCCCAACTATGTTGGGGTTGCCTTCCAGTCTAACCGGATACACCTGAGTACCAGTATTTTACATGGAGCAACTGCCTTTCTAACTTGCCCAAACTAGTTACTGGGTAAATCGATGCCCCAAGGTAAGACGGGCTTCTGATGACCCATACGTACATATACAGCCTATAATGTTCCCACTGCTGGGACACCGGCTTCCTTTCTGTGAGAAAGCGTGGGCGATAATCCACCACAAGGGCACGTGTGTGTTCGTGGTTGTCATGTTTTCGAATTTCCGGTTTCCTCACGATGTCTTCCTTCACCGTTTTGAGAGCAGTGGTAATGAAATAATTGACACAAAGTTAAGTGCCTGCTTAGGTTCCAACCCACCACCTACAACTTGTAAGTCGCGGCTCTTACCGCTGGGCCACCAGTGCTCTGTGGCCACCACTGCTTGGTTTTGCAACTGAATACTTTAAAAACTAGAGATTGGAGCCTCTTTTTAAGGTGACACTTGTCCACATTTTTTCCATACAAACTTCGGGGTGGTTTTACTCCACTGTTTGACAATGTACATCAAAAATTAAACATGGTATGGTTTTGTCTCATTATCAATATTGTCTGTACGGAAACAGAATACTAAAATAAAAAGCCATTAAAAAGTTATGAGCCAACAAAGATTCGTTTCCTTCCTAATTTAACCTAACTTTGGGCGTGTTTAGGTAATAAAAGCAGTGTAATATCTCGAAAACCAAGTCGGTATCGACGACGTTCAATTATCGAAAAGTTCAATAAACTTAATTGGTAATTTATTTATGCAGTGTTTTTTTCAGAAAACCCGATCTTCCGAAGGACTTTTCTTAATTTTTTACGCGCCTGTTTTACTATAACTGATCCTACAGCTCATTCAATAATGTTGTGCTTGTAGACTAGCGTCTAACTGCTCATCACGGGTACTCTCTCTGTCGGACACGAAGCCTGGTGAGACAGCATGGTTTTTAGCCAGGACCACCAGTGAGTTCGAGCCCGCGACTAATGTACCCTTAAGCAAGTAAAATTGTGTTAGCAGACTATAGCCAGCATTAAGTTATACCGAAGGCCTGTGATTGACGGAGTTTTGTAGAACAATTTCAACGAGAACCGTAGAGAAGCGTTTTGTCGACGGAAGAGTAGACAAAAATCACGTTTTCGTGTAGACAGTTGACAGTTTTGTACCGAGAAATATAGACAAGCGATTTTTATTATATGGTAGAGTAGAAATAGAATGCGTTATGCTAAGCCTGCTGGTCAATGTTGACAGGCATACACTGTCCTCCCATACCTATTAACACTTTTTTTTTAAACCGTTGTAAAAGCCAATTATTTTAAAAAGAGTAACCGTGGAGTTTCTTTCTTATGCTGCTAGCTTCTGACGTTTCATAACCAGGTAGGTTATGTGAAATAAATAATTTTCCAAAAAGGTTCCAAATAGAAAAGTTTGTAATTTATTTAGTCCTCAATTCCACTCTCATTTAACATTTATAGATACGGAACCTTTCAGGAAGTTTTACTCAAACAGGACCATTATTTTTTTCCTGGTATTAGCGTCGATAAGCCGATTTACAAATGTCAATGACCTTCAGATTTTTACATTCTAAGAACCTTTAGGATTACGATGTTTTGAGGTCAATCTAGTTCTTTCAGCCCAATCTAGTTCTTTCAGCCCTTAACATAATGAACATAGGATGTGATCAAAATTGATAGTTATGTACTCCATACTATCTAACATATATAAATTATATTTTTAAATATTAGAATATAAAATACATAAAATAATTTAAAATATAAAAATTGTAGCCCACCGGTATCGGGAACTGGGTCCAAGCTACCGGCGGCGGTCAGGGGTCCAGAGAGAGGAACCTCCTAACAATGCGAGCCGTGTCAGGAAGCACCGCTTTTTGAATCAGGCCCTTGACCCAGCTGCTCAATGAGAGCCCCCTCAGGTGTTGGTCGAGGCTCTTGGCTATCAAGCCACCGACTATCGGTACAATGAGCGCTACCTTCACATTCATGTCGACAACCTCGCGAGCCAAGTCAAGATACTTGATTTGTTTATCTTTTTCGGCTTTCACGAGGTTCCCATCATGCGGGACCGTTATGCCAATACGATCATTGCACGCCGTTCTAGTCGATCCACCACTACTATATCAGGGTTATTGGCAACAATACTCCTGTCAGTGATGATGGATCGATCCCGCAGTACAGTGTGACATGTCTTTTTTTGAGAACTGGGTCGGGCACATACCATACGGCACTTCGCTTAAGGTTGTATTTCAGAGCAAGTTGCTGGTGGATAATCCTTTTTTCTTTTTTTTTTTGAAAATCATCAGGCTACAAGGTTGTGTCTATGCAAGTACTCCTCGTCAGCTAGACGAGAATGCCCGGAGATAATATGTCTGATTAATTCGACCCGGACGGCTTACTTACTTGTTGGTTTAGCAGTCTTTAATCGTTGTCACAGGAGCGTTATAAAATCGCGGCGGATTTTTAATTCGCATTGGATTTTCAACTTTCGGCGCTGAACCGAACATTGAGAATCCATCAGAGTGCAGCGCGAGTGAGTCTCAGCGTGACTTTTACTGACTAAAACCCACCCGTGTTCCCTCAGTAGCCCGTATGCCAGGGGCTCTTTCGAACGAACCCGCATCCCTGGCAGGCATCGGCCCTTGCGGGCCCCATCAGTTTGTGCTGACATCTCTTTGAGGCGCGCGTGGATCACAACGCGCCGTCGACATGGGCTTGGCCCTTACCGAACAGCGAGCTACCCATTACTCGCCGTCCGCAAGCTCATGCCTACGGTGGCCAGAAATCAGCCTGGGACCAACTGGTGGGTCAACTGGGGGGGTGGGCCTGCCAGCGGTGCGGGTTGTTCGAAAGAGATAGCGTGGCCTCTGGCACAAATGCAACCGCTCCTCCCAGCAGTGCGCTGAAGATGCAGTGCGCGAAAAAAGCCCGCCGCAATTTTATTACTTCCGTGGGCACATATACTAAAGACTGCTAAACCAAGAAGACCTTTCTATGGGTATAGTTTTTCGGGTTATTTCTATAGAAAATACTTAGTTGCTGCCCAGCCTACTATGTCCAATCAGAATACAACTGGCGAAATATGGGTTTCTTAAACTTTATTCGTTTTCACTTGTTACTACTACACTAGCTTCCGCCCGCAGCTTCACCCGCGTGGAAGTCGGAAATTATCCCGCAGGAATGTACTACCGGGTTAAAAAGTCCTGTGTATTAATATAGGTTATAATCTATCGGTGTGCCAAATTTCATCTAAATCCATTCAGCCGTTTTTGCGTGATTGAGTAACAAAGACCCAATAACCTTCACAAACTTTCACATTTATAATATTTCGGACTACCCTATTTACCTCTTTAGGGGTAGATTTTCGAAAAATCCTGATACACGTTATTCTTTATTTTTGGTTTTAGGTATAAATACTGAGTTTCGAGTTAATCAGACCGCGCGATAAAATTCTTCCAAACAAACTTTGACACCCCCCAATCCCCCCTCAGAGAGTAGTTTAGAAAAACAATAAAGGACCAACTTTATAATTTACTTAGATAAGTATTTGTACCAAGTTTCAAGTTTATTAACTCAAGGAAAAAGATTTTTCATGCAAACAAAAATCCCCCCTTTTCACCCCCTTACATGTCGAATTTTAAAAAACCCCTTCTTAGTGCTCCGTCAGTCAGTTTCTCCTTTTATATATAATAATATAGATAACAGTGTTAGGAAGTTTTTCTAACTTCATCAACATATACTAAGTGGAAAAAAGCTTACTAAACTCTAAACTCAAAAACTACCCAAGCAAAGACAATAAAATTTATATGCTACCACTTCGCGTACTTGCTTTGCCAACGAGGTAAGAATCGCATAAATTGGCGCAATAATCCCTTCCGTTCCTTTTCCTTCCTTTTTTTTTAAGTAAGTGGAAAATATAGTTGTTTTATATACAGGATAAGTTTTTAACCAGTGCGCAAACTGTAACCACGAATTTAGCATATATCATTCTAGACCCCCAGCGCAGAAATTTTTCGTCGGTTATAGAAAAAATAAATCTGCTGTTTCATAGAAAAGTGCTATACCTACGCGGTCAGAATGTATGGAACATCTGATTTTTTTTTTTGTATAACTGCCGACAAATTGCTTTGCAGTTTGGCAGGAGATGTGTAAAAATAAAACTGTAACATATTGGATTAAATAAACACTTTAAAAAAATCGAGTGCTTGCTTTACCAAATGAGAAAATAATCATTTAGGTAAATTAGCCCAAAAATCACATGCTCCTTTCCTGATTGAGTTATGCTTCACGATTATTGACAAATGGTTGCACTGACTGGGCTGGTCCAGTCAAATCTGTAGTTATTTTCTCAAAAGACCATTTCAGGCATTAATCTGGGTCATTCTCAGGAGACTCATTATTTGGTTGACTTCGGTGTCATTTTTGTTATCTAATTTAGGCATGAAATATCAAATCTAGAGTTAACACTCTACTAGTAACATGCTTTAAATTAACTCTAGATTTGATATTTCATGTTAACAAAGCCTAAATTTAAAAAAAAATACACCGAAGTCAACCAAATAATGAGTCTCCTGAGAATGACCCATCTACACTCTCTTGATATGCTCAAATCTAACCAAGATTATATCTGGACTTCCGTGGAACGAGGACATGATAGCTGGTAAACTTATACTAGAATATTACTTGACTATTCATTCTAGCCTTCTTAGTAAGAACACGACTTTGTATTTTTACTTCACCGATTTAAGCTCAAAGACATTTTTATAGCTTTAGCTCCCAGAATCAGATATTCGCTTCTCTCAGTCTTCCGCCGGTAATAAACACCCTGTAGAAGATAATCGAACACAAAGCGAGTACAGGGTGATTCGTGTATCGGTTAACAGTCCAGTGCGTTCGCTTTAAACATAAATGTTGTCAAAATACATGAATTTCAATAGGGTTAGGAGTAAATAAATCACTTTTGAATGTAAGGTGTGTGACATGTAGGATACCAAGCTTCATATTATTACGTTTAATTTTGTTAGTTCTAATTGTTAGTACCTATACAGTAGGGATTTCCAGAATCCAAATCACGCAAAAACGGCTGAACGGATTTGGATGAAATTTGGCACACAGATAGATTATAGCCTAGATTAAGGTATAGGATATTTTTTATCCCGGTAATACGTTCCCGCGGAATAATTTCCGACATCGGGCGAAGCCGCGGGCGGAAGCTAGTTTGAAATAAATGCTTTGACTTTGTTGAGGTCTAATCGATTCTCACAATACAACATTGTTCTAATTAAACATCGTTGTGGACATTCGCTGTTCACCTGTCCTTAGCCAAACGGTCCGTAACTTCCACCCTCACCAAAGATCATTCCAATTAATTTAATATTACAATATGGCGCATCTTATTACAATAATTTAATTAAAGGTTTTATCTGTGATTTTTCGTTGTCCATGTTTTTTTCGGTAGCTCAAATCATAATCTAAATCATTTTGAAACAGATTGCTAATCCATTGGTTCATATGTTCGAAAAATGTGTCTGCTCAACAACTTAAATAACGCAATATATATTTTATTTTATTTCTTAAGAAAACTTACAGCTAGGATACAGATAGTTGACCGTTAGTGAAAGAAGGCCAATTAAAAGTTTTCACTGACAATATTAGGGTAGCACAAGAAACAGCAGACAGGCAAGCAAAAGTAAAAATAAGTAAACACTCGGAGAGAAATAAGAAAAGACAGAACAGGTTTCAGTGATCTTCAAAGAATTTTTTGCACAGTATTTTTTTAAGTTGAGGAACACTGGTGGAGAATAAGTCAAGATCATCAATACTCTGACACATCGAGTTGTATGTCCTGCTAGCTCTTATCATATAAGAGTTTTGTCGATATATGCACCGCACAGAGGGAACATACAGAGGTTGATGATTCCTAAAGGTGAAGGATGGAACACGCAGCCCAATTTTGCTTATCAATTCAGAACAATCGGTTGAACCATTTGCCAAATTGAACAAGAATACCATGTCGGCAATTTTTCTCCGCTCAATTAGTGGAAGAATGTGAAACTTCCTGCAGCGGCTGTAGTAATTAGGAAAATAGGTTTCGGATCTAAACTGAATGTACCTTAAGAACTTCTTTTGAATACTTTCGATGCGATCGACGTAAGTATTATAAATAGGATTCCATACTGGTGAGCAATATTCGAGATGACTACGCACAAAAGCACAATAAAGAATTTTGAGTGTTTTGTTATTTTTTAAATCGGCCGATATCCTCATAATGAAACCTAGTGCCTTGGAAGCTTTTTTAATAATATTGTCGATGTGTGTGTCAAAAAGAAGTTTCGAGTCAAAGGTGACGCCTAAGTCTCTAATCGTTTTAACTCTAGCTATAGAAGTGTTGGCTAGTTTGTAATCGTAAAGAATAGGTTTAGGTTTACGAGTAAATGTACATGTATAACATTTCGAGACATTTAGATCTAAGCGGTTGGCCATACAATACTCTTGAAATCTGTCCAGATCATTTTGGAGACGTTCAGCATCATCAAAGGTTCTGATTTCACTTATAATCTTCATGTCGTCCGCAAACAAAAGAACTGTTGAGTTACAGAAACATGAAGACACATCATTGATGAAGATATTAAATAACAAGGGTCCCAAAAGCGATCCCTGTGGAATCCCTGATGGGGTAATCATAGTTCTCGATGTGTATCCGTTTAGAACAACAGTTTGACATCTGTTGGCCACATAAGATGAGAACCACCTAAAGAGATTTCCACTGATACCTATGGCCGATAGCTTACGCAACAGTATAGCATGATCCAAGCGATCAAAACACTTGCTATAATCTGTGTAGATTACATCTGCTTGTGTGCGATGAGTTGTGGATCGGGGTGATTATCGCCGACTTCCAAATTGTAGGAACCTCACCTAAATTTAGGGACCGCCTGAACAAAATTGAAAGAGGAGGGGTCAGACTTTTGGCACAGTTGTGTATAAATACTGGCGGAATATTGTCTGGTCCTGCAGATTTAGATAGATCAACTCCTTTAAGTAGATTGAATACTTCTGATTCGTTAACTTCCACTGAATGTATGTCCGAAACGATATCGCTCAAATGCATGTTTGAACCCTGCGCATGGTCATTGGAAAGATCGTCGTCATCATTGATACTACTAGGAGAACTGAGAAAATTAGAATTGAAATAGTCCACAAACATGTTGCAGATGTCCTCTCCTATACTCGAAGTACAATTTTTATATTTAAGTAAGGAAGGATAAGCATTGATTTGGTTTTTCGATTTTACGTACGACCAAAATGCTTTGGGGGTCTTAAAAATGTCTTCTTCAATTTTTTTAATATAGCAGCTAAACATGTCACTTTCAACGTCCTTGGCACGCTGTCGGAGCAAAACAAAAGACTCATGATCAGATATATTACCGTATTTCTTGAATTTTGCGTGGAACTTCGCTTTTTCTTTTAGAATTTTTATGAGAGGTTGTTTGAACCACAGAGGGTATCTGCTGCTTGGAACTACCGTCTTAACAGGTACAAAAGAATCACGTAGTTCGTTGAGAGTGTCATAGAAAAATGATACAGCATCTTCGAGTGTCCTAGTGGCCAATTCGTTGATCCAGTCGATCTGGCTCAGCCTGTCATTAATAGCCGTAAAGTCGGCCGATCGATATAAGAATTTTATACGAGGACGCGCGGGAAGAGTATGGAGTTCCACGAAATCAGCAGACACACACAGGGCCCTATGATGAGAATCTTCCGGCACCAGAGGATCGGCGCAACTTGCTACTGAGACCTCGCTGTTAGATAAAACTAGATCTAGTATTTTATTGTTGACATTTACGTGCGAATTGTATTGCGAGAAATTACAGACTGTGAAGATATCAAACAAATTCACCTGGACGTGACCTTGGATATTACTAGGGCAAACTGACTGACCATCATCATTTGGTTCCCAGTTTATATTTGGAAGGTTAAAATCTCCAAGAACTAGAAATTTATCAGCGGGATGCTTCTGAACAATATCTGTTAGGTTATTAGAAAAATTAGTTAACTGACCTGCTTGGGAGTGGCCAAGATTTTGGTTGCAGATGTACACTACACAAATATGCATTTTATACGATACTCGCGGTCTCTTTCTGTGTAAGGTGAGAGTTACCCACAAGTCCTCGGCAGACGAAAACCATTCACTGTGGAGATCACAAATAAGTTCACGTCGCACTGCAATAAGCACACCACCACCCAAAGTTTGTTTCGTGCTAGAATAATTTCTATCGCGCCTCCATACTATATAACGGTCGTCAAACAATACACAGTCTTTAATACCCTCAATAAGCCAAGTCTCAGTTAAGCAAATGATGTCGTAGGAATTAACACACACATTACGATAGAATATTAACGTTTTTGTACGCAATCCCCGAACATTTTGGTAAAACACACTAATAGGTGAGAACGCGAACAGAAAGATTACTAATTAGTAGTACTGTAACAAAAAATATAATGTGAGGTACATTCAGTTCATAGTAAAAAGTTAAAATATTATGATACATTAAGAAATTGAGCGAGATCAAGCCGATTACAACCTTAGTTCCATGCAAATAGGATTCAGTAGAAAAATAGCTATGGTCAACACCGAGCGATAAGAGAACAAAAGGGCAGCGGGAAAGGAATGCGCATAAAAAAATGGCACCAGTGTTTCTCAAACTATTAGCGTGGTGCGTGCGAGTATATAATTGCGACGAATTATGAAATTGCTTCAACATTTTTAATTCAGAAACTTCTTTAAATCCTGTTCCGTTTTTATGTGGTGGGTTGGAGAAGTAGTATTTTTCTTTGTAAGGATTTTGCAACCAACTACCCAAGTGTATAAAAAACCTCTTTCTTTAGCAAGTTTTTTAGTTTTGTTTAACAGCATTTTGTTCTCAAAAGTTAGATGATCATTGACGTAGATGACACTGTCGGACTGCAGGCCCAACTTGTTTGCAGTTATAGATGCTTTGTGTTATTTAGCAACGGCCACGAAATCATTTTTTAGGTATCTGTTATGCACTGAGCAAATAATATTTTTGTTCTGTTCGTTATTTCGCATCGGTACTCTCGCAATGAAGTTTATCTGTTCTTTAGGGATACTGCATCCAATGATATCCCCTATCTTGTCAACGATTGCGAACAGATTTTCTGAGTTGGTTGATGGCACTCCCTTGATTTCTAAGTTGTTCATTCTTGATCTTTGCTCAGTTTCGCGATGAAGATCTTCAATTTTGGAGCATCGATCATGTAACGCCACCATCTCCTCCTTAGATTTCTTAAGGCAGTCCACTTCGCTCACCAACCCCGCCACTTTGTTTGCCAGTGACTCCACCGAATGGTCCAGAAACTCGACGTCCGTTTTAAGACTCGAATACTCGGATCTGATCGACTTAAGCTCCGCCAATTCCGATTGGATAGCTTTCACGTTCTCCATTAAAGCAGGTAAGTTGTCCATCTGGGCTGAGAGGGCCCTCAGTTCTGACATAATAGAATCCATGTCAGCTGTTACGGGCGTAGCTGCAGCTGAAGTTGTGGGGCGCGGGCTGGATGCTGCCGAGGTTTTGCAATTACTGCACTTCCATGTGTTCTTGCGGTCACCCAATTTCCTCCATCCTCCTTCAGTTATGCCAGCGCAGGGAAAGTCGAACTGTCCCAGGCATCCCACGCACTTAGCGCCGTCCCTACTCTCAACTTGGCAACGTTTGCATTTAAACATTTTGCACAGGTGTAAAAAACTTTGATAATCGTAGTCGGGTAATTAGTCGTACACCGAGTCACTAAGCGTGTGCGTGCGACCGATTTGCTGTCTACCGTGCAACTGATCTGTGCATATTGTTGAACTGTCATAATGAAACAGATTATGATTGATCGTGTGTTACGCAATTAAGTTGTTGGACAACCAACACCTTAACACAAATACAATACAATGCAAATACAAATTCAAAACAAATACAAATTCAAATTCTCAATTCGAATTAAAATTCTTTGTGGTAATGGCCGCGACTGACGAGTTGCAGGTTGTACGTTCGAACCCAGAAAAGCGCTTTACTTTGTGTACCTAAATTCATCGCCACTACTCTCGAAACGGTGAACGAAAACGTCGTGAGGAAATTGACTTAGTAAAAAAAAAACAAAGACTTGTGTCATCTTGTGGTACTTATACCAACCCGCACCGGGCCCGCGTGGTGGATTACGGGCCGCTCCCTCTAACAGAGAGTCCTGTCGAACATTATAGGCTGCGTATATATCCATATAAAGAAGATTGAGGAAATCGCGCAATATGTGAAAGTGAAGACCAACTGGACTCCGAGGGCGAAAGTTTGGAATCGCGCCACGACATCAACTTTAAGTCATTCGAGGTACGAGTTCCAACCCAGCATCTACAGATCTGCTTGAAAGAGCACTTTTGGCCGAAAGGTGTCGTATATCGACGTTTCCGAGGACGGTTACGCGACACCACTATACACGACGCTGACCACTTTACGTGTTTAGATATAGTTATAATAAGTTTCTATTAATATTTTTACGATTATTTTGTGTATTTTAGCTTATTATTATTATTATACATGTAAATATTATTTACTGAAAGTCAGAGGGAATGTGAAATCACGCTCTTATAAGGTTTCGCAAGTTAAACAAAATGGCTAATAGCAACATAACACGCTTCGCAAGCGCGCTAGATAGTAGTCTTAAATTTGGCACGGTAAAAATTTGTTAGCTCATCCACATTGTGAACTATGCAGAAACTCGGCTACCTAGGTAAAGGCTTCTTCAGACAGGCGCAATGCGACAGCGCGATGCGACTCTCATCTAACAATTTCCATGATATATTATTTTCATACAAATTGTTCCACAAGAGTCCCGTCGCGCCTGTTTGCGGGAGCTTTAAAACACTGGGATTGTAGTTCCAACTAAACACAGGAGGAAAAGAACTTTTAAACTTACTTGAAAAATGAAGGAATCTCTTCTTTGAGCAAAATGTACTTACTTACGTCAAATACAAAAAGGGAAACTTAGGGAGTATTTTGATACTGACCTGCAATTTTTTTTTAAAAAAACCTAAAGAAATTTAAGTTTCGCGGACTACTTTTCTGAGTCCACCTTAAAAATGTCATCATCATCATCATTTCAGCCGAACGACGTCCATTGCTGGACATAGGCCTCCCCCAAGCTCCGCCACTTCGAACGGTTCTGTGCTTCCCGCATCCTACGGACATCGGTCCACCTTGTGGGAGGCCTTCCAACTTTACGTCTTCTGGTACGCGGTCGCCACTCCAGAGCTTTTCGGCCCCATCGGCCATCTGTTCTGCGAGCAATGTGCCCTGCCCACTGCCACTTAAGTTTGGCAATTCTTCGGGCTATGTCGGTTACCTTGGTTCTCCTGCGGATCTCTTCATTCCTGATTCGATCACGCAGGGAACCGTCAAGCTTAGCCCTCTCCATTGCCCTTTGGGTGACTTTAAGCCTTCTTATGAGGCCCATTGTATAATTTATGTCGTCATTCTAAGTAAATTCTCAGTCTCAATCTTTCAAAAATGTATTTCTAACTAGCTGTTTCCATCGGCTTCGCCCGCGTGGAAGTCGGAAATTATCCCGCGGGAACGTACTACCGCCGGTATAAAAAGTATCCTATGTTTTTTCCTGGTTACAAACTACGTCTGTGCCTAATTTTATCCAAATCTGTTCAGCGGTTTTTGTGTGATTGAGTAACAAACATCCATACAGACAAACTTTCGTGTTTATAATATTAGTAAGTATTAGGATTTCCCTACATACTTATTTGACAAGTTTTTAACATTGACTGTCGCTGAGATGATATTGCGACTAGATTTTGAACGTTATTAAATACTAGAAATGACCTTCAATTTTTGTCATAAAGTCGAATAAACTCGAATAAACGATAGAAGAAGGAGGATCAACATTCAGCTAGATAAAACTCTGAGATTTCCGTCGACCGGGACCGAAATTAACTCGGACCGCGGTCCCAGTTGCCGGATCCATTTAATATTAATCCGAAAATCTGTCTACAGAACTCCTAAAATAATCCAAATAGATAATCAAATAAACAATTGAAAAAATCAAAACAAATCTTAACGTTCCATTTTCAAATGGAAGAGAGGTCAATGAGGGGCTCACTTCACACACAATTAGGCGTGGTGCCCACTGCAGGACAAAAGCGTCCCTTATCACCGAGCGAGCCACTGCTTTCTGCTAGCCTCACCTCGGCTTTATAGCCGTATAGGTGTGGGCCATGAAGTCAGTTCCCGGTTTCTGCGTAGTTCTACTTTTGTGTGTGATTCCAAGTTCCATTTCTTTTGTGATTGCCATATTACTGGATACCTACGGCTATGTTAAAATGAACAAAGTTCTTACTACGCTAAACCCTTACACGTGTGCGAATGTGTGCGCATTTTGCTTACATTACAAATTTAGGTTTGTAATGTAAGCAAAATTTACTCCCAAAATCAGTACCTATAATTAATTAAATAAACAAACGATGTTTTACAGATATAAGTAAAAAAAAAACCAGTGAATGTATTATGATACTATGCCAATATAAATGTGACAGTTCGTATGTTTGGAATTGGATGTTTGTTACTCAATCACGCAAACGGCATAACCGATTTGCATGAAATTTGGTACACACATAGCACACAATCAAAAACAAAGTTATTTATTCAAATTAGGCTGAGAGCCAGCACTTTTTGAACCTTACCTTCGTTTCTATCTCTGAGCGCTCATCACCACACCGACTTCGTGGCCCCAATCTTTTTGTATGACTTTATCAGCGGTACATAGCGTGTAAATTAGACCTATGCTACATTAAGCACGCCACGCCTGACCTTAGTAACGTGACTGTGGACGATGGCGCGGAAAATATACAGTTTTGTTAAGTTTTCATTTTTGCGAGCAACGTTTTGGCAAATGGCAAAAAACAGAACCCTTATGGATTCGTCATGACTGTCTGTCTGTCCGTCCGTATGTCACAGCCACTTTTTTCCGAAACTATAAGCACTATGCTGTTGAAACTTGGTAAGTAGATGTATTCTGTGAACTGCATTAAGATTTTCACACAAAAATAGAAAAAAAAACAATGGGGTCCCCATACTTAGAACTGAAACTTAAAAAAAAAATTTATCAAACCCATATATGTGGGGTATCTATGAATAGGTCTTCAAAATTGAGGTTTCTAATATCATTTTCTAAACTGAACTTCTAAAGTGGTAAAATGTGTCCCCCCCCTGTAACTTCTAAAATAAGAGAATGATAAAAAAAGAATGTCATGTACAATCAAGATTCACTAATGCAGTCGCATACTAAGGGCTATATTGCTATGAAGTAGCGGTCCAGGCCGTACCTACAGCTGTGTGTATAAGTGATGTATTAACACAAAACTCACCGCTCCACTCACACACTGGCGTTAGTCTCTGTATTTTATACATACCGTCGGCGACGACAGACATGACCTTGGTCGGTTCATACCATTGCTAAAATTTACTTGTATAATCTATGTTCCGGTAGCGTGCAGCGTATCGTCTTGGATTAAGAAACTCATAGGTCTGGGTTCAAATCTCGCGATGAAGCTTTCATTTTTCTTTTCAACAATCATCTTCATCTGTTCTTTTATTATTCGATTTATTAATATACCAGAATAATAATGTAACATTTTTTTATTATTACTCGTATTGTTATTTAAATAAAGGTTTACCAATAATAAATGATTACAAAATGTTTATTCGTTATAACTTCATGAAGAATGTATAAAAATAACGAATAATAACTTCTTGTTAAAACAGTTTATTTTCTCATAAAGAACAATTTATTGAAGTAAATAAGCTAGTTGGTGAACTATGATAATCAGGCTATTGTATCTTAGTAATATAATAATATTGTGCTGATTACTACTGTGTGTCGGTACTCTAAATAAATCACAATATTCTACAAAAATCTACCCACGTAAAAGTAACAAATGCAGACAAGTTGTCACAATACAATTAAATGACTCAGTAGTACTACTTTTATTCTACTGCGAGTGAGTTCGTTTTAACTCAAACCTCAAAGTTAACAAATCGTATTTAATAGGACTTAAAGAGGTTATAGCTTAAGTGTTCATTTTCATTCCGAAAAGAAGATTGAAACTAAACCTCAAAATAATCCAGATTACGGATAAGACAAAATATTATTTGAATATTACTAAAATAAATAAATATTTGTAATTTATAACTTAATGTTAATGTTTTTTCCGTTAACTATGTTTTTTAAGCTGATTCTCGAGCTGGTTTTCCATGATGCCTTGTTTGCCATGAACCTTCTGCGTGGAGTGCACGGCGCACGGTTCGTAAAGATGTGTCGAATAATTCGGCAAAATGTCTTGTCGTTTTGAAACCACTTGTTTCATATTCGCTGAACGTGTGCCTGTTATAGGAGCTGGGGTCTTCCACTTTGCTTTCCACGGGCAAGGCTACCGCCTTCCTCATATCTTTTCACCCACCGACTCACAGTATTTCACTAAAACAAAAAAGGGGTACTGTTAGGCTACTAAGCAAAATACGCACTTTATATATTACCTACTATTTAGAAACAAAATTATTTAAAAGGGCAATTTCACATAGATATTAAGTTTATTGTTATTTTCATCGTTCTATAATCTAGGAAATAAATTTACATTGAAATTTTATATTTTTATTCTATTTAGACATTGTGATATTTATAAAACGTTTAAAAATAACTACAAGGATCAGCAGTTACACTTTAATTAAATAAATGTTTAATATTTATATTTAAATCATAATACTCACACTCAGTCCGGTTTCATCACATAGGTATTTGTGATATAGGTATTAAGTCCACTTTTATGCAGCGCAATAATATTCGCTTTCATTTCTATATTTAAATTTGCTTACATTTTAAAATGAATTAGAAGAACGCTAATAGATGAAACACACGTCACTAGCACACAATATCAACCAACACCGTTCTATAAGTCGCGGTGAATGAGTCGTAAATCATTTAAATTTATTTAGGTTTCTGTGGGTATAATGATAAAGTTTTACGAGTTTAGTGAATAAGAAGAACAGAACAAGAAACTATATTCAAAAGTGATTTTTAAAACAATAAAAAGACTATCACACAGCGAGTGGGATTCGAAACCGCGACTCGCTGAGCTCAAACGCGATAATCAAGTGCGGTAACCGCTCAGCTATCATGCCATTTGCTTTAACGGTTGAATTTAGGAAATACATTCATTCGTAAACGTATGAGAGTGTGTGTGTATATAGTATTATAGCCTATAGAAATTGCTTATTATAAGAAGGTCGTAAGTTAAAGCGAAGTGTCAATCTATTGCTTTTTGAGATTGGGGCACCATTAGTGAGGGCTACTGTACATTACCATGTAACCTTCCACCGAAAATTAGTTTGAACGAGATCTAGTAAGTAGTATTTTTTTAATACGTCATAAATCGTATTATGTTACTTGCTGCTACGGAACCCTTCATGGGCGAGTCCGACTCGCACTCTGCCGCTTTTTTTGAAGTCGATAAAACATATTGCCATGTATTTTGACCATGTAGGTTCGAGACAACTGCTTTTTTTAATAACCGTGGTAAAGTTTCTACGCTTGGGGTTCTAAAATCTTGTGCTGAGTTCATTCTTACAGTTTGCACGTCAATGTCCTTGCCTGCTATCCTACATATCTATTCTGTACCTAGTCTCTTCATGTTCTTATAGGGAACAATTTTTTGCCCGCGGCTCCGACCGCGTGGATGTCGGTTTTACCCTTTAAAAAGTAGCCTATGTCCTTCTCCATTTCCCAGGCTATATCTCTGCCAAATTTCATGACGATCGGTTGAGCAGTTTAGGCGTGAAAGCGTAAAAGTCAGACAGAAAGTTACTATCGCATTTATAATATTAGTAAGGGATTGGAATGAATTCGCCAATATGTCTGATATGATATAATTATTGACATGTGACGTCATATTTAAGCATACTTTGGACAACAAAACTGCAGTATTTATTTATTGGCATCATAAAAGTACAACCATATAATTCGGTATTTTTAACATTTGGTAGGTAGACACGCAAACAAATAGGTTCCTGCACTTAAATATTAAAGAATAATGCACTATTACATTATGTTTCTCATCTTTGTAACGTCTTAGGATTGTTGTTTGTTTAAGTACTTACGTCACTTGATAATTATTTCGTCCGTGTTTAAGCACTAATCACTCACAAAAAATATTACTACGCTGATGTAATTATTCACATGTGACGTCATAATTAAGCGCATCTGACAACCAGTCTTACCAAGGGGTATCGTATTACCCAGTCTGGGTTGTGGAGGTTAGATAGGCAGTCGCTCCATGTAAAATACAGGTATTCAGCTGCATCCGGTTAGACTGGAAGCTGACCCCAACATAGTTGGGAAAAGGCTAAGCAAATGATAATGATGATGATTCTTATCGATTAAGACTGAATAAGGCTGTTAATTTGACGTGGAAAATTAATTCATATCGTGGGTTTTTATTTTAAGTTCGATATATTTTATTAGAATAGCACCATCCCATTTCTTCCCGTGGGTGTCGTAGAAGGCGACTAAGGGACTTACTAGAGAATGGGCAGCAGCGTTCTCTATGCATTTTACCACCATACTGCGATCGCCAACCCGCCTGCCAAGCGTGGCGATTATGGCAAAACCCCCCATCCTGGGGGAGGCCTATGTCCAGCAGTGGACGTCTTTAGGCTGAAATGATGATGATGATGATGATATTTTATTAACATAAATAGTAAAAAAATAAATTAAAAATTTAAAAAACTTTTTTGTTAGGGTCGGGACCCTAACAAAAAAGTAAAAATAATAATATTTATAGGCCTTTTAAGATTAAGGTAATATTCTGATCAAGGCATTGTAAAGGCGGGGGACGGCTAATGAAAATGCTAGGCCTCTTTGGCGTTTTCATTGACCGTCCCCCGACTTTATTTTTTTTTATTTTTCCCACAGTGAAGTTTGTTACTAATTTATCCTCATTCCTCGTCCTGATCACTATTTATCTATAATCTATGCATTGAGACCTTTTCAATGAGCCCAAACACGATACTTTTGCTGTTTGTTGATGTGTAACTTGGGCATCCTGGAAATTCCAGGTGTTACTCCAGCATCATTTCAATGTTACTTTGTTCGTCTAATATCGTTGAAGTAATAGAATACAAAATTTCGAGTTGATCAGACTCGTGGAAATGCTCAAATCACTTCATAAACCAGAAAAGAGCTGATAATCTTCAAACGGCTGAACCGATTTTTATGAAACATGTCTAAGAACACTCCCGACTAATACACCTTTCAAACAAAAGAAACAAAATCAAAATCGGTTCATCCGTTCGGGAGCTACGTTGCCTCAGACAGACACACACACACACACACACACAGACACGTCAAACTTATGACACCCCGTCGTTTTTGCGTCGGGGGTTAAAAAGGTTTTGATTTAATTTAAAAATCTATTTCAAGCTTTATAGACTTTCTGTCTACCATTTGAGACAGTCTAGAACGGCTTCTTCCCATTGTATCTTAAAGCCATAAATAGCACTGTCTTGTATTGGATATTACTTCGCCGTACGAATTAACCAAGCATTTGAATTTTCATTCAAATAAACTTCACATAAAAATGTTTCAAGTAAAATACTTTAACGGAGAGCACTTTATACATATTTCTCTGGACTGCACACACAATGATCATAAACTCGTGAGATTGAATTAATGGTTAATATCTTTATTTGCTAGAATATAGGTCAGGGCGCAAGCTCACTACCTACCTACCCACCCAAGGTGGTGTGCTTGTAGGTACTTGGATACTACTATGTAATGCCGCGGTCCCAAGGCCCGTCAAACGGCAGGCCACGCCGGGCCAGGCTGACAGGCTGTGGGAACCCGTCATTACGTTCAAAGACACGGAAAAAAACGCTCCCGTAAAGGCCGCGATAGGCCACCCGCACGCCGCGGCGTGCGGGTGGCCTGTCGCGGCCTTTACGGGCGCGTTTCTTTTTGCTTTATTTATATGGAATTCTCGGCACGGGGCACGACAGGCCTCGACAGGAATAACAACGCCTGGCGCGGCCTGTCAGCTAACGGACCGTGAGACCGCGGCATAACAACGATGTAATCATTTCCATTGGTTGCGTTTATAGTGCGTCGTCAGCACATGTTACTTGGAATATGTCGGTCGTTTGTCCAGCGAGGTTTACTCGTAAACTGCGTGATGCAAAATGAAACTAAGAGAGATGGGGATCGTATCAAATGATGTTTTCTCTATAGGGAGGAAAGGGCCGGGATAGCCCGCGATTTTTTTTTTTTGCATTTTGCAGGCCAGTGTCAAGTTGTATCATCATAATCATCTGCGTAGCCTTTTCCTACCTATGTTGGGATCGCCTTCCAGTCTAACCGGATGCAGCTGAATACCAGTATTTTACATGGAGCGACTGCCTATCTGACCTCCACAACCCAGTTACTGGGTAATACGATAATCCTTGGTAAGAGGTTGTATGTTGAACAAAATATGATTCCCGACTACAAAAAGTATGTTTTTACAGAATTATAATCAGCGAGTGTTCTGCCCGCTAAGCGAGCGTCGCTGAGCGAGAACTCTCTTTGATAACTTTTGTCACTGCGACAAACGAGTGCTCGCCAGCAGTGTGAACAGTCAGCGATCAACTATTAATATTGTCTCTCTTACTTACTCGGGATCTACAAATCATTCTTGAGCAAGAAAATCGTTAATAGCCAGTTGCTTCTTCGTCTGTGGTGTAACCAAAATTGAATCTAATTTAATAGGTAGGTACTAAAGAGATTTCAAAGACATGATGAACACAAAAATTATAAAGCTTCATTCAATGTCTGACAAGAAGTAGGTAAGTAATCTGATCGAGATCTTCGCTTTGATCATTTGATGTCTATTCCCGGATTATAATTTCTAATGGGTTTCTCTTTTTGTGTTAAACGGTTTTGGCCAAATATCAAAATGAGCGCTTCTAACTCAAATTATGATGAACTGGTATCTCGATTTCTGTACCATTTACTAATGCCAGGGTTTTTTTTTTTTTTGGGGGTGGGAAATCATCAAATAACTTCTCGCTTTCCCGCTCTGCGTGGAGAGGGAATGCGTGTCAGACTTTTACTAACTCAAAACCCACCGTGTTCCTTCAGTTGCCTGTGTGCCAGGGGCCACGGTATATCTTTTTCAATCAACTCGCAACCCTAGAACAACCTCATCCCTCGTCTAATGCCAGGGTTTCACGAGTACGATAGGAAGCTGGTCACCCTTCATTCACTATCCTCATTTTTAGGCTAGTAAGCCAGTGAGGTGTGAGTGAGGTGGCCAGGAGCCACTTCCGTATATGTTGCCGGACGTAAAAGAATAGCACCATCTAATTTCTACCCGTGGGCGTCGTAGAAGGCGACTAAGAGACTTACTCGAAAATGGGCAGCAGCCTTTTCTATGCATTTTATCACCATACTGCAATCGCCAACCCGCCTGCCAAGCGTGGCGATTATGGCAAACCCCTTTTGGGGGAGGCCTATGTCCAGCAGTGGACGTCTTTCGGCTAGTGTACTAGATAGTAGTGGTAGCCTAGTTGTAACGGCTTCGACTTGCGAGTTGCAACTCAGACAGGCGGTTCACTTTGTGTAAATTATTTCATCACCATTGCTCAAAAAACGGTGAAGGAAAACATCGTAAGGAAACCGGCATGTCCTACAACGAAAGTTAGAAGACATGTGACATCGACCAACCCACACCGGACCCGCGTGGTAGATTACGGTCCACTCCTTCTCACCAAGAAGCCTATGTCGGATGTCCCAGCAAAGGAAACATTATAGACTGATTTTGCTATGAATGTATCTCTGTGTTAGTATCAATTTTTGTATTTTTTATAGTTGCTTCCGAGCTATCTATCTCGTAAGTTGCGCCTGCCATGTTTTGTCTCGGCATCACCCTAAAGTTATTTTTTTATTTTTTGAGCAGGAGGGCGTGTCAGACTTTTACTGACTAAAACCCACCCGTGTTCCCTCAGTTGCCTGCGTGCCAGGGGCCACGGTATCTCTTTCGAACAACCCGCACTGCTGGCAGGAATCAGCGCTTGCGGGGCCCTTCCGTTGGTGCTGACATCTCTTTGAGGCGCGCGTGGAACACAACGCGCCGTCGACCCGGGCTTGGTCCTTACCGGACAGCGAGCTACCCATTACTCGCCGTCCGCAAGCCGGCGCCTACGGTGGCCGGGAATCAGCCTGAGATTCCCGATGCGCAGAGCGTTTCCTGCGGTGGCTAGGGCCGTGAGGGCGCATATACTGCCCTTACGGCCTCTCCCTTCGCAGAAGGAGGTGACGGCTACCCATACACTCTCGCGCCGTACCATAGACGCACCTGCCATGTTTTGTTTCAACATCACCCTAAGGTTGACTGGTAAAAAATGCCTCAGGCATTAAATCCGCCTTTGTACAGTTTTAATTTATAAGTAAGAAACTTCATTCCAAAAAATAATCTCGCCTCATTTTGAGTGTAGAAAATTGTAAATCGAAAATGTATGGTTGCTCACTCCACGTTAAAACTAAATGACTGAACACTACGAGCTAGATTCTAACACGAATAAAGCGTGAAATAAAGAACCACAGAAACGGTTTCCGTTCATGCATGAATTAAAAAAAAAAAACGTCGCGTCTGTATCGGTTTTCGATACCGTAAGAGTGACGGGAATTGAATTTCATTTGTGACTTTGATGTCGACTTCTCATTCGTCTATTGATGATAAAGTCATAGTCAATAGGGATACCGTTAGGTACTGTTAGCTCGCATCATCCCACTGTTGGGAGGCCTCTCCCAACGACTTCCATCTCTTTCGATCCAAGGCTAAAGTGGAGCCCTGCAGACGTAGCATGACCAATTCTATCTCTATTCTACCAAGAATAGACAAAGTTATTTTTCTCCAACTTGACATTTCTGCCCGAGCATGCGGCGACCCGTAGACTAACGTTTCTATGAAGATGAAAACAGTTATTCTTTCCATAGCTAGTAATGTAGTTAAGGTGGAAGCGCAATGCGTTCTTGTACGTTCGCAAAAACTTAGGCCTTTTCAAAAAACGTTGCGATTTCCATAATCTGAATACACGTAGTAAAGATGAAATTGTGATTCCAAAATTTAGACTGACTAAAACTAGCAAGTCATTTCTAATAAACAGTATCCGCTTATATAACAAGTTGCCAAAGTCAGTTACAGAACTTAGCGATGGAAAGTTTAAAACGCACATCAAACGTATCCTTATCAAAAAAGCATATTATAAGATAAAAGACTACGTTGAAGACAGGGAAGTTTGGCATTAATTCCTTCTGCACATGTGGCTTCCCGGGTACCTCATTAACAGCATATCTATGTGAAAGTCTATTAACTGCTCTCAATGTTCTTTTTATTCTTTTTATTTTTACAATGCTGACATATTCTCGTCATTATTTGACATTATACATCAATTTTAATATCAACTATTTTTAGTGATTGTCATGTTAATCATGTCACTATGTTTAATTAGGTTCATTTTATTTATGTAGATTATTTTACATATTGTGAATGGGAGAACGTTGTAGGCCTTACAGACTGTAGATTTGTAGACGATTTTCTATTCTGGATTCGTCTAAGTACCTGGTACTTATTTACAGGCCTGCACTGTCCTCCCATACATTTTATATCTGAAAACATTGTTAAAGCCAATTTTTAAAAGAGTAACCGTGGAGTTTCTTGCCGGCTCTTCTCCATAGGAAACAACATTTTGGAACCGTGCACCTAGCTTCTGACGTTTCATAAGTGCCCATGCAGGTTTATATGAAATAAAAATATTTTGATTTTGATTTTGATTTTGAATGCGATTAAATTAACTTGATTTCATTGATGAAATCATGAAAATAACTTTTTAAGTTCAATTGCAATTGTAATTCAGTAAAAATGTTTCTACCCCCAAATGTCAAAAGTAAAGAAAAATTAGTATTCATGTTTGACATAGTAGACTTTTGTCAATTGAAGAATAGAAACATTTCTTCTCTTCAGTTTTAAAATCGCCATGCTTAAGACGTTAGAATATTTCTACAATCTGTCATTTTGTCTATTCTTCCGTCGACACAACCCGATTCTATGGTGATCATGCTACGCGTGCTGGTCGACTGTTTTCTCCAGATCATCCCGCCATCTTTAACGTGGTCTGCCGCGATGCAGTCTGGCTGTGTCAGGGCTCCACCTAGTGATTATTTTGGCCCACAGCTCATTGGGAATACGGCAGACGTGGCCAGCCCAGTCCCTCTTCACTTAAGCGACTTTTTGAGCACCGTCAGGTTTCTTTTTTTTTAATCTTTATATATTTAAGGGATTTATGTACACATATGTGACAATGTCAATCCCATCGTGCTTTTACAAATGATCACTTACTCTTAAACTTAACTAAGCTAACTTGAATTACACAAAACTTAACATAATCTTATTTAAACTAATAAAAAAGTAGACATATCATATTTTTGCTGCTTCAGAAGTTGGATTGGCTAAGATGCCATGAAACATTCCAACATCCATTACCGACAATTTTAAATAATTCAACAGTGCGTTTCTTTTGTTAGTAACCGGACACATTCTACCAACACATGCTATGCATCTTCTATTTTACCACACACCTCAAATTTTTATTTGGAGCGCAGTGTGGTGTTGTGAATATAGTCTGTCAATTTGACACCTAGAATATTGCGCTCCATTAAATAAATAAATAAATAAAAACGTTTTATTTCGGATATCACGATCCATAGGTTAGGTACACATACATTAAATATTTTGAAATACAGTCATAATTAATTTTATAGGTACTCAAAAGTTAAAATTTACAAACAGATTTTAAATAGTATAAAACAACAATTGCACGTTGGCAAACCATTTGAATGTTTGTCAAAAACCAAGTTTGGGATCCTTATGTCAAAACTTGAAGAATGCATAACTCCATAAATAAGCTATTCCATGGACCATGGATGTAGACTTAGCATGATGCTTTCTATTTCTACTCTACCGTAGAATATGTAATAGAAATCGCTTGTCTGCATTTTACGGTTCAAAACTGTCAACTGTCTACACGGAAACTTCATTTTTTTTTACTCTTCCGTCGACAAAATGCTTCTCTACGACTACTATGACTTCTGTGCCTTGTCTTAATCAGAGATAGATAAGTGTTTTTTTTTTTTATGTTGATTAATATGATACTAGGTCCTGCTAGCTAGCTCCTAGCTTTCTTGTTGTAACATAAAATATAGCATCGCATCGCCCGCCCGTTCTATTATTTTGTTTTCGCTTAGCGTTCCTTCTGACTTGTTTTCATTTTGATCTACTCCTAAAGATCGTAGCGTGATTTTTAAAAGCGAAATGCACGTGATGTTTTAAAACATTTTGAAGAATTGGACTATTAAATCCAAATACGTCCAAATTCGACTGGTAATTCCAAAGATTAGCGTGTTCAAACAAAAGACACTCTTCAGTTTTATTTTAATAGTTTAAACTAAGGCAGAAATGTCGGGATGAGAGGGTTAGGTACCTACCTACGTCCTAAAATAATTGGGTACAGACTAAACGCGGTTCAAAGTGATTAATACCATCGTACCTTTGCTATACTCTTTCTTGCAATTCACAAAAACAATTTCCCGCAGAACAGCAATAAAAATCAAAACATGACTGAAATTTAGCCCGAACACCAACGAACCTTTAAATTGAATTGCTCGCCAATTGGTCTGGGGAGCTAAGTCAGCTCTGTTTTACGTTACGAGGACGAAAAATTGCAATTTTATGAAGGGACCACTAAATATGAGCAGCTCATTAAACAAGGCTCTTTGACTGCTTATTCACAATCTGCTTGTAATATTTTTTGTAGGGAAAGGCATCCACTTAAAGATGTGGCATAGCATGACACTTTTATAACACCGAAGTTTCGGAAGTGATCTTTATATTGAATGTATCTAAAGTTTTGGGGCAGTGGTAGCCCAGTGAAAACGGATACCATACTAGCTTCCACCCGCGGCAACGTCCGCGTGGAAGTCGGATTTTTTTCTGAGGGAACATACTATTGGGATAAAAAGTATTCTACGTGTTAATCTATAGGTTATAATCTATCTGTGTACCAAATGTCATCCAAATCGGTTTAGTCGTTTTTGCGTGAAAGAGTAACAAACATCTATACATACAAGCTTTCGTGTTTATTCTATTATACACGATAAGTTTTTAACCATTGCGCAAACTGTAACCATGAATGCAGCATATCTTTCTAGACCCCCCAGCGAAGAAGTTTTTCGTCGGTTATGCAAAAAAAATCAACTGTTTCATAGAAAAGTGCAATACCTACACGGTCAAAATGTATGGAACAGCAGATTTTTTTTCAGGCAGACCTTGTGGCCACGCACCGCTACACATAATACAGGATAAGTTGTTAACCAGTGCGCAAACTGTAACCATGAATTCAGCATATCAGACTAGACGGATCTAGAGACGAGAATAGATCGGCGCAGAAATTTTTCGTCGGTAATACAAAAAAAAAATCAGCTGTTCCTTACATTATGACCGCGTAGGTATTGCACTTTTCTATGAAACAGCTTCTTTTTTGTATAACCGACGGCGAATTTCTGTGCTGAGGGGTCTTCAATGATAGGCTGGTTCATGGTTACAGTTTGCGCACTGGTTAAAAACTTATCCTGTATACATGAGCTTACGCTACACGACTCAATACCAGTCCCAGTCCCAAATTTATTTTATTTTATTATACAGCATTATCAGCCTATTATGTTCCCACTGCTGGGACACAGGCCTCCTCTCGGTAAGAGGAAGAAGCATTTTTGACAATTCGACACTATTAACTGCGTTATTTACGATGTTGACGATTTTTTAAACATTTGTAGCTTTTTTTTTCTAGATTCAGATAATGCTAACAAGCCAGATAGTTAAAGCTATTAAATTCGCAGCTTCGTCTCCCAGTGTGTAAGAGTACTAAGCTCAAGTAACCGCACCTCGAGTAAGTTGTTGGAACTTGTCCGAGCTCAGTTCGCGAACTATAACTCATGCTTATTGCAAACTCGGGGCTAACGACATCAACTGACGTTTTGTGCATCTTTGAGCTATTTTCATTGTCAATTTTATTCATTTGTTTTTACTTTTTAACACTGATTTATATGAGAACTAGGTACTTAGGTCGTTGCCAACTATGTAGATCAGGCATGATTAGCGAAATTAAGTTAGGGCAGTCGTTTTCGAACTTCTATGAGGCAATTTCTGTAATACAGGTTTCACCTACAACAGACACCAGTCTCTATTAAGTGTTACCTTGACTTTTTACTGTGTTTGTGCATATGAGAGAACAATAAAAAAAATGAATATTGAAAAAAAAGTGGATTCCATAAGGCCAATTCTCGTAATTAAAAACGTTCGCAGTGTCATCTCGGCGACAATCGAATTTCTTTTTTTTTACAAAAATGCATAGGAATTTTTGACAGATTGACACTGAGATCAGACTATGAATGTTCTTAAAATTACCAGAATTGCCCCTCAGGTCACATTACGCCTGTATCTCCCGAAGGCTTAGACAGAAGTACACAAATACCTTGGTATATCCACATTTCACCAGATAAGTTTAAGCGTCGTGTAATAGAGAGCGAGCCTATTGCCTTGAACCGCGTACAAATCCAGACCTCAGGCTGCTAAAGAAAAGAAGAAAGAATACCGTTTATTTGAACACAGTTCGTGAAACACAAAATACAATAACAAATAAAAAAGTTAAAATGAAAAACTACAACAGTAGGTATGCTCCTCACGGCTGCGCCAAAAAGGTTAATTTCAGCATTAATGCCAGACAGATGCTGTCTGACGCTGGTTTTCTAATGAACCTTTAGAGACAAGTGACAAACAGAGTACAAAACAGTTTCAACATAGGTGCCTTACATAATTTTTATAGTTATAAATAAACAAGCAATCATGTAAACTTACAAAAGCAAAAACGAAAACAACTCGAACTCAGCGAAACGTATTCCGGGTGATTATCTACATAGATTTGTGCACCATGCACTCACAAAGCGCACGGAAATATTCCAAATGTTAAATCCCAATAACACTATGCCTGACCTGAGGATCGAAGCCACTAAACGTCCAGGTGACCGAAGTGGCGGGAATTACTTGTGTATAATTGGTAACAATAGCATTACACCGCATTGCATAAGTCTGACGGTGACAAAACATTTAGTTTGATATGAAGTGGTAAGAAAATTACCATTTGTACAACCTGCGCATGTGCCTGTATGCCTGGACTAAAACTACATACTTGCAATCTGATATTAAACCTATTGGGCATTTCAACCTTTTTATTATTTAAATAGAAATGTGATAAGACCTATCAATGATTTTTTTAAGAAGAATCGTATCGATCACAAGTTTTTCATCAAATACTTTGGGCATAATAATCTGCATAGACATTGCATGTGTTTTTAAAATACTTAATTGACAAAGATGAGAAAAAAAAATTGTCCCGTGTTGGGCGCCAAAACAATTGATAAGATTAATATCAGGTACTACTACACTTCCTGTAACTCTGAGACTGGTAAAAACAAACGCTATAATAACATACACTGTGAAACATAAACGAAAATAATTGTAATATTGGTTAATTCGCCACTAAATTGTGCCCCAGGTTGGGCGCCAAAACAGTTGACAATACTTAGATTTAAGTTCTTTTTAAGACTCATAAAATAAGGTACTTAAAACTTACATAGGGAAACATGGTCCAAATTGACAGAAACCCTTTAATACAACATTTAAATTGTGCCCGTGTTTTTTTTTTTTTTTTTTTTTTTTTTTTTTTTTGGGTGGGAAATCATCAAATAACTTCTCCCGCTCTGGGTGGAGCAGGAGGGCGTGTCAGACTTTTACTGACTAAAACCCACCCGTGTTCCTTCAGTAGCCCTTAAGCCAGGGGCTGTGGTGTCTCTTTCGAACAAACCCGCACCCCTGGCAGGCATCGACCCTTGCGGGTCCCATCACTTTTTGTGCTGACATCTCTTTGAGGCGCGCGTGGAACACAACGCGCCGTCGACTTGGGCTTGGTCCTTACCGGACAGCGAGCTACCCATTACTCGCCGTCCGCAAGCCCATGCCTACGGTGGCCGGAAATCGGCCTGGGATTCCCGACGCCCAGGGCGTCTCCGTATCCTGCGGCGGCTGGGGTCGCGAGGGCGCATATGCTGCCTCTCCCTCACGTGCGCCGCCTCCCTCTTCGCGAGCATTACTGCTTCGCTGAAGGAGGTGACGGCTCCCCATGCCCTCTCGCTCCGTACCATGGCTTGGACCAGGGCCGGACGCGAGAGATCGCCGCCGCCGATCGCCTCCACGAGGACACGGCGGTGCTCCGCCCAAGCAGGGCAGACCGCCACCGTGTGCTCCACCGTGTCCTCAGGGCGATCTTCGCAGTGGAAACACCCGGGCGTTTCCTCCCGCCCTATCCGAAACAGGAACCTCCCGAAACAACCGTGTCCGGTGAGGACCTGCGTCAGGCGGAAGGTGAGGACGCCATGCCGCCTCTCAAACCACTCCTCAAAGAGGGGACTTACCGCCGCAATCGTGGCGTGCCCAATTGTGCCCGTGTTGGGCGCCAAATCGTACGTAGTCTATTTACAAGAAATTTAACTTCTGATAATGCTTTGCGTTAGTTTTAGCCTGGTAAGTATGTCCGCAATATATTTAATTAACAAAGCTGTCCAAATCCTAGTACTAGGCAAACAAATCAATTACAAACAGACAGATAGACATATTAATGCAGACACTGCAGTGAGCGTGTGTCAAGGACAGAGCACACACAATTAGTGCGTCTCCCATATGGTCATAGTTGCGAGTGGCAGAGTGACAGCTCTACTGTAAACATATCTCCAAGTACCACATCTAGCGAGCTTTATTGAGAGGGTCAATCGCAGGGGCAATTTTATTGAAACACAGTATCTGATATTACATTGTATTTCTTGCAGACCGCTGTAGACGGTTTTTAACTATTATTATTTTTATAAGCTATCTGTATTATTAAACCTAATATTTTAAAACATAAGATAGAGTTTTAAACTACCGGTTTTATTTTCAAGGATGAAAACAGAAAGCTTTCGCCGTCAAAGACTCGCTTAAATTAAAATGTGAACGCGATGTGCAAAAGGTCAATGATATAAATTGTAGTGCGATCCGTTGAACATAAAGTAATTGCGTAAGTATACTTAAATTGGAAATGCCTTTTATTTCCACATTTCTTTCCCACCCTTTTTTAAACGACTTCAAAAATTAGGAGGTTATCAATTCGGTATGTTTAAATATGTTTTTTATGTACTTATGTTCGGGCATATGTATAACAGACAACGGAACTCTTCAAGAAATGACAGCAAATAAACCGCGGTAAATATGCATTGTTTTGATTTGATTTACTTTGAGAGTAGGATGATGAAATTTCGAATTGGTGTGCAGTAGGTACTAAAACTAAAAAGTGAAAAATAAACATTTTTTCCAAAAATCTTTGGAAAAAGTTTTTCATATAAGTACTTGTAATTAAATAATTTTTTTTTTTTTCTTTTTAAAGTGTGTTTGACATATCTCGGCATTCCCCCATAGTCCCAAACCTTTGGAAGGCATTCGAGGGGCCGAAGCCAACTCGAAGATGCCCATTATAGACGCTTTTAATGAAATGAGGTACGAGTACCAACTGATGATTATCCCTGTGCGCATTTTGCAAATGCACCCAAGGATAACCTCTGGTTGGTGTAGAACTACTGCAGGATATGGGATATGTGTTTCGATGGGTAAACTGGGCTGGTTACCTAGAATAATGGAAATACTATTATTATATTAAGACAGTTATCTTTTAAATTATGTAAATATTAATTTCCATGTTAGTTCATAGTTTATGCATCATTGCTTTGTTAACGTTGTTGAGCTGACGAATATTTCAAACATTGAGCAATGGGGGTTTTCCTCAAAAAAAATCGGATTGTGATTGAATGTGCAGGAACTCGAAAAATTACAGTTTCAATTATGATAACATTGATCTATTTTACACAATCTGGAACTAGAAGTATGAAAAGTCAAAAATAAACAGCCCATTAGTTGCTCAACAGGACCAAAGAAAAAATAGGTAAGGAAGTATTTAACTCAGGGCAAAAGAAGACCGCAGTACCGTATTCAACGAGCAACTCGAGGTATTTGCCTCCACACGCAGTGACAAGACTCCTCACAGCCGCGACAAGTGTCACTTAAGAGTGATACGTGACAAAACCACTGCTTTAGGGAACGGAGTTCGGTGTGTGTAATCCTTCCGCCCAAATCTGAAGGTAAATAAAATTTACGATGATATGAAAGTGGTTACGGAGGTGCTTGTAGCAAGGGTCGATCGACCAGGTTAAGCTACTCTTGCCGCGGTTAATTCGTAGGTGGGTGACCATCTTTACATAACAAGACCCCTCCGTGCCTCGGAAAGCATATTGGCACTCGTTACAAGTCGTTAGAAATCCGAAAGTCTGACGACCAGTCTTACCAAGGGCTATCGTATTACCCAGCGACTGGGTTTTGGAGGTCAGATAGGCACTGCTCCATGTAGGTAAAATACAGGTATTCAGCTGCAACCGGTTAGACTGGAAACCGATCCCAACATAGTTAGGAAAGGCTAGGAAAATGATAATTTACGATACAATGTAAAGGTAACTTATGCATAATGGTTAACAACTTATTTTATCTTATACGACAATTTACAGCAAATAAGAAAAAACTTTTTCCAAAAAAAAATACGACATACGTAACTTTAATTTCGGAAGACGGTGACAAAAAATTCAAATACATACATACCAAAGTCACCGACTTCCGTTATTTTTCACTTTTTAGTGTTTTTCCGGAAGTCGGTTTCTTTTATTGGGAAAAAGTTTAAGTTTTTAAATTTTTAGTAATTGTGCCTAACCCACACCAATTTGAAATTTTATTATCCTTGAGGTGCAACAATGCATATTTATGCGATAGCAGCAATCGCTGTTGATTTGCTGTCATTTTTTGAAGAGTTCCGTTGTCTGTGTCTGAAACTCATACTCGTATTCAGATCTACCTTTATGAAATTTAAATGGGACCATTTCGGAATAAACCCCTTTCGAACAACAAAAAATTTTGCAAATCAGTCTATAGGTATATGACGGAGTTACGCTATACATAAAAAAAATATTTTAATATATACTAGCAGCGTTCTGCGGTTTCACCCCCGTAGTTCCCGTTCGTTGGGAAAACGGGAATAAAATTTAGCCTATGCCACTCGGGAATAGTGTAGCTTCCCAACAGTGAAAGAATTTTTCAAATTGGTTCAGTAGTTTCGGAGCCTATTCAATGCAAACAAACAATCAAATCTTTTCTCTTTATAATATTAGTAGAAGTAGATTATTAGTATATATAAACATGTCGTACTGATAACCTCCTTCGTTTTGAAGTCGGTTAAAAATGATTTAATCATTTAAACAATCTCTTATTCTTGAATAGTCTCATGAACCCCATTTTTCTTGTGAAAATAATCAAGGGCTGCCTCGTTGGTCTAGTGGTCGTAAACGCTACTGCTGAGCATAAGCTCCTTGGTTCGATTCCCAAGTCGGGCAAAGTGTTATTCGGTTTTTCTATTAGGAATTTCTCATTAGCAGCACGGAGTTTGGGTTTGTGCCCGGTTGATGGCAATAGGCTCATTGGGGGCGAGCCTGGACATGGAAGTTAAACATAACTGGCGAAATGTAGGTGTGCTACCCAACCGTTCGAGGAATGGGCACGCCACGATTGCGGCGGTAAGTCCCCTCTTTGAGGAGTGGTTTGAGAGGCGGCATGGCGTCCTCACCTTCCGCCTGACGCAGGTCCTCACCGGACACGGTTGTTTCGGGAGGTTCCTGTTTCGGATAGGGCGGGAGGAAACGCCCGGGTGTTTCCACTGCGAAGATCGCCCTGAGGACACGGTGGAGCACACGGTGGCGGTCTGCCCTGCTTGGGCGGAGCACCGCCGTGTCCTCGTGGAGGCGATCGGCGGCGGCGATCTCTCGCGTCCGGCCCTGGTCCAGGCCATGGTACGGAGCGAGAGGGCATGGGGAGCCGTCACCTCCTTCAGCGAAGCAGTGATGCTCGCGAAGAGGAAGGCGGCGCACGTGAGGGAGAGGCAGTATATGCGCCCTCGCGACCCCAGCCGCCGCAGGATACGGAGACGCCCTGGGCGTCGGGAATCCCAGGCCGATTTCCGGCCACCGTAGGCATGGGCTTGCGGACGGCGAGTAATGGGTAGCTCGCTGTCCGGTAAGGACCAAGGTGATGAGACCCGCAAGGGTCGATGCCTGCCAGGGGTGCGGGTATGTTCGAAAGAGACACCACAGCCCCTGGCTTAAGGGCTACTGAAGGAACACGGGTGGGTTTTAGTCAGTAAAAGTCTGACACGCCCTCCTGCTCCACCCAGAGCGGGAGAAGTTATTTGATGATTTCCCACCCAAAAAAAAAAAAAAAACCCGTTCGAGGAAACAAAGCGCGGTGTTTTGTAAAAAATCAGGGTTCGTAAAAAAGAACTCATAATTCCATTCACTGCATTAGCATGAAAAAGTCAAAGCTGGAAGTTTCACATAAACAGTCTATAGATCCCCTAAGAGACGCTCTTTGAGTTAGAAAATCACTGAATCACGATAGTTATACATACTTTGAGTATTGTCGACAAAACAGATAAGTATGCAGGCTGTTAAATATAACTACTATAGATTAAAGTTATGTGTGAGAACTTTCAAGGCTTTTGAATCGCTTTCCCGTAGTATATTTTATTAAAAACGCAGACTAATAGTAATACAGTGATAATATTATAACGTGAGAGTAATTCTGTCTGTATGTTACCTTTTCAAGTCTTAACGGCTGAACAAAATTTTTATAAAATTTGACATACGATATACCATGACCTGGGAAAGGAGTTTAGGACTTGGTTGCCTATAACTAAACATCACGAATATATTCCCTATGGGTGCTCAGGGCTCAAATATAACATAGAATTCCCATATTTTTAGGTTATATACCAATATACAGTTTTAAGTTATGTTAGGTATAGCGACCCACCCCTGCCTCGCACAGTTTTTACGACTTGACAAAACATCGGGATTTTAGTAAATACAAAATACAAAAAGTTTTATTGGCAAAAGCAAAAGGTGATGAATGACAGACTTTGGATTGACCGTTGACCTCCAAACTAAGCAGGGCTTGTTTCTTGCGGGTCGGTTAGTTTTCTAACTAAGTTTAAGAATAATTTATTACACACATAAACCTTTCGGAATATAATCTCTAAATGATGGTAGAGACCCCATCAAAATCTGTTGCGCAGTTTAGAAGAATCAAATAAAAATATTTTTATTTCTTATAAACCTGCATGGGCACTTATGACATCAGAAGCTAGGTGCACGGTTCCAAATTGTCGCTTCCTATGAAGAAGAGCCGGGTTTAACAATGTTTTCAAATTACAGTGATATTAGGTATGGGAGGACAGTGCAGGCCTGTTAATAAGTATCAGGAACTTAGAGCAATGAAAATACAGAATCGAACGCGGACACACAGACAGACACGAAATGTGATTTTATTTTACAGCATACATTTAAATATATAGATAGATTATGAGACACATAACAAGAATGTTATTATTATTATCGAATTTCAAAGGAGAATTTATTGCTTGCTCACTTTACTGTTTCGTCGACTGTACTATACATTATACAAATATACACATGTGAGTATTCCCTTTGTACAATTACAGAGATATTGTTAAAGTTGAACTTGTAAGGGGTGTCTGAACTGTACTATACATGCAAGGAGAAGATACACTCTGTGGATTTCATTCTGTTCATCTAAGTGACTCAGGGGTGGATAGCCCATTTAGGTGAATCAGATTTTAGTGTCAGTACTATTTTCTTGTGATTAAGGTGTTTAGGGGCTAATAATATTATTCCCTAGAATACAAGTCATTTTCAAGTTTTTATGAGGAAAGATTTGATTGTTTGTTTGCATTGAATAGGCTCCGAAACTACTGAACCGATTAGAAAAATTATTTCACTGTTGGGAAGCTACACTATCCCCGGGTGACATAGGCCATATTTTATCCTCGTATTCCCACGGAAACGGGAACCACGCGGGTTAAACCGCGGAGCGCTGCTAGTCTGTCATAATTTTCTCTTTTTTAGTTGTTCTGTCACAATCTAAATAATTATGGTGGATGTTGCGAATCCATTTGCGTCATGTTTGAAAAATTCGTCTGCTCAGCAACGCAAATAACACAATGGATGCTCGTGAACTGTCAAAATTATGACATTGTTACAGCTACTGTTAGTGTTACACAATTAACCAGTTGACCTTTCTGAAAAAAAATCTCCCAAAATGTCACTACCTGTCCTCCTAGGGCGTCCCCTCTCGACGTTTCCACTCACTACAATTATGTTCGTCAATAATATTTTAGTTGATGATTGATTAATTATTTAAACGTCGCTGATATGAGTGAAGTAGTAAGACATTCAACCCGCTCGTTTCATAGTATCTTAAAGTTTTTATTAAAACGCATTCATTCATACTAATTTAATTGCGTTCCACAAGGTAAAAACAAAGGAGTGTACGACTAAATGCCGACAGACAGTACGCCGACAGACTGAACACCGACAAGAGTTTACTTCGACGGGACTCGTCGCCGACAGGACACTTCGCCGACAAGACTCTTCGCCGACAGGGCCTAATCCTTGCACTATTACTAAATAGTCAAGTAACTGCCATTAACATGGTTAGTCGCAATTCTAACCTAACCTAACCGTTTACCTACCTGATGAGCCCTGTCGGCGAAGTGTCCTGTCGGCGAAGAGTCCCGTCGAAGTAAAGTCTTGTCGGTGTTCAGTCTGTCGGCGTAGTGTCTGTGGGCGTTTAGTCGTACATTGAAAACAAAGATGTTAACAAAAGGCTTAGAGCTAAGAGCCGTTGTAGACCCTGTTACTTGGCTTCTGTTGTGTGCAACTATGACAACATTCGCACGGAGATGTATGAATATCGCGGCAGGATTTTATCGTGCGCTGGATTTTCGACTCTCGGTATTAAACCGAGAAATAAGAAACCGATAAAATGCATCCCAGCGTGTTGAAAACACAATGTTGGATTTTCGACTCTCGGCGTTGTAAATGCAGTGCGTGAATAGTCCCCGCTTTGATATTGGACTAGAATTTGGACTATCACTCCCACTTTAAATTACGTGAATCTCATCTATACTATCAATTCCGTTTTCTAAGGAGTTGGACCACCACATTAGCACAAGAAAGGAGGCGTTATCCTACAAGCTTTCGTTCTCGAACATTAGCAGCCGTGCCGTCCTATTACCAGGAGCAAAGAAAAAGAGGAGGAAGTTGTAGTGTATAAGGCATAATATTTTGTTATGTTTTCTCTTGTCTTTGTTATAATGTTTTAAATTAATTTGTATAATGTCCTACTCGTAAGTAGGTAATTTTTTTATGATTTTTTTTCGTCGTTGTCGAACTTGTGGTTTTTTTTTTGGGTGGGAAATCATCAAATAACTTCTCCCGCTCTGGGTGGAGCAGGAGGGCGCGTCAGACTTTTACTGACTAAAACCCACCCGTGTTCCTTCAGTAGCCCGTATGCCAGGGGCTGTGGTATCTCTTTCGAACAAACCCGCACCCTGGCAGGCATCGGCCCTTGCGTACCTTAATAATAGTAGTATTTAATACTAACCGTCACATCCAGTCTTTGTGCCAATTTCAAATTGTTCCATAACTTTAACGATCTCCTGACGCTCGAATGACATTGACAGGTGGGTGCACTTATGCTTTTTAATTTGAGCTTTACACTAATATTGAATTGAATTAATTTTACAACGATATCGAAAACGAAAATATACTTATCTTACCGTACGTTTTTTTCTTTTGAAGTATTTTTATTAATAAAATTCCAATTTCTAAACATTGCACGTTTACGTCAAAAACATTGACATTCTATCGATAAACACCTAATGAAAAGTATCGTTATCGAGAAATTCGTTAGAAACAAAATGTTGAAACGGAAATTAATGGCGTGGGTTGACTAGCTGGCTAGATTTTAAGATTGTAGACTAAATGCACCTAGACGAAAAAAAAATTACACACAGCATTTTTACTTTATTAAACTGATTCCAAGATGGCTGATGCAGTTTCTGGAATGAACTCTCCAATTAAACTTACCTACAATCAGCAACAGCTGCAAAATTCTGGAATAATTTGTAGTTTTTTGCGGTCGGGTTTTTTTATTTGTGCTTGTATGTTTGGATATTTAGATGTTTGTTACTTAATCACGCAAAGCAAAAACAGCCGATAGGATTTGGATGAAATTTGGGACACAGATAGTTTATAACCTAGATTAACACATGATACTTTTTATCCCAATAATACGTTCCCGTGACATAATTTCCGACCTTCACGCGGTCGGAGCTGCTGGCGAAAGCTAGTATTCACAAAAGCTTTAAGTTTCCGAAGCAAGGGTCAACAGTCACACAATAACGGTTGTCAAAATACAGGGCGTTTTATGACAAATAAATGTCAAATACCTCAGTAGGGATTTGACATTTATTCGTCAAAAAACGCCGTGTCGTGAAAATGACAGATTTTCATGCGTCAGACATGAAAATCTGTCATTTTCATTCGACGGAACCGGTCTTCTACAGGGTTTTTCAATAAAGACCGGGTATATTTGAATTGATATAAAACGCATTGATTGTTTAAAATTAGATTAAATATTATTTTTTAATGGTTTACTTGTACGGAATACCATAACATTTAAATTATCACCTCGGCTTCGTATGGTAGCGTGAATACGAGACGTACAATTTTCCATCACTTTTTACATACTGACAACTTTTTCTCGTTGATGACCCGTATAAGGTCTGACTCTTTAGTTCTTTGAAAGTTCTTGGCCTGTTCGCATTTACCAGAGATTCCATATAGCCCCACAAAAGTAATCAAGGGGCGTTAAATCACATGAGGAGTCCATGTTTTGTCCCTGAATCTTGAGATCAGGAACCGGTCGAATTTATCTTCAATAATAGACTGTTCCTCTGGCGGTATGACAGATGTCGTCGTGCTTTTGAAACCAGAGGGGCTATTGTCATAATTTTAAGAACGTGCACACTGCACAGTCTGATCTCAGGCTTAATCTCAGTTTCAAGTATTTGACATTTGATTTTCGCCAAAATGCGACGGCAACTAGATTTTAACGTTTTTAATTACTATAATTGGCCTTCTGAGGTCTGTTAGATGTCATCTTGATAAAAGCTGAACACACATACGTATTCATAAACGATGATTAAAGTTAAGAGATGATTAAACGTCAAAAATGTGTGGTTAATCAGTCGCCAATCATTATTTTACTTTAAGCAGCGTTTATAAATAAGGGGGATATTGACTCAACCGCCAAAAAATCGCGCCTATAGACAATTTAATATGGCTTCCATCGGCTGTCAAAGATACCTAAATCTCTCTTGAAAAGGGAACCGTAGCTTCAGTAGGTTGGTAGGTACAGTCGACGGACGGCGGTCCTCTACCTTGAGCTGGCCCAGCGTAGATAAAAGAAGTTTCAATAGAATAAGAGGCTGATACTGTTGTTTTTACCATTCACGTTGATTGTAGCTATTACTGTATTGAACCATTCTGCAGTGCACTTTAAAGAATTAAACAAATACACGCTATCTCTATTCATTTAAGTACCTACGGCTGATTGCACCCGTTCAGTGATCCGCTAACAAGAATGATGAAGATAGCTTACTAAACAATTTGCAGGTACCTACAGTCAATGAATGAACAATGTATACTTACTTTACTTGCATTTAAATATTTTTAGCATCTTTGCCAGCATTTTGAATGAAAATAATGTCGGAATGCATAGACAATTTTTTGAGGCCGTCGAGTTGAGCAGTGTCATCCTGCTTGGTCAATCCCTAGCATCAGTGGGATGACACTGACAGCTCACTAAACGCTCATTACACGCGGTAAGATGGTTAGAATAGTAATGCAGATCTCCACAACCGACATGCGGGCTACTGATGACCCATAACGAATGTCAAAGTCGAAGATAATCCACGAATGGCAGCCGGTACCAACGGCTTAGCGTGCTTCACAAGACAGAACAGGGCAAAGTTTAGTTTTTTATTTGAAAATAAAAAAACAGAATATGTAGTTCCACAACGAATACACAACTACATTACAGTCGTGGAATAACTCTAATATTTTAAAAGCAGTCCAACAAAGATGTCCTCTCAAACAATATCATAATAATGAAACATTTAATAACGGCACGCCTGGCTTGCTATTAGATTTGTCCGCCATAATGCAGCTGAGTGCACCTGTTCTATTTATTTGTTCGCCCACCGCTATCTCTGTCTTAAATCCAACTGTTGGTTTTACCGCGTTTTAGCATAAATTGGTTTTTGTCAGGTTTCTCTGTGGCTCTGATTTCAATAACTAGCTTTTGCTAGCGGCTTTGCCCGCTTGTAACTTTCATCCCCTATTTAACTCTCTTAGGGGTTGAATTTCGAAAAATCCTTCCTTAACTTGTCTAAATTATAAAGGAAACCTCTGTGCAAAATTTCAGCTTTCTAGGTCCAAGGGTTTGGGCTGCTGGGCGTTGATGAGTCAGTCAGTCAGTCAGGATTTTTCTTTTTATTTATATATAGATAGATATACATCTCATTTATCAGCTTGATGCATGGTAAATACCTCTTCTCATACAAAGAATACATGAGCATTGATTACTACCCTTACTCAAGTCGGGTTGGCAATTTCAGATCTATATCCCTATTTCTATATAAATAAAAAGAAAAGTCCAGACTGACTAACTCATCAACGCCCAGCCCAAACCTAGAAAGCTGAAATTTTGCACTGAGGTTCCCTTTATAATTTAAACAAGGAATGAGGAAGGACTTTTCGAAATTCAACCCCTAAAGGAGTTAAATAGGGGATGAAAGTTACAAGCGGGCAAAGCCGCTAGCAAAAGCTAGTTATTGAAATCAGAGCCACAGAGAAACCTGACAAAAACCAATTTATGCTAAAACGCGGTAAAACCAACAGTTGGATTTAAGACAGAGATAGCGGTGGGCGAACAAATAAATAGAACAGGTGCACTCGCTGGCAAAAGCTAGTATATTATAAATGCGAAAGTAACTCTGTCTGTCTGTTATGCTTTCATGCCTAAACCGCTGAACCGATCATCATGATATTTGGCTGAGCTATAGCCTAGAATATGGAGGACATAGGCTACTTTATTTCGCGATAACCGATATCCACGCGGGCGGAGCCGCGGGCAAAAGCTAGTATTATTATAAATACGGAAACAAATTTGTTTCTTACGCTTTCACGTCAAAACGTCCGAACCGATTTCGATGAAATTTGGCACATGGATAGGTACTTTTATCCCGATATTGCCACGGGATCGAGGCTTATGTAGGTGAAACCACAGATTTATCACGATGTCAGGAATGTCCAACACAAATCCAGAAAGTACTATATATTAATTGAAAAGTCTCATTGGTACTTGCCCAGATTCGAACACACAACCATGTTCGGCGAGGATATAACCGCTGTGCCATTACGACTTGACTTTGAAAACTAAATAGTTTGTAATCTCATTGCAAATTTTATGTCAGCGGCAATCAATGTCAAGAACATGTTGTCAAAAATATAGAGAAATGACGGGTATTTTTGACAGATTAGATGAATAAGAAATATGACTGTTCAATACGGGAATTACTCTTCTGGTTACTGGTAAGTTTCCTCAAACGTCAATTAATAGAGTGATACACTGAAATAATGGTATTATTAATTATGAGTTTCTAAGGGGACGGCGCGTACGCAGTCCCCACTATCAAAAATAACGCATCCGAGTTATCCACATTAGGGATAATCGCAGGGGTCAACCCAACCGCAGTGCAATGGGAAGGCCTCGCCCTGGGGGAACCGCCTTCTTGATCACGGTATCCCCTATGCCAGGTAAGTATGACTATTTTACAAAACCGCGCGAAGGTCATTCAACGGCGGAGAGTCTTAACACCGCGATTCAGAAACGTGACGTAAGTGTACAGCGCCATCTAGTTTAAAGATTGGAACTAAACCGCGTGGTATATGCATGTCTATTTGGCGCATGGCTGTACCTTTACTTAGATTGCAATTGCACTCAGTACGAAGAAAACAAGTCAATATTATCAAGTACCTTTGACAATACTGCCGATTAAGTACTGCACTTAGTAAGAAATATTAGTAAGATGAATTGACAGCGATCAGTAACAAGATACTGACGGATCATGCCAACAAGGGAATTAAGTAATCTGCTACAGTGCTGTGCTATGTTATAATTATAGGATTTTAAAATTCTGAATGGATCATTTCAACCCAAAGTATAATAATAATTAACAGGCATAGGTACAGGATTAATTTGAAAGCTATTCCTTACATAATGGTTTTCATAAAATGCACTACCTATGGTGACAAATGGGTGATTTTTGCATACATTAACTGACGACTTCTTTCCTTGGGCAAGAGAGCTAGTTTAGTGGGACCCAATTGGCGGTCTTTTAGCCGATTTGTCGGCAGACATGCCCGACCCAGTCCCACTTTTTTAAGCTTAGCGGCTGCGGCGGGTATAACGTCCGTGATCTTGGTTTTGACCATAGAAATAAAATAAAAAACATATCTATTATTTTGGCGCTCAGTGTTGTGTTCCTCATACTGTCCAAAATTCGAATCCTCAGGATACTGCGCTCCATAGCTCGCTGGCAAACTCGCCGGCTCGCTGGTCTAAGCTCGAGGTAATAGGTATCTACACCATTGAAATTTTCACAGAGTGTCGTAATGTAATGGTGGCTTTTTCAAATCACGTAGGTATCGTCAACATTTTAAATGAAATGAATGGAAAACGAATGTGTGAAAATTGTTCCTTGAGCGTACAAGTAGATCGTGTGTTTGTGGACATTTCGGTGGAATCCTCAAGTCATTTGTCTCTATGTCGTATCTAAAAACACATGTTTAATTCAGCACACATACTATGTTAGGTGTCAATGTAGGGTGAATGTAACGATACAAATCTTTAGGGTTTACCCAAAAAGTATAAACACAGTAGGTACATTGAGTCGGACCAGAAAAAGCTGAAGTGGGATTATCGGCAATTAGAACCAATGGCCGTCGGAGCAAAAGTATTTTTGAGTGGAGACCACGAATCGACAAACGTAGTGTGGGAAGTGACAAAGTGGCTCTTTTAGCCCTATCTACGCAAAGTAGCCCTTGCAAGGATCACATACCGTAGTAGTAGTTGGATTAAAGGGTCGAGTCGAGGGCTGCCCTGCGGTATACCGCTATTAAACCACCAGCATTCTATGATGGCGCTTGTGACTGCCAACAAATTAATAAAATCCATTCGAATGATTAATCTATATAAATAAAATGAAAAGTCCTGACTGACTGACTGACTCATCAACGCCCAGCCCAAACCCTTGAACTTAGAAAGCTGAAATTTTGCACAGAGGTTCCCTTTATAATGGAGACAAGGAATAAGGAAGGATTTATCGAAATTCAACCCTTAAGGGAGTTAAATAGGAGATGAAAGTTCCGCGCGGGCGAAGCCGCTGGCAGAAGCTAGGTAATTAATAATAATGTAACTAGTCTGGTATCTGGTTCGTCACATTTTCATTTAATAATAGCAGACCCGACAGATGTTGTTCCTCCTTAACTATGAATATTAAAATGTGATCGTTAAGTTTTCTTTTTTTTTTTTTCTTAATTTTTTCTTTAATACGAACCTTCTCCTGACAATAACAAACACAATTAAAAAAGAATTAACATAATTCAAAATCAAAATCAAAAGTCATTAATTCAAACTAGGCTGAGAGTCAGCACTTTTCGAACGTCAAAATGACATAGGACAGTCCCCCAAAAACGCCCACCCTTCGACACTTCCTAGTGCTTTAGCTGGGAAGAAGAAATGGCGCAACAAACTCCCATTAATTGGTTCAGCCGTTCCCGTGTGTTGCCGTGACAAAGGGAAATCATCATCATCATCAGCCTATAATGTTCCCACTGCTGGGACCAAGGGAAACATGGATTAATTTTTATATACTAGCTGACCCGACAGACGTTGTCCTGTCTTAGCTATGAATATTGAATTGGCATTAGCTATACAAACCTTGTCCTGACAATAAGGAACACATAAAAAAAAGAATCATCCAATTTGGTGCAGTCGTTCGGAAGTTATGCGCGTACATACATTTCGGCGATTCATTTATATATATATATATATATAGATAGATAGACTAGCTCTTAGATAATACATAGGAGTTTTATCCTAGTAGCATTAGTCATAGTCACGTGGGAC
Source organism: Polymixis flavicincta (assembly GCA_949987655.1). Classification (NCBI taxonomy): domain Eukaryota; kingdom Metazoa; phylum Arthropoda; class Insecta; order Lepidoptera; family Noctuidae; genus Polymixis; species Polymixis flavicincta. Next base: position 13,088,761 of record OX465188.1, on the reverse strand, counting down.
AATTTTTCGACTTCTGCGGGCGAAATCGCTAATAAAAACTAGGAAAATAAAAATTCGTCCTCTGTGTATGAGCTTTGCTGTGTAGGGCGATAATTATAGGCTGCTATCAGTATAGGCTAATTATGCATTATATGCGATTATGAGTGTCTAGTCAACACGCACAAATAGGTAGTTCAAAACTTGTATCTTACTAAGTGATATTGTAGCCTGACAAGCAAATATAATTAATAAAGCAACATAATAGTTTAGGGACGGATTAGAGCTCCCTTGACGACGAATTATAAGTATGAAGTGTTAATTGCTAATCACCACTCCCAGTTGAGTGAAATTTTTAAACAAATTATGAGCTAATTGATTATGTTTACAAACTCGTGAGGTCAGTGATATTATTAAAACTGCCAAGGACTATTATTATTTCCTTATTATTATTATTATTTGGTTTTTAAAAGAATATCATTCAGATATCAAACATTTTGTACCCAAAAATTATAGTGTCGGCAAGAGAAAATAAAAGCAGTTTTCTTGTTAACAACGGTTTAAAATAATAAACCCATCCGCTGCTATTTCAGTTTGATTTTTTTATTAATAATAACAATGTATAGTTTATTTGAGAACAGTGGTGGCCCAGTGGTAACGGCCGCGACTTACGAGTTGTAGGTCACGCGTTCGAACCCAGCCAGGCGCATTACTTTGTGTAAATAATTTCATCACCACTGCTCTCAAACGGTGAAGGCAAACATCGTGAGGAAACCGGCATGTCCTAGGACAAAAAATTCGAAGACATGTGACATCAATACCAACCCGCACTGGGCCCGCGTGGTGGATTACGGCCCACTCCCTCTCACGGAGAGGAGGCCTGTGTCCCAGCAGTGGGAACGTAATAGGCTGAGTATGATGTATGATAGTTTATTTGTTTCTTAAAGGTAAATATGTATGCGTGTTTGTTTTCTCTATCAACAAGTGTTATACGAGTATATCGAGCCTGTTGTTATATATTGTATGAACTGTAACTATGGTACGGTCAATACAATTTGTAAGATTGGTTTTCCAACACAGCCCTATGTGAACATTTGTAGTATGGTGTGTACACACATGAGATTGTGTTTTGTTTCGAGTTTTCGGTGTTTAATATTATTTTGTCTATGAGTGTAACCGTTTTGGGTGAGTGTGCTACGAGCTTCTGTGATGTGTTGTTTAGTTTCCGGTTTACTATGGCACTTACTGCATAAATCGATTTTTAATATTCAATCTTTTCACCGTTCTTACTTTGGAAACTGAAATGACGATAATCATTATATTTCATCCTATTAATATTGTAACTTAACTTATTTACCAGATAGAGAATGAGCTTTATCTATGCATTTTACCACCATACTGCGATCGCCAACCCGCCTGCCAAGCGTGGCGATTATGGCAAAACCCCCCAAATTAGGGGAGGCCTATCTCCAGCACTGGACATTTTTCAGCTGAAATTATGATGATGATGAATATTATAAATGTGAAAGTTTGGATATGTTTGTTACTCAATCAAGCAAAAACGGCTGAACTAATTTGGATGTCTGGCACACAGATTGTTTATAACCTGGGTGAAGGATACTTTCATCCCGGTAGTACACGTTCCCGTGGGTTAATTTCCGACCTCCAAGCGGTTGAAGGCGCTGGCAAAAGTTAGTAGTTCATATTTTTTGTCTGAGTCAAATAAGTGGTAAACTTATTTTGAAACGTCGGGCATTGTTTAAGCCGGTGGGTAGCACGAAATCGACAATCCATTTCTGGATCTGAAAAGCGACGCAATACAATAAAAGCGTTCCGTGAGGTGCCGAACGTAAAGAATAGCACCATCCCATCTCTTCCCGTGGGTGTCGTAGGAGGCGCCTAAGGGACTTACTAGAGAATGGGCAGCAGCGTTCTCTATGCATTTTACCAACATACTGCGATCGTCAACCCGCCTGCCAAGCGTGGCGATTATGGAAAAACCCCCAAATTGGGGAAGGCCTATGGCCAGCAGTGGATGTCTTTCGGCTGAAATGATGATAATGATGAATACAATATACACCCAAAGAAACACGACCACCTGTGTTACATTGTCGAGCTAGCTGCAGCCCACAGCTTCACCCGCCAGGTTGCACGAAAATTATCCCACGGGAACGTGCTTAAGGACAAAAGTCTATGTTTCTACTTTCAATATCAGCTATCTGCCAGTGACAGCCGCTTCAAAATCGGTTCATCCGTTTAGGAGATTGGCCGTAATAAAAAGACTGACAGACAAAAATTGAGATAATTGTTTTTTATATACTTAAGTATTGATATACTTTCTTATGCATTCAGTAAAAAGCAGTAACTTCAATTCCATTTATTTATTTAGATTTTATTTATACATGATCTTGAATCTAAAAGTGCCTTATTAATTGGTAAAGATGCGTATGATTATGTGATTTCTTCAATACTTTAAATCCCTATTTTTTGGGTGGGAAATCATTAAATAAATTCTCCCGCTCTGGGTGGAACAGGAGGGCGTGTCAGACTTTTACTGACTAAAACCCACCCGTGTTCCTTCAGTTGCCTGTGTGCCACGGGCCACGGTATCTCTTTCGAACAACCCGCATCCCTGGCATCGGCAGTTGCGGACCCCACCAGTTGGTGCTGACATCTCTATACTTTAAATTTTTTGCCGATGCATAGTGCACTATCTCTAGATTTTGAATGAACTTAAAAACTCGAAACAATTTAATAAATGCCTTAATTAAACTTATAAATGATTGCAAAATCGAATGGCAACAGACCACTCTATAAGTATACCATTTCAATCAAAAGAATTGACAGCTCAATTCTTGAGGACGATTTCTAGATCTCTAGTATTTTATATGGAAGGAATATTATTGAAAGCTCAAGTCAAGATGGTGATTTCGCAAGGTCGAATGACTGTGGGCAATGCATATTGTCTATTAATACTACTCCGACCATTTTTAAACGACTTCAAAAAGGAGGAGTTTCTCGATTACTCGAAGATGGCTGGACCGATTTGGTATTATTTTTTAAATCCAGGTGTCTGTCATCTGTCCAGGTGATCCCATGATCATCAAGTCGAGATCTGATGATGGGATCCAGGAGAAATAGAGAGAACTCTTCAAATTTTATAGGCACACTTGAAGCGATTCGGGTAGTTTTTGGAAGAATATTTTCTCGGAGTGGTCCCATTTCATTTTGTGAAGATCTGATGAAGAACTTCGGAGATAGGCAACGGAACTCCTCAATAAATTATAGCAAATGGACTGGGTCTGCTGAAATCTCATGTCTGTCTATTGTTTACACCAGTTCATAACATAACATCACGCCGCCGGTATGCTGTGAAGGAGTAAGCACACGTGAACCACTAAAAAGTGAAAGATTAAAACTTTTTCAAAAAAAAAGGAGGTGACAAAAATGAAAATACCCGAAGTATAATCCAAAGTCACCGCCTTCCGAAATTAAAATTATTTTTCATTTTGTAGTGTTTTTCCGGAAGCCGGTTGTTTTTTTGATAATCATCACATTTAGCTTAAATTCTGAGTAGAGCTGCATGATTACTTGTAAACACGTGCACTGACTGGCCAGGTCCACTCAATCTGGGTACTCTCGTTCAATCATAGTCCTCATCAATGGCTTTCCATCAGGCGTGATTGAGGTCAAGAGCAGGCCCATCAGCAATTAAAAAATTGTATCTTCACATGATCGGATCAAGATTATGTCTGTACTTTAAAAGAGACTGCGACCTCTGAGTTTGTTTCGGACTTTCTTCTCAGAGTAGTCAGATAGGAAACGCCGACCTCATCTAGTTTTTAATTAAAATCTGATTGACATGTAAAAGCGTTTGTACAAACCTACTTACAGCAATAAAATCATTTATCATTATCATTTATTAACTACTAGCTTTTGCCAGCGGCTTCGCCCGCGCGGAACTTACATCCCCTATTTTAACTCCCTTAGGGGTTGAATTTCGAAAAATTCTTCCTTATTCCTTGTCTACATTATAAAGGGAACCTCTGTGCAAAATTTCAGCTTTCTAGGTCCAAGGGTTTGAGCTGGGCGTTGATGAGTCAGTCAGTAAGTCAGTCAGGACTTCTCCCTTTATTTATATAGATTTATGATACTTATTTGTACGACTGAATATTATCATCGTTGGGATCAGGCATTTCCAGATTTACGTGTTTATGTAACGAATTAGTTAGATTGATCTTTGTACGGTGTTGTATTTATGGGTTTCAATTTAATTCAAATTATATTTAATAATATATAAAGATTATTCAGCTCCTCCAAACAGAAGCACATAAAATTAATATCCAAAATCGACTTATTAAAATAATCGCATAAAATATTAACGAAAATCCGAACAACATTTCTAAAGTTAGCAACCTTCCAGGAAACCGAAATACAAAACACCAAAGTACTCAAAAAGGACTCACCTGCCATAAATCTTTAATAAGTTCCGATTTATTGGTTTCAGAAGTTAAAGGGCACTCGACGAAAAGTGTTTTTCACTCGACTAGTAAACTTACGACGAAGTTTCGCGGAGCGCGTCCCGAGACGTGGGTCGTGGTCGACCGCCCGAACGCAACTGAATCCTGGCTGGTGTACTCCGCGTACTGGCTGGCAAGGACAGGTGTTTTGATGTTATTATTAATGAAAAATATATTGGTCTATGGTTTTGAAACACTTTGATTGCGTTTCTGCGTTCGCTTTTTGAAGTTTAGTTTGATTGGAAGAGAAGGTGGGTACAAGATACTTTTACGTCATATTATACCGATTTGGTTTAAGTTGTGTAAAAACTAAATTTTTCTTTACAAATACCTGGCTGGCGACCACCTAGCTGGCAAAATTTGGGTGCACTATACGTACACTTCTACATAACCCTTCAAAGACATAGATGTGATGATATGTTATGTTATGTTTAAGTACTTACCGCCGAATTTGAAAATAAAGCAAGAAATATCCATTAAATACATCTTAACTTGCCGTAGATTTCATGACCGTTAGGGTAGATGTGTTCTTGAGCGGAAACCGCATATTGGCAAATGTAAGGTAGGACACCCTCAGACGTGTATGTAGCAACTGGATGAGAGTTGCCTAGATTGAGCTGAATGTGCACGCCATTCGGCTCGATTCTCGGATTGGAGAGACGTACGAGTATGTCCAGCAGGGCTGATGATGATGATAATGTCTTAAACTAACTTATCAATTCAAATTCCAAGTTAATAACAAACATTTGTAAAACTCTCTCATACTTCTGAAAACAGACAATCAACGCAAAGACTCTGAAAATTTTCAAACAAACCCTCACTTGCTACGGCGTAGTAAAGCGTCTACGACACCGCTACGAAGCTACGTCGCGCCGTCTACGAGCGCCATAGTAAAAGTTAAGCGTAGTATCGTAATCAATAATAATAATGTTATATGCGAAAGGTATCGAATTTTATTAGGTATTATCCTTTAGTACTTTGTAAAGGTGCGTTTTGTAACATAATATCACGAGTTTTGTGACCATACGAACGGTAATGGAGTCCCTTACGATCAAGTTCGAAGGTTGGCGGATCATTGTCGAATATTGAAGAACTGTAAAGAGATAAAAACTGAAGGTATACATATAGATACACAGTTACACAATTTGTGATAAGGTAATCTTTATTATCTATACTATAATATTATAAAGAGCAAAGATTTTATTGTTTGTTTGCATTGATTAGGCTCCGAAACTACTGAACCAATTTGAAAAATTATTTCACTGCTGGGAAGCTACACTATCCCTGGATGACATAGGCTATATTTATCCCCGTATTCCCACGGGAACGGGAACTACGTGCGTGAAACCGCGGAGCACTGCTAGTCTAAAACACATTTACAAAAAATCTATAATACTTGACAATTAATACTCGAGCAGTGGTTGCCCAGCGGTAACGGACGTGACTTACAAGAGTAGGTCGTTGTTTTTCACGTGTCATCATCATCATCATCAGCAGTCCACTGCTGGACATAGGCCTCTCCAATTGCACGCCATTCAGATCGATTCTCGGCAACTCTCATCCAGCTGCTACCAACCACCCTGCGAAGATCGACGCTCCACCTAGCCTGAGGGCGTCCTATCTTACGTTTGCCGATTCGCGGTCTCCACTCAAGAACACTTCTACTCCAAAGATCATCGGTTCTACGGCTAATAATGCCGGCCCATTGCCACTGATACATACATGCCGTCTGTTGGGACAGCTCAGCTGAAAGCTGCAATGGCTCTTTCTTCAAACGACCCTTCCAGACATGGCCCTGCATTGTTAGACTCACATAAAATTCAAATAGTATAATGTTTGGACTTTAAAAGAGACCATGACCTCTGAGTTTGTTTCGGCATTTCTGCTCAGGGAACAGTCAGCTAGGAAATGTCAGCGCCATCTAGTTTTTAAAATATTTATCAACAAAAGATTGACGTGTCAAAAGAGATCTACTTACATAAATAAACATTTCATTTCACTTCAGCTTGCTTATTCAGTGAGCTATGTCGACCACTTCCCTCAACAATCCACGTGTGCTGAGGTTCAAAGGATTTTTTTTTTATGATTTAAGCTATTAAGCACCGTCCGTCCTTCCTTTTCAATACCAGATTAGTATGATGCTTTCTATTTCTAAGATGAATAGATAGTGCTTTTTCAATACAAAGTGACATTTCGTTTCTCCATTTTTGACAACGCACCGTAGATATCCTTCTACAATATGTCATTCTGTCTTTCGTTTCTAACGATCTTTGTCTAGGTCCTTATAAATGTAGACTATTTCAGAAGAATATTTCTTCCCTAACTGTCAAAATCACACTGACAACAAACTTTCTACTCGACGGCCACAAAATATGTACTACACAATCATGATTAGTTTAGAAAGCATAACTGTGATAATTAATAGAAAAACATAGTTATCTTCATTCTCTTATTGTACGTCATTTAGTTAATAGTCATGTTTATTCTTCCGTCGACAAATCGGTGCTTGTGCTAAGCCTGCAGGAGACACCTTAACCAACCGCAGGACAATTACGGAGCGAGAGGACATAGGTAGCCGTCACCTCTTTCAGTGAAGTAGTGATGCTCGCGAAGAGGGAGGCGGCGCACGTGAGGGAGAGGCAGCATATGCGCCCTCGCGACCCTAGCCGCCGCAGGATACGGAGACGCCCTGGGCGTCGGGAATCCCAGGCCGATTTCCGGCCACCGTAGGCATGGGTTTGCGGACGGCGAGTAATGGGTAGCTCGCTGTCCGGTAAGGACCAAGCCCAAGTCGACGGCGCGTTGTGTTCCACGCGCGCCTCAAAGAGATGTCAGCACAAAAATGATGGGGCCCGCAAGGGCCGATGTCTGTCAGGGGTGCGGGTTGGTTCGAAAGAGATACCACAGCCCTTGGCATACGGGCTACTGAAGGAACACGGGTGGGATTTAGTCAGTAAAAGTCTGACACGCCCTCCTGCTCCACCCAGAGCGGGAGAAGTTATTTGATGATTTCCCACCCAAAAAAACCGCAGGACAATAGCAAGAAAGTTTTATTAGTATTAACTAGTTTGTACATACTTAGTTCGTTTGTTAGTTTCTTCAAATAACCATCTGTTACTTCAATATTTAGTCAATTACCATTATTTCTGTGCATACAATTAAAAGTGCTTTGAATAATTTCTCAATATTATCTATTATTCCAACGTTAATCGGCTTGCGGTGTTATTGAGAAACAATCATTATTTTCGATTGCAAAATTTTGTAAAGCTAGCAATAACTAAATTACATCTCTATTTCTGTTACGTTTCAGTCAAAAATTGTTTGGTAGAGTTGATAATATTTTACAAGACACTGTGAATTTTGTGATGGTTTAATGTATAACTCAAATACTCTAACTTGTCTTACTTTCTGTGGTAAGCAGAAAGGCTAGAAAATACCGTTTTGCCATTTGGAATAGGCAAACTTCGTGAGGAAACGAAGACTTCTTGACAAAATCAAACTTGTTGCTAATATAATTGTAAACAATTTACCACACGATTTTATGTTCTGCGATTACTTTAAAAATCATTTCAAAAGTAAAAGATGATTTTCCGAATATTTTAACAACTTTAAAATATTTGAAAAATCATCTTTTACTTTTACAGTATTTGTAAATATGAATAGCACCTGTAACTATATGTTAATTTCTTTATTAATTTACCTGTCACTGCTTTATTTTTTAACCTACTGTGTTATAATAATACGTTACTATTAATTCGGCATATGATTCTAAACCTGTAAAAAAAAATCTGTGCCATAAATTTTGCCCGCAGGCTTACACTTTTCTATGACACGGCAGCTTTTTTTTTTTAAGCCGATATAAAATATCTATGCTAGGGACAGTGAAAATGTTCTATGCTAGGAGTCAAGGGCTGGATTACTTGGTTACAGTTTTCTCGTCGATGTGTGCATCTCAAAAAATGCCCAACGCGCCTAAAGAAGATTTCACTTAAAAAAAAGGATATAAAAAGAAAAAAGAAAGAAAGAAAAGAAAGAAAAAAATTTTATTCTGCACAAACAAAACGCACATTACATAAAATAAAATCAACTATGAAATAAAATGCACACATGCAATGTGGCCAAAAGCCCCGTATTCAAGTCGATTATTTTTTACAATATTGTCCATTGCCTTGACTGATAGTGTCAGTCAAGGCTTGGAACCGACCATAGACAAATGAATTACGTACGACACATGCAATTATATAATTATTATCAAGAAAACAAAAACAAAATGCCGAAAGCAGAGTGCATTACTGACTACTTTTATTTCAACAAAATCACAAATATAAAAACAACTAGGCCGTGCGTCGCATCTGTGCACGAACAGGTCCTTGCTCAGCTAAATGCTGCGACTTCGGACAGACCTATTGTCAACAGCGCTGGTATTCTGCAAATACCTACCTTCTGGAGAAGCCTTCTTCTTCTTCTTTCTGGATATGTGTTAATAACCACACTATAGAAGTGAAAACTTATACGTTGCTCATCACCAGCTTAACATTTCCCCAACTATGTTGGGGTCGGCCTCCAGACTACCCGGACGCAGCTGAGTACCAGTATTTCACATGGAGCGATTGCTAATCTGACCAAGGGGCATTGTATTACCCAGTTACACGACACCCCTTGGTAAGACTGTTTGCCAGAATTTCGGGCTTCTGACGCCCTGTAACAACGGTCAAAGATACACGAATTACAGCCGTGACCAACGCCTTACCGTACCTTCCCACGCACGGTATGGTCTTTCATCCATTTACGGAACAACCGTGTTATGCGTAGCTTAACCGGCACCCTAATTGCGTAACTCACGATTAATGATAATTTGTTTCGTTTTGTACCAGATTGTTAAACCATTGCTTCATACGTTCGAAAAATGTGTCTGCTCTTCAACGTAAATAACGCAATGAATATTGTTGAACTGTCAAAAAGATACCGATTATGATTAATCGTATGTTACGCAATTAGGGTGCTGATCGAACGACCCGTACGGCTGTAATTACTTAGCCATAAGCCACTGTGTGTGTTCACTTCAACAATCTCTGCAGGTTAAGACTGAGTCTTCAGATGTGATTTGCAAAATATTTGACCATGAGCTACCATAATATTGACTGACCGTAATTATTTTTTCTTAACCGTCGTTTTATCAGATGTAGAAGCGGATTTTCGTTTAGAAACCGCGTTTATTCATTGTTTGAGGAAGGAGGAAAAACTTAAGTGTTCAATTAATTTACTTCAACTATGTGAATGTTGGGACATAGGTAGGTAACTTATCGCAGTAGTTCAACTGGTAATTTTTATTGAAATTGAAATTTAAGTATAAAGGTTTAATTTATTTAATAAGCATGTTTACTGTCTCTTTCCTCTTTCCGTGTCGATGGTACTCTTCTTCAATATTACTCTTCTTATACTACTATTCTATAGTACTTTTCTTCTATTGTTTGAGCCCAGTAGGTAGCCACGTTCATTGGGCATCAGTGGCATTCTTTAGGTCATCCAATATGCAAGTGAAAGGGCACTTAGATAATCCAAGAAGAGGGGCATAATCTGTACAGAGGATGATCAATTATTACCGTACAGTACACTGTTGTCACCCAACACACACACACACGGTACAGTAAATTTTTTTTTTGGTTGGGAAATCATCAAATAACTTCTCCCGCTCTGGGTGGAGCATGAGGGCGTGTCAGACTTTTACTGACTAAAACCCACCCGTGTTCCTTCAGTAGCCCGTATGCCAGGGGCTGTGGTATCTCTTTCGAACAAACTCGCACCCCTGGCAGGCATCGGCCCTTGCGGGCCCCATCATTTTTTGTGCTGACATCTCTTTGAGGCGCGCGTGGAACACAACGCGCCGTCGACTTGGGCTTGGTCCTTACCGGACAGCGAGCTACCCATTACTCGCCGTCCGCAAACCCATGCCTACGGTGGCCGGAAATCGGCCTGGGATTCCCGATGCCCAGGGCGTCTCCGTATCCTGCCGCGCCTAGGGTCGCGAGAGCGCATATGCTGCCTCTCCCTCACGTGCGCCGCCTCCCTCTTCGCGAGCATCACTACTTCACTGAAGGAGATGACGGCTATCCATTGCAATCTCGCTCCGTACCATGGCCTGGACCAGGGCCGTACGCGAGAGATCGCCTCCGCCGATCGCCTCCACGAGGACACGGCGGTGCTCCGCCCAAGCCGGGCAGACTGCCACCGTGTGCTCCACCGTGTCCTCAGGGCGACCTTCGCAGTGGAAACACCCGGGCGTTTCCTCCCGCCCTATCCGAAACAGGAACCTCCCGAAACAACCGTGTCCGGTGAGGACCTGCGTCAGGCGGAAGGTGAGGACGCCATGCCGCCTCTCAAGCCACTCCTCAAAGAGGGGACTTACCGCCGCAATCGTGGCGTGCCCATAGTAGTAAATAATTTTCTTACTGCCGAAACATAGTGCTTTAGAAATATTTCCACTAGTATCATGGAAAACAGTGTCAAATCCGGAATAATTATTTTATAAGAACTTTTGTATGTAGTAGTAGGTCAGAGAAAATAAAGGTTATTTTTATTTATTTATTTATTAATGCAAATAGACTCATCCTCCATTGGGATTTGGGACCTACATGGGACTTATTAACATAACTGAAAAAATGTACGTACTGCAAGCCCTATCACTTTAGGAAAATCGGTTTGATGATCGCCTAGTAAAGGAATGATGATGGAAAAGATTGATTCCCATAATATTATAGGGAAATCAGCGAGCGGAAAAATTTGCAAGATGTGCAATTTTTCATGTTTCGCGTGACACACGGCTATTCCTAACTGGTGATCTTTACAATTTTAACACGGTAGGTATGGTGTATAAAACTTACGCTTTCTAGGTATTCATTCAAAAATACAATACTGTATATTTAATCACATTTTCTTTTTTAAAATTAAGCAGCTGAAGGTCCTTTTCAATCAATTATATAATATATTAATATAGTATGTAATAGTAATGTAATATAATGTAATAGTATTATATAATAGTTCATAGTATTTAGGCATGTAAATTTGCACGCCGACATTAATGGCATAATACTCGTAAGCGATCGAGTAATATTTTAAGAACTTTCTGTGCCTTATTTATGCGTTTTTTTTTTTTTTTTGTATAAAAATGAATCCCTATTTCCCTTGTCATGGCATCACACGTGAACGGACCAATTTTGCTAATTCTATTTTTCTTGTGTTTGTTATTGTCAGGAGAAGGTTTTTATGAAAGAAAAAATTAAGAAAGTGGCGCGTAACACATTTAATATTCATAGTTAAGACAGGACAACGTCTGTCGGGTCAGCTAGTATTTAATAAGGACCACTGCTGTCGGGTCACTAGTCTTTAGTAAATAAAATATCGACGTGTAATATACAGCCTTGTTTCGTTGTACAGATAAAATGACCTTATCATCAGCTTATAATATTCTCACTGCTGGGACACAAACCGTAAGAGGGAGTGAACTGTAACCTACCAGGGGCCTAGTGCGGGTTGGTAGATGTCACATCTCTTCGAATTCTTGGTTCTAGGACAGCCCGGTTTCCTCACAATATTTTCCTTCACAGTTTTGAGAGCAGCGGTAATGAAATAATTAACACAAAGTAAAACGTTTGTCTGGGTTTTGAACCTACGTATGACCTATGCAACTCGTAAGTCAGGCCATTAAAATGACCTACGTTTTCAAAACTGTTTACGGAAAGAAATATTTTTACCCATAATATTATAGGGAAATCAGCGAGCGGAAAAATTTGCAAGATGTGCAATTTTTCATGTTTCGCGTGACACACGGCTATTCCTAACTGGTGATCTTTACAATTTTAACACGGTAGGTATGGTGTATAAAACTTACGCTTTCTAGGTATTCATTCAAAAATACAATACTGTATATTTAATCACATTTTCTTTTTTAAAATTAAGCAGCTGAAGGTCCTTTTCAATCAATTATATAATATATTAATATAGTATGTAATAGTAATGTAATATAATGTAATAGTATTATATAATAGTTCATAGTATTTAGGCATGTAAATTTGCACGCCGACATTAATGGCATAATACTCGTAAGCGATCGAGTAATATTTTAAGAACTTTCTGTGCCTTATTTATGCATTTTTTTTTTTTTTTGTATAAAAATGAATCCCTATTTCCCTTGTCATGGCATCACACGTGAACGGACCAATTTTGCTAATTCTATTTTTCTTGTGTTTGTTATTGTCAGGAGAAGGTTTTTATGAAAGAAAAAATTAAGAAAGTGGCGCGTAACACATTTAATATTCATAGTTAAGACAGGACAACGTCTGTCGGGTCAGCTAGTATTTAATAAGGACCACTGCTGTCGGGTCACTAGTCTTTAGTAAATAAAATATCGACGTGTAATATACAGCCTTGTTTCGTTGTACAGATAAAATGACCTTATCATCAGCTTATAATATTCTCACTGCTGGGACACAAACCGTAAGAGGGAGTGAACTGTAACCTACCAGGGGCCTAGTGCGGGTTGGTAGATGTCACATCTCTTCGAATTCTTGGTTCTAGGACAGCCCGGTTTCCTCACAATATTTTCCTTCACAGTTTTGAGAGCAGCGGTAATGAAATAATTAACACAAAGTAAAACGTTTGTCTGGGTTTTGAACCTACGACCTATGCAACTCGTAAGTCAGGCCGTTAAAATGACCTAAGTTTTCAAAACTTTTTATTGAAAGAAATACTTTTAGAATTTTCTATTCCATCGTTACTTTTATTTGTATTGGTACCTCTGTTACAAACTACCCTGTGGCACCCAGTCCTGGGCACTTAATCGATCTAGTTGGCTCAATTAGTTGACTATAGTGCATGGTTTTGGCGTCTCAATAGTTCTTATGTCAAAGTTCAAATTAAGGATGCACCATCTGCTCGTACTTCCTCCGTTTTAGTCCGCTAATTAGAAACTATCAAGGCAACTTTAAAGATAAGATTATTTAGTGGATTACTAGTATAAATATTTTAACTAAAGAAAAAAATGTTTTTGCCTATAAATAATGATTGTGGAAGATTTGCTTGCGAGCGGATAATTAATAGACAATAACATTAGCCCTGGACACAGCTATTCCTACCAACTGTACCAGCTGTACATAGGCGTAGGGCTCCCCCTATGACAGGCTGGTTACAAAAGTGTTTTGTCAAGGCCTGCACTTTTTCCAAGCAGTGAGATGACACATGCTGATTGAAACTTAGTATCAATAAGTTTACCTGTAGCCTCTAGGACCCAAAACCACGAAACGTTACAATTACCTGATACCTGAATTATTGTTCTCACTGTTTATACCATCTATTAAATACATATGGAATGCAATAAAGAATTGAGTATTGAGTACCAACAATTTTAAATTCCAATATATAAGTTAAAATTTACAAGACACAATTGATTTTTTTTGTCGGTTATACAAAAAAAAATCAGTTGTTTCATAGAAAAGTACGCGGTACCTACGCGGTCAAAATGTCGAAAATATCTTGAGGAAACCGGGCTGTTCTAGAACCAAAAATTCGAAGACTGGGCACTGGGCACTGGGCCCGCGTGGTAAATTATAGTCCACTTCCTCTCGCGGCTTGTGTCACAAAAGTTTACAATTACCTACAATTTACAATTTTAAGTTACAATATATAAGTTACAATTTACAAGTCACAATTCACAAATCACAATTTACATGTTACTATTTACACATTAGTTAATCTTACAAGTGTCTTTGTACCGGCACAGACAGAAAGCCTTACAAATATTTAAATTGTAGTGGCAAGTCTACAATTAAAATAATTATATAAAACGTCTGAGTTACGCAATATTTTCTTCAATTATGTAGAATTGTGAAGTATTGTTGTGTAGGGTTCTACTGGGTTGGAAGGTACAGTGACATCGTTAGCTAACATGAACGCAAATGTGCCTTTCAGCATATGAAACTACAATAAAACAGGATTTTCGGATAGGAGGTTCTAAAAATGGTATCCAAATGCAACCATCATAATCATACAGGATAAGTTTTCAACCAGTGCGCAAACTGTAAACAAGAATTCAGCATATTGTATTGCACTTTTCTATGAAACAGCAGATTTTTTTTTAAATAACCGATGAAGAAATTCTGCGGTGGGGTTCTAGAATTATATCTTGAATTCATGGTTAGATACAGTTTGCGCACTGGTTAAAAATGTATCCTATATCTCATGATCAGCCTATAATTTTGAAACGGCAGGCCTCCTCTCTGTGCCGACCCAGTACCGTGTTAGTAGATGTCACATTTCTTCGAATTTTTGGTTCTAGGTAATGCCAGTTCTTACCGTTTTGAGATCAGAGGTGATAAGATACCCACAAAGTAAAGCGCCTGTTAGGGTTATTTTGTAACACCTTGTATAATTAAAGAAAGACAAAAATTCCATATTTTTGTAATGTTTTAAGCTCATAGCAAGGTGTGAAGCGACCGACGACGCCCACGTAACCACAGTGTACTAATCGAAGACCGATAAATCACAACGAGCTGTCATGAGTCGCCGGCGATCATGTTACAACTATCACTTACTTTGATAAGGTTGCCGGGTATGTACAGTCACGAGCAATAATATGTATACACTTACCAACTTTTCTCCACTTTTACTAATTGTAATCTTATTTTATTATGAAAATAATATTTTGGAACCCACAATGTAATGAAATATCTAAGTTATCTCAAGGCTGCAATCGCTATTTAAAAGAAAATCGCTTTTGAATTTGGCGATGTGTTTACATGTTCGTGACTGTAGGTACACAAAGAAGGGTGCGTTTGATTTTTGTTAGTTTGGGTTGCTTTTTATGAAACTACCATACTCGAAAACACCTTTCCGTTTGTCACATCATTCAGGTTTCGAACACTTTGTACCTAAAAATTAAAGAGCAGGCCAGATAAAATACGGTTTGACTATGGGAAATAACACCCTCAGTATTTTAACCATTACGGCGAGAATGTAATTAACCCTTCCGCTACTGCCAGGGGTGCGGGTTCGTGCCAGGGGTGCGCGTTCGTTCGAAAGAGATACCGCCGCCCCTGGCATACAGGTTACTGAGGGAACACGGGTGGGTTTTAGTCAGTAAAATTCTGACACGCCCTCATGCTCCACCCAGAGCGGGAGAAGTTTTTTGATGATTTCCCACCCAAAAAAAAACCCTTCCGCTACTATATAAGTGTGAAAACACTTATTACTTTGATGATATATTATTAATGTTGTCATGTTTATAATTTTATACCAAGGACAATAAGTGTTTGCATCTCTTAACGAATATCTAAAATATTGTTGGGACAAATATGGCCTTCTGATTTTGGCGACCTCATATAGCAGCCAGAGAGTTAATTGTAAAGTTTCTTTCAAAATGTTTTGATAACAGCACTTTCGTTTTTGGGTACGATACGAATGATGTCCTTTTTATTAATTTCTTAAACTATTGAAGTCTGAACTTGAGTACTTATGTATATTATACATATACATACCTGGACCCCTTTACTATATTTATTATAATATATATATTTTTTTTTAAACTTTCATTCAGACGCGCAGAAGTTAGACTGTAGAAAACGCGCAACAAGTTTAACCAAAACATATTGTTACGAGCTTGGGGTTCGTGACAATTAAAAACTGCCGATATGAATTACCAAAAATAACACTTTAATTAAACACACTAATAATACAACACAATAGCACTACGGATCACTCTTAAGTCGCACTTGAAGATCGCTTTAGATGTTCTCGCATGTATCGCTTCCAATGAACTACCCCGAGACGCGCTCCGTTCCCGCTTATATAGGGCCCTCGGATAGTTCCAGAACCTTCTACCGTAGAAGCATCTAGAATATTCGAGTACATATCGGCCCTGACCGAACACATGTCGATAGTTCCAGAAAGTTCTAGCATCGAACTTTCTAGAAAGCTCCTGACCATTAATTCCGCTATTCGATAAGAGATGGCGCTAGTGGCAACCAAACATTAATTGTGCGGCGCAACACTGCCCCCACCTAAGAGATGCTCGTCCCGAGCATTATCGGCCCCATAATAACGCGCCAGTCGATCCACGTGGACTATCTTAGGAGTACCTCTTGCACCTTTCTGTATCCGGTAGGTAACGTCATTGATCTTTGTCACTATCCGGTACGGTCCGTCCCAGTTAGCTTGAAGCTTAGGAGATTTCCCTTTGCTGCGGACGGGATTGTGCAACCACACTAGTGAACCTTCTTCAAACTCTTTATTGTTCATTTTGCGGTCATAACGGGTTTTCATCTTTTCAGACATTTGCTGGCCTGAGTGTCTGACGTGCTCATAAATGTCATTCATCTTGTTCCGCAAGTCATTCGCATAATCGGTTATACTGCGTGGGGCATCAGGTGGTATTCCGGTGATCAGGTCTGCAGGTAGCCGTAATTCCCTTCCAAAGTTTGCGAAAGCTGGTGTCACCGATGTGCTTTCGTGAACAGCGCTTCGATATGACAACAAAAACGGTTGTATGTGCTTGTCCCAATCTCGTTGCCGATTTTCCACAACTTTTGCTAGGTACCTCTCTAATGTCTGATTGAATCGTTCCACCATTCCATCCGATTGTGGGTGGTAAGAAGTTGTTCTTGTTTTATGAGTACCCATCACTCGACAAGTTTCCTGGAATATTTGAGACTCAAAATTCCTTCCTTGATCACTGTGAATCTCTAAAGGTACTCCAAAACGACAGAAGACTTCATGAACTAATTTATCTGCAACTGTTGAAGCTTCTTGATTTGGAATGGCGAAGACTTCCGGCCACTTAGTGAAGTAATCCATCACAACCATGAAATACTTGTTACCACTTTCACTTTCCGGAAACGGCCCCGCAACGTCAAGGGCTATCCTCTCCCATGGTGCACCAACATTGTACAATTTCAATGCACCTCTGCTACGCGTCTGAGGTCCCTTTACAGCTGCACAACTTGTACATTTGCGACACCAGTCCTCGACATCGTCCCGACAGTGGACCCAGTAAAACCGTTCTCGTATCTTCAGTAGAGTCCGTTTTACTCCCAGGTGACCTCCGGAACAACCATTATGGTACAGCTGCAGAACATCCGGTACTTGAGATTTAGGGACAACCATTTGCAAGTGACAGCTGTTTCCCCTAGCATTTTCCCATTTACGGCACAGGACTCCATCCTGAATCACCAAGCTGTCCCATTGGGCCCAATAGCTCTTTGTGACCGAACTCATTGCTGAGACGTCGCTCCACTTGGGCTTAGGAGCTCTGGCCTTCATCCACTCCAGAATCGGCCTGATTTCCGAATCTTCCTGCTGTGCACGTTGTAGGCTTTCCTTCCACTCGTTGCTGAGGTCCGTCCTGAGCATCCTCACAGGTGCCACTTCCTTACTCTCTTGCCTAGTACAATGCTTGCAGTCTTCAGGACAAGGTCTTCTTGACAATGCATCTGCGTTGCCATGAGATTTCCCGCTGCGATGTTCGACCACAAAGTCGTATTCCTGCAGTAGCTCAATCCATCTCGCAACTTGTCCTTCTGGATTTTTGAACTGCAATAGCCATTTCAGTGCAGCATGGTCGGTTCGTAAGTGGAATTTCCGACCCAGGAGATATTTGCTAAAATGCTGCAAGGACTTTACCATAGCAAGCAATTCCCGTCTCGTGACACAATAGTTCCTCTCCGGCTTTGACAACGACTTGCTGAAGTACGCTATCACAACTTCTTGATCACCATCCCGTTGAGACAACACACCACCAAGTCCTATGTCACTTGCGTCTGTGTCAACTATAAATTCCTTGCCTGCATCAGGGTACCCCAAAATAGGTGTTTTGCATAGTCGGTCCTTTAACTCCTGGAATGCGATATCACAACATTCATCCCAGCAGAAATGTCGCTTCTCCTCGGTTAGCTTATGCAGGGGTTTGGCAATATCCGCAAAGTTCTTAACAAATCGCCGATAGTAAGAGCACAACCCCAAAAATGCTCTGACCTGCGTCTTGTCTTTTGGAACTGGCCAATCCTTGACAGCGGCGATTTTCTCTGGATCCGTGCGGATACCTTCTTCCGACACTACATATCCCAAAAAACTAACTTGCCGTTTGAATAGTGAACATTTCTTCGGACTCAACTTGAGGTTGGCACTCTGGATCTTCATGAGCACGCGTTCCAGGTTTTGAAGATGTTCTTCAAACGTACGGCCTACGATGATGATGTCATCCAAGTAGACCAGACAGGCATCGCCAATCAACTTAGTTAGTACAAGTTCCATCAACCTTTCAAACGTTGCCGGAGCGTTGCACAATCCAAACGGCATGACTTTAAATTGCCGCAGACCCTTTCCTGTCGAGAATGCTGTTTTCTCCTTGTCCTTGGGGTCAATTTCCACTTGCCAGTAGCCACTTTTCAGGTCCAGCGTGCTAAACCACTTTACTCCAGTGAGCATGTCCAACGTGTCATCAATTCTTGGCAAAGGGTAGCTGTCCTTCTTCGTAACGTCATTCAGACGACGATAGTCAACACAAAAGCGCATGCTGCCGTCCTTCTTCCTTACCAGCACTACAGGTGAACACCATGGACTAGATGAAGGTTCAATAACACCATCATTCACCATTCCCTCAATCATGGTTTCTACTTCCTTTTCACGCGCTACCGGCAATCTCCTTGGCCGCTGACGGATAGGCAACTCGTAGCCTGTATTTATTTTGTGTTGAACTAAGCCAGTCTTCCCAATGTCACTATCGTTTAGGGAGAAAACTTCGGCGTACTTCAGTAACATCTTCTTCGCCTTGCCCATCTCATTTTGAGACAGAGCGCTGCGACACTCTTCTAAAAGTGTGGTCACTCTCGTTTGTGCATCCTTGCTGGGGGTCCCAGTCGATAGATATTGGCATTGACGCAGCCAATCCACTTCCTCGCAAGTACCAATCAGTGTGCCTTTTTCAATAGTCTGTTCCTGATCACAAAGGTTCAGCACACGTACCCCTGAGATGTTGGTGGCTCTGACCAAAGTTCGTGCCACTTTCCATGGAAGGTCATTGTCTACCCTTTCCACGAGTACACAACGATGAGTTTGCCCAGGATTCCGAGGAAGACTAACCGGCACAATCGTTTCTGATCTCGGAGGAAGAACAATTTCCTTAAGACTGTACACATTCCCTGGTAACGCCCCTTCCATAAAAAGTTCCTCTCGTCCACATTTCATAACTCCCTGCTTGACGTCAATCTCGCAAAAATTCTTCCTCATAAAGTCAAGACCCAGGATGCAATCGTCCATAATATCAGCCACGATGACATTATGCAGGTAGGTCCTGTTGCCTAGCTTCAACTCCATCTCCTTCTCTCCACGGACGGGTATGCGCTGACCGGTGGCTGTCACCAAATTAATGCGTTCCCGGTTGTATGCGGAGTCCCCAAGGAGCCGACTCATAACTTTGGAACTGACGACCGTACGAGAGGCTCCCGTGTCTATGGTCAGCTTACAAGGCATTCCGTTGATCTCACCCTTGATGATTAAGGCGTTCCCGTCATGGGTTTGTGTGATCGAAATCCTTGGGGCTCTTTGAACATCAGCCAGCACCCGCCCCGCAGTCCTGGCTATTACTCGTTTCCCTGCTGCTGCTGGGTAGTGCTGTTAGCCGCGCTACCCTCTGGAGACCGGCCATCTTCCCTTTCTGCAGTTCGCTTAGGGCAACTGGATCGAAGGTGGCCCCTTTCCCCACAGCCGTAGCACCTAGGGCTGTATCCTTTACGATCGCGAACTGTAGCTGCTACAACCTCCCTGACGCGATGGGAACGATGATCCTGCCGCACAGCTTCCACCTCCAGTGCATGGGCCAAGGCGTCCTTAAGCGTCCCGTGGTGACCGAGTCTCACAGCAGCTCTAACTTCAAGGTCCCGGATGCCGTCGATGAATGCCTGCACCAGGTTCCCATCAATAAGCGCAGGTAGGGACTGGTACGCTTTTCGAACCAGCTTCTCTACTTCAAGGGCCCACTGCTGCAGGTTTTCGTTACTGCGTTGCACACGATCCTTGAGCTGCGCACGAAACACGTGTTCCAGGTGAGCGTCGCCATATCTAGCCTCCAATGCCTCGAGGAGCTGCTCGTAAGTCACTTCCTTACCGAGAGCTTCCAGCACATTTAAAGCCTGGTCGCGCAGGCCTAGGGTGAGGGCAGTCATGGCCTGACTTTTATTCCACCCGTTCGCCTTCATGACAGCCGCAAACTGAATTTTGTAGGCCGACCAGGAAGAAGTCCCATCGTACGGCGGCACTTTGAATCCACGTAGCGAAGGTGTTGTAGCTACGGGAGCTGCGATTCCATCCCCAAGTTTGAGGTTACCCAACTCTTGCTTCACATCAGCAATGACGTCACTAAACTTGCTGATCTGAGTTTCAGCTTCTGACAAGCGGTTGTCATGCTGGGCAACCTTCTCCTTCACCTCCTTCATGTCTTTCCCGAAGGTTGCGTGAAGGTCCTTTATGAGGAGCATCTGCTCTTCCTGGCGGTGCACCTGCTCCTCCTTATCTCGTTTGAGCTGTTCTTCCAAACGGCGGGCCTGTTCCTCCTGTCGGCGAGCCTGTTCCTCCTGTCGGCGGGCCTGCTCCTGCAACATCATCATCAGAGCAGCAAAATCTGGTGCTGGTGATGCTGGAGCAGCTGTGGACGGGCCGGCCTCTGTGGTTGGTAGCTGGCCCTCCGACGCCTGTGGCATTGTTCCACCAAATCGCCTCTGGTCCGTCTCCTGCTGGCGTTGACTCCGGGTACGGATACCCTCCGTGTCGTCTTTAGGTAAAATCGGCATGATTTTAATCCCACTTCTGACACCAATTGTTACGAGCTTGGGGTTCGTGACAATTAAAAACTGCCGATATGAATTACCAAAAATAACACTTTAATTAAACACACTAATAATACAACACAATAGCACTACGGATCACTCTTAAGTCGCACTTGAAGATCGCTTTAGATGTTCTCGCATGTATAGCTTCCAATGAACTACCCCGAGACGCGCTCCGTTCCCGCTTATATAGGGCCCTCGGATAGTTCCAGAACCTTCTACCGTAGAAGCATCTAGAATGTTCGAGTACATATCGGCCCTGACCGAACACATGTCGATAATTCCAGAAAGTTCTAGCATCGAACTTTCTAGAAAGCTCCTGACCATTAATTCCGCTATTCGATAAGAGATGGCGCTAGTGGCAACCAAACATTAATTGTGCGGCGCAACAATATTTTCATATTTAAAAATCCTTATTACCCAAATGAGTAATAGATAGGATCGTGCTTACCAATAATTTTGCTCCATAAGCAAGACAAATTAAATGAAAACAATATATTACCTTTAACCCTTTACGGGCTACTGATTTTTGCTACAAAAGGAATATTAAAATGGCTGCCAAAGCTTTAATATTCCACTGTTATTTTTTTGTTTTACCAAAAGCCTAATGGGAATGGTTCACCAATATTTGATAAGCAAAAACCTTTTTCAAGTCGGTTGTCTTTTTTTTTTAGTTTTTATCTTTCACTTTTAGTTATGGTACCTACCTACCCCACACCAATTCGAAATTTCATCAGCCTTGGGGTCAAAACAATGCATATTTATGCGATAGCAGCAATCGCGGTTAATTTGCTATCTTTTTTCGAAGAGTTCCGTTGTCTGTCTCCGAAACGCATCATCAGATCTATATGAAATTTAAATGGGAACATTTCGGAATAAACTCCTTCCTAAAAAGAAAAAATTGCAAATCGGTCTATATGTGACGGAGTTATGCCCGAACCTCCACCTAACTCCTAACCGTTAAAGAGTTGTACCTGCCTTCATCAGCTAAGCGTCATGAGATGATGATGACCATACGCAAATGTCTCAATCGCTTTAGAAAACATATGAAAAACATTGTTAATACCTACAAATTTTGAGGGTTGCCCTCGATTTCCCTGGGATTCCATCATCAGATCCTGATTTGGTGCCAATGGGACCACCTCAGGAGTATACTCTTTCAAATAAAAAATATATTTTGAGAATCGGTCCACAAATGAGGGAGAAATCGGGGAACTTACATTTTAAAAAAATACGTTCGGTGGAACATATAACCTCCTCCTTTTTTTGAAGTCGGTTAAAAAGTAATCGATTTCAACATCATTTGGATTAAAGGATTACCTGGACTGCATTGTAATCATTTTTGCGTGTGGCTTTGCTTGGTAAAATAACTTATCCTTATTATTTTTTTTCATTTAGCCTACACTGTCCCACTGATGAGCAAGGCCTCCCCCTCCTTCCAGGCATCCTTTTCCAGGCCCTCCTCGATCCAGCCCTTGCAATATGCGTCAAGGTCGTCACGCCACCTTTTCTTGGGCCGGCCTTGGCGGCGCCGTCCATCCTCAGACATCCATTGTGTGGCGACAATTGCCCAGCGGTCACTGTGCATGCGACTAGTGTGACCTGCCCTGTCCCATTTTAGCCTGGCAGCCTAAAAAGGCTGCCAGGCAAAAGCCTACGTCTAAGATTCCCGTTTTTGAGCGCAGCGTGGTGTTTTACTTACCTACTTATCCTACTTATCCTTACTTATCCTTTTATTGATATAAATTTAATAATAATAAGATTATATTACAAAAATGTGCGTCCCGTATGTGTCGCCGGGCGTAAAAGAATAGCACCATCCCATTTCTTCCAGTAGGTGTCGTAGAAGGCGACTAAGGGACTTACTAGAGAATGGGCAGCAGCGTTCTCTATGCATTTTACCACCATACTGCGATCGCCAACCCACCTGCCAAGCGTGGCGATTATGGCAAAACCCCCCATGACTGGGGGAGGCCTATGTCCAGCAGTGGACGTCTTTCGGCTGAAATGATGATGATGACAAAAATGTGAAAGTTTGTATGCTAAAAGTTTGGTTGTTGCTTTAATGCAAAAGCTGGTCGTTTCATAAAGGCTTTATTGTTACCCTAGATTTTTGACGTGTCTTCGCCCACGTTGACGTCGGAAATTATGCCACAGGAGTTCCTGTCAGGATATTTGTACTTTTATCTCGGTAGTGAGTTCACTACCGAGATAAAAGTACAAATATCCTATGTTTCAATCTACGTTATAAACTATCGTGCGCCCAATTTTATCTTAATCCATTCAGCCGTTTTTGCGTGATGGAATTACAAATAACCTTTCCAATTTAAATAGTAGTAGGATAAATGCTAGCTTTTGCCTGCGGCTTCACCGACGTTGACGTCGGAAATTACCTCACAGGAACGTACTATCGAAATGAAAACTATCCTATGTGTCAATTCAGGTTATAAACTAAATGTGTGCCAAATTTCATACAAATCCGTTCAGCCGTTTTTGCATGATTGAGTAAAAAACACACGAATTTTCGCATTTATAATATTCTAGTAGG
The DNA here is from genome assembly GCA_949987655.1 of Polymixis flavicincta. Classification (NCBI taxonomy): domain Eukaryota; kingdom Metazoa; phylum Arthropoda; class Insecta; order Lepidoptera; family Noctuidae; genus Polymixis; species Polymixis flavicincta. The sequence goes on along the minus strand of OX465188.1, from coordinate 13,064,849 downwards.
ATATATTTCCAAGATTGATTTCCACGCCAATACAGTACGTACGGGTTTTGTTCATCTCCGCTGCTCTCAAAACCGGCATGGAGTTTTTGGCGGGATCGCGTTGGAACATGTCGCATGAATTTTCATTATCATAAAGTTTTGTGAAATAGCGAATTAAATTGTATAATTTTGGTAGTGAATTATCCAATTTAGTCACGTGTGAGTGCACAAGTGTAGTAAAGGTGAAAATAAGGGACTAAAGTGGACTTTTCGTGTTCCCCCAAAAACTCCTAATAGGTTATTGTAAAGTTACTACCGCTTTACAATAACTTTGACTTGACTGACTTTAGACGACTACCTATGACTTTTTTGTAACTTCGTGCCTGATAACGGGCCATTTACTTGATCGAAAAGATTTTTTTGAAGATTTATTACTTGACACTGGCTAAATTCACAAACCGTGCGAAGCCAAAACGCAAAAACAAAAAAAACCGGCATGTCCTAGAACCAAAAATTCGAAGACATGACTATGACATTTACTACCTCGCACTGTGCCCGTGTGATGGTGAATTACGGCCAGTCTCACAGCGAGAAGGCCTGTGTCCCAAAAGTGCAAACGTGATAGGCTCATTATGATGATGAGGACGATGGTGATGATGACGTTTGGCGCTGACGGTATTTTGTTTTATTCATATCTATCTTTATTACCAATTATTTATACAGGGTTATTTGAAAAACACCAATAACCTCTTAAGAGGTCATTGTACTCATCATTATGAACAACTTTTACTATGGGGCCAAACCTGAAATCGCGAAAAAAAAATCATCTTTTCCCTACATTTTGACGAGATATGCGAACATAAATGTAGGGAACAGCTAATTTTTTTTTCGAGATTTCAGGTTTGGTCCCATAGTAAAAGTTGTTCATAATGATGAGTACAATGACCTCTTAAGAGGTTATTGGTGTTTTTCAAATAGCCCTGTATACTGTAACAGCTCGTGACATCACATCGCTTGGGCCCAAAGAACATTTAAAGACAGGCGGCTCGTGCCCTATCAGAATACCAGCGCTGCGACACTTTTTAAATGTCGCAGCATCATGCTTAGGTAGCCTTTTGGCCTCGTGCAGGACTTTCTGTTTATTTTATTTTTTTTACTTCCATTTTTTTTTTTATAATTTTTGTACTTAGTATAGTATTGTTCTAAATTAGAGAGATTTAATGATACGTACTTGCATAGAAAATAATGAAATGTCTATGTTCTTTTTTTTTGGGTGGGAAATCATCAAATAACTTCTCCCGCTCTAGGTGGAGCAGGAGGGCGTGTCAGACTTTTACTGACTAAAACCCACCCGTGTTCATCAGTGTTCAGATGTGTAGGTATGTTGTTAATGGTCCAATACAACCCGCTTGTAAGAATTACCAAACAAGAAAACTACAAATAAAGCTTTCTCTGACTCTCTGAGCATCAAACCTGAACCTGAAGTTTTACTTCCAACCATAAACCAAAAGACCAAAACAGCAATTAAAAAGTATTCTAAACGTTTCAACATCTTGGCTTCTAAGCCATAATTAATAAAACATTTCAAAGGCTGTTCTGTGAAAAGCTTGAACGGATCTGATCATAAATCGCCGCGATTCTCGTTAGATAGCCGATTACCAGAGACAATAGAGGTGCGCGCGATTAATGCGCATCTCGAGCCGAATGTCCGTTGAGAGTCGGCGCCGCGCCGTTCGCGATAATCACTGGTCTTAATCACGACCATATTTTAATAATAGTTGAATTTTCTTAAATGAAATGTGTATTTTTCTTAAGAGTTTAATAGGTTTTTAAAGAATTGCATTCTTGTTGCATTTTTTTTTTTTGTTGTTGTTTTTATTTTTACTTTAAAAAAGGAGGAGTTTCTCAAATTGTCTGTTTTTTAGGAGCCTTAAAATAGCAAGCCCTATTATTTAGCCTCCACTGTCCGTCCGTTTCTTCCGTCCGTCCGTCCGTCCATCCATCCGTCTGTCAGCCTGTGTCTGGCTGTATCTTCTGATCCGTAATAGGTAGACAGCCGCTATGACAGCAAATAATTTAAAAAAACAATTAAAAGGGGTCTCCATGCTACGAACATGTTTTTTGGCGTTTTTTGCCTTGTGGTACGGAACCTTTCGTGTGCGAGTCCGACTCGCACTTGACCGGTTTTCTTGTATGTATGTATGTTCCGAGATATCTCCGGCAATTCCATAAAATAAAAAAGAAAGAAAGATTTTTTTTATTCTGCACAAACAAAACGCACAATCCAATAAAAAAAGAAACATAACTAAATAATTAATAATCGTACAGAAATTATAATACCTAATACCGAAAAGCCCCTTATTCAATCAATTAAAGTTTGTCACTTTGTCAATCGTTTTATCTATTCTTCTTTCTTTGAATTATGTTTTGCTAGACTTTTTTTTTAAACAATCTCTACAATTTACAGAAATAAGTAAGTATCTTGAAGACACTAAAATCAACAGCTAAATTACAACAACAACAACGCAGGATTTACAATAAATCCACCTCTAGCTCTTAATGGATTTCAGATTAATCCGCCCCGTTCACCTCCATTTTGTATTGGACCTAACTAAATAAAGCTTACAATTGCAGCCGGAGCACCTGGACACCTGTAATTTCTATTTTATTTTTTATTGTTAAATGATTTTATTTCTGTGCGTAGGTTTGTACACACTTTTACACGTCAATGAATGAAATATTATTACTGAATGACTGCTCTTGATCTCGATCACACCTTTTATTGAAGATTTAACAAACAAAATCTGTAAAATATGTACTTACTCAGCTGTTTATCTCATATATCTTACTATAAGTGAGTCTGCAGGTATGTAGTTTTTTACAAACACTTTTACACGTCAATATTTTTTTCTATACAAGATGAGGCCCGGCGTCCCTTAACTACTCTGAGAAGGAAGGCCGAAACAAACTCAGAGCTCACAGCACAGTCTCTTTTAAAGTCTAAAAATAATCTTGGTCAGATCTTGTGAAGACAATTTAGACGACATATGTAGGGTCTTCGGAAGTAATAAGACGATTCTGTAATGTTTCTTTTTCTGCCTAAAATTCTTACGAACAGTGCTCAACATCATACAAGTGGCAAAAGCTCGTTGTAGCAATGTGTTTACTGATAGTTACTCGTCTTGATAGATTAGTTTCCAGTTTAAGTGGTAAGTAACTTATCAGATTGCGGCAGTTCCGTCGGAACCGTCATTACACGGGGACTATTGTCACGCGCTGAAGAAATCTTGAGAATTCATCCGCGGCCTCGAATTACGTGTGTTAGCGAGCGGCCCGAACGCTACGGTTTTTTAATCGACTTCAAAAAGAAGGAGGTTATCAATTCGACATGTTTCTATTTTGTTTATGTATGTTCGGGCATAACTCCGTCGTATATAGACGGATTTGCAAAAATTCTTTTTTGTTCGAAAGGGGTTTACTCCGAAATGGTCCCATTAAAATTTCATATAGATCTGATGATGCGTTTCGGAGACAGACAACGGAACTCTTCAAAAAATTACAGCAAATCAACCGCGAATGTTGCTATCTCATAAATATGCATTGTTTTGACCCCAAGGATGATGAAATTTCGAATTGATGTGGGGTAGGTAACTAAAAAGTGAAAAATAAAGGTAGTTGGTTGTTACTTTTTTGAAAAAAGTTTTTTAGTGATCATTTCTTTAAGCGCACTTTGCGCTCTTTCTGAACAGTGAACGAAACTGTACCGTTATGCTCGTGTCAGTGACGCTGAATCAGGTTTATTCGGCACTAGTCGATCAGTGACACTGAATCGGATATAATTGGCCCTAGTCATAAGCTTTGACGTCTATCAAGTAGGTATGTACTTGATAGACGTGAAAACTTGGCTGCCATGGCGGTCAATTTCAACATAGACCAGCCTTCAAAGCGGTATATATTTTAATATATAGCGTACAAGTGTGTGCTCAGACACAGGTGTACCTTTAAAAATATGATATGATGATTATGGATCATTATGAAAAACATGGATGACTTTAGATTGGGTCATTGTTTCTTAAGACTTCGTTTTTTTTGTGCCTTCCCTTTCGAAAGAAATGAAGTATACAAATAATATATTGGTACAAAATTACAAGCAGGAATGCTTGGAATAGTGTGAATAGGAGTGCCGAACGTGGTGAAACATCACCCTGGCGATATATTACCTAATTTTGGCCTACTTTGGCCAATTCAAAACTTCAAAGTCATTAAACAGCGTAATTTCTAATTTTCCAAAACCTTCGCAAAGTATAATATTCCTTAAAATATGGTAACAAAATATGTTAAGTTTTCCCAAAACATGGTAACTTTTCCCAAAATATGGTAAACATTTCCACACATAAAATATTCAAGCATAACCTCAAATTTGACAAATTATAATGTGACTACAGTAATTAAGAGTTGACTACACCAATAAAACTCCAAATCCACCATTTCAAACGACAATAAAACTTAAACGCTGCCTCCAAACCGCCAATCAGGCGCTTACCTAAAGGCGTCGAGTGACGACGGGGCTGGCGGGTGCGACCGCGGGTATTTTGCGGCTATTTCAATTATACGTCTTATGAAATAGCGGGGAACGGTGTCTCTTTCGCCTGTGCTCGCAATATCGCGCCGATGCGATGGCCGATTGGAATTTTCGTTGGAATGCTCAGTGTGATATAAGCGGAGCGGTTTCTTATTTATTTTTTAATTTTAGTGAAAAGTTTTTTACGACGCACTTGGCATTCTTTCTCTTTACGTACTTAAACGCCATTCACGTTGACACGATGTCCGTATAAAAACTCAAAATTACTTAGATATACTTCCATTAGTTTAAGAACTTAGTTATTAAGGTTTATTATTTTTTGGTTTTCAGTTTTTTTGGCGGTTAATTTTTTTTTGTTAAAAAGTTTTTATTTCAGCATTTTTTGTGGCTATAATCTATTATATATTATGCCAAATTTTTCATTACTTTTAAAATAGCCACCTGTCTTACTTTAGCTAATATCTGTTTTAAAGTCCTACTTTAACTAGTAAAATCTATGAGTGAACAATAAATCACCCCTATTTTCCCACCCTTAGGGTAGGATGTTTTTTTCGAAATTTATTGTAACCAACTTCGGGGTATACCCTTTCCAATAAAAAAGAATTATCAAAATAGGACAACTCTGCGTGGTCATAAAAACAAATACGCTTCGACTTGAGAACCTCCTCCGTTTTTTCGTCGGTTATAAATGTTCCGCGTTTGAGGACTGACTCCCAAAATACAAGCTAAGGCTAAGTTTACTTTGGGAAACATTTTCAGTACCATATGTAAAAACAAATGAATATTGTAACTGTGTAGCAAATTCTTTAAAATACTTCGCGATAATGGACAACTGTCAAATCGTGCTATCATTAATTATTCTTTCGGGCTCTAAACTAATGACCGTGACCGTAGGTGATATGGAATCGGAAACGTCCGTAACTTCGGCTGAAATTACAGATTTCGTGCTAAGAGAATAGACCCCAGAACCGTCACACTCAGGTAGGTGATTTTGAATCGGGCATACTCGTCTTCATTCGGTCAGTGACGCTAAATCGCGTAACATCGTTCCAAAATTTAAATTATTTGCAAACATCTCGAGAAAAACCATGCGACAGACGTAGAAAAATGAGATCTTATATTCTTTTTAGCGTATCGATGGCAAAAAGATGCTCGAGCTCCGCTCACTAACGCAGTGATAAGATCATGAAATCCACAGGTAACAATGCGCAGGATGTAAATTGGGTCATTGTCTGTGTGGAGCTGCTACATACTCACTTGAGACCTGAGACGTCCGTTAACCCCCAATCTATGAAAATTGTCTTTGCTCCGGCCGACTTCGGCTCGAAATCTACTAGAGATTTCCAAGTCAGCCACGGTAACGCGTGCAGGCGGAAGGCTCTTAGATGGTTCGATAAAGTTGTCAGGGGATTTATACAGGTCGCGCCACAGATTACATCTTGCTGTGGAAGCATTACTATTAGCGGGTCTAGCTAGAACAACGCACGCTAGAAAACTTTTTCAGCAGCACTGAGACGTAGTTGTGCATTAGGTGACGTGAGTCAGCCTGAGCTTCGCCCCTGTCGATGCGCCTGGCTATGGTCCTGCGAATGTTTGGAGGCGCAGTCAGCGGATACAGCATTAGTACTGGGGTCGGCTTATAAAGTTTCCATTTTACCTACGTCTTTAGATCACCACCTCAAAAACGCTCAGACTCTTCCCACTATTGCTCCGCTCACCACCGTGGCAGTTACCGAAGGCACCTCACGCGCCCGACACCGCGAAGAATGAGAGATATAGCGGGAGGGCTTTTTAAATTCAGTCCATGGACGCTTAGCGGAAGGACGTCTCATTTATTAGAATTTTTCATTTCTTATTGGTATTTCTTTTGAAAATTATATCTCCTATTGATTGGGGATTATTTGGATGGTATAGTTTTTTAATTCAAATGCGACTGGTGTGAGAGAAAATATGTTAGGAGCCTTGTATGTACTTTAGTAATTAAGTAAAAAAGAAGAAAAAGATATAGGTACCTACACCTTGACGCAAGCAGCAGGTGGGAGCAGTGGGGCCAGTGGTAACTGTCCCGTCTTACGAGTTGTAGGTCGTGGATTCGAACAGAAGCAAGCGCTTTACTTCATGTTAATAACTTCATTACCACTGCTCTCAAAACGGTGCGGTGAAGCTAAACATCGTGAATAAACCGACATTACATTAGAACCAAAAATTCGAAGACATGAGACATCTACCAAAACGCGCTAGGCACTTAGAAAGTTTCTTTGGATAAGACACGTCTTAACGCAAAGCAACAGGTTGGTAGCCAAATCTTACGAAAAGAATGAGTCAGTATATACATAAACAACGTTTACCTATCTGAAAGTTTTAGTCATATTTAAGGGTGTGGTACAGACCACCAAACTGAACAACTATCTCAATGGGACCAACATCGAAAAAATCAGCTGTTATCACACACATCTGGGTCGAATAGGGATCTGTCTATTGGGCAGAGCCAGCTTACGAAACTGAAATCGATGATGGCAGGATCGTATCCACCAAACCTGAGCTGTTGAGAGAGATCGAGAAGTTCTATGTTCAATTAAACACGTCAAAAAGTACCAGAGCTACGAATCTGACAAACTACTCAAGAGCTATATTAACCCGACACTATGGAATAAGTTGTCCAATTTGATTGTCGGTACGACATTTCCATCAAATGACTTCTCCCGCTCTGGGTGGAGCAGTAGGGCGTGTCAGACTTTTAATGAGTAAAACCTATCCGTGTTCCCTTAGTAGCCTATGTGCCAGGGGCGGCGGTATCTCTTTCAACAACCCGCACCCCTGGCAGACCGTTATATATATTCTGATACACGTTATACATTTACGTGGCAATGTTTCTCCTTCTGTCACATCCACAGAGGAAATGGTAACATTTCCACACAAAAATCTTCAGGCTTCATCCAAAATCGTGAGACCATGATTGCATCCAAAATTAAATTTAACCTAAAGTAAGTCATATACCGCTGTAAACACCAAATACATGTCGGCCGGTGCCACCGTCGCCGCCGGTAGCAATCTATCCGGTTTAAGATTAAGCCGGGAAGCCAGCACTAACATCGTTAACCAACCCATTAAAATTAACACCACCTGTTGATTACAACCTCTAGCGAACGGTTAGTTCTTTAGCCTCTGTTTAACTTGGACTATGGTGGACGTCAGCCTCTTAAAGATGTAGGTATTCTTTTATCGACAAGAATTGATTTGATTTTGTGTTCCATCTTATCTTTAAATACCAAGACCCCGTGGACCCCGCAGACCTCCGTGTGGCTTCTAGGTTAGGAAGGGGTCAAAAATTCTTTTGAAATCACATATAAACTTTTACGGTAAATCTCTTTATTGATTTCATGACCAACACAATATTGATAATGTCACTCAACTGACATTGTCAATCAAAACATCCAGTGAAACGTTTACAAACCACAAAAAGTGGTATTTTTTTATTATTTTTACTTTTATTTACAACAAAAAAATCAGGTATCTCACAGTTTTCTACAATTTTTTGTACTGTAGCTTACAGATGCCCTAAGTGTTTTACAACATCTTCTATAATTATTTCTATGTCTTCAGACTATGATTTAACTCCACCCCAACTCCCAATTTATTTACTTTCTACCAAGGCATTGAATATAATGTAAGACCACCATCCCCTAACTGTGTTAATGTTTTATTCTACCAGGGAACTATAATGTTTTGTTGGTCTACGTACAGAATTTTATAGAATAAAGCCACATTAAAAAAAAAAAACAAACAAGTGGGGCAATTGCTGACTCGTCCAACAAACAGCCCGTGCGAGTGCGGTGCTTCCGGCAAGTCATGTCCCACTTGCTGGAGTGTCCTTATGGACATGCATGCAAAAAAAAAACACATAAATCTGCTTGGGAACTTATGAAACGTCAGAAGATGCACGGTACTAATTTGTCGCTTCCTATGGAGAAGAGCCGGCAATAATTTCAACGGTTACTCTTTTAAAAATAGTTGGCTTTTACAAGGTTTTCAAATTACAGTGATAATAAGTATGGGAGGCCAGTGCAGGCCTGTCAATAAGTACTAGGTACTTACAGGAACTTGTCCCGTGTGGTGCCGGGCGTAAAAGAATAGCACCATCCCATTTCTTCCAGTGCGTGTCGTAGAAGGCGACTAAGGGACTTACTAGAGAATGGGCAGCAGCGTTCTCTATGCATTTTACCACTATACTGCGATCGCCAACCCGCCTGCCAAGCGTGGCGTTTATGGCAAATCCCCCCATTTTGGGGGAGGCTTAAGTCCAGCAGTGGACGTCTTTCAGCTGATATGATGACTGAGAGGAATGAAAATAAAGAATAGAAAATCGTCTACAAATCGCGTCTTTGAAGACCTAAAGATTGCCACTGATACCGCAATCAACGTGGCTACTTACTGGACTCAAAGAAAACAGGGTGTAAGGAACACCCCTCCGCAGACTGATGGGATGAATGTCAGTATATCAAACTAAGATGATCGGTACACGAAATTATTTCAGAAACATTCAATATCCATTGCTTTTTATTTACATAAATGGAGTGCTGCGTACAAAGAATATGATTTTACATTGAAACAAAGCAATAGTAACTAGAAAACTTTGAAATAGACATTTTACGGTGAAATATGATTCAAAATAAAGAGTTGATTCACCCTGTTTGCGGAGAGTATTCCTTTACACTTTGTGTAATAAAAATCAATCAAAGTATCGTCGACATGAAAAGAAAAAGATACAACAACCTAGACAACTTAGTTTATAGCAGTCCATTGGTGGACAGAGGTCTCCCAAGCTACGTCACATACACCCTCCCTCTCTGCTTCTCTAAGCTCTTCAGCATCTGTCCGTTCCAACTGCCATGAAACAATTACCTATCGTTTTCTTCTACTCCAACATCTTTCTATCAATTTGCCTTTTCGCAATTAGGTATATGTATGTTAGGGTCAGCTTTCAGTCTAACCAGATGTAGCTAAATACCAGTATTTTACAAGGAGCCTATTTGACCTCCACAACCCAGTTACTGGGTAACACGATACGCCTTAGCTGGTTGTCAGAATTGGGCTTTTGACTACCAGTAGCGACTGTCAAAGATCTACGATCTATCTTTCCGTTGCACGGAGGGTTCGCGATATGTAATGGACAATCAGCATGGATGTCCTCCGCCCCGGGGAGGGCGGAGGGGTCTGTCAGACTCTTACTGAGTAAAACCACCCCGGTGTTCCGTCTCTCACTTACACCGGGGATCACGGGAATTGATCCCCGGCTAGCGCCAGCCCGCCTCTGCGGGCCACCTCGCGATTGGGGGGAGTGAGGTGTTAAACTCCCACCCTACATCAAAGAGAGGCACGCATGGAACACTACGCACCGCCATCTCGGGTCCTTAGGAATAGGGGGCGACGGATTTCCCCAAATCCGTCAGCCCTGGACTCATTTAGGGGGGCTGGAAGAGGGCATTGTCTGCCCTCCGCCGACGCCCGGTGCGTCTGCTGCGGATCGGGTTAGCGGAAGCAATCTCCCGCTCCCTCTCCGCAGCCTCCTTCTGCGAAACAGTCATTTCACCACCGCGTCCCAGGACTCCTCGTTGTCGACCATCGAATCGACAACGGCCGGCAGCGACAGGTCGCTGCCTACTCCTGAGATGAGGGCAAGGCGCGGCTCCGTCCAAGCGGCACACTCTGCCAGCGTGTGCCACGCCGTGATCAAACGGCAAGCCTAGTTTAACCTTCGGTCAACCCGTATGGGTGTTTACTATTTAGAAAACATCTTTACTACAGCATCTTCCATCTTGTCTACAAACGTCATTCGTTCTTGTGTCCCAGGCTCCAGGATGACGGAAGGCAAGTGCACGTTCGGCACGCGCGCGCCTATTGACATTCACATGCTCAACGAAATTATCTATCGGGAAGTCAAGCATTTTAGAAACTACAAGATATACAGGCCCAACTTTGGATGTGAGTATAAAATAATATGAGTATTTCAATCTAGAACTGAGGTAACTAGAGATGCGCAAAACGTGTCAGTAAAAAGAAATGAACGAAGTATATATCTTTACGCTCAACGAAGCAGTCCACTCATTAACTTCAGTACTTTATTGAGTTCAGCAAATTAGAACTTGTCAAATTAGAATAAGATGACGACAGTGATTGACAAGTTAAGAAAAATGATGTAGGTACTTCACTAGTTCAGTTTTATACGTATGTCGATTTTCCTTCATACTATAAACAGGCTTAGGATAGGACTGTCAACCTAGAAAATTAGAAATATGAATTTTGAAGCAAAATTATTTTTTCAACACATTTGCTCAAAAACTGCATTTACGAAGCCTGTATACATGGTTCGAAAGTTAAAAATTACGCACTAATACAACGGAATGTGCGGTAAAATAGGTACCCTCACCTAAGTACCTATTTTACCGCATACCTCGTTGTATGGCACCGTGCGTATTCTTTACGGTTTTTTTTTAATTTCCGTAAAATATTATAAGAATTTCGTCCAAGGAGTTTCACATTACGAGAATAAATAAGCTGACTGATCGAACCTCCTTGGAAGCGATTTTGCTCAATACGTCTGTCTCACTTTAATAATAAAGAGTAAATGAGATGAAAGATGTAGTTCTAATTTTCACCACGGGCATGTGGCGCCATTTGTAAATTCGCGCCATTTTCATATTAGAAACGTCAAAGATTGTTGCGAGTTTCCGACTGATATTTATAAACAAACTTTTATTATGAGTTCAAGCGAGGAAACTGATATTAATATGGAATCTACTCCACCTGATATTTTGAATGAGGCGCAAATTGCAGGAAACGGTCTCTTTCCGCCAAAATTGGAGAGCGTTTGTAAAAACCAACTTACCGCACTAGTATCATAATAGTTATTTATGATACTAGTGCGGTAAGTTGGTTTTTACAAACGAGTTGACAAATGTAAGCCCGAGACGAAGTCGAGGGCTTACCATAGTCACGAGTTTGTAAAAACCAATTTCTGCACGTGTGTCATACAATGTTTTTCAACACATTTGCGAGAAAACAGTACAATATGTAATTAAACAAACCTATACATCATTAAATAGCGCTCTCCAATTTTGGCGGCAAGAGACCGTTTCCTGCAATTTGCGCCTCATTCAAAATATCAGGTGGAGTAGATTCCATATTAATATCAGTTTCCTCGCTTGAACTCATAATAAAAGTTTGTTTATAAATATCAGTCGGAAACTCGCAACAATCTTTGACGTTTCTAATATGAAAATGGCGCGAATTTACAAATGGCGCCACATGCCCGTGGTGAAAATTAGAACTACATCTTTCATCTCATTTACTCTTTATTATTAAAGTGAGACAAACGTATTGAGCAAAATCGTTTCCAAGGAGGTTCGATCAGTCAGCTTATTTATTCTCGTAATGTGAAACTCCTTGGACGAAATTCTTATAATATTTTATGGAAATTAAAAAAAAAACCGTAAAGAATACGCACGGTGCCATACAACGAGGTATGCGGTAAAATAGGTACTTAGGTGAGAGTACCTATTTTACCGCACGTTCCGTTGTATTAGTGCGTAATTTTTAACTTTCGAACCATGTATACAGGCTTCGTAAATGCAGTTTTTGAGCAAATGTGTTGAAAAAATAATTTTGCAGTTTGTGCGAGCGAAAAGTAAGACTGAACACTCAGTGTTAGGAAGTCATTCAAATGTGTCTCTACTTCACTTAGTTCAGTGTTCAACACACACATCACACACACATTTGAATGAATGATAAGTTTATTTTGTGATAGGAAGTAGTTCATTTCCTTCAATCGTTCGCGAACTACCCATGTCTAAAGGTAACCGACATAGCTCGAAGAAATGCCAAACATAAGTGGCAGTGGGCAGGACACATTGCTCTCACAACAGATGACCAATGGGGCTGGAAGCTTCTGTAGTGGCGACCGCGTACTGGAAGACCTAGCATTGGAAGGGCTTCCACAAGGTAAACCGATGACCTGGTGAAGGCCGCAGGTGGCGATGCTTGGGGAGGTCCATGTCCAGCAGTGGACGTTTTTCAGCTGAAATTATGATGATGATAATGAATTTTTTTGAAAAATTTGCTGAAAAATTTGCTGAGCTGTTGATCATATGGGTACCTAAATTAATGTACATTAAGAAAATAGTTTGTTCATAATCGTTTACGGAATCAATTTCTGTCGTGTTTAATACAGGTGATTTTTGATCCCAAAAATAATTAACACTTACTTATATTATGGTCACACTTCCGCTGTACAGTCAAAACAAACCAAACAGAGGAAGCAGGTACTGACTACGCCAAAAGCTTACCTATAGGTACGTGTGCGTGCATAGATTCGTATTATGACATGTTTCTCCCACAATCAATGTTTTATACATAACAGTAAAATTCAATACATGTATCATGGATTATAATATAACTAGCTTTTGCCAGTGTCTTCGCCCGCATGGAAGTCGAAAATTTTCCCACAGGAACCGACTATCTGTATAAAAAGTATCCTATGTGTTATTCCAGGTTACAAACTATCTATGCGCCAAATTTTATCCAAATCTGTTCAGCCGTTCTTGGGTGATTGAGTAACAAACATCCAAACATCTTCACAAACTGTCACATTTATAATATTACTAGCTTTTGCCAGCGGCTCCGCCCGTGTGGATGTCGATTATTACGAAAACAAGTAGCCTGTGTCCTACTCCATATCCCAGGCTATATCTCTGCCAAATTTCATGACGATCGGTTCAGCGGTTTAGGCGTGAAAGCGTGACAGACAGATTGAGTTACTTTCGCATTTATAATATTAGTTGGGAAGTAGGGACAGTAGGAAATAGGATGTTCTAATTGGGGGTGTCGGGTGGTGTTCCTTAATTCCGGGACATGTTTTATATTCAAAGGGGTAATTAAGGCCCGGTTTATTGCAATAGACTCGCCCCCTATAATACAACTGACTTTAACATACCTGGCGACATGTGGGAGTAGGTACCTACCATAGGTTAAACTCCATCTAGCCCCTCCAGGAATACGTGAGTATTCCTTGGTTTCAAAAATCCATCTGCCTAGCGTTTTCTCAACAATTTTGGCGGTGGCTTCCTGAAAAGTGGATGCAGTTGCATAACAGCTGTGCTGCTGGGGAGTTTATTGCGCCACTTTTTCTTCCCAGCTATAGCACTAGGAAGTGGTGAAGGGCGGGCGTTTTGGAGGACTGTCTTATGTAATTTTGACATTCATAAAGTGCTAACACCAGCCTAGTTTGAATAAATCATTTTTGATTTGATACCAATATTTTACATGGAGCGACTGCCTACCTGACCTCCACAACCCAGTTACTGGGTAACACGGTGTTATCGTCTTCCGCAGCCATACCTGTGACCGGCAAGTTCTACGCTGCCCACGATCAGTTGAAGGCGGAGACCGTGGAAGAAACGAAGAAGGTGCAGGACTACCACGACAACGTGGCACAGACCAGAGCCAAAGGACCACACAGCAAGTATACGTCGCCAGCTACCGAGAACCAAGTGTGAGTTGGTAGTAATAAGCTATATGTGGAATTGAGCTCGATTGGGAAAAAATTATAGAGAAATAAATTTTAAATTTACTTACCGTGAGTGGTTAAGGCAGGTCTCAGTAGTTAGATTACACGGTACTCACGTGCTTGCAAATTCTTGTCTCACTCGCGACAGACTGTTTTTTTTACTTCTGTATGGGTCTGCTCTTGTAATCGGTTTGGGCGCAGAACGTCAGAAACGCAAAATGATAGATTAGCGAATTGTCAGAAACGCATATTTTGCGACACCTCGCAAAATGACAAGATCTGATAATGACAGATTCGTGTAATGACAGATTCGCAGAATGACAGATTCGCAGAATGACAGATTTGCGTAATGACAGATTCGCAGAATGACAGAGCAATCTCGGATTAAATAAAAATCATCAAATAATGAATGTTTGGGCGCAGAACGTCAGAAACGCAAAATGACAGATTAGCGAATTATATTAACAAAATTCTTTAATTAAAGTATGGTTTAAATTATCATTTTTCAAATAATCAAATCAACAATAACAGATGGTAAGGGGCTTCTTTCTCCCTTTAAAAAAATCATAATCGTCCATACATTATGACTTAATTAACCTTGCGAAAATAGTTTTTTAACAAATTGTTTTGGAGTAATTGTATCTTGTTTTAATAATTCAGTGTACTTTCTGAGTTTTTTATTAAAAGCAATGTCAGAATTACGTCGATTTTTTTTTTTGCAGAATAAAAGTTACTATTTCTTATTATGTAGGTATAATGCTTACATTCTTTTATTATTTTTTGTACAAAATGACATACTTGGGGCTTCTTAGGAAATTTGACGCCAAGGTGATGGTGCCAGCCCTGCAATGCATTTGTTGTTCTGTGCATATTTTCTGAACCGCTCAATAAGTCCGGCGAAAATTTCTTTAACCACTGACCTTCGAAATATGTTGTAAAAGCTTTAAGTTCCCTAGTTTGTGAAGCATCTTCTAAAATCGATTCCCAACAAGACCGTATATAATTTCCTGGTAGAAGAGGTAAACACGCTGTCATTCTGGTAATGTTTCTACCTTCACGAGAGTCATATAATTTTAAATCCTTCGCCTTTTTTTCACAGCTTTTTGGAAGTGAAAGAAGCTAACGTTGATGGATACATCAGGGAATACAACATTAACAGCATTGATTATTGCATTTTCATAATCGCAATTAAAAGTGCCCATCCTTAAGCCCAATATATCTTTGACTAGTTGAAAAAATCGAACATACGTCTCTTCAGTCTTATTTGGCAATAAACCATCAATCATAGGGCAAAATATTTGTTGTATGTGCATTAGTTCCTAAATCTAAATGTAAACTGAATAGTTGGTAGAATGGTTTTGGTGCACATTTAAAGGTACCGTCACCAAAATATCGTCCCGCTGGATTAGCTCGAAAGGCATGCGTTTCATTTTAACAGGTGCGCCTAGGGATTTGTGGACAAAAACTGCACAAATCCCCTTTGTTGTTCAGTATTCAAATGTAATCTTGTTTTGAACTTTTTAGTTGCTTTGTAAGTAGTCGGGAACCTTTTTTCAATAATTCTTTCAACGAATAACATTTAAATTCAGAAGAAGTTTTCGCTTCAAAAAACATGATGGCTCATCTTCACAATCGGTGATGATCGTCTGTAATCGTATATTCGTTGATCGTGTACGCAACTAGCCGAATTTCCTTTGATGCGTGACCGAAAATCAACTCACTTTGCCCTTGCCTTCAAGCCATTGACGTAGCGGCCAAAAAGTAGGTTGCGGTGAGGTGCACCGCAACTGAGGTGGGCCGCGATGTCGAATGGGAGGCATCGCGGCTGAGGGTTACGGGCTGCGGTAGAGGAGGAGTGCCGGTGCTTCTGAGCAGCGCTCTTCCCTTCCGTGGCCTGAACGGGGCCGCCACCGTTTGATGGCGGACGCGGTGGGGCCGCAGGGGAAGAGGAGTGTCGGTATAGCGTCAGCCGCTCTCCCTATGCCCTGCGGCCGAAAATTGGTAGACGGGACGGCGCGTTATTGTGTTCGACACGCGCGCCGTCAAAGATGTCAGTAACCACTGGTGGGGCCCGCATGGGCCGATGCCTGCCAGGGGTGCGGGTTTGTTCGAAAGAGATACCACAGCCCCTGGCATACGGGCTTCTGACACGCCCTCCTGCTCTACCCAGCAGGAGAAGTCATTTGATAATTTCCCACTCAAAAAAAAAGAAAAGGTGTTGCGTCGCGCTGTCTTGTCGCGCCTGTTTGAAGAAGCCTTTAGGTAGAAAATGTAAATATATGATTTGAACCCACTGCAACAGACAAGATAAGGAAATCGATCGCCGTATCGAAAATGCCTGGAGAAGCTACTGGTCCATGAAGAAGCCAATGAAGGGCGATCTACCGATTTCCCTGAAGCGAAAACTCATCGATATGTGTACCCTGCCCGTCCTAACCTACGGTGCTCAGACCTGGTCACTCACCGAGTCGCAAAAGTTCCGCCTTGCGGTTTGCCAAAGAGCAATGGAGCGCAGCATTTTAGGCGTTAAACGAACCGACCGAATACGAAACACCACGCTGCGCTCCAAAACGAGAATCTTAGACGTAGGCAAAAAGACTGCCAGGCTAAAATGGGACTGGGCGGGTCACACTAGTCGCATGCACAGTGACCGCTGGGCAATTGTCGCCACACAGTGGGTGCCTGAGGATGGACGGCGCCGCCGAGGCCGGCCCAAGAAAAGGTGGCGTGACGACCTAGACGCGTATTGCAAGGGCTGGATCGAAGAGGCCCTGGAAAAGGATGCCTGGAAGGATTTGGGGGAGGCCTTTGCTCAGCAATGGGACAGTGTAGGCTTAACGAAAAAAAAAACCCACTGCGCTGTGCTCTTTCTGAACAGTTAATTTAATTAAGCCGAACCGTCTCGCTGGGGTCGATGACGCTGATTCATTCCGATCTAGCCCGTCCCTTGCGCCCCCTTCCAGCGATGCCCAAATCCGAGGTCAGTAACCCACTTCAGGTGGCCTAAGCGTGTAGTCGCTTAGTTTTAAGTTTAATTTAGTCCCTAGCTGTAGGCCTTAATCTATTGAAGCAACCACAGGCAAGTCCGGTTAAGCAGCGGACAACGCCATCACAAAAAAAAACATTTGCAATCCGGGAATGCCGACAGCCATGGCCGACAGAAGTGAAAACTTGAACAATTACGTGTGTATTTTTCGTCAATAGGTACAGAATTTCACATTGGGTCTTTGGGTTCTGATTAACTATAAAAGACATCAACGCGTGACTCATCCGTGTGCTCGTTCACCCACATTTATACACAGTAGATATACATATACATATAAGTTTCAACTGAATCTGGTATACTCGGCTTCAGCCGTAAGTTTTCAACTCTATTGTATAGTCATAACCACAGCACCCTCTTTCTATTCTTGTTTCAGTTACGGCTGGTACAACAAGCCCCTGGTGCCGATGAATCGCAACGATAATAGGTTCTACTATCCTCAAGTGGAAAGCAAACACACGAAGATCGAAATCGTTATACTTATGTGCAATCCCAGGAATAAAAAGGATTAATGATCTTAGGGTGCTTTTACGGCTAACACACATTTTGGCGGGCCGCACCACAACACAAGAAATCTTCCTACGTATCGTTTTCGTAGTTTTTGTGTGAACCATGGCACACTAGAGGGCTGCGTCGCGCTTTTTAGGGTTCGTAGTAAAACAAGGAACCCTAACACAAGGGTAAGGGGAACGCTTCCGAAGCCAGAACGTAGGTTATATACAACGTAAATGCAAACGGATACCTATAATCTTTCGCCTTAAATTTTTGATCAATCTAAAACGCTAATGACGCTTCTGTAATATTTCTACTTATTTTATTTTGGCGGCGTTTTACAAAGTATCATCATCATCATCATCATTTCAGCCGAAAGACGTCCATTGCTGGACATAGACCTCCCCCAAAAGGAGGTTTTGCCATAATCGCCACGCTTAGCAGTCGCCGCCTGGACTTAAGGTCGTTTTTAAATGTGTTTAATCTCAAATAATGGTTCATGTAACTGTTATCACAGCATAGTGTACAAAAAATGGTAAAAAATTACATAAAATTGTAAAAAAGAAATAGATTTTTTTTTATAGTAGGTACTGTATCGAGAATCACTAGCCCTATCACTAGACTTCGTTTTCGAGCAGCAGAAGCGTTTCCCTTACATCCTGTATGTAATTGCGCCAAGTCCGTCTGCCTCTCTATCTATCTGGGGCTTAACTCAGAAACCTTGGAAGACGTCCACTGCTGGACACAAGCCTCCCCCAAAAGAGGGGATATACCATAATCGCCACGCTTGGCAGGCGGGTTGGCGATCACAGTATGGTGGTAAAACGTATAGAGGACGCTGCTGCCCGTTCTCTACTAAGTCCCTTAGTCGCCTTCTACGATACCCACGAGAAGAAATGGGATGATTCTATTCTTAAACGTCCGGCACCACACAGAACCTTTGGTATTGAAAAGCTGTAAAGATTGATGATGATGATGATGATTATATAAACACGAAAACTAACTTGTGAAAATGCCTTTCAGATAAACTGAGGCAGATGTTCTTTTCTCGTCTATTCCATTGTGTGGGATGTCGTTGGATCTACATCCTAATTATGTAACACAATCACAATCTCAGCTAATCCATTGCTTTGTCTACTCCACAGCGTAAATAATGCAATAAATGTTGTTAAACTGTGAAAACAAAAGCCATTCCTAGTGTTGGTGTGTTGTTACACAATTACCCCCTGAAATTCAAAGATATTGGGGGTATGTTATGAACTTTTTTCGATACAAGGAACCGTTTACGAAAAATTATGCTTTAAATTATTCATTTTTGTTGGACTCACGTGCGCCGTGGTTTTAGGATAATATGATAAGTATTCACAATACTAGTAATCTCTCCGCGGTTTCACCCGCGTAGTTCCCGTTCCCGTGGGAATACGGGTATAAAATATAGCATAGTACACCTGGGGATAGTGTACCTACCTTCGCAACAGTGATATACTTTTTCAAATCGGTTCAGTAGTTTCGGAGCCCATTCAATTCAAACAAACAATCAAATCTTACCTCTTTATAATATTAGTACTTAATAACGGAGTTAAATGGAAACTATTACAGGTAAGTAGGCTCACCTGTTAACGAGTAATAGTCAACCTTCAAGTCAAAATTCCATAGCCGTGGTCGTATGCCACCTAAACAATACATTCTATATGCGCCCTCACGGCCCTAGCCTCAGTAGGAGACGCCCTGGGCGTCGGGAATCCCAGGCTGATTCCCGGCCCCGTAGGCGCGGGCTTGTAGACGGCGCGTAATGGGTAGTTCGCTCAATTCGCTATCCGGTAAAGACCAAGCCCGGGTCGACGGCGACTTGTGTGGCAAGGGCCAATGCCTGCCAGGGGTGAGGATTGTTCGAAAGATATATCGCCGCCCCTGGTACACAGGCAACTGGGGGAACACGGGTGGATTTTAGTCAGAAAATTCTGCCACGCCATTTTTCACGGAGAAAAAAGGCCCTTACCATCTCTTATTGTTGATTTGATTATTTGAAAAATGTTGATTTAAACCATGCTTTTATTAAAGAATTTTGTTAATATAATTCGCTTATCTGTCATTTTGCGTTTCTGACGTTCTGCGCCCAAACCTTCATTATTTGATGATTTTTATTTAATCCTGCTGCACGCAAAGCGGGAGAAGTTATTTGATGATTTCCTAACCCCAAACAAAAAAACAAAATACATTCAAATAGCGCATTGTAAGCGATCATAAGCGTTAGGGCAGTGGCATACGACCTCGGAGACTGTTCAGTACTCAGATTACGTTCAGTAGTTCTATTATGTACAATTCTCACCGTGAAACCTTAGATGAAGTGAACTGGGTTTGAGACAAGTGACAGCTCACTTCAAGCTCACTTCGCCCCAGTTGTCACGGTGATATTTTCACAGAATACATCGGCTGTTGTTTCATTATTTTTAGAGCATGAGTTTTCAGCAGTAGGTTTTTGAACTATTTTTTTTACATCATCATCAGTGATCGGATGATCGGGCGCTTATATACCTAAAGTTCTTCCCACGAAAGAATAATGTGGACATTATTTTCCGAATAAATGGTGCTACACATAAGTTTAAATTCCATAAGTAGTTAAGGCTGCTGGCTTGTTACTAAACCAGCACCCTAATTGCGTAACTCACGATTGATCATAATTGGTTTCGTCTTCACAGTTAAACAATATCCACTGCGTTATTTATGTTGTCGAACAGACACATTTTTCCAACATATGAAGCAATGGTTTAACAATCCGTTTCAAAACGATACAGATTATGATGAATCGTGAGTTACGCAATTAGGGTGCAGTTCTCACCCTTTCATCGTAAATTACATAAAGTTTACATTAGAATCGGCTTTTAAAATCTAAAACGTAAGTAAATTACAATGTAAGTTTAACAAGGAACAACCATCTTGAAAGTACGAATAAGTATGTAAGCATTATTCAATGATTTTTTTTTCATTTTCACAACTATGTTTTGTATGCAGGTAACATTTTTACCAATCTCAGGAATTTCAAACGATTCCGGGATCCGGAATTCTGAAAGACATGTCTGTATTATTCTTTCGTAGTAGTAATAAAGTAAAAGTTTGCAATTTATGTTATTTTTGAACCGACGAAAAAACGGAGGAGGTTACTCAATTCGACGCGTATATTTTTTTTTTTTTTTTTTATGTATGACCACGCATAACTTTTTCCAGAGTAGTCCGATTTTGATAATTATTGTTTTATTGGAAAGGGTATACCTCGAAGTTGGTCCCATATAAATTTCGAAGAAAAATTCCAACCCTAAGGGTAAGAAAACAGGGGATGATTGATTGTTTACTCACAGATTTTAATACTGAGTTGTGTTTCACAAAAAGTAATAAAAATTAAGCATGTAGTAAGTAATTAGTAGATTGTAGCCACAAAAAATTATAAAATAAAAACTTTTTAGTAAAAAAATTAAACCGCCGAAAAGCCGAAAAGTAAAAAATAATAAACTAGCTTTGTCCAACCCCAATAACTAAGTTCGGAAGTCGGTGACTTTGGAAATGTATCTAATTATATGTCACCGCCTTCTGAACTTAGTTATTGGGGTTGGACAAAGCTAGTTTATTATTTTTTACTTTTCGGCTTTTCGGCGGTTTAATTTTTTACTAAAAAGTTTTTATATCATTTCTAAATTAATTTAAATACCTCGATTTTTAACCCCCGACGCAAAAACGACGGGGTGTTATAAGTTTGACGTGTCTGTGTGTGTGTGTGTGTGTGTGTGTGTGTGTGTGTGTGTGTGTGTGTGTGTGTGTGTGTCTGTCTGAGGCAACGTAGCTCCCGAACGGATGAACCGATTTTGATTTAGTTTTTTTAGTTTGAAAGGTGTATTAGTCGGGAGTGTTCTTAGATATGTTTCATCAAAATCGGTTCAGCCGTTTGAAGATTATCAGCTCTTTTCTGGTTGAAAAGGGGATTTTAGCGTCTTCCATGGGTCTGATCAACTCAAAATTTGGGATTCTATTACTTCAATGATATTAAACGAATAAAATAACCTTGAACTGATGCTGGAGCAACACCTGGAATTTCCAGGAAACCCAAGTTATTCACCAACAAGCAGAAGTATCGTGGTTAGGCTCATTGAAAAGGTCTCAATGAATAGATTATAGATAAATGGTGATTTAAGGGAGACATTAAGTTTAAAAAGCAAGAAATAAAAATTAAATAAAAAAATTAAAAAACCCCCGACCCAAACAAAAACTCTAAAAAGTAAAAAATATTATTTATAGGCCTTTGCTACGGCTAGGCCTCTGTTTGGCGTTTTCATTGACCGTCCCCCGACTTGACAATGCCCTGATTAAAATATTACGTTCAAATTAAAAGGCCTATAATAGTACATTATGGTACAAGTGTGTAACGTTGGTGATTATCGCTGAGGCGCCATTGAGACCCGAGCCGTCAGGCGAGGGTCTTAAGAGAGCCGAGGACGATAATCATCAATACACACGTGTATCATACGACGTTTTTCAACACACTTGCGAAGAAAATAATACTAAATCATCATCATCATCATCATCCATCATCATCCATCATCATCATCCATCATCATCCATCGTCATCCATCATCATCCATCATCATCCATCATCATCATCCATCATCATCCATCGTCATCCATCATCATCCATCGTCATCCATCATCTTTCATCATCATCATCGTCATCATCCATCATCATCCATCATCATCATTCATCATCATCCATCGTCATCCATCATCATCCATCATCATCCATCATCATCATCCATCATAATCCATCGTCATCCATCGTCATCCATCATCATCTATCATCATCCATCATCACTCATCATCACCCATCATCATCCAGCATCATCCAAAATCATCATTCATCATCATCCATCGTCATCCATCATCATCCATCATCACCCAGCATCATCCATCATCATCATCATCATCGTTTTTAAGAACAAAGCAACTCAAACAAAAAACAACCTATAACTCACCTAACCTATAACCTATAAATAATATTTTCAACACACTTGCTCATAAAATGGCTCTAATTTCACTACAGTTAGGCACATAATGACACCTATTATCAAACTGTGACTTTTTCATTACTATTATTCACTAGTGAGTTATAGAATTGGTTGAGTTGCTTTGTTCTTAGTGAGTTATAGGTTGTTTTTTGTTTGAGTTGCTTTGTTCTTAAAAACGATGATGATGATGATGATGGATGATGCTGGGTGATGATGGATGATGATGGATGATGCTGGATGATGATGGGTGATGATGAGTGATGATGGATGATGATAGATGATGATAGATGATGATGGATGTCGATGGATGATGATGGATGATGATGGATGACGATGGATAATGATGGATGATGATGATGGATGATGATGGATGATGATGGATGACGATGGATGATGATGGATGATGATGGATGACGATGGATGATGATGGATGATGCTGGATGATGATGGGTGATGAAGAATGATGATGGATGATGCTGGATGATGATGGGTGATGATGAATGATGATGGATGACGATGGATGATGATGGATGACGATGGATGATGATGGATGATGATGGATGATGATGGATGACGATGGATGACGATGGATGATGATGGATGATGATGATGGATGATGATGGATGATGATGATGATGATGATTTAGTATTATTTTCTTCGCAAGTGTGTTGAAAAACGTCGTATGATACACGTGTGTATTGATGATTATCGTCCTCGGCTCTCTTAAGACCCTCGCCTGACGGCTCGGGTCTCAATGGCGCCTCAGCGATAATCACCAACGTTACACACTTGTACCATAATGTACTATTTTACTTTTTAGAGTTTTTTATTTATATTTATGTAGTAGCTTTAATTTTTATTCTAAGGAGGTAATCTTGATTTTATCGTTTTTCTGTGCCCTTACAGGGTCCATATTTTTGAATAGGTGTACATATTTAATACACTATGGAATGCAATAAAAAAATATTAATAATAAAAGTGAAGTTTAGGTATATTAGCTCCCGATTATCCAATCGCTGATCATCATCCTTCTTCTTCTTATGCCAATATATTTGGGGTCGGCGCAACATGTCTTTTTCTTCCACACTTCTCTATTAGTCGTCATCTCCGTATCACACCCTTTCTAACCATATCATCATTCACACAGTCCATCCATCATTTCTTTGGCCTTCCCCTACTCGTATTTATAGTCATTCCCACATTCATGCTAAAAACTTTCCTCTCGAAATTTTTCTCAATCCTCTGCATCACATGCCCATTGGAAACTATGACAACCGATACTTTTATACAAATCTAAGATTTTGTTTAATTTTTATAATTTACTTTTTTTTGTAACTTTGTAACATCAACGCAGAAATGAAATCAATAAATTCATTTTAATAAACAAAACCTATTGTTTGTTTTATTCCCTTCAGCTTATTACAATGTCTGTTAAGCCTTTTTATCCCAAACTTGCTGCACTGATGAAATAAGATGTCCTGTCCAAAATCCCATAGAAAATCAAATTTAGGTTTCCCGATTTTTCGTCTGTTTCTTTGGGTCAGATTTTTATTTTTTTTCAAAATCCTTCATTTAGAGAGAACAAAATAAAAAAATCTGATCGGTTAAACCGATTTTGAGTTTTAGCTAGGGAAGAGTAATTGATTTTTATAGATATTTTATAGATAAATCAACGAAAAAGAAATACTCCGGGATTCGTAACGTGCTACCAGCAGCAGGCTACTTATTGCGTAACACATTTTCTTCATCTATCCATAATCAGCCTATAATATTCCCACTGCTGGGACTTAGGCCTCCTCTCGGTGAGAGGGAGTGGGCTGTACCTAATCCACCACGCGGGCCCAGTTCGGGTTCGTAGATGTCACATGTCTTCGAATTTTTAGGTCTAGGACCTGACGGTTTCCTCACGATGTTTTCCTTCACCATTTTGAGAGCAGTGGCAGGCAGTGGAGATGAAATAATTTACACAAAGTAAAACGCCTGCCAGGATTTGAACTCACGACCTTCACAACTCGGAAGTCGAGTTGCCACTGGCCACCACTACTCTCCATTTTCAATAAATAAGTCATAATCAGTCTATAGTGTTCCCACTGCTGGGATAAGGTTTCCTCTCTGGGAATGGCACAGAGTACCTACTTTTTTATTGGGCTGTAATCAACACGACACGAGCCCAGTGCGGGTTGGTAGATGTCACATGTGACGATGTTTTCCTTCACCGTTTTGAAAGCAGTGGTGATGAAATAAAATACATAAAGCAAAGTGCCCGCCCGAGTTGGAAATGACAACTTACGACTCGCTAGCTTTCATTAGGCCATCACTGCTCGCCTGCTAGTAACCATTGCTAATGTGTAGTAAAACATTAGAAAGAAACACAATTTAAGTTCTACAGCTATTGTTTATTTATTCATCTGATTTCTTATCCCCGGTGGCACACTGGTTCCATTTCCGCGCACATTTCTTTTTGAAGTCACTATTATGTAGCGGGTTCAAATGAGCTGCTGCCACGCGGTCCCTGGAACCGAAATAAAATGTTTAACAATGCAGAAAAGATAATAGTTTGACTGCTGCTTTTAAAGACTAAAATTGTGTCAGAGGCTCTAGGTCAAATGAAATCCTATAGCGAAACTCCATAACTGTCATCGCTATCGATATCTGAAGCTGGTATTACGTCTCCGCCACGAAACCATAGCAGCGAAACGATGGTAGTTCCGCCATGACCTGTCCGTTGCGTACAAGGGAGTTTCGCTTCTGTTTCGCTTGTCGTAACAAGCGAAACTGCCAGCTCTAATGCACAGATTTTATTATGATTCTATCTCTTAATTTCCCGCGTGATTTTTCCGATCTGCCTAATTATCGTCTGTGGAGCTTCCATAAGTAACTTAATTGGACCTTGTAGTTTTAGATTAACCTGGCGGTTATCTAGGACTTCCAAAGGTTTACCTATATTAAAGACAATTAATTGCCTATTGCAGAAAATTAATTGTCAAGTCGGAGGGCTGCAAAAGGTGTCCAGAGGCAAACGTTTAAAATATTTCGGTTTAGGTACTCACGCGAATTCTTCATAAGTCTTGGCAGTGTAGATGGCATCACATTTGACGTCGTTTACCTTCCAGTAACGCCTGTCCTGTTCCACACAATCTTTCAACTGACTTTCCATGGCGGTAAAATCGTCTTCATTCAGTGGCTTGTCCATTTTGAAAACTCAAGCTACCTCGGTGTCGCTTGCAACTCCTAAAAAGAAGCTATACAAGTGTATTTGCTATAAATCCCAAAATTTAGTTATGCCTCTTTTTCACGATGTTGATGTCATGAGTCTGAAATATTGACGTATCAAATGGTTGCCATGGAAACAGTTCGTGTCTTCTTTGTTAGAAATAGCATTCCTTGTTCAAACCTTCGATTGATGAGTTGGTGATCACCATGGAAACTGAAATACTTACCCCCTTACTTCAAACACAGAATAAAGTTAAAAACAGCCTAAAACTATGAAAATGTATCTATCTACAACATTCGTTTTTGTTTACCCTAAACCCGAAAAGGGGTCATTGTACTCATCATATTAAACATGTTTTTCTATGGGACCAACCTTGAAAAAAAAAATCAGCTGTTCCATACATTTGTGTTCCCTTAAATCGAAAAAAAATATGGAACAGCTGATTTTTAGCAGCGATGTACAGACACTAGCAGGTCAACCTACCCCAAACTGTCAAATTTTCCCAATTGAACATGAACCTTATGGTTCATTATTTAACCCATTGACAAATTTATTAAATCATTGATTTAATAA
Organism: Polymixis flavicincta; assembly: GCA_949987655.1. Classification (NCBI taxonomy): domain Eukaryota; kingdom Metazoa; phylum Arthropoda; class Insecta; order Lepidoptera; family Noctuidae; genus Polymixis; species Polymixis flavicincta. The sequence continues at coordinate 13,038,352 of OX465188.1, read as the reverse complement.
ATTTGTCAATGGGTTAAATAAATTTGACAGATTGAAGTAGCTTGATGTGCTGGCGTCTGTACATAGCTGCACTTTAATAACACGATCATAACGTAATATTATGTAAGCATAAACTGCATCCGGATTGCGTAAACACACTGTTCCATATCTGCAGGGTTTTCAATGAAATTCCTAATATTGCAATGAATAATGATAATATTGCGTAAATAATGCAATGAATGTTGATGAATAGTCAAAATACAAGGCATTGTAATACACATACAGGATAAGTTTTTATCCAGTGCGCAAATTTTTACCATGAATTCAGCATTTCATTCTAGAGCCCCTACCGCAGAAATTTTTCGCCGGTTATACAAAAAAAAATCTGCTGTTCCATACATTTTGACCGCGTAGGTATTGCATTTTTCTATGAAACAGCTGTTTTTCTTTTTTGTATAACTGGCGAAAAATTTCTGCGCTAGGGGCTCTAGAATGATATGCTGAATTCATGGTAAAAATTTGCGCACTGGATAAAAACTTATCCTGTATATGCGTTCCTTACGAAGCTTATGTGGTGTAGATAACTATGAATGAAAGGCTGAACTGGATGATGTGATAAGGCAACGATGCGGTTTAAAAGATGTAGTGACAAAAATGTATAAGAGAATGGCTAAAAGTTCTGGTCATGCTGAGAGAATGAATGAACGGTGACTAACAAAACGTAGTAACAACGGTAAGGCAGAGTAGAAACGCCGGGATAGGACTCCCTAGAATGGCATACAGGATATATTTTTTAATCAGTGCGCAAACTGTAACTATGAATTCAGCATACCATTCTAGGGGTGCTTGGACAGGAAACCTCCCCGTGTGCCCGTGGGCTGGAGTTTCCCTTGGATACGTCTGGGGGAAAGGCCAGTCTCCGGGACGGTGCACCCTGGGATGCGGGCAATATCCCCCATTGGGTACTGTGTGCCTAATGGGTGTCGTTGCCCGTATGCCAATATCCTGTCGGCGGGACGCTCCAACGCGTCAATCTCTGCGCTCATGCAGAGACGCACAGCGGCGGAGTAAGAGCGGGCTCGGTGTGCACTCACCCTGCCACCGGGCAGGCAAGAAGGAGTGCTCTCCTTCTGCCACCGTTAATCTCGTAGCCCCGAAGATTGTCACGGTCATGTCTCTGACTTTTGACGGGGGTCGAGGGCCTTGGCTTAACCGCCCGGGCCGCGAGGAAGAAATCCTCTATAAAAAATTACCCCAAACCTCCAAGCGGCGGCGCACCGTGAGGGAGGTTGCAAGCTTGACTAATGGGTAGCTTAATTAGTCTCGAGTGCGAACCACTAATTTTTGAGTCAATACACAAAGTTTACACTCGTGGGAACAACTATGGACAAAATTAACACAAACAAAAAACTACAGGAGTGATGCGGGGTCGGAGTCCGACTCCGCATCGAGCGCGAAGGGCTCTGATAAGGGCCCGGAGCAAGCGGCGGTGGGCGCTTCGAGGAGGACGGAGTTCCTCAAGAAGCGCCCCAAACCGAGGGATGGCCGGGGGTCGTCCTCGGATGGCGGTGTGGCCTCGAACCCAAAGCTTGGGAAGGTCTGCCGGAGCGGTGGGGTCCGGTTAGGCAGAGGCTTAACCTTGAAGGATCCCGCCGACCCGAGTGCCGAGGCGGCCAAGGCAGCTGAGCAAGCTGAATCGGAGGGGCAACGTTCTGGAGGGACCAGTAGCAGGGCCCTCTCAGAGTCGTCTGACGTTGAGCCAGACAACGCCGGCGGCTCTAACTCGGAGCGTACGGCCAGGCTCGCGGAGGTTGTGGCTGCTGCAGTCAAGGGTGTGGCCTTGAAGAGGCTTCAGGCCTCTAAAGGCAAGGCCATTACCGCAGCCATAGCCTCCATTATGGCGGCAGCGGAGGATATATACTCCGGACCTCCGTCGGACGGTATGTCCGAGGTGCGGGCGGAGGTCGCCCGTTTGACGGCCGCCATGGAGCTTCTCCGCAAGGAGAACGCGGAGCTCCGAGCGGACCTGGCCGGGCTCCGAGGAGCTAGTCCCAGTGTGGTGCCCCCCAGTGTGGTGCCTCAGAAGGGGGCGCGGCAGGGGCATGGTGGACCCACACCAGGGGAAGACCGGGTGCTGAATTTGGTGCGGCAGGAGCTAGCTACCTTCCGCAGCCGGTTTTCCGCCCTGGAGGCCATAGTCCTGCGCCCCCCACTAGCGGCGAGCCGGCCGGTCTCGGGCCAGCAGAAGGAGGCGACGTATGCCGCCGCCACGTCAGTCGCGGCCAAGTCGGCACCGCAGTCGGGTCGGACCCCGGCGAAACCGGTGCCGCCCAAGCCCAAGCCCAAGAAGGGTGGGGTGGCTGCTCAGGTGGCTACGCCCCCAGCGGTGGTGCCAGGACGGTCGGCCCCGCCTCCCCCATCTCCCGCGGCTGACGCCGAATGGGAAGTAGCCGGGGAGAAAAAGAAGGCGGGCAAGGCAGCGAGGGCTGCCAAAAGGAAGGAGAGGCGGCAGCGGCGCAAAAAGCGTAGCGCCGCGGCTAGGTTACGCGCCCCGAAGTCCGCCGCTGTAGTGCTAACACTACAGCCGGAAGCGGAGAAGAAGGGCGTGTCCTACCGCGACGTGCTTTCGAAAGTAAGGGCGGCGGTGAACCTCGCGGAGCTGGGTGTCTCCAACGGCATGCGGATGAGGGTCACTGCGACCGGAGCCCGCATGTTGGAGATCCCCGGTGCGGCCAGTGGCCCGACCGCTGACGCCCTGGCCGAAAGGCTTAGGGCGTCCCTTGACGCGGACGAGGTCCGAGTGTCCAGGCCCACGAAGTGCGCTGACATGCGCATCTTGGGCCTGGACGACTCCGTGACGGAGGGCGAGGTGGTGGCCGCCGTAGTCAGGACGGGAGAATGCTCTGCCGAGCAGGTGAAGGCAGGCACCATCCGTCCTGACAACACGGGGATGCGAACCATCACGGTGAGCTGCCCCGTGTCGGCGGCCCGAAAGATCACCGAGGAGGGCCGTAGGCTTCTGGTGGGCTGGGTATCCGCGCAGGTGAAACTGCTGGAACCCAGACCTCTGAGGTGCTTCCGCTGCCAGGTGGGTCACCACGTGGGAGTGCAGTGCACCTCGGAGGTGGACCGCAGCAGTCACTACTTCCGCTGCGGTCAGCCCGGTCACAAGGCCGGCTCGTGCGTCGCACCCAAGCCGCACTGCTATTTATGTGCGGCAGCTGGAAAGCCGGCCGAACACCGGGCTGGGAGCAAAGCCTGCGCTCCACCCGCTGAAGCCAGAGGCCGAGGCAGGGCCAAGCCCTCCGCCACCGCCGTCACCGCCGCAACCGCCGCCACTGCCGCCGCCGCTGCCACCTCCACCGCCGTTGTTGCCGCCGCCGTTGCGGCTGGGCCTGCCCAGGGGGCCCCGGAGGAGGGTAATATGGAGTGTACGTAACGGCTCCATTACGCCTCCTCCAGGCGAATATCAACCACTGCGCCGCCGCTCAGGATCTGTTGATCCAGAGCATGGCGCAGTGGTCGATTAACATCGCCGTGGTCGCTGAGCCGTACTTTGTCCCGCCCAGGGATGACTGGGTGGAGGACCTGAGCGGCTCAGTGACCCTCATTTCGTCGGCCGCCGCCGGTACCCCGACCCTCGAGAGTGTCAAGAGGGGACGGGGTTGCGTTGCAGCACGGTTCGGGGAGATTGTCGTGGTAGGGGTGTACTTCTCCCCGAGCCGAACTCTCGCCGAGTTCCACAACTCCCTTGCGGAGTTGAGAGACGTCGTCGTCGGGTTTCGTTCCCTCCCCGTGCTCGTCCTCGGGGACTTCAATGCCAAGAGCTTGGCTTGGGGTTCCCGTTTGACGAATGTGCGGGGCAGGATGGTGGAGGACTGGGCTCTGGAAGCAGACCTGGTCGTCCTAAACCGGGGTTCTGTCGCCACGTGTGTGCGGATGCGGGGTGGTCGTCGGGCGGCTGGTGCGGGTGGGGCCGGATTTGGCGGAGAGCCAGTTTGGTTTCCGCAGGGGGCGCTCCACGGTGGACGCCATGATGCGCGTGCGAGCCCTCACGACGGGGGATGCTGTGGCCCGGGGTGGGGTCGTCTTGGCGGTGTCATTAGACATCGCCAATGCCTTCAACACCCTGCCCTGGAGTTGCATAAGGGAGGCACTCCGGTATCACCGGATGCCGACCTACCTCTGTCGTGTGGTCGAGGCCTATTTGACGGACAGGGCCGTCATCTACCCCGGTCACCTCGGAGAGTGGAACCGGCGAGAGATGTCGTGCGGTGTCCCACAGGGATCGGTCCTGGGGCCGTATCTGTGGGACATCGGGTACGACTGGGTGCTGCGCGCCGACCTCCCTAGCGGCGTCAGTGTAGTCTGCTACGCTGACGACACGCTGGTCCTGGCGCAAGGGAGGTCGTACCAGGCGGCGGCCGACTTAGCGACACACGGGGTTGCGACAATCGTGGATAGGATCCGGCAACTGGGACTCGAGGTGGCAATGCACAAGTCCGAGGCCATGTGGTTTCATGGTCCTCGGAATGCGCCACCGACGGGTTCCCAGATAACGGTGGGAGGGGTTCACATCGGCGTCGACGGAGCATTTCCGCCGTTTGGCTCCCAGACTGGAGCGGGCCGGGGCTGCGTTGAAGCGGCTCTTGCCCAATCTAGGGGGGCCAAACGCCTCCTGCCGGAGGCTCTACGCGGGGATCGTGCGGTCCATGGCCCTATACGGGGCGCCGGTGTGGGCGCCTACATTGAGGCGCCAACCAGCTCGCAAGCTGAGGGCGTCCCATAGGGTCATGGCGATCAGGATGATCCGGGGATATCGCACGATCTCCGGCGAGGCGGCGGGCCTCCTTGCCGGATTACCGCCAAGGGATCTGGAGGCAAAGGTCCTCGCGCAAATATGGGAGTGGCGCGAGGAGGCCAAACGCCGGGGCGTAAGTCCGCTGCCGCAGGAAATCGCGGCACAGCGGACAGAGCTCCGGCGGTATCTCATGGTGACATGGAGGGAGCGATTGTCGCAACCCAGTGCTGGGCACGCCACGATTGCGGCGGTAAGTCCCCTCTTTGAGGAGTGGTTTGAGAGGCGGCATGGCGTCCTCACCTTCCACCTGACGCAGGTCCTCACCGGACACGGTTGTTTCGGGAGGTTCCTGTTTCGGATAGGGCGGGAGGAAACGCCCGGGTGTTTCCACTGCGAAGATCGCCCTGAGGACACGGTGGAGCACACGGTGGCGGTCTGCCCTGCTTGGGCGGAGCACCGCCGTGTCCTCGTGGAGGCGATCGGCGACGGCGATCTCTCGCGTCCGGCCCTGGTCCAGGCCATGGTACGGAGCGAGAGGGCATGGGGAGCCGTCACCTCCTTCAGCGAAGCAGTGATGCTCGCGAAGAGGGAGGCGGCGCACGTGAGGGAGAGGCAGCATATGCGCCCTCGCGACCCCAGCCGCCGCAGCATACGGAGACGCCCTGGGCGTCGGGAATCCCAGGCCGATTTCCGGCCACCGTAGGCATGGGCTTGCGGACGGCGAGTAATGGGTAGCTCGCTGTCCGGTAAGGACCAAGCCCAAGTCGACGGCGCGTTGTGTTCCACGCGCGCCTCAAAGAGATGTCAGCACAAAAAATGATGGGGCCCGCAAGGGCCGATGCCTGCCAGGGGTGCGGGTTTGTTCGAAAGAGACACCACAGCCCCTGGCTTAAGGGCTACTGAAGGAACACGGGTGGGTTTTAGTCAGTAAAAGTCTGACACGCCCTCCTGCTCCACCCAGAGCGGGAGAAGTTATTTGATGAAAAAAAAAAAACAAAAAAAAAGCATACCATTCTAGACCTTCCAGCGTTGAATTGTTTTATAGGTTATAAAAAAAAAATCAGCTGTTCCATACATTTGGACCGCGTAGGTTTTGCACTTTTCTATGAAACACCGGATTTTTTTTACATGGTTATAGTTTGCGCACTGATTAAAAATGTTATAAATCTATCCTGTATTAGTGAATGATTTGGTTATGTTCTTCAGAAAGGCCAGGTGTCGTGTACCTACTGCTCGCCACCGGCGGCGGCGTGAGATGTACAGACGCCAGCACATCAAGCTACCCCAAACTGTCAAATTTTCCCATTTGAACATAAATCTTATTCTTATGAAATAAAGTTGAAAATCTATCAAAGAAATGTGACAGATTGGGGTAGCTTGATGTGCTGGCGTCTGTATAAACGTACACGAAGCAAAAGGAGAATGTAAGGATCATAGCAGGTGGCATTCTATAGTTTCCGCGTTTCTGTAGGCGTGAGTTTATGGTATATTAGCTTCCGCCCGCGGCTTCGCCCGCGTAGAAGTCGGAAATTATCCCACGGGAACGTACAGACGCCAGCACATCAAGCTACTCCAATCTGTCAAATTTATTTGATAGATTTTCAACTTTATTCTGTAAGCATAAGGTTCATGTTCGATTGGGAAAATTTGACAGTTCGGGGTAGGTTGACCTGCTGGCGTCTGTACTACCGGGATAAAAAGTATCCTCTATGTTAATCTAGGTTATAATCTGTGTGACAAATTTCATCCAAATCCGTTCAGCCGATTTTGCGTGAAAGAGTTACAGATATCCATACGTACAAACTTTCGCGTTTATAATATTAGTAAGGGATTTACACGTTAAATTTGGATTTGATTAAGTAGTTTTAATGTTTAATTATTTTTGGGGTTCTTCGTATAATCTTCGTTACTTTTGTCCTAGTCACCTTAACCTTTTTCTTCTATATTTTACTTTTTCCTTGTAGACTTCTCTATTTTGTGCTACCTCTGACTATATTGGCTCGCCGTGGTCAGACTCGACGGCCATGTCTTCCCACAGGCGTCCAGTGAGTGACTGAAAATCTTTGCCCAGATTTCCAGGAGTATTCGTGTGACATAACCCGATCCCAAGTGGGAGCGGGCTAGGCATGTTGGAGCAAAATAGCCGGGCTGAAGTCAGGTTTGCAGTTTTTTCTCCATTATCCGCTACTTCAGTTATTGAACGCAGTCTTAACAAACACAAATGCAATATCAAGACAAAACACGATCGGCAGTTAACATTATCGAAGCTAAGTCGTCGCCGTTCTGTAAACATGTGCGATAAAACTACAGTTACAGGTACTTATAGCCTTCAGTCTCTAGTTAGGTACGAACAAAACAGTAAACTAACCATTAACCACTAGATTTAGATCCACTATAACGTGCTGCAAACTGTTGCAATTAGTTACGTAGTTGAACAAAGTTCTTTCGGTTTTTCTTCGTGTGACAAAGTTTATAAATATCATAATGTTCGAAAATAAATATTTATGTGGGTATTTTTTTGTTTTTGCAAATGGCATCTGGCTCCGCGCTGGCTGCGTCTGATAGTGGAAATCACCTCCATGTTGATCCTTTATTTAACCTGCAGATCTGGCTGTACTCTCAATGAACCTAGCCCTCGGTGTCTGCTACGTCAACTACAATCTGTTCCAAGGGTTTGAACCTTCACCGGTTACTTGGAAAACGCTTTGGTGGCATCATGAGCGAACCGACGGGAATACCACAGCGAAACCGAAGCTTGACAGTACGACGGTTAATGATGAAGCTAATCCTACAGTTCCCACCACAGTCACCAGAAAAAGAATACAAATTAATTTTACAAGTGACAATAATTTTGTAAGTTGAGAGTTGAGACCTAAGTAACTAAGTAGGTACTTATCAGTCAATTTGAAGGGGTTCCAATTTATGCAAATGCCACACGACATACTTAGAGTCTTTCAATTAAATAATTCTACATGCAGCTCCTACAAATAAAACATTGCTTTCTCGTAAACTATTATAAGGAAAAGAAGCCATTTTACCCTCCACAACGATACGTTATTAATTTAACACGAGGAAAATAAAAACATTCTCATTTCACTAGGACCTGACCACGCCGAAAGCGAAGCAAAGGCCACCAAAAATCAATGTGAAGCAATTCAACATGAAATGCCCTGAGCATGAGTTACCGTCAAGCATCGGGACCTATGAGATACCAACACAGCGAGACCTGGTCCTCTTCACGCAAATAACCCTGATAAAGATGTTCAACAGTTACCATAAGAAAACACTGCTTTTACTTACAGATATAAAAGAGGTTGGTAGCTCCTTAATTCCAACTTTTTTGTTTTTTATTGTGTTGGTTATGCAGGGCATTATTTTGATCACGAACCCATCCAAAAAACAGTTCTTCAGCCCTTGTGCAAAATCTGTCGTTTGATACAGACAACATATCAGTGTATCAGTGTTAACAATTTGACAGTGCCTTTATAAATCATAGCTTTATGGGCGATTTTCGCAGTGAAAGTGCGCTAATATGCGGTTGGCAATAGGTACAGTCGCCAGCAGGTCAAGCTATCCCAAACTGTCAAATTTTCCCAATTGAACTTAAACCTTATTCCTTTGTAATAAAGTTGAAAAACTATCAAAGAACTTTGACAGATTAGGGTAGCTTGATGATTGCTGGCCTCTGTATCTACGGTTTTCTCACTTAAAATTCGTTTACAGGCTACAAAAGCTACGGTGGCGGTGGAAAAGAAATGCCAAGGCAGAGGTAAAAGATCATATAAGCTATGTGTGAAACAAGTCAGCAAGAAGTTTGTTACCGTTACCAAGGAATTAGTTCAGTCTCTTGAACGCCAGGAACTAGAAGTTATCACTCTGACAGAGGTGATTACATCAGTTTTCTTTTACATTTACTTTCTTTTCTCCTTTTCTCTATCTCACCTACCACCCCTCCTCTCAAACTCCAATGTTACCGGTTCAGAACAATACATCGTAACTTTATAACGTTTCAGGGTAAAATATGCAACTTGACATCCATGAAGACAAACCCCATACAGCTAATTAAAATACTAGCTATGGACGAAGCTTCATTGGACTTCGCATTGCCAGCGTTTTTAAGACTACTCGGTGGATGTACCGTTCTTTGCAATAAGTAAGTAAGATTAGGTGAACGTTCGCACGATAAAATAAATTCTATAGATAATTTTAAACATAACGGTAATTTTGCAGGCCGGCTCCACCAGACCACCGTCCAAGGCTACGACAAATGACAGATCAAGAACTAGTCGTAAGACATTTCCTTACAAGCAAAAATTACTTACAACTTTTAAAGGACAAGTATGTGTAAGGATAAAAGAATGCATCGCTGCTGGTAAACTGGATGCATTCCTAGCATTCATCGCCAATGAACGCACCCACTACGATCGATCGAGCTTTGTCATACTCCACATGCCATAAGCTAGATGTCGCTAGTATCAATGAACTTTTGACGTGAACTTGATTGAAACTTATGCCGTGTTCCGAAATGCAACAAAAGTGATAAAATCGCGAACCCGACCAAATTGAATAGTCAAAAAATTTAAGAGCTATCAGATCATTAGTACTGATTTTTATTTTGGTTGGCTTCGCGATATTATCACTATTTGTCTAATACGGAATGCGCCCTTAGAATAACTTAACCAAAATATTCTAAGCTTTTTATGTGATGTGAATAGTGATAACCGTGGGAATATATATCTAAATAACAACATTTATATTACAATGCGTGAGAAATGCACATGTGTGTTTTAAATCTTAGATTACTACATCCTGGTTCCTCCTTCTAAAACTTTGAACAAATCTTTATGAAAAGGTATGTGGTATTATTTACTAATAGAATAAGCGTTATTTGTAAAGGGACTAAGTTAATTCAACAAAATATTTATCAGTAATCGCAGGCATAAAGTTAATTTTATCAATTACCAGTCGGCGAAAGTCATATTAGCCCACTTTCACGCGCGTATCAACTTAGAAGCAACTTACTAATTACACGTTGAAAATATCTGTTTCCTCAAATGACCAACATCATAAAACCTTTAACTTTTACATTCCCATGTGAAGATAGTAACTGTTCTATTTGCCACATTTATAGCATTTGTTCTGAAGTTTTGTGAACTTGTTTGGTGTTAGTTACTTATCGTTGTAATATCTGTGTATTTATAGCATATTGTTGCCAATTTTTATACCAGCTACATAAACAAGACAAAAGTCTTAATATTTAAGTTATCAAATCTTGTTCATTTTCTGTCACAAAAAATAATTTAACAAAAACTTTTTAAAGATAAACTTATTTTACCATTTTGGCATCATTATGCATTAGTATAAAGTTTTATGTTGATCTACAAAACATATAAGTAGGTACTTTAACTCCGTTCAGCACTTTTATAGTTTTAAATACAGAGTCAGATGGGTTGTTTTAGGGGCGGACTAGATTCTGCCTCCTCATCTTTATCTGCTGGTCCAACTTGTACACGCTGATTCAGAGTATTAATCAACACTCAGCAGTATTCATTCAACACCAAAATAAGCTATAAGTTTATCGACTAAAGTTAACGGCCCTGATTGGCCGGCTGAAATCTAACAGCTAATCAAATCCCTTGGAATTATAATTGAAGAACAGATTTAAATCGACTTTTGGTACCTAACGGGTTTGAGCTTCTGTCTATCCCTGAAAATTAGCACTAGGATACTGTTAATGTCAACTGGAACAAATAGTGAGAAATGTTCTTGCTCATAAGGCTAACATTCTTTTCTAAGATGTAACAATGGCAATATTAGGTCCCGTTCCTTGTAAAATGCTAGTCGGGGGCAAAGGCCTCTTCGCATACAGAGAAGGCATGATCACCATACTTGCTCAAGACAGGTTAGCAATTTCAGACATATATTGCTGTTTCTCAGTTTTCTGTCACCAATGTCAGTAATGACCAAGATAAACTCAAAAAGTAAATATGGTTGTAAAGGTCACATTGATTCTACCTGTCCGGAATTGAACCCATAACCTCAGGCATCAGAGGCGAGGCATTAACCTCTGGAATGAGATTGTGTAATGAATGGATTCAAGTCCGACTAAGCAGCCAACAGCCTCCTAGGTTGACCTGCCAGATGCCATTACAAGAATAAAATACTGAATGGATAACTAAGTGAGGGTAAATTTTATATGGCTGTTTACAGTAGCGTAGCAACATGTCCAAAACATATTTCTTTAGCATTCAATTATCAAACTCCTTTATCAAACCGTGAAACAGTCGAAACAAACCACATACTTATGATTAAACATAATATGAAAAAGTATCATGATTCATACCAAAATCCCATTGATTAGCATTTGTGTGGCAACAGTGAAAAAGTTGAATAAAAATATTTGGCTTCACACTGTTAGAACACCAACTATATTTGAAATAAAAAATAAAATCTGTACTTAAAATTAAATTTGCTTTATTAGATTCAAAGTTACAATTCATGGCTTTAGTAACTAATAACATTTGCACTAATTAAAACTTATTAATCTAAAAAATTAAAAATTACAATAATCAGCCTTAATTTAATTGTAAGTATTCCACTTACTACATAATAAGTATAATTGGGGTAATATTTAACTTGAAAATGCTATAACATAATGATATCACACCTGTATTATTAACAATACTGCCGTCCTTTAACTCGACAGGCGTTAAGCCCTAAAAGTTGTTTCCAAGAAAATGGCAAACGTATTGTAGGACACATCAAACAATATTTCTTTCTGTTTATCCTATAGAATCCTTTCCAGTTAACAGCCTACAAACTCTCATCATCATTTCAGCCGAAAGACGTCCACTGCTGGACATAGGCCTCCCCCAAGCTCCGCCACTTTGACCGGTTCTGTGCTTCTCGCGTCCAGCAAACTCTCATATCTGGCGAAAAATGTTTTTTAGACAGTAAGATATTTTTGATTCTATTAAAAAGTAAAAATAGACCAAGTCAGGGTTATCTCCTTTCTAGTTAAAGGACGGCAGAATAGTAAACCTATATTTTTCCAGTTGTGTTAAAGTCCCATGTAAACGGCGGAGAGCTAGCCATCAGCCGGGCACAAATCCAGAATCTGGGCAAAATGGTTAGACTGGTGCAATAACAATAGTTCCATGTATTTAGTCTAATTGTAAATTAAATAAATTAGTTCTGAAGAAAATGAATAATGTGCCTCTGAATTCTGTATCAACTACAATTTTATTTAAATTCAGCAAATCCATTCAAATCAGTTCAAATCCTGTCCTGTAGTTGTAAATACTATCTTATTAGAGTATCCCATAATAGATATCCAGTGCAACATCAATAATAGACCAATGGAATTAATTAATGAATAATTAATTCAACTCACTTCATCAAAACTTTGGTGAAATTTGTCGATAGTGACAATCTCTAGCATCGCATCAGGGGCCTAAGTCTACTAATTTATAAACGTTACAATGGTCTCTCAATGGTGTGTTTTTGACAGTTTTTGTATGGCAAATCTGTCAAAAACTTACCATTGAGAGACCATTGTGACGTTTATAAATTAGTAGACTTAGGCCCCAGGTAGAATGACAGATCATTATGCCTAACATTTTCATGCTGAGATTTGTAGAAAATGTAAGAAATATTTAGTACAATGAAGGCATCTTTCACAATGTATGGATAGTAGCTATTACATTTTAACATGTCATAATCATTTATTTACTTTGCAAATATAGGTAAAATAATTAATTAAACATACTCTCCCAGATATTTAAATGCCTAGGTATTTATCTAAACAGAATTTATCTGTCCCATAAATTAACCTACACTCATCAGGAAATCATAGAGAAACTAAATAATTGTCAGAAATGCAGAGTATTAAACTAAAATACAACCACAAATGTTATTTCCTACTTTTTTTCTTTTCACTATGAGACTTCTTTGATTTAGACTTTTTGGATTTTTTCTTATGTTTCCTCTTCTTGTCTCTGTCTGATTCACTGCTAGATGATGATGATGATGAGGAACTGCTTGTTGATGATGTGCTTGATGATCTGTAAAACAAAATCATGATTCGTTAAGAACACATAACTGCTATAATTAATAGAAAAACATAGCTATCTTCTCCTATTGTACATCATTTAGTTAATAGTCATGTTTATTCTTCTGTCAACAAATCGGTGTTCGTGCTAAGCCTACAGGTAGTGTGTCAAAGTCTGTCAGCCATTCTTACCAAGGAGTTTTTGTGTTATCCAGTAACTGGATCTGACCTCCACAAGGTCAGATAGTCATTCGCAACATGTAAAATACCTGTATTCAGCCGCATCTGGTCAGAAGGACTACAACATAGGTGGCAAAAGGCTATGCAGATGAAGAAAGGCAAAATCACACATTATAAGTGTTTATTTCAATTTCGCACTATGACATTCCAATTTATAACATGAATGTTGATAAATTGGAAGATTGCACTAAGAATATGAGTACACAACTGGCCAAACTAACTATGATTTCTAAACAGCTGCAGTTTACTTTAAATTTTTAATTGGTTTTATTAATAACCAGCTTTTGCCAGCAACTTCGCCCGTGGGGAATTTTCATCCCCTATTTAACTCTCTTAGGGGTTGAATTTCGAAAAATCCTTCCTTATTCCTTGTCTACATTATAAAGGAAACCTCTGTGCAAAATTTCAGCTTTCTAGGTCCAAGGGTTCGGGCTGGGCGTTGACCAGTCATTCAGTCAGTCAGGACTTTTCATATAGATAGGCATATATTACAAAACTGGTTGCCTGTATAATTAAAATCATAAACCTCCTTTGACTTTGCCAAAATCCGGTAAAAATATAACATCCATGGGCTATTGTGATAATATTACATTAAGAACAGATACCTATTCAGCTATTATTTCCTTCACACTTACCTAGACCTCTTTCTCTTCTTGCTTTTCTTCTTCTCCTTGGCCTTCTGTAGCTTCTCTTGCAGCTTCTGCCTAAGTTCTGCTTCTCGGAGCCTCTGCAGTGGTGTAGCATACTCCTCTTCAGTATCACTGCTTGTGCTACTCACATCCAGTACTATCTCCTTGTTAGGGTCCACCTGGAAGCAATGGCATAAAATAATGTATAATGTTATGGCATCATTTATTTCTACATGGTCAGTTCTAACTTTCTACCCAAATCTGTAATCTCATCTGTAACCTAAGTATGTAGCTAATATAGTCTCAAGATTAGTACCCTACTAAGCATTTAAATATACCCTGAGCGCCTACAAAAATTGTAAAAACTTGATTTATGATTTGTTACCTTAGTGACCTGAAAGGGTTGAAATATTGAAATAATAAGAAAAGAAAATACTCATGATTATACAACAGATGAAAAAACAAAACAAAATGTAGATAATTTATATCCTACATGATTGTATTGGGCAAAGACAAGATTATTCATAAGTCCAGTGTAATTAATAAAAACGAAACCAGTTCAAATAAAGTTTATTTACCTTGATAAAGTTTCTACATTGAAACGTAAGGTGTCCAGCATAACCACACTTTTTACACGCAGCCCGAGACGTCTCCTTGCCAAATTTATTCACTAAATCTGTATAATTAGACATTATTGTATAAAAAAGGCGAAGAAAATACTAGAATGCAAAGTAACCAACAAATAACTCGAGATGTGTGAAACGTCAACAAACAATGCTGTTCCGTTACGCTTTAGGTCTGTAGCGCTTAATAAATAGTAAGCTTTCCGTTACGCGTCACTACATCATTTGAGTTTGAAAGTAATAAGCAAGCCCGAACTAATAAAGATAAAGGTGTATAGGTTATTTTTATAATAATCGAACAGTAATTTTGTATCTATGAATTAATATTTTTAAGTTCTTACTTAAACTTACTAACCTCAAAAATCTCAACAGTAATGTGAAACGAAACGTTCGATGGAAACGGTCCGTTTCACACAAAAGCTTCCCGTTCCATTTTGTCATAACTAACTTTTTTAAATAAATAACTTTTTTTTCCAGCAAATGACGAAAATTCTGGAATAAATTAAAAACATCTGATCAAAAATTAGTAGTTGAAAGAAATGTTCGGAAATGGCGGAGTTCCTGCCGCTGTGCGACGTGCTATTCAACGTGATCTCGCTCGCTGGGTACTTCTGCGACGTGGTGTTCGACGTCGTCATGGGCTACGCGTTGCTCGAACGAGGATATAAAGGCACTTTCGCAGCCGCCATATCTATTGTTATCACTTCCCTACTGATATCTCAGGTGTGTAAACTGTTATTATAATATTGTTTAATTTTAACGGAACGTATTTTGGCGGGGGCGACTGTGGCACCTTGGCTTTGCAGCCCTTTTTAGGCAACACAATAGGGTATTTTCCAATTTAATAAAAAAAACATTTTAATTTGAAAATTGGGACGATATATTTAACAGAAAAATATAAATAAATGTATTATGTATTTTTATTATATCCATTTTCTAAAAATTTTCGTTATTTTGAATTTACCGCCAAAACGCTCCTTACGATAACTTTTTGATCACGTGATAATGATATTGTGACGTTAGCTTTGTGTAAACGGCACCGGGAAAAATACTTAGTTTGGCGCACTTTTAGAAGTATTTGTGCACAGAGGCACCGCACACCAGAGGGGCAATTCTGGTAATTTTAAAAACGTTCACAGTCTGATCTCAGTGTCAATCAGTCAAAAATTCCTCGAGTTTCCAATACATTTTTGACTTTTTGAAATTCGATTGTCGCCGAGATGACACTGCGAACGTTTTTAATTACGAGAATTGGCCTTCAGATCACTATCTATTCTTCAGAAATCTTGTTAATTATGAACTCGACATTCACTTGTGTACCTACTTACTAACTACTTTAGTTTACACAAAGTTGACGGGAAACGGGAAAGGAACGTTTTGGCGGTAAATTCAAAACATCGAAAAATAATTTGATTTAAATCGTTTTTAATAGAGAAAATGGACATAAATAATTTTATTTTATTTTTCTGTTACATATTTCATCCCAATCTTCAAATTAGAATAGTAGGTATAAATAAATACTCTATTCGAAACTATAGGTAGTCAAAACTTTACGGGTCTAGTAAAACTACAAATGCTTTGTTACATTACTGCACATATCCACTGCTGCGAATAGACTTGCTAATCTGTACAGTAAAAAGTCTTTGTTTCTTCTTCTTCTCAGGTGCTATCTCTCCGCTGGTATCTCCACGTCTGGTGGGCGGGAGAGGGTCGTAAGGGGCGGCCGCCATGGCTGCCAATAGTACTGCACTGTCTGCAGCTTGGTGTACTGTGGCGGTATGCCAGGCTGTTGGTGCCGGTGGAATTAAGGCGAGTGAAGCATCAAGTGCGGGACTTATGTGAGTACAACATCATTTACGGCGCGGTAACGTGGATTAAGGATTAACACATAAAGTAGTACCTACCTACTTTCAATCCAGGTACTACGTTTCCGTAATCCTGTAATTTCCGACTTCCATGCGGACAAAAGCTAGAATTATATATAAATAATGTACTTATTAGTTATATTCAAAATTTGTTCGACTTTACGTTACCTTTACTTGACAGGCCTACAGCTCAGCGCAGGCGCTAGCCCTAACTCGTAACGTTCTATCCAGCTGTCGAGCTGATTAATTTGATAAAACTCCACACGATACAAAAGTAACTATGGATGTAACATCTTGTACTATAATGTATTCTGTGATAACATCCGCAATTTCCGAGTTTCTACGTCGTAGATTCGAACCCAGACATGCGCTTAACTTTGTGTTAATAAATTCATCGCTCCTGCTCTCAAAATGGTGAAAGGAAACATCATGAGAAAACCGGCATGTCCTAGAACCAAATAAATCGAGGACATGTTACATTTTCCAACAGGGATTACGACCCACTCTCTCTTACAGAGATGAAGCCCGTGTCCCCGTTGTGGGAACTTTATGGACTTATTATGATTCTCGTTTCATAGGCATGCTTAGACTAGTCCACGCGTTCTGCGAAGCGGCGCCGATGTTGCTGCTCCAGCTACACATTCTGTTCAAAGATACTAACAGAGAACCAGCTAGCGACCTCGCCGTCACACCGGAGCCGAGCATCGATGAACCTTCAGGTATATAAACTTTTGTTGTCAGCCTTTTTTGTTCCACTGCTTTTTTACCCGACTGCACCAGAAGGAGGGTTGTTTTTCGAGTGTATGTATGTATGTGTATTTCTTGGGCACGCTCTGTAGCCTAAATGGCTTGATCGATTGAAGCTTGAGAGGTGCCGTTAGATTCATCTTAATTGTGAGAATGACACTGGGTATATTTTGATATTGACGGAAAATATGGCCGATTTTTGGCGCCATATTGCCGTATTCTTTTATTTTTTTTGAGAACCTGGTGAGTTGGGTATCAAAAGAAATAGGTTTCATAAATATGTTTCGTTACCGTTAAAAATAATTATATTAAGTAACTAAAAACTGTGAAATAAAAAAGTAATTTACAAAATAAAAAAAACCCGACTGCCTAAAAAGTGAACATTAATTTAAAAAGATGGAAACAAGAAACTTGTTTTAAAAGGATATCTATTAGACTGAATAGCAATAAAGCAATCTCATGCAGTCAGAGGCATCTTCTTAAATTTAACAATAAAGACCTTTATAGCCTCCGACTGCGATTCGATGCGATGGAGTGGGTCGGGGGGGGGGGGGGGGGGCATGAAAAGAGCAGAAATTGATATTTCCGCGTGATCGCGGACGCGGGCAGAAGCTAATAACGGTGGAGTTTCTTGCCCATTCTTCTCCATACGAAACTAAATTTTTGAAGGGGCGACTAGAATCAATTCTATTTTAATGTAAATGTTGACGTTCAAAAGTACCTTTTAAGTGCCTGGAAATAAATGCTTTGACTTTAGCTTACTAGTAATAAAGCCGAAGAGTAAGTATGTTTGTTTGAACAAGCTAATCTCTGAAACTACCTACCTGACGGATTTGAAAAAAACATGTTTGCATTTAACAGCCCAATTCTTGAGTATGTCTGTGGAAAGTACTGTAGTAATATTTAAGGCTATGGAAATACGGTCCTATTTCCAATGGAGTAAATTGGTCGAGCATTTTTCCGTTCTGTCTGAACCAGAGGTTTTTCATATTTATTTATATAGTTAGTTAGTCAACAACAAATAGAGACAATCGGTCAGGTAATGCTACGTTTACCGCGGTCGGTCCGTGGATGGGTGACCATCTTTACATACCAAGACCCCTCCGTGCCTCGGAAAGCACGTTAAGCCGTTGGTCCCGGCTATCATTCGTGGATATTAACAGTCGCAGAAGCCCGAAAGTCTAACAAGCAGTCTTAGCAAGGAGTATCGTATTACCCAGTAACTGGGTTGTGGAGGTCAGATAGGTAGTTGCCCCATATAAAATACTGGTATTCAGCTGCAACCGGTTAGACTGGAAGCCGACCCCAAGTTAGTTGCGAAAAGGCTAGGCAGATGATGATGAGTTAGTTAGTCAACCATTTAATTTTAAAACAAATAGCAAAATACTTTTTAATTACCAGAAAACAAAGCGTTTGCGGAACTGAACGTGATATCTGCGTCACTGTCTCTCTTCTCCGTGTGCTGGGCGCTGGCCAGCTTCAGCAAGAACGTGCGCCTACAGAACGTGCACCGGCTTGTGCTCACTTGGCTCGGCGTTATTTTTCAGGTAAATTACACTTTTAGCCCACATACATTTATTACTATTATTATGTGTTAGTTGTAATGAATTATTTAGTCTTAGTTTTAGAGAATTATTTAAACCGTTGCTCTTGTATACTTACATATTTTTTTATAATTTCATATAATCTGTCGAAAGAGACTGGATCCATGGCTACCCAGGTTATCCTAGTGCGGGCTCCAGTGTCACACCTCAATATTGTAACACTTTTTTGGGAGCCAATAAATAAATAAACTAAATAAATAAATTAAAATTGTGGCCTTTTTCGCGCACTCGATCTTCACTCGAGTTAGCGCCGAGAGTTCAAAATCGAATACTGTGTTTTTTCAACGCGCTAGGATGCACTTTGTTGGATTCTCAACGCTCAGATCAACACCGAGAGTTGAAAATTCAGTGCGCGATAAAATCCCGCCATGATATTTTTAAAATGGTCTAAGGAACTTAGTTCCTGACTGGGGTCGACCGCACAAATTTGTTTTTTGTTTTATCATCATAAGCTATTGATACCCGTCATGTATGTGAAGTATCGCTAGCTAATTTAATTTGACCCTGTTTAAAAATAAAGTGCGTTTGTGTACAGGATTAAATTTAGAATCTTTAGCAGCCTGATTTTAAACATTCTGTTTTCCTTTTATCGACTCACGGAGTCATTATGCTACCTTATAAATAACTGCATAATTTATTTGTATATCTCATATGTTGAACTATTTGTGTTGATTATGATAAATTCTTAAAACCGAGATATTGATACCCGTCACATCTCTGAAGTTTCGTCAGCTAATTTAATTTGACCTTGTAATAAAACTAAGGTTGTAAGTTTTAGTATATGCGAAACCCGAAACACGAGTCTAGTATTTTTATGTAAAGAATCTATGTACAAAATTTCAAATTACAAAATTAAAAATTATAAGATTGTCAAGTTACCTAGTTGTGTACACAAACATGGTCAACACGCGGGCCCCGCGCCCCCCGCGTGTCAAACGTCGTATTGTGCTCTTTGAAAATGATTAGGCAGTAGGTACCTTGCCGTACGGTGATTATATTGTAATTAAATGGTGATAACATTTTCCCAAAGTAATTTATTCAAATTAGGCTGAGAATCAGCACTTTTCGAACGTCAAAATACATAAGACCCAAAACGCCAACCCTTGACCACTTCCTAGTGCTTTAGCTGGGAAGAAGAAGTGGCGCAACAAACTTCCCAGCATCACAACTGTGTGACAGGTTGGATATACTTAAGTCTACAGGATAAGTTTGTAACCTATGCGGAAACTGTAACCATGAATTCAGCATATCATTCTAGAACCCCCAGCGTAGAAATTTTTCGTCGGTTATGTAAAAAAACAATCTGCTTTTTCATAGAAAAGTGCAATACCTTCGCGGTCAAAATGTGTGGAATAGCTGATATTATTTTGTTTAAACGGCGAATATTTTCTTCGCTAGTGTCTAGAATGATATGCTGAATTCATGGTTACAGTTTGCGCACTGGTTAAAAACGTATCCTGTAAACATTACGAGACACAGAACATTATTTGATTTTGATTTTGAATTCCAAAATTAAAGCCTCCTGGTATAAAGGGCGTGATAGCATACATTATGCAAATGTCATATAAATAACATTGTGACCGTGTACAGTTCCTGTGGCGGCTGGGCACGATATCGGCGCGGATCTGTGCACTCACTGTGTATGCTCTAGTCTACGAGTACTGGGTCTTCTTAGTTATAGGTAAGTAATATCATCATCATTATCTTCAGCCCATTTTTTGGGCCATCGGCGGCGGCGATCTCTCGCGTCCGGCCCTGGTCCAGGCCATGGTACGGAGCGAGAGTGCATGGGTAGCCGTCACCTCCTGCGAAACAGTAGGCACGGCAGGCAGTGGACACGGTTGGCGCAGTGCTTAAGCGATTGACTGCTGCGCTGCGTGTCGCGGGTTCAATTCCCACACGGAACAAACTTTTTTTTTTTATAAGTAATTCTCGCGAAGAGCGAGGTGGCACACGTAAGGGAGAGGCAGTATATGCGTCCTCACGGCCTTAGTCGCCGCAGGAGACGCCCTGGGTGTCAGGAATCCCAGGCTGATTCCCGGCTACCGTAGGCGTGGGCTTGCGGACGGCGAGATGGGGCCCGCAAGGGCCGATTCCTGCCAGGGGTGCGGGTTGTTCGAAAGAGATACCGTGGCCCTGGCACACAGGCAATGGAACACGTGTGGGTTTTAGTCAGTAAAATTCTGACACGCCCTCCTGCTCCACCCAGAGCGGGAGAAGTTACTTGATGACTTTCCACCCGCAAAAAAAAACCCGCATCCCTGACAGATTCCCGCACTCCTGGCAGACCCGCATCCCTTATACCAAATTAATTGAGGTCGGCGCAACATGTATTCTTCTTCCATTCTCCCCTGTCAGCTGTCACGCTATCATTCACATGTCTTCTCTTTCAAATCATTCCTTAAAAAATCCGTCCATCTTTCTCCCTCCATCCATAAATATTTTTATTCATCGCTTTTTTCTTCACATGCGTTTTTTCCCTCCTAATGAAAAGCCTTGAAAAGATTTCCTGTAAACTTTTATGTCCTATAACTAAACTATGTCCAAAAACTAGTGTACTTGCTCTTTGTTAAAAAAAAAAAACTACAAAAGAAAAATCTATGTTTTAACATAAAATGAGTACCTACCTACATTTTTGAGTAACACAATAATGAGCATTTCTAGTGAAAACATTACGAAATCAGTATTAACACAAAATCTCATTTTACTTAAGAAACAGATGCCATTTTATAAAAAGTTTGTCCCCTTGTGTGACGTCACATAATTTCTTAAAATTTCCCGTTTCAGATTTTAACGCACACAAAGCTTTTGACCCCCTCTGTCTCTTATCACACAATGTCACATTTAATGGATGGCCCCTTATAGGCTGATTCAATACACTGTTTGTAGACTGTCATCATGCAGTCACTTGCCTCTATCCCAATTTATTCGGGGTCGACGCAACATTTTTTCTTTCCTTACTTCTATATTAGGTACTCGTCATAATGTTGTTCACTCTCCAGGTCTTCACTGGCTATCAATGTTCCTGTGGCTGATATCTCCTAAGAACGTGTTCCACGGCGAGCGCATCAGTCGGCCGCGCAAGGCCTACCTGTCTGCGCTAATCGCGTTCGTGTATGTGTTCGCCTACGTCAACCTACAGGAGCTCAACCATAGGCAGAAGATGGTAAGTTTTTCTATGTGAGAGCAGTGCTAGCCAAGTAGAACTGGCCGCGACTTACGAGTTGTAGGTCGTAGGTTCTAGGTGCTTAACGTCGTGTAAATTATTTCATCACCACTGCTTCCAAAACAGTGGAGGAAAACATTGTGTAGAAACCGGCATGTCTTGGAACCAAAAAATCGAAGACATGTGGCTTGTGTCCCAGTAGTGGGAAGGTTATAGGCTGATCATGTAATATTTTTGGATTTAGTTTTAAATACCCGTTCACAACTACTGAAGTAGATCACCGCCGTGTCCTTGAGGAGGCGATTGGCGGCGGCGATCTCTCGCGTGCAGCCCTGGTCCAGGCCACGGAGCGAGAGTGCATGGGTACCCATCGCTTCCTCCTGCGAAGCAGTGATGCTCGCAGCACACGGCGCGGCGCACGTGAGGGAGAGGCAGTATTGCGCCTTCACGGCCCTAGCCTTCGCAGGAGACGCCCTGGGCGTCGGGAATCCCAGGCTGATTCCTGGCCACCGTAGGCGTGGGCTTGCGGACGGCGAGTAATAGGTAGCTCGCTGTCCGGTAAGGGCCAAGCGCGGATCGACGGCGCGTTGTGTTCCACGCGCGCCTCAAAGAGATGTCAGCACAAACTGTTAGGGCCCGAAAGGCCGATGTCTTCCAGGGGTGCGGGTTGTTCGAAAGAGATACCGTGGCCCCTGACACTGAGTATGTTTTTGCCGTTCTCCCCAGGTGACGTTCTACTGCGTGATGTGCATCGAGAACTGGTTGCTGGTGACGGCGTGGTGGTGGTCGGGACGTGCCGTGCGGCCCGGCGCGCTGGCCGGTGTGGCCGGCGCCGCCTTCTGTGCCGGCGTCGCCTTCATGCTCATATACTACAGGTTAGTGGCAGGGGACAGACAAACTGGTTGCTGGTGACGGCGTGGTGGTGGTCGGGACGTGCCGTGCGGCCCGGCGCGCTGGCCGGTGTGGCCGGCGCCGCCTTCTGTGCCGGCGTCGCCTTCATGCTCATATACTACAGGTTAGTGGCAGGGGACAGACAAACTGGTTGCTGGTGACGGCGTGGTGGTGGTCGGGACGTGCCGTGCGGCCCGGCGCGCTGGCCGGTGTGGCCGGCGCCGCCTTCTGTGCCGGCGTCGCCTTCATGCTCATATACTACAGGTTAGTGGCAGGGGACAGACAAACTGGTTGCTGGTGACGGCGTGGTGGTGGTCGGCCACGGTATCTCTTTCGAACAACCTGGCAGATAGGTACACCTCTGGCCAACCCTTTGGCAAACAAGGCGAGATGTTATGAAAAGTTTTCCTAAAAAAAAAATATTGTGTTTAAAAGCGCTATACCCACGACTGTTTTTTATTGATTTAAAATGTTTATGCCGAACTGACGTGTCTAGATTCATGTACAGTCGACAAATCTTCCGCATGCTCCCCTTTAAGCTCCCCGAAACCAGAAAGGGGTGTGGTTTGTCACTAGCTGCGCAGCCGCAGAAATATTTTCTTATGTGAGCATGCTTAAAGTTTGTTGATTGTACCTAATGAGCACATGGATTTGTTTAGTATGATCCAACCGTGTATATATATAGCCTCCTTTAACCAACTATGTTGAATTCGGCTTCCAGTCTAACCGGATATAACTAAATACCAATATTTTACATGGAGCAACTGCCAACCAAACCTCCACAACCGAATTTGTACCTATATTTTACAGGTATCTTGGGCCAGTTTCTGTCATATTTGTCTAAATGAATGTTCACAGCCGAGGGTGAAAATCTGAAGAAAACTAAAATACGAATTCTCCAAGTATCCATCTTAGGGTGGCCAAACGAAATTAGCCTTTAAATTAATGTTATGTTTCTTTCCCCAGATATTTCCACGTGAGAAGACTGGGCTATATGTTAGGTGAACATCAACAAGGAACGAATAGCACTAACACATCCTCACAGAATAAAGACGGTATGTTCTTGTAAAACTTTTCTAAAAACTCTCCTTGTGTTTACCTTATTTTTTTACTAGTGTGCATTGTTAATCTATAAAAGGCAAGAAATATACATCCTTGCCCCATCTTGCCCATCTTTATCCCTTCAGGGTATACAGACGTGATATTACGTTTATAGGCATAACCCCGATTGATCAGGTTAAGCTACGCTTGCCGCAGCTAGTCCGTGGATGGGTGACCATGTTTACATACTCCGTGCCTCGGAAAACACGTTAAGTCGTAGGTCCCGGCTGTCATTTGTTGATCTTTGACAGTCGTTACGGGTCGTCAGAAGCCCGAAAGTCTGACAACCAGTCTCACTAAGGGGTATCGTATTACCCAGTTGCTGGGTTGTGGAGGTCAGATAGGCAGTCGCTTCATGTAAAATACAGGTATTCAGCTGCATCCGGTTAGACTGGAAGCCGACCCCAACATAGTTGGGAAAAGGCTAGGCAGACGATGATGAGGCCCTGTGCCGTGGCGGTCATTTTGTACAATTCGGCACATCTGTTGCGGTAAATACGCATGACGTTCACGCGGAATCGGTGCATGGAATTAAGATGACCGTTATCTTAAGGCTGCCCTCTCAAAAAATGGTTGAAGACAGCATGCAGATGAAACCACTTTTCGTAGGCATTTACAAAGAAATTACATTTAAAAAAAATAGTTAGTACCTAATCTACATAATATGATACGTCATTTGGTTTAGGCATAACTTTTCTATGGGTATCAAATAATAAGAAAAAAAAAACACCAAATCACCTCCAAATCGTTGAGATGAAACCATTTTACTCCTTCATTTTTTAACAAAAGAGTAAAAAAAAAATGTCTACTGCTTTGCAATGCAAAGGAAAATGATTTGATTCTGTTACTTTTTACAAATATGCATTATTTTTGTTATAATAAATTAAAAATGCGACCGATTAAAGACTGCACGGCTACATCACCCCGCACTCGCCCACAAAAGTACGCCCAAATGCTGAAGGTCCTTAGCGTGTATACAAGCCTTAAAGTTTTGATTTGGAGGCTTACATAAAACTATTAAGTCTCGTCTTAAGAGAAAAGGTGATCTAACTTCAGTTCTAGCCTAAAGCTATATGGGCCAGTTTTATGCATTTCCAACTTTGTTTTGATTTGGGTGAATTTCTTAATACAAAAAAAAATGACCACTTAGCACCGGAATAAGTTGTCAGTTTTGTATTATAGAACTGCATTTCATATTGGGTTCTTAATTCAAAAACTGACATGGTAGTTTCAACCAGAAGGCAATTTTTTATTTTCTTTGTTTTGGCTTCGCACGGTCTTTGCATTTAGCCAGTGTCAAGTCATTTTACTTTTCAATCAAGTATATGGCCCGATATCAGGCACGAAGTTACAAAAAAGTCATAGTCAGTCAAGTCAATGTTATTGTAAAGCGGTAGTAACTTTGCAACAACCTATTAGGAGTTTTTGGGGGGAACACGAAAAGTCCACGTTAGTCACTTATTTTCACCTTCACTACACTTGTGCACTCACACGTAACTAAATTGAATAATTCACTACCAAAATTATACAATTTAATTCACTATTTCATGAAAATTAAAATTCGTGCGACATGTTCCAACGCGATCCCGCCAAAAACTCAGAAGGCTAATTCTTGGGTGAAGTTCATAATACAAAAATTACAAGTTAGTCGGGTAGGTACTAAGCTGTCAGTTTTGTAAAAAGAACTGCATTTCAATACATATTGGGTGCTTTGTTCAATGTATGCAAACTTTGAGACTGATATAAGATTGTAAACGTTCTTTAAAATTACGAGAATTGCGATGACCCTCAGATCTAAATGAATAGGTACCTTGTTTGATAACAATAAAATAAGATGGATGTAGGTAGTTGGAATAGTTATGAAATATGCTAACAATGAATAAGTTAAGTATAAAATCCCATGTTTTTTTTTGACGCAGTGGTTAAGCGATTGACTGCTGTGCTGCGTGTCGCGGGTTCAATTCCCGCACGGAACAAATATTTGTATGACCTACAAGTAGTTGTTCCGGGTCTGGCTGTTTGTTTATGTGAGTTTAAATGTTTGTAAACGCACCCACAATACAGGAGAAATTCCTAGCGTGGGGCAACGTTTATTAAAAAACTAAAATAAAGTAATACGGGGCGAGCTTAATGCCATCAACCGGACACAGATCCAGACTCAGGGCGGCTACTGAGATATTCCAGATAGAAAAAAAAACGTGTGGCACTCGGAGACTGCCGCGGTAAAGCCATTGCATAGCATTTTTTATCAACTTATGCAATTATAACGAAAATAACCTAACACCCCCCAGTATGAAATGGCTAAAATACTGCTAAAACGGTAAGAAAATTTCATAAACTATTCATAAATATACGATGTTGTGTATGAAAATTCAGATAAAGCAGTCAAAATTGCAATTTTAAAATGTCATTCCTCCGTTGCTATGCAACAGTCCGACCTGTTGCTAGGTGTTAGGTTATTTTTGTTACGGAATTTCTGGATTCGGTCTCCACGCTCAAGGCCCGCAATAGAAGCTATGCAATAGCTTTGCCCGACTCTGGAATCGCACCCAGGATCTTTAGCTCGGCCGTAGCATTCAACCATTAAACCAACGAGGCAGTCACTTTGATGTCGTGCTTAATTTCATTTGCAGGGAAGCAGTCGAACCCAGCGGACAACCCAACGATACCAGGCGTGTTCAACTGTAGATTCTCCAATCCTGTCAGTAATAGGTGAATATTTATTGATTACTAGCTTCCGCCCGCAGCTTCGCCCGCGTGGAAGTCGGAAATTATCCCGCGGGAACGTACTACCGGGATAAAAGTATTCTATATGTTAATCTAGGTTATAATCTGTCTGTGTGTCAAATTTCATCCAAATCCGTTTAGCCGTTTTTGCGTGATTGAGTAACAAACATCCAATCATCTTCACAAACTTTCACATTTCTAGACCACGGACTACCCTTTTTTACTTTTAGGGGTAGATTTTCGAGGAACCCTGATACACGTTATTCTTTATTTTTGGTTTAAGTTATAAACACTGAGTTTGGATGTAATCAGACCGCGCGTTAAAATTCTTCCATACAAACTTTGACACCCTCAATACCCCTTTAGAGGGTAGAATAAATGGCCAACCTCATAATTTACTTAACTTAGTATTTGTGACATGTTTCAAGTTTATTAACTCAAGGAATAAGATTTTTCATACAAACAAAATCTTCACCCCCTTAAAGATCGAATTTCCAAAAACCCCTTCTTAGTGCTCCCCTACATTATAAAAGGAAGCCGTGTACAAAATTTCACGTTCCTAGTCCTAGTAGTTTCGGCTGTGCGTTGATTGATCAGTCAGTCAGTTTCTCCTTTTATATATATATATAGACTAACTTTTCCCGCGCCTTCGTCTGCGTGAAGGTCGGAAAGTAGCCCACGAGAACTTACTACTGGATTAAAAATATAATATTCTGATTACGGCCCACTCCTGGTCCGAGGTCTGTGTCCCAACTGAAGTGGGAACATCAGGTCATTATGTTATGTACTAACCTAGGTTATGGTGTAACCGCGTGTCAATTTTATGGGCATCCGTTCAGCCGTTAAGGCGTAAAAAAGTTACTGACAGACATACCTCTGAGTTTGTTTCGGCCTGTCTTCTCAGAGTAGTCAGATAGGAAACGCCGACCTCATCTAGTTTAAAAAATATGATTGATGTGTAAAAGTGTTAGTACTAACCTGCTTACAGAAATAAAATTATTTATCATACCGACAGATAACCAGACAGAGTTGCTTTCGCATTTATTTTCCAACGTCGAAAATGTCAAAATTCCATAATTTGTCCACTTCCAGCGCGGCGACGGCGCGCAAGAAGAAGAAGCCGACGTCGTTCGTGCCGCCGCCCGCCGCCCCCGCCGCCGCCTTCTGGCGCAGGCCGCTACCTGCTGCACACAACCATCATGTGAGGAGTTTTCTTTTTTTGGGTTCTGGCTTCGCACGGTTTGTGCATTTAGCCAGTGTCAAGTAATTTTACTTTTCAATCAAGTAAATGGCCCGATATCAGGCACGAAGTTACAAAAAACTCATAGTTAGTCAAGTCAAAGTTATTGTAAAGCGGTAGTAGCTTTAAAACGACCTATTAGGAGTTATGGGGGGAACACGAAAAATCCACGTTAGTCACTTATTTTCACCTTCACTACACTTGTGCACTCACACGTAACTAAATTGAATAATTCACTACCAAAATTATATAATTTAATTCGCTATTTCACGAAATTTCATGAAAATTAAAATTCGTGCAGCATTTTCCAACGCGATCCCGCCAAAAAACCCCCATGTTAGAAGTTTTATTGTTATTACAATAACTAAGAGCACTGCTGGTCCAGTGGTAACGACCACGACTTTGTAGGACCTAGGATCAAACCCTGAGACAGGCGCTTTACTTTGTGTAAATTATTTCATCACCACTGCTGTCATAACGGTGAAGGAAAACATTGTGTCGAAACCGGCATGTCCTTGAACCAAAAATTCGAGGACGTGTGACCTCTACCAACCCGCTGTGGGTCCGCAATTTTGTAAAAGTGCAAAATTATCAATTTATGTTCACACAACAAAAAACACAGCGATAAATTAATAATATTGTAATTATTTGGTGCAGTCAACCGCATCAGTGGTAAGATTTGAACCACGAAAACTGCCCATACTGCTACGAAGAAAGATATGACTCTCTCTACCTCACCCTGAATCTCTCTAGATTCAGTGTGAGGCATAAAGAGTCAAATCTTTACCGTGACCATCCGTGACGCGTCCGAAACCAAGGTTTGATCACACAGTGAACATGCCCCTTATATTTTCTCGTCCAATTTATCTGATGGAAGTGTCTCTTCAAAAAATCTCAACTATCTTGACAATATTCTTTCAGGGCGGCTCATCAGAAAACGAGGGCTCAAGCGTCGGCTCCCGCGTCAACATCCAGCAGAAACTACAGGAGAAGAAACAAAAGCAACTCGCGGAGTTACGGGTTATAGAGGAAGAGATCAAGCAAGGGAAACTGGCCAAGACCACTCCTGTGGCGGCTGAGGAAATATACAGCAGTTTGCAACGACAACCCATCCCGCGCGCCAAGACGCATGCGGAGCCACCAGCCTGGCCCAGCATCGAAATGGCACACTCCTACCAAAATTACCCCATTTGCAACATATACCCAACGTACACCGAAATAAAACCAGACTTCAACATCAATATAACTTTTCAGAACAACGATTCGAACAACACCACAGATTTAAATGATCCGTTAAAAATCCGAAGACTCCCGAACAGATACGATAACACCCGAACGTTTTACGAGAACCCGGCTAACATGAGGAACGATGTCACACGAACTCCTTTACGATCACCGAATTATTTAGAAAACAGAAATTATGAAACAAACTGTGGCAGTCCTAGGAATGTACTGAATAATAGTCCTAGGAATTACATGCCAGATGTCAGTAGTAATTATGAAACTGGTTTAGATAAGCCTAGAATAGCTCAGAATTCTATATATTCAGAAGATCATAGACAAATGGGAGAGTATTCGGGGTACTGTGAAGGAAGTCAGTACCCGAAATACGAAAGTAAAGATGAGTATGTGTCTGCGTTACACAATGTACACAACGCTTTAAACGTTCAGAGCATAGAGAATATTAGGAATAACTACAACGAAGTGGGTTGTGGATACAACCAGAACTGTGAGAGGTTTCAATACCCGATGGGGAAGAAGGCGGAGAATATGAGGAAGATGCAGCGCTGTAGGACACCTGAGATACTGCTAGCGCCGCATTATCTAGAAGGGTGCAATAGACAAGTGTGTTGCCATTGGGGAGCGCCATATACGTGAGTTTCATTTACGTTCATTCTTCTATCAATATAAACTGTCCGAATATTCAAAGCCGTGTTATACAACTGTCAAAGAATGACAGTTGTTGTCATTCTTTGACAGTTGTATAACACGGCAAATTGACATAAGGTGTCAATTTCCTTAATAATTAACTTCCCTGGCTGTACATATTTTTCTTTGAGCAGACATTCCGTTTACATTAATTACGAAATATCAACATTTACAGTGTCAAAGTTTAATTTCGACTTTATTTCAAAGTAAGTAATGTTGATATTTGTTTGGTAGTGACACTATTTATTTCTGCAGAAGACCTCTTTAGTCCTTACAGTTATTTTACCTTAGATTTTTCATCACTGACAAATCAGTTAACAGTGATCTTTATTCTGGTAACCATAAGGTTGATATTGGATTGCTGCTGTCAAAATGACTGTCCGATATTTTTCAAATAACAGTGATTGATAAAGCCACTTTTGTCTAGCAACAGAAAGAAGGAGGAAGGTGGCGCTAGCAGTGGCGAAGAGTCCTGTCCCGACGGACCTGCGCGGGAGACTCCTAGACCACCCAGCGATATTGATAGCCAGGTAAATGATAGCATACAAATCAGTTTCAATCAAATAGACGACAGTTATTCTTCCAACAGCTGTTTGCTGTTGATGGCAAGGCACTTCAGGTTATCCAATTGTGTAATTTTTGATACGATAGCCCGTTGAATGGTTGTTCTGTTTCTTTTCGTGTCGGTAGTACTCGTACACTTCTATGTACGATCCGTTAAAAATCCGAAGACTCCCGAACAGATACGATAACACCCGAACGTTTTACGAGAACCCGGCTAACATGAGGAACGATGTCACACGAACTCCTTTACGATCACCGAATTATTTAGAAAACAGAAATTATGAAACAAACTGTGGCAGTCCTAGGAATGTTATGGGTTTGGTTTCCGCAATTAGTCCTTCAAGTAGACCATTGTGCATGAGCCATAATGCCCTTTGGTTGTTATTCCAGCCAGCCCACCTCACTCCAGAAGTTGGCTATAACTCCTGGTCTGTTGAGGATATCCGTGTAACATTTGGGTACCCAGAGGGTTTCTGTTCTAATCTGGGCTACGCCTGTGCATTCAAAAAAGCACATGCGCAACGGTTTCCTCAGCCTCCATGCAAGCCCTGCACAAGGGGCTGTCCGTTATGCCTATTGTGTAGAAGTGTTTGTTTAGCGGGCAGTATCCCGTGATGGTACCAATCACCAGACGCAGATCTTTTATGTCCAGGCGTACACTTTTTTTAAATATAGTTTGAACCCAGTTAAGTGGCCACGTTTATTGCGGCATCAGTGGTATTATTCAGATTATCCAAGGTGCAGGTGGGCAGTGGTGGTAGGCACTTAGACCACTCCAGCAAGTGAGGCATGGTCTGATCCTGGGTGTTGGATGAGTCAGTAACTTTGTCTGCAGTGGCCTACTTGGCTAAGCAATCAACTGAGTGAGCGGTTTCCATATAAGCCACCAGATCACGCCCGGGAGGCAAATTTTCCTGGGTTTTAACGAAGATGCTTCTCTTCCCACAGTTTGCTTCTCACAAAGGGTGGTTGTAAATACGAATAGTTGTTAATAACTATGCTGAATAGTGTATGTTTACACTGTTATCAGATAGTTTTGGAATAGACTATAGATGCGTATCACTCCAGAGAATACAAGCGTCTTGTTATGTTGTTATATTTTTAATAACTACTTTCCCTCTTGTTTATTTCCGTCGCTTATCTTTGCCTAACTTGAAGCAACGTTTGCAAATAAGGGGTTTATGTTAATGTGCAGATATCGCTGCCTCGCTCATACACGCTGCCCCGCGAGTTCCGCTACTGGCGCAGACGGCCGCGGCTACGAGACGCGCATGTGCCTAGCAATAATAGCAGTGACGGTAAGGAACTAATTACTCTGTCTCTCTCTTACTCTTTTACATTCCACGACATAGATCACAACGTGTCTCGATTCATTCGCGAAAGTATTGTTAAGAGCTTTCATGCCGCGCGGGCTGGCAACGTTGTATTTCTTGTGGTTTTTCGTGATCACTTAAATAAATATTGCACACGCGCATCAAGAACCGGGGACAGCTAGCAAAGAGTGAGCGCGTCTCTATAACCGCCATTTTATTGTGCTCAGCTTTTCTCATATTTTATAAAATAAATTTGTATAGTTGTAAAGTTCGTCCGTTTCAATCATCTCCCGGCAAATATAAAACCTGGTTTTTTTTGCCAGGGTGTCGTTGGTAAGTATTTATAATTATTTTTAACATTTACTTTTAAATAAAAACATTAATCGTAAAAAATAATTGACAATAAATCGATATAAGTAAATAAGTAAATACCAAAATAACAAAAGAAATGCTTCCTAACTTATAAATAACAACGATCTAGTGCTTGGCTGAAAAAAATACTACTTTTATTAATACTTAGTAAGATAATCACGAAAAGTTACTTAAATAATTTGCGACGTGGCCGGCCAACGTAAACTGGCATTACTGTATTAAGAACGTTCATCCTGCGTGGGCTGACAACGTCGCAAAAAACCGCTCAGAATTGAGGGTTGAAAAACCAAGATAGCGCTCTTCATCAGATACTTTTGAAACAGACCAAGTATCTAACCACAGAATGGAGAACTTCACGAAACCATATCCCAACAACCAAAATCTTTCACTCCATTTACTGTTAACAAAAACTGTAAACCAAATTGAAAAGTCACGGTTGTATTATACAGGAAAAGTTTTATCGAGTGCGCAAATTTTAACCATGAATTCAGAATATCATTCTAGCGCAGAAATTTTTCGCCGGTTATACAAATAAAAAAAACAGCTGTTCCATACATTTTGACCGCGTAGGTATTGCACTTTTCTATGAAACAGCTGTTTTTTTTTCTTCTATAATTGTCGAAAAATTTCTGTGCCAGGGGAAATTCTCTACAATGATATGCTGAATTTATGGTTAAAATTTGCGCACTGGATAAAAACTTATCCTGTATAAACTGTAGCCGCGAAATCTCCGACGTCTGCGTACCTAGTTTAGCCGCACACAGGTAGCTGAAGGAACACGGGTGGTTTTTAATCAGTAAAAGTGTGACACGCCGTCCTGCTCCACCCAGAGCGGGAGAAGTAATTTCCTGATTTCCCACCCTCAAAAAAAAAACCCCAGGCGCCAGACTTGCACCCTTGGTATGGTTGGAAGTAGGGGCCGAAAATCAACGACGCGACGTGTCATAATAACACACAGACATGCAGGTGCGATTCGAGGGGTCATGCCCCTCCCCCCTCCCCAAGCCGTAAACGTTTTTGTGCAATAAAGTCTCATCTCTTTTTCTTTTCCTATTATATGTAGTCTTTGTCTGTGACAAAGTCTTTGGCTGCAACCGCGCCTGTTTAGGAGCCCGACTATAATTTTAAACTTGGTAGTACAACCATTGATATTATATCAATGAGTACAACTCACTGTTTCCATATGCTATGTACTGTATTTTTGTTTTTATGTACATAAAATGTTACTTATATAACTCCCAGGAGACGTGGACAGTGCAGACGACAACGACAGTTCGCACCGCTCCAACTGCTCGGCCGCGTGCCAACTGCAGAGCACGTGCGAGTACTACCGCGCAGACCTGTACTCGTGCGCAGACCGGCGCCCGCGCCGCCTGCACGCCCTGCGCAAGCAGCCCGCCAAGCCCGAGACCAAGCTGTAGCACCCAGGGTAACACACTAACAGTAGAAATGGCTTTCAATTTGACAGTCCATTTTATTTTTGGGAATGACATCCCGCTGATCTTCCTGAAGCTTCTCGGCTGCTTAACCGGACTTGCCTGTAGCTGCCCCAATAAACTAAGGCCTCCAAAACTTAAAACTTGAGCGACTACACGCTAAGGGCACCCCCTGTGGGGTACGGATCTCGGTTTAGGGCGACGCTGGAAGAGGGCAGCAAGGGACGGGCTGGATTTATGAGCGCTGTCACAGGTCCACTAGCGCCACTCCTTCAAAAAAATATTATCTCTTGACTAAAAAGGAATTATGAAAAACGACTCAATCAGCTGACTCAACATTTTCCGACTGCATTTTGCATAAGCTATCTCAAAAACACATCTTTAGATTTTTTTTCTTATAAAGAGTAAAAATATACCCTATTTAATTCGAAAACATTTATCAGTTTATTAGTATCTACTTAAACTTCCGACCCTGGTTACTATCTCTTTTGATGACTGTACGCTGTTGACCAGACAAATTGTTCAATACATAAGATAAAATATTCTTCAAAATAATTCAGATTCAGATTGATAGTGTGTGACGTCATTAAGGTCCAGGTTACCACAAGCATACGTTATAAAAAGACTACTGAATAATGACACTTTAGGACAATATCTTGTCTTCTGGCAGAGGACAAGCTTCGGCAGCTAATATGATCATCTAGCTAAGTAGCCTACCAAGTAGCAGACTGTTGCAAGTTAAAACAGGCCGAGTATGTTTGACCATAGGACCTAATGTGAGTTTCTTTTAGTTTACGAACCATCTCGACCGCGTTAGGCGCTCCGATTGGCCCCGAACGCGGTCGATGCGTTAAGTCGAAATTGTTAAAAGAAACACACTCGGACCTGCGATGAACTCGGCATCTGAGCCTCAATTCTGTATGGTTATAATGATTCCCAGCGAAATCTTACTACGTTCAAACTACGTCAATATTGTGTTTTGTAGAAACCAATGTAATCATCATCTGCCTAGCCTTTTCCCAACTCTGTTGGGGTCGGCTTCCAGTCTAACCGGGTGCAGCTGAATACCAGTATTTTACATGGTGCGACTGCCTATCTGACGTCCACAACCCAGTTACTGGGTAAGACCAGACGATACCCCTTGGTAAGACTGGTTGTCAGACTTTCGGGCTTCTGACGACTCGTAACGACTGTCAAAGATCCACAAATGACAGCCGGGACCAACGGCTTAACGTGCTTTCAGAGGCACGGAGGGGTCTTGGTATGTTAAGATGGTCACTCATCCACGGACCAACCGCGGCAAGCGTAGCTTAACCTGGTCGATCGACCCTTGCAGCTATTGTTATTTAGCCACAAGCCCCTCCAATGTAATCGAATTTCTAAGACAATTTGTCGATATTTATTAGCAGATGTCGTGTGTGATCTAAAGAATTGACGTGGTTTCGAAGTAAGGAATCGTTAAGTGGTCATACTGAATTAGGGCCCTGAGTCAACGTTCGCACAGACGTGTGAATATCGTGGCGGGATATTATCG
Source organism: Polymixis flavicincta (assembly GCA_949987655.1). Taxonomy (NCBI): domain Eukaryota; kingdom Metazoa; phylum Arthropoda; class Insecta; order Lepidoptera; family Noctuidae; genus Polymixis; species Polymixis flavicincta. The sequence continues at coordinate 13,003,541 of OX465188.1, read as the reverse complement.
CGTACTGAATTTTTAACTATCTCTTTGAACCCAGCATTGAGAATCCAAAAGCGTCGAAAAAACACAATTCCAATTCTCGGCGCTTAGCATTTCGTTGAAGATACAATGCGCGAAAGAATCCCGCGTTGCGATATTACCGTTGACTTAACTAGTTAATTGATATATGAGCAGCAGTTATCAAATTTTAAAATCATCAATTATAATTTTATTTACTAAAGAAATGGAACTGATGAAAAAGTAATAAGCCTAAAACAATAGGAAAGAAATAGGTATTTAGTAGTTTACTAACAATAATTTAATATTTTGTATATTCAAATAGTCAAATATTGTACATAGTAACTTTTGTAATAATCCGTCCGTTATGGATCTCGATTTTAGTTCATAATATAAAATTCTCATGTAAGCTCACGTACGGACGTAATAAAATTGCGACGGGATTTTTTCGCGCACTGGAATTTAAACTGTCGGTGTTGAATCGAGCGTTGAGAATTCAACAGAGTGCACCGCGAGTGAGTCTCGGCACGTCGAAAAAACACGTGGCAGAAACTTGATAGTGCAGCCCCTCTCTCCAGCAATTGAGATAAATTAATTCGGTGTGCTGTGTGGCATCTTTTTCTTGCAAGTCGACGGTGAGCCACCCAGCACCCTAATTGCGTAACTCACGATTCATCATAATCTGTATCGTTTTGAAACGGATTGTTAAACCATTGCTTCATATGTTCGAAAAATGTGTCTGTTCGACAACATAAATAACGCAATGGATATTGTTTAACTGTGAAGACGAAACCAATTATGATCAATCGTGAGTTACGCAATTAGGGTGCTGGCTTCCGTATGCATTTTTTTTATTTTTAATCATACTTTATTATGATTTTGGTGCCCCGAAACTGCCCACTAGATCCGGGGCTGCTCTCGGCGCTAAGAAGTACCTACGCGAAAAAGTCCCGCCGTGATTTTATTACGTTTATAGGAACGTAGGCTGATTGAAAACGTTGTACCTATAGGGCTTATTACACTTGGCTGAATTTAGTCATCTAACTAGTCGTCTAAATTCAGAAGCAACGTTAAAAGCTATGGAAGCTAGCTTGCTAATTGCGATTACACTTGACTAAATTCAGTAACGACTGAATTTAGATGACTAAATTCAGCCAAGTGTAATAAGCGCTTCAGTTAAGTTTAATTAAAATGTAACACACCTTGTATTATTGTATAAAAGTGTATATTAAACTAATAGACTGCAAGAGGGAAGAGTGGAAATAAAAAAATATCAATCGTCCTATGTTTTATTTATTTGGAATAATTTCGCTTAAATATATTCGTTTACTGCGGATCACAAAATCCGTATATCTACTATTTGTACAGACGCCAGCACATCAAGTTACCCCAATCTGTCAAATTTCTTTGATAGATTTTCAACTTTATTTAAAAAAAATATCGGTTGTCTGTAAAGTCGGTTTACTGACGATAGTTGAACGTGACAACGTCATAAGATAATACTATTGTTTATTATTGTATAGCAGCTGTCCACGCAGACGCATCGCTTACTCAAGTAGGAGAGAGACTGATGTCGAACGCTGCTGAACGCGGAGGCCGATTGTGCCTCTTTCTCACTCGTTTCGCGCTCTCGCTTGCACTTCAAGCCTTAAATGGAACGCCTCAGAGCGAGGTAACGCCGCATGAGTCATGTTTTTTCGTGCGTGCAGCCGGCTCCATCGAATTATAAGACGTTGTCACGTCAAAAACATAAGGTTCATGTTCAATTGGGAAAATTTGACAGTTTGGGATAGCTTGATGTGCTATCGTCTTTAACAACAACTTCAACAATTTAAATGCTCACCAAAATAATTTTTAGACCCGTTTTAACTTAGTTAACTTTACTAAGTACCAAGTGAAATATGTTAACTGAAAATAAAATAAACCCACTCTATACCGAGGTGCCTAAAGAACAACGTTTTAAGTTCCAAAATAATTATACACTCATCAGAATTGTACGTGTTGTATTTATATTCTTTTTGCCTACCAAAATGGATAAATGCTCACCAAATCTTGTTTGCCTGAAATAAATGACAGTTCTAACTAGCTTTAGTGTACCTAATCAAATTATCCAACCTGAATCAATATGTTGTACTACAAAATTTAGTGAGAAACGAATCGGTGCAAAACCGACTTCAAGACTTCACGCAGTCTTGTCTGCCCTACCCCTAAAGTGTAATTTAAACCCGCGTAGGCGCCGAAGGGTGGGCCGGCCCGCGACCTGAGGAGCAGGTGGTTTGAACTTTGAAGGCACGTCGCCACGGCTGAGGCTGCAGCAAGCAGAAGCTGCGGTGGTGAGCGTTAAAACCATCTGCGACGATAAGCTCGCCGACGAAGCCGTGACAGAAACAATGCTTTTTGCATGTTGCATGCCTGCTTGCACGTTACGTGCTTGCATGTTGTGTGCTTGTTTGCACGCTCCATGCTTGCTTGCATGCTGCATGTCTGCTTGCATGCTGCATGTTTGAAGCAAGAATAAAACAATAAACAATTACCATGTGTTTGGGATAGGTACGCAATATTATATTTGATCCTTATTCAAAAACATTATATGATCGACCGTTAGCTTTTTGCCTCAGTAAAACTGACTAAATTGAAAGTCGTGAAATAAAATATTGGTAAGATCTATTTAAGTAGCGATAATATAAAATATTTGTTATGAAATTAACTCTAAAGGCGTTTATAAATCTTTGTGGCATAGAATAAAAAGGAAAATAGGTTCATTTCTACAATACTTTATGAAACAATTTGGTGAGCATTTATCCATTCTGGCAGGTATTTAAATTTTTTTGGTAGTAAAAGACTTGCTTTTCTGGTAGGCGTTTAAACACAAGCCCTTAAAAAATAGCCCTAATTATTATCTAAAAGTTAGCAGTGGAACAATTTAATCTTAACATACATAGCCATCACGCCTAGTTTCCCCGAAGGGTGGAGCAGAGGAGTACCCATAGTACACCCACCTTTTGCCAGTTACATTTAAGTCCCATGTAATAGGTGACGAGCTATTGCCATCAAGCAGGCTCAAATCCAGACTCCGGGCTGCGCGTTTCCGTTTCAATGCCGCGGCCACAGCGATATTAAAAAAAAACTATCAAGATTTTGTAAAAAAATTGTAAAAGTTGATTCCCAAAACCATAAAGTCAAAGTTATGGTTAAAAAGTTTAAGGATTTTAACGTGGCCGCGTCATTGAAACGCGGAGAACCGCGCGGCTATAATATTATGCTCTGTGCACGCGGCCACGGAGATCTTTCACATTTTAGGAGCTGTATGACTATAACCCCATGGCCGCGCCATAGAAACGGTGAAAAAAAAGATATCGCCGACATCTCGCTCAAAAAGCATCGCAGACGTCTGAATTTTTGTGTCCGTTTCGACCGCGCGGCCACGGCGAAATTTAAAAAAAAAAACCACGCCAAGATTTTGTAAAAATTTGTAGAAGTTGATTCCCAAAACCATAAATTTGTCAAAGTTATGGTTAAAAAGTAAGCGTTGCAGAGATCTGAAATTCAGGTAAATAACAGATTGAATTTGTAAAAAATTTGTAGAAATATAGAAAAAAATCCTAGGTTTATATTTTGGGAACTATAAGACTAAAACTCCATGGCCGCGCCATCGAAACGATGAAAAATACGTTGTCGCCGATATCTCGCTGAAAAAGCATCGCAGGGGTCTGAACTTTTAAAAATACACAAAAAAATTCCTAGGTTTATATTTCAGGAGCTTGTAGTACCGGCACAAAATACAGAGGGTACAGAAGGCAATCTACATACAAAGTGCGCTCGAGCAACGCACACATAGACACCGCTCACGGACACGATATCTCGGACCGGTTGGGACCAGTGCGAGCGCGAGTGCCATCCCCTGAGACACACGCGTCTGTGAAATGTAGCAACAAAAAAAGTTACTATAGCTGTTCAGTGGACGGGTGTTTAAATTCAACATTAAACTGTGAATTGTCTTTTTAAGCTACCGGTTGTTGAGTTGACCAGAGAGGTGAATACCTAGGTATTTTCTCGTGTTTCGATGGTTCGTTTTAACGTAACACAGAATACCTAGTTAGTTGTGGGTAAACGAAAATGACTTTGTGGCCTTATAATATTTTTACAATTTATATTAGGTATTTATTGTAGTACTTATAAGCTAAAAAATATACTCATCTTCCTCATTATAAATAGTTAAGATAAAACTGCTCGGCGAGCCGGCCGGGCCACACGCGTAGCCACCCGCCGCCGATCATAACTATTAGAGTTGAGATTAATTGTTATCATGGCAAAGACCTAAATACGAGTGCCACTACCACGATAGTTTTTTGTGCATAAGCCAAAGTTGACAACCCTAGCGCGACCGCCGAGCGCAGGTATGAAAATCGAAGTACATACATGTGATTGCCTTCTGTACTCTCTTTATTTTGTGGTACCGGTGTCATTGCTTCAAATTTTACGTACTTTCGGTACATCGCTCTCACGCATATAGCATTACCATTTGCAGTCATATACCCGCTATTCTGATGCACACAAATTGGCGTAGGATCGTTAGGATGCTCGACGCGCTTACGCATCATCAGATAAGTGTAAGGTTGTACCTATCTTCTTGTCAGTTCTACGCGACGCATCTTACGTCAGATGTGCGACCACCCATAATATTCTTAGACGGGTTCATAGGTTAAATGGTCTAAGGGTGGTGGTATTGTATTGTTGTGTGATTGTGTATGTATCGGACCGAATAGACTGCGGCAGGGGAAAGTAGAAATAAAACAATCCATGTCAAACTTTTATTTACTTTATTATCTATTATCCAATTGTAAAAGGGGGAACCAGTCACTCGCTATCACTCCATGTCACTACTTCGCTACAGATCTCAGCCATTTACACATTTATAAAGAAACATCAACCGAAATAAGGTTAAAAATTCACAAATACACATTTAATGTTGATTATCCTAACTTATAAGTAAGGGGCTCGAGCGCGCGGGGAGATGGCGATCAACAGAAGGGAACTGAACTTGCTGAACATAGGACATCGCACCACCCTGAGCAATTAAATGCTGTTTAAAGTCTAGGGTTGCTCACCACCAATGCGGTTTACCAATAGAGATTATCGAATATAGACAAAAACAAGTCACCTCTATGAGTAAACGCATTGCGCCGCATCGCCGCTCGGCCGAACCCACACCTACGTTAGCTTCACCCACAGGACTTAGCGACATCGGCCACAAGTTACATTCAAACAATACCAAATGCTATAGCAGCACCTAAACTTATAAGAAGCGGTTGATCCTTCGACAAAAAACTTTATCTTCTATACTATTTCTGTGTAACGAGAGAAATGCCTGTCTACATGTAAGCTAAGCTCGGATTGACACAAGAAACATTGATATGATTTTAAAAAACGTCAATGATTAATATATTTGTTACGCGTTACGATTATTGCGTTACGGGGTTTAGATCGGGTTGGGAGTGTTGCGTGTGGGGACACAACAGCGGGGCGTGTGTCGTCATATCTCGCCAAACAACTGCACCTGGCCACGTACATGAACACATTTATGTACTGAACGTTACGCTAACTTATCGGAACAAATTAATATACAACGCGGGACGCGCGTGCACACACGCACACAGTGAGACCACGCACTTACATGGAGTTATTTCAGTACACCTAGTTTCTTTAATTAATATATGAGAATCATAGTAACAATGCGACTATTATAACTCCACGTATTATAATAACATGTCAAACATTTCACACGCATCATCCCCAAAATCCTGTGTAATATTTACACTTCTTAAAGTACACTTAACCGACCCTAAAACGAAGTTTTATTTTGCGATAGTGCCAATCTGCGAGAAAACTTTTACCAACTACGTCCGCGTTAAAAAAAATAAACTGACTTCCCCGAAACACAAATAATTAACGATTAAAAAAAATTAGGAAACATAATATAATGTTTTTATTATTTACCTCTCATTTTAGCGTACCTAATTTATTTGCGACAATAATGTACCAATACATCACTAAATTCAAGTTAATTAACGCCAAAGGCAATGTCGTCCCCGATCCCATTAAAAAAATAATTTTGGATTTTCCAACACTAGTATTTAATCCTTATTATAATATGCGGATTATTACAAGTGATATCACTATAGTGAATTAATTTTGGATTTCGTATAGTAAATCAATCAACACACGGTGCCAATATGTTCCTGAACTTTGTACATCGTTATAAAAGGGATGAACGTTACTTCTCAGCGTAACCGAACACGGCTCGAGCGTTAGGAATACACTTACATACATGTACTTTAAAAGCTAGAACTTTAAAAAAAATCTGTGCTTATATAACTCTCCGTTCGCTTTATAATCGAACCATACATAAAGCTGTTGTCCGACTGTCAGCTGCAATGCTTCAAAGCGAAAATAACACAAGTCACGATATGAAAAATAAAACAACATATTAAAATATAAACTTATTAATTTAAATGCTAACGGTCGTGCTACAGCTTCATGCTACATTATACCTTATGTAACAGATTATGAGAAAAAAAATATGCAGTTTTTTATCAAACTATAACTTATAACGTAGAAATAACTCTAGAGAATAATGGAAATACATCAGTTACCAGCTAACACCGAGCCGCATTCTTCATAATAACATAATCAACGAACGTGATCGTAATTACTAATACAGGCACAGTTAAAATAAAACGACTTACAAATCCTAGAGCTGTTTTACTTGGGTTATCCTTATACTAATGGGAATTATTCCTACAACATAAAATTACATAGACCCACGCAGCTTCGCCGGCTAGACAAACAAATGTATCTACTAGGAGTAACATAAGGGTGTCTGCAGGGGTGCGGTGTACAGCCTGGCGAGCCGGGGGCATTAGTCTAAGTATGTTTAAGTGGTGCTTACTCGACTATGTATGTGTTTGCGGCCGAATAGTCACCTGCTCACGATGATATGAGCTGCAAACAAAGTATGCGAGTTAGTAACACTTATCAAATGGGAGCCGATGATACTCTGAAGAGCGTACAGCAAGACCTCGTCACAGTTGTCATGTCCGCCTAGCACTCACAATTTAGTAATCACACAGTCAAGTTTTACGTTCAGGTGACCCTTACCAAGTCGTTTTCAAATCAATGCGGATGCCTTTATTTGAGGTTCACATGAAAAAGTTTAAATGGAAATGACAATAGAAAAAATAACAACGGCAAATAAAACACACAGGCAATGAACAATGAGGGTTTTTTGACGTTCACTAGCCGGCAGGCCTCAAGTGTCAAAGCGCCTACGGACTGAATTCATTCGTTCACCACGAATGAATGAAACGAATGCCATCAAATATTTTAAGTTCATTGTCGAACTGGAAGACCTCTTGTCAAAGTGGCGCCAACTGGTGGCTTGAATATTCATAAAAACCCTCATTCAAATGGGTTTGACGTTTTACAAATGAATTAAAAAAGTCCACGTACGCATGGAGGTAAGCGCTATGGGCAGGATTTTTTCGCACACTGGATCTTCAACGTAATGCTTAGCGCCGAGAGTTCAGTCGAACAGTGTTTTTCGAACGCGCTGGGAAGCACTCTGTTGAATTTTCGACGCGCTAGGATTCACTCTGTTGAATTTTCAACGCTCGGTTCTACGCCGACAGTTAAAGCACCAATTTAACATCCGTGCGAACGTGTTCTTAGACGTAGTACGACATAATTATAATGAAAATCAGTGCTAGTTAGTAGTTGACTTCCAGGCAAAAACCTTAATAAAACACTTTTACGTTATAAAACTTATAAGTTATAATATAACCCACCAAATGTGACAAACATTACCACCTATGAAAGAGTTTGCTTTGAGTAGAACTAACATATTTACGGTGGATGCGCGAATCCAAATTTTCTTACGTTTTTCACAATTCGCAGAACAGTGTCAGATTGTAAGTTAATTTTAAACATGATTAAAAATGAACTTAGAGGGTTGTACTGGTGGGGTCCGCAAGGGCCGATGCCTGCCAGGGGTGCGGGTTGTTCGAAAGAGATACTGCGGCCCCTGGCACACAGACAACTGAAGGAACTCGGGTGGGTTTTAGTCAGTAAAAGTCTGACACGCCCTCCTGCTCCACCCAGAGCGGGAGAAGTCATTTGATGATTTCCCACTTAAAAAAGGGGTTGTATTGATCATTTTCATTATATAAAGCCATATTTTTGTTACGGTCGCGAATCACATTTGGTTCAACATACAGCCTGACACTGATCTACAAAGAGCTAAGACGTAAAAAATATATTCGCAGGATATTTTGGCGTTACCCCCGTGACCATACATTCAAACATAAAAAAACAACATGCAAAAATAAACATAAGCAAAAAAAATGTCTACCTTGTAAAGTAAAGCGGGTGTTTATCCGTTGCACTTCATTTCATATTATTTTTTTATTATTCATAATATATTATTATTGTAATAATATATAGCTATGTCCTTTTATAATCTATAGTATTCTACGTAGACATCTACACTCCGCTCTTAACTCCTATCATCTTAAATACACTGGAACAAAGAAAAATAATAAAATAAATTAAAAATAATGCTAATGTCATGCATACGCAAAAAAGAGCTCATGAAAAGATCATGCAGTGGCAGTGAAATATAAGTATAAAGTATACAAAAATGAAATCCCTGTAAAACAAAAAGAATAAAATAGATTGACGCAACTCTTTCAAAGAAAGGATCGACCGCGGCATGCAGTAACCACGTTGCCGCGTGATAATCTAGAAGATTTCAGAACACAAAAGAATATCTATGAAGATTTCCATAGTAAAAAAGATACGTGTACTGACGTGTAGTGCTCTTAAAACCCCTGAAAACAAGTCCTGAAATCAACATAGCTTCCCCAGAGCTTGATTTCACGAACGCACATACACAAAGGATTTTACACCACATTTCTAACAAAGCAAAGTTCAAAATTGAAGGTTCTTGGGAGAACAATGAAAGTCTAGGGATTTTGATCATTACGATGTTAGCAATATGGCGGTAAGTGGCTTCGACATCCGTGAAACCGTGCACCGTTGAACGCGGGCTTTACAAAGTTGACATTAAGCTGGTACTAACAGACTTGACTGTGGCCTTGATGAAGTCCTTCTTGTGCGCGAGGTCGAAGTCTGGGTAGTGGCTGTACACCTGCTTGCACACCGTCTTCATCGTAATCTGCTCCAAGTTGGCTCCCTCCAGAATCTGCTTCACGTACTTCTTGATCTCATCATCCTAAGACAGAGGGAGATGTGAATTAGGGTATATTTTTATACTTGGTTTTCTTGTAAGGGTGTTAGTAAATAGCGAAAATAACTTGAGCATATATGGTTGTGGGACACACCATTGGCTTATGAAGCCTGAGAAAATAAAGGTTATTTTTAATGCTTACTGTGGGCGGCCGCTTGGCCTTCTTGTCTGCGGGCGTGTCGGACTCATCACCGCTCTCTTCGTCCTCGTCACTGGCCTCGTCCTCATCCTCCTCCTCACTGCCCTCGCCGGATTCCTCGTCTGATGACGCCTTCTTGCCCCCCTTCTTGGCAGGTCGGCCCGCGGCCTTGCCGGCCGGTGCCTTCTTCTTAGCTGTGGGAATGAATGTAGAATTAGGGGATTATGTGGGAATTAATGTAGAATTAGGGAAATCGCAAATTGTTGATGAGAATATAAGATAACATTTAATATCTTATCAATGACGTTTGAGAACACAGAGTCGTCGGTCAAAAATCGGTCACCGAGAAAACACAGTCATGATTTTGAATTGATAATGGTACAAAAGAGTTTCTATGAACGACAGAAAAAAAATCGTTGGATGAACCCCACCTAGGCTGATAACTATCAACTTTACTGACAGGCTTTGATGCTTTTGTTACAGTCTGAGTATTCTCGAATCATTAAAATTAAACTATTTACAGGAACTTCTGAATTGTCAAAGGAATTGTAAAGCCAGAAAGATGAAACAAAAATCTCCATGGAAACTCTTTTAAATAATATTGTTTCAAAATTAGTTAATGTTGCATTTATAATTACTTAGAAGTATAGAATCTGTCTGTTAAAAAAGATTTCAAAAATAAAATAAGGTAAGAGATGACCAGTCCCAAACTCCCATCTGACGGCGACAGTTCACGAACATGACGCATGTTTCAGCACCATTCAACAAAATCAAAAATCATTTGTTTCAAGTAGGCCAATTGTAAGGCACTTTAGAGCATCAAAATTTACAAGAAAATTGAATGGATCCATTAGAGAAGAATGGATATCGAAACTCCATATTTACTCTTCTGCCTACGCAGGTCTACCACAACAAGTGTACCATACCAGGTGGCGTGGGTGCTTTCCGCTTGACGGGCGTGGCCTTGGCGGGCGCGCTCTTGGCCACGGCGCCCTTGCGGCCCTTGGCCACCGGCACCGCGGGTCGCCCGCGCTTGGACTTGGGCTCCTGCTACACGACAAAATAAACAGTTTATGTTTTAAGTTAAATGAATTTTAACTATTATCAACTTTAAATCAGCGTATTTTGTGTTGATTTCAGAATGACTAGAAAGGTGTACCTTAGCTACAAAAAAAAAATATTTATATCTATGCTATAACATCGTCACAAATTCATTTGATTTTCTACATTTGTTTTAATGTAAGTACCAAATATGTTGTATGTTTTGTGTATACACATTTATACAATACTATGGAACAAAGGTTGTAGATAATTAAATAAATTTGTTTCGATAGTTGGAACTTCCCTCGACGGCCTTCCGTCTCCATCACCAGACCTACGAATGACAGTCATACCCTGGCTAAGACTAAGATCCTCATCGAGTTCAATGAAGTATGCCCAAACACAGTGGAACTAAAGCATACAATTATAGCCCGTTTCTACTGAATGTATGTATGATCCAGTATGATGATCTACAGCTAGCTATAGATACTAACATAGCGTCATAGAAGTTTGGGAATAAATTACTATTTCTATCATTCGTTCGTAAGTAGGTACTTGCTCAGACGATTACTTACATCAGACTCCTCTCCCTCGCTTCCCGACTCGTTCTCGCTCTCACTCTCTGACTTTTCACTTTCCTCTTCACTGTCAGACTTTGCTCGTCGGCCGCGACTTGGTTTACTTGGCTGCACAAAAAGAATAAAACCATTATTGATTAGATCCTTACTTCGTGTGTGAAATGTGTAATGTAATTCTTAAAAATTAAGTGATTTAATGATACTCATTGTTTAATTGGCTGCTCCAATAAATGACAACTATTATTTATTATTATTTTTCCCGCTTTCCCCAATGCCTAAACAATTAGGTGTTATTAGGTTTTCCATCAAGAATTTCTCAATAGCAGTTTGGAGTCATGTGTCTGGTTGATGGCAGTAGACTCTTATTAACAACTAGCAAAATGTGAGGCAGTTCATTACCTTTAGTATACCCTAAAGGTGCCGTTCTGCCTCACCCTTTGGAGAATTTGCGAGACAGGATGTTATTATTGTTAGTTAGACAGGGAACGCTTCCAAAGCCAAAGCGATCACTAGAGTTAAAAAAAAAATACGTGTGGCACTCGGGGACTGCCGCGGTAAAGCTATTGCATAGCTATTTTTATCAACTTATGCAGTTATAATTTTAGTTGTACAAGGCTAGGCAGATTGATTGGTTTTAATTGACAATTTCGCTTTACATGTTAATTGGAGGTCACGTAGTGACCACCTATATCCACGAAATGGTAATTGTTTTTCAAACGTTTTACTATTCACGAACTAACTAGATACCAAATCTAAAAAATTTATTACTGCTACAACCTACAACGAGCTAACTACTAAGCGAACTAACAAGCTAACTATAAAACGAATAACCCAAACTAAAAAACTGTACTAATACATAAATTGAATATAAACACTAATACGCCGTAAACACTAATACAGTTTCGAAAAAAATGCAATTACTATTCACCAGTTCACCTTTCGTAATTTCTTTCGAAAAGTGTATACTTTAGAACATAAATAAAAATTACAAAAATACGAAATTTATAAAATGTCAACAAACAAATCAGCCAAATTACTTTCAATTGAATATTATCTTTATTGCTATAATGATAAGGTCGTACACACATGGAACATTTTGCGACCAATCCCGTCAAACCAAAGACAATGTTGATCAAAGGTGTCCGTAGACGATCACTGTAGTTTTTTATGGTTGCATATTTTTCCAAAATATTATTTTAAATTATTTTTTTATTTAAAACGTGGCAAATTACTCTCAATAAAATTGATTTCATCTTTGCTGGGTTATCAAACGTATAAACCTGGAATATTTTGCGATGAATTCCGTCAAACCAAAGATAATATAGGTCTTCGGACAAATTGCCATAAAGAAAAATATAATACATTTTAGGTTTATTTATAATGGTCACTGGACAGTAACAGATAAGTAACACGACCAAATATAGGAGTCACTTTTTACAAAATGTTTGTTCTTATCAGACCAACTGTATTTTACGGATTATATATACTAAGTGCTTCTCTTTTTAGCGTAGTTTAACCGCTTTAGTAAGAGTGAGAAGTGAACATATTTCAAAGTAAATAAAAACTGCTAAAACGGTAAGAAAATTTCATAAACTATCCATAAATATACGATGTTGTGTATGAAAATTCAGATAAAGCAGTCAAAATTGCAATTTTAACATGTCATTTCGTTGCTAGGCAACAGGTCGGACTGTTGCATAGCAACGGAGTAAGGTTATTTTCGTTACGGAATTTCTGGATTCGGTCTCGACGCTCAAGGCCCGCGATAGAAGCTATGCAATAGCTTAAAAAAACATACGTTTTAAAATAGTGTTTAATCTCAAATAACGTTTCATTTAACTGTTCTCACAGCATAGTGTCCAAAAAACGCATTTTTTTTTTGGTTAAATAAAAAAATAAAAAAACATCGAGAATCAGTAGCCCTACCACCTGTCTTCGTTTTCGGAAGCGTTTCCCATACACCGTGTATTTAACATGATGCAAGCGAAAATGTAATCTTTTTAAGAAAATTAGGCACAGTTGAAATTAATATGGAAAAGGAGCGCAGAAAATTATTTTTCTAATAATGCATTAGAAAATAAATACATTATGTTTTAAATGAATTATGGTCGAATTTCGACCACTGGGCGACCACTTGTGTAAATAAATGTTAATGCGGTAAATGATGAGCAGCGTAGCGTGCGCGTGTACGTACCCGTCCCTTCTTGCCCTTGGGCTTGCGGCCGCGCTTGCCGCCGGCCTGCTTGCCGGCCGAGCGGCGCCGGCCCGCCGGCCTGCGCTTGCGGCCCGGCCCGGCCGCCGCCTCGCCCGCCTCGGGGTCGAAGTCGGAGTCCGCCTCCTCCGACCCGCTCGGGTTGAACGACCCCTGTGCAACACCAATATGTCAATACCGCTCGGACTAACATAGTAATTGTCTAAGCTTATATCAACAACATACACGTTGGTTTTTGGCTGATAATACTGAGAAAATTAGACAGTTGGTTCGCATCTCCCGATTAATTGTTCCTTTGAGATTTACCACTCAAAACTAGTTTACGTTATATTAGAAAATATGGACTTTAAATAAATAATTCTAATACTTTTAAAAGGCGGACGAGATGAGCACAAGAATGAGGAACACAGCCAAAATGGCTATCATTGGCCAGACAATTAATTATGTTTAAATCCATACTGTGGTGTGTATGCTGTACTTACATCTGAATCTTCTGAGCCATCCTTGGGTGGCTTGGGTCCTTTCACTTTCACTTCTTGGTCAGTTTCATATTCTTCCTCAGAGTAGCCTATGGATGTTTAAAGACATATAAATCAATTAAATCATCGTTTTTTCTTTACTGATATTTTTATACCAAAGGGGTCACCCATTCTGGTTTTTGTATTTTGGGGGCCACCAATTGTGATACCATATTTTGAAAGTGTAGTACGCATTATTTTTTGCTAAGGCGTCAAAATCGACAACAAATTTAGGTTCTGAGATAAACAGTGGTGGTCATATCATTAGAAACACAGAAGAGGGGAAGTTAGGGGAAGTAACCGAATGGATATAACTGTTCTTTAATTTTATTTTATTGCGTGATAAAAAAAATATAAGGAACGTGCGGGCTGTTGGGGCCCGGCAGCTGCACAAGCCCACAGCTGTGCCGTGGCACTGCCATGCTTACCTCTGTTGTGCACCTTGACGGCGGCGGAGCGGCGCGGGCGGCCACCGGGCGTGGCGGGCGGCGCGCTGGGCGGCGCGCGGGCCCTGTTGGGGCCCGACAGCTGCACAAGCCCACAGCTGTGCCGTGGCACTGCCATGCTTACCTCTGTTGTGCACCTTGACGGCGGCGGAGCGGCGCGGGCGGCCACCGGGCGTGGCGGGCGGCGCGCGGGCCCTGTTGGGGCCCGACAGCTGCACAAGCCCACAGCTGTGCCGTGGCACTGCCATGCTTACCTCTGTTGTGCACCTTGACGGCGGCGGAGCGGCGCGGGCGGCCACCGGGCGTGGCGGGCGGCGCGCGGGCCCTGTTGAGGCCCGACAGCTGCACAAGCCCACAGCTGTGCCGTGGCACTGCCATGCTTACCTCTGTTGTGCACCTTGACGGCGGCGGAGCGGCGCGGGCGGCCACCGGGCGTGGCGGGCGGCGCGCGGGCCCTGTTGGGGCCCGACAGCTGCACAAGCCCACAGCTGTGCCGTGGCACTGCCATGCTTACCTCTGTTGTGCACCTTGACGGCGGCGGAGCGGCGCGGGCGGCCACCGGGCGTGGCGGGCGGCGCGCTGGGCGGCGCGCGGGCCCTGTTGGGGCCCGACAGCTGCACAAGCCCACAGCTGTGCCGTGGCACTGCCATGCTTACCTCTGTTGTGCACCTTGACGGCGGCGGAGCGGCGCGGGCGGCCACCGGGCGTGGCGGGCGGCGCGCTGGGCGGCGCGCGGGCCCTGTTGGGGCCCGACAGCTGCACAAGCCCACAGCTGTGCCGTGGCACTGCCATGCTTACCTCTGTTGTGCACCTTGACGGCGGCGGAGCGGCGCGGGCGGCCACCGGGCGTGGCGGGCGGCGCGCTGGGCGGCGCGCGGGCCCTGTTGGGGCCCGACAGCTGCACAAGCCCACAGCTGTGCCGTGGCACTGCCATGCTTACCTCTGTTGTGCACCTTGACGGCGGCGGAGCGGCGCGGGCGGCCACCGGGCGTGGCGGGCGGCGCGCTGGGCGGCGCGCGGGCCCTGTTGGGGCCCGACAGCTGCACAAGCCCACAGCTGTGCCGTGGCACTGCCATGCTTACCTCTGTTGTGCACCTTGACGGCGGCGGAGCGGCGCGGGCGGCCACCGGGCGTGGCGGGCGGCGCGCGGGCCCTGTTGGGGCCCGACAGCTGCACAAGCCCACAGCTGTGCCGTGGCACTGCCATGCTTACCTCTGTTGTGCACCTTGACGGCGGCGGAGCGGCGCGGGCGGCCACCGGGCGTGGCGGGCGGCGCGCGGGCCCTGTTGGGGCCCGACAGCTGCACAAGCCCACAGCTGTGCCGTGGCACTGCCATGCTTACCTCTGTTGTGCACCTTGACGGCGGCGGAGCGGCGCGGGCGGCCACCGGGCGTGGCGGGCGGCGCGCTGGGCGGCGCGCGGGCCCTGTTGGGGCCCGACAGCTGCACAAGCCCACAGCTGTGCCGTGGCACTGCCATGCTTACCTCTGTTGTGCACCTTGACGGCGGCGGAGCGGCGCGGGCGGCCACCGGGCGTGGCGGGCGGCGCGCGGGCCCTGTTGGGGCCCGACAGCTGCACAAGCCCACAGCTGTGCCGTGGCACTGCCATGCTTACCTCTGTTGTGCACCTTGACGGCGGCGGAGCGGCGCGGGCGGCCACCGGGCGTGGCGGGCGGCGCGCGGGCCCTGTTGGGGCCCGACAGCTGCACAAGCCCACAGCTGTGCCGTGGCACTGCCCTGCTTACCTCTGTTGTGCACTTTGACGGCGGCGGAGCGGCGCGGGCGGCCGCCGGGCGTGGCGGGCGGCGCGCGGGCCCTGTTGGGGCCCGACAGCTGCACAAGCCCACAGCTGTGCCGTGGCACTGCCATGCTTACCTCTGTTGTGCACCTTGACGGCGGCGGAGCGGCGCGGGCGGCCACCGGGCGTGGCGGGCGGCGCGCGGGCCCTGTTGGGGCCCGACAGCTGCACAAGCCCACAGCTGTGCCGTGGCACTGCCATGCTTACCTCTGTTGTGCACCTTGACGGCGGCGGAGCGGCGCGGGCGGCCACCGGGCGTGGCGGGCGGCGCGCTGGGCGGCGCGCGGGCCCTGTTGGGGCCCGACAGCTGCACAAGCCCACAGCTGTGCCGTGGCACTGCCATGCTTACCTCTGTTGTGCACCTTGACGGCGGCGGAGCGGCGCGGGCGGCCACCGGGCGTGGCGGGCGGCGCGCGGGCCCTGTTGGGGCCCGACAGCTGCACAAGCCCACAGCTGTGCCGTGGCACTGCCATGCTTACCTCTGTTGTGCACCTTGACGGCGGCGGAGCGGCGCGGGCGGCCACCGGGCGTGGCGGGCGGCGCGCGGGCCCTGTTGGGGCCCGACAGCTGCACAAGCCCACAGCTGTGCCGTGGCACTGCCCTGCTTACCTCTGTTGTGCACTTTGACGGCGGCGGAGCGGCGCGGGCGGCCGCCGGGCGTGGCGGGCGGCGCGCGGGCCCTGTTGGGGCCCGACAGCTGCACAAGCCCACAGCTGTGCCGTGGCACTGCCATGCTTACCTCTGTTGTGCACCTTGACGGCGGCGGAGCGGCGCGGGCGGCCACCGGGCGTGGCGGGCGGCGCGCTGGGCGGCGCGCGGGCCCTGTTGGGGCCCGACAGCTGCACAAGCCCACAGCTGTGCCGTGGCACTGCCATGCTTACCTCTGTTGTGCACCTTGACGGCGGCGGAGCGGCGCGGGCGGCCACCGGGCGTGGCGGGCGGCGCGCGGGCCCTGTTGGGGCCCGACAGCTGCACAAGCCCACAGCTGTGCCGTGGCACTGCCATGCTTACCTCTGTTGTGCACCTTGACGGCGGCGGAGCGGCGCGGGCGGCCACCGGGCGTGGCGGGCGGCGCGCTGGGCGGCGCGCGGGCCCTGTTGGGGCCCGACAGCTGCACAAGCCCACAGCTGTGCCGTGGCACTGCCATGCTTACCTCTGTTGTGCACCTTGACGGCGGCGGAGCGGCGCGGGCGGCCACCGGGCGTGGCGGGCGGCGCGCGGGCCCTGTTGGGGCCCGACAGCTGCACAAGCCCACAGCTGTGCCGTGGCACTGCCATGCTTACCTCTGTTGTGCACCTTGACGGCGGCGGAGCGGCGCGGGCGGCCACCGGGCGTGGCGGGCGGCGCGCTGGGCGGCGCGCGGGCCCTGTTGGGGCCCGACAGCTGCACAAGCCCACAGCTGTGCCGTGGCACTGCCATGCTTACCTCTGTTGTGCACCTTGACGGCGGCGGAGCGGCGCGGGCGGCCACCGGGCGTGGCGGGCGGCGCGCTGGGCGGCGCGCGGGCCCTGTTGGGGCCCGACAGCTGCACAAGCCCACAGCTGTGCCGTGGCACTGCCATGCTTACCTCTGTTGTGCACCTTGACGGCGGCGGAGCGGCGCGGGCGGCCACCGGGCGTGGCGGGCGGCGCGCGGGCCCTGTTGGGGCCCGACAGCTGCACAAGCCCACAGCTGTGCCGTGGCACTGCCATGCTTACCTCTGTTGTGCACCTTGACGGCGGCGGAGCGGCGCGGGCGGCCACCGGGCGTGGCGGGCGGCGCGCTGGGCGGCGCGCGGGCCCTGTTGGGGCCCGACAGCTGCACAAGCCCACAGCTGTGCCGTGGCACTGCCATGCTTACCTCTGTTGTGCACCTTGACGGCGGCGGAGCGGCGCGGGCGGCCGCCGGGCGTGGCGGGCGGCGCACTGGGCGGCGCGCGGGCCCTGTTGGGGCCCGACAGCTGCACAAGCCCACAGCTGTGCCGTGGCACTGCCATGCTTACCTCTGTTGTGCACCTTGACGGCGGCGGAGCGGCGCGGGCGGCCGCCGGGCGTGGCGGGCGGCGCACTGGGCGGCGCGCGGGCCACGCCACGCGCGTGCGGGCTATTGGGGCCCGGCTGCTGCAGGAAACCCACCAGCCGCGCCGACAGCTCCGACGCCGAGCCTGGCCCCGACAAAGGTTCATTCAAAATGAGAAAAAGCTATGAATCAAGCTACAGTGAGAGTGCAAATATTAGCGGCCATCGCGTGAATACGCGCATGTCGTGATCATGTCGCCGACGGACAATCGCGTATTCGCGCGAAGATCGCTTTGAATAGGACATAGGCCAACGCTCCGACGCGTAAAGTATGTGGAATTGCCACGTATATCACACTGACCAAACGTTGGCCCATTTGAGTCCTTCGGCAAATACAGTGTGATAATATAATGGATCTTTCTTTGTCTTACCTTTCTTGTCCAGATCCAGCATCTCGCACATGGTCCGCAGCTGCTTGGGCTCCATCTTGGTGGTCTCCTCCAGCTTGGCTTTGTATTCTGACGAGCCGATGGACCACTCGTAGCCCTTGAACTTCTTGACGTTGCGCTTCACGTTGCGGTCCAGACATAGTTGCTGACAGACAAATAACAACATAAGTATATAATTGTTAAAATCTTGAGAAAACCTGTGTCTAAACCAAAATGTAGAGCAAATTAACAATATTAAACGATTGAAGTTTATCTTTATTTGTTTTCACAAAAGCTTCATAAAAATTAATTGTGTTGGGAGCCTCCTTTTAGGCAAACAATGCCAGTGTTAGGGGACTCCGCTCTTCCATATCTTAGATTTACGTTTAAATATAAGATATTTTACTTTGCTTTGCTTATATAATTTACCATAGCACGGCACGAAACGACACTATTTTGCAGTCATGAAACAATAGGAAAACGTTTTCTTATATTCAGGCTGTTATTTCACGTTACATTAATATATTTTTTCTCTCTGCATACACTATAATTTTAAAAATATCCACGATGTCCTTGAACTTAAAAATGAAGTAAATTAAACTCAACGAGGCAGAGTTTTATTTACTTCATTGTCTAGTGGTCACAAGCGCTACTGAGGAGCATAAGGTCTTGGATTCAATTATCTGGCCGAGCTAAGTGTTTACGGGGTTTTCCATCAGGAGTTTATCAGTAGCAGCCGGGTGTCTGGATTTGTGCCCAGCTGACCGGAATAAATTGGACTTAAACATACCTAAACTACAAACTTTATTTTATGTTTGTGATAAACTTTGTCTTATTTAGCAGGTGTTTCGAGTGCTAACTCACCCCATACAAGTACTGATGTAGCAGCTTCTGGTCCTGTGTCTTGAACCGCGACAGTGATACCTCCACGTTGCTGATGTGACCCAGCGGGATGCCCTTGCCGGCCGGCAGCGGCACGGGCGGCTCTGTTGGCTACAGACAAAATGACCACGTTACATCACACATCCATCGTTTAGAGTGGAAGCTAGCTATGGAAACATTTTACTTTATAATTGGACTTAACAATGTCAAAACAAACCTACCTAAAACCACTGTAATTCAGTTAATGATGTCAATCTCATTACATTACTAATCTGGTATATTATTATAAAAAATTAACTTACTTATGGCCATACATGGCCAACCTTTGAAGGCAGGCTAACCAGATATTTGCGCCTGTTGACAGGGACCATTACAATACATCTCACTCTAAACAAACACTTCCATACAATAGGCATAACGGACAGTCCTCTATGCAGGGCTTGCATGAGGAAACCTTTGCGCATGAGCTCTTTCAATGCACAGGCGTCACCCAGACTAAAACAGAAACCGTCGGGGCACCAGATCTTACGCAGATGTTCGTAACCGACCAGGAGATATAATACACTTCTGGAGGGACGTGCTGTGGCCCACGCACGATTGTCCACCTTATGGACTAAGTGAGGAAACCACACCCTCGTAAAGATAAGATGTACATGAACATTTACAACATGTATTAAAAAAATGTTTTCATTTTGGGACCCAACGCTGTCTAACAAACAAAATTAGCCCAGACAAGCTCAAGATCAAGTGACTTGAAAGGAGTAGTGGCTTTTGTGCTAGTAAAACAACAAGATTGGCTATTACGATGTGTTCAAGAAGTATTCGTCGGTTTTGGTATCTTATTTCCGACATCATTTCCTTGACAATAGTGTGGGTTATGTATCTTCATCTATTTTGCGACTATTATTAATAAATGCTGAAACAAATAACTGTTCTTGTCCCAAATTAATGTGAATTGAAGTATCATAATCGTACCTCTTTCTTAGGCTTGGGTTTGGGCGCCTCCTCCTCTTCCTCTTCTTCCTCCTCCTCCTCTTCTTCCTCTCCCTCCTCATCGTCCTCGCCGTCGTCGTCGTCCTTAGCCTTCTTCACTGGCTTCTTTACTCTGTAATAATTTACACATTACAAACTTCCAATAGTTTTAAGTATGAATGTGGTTCCGAAAACTAATATTGCGGAAATGAGGAGCGCAACAATCGTGTCATTTAAATGTTTCTTTACGGTAAAAATAATGATACACTGAAATTCATTTACTCTAATTAAACTACTAGCTTCCGCCCGCGATTTCGTCGACATGTTATTTCCTGGTCCCTTGACCCACGCCGTCGCGCCGCAATGCCTGCCCGTTAGTTACTTCATTGTCGCTTAACGTTCTTCCTTTTGTTTTTTTTTTTCGGGTTCAAGAGTTTTTGCGTAAAGATAAATTAACCTTTACACTTCCTCAAGAATTGGGCTAAGTATCAAAATCAAAAAGAATTTTGCAAACCCGACTGGTCGTTCCAAAGATTAGCGTGTTGAAACGAACAAGAAAACGCTTCAACTTTATTATTAATACGCAAAGATTTACAAAACAAACACCTATCGCCATTTTCATTTTGCATTAGGATTTCTACCGAATAATGATCAGAATCTTAATTAAAAACGTTGAAAATCTAGTCACAGTCTCATCTCGGCGACAATCAAATTTAATGTCAAAAACTTTTCAAAAATTTATGGAAACTTGAGCAATTTTTGACAGATTGAGACTGAGATCAGACTGTGAACGTCCAAGTTACAAGAATTGCCTCTCTGGCTGAATTTCGTTTTGTCCCGTCCATTGGAAGAGGATAAAACTGAAAAAAAACTATTTTTAAATGTAACCTACTTTTCTTTAGTTGGCTTCTTGGGTTCCTCCTCCTCGCCCTCGTCTCCTTCTTCCTCCTCCTCCTCATCTTCCTCTTCTTCATCCTCCTCATCTTCCTCTTCAGTATCCTAGAAGAAGTTAAAGAAGTTTCGGTAAAGGGAGTGTATAAACATTCAGCCATCTCATACATTTAGGTCGGTATTGCAGTTTTATATGGGACAATTGATAATTTTTTCCTGATTACGACATTGTTCCCATAGAGACGATTGTTGTTTGATGACCTGTAACCACATCCTTAAATTTGGCAGGTCTTTGAAAACGAACCAAAGCCGCTATGAGTGCTATATAATGACTAAAACAGGGACACTTGTGATTAGACATGCGGATCCTAGTAAGTAAATTGAACCACTAGATTTTGTTGCGATTTTGATTCATTTTATTACTGTTTGGCGGAACAAAACAATACTAACAAATCGCGACAGTTTTGGAAAAAAATCTACATCTTTTTTTAATGAGCTATGCTATGTTGTTACCTCTTTCTTAGGTTTCTTTTTAGGAGCAGCCTTCTTAGCACCTTTGTCGTTAGTCTTTACGTCATCCTTTTCATCTTCGTCGAGCGTCTCGCCATTTTCTTCCTAAAACAAAAACTGCATTTAAAATAATCTGCCCGCAAACCGGCTTGCTTCCAGAAGTATCGAGCAGGGCTATGATTTAGCTAGAAGGGAGGGGGGGAGGGGTAACTATGGAGAAGACGACTAAGTCTGAAAGACAAAGACATGTTGCGCCGACGTCAAATAAATTGGGATAACGGCCTACTCTACTCCTACAGGTGCAAAGAGACAAAGGAATGTATAAATAAGAAAAACAAATCCTCTTTGTATTAATCCTATAATTATCACCTCTCGCGACTAATGAAAATCGATGGCATTTATTTCAAAATAAATATTTGTGTGAGGGGCGCGTCCTTGACTTCCGAGGTCGCGTTATTTTAAGCCAGACAGATAGGAGTCACACTCACAATGTGTTTGTTGACTTTCTTTTTGAGTATTGTCAATAACAAAATAGGGGATGATGATTTTTTATTTGATTTTGATCATCTAAAACATATTTGTTTGCAAATAGTGCAAACAATATTATAAAAAATGTTAAAGCAAAATTGATAAGTTACACACGTTTCATAATAACTGCTAGACAAAGACGGCACTAGCACGGAAGTGACATCACCATTATGTAACTTCATACTTGACCCTTCCAAAGACTTGGGCACGCCACGATTGCGGCGGTAAGTCCCCTCTTTGAGGAGTGGTTTGAGAGGCGGCATGGCGTCCTCACCTTCCGCCTGACGCAGGTCCTCACCGGACACGGTTGTTTCGGGAGGTTCCTGTTTCGGATAGGGCGGGAGGAAACGCCCGGGTGTTTCCACTGCGAAGATCGCCCTGAGGACACGGTGGAGCACACGGTGGCGGTCTGCCCTGCTTGGGCGGAGCACCGCCGTGTCCTCGTGGAGGCGATCGGCGGCGGCGATCTCTCGCGTCCGGCCCTGGTCCAGGCCATGGTACGGAGCGAGAGGGAATGGGGAGCCGTCACCTCCTTCAGCGAAGCAGTGATGCTCGCGAAAAGGGAGGCGGCGCACGTGAGGGAGAGGCAGCATATGCGCCCTCGCGACCCCAGCCGCCGCAGGATACGGAGACGCCCTGGGCGTCGGGAATCCCAGGCCGATTTCCGGCCACCGTAGGCATGGGCTTGCGGACGGCGAGTAATGGGTAGCTCGCTGTCCGGTAAGGACCAAGCCCAAGTCGACGGCGCGTTGTGTTCCACGCGCGCCTCAAAGAGATGTCAGCACAAAAAGTGATGGGACCCGCAAGGGTCGATGCCTGCCAGGGGTGCGGGTTTGTTCGAAAGAGACACCACAGCCCCTGGCTTAAGGGCTACTGAAGGAACACGGGTGGGTTTTAGTCAGTAAAAGTCTGACACGCCCTCCTGCTCCACCCAGAGCGGGAGAAGTTATTTGATGATTTCCCACCCAAAAAAAAAAAAAAAAAAAAAACCCTTCCAAAGACTTCAATAATACCATCAACAATTTTTTGCGACTATCTCATTTTACTATACTTACACCTTCTTTGAAATAACATTATTTGTTCGAACATTTCTAATATTAGTCATCATTACTCATCATCCATACCGTATAGCGCTAAAAGAGTAAACCTGCATGTTGTGATGCAACTACGGACCTATGAAGAGCAGTGGACTACGATTTGGAAGTCAAATAGCCAAGAAAAAGTGGAGATCAGTCAGATACACTCCATGTAAAATACTAGTATTCAGCTGCATCCGGCTAAACTGGAAACCGACCCCAATGTAATTGGTAAAAGCCTTGCCAGATGATGATGATGATGATTTAAACCAAGAACATATATTTTTCGACAAAAAAGACTATGAATATATGCAGCAAGCTTAGCACGAGCACCGATTTGTCGACGGAAGAATAGACGTGACTATTATTAACTAAACGATGTACAATAGGAGAAGATAGCTATGTTTTTCTATTAACTATCATAGTTATGCGTTCTAAACGAATCATGATTTTGTAGATAATAATCGTATATACTATGTGGCCGTCGAGTAGAAAGTTTGTTGTCAGTGTGATTTTTACAGTTTGGAAAGAAATATTCTTCTTAAATAGTCTACATCTATCTTTATGGACCTAGACA
The DNA here is from genome assembly GCA_949987655.1 of Polymixis flavicincta. Taxonomy (NCBI): domain Eukaryota; kingdom Metazoa; phylum Arthropoda; class Insecta; order Lepidoptera; family Noctuidae; genus Polymixis; species Polymixis flavicincta. The sequence continues at coordinate 12,979,651 of OX465188.1, read as the reverse complement.
AAGATCGTTAGAAACGAAAGACAAAATGACAGATTGTAGGAGGATATCTACGGTGCGATGTCAAAAATGGAGAAAATTCTTCGTAGAAATAGGCAGCGTCATGCTAAGCCTGCTGTAATAAATTAACCACGGAACGTGTATATATGAATTCATCAAACCAAACTAGTTTTCGTCGTGTTTTTTTCAAAAGCGTTATTTTTAGTTATAAATACATATCAGCAACGTTAAAAAAAACATTACCTAGTCAGGCCATTATTTTATTTGTAGGCACCGGGTTTTTTTGGAACACCTATTTTATTTTTACATTGCACCGAGTAAAATATAATTATCATCATCATCATTATTGTTTCGCATTTGAAATGAAATGATAGGGTTTTTTTTTTTTTTGGGTGGGAAGTCATAACTTCTCCCGCTCTGGGTGGAGCAGGAGGGCGTGTCAGACTTTTACTGACTAAAACCCACCCGAGTTCCCTCAGTAGCCTGTATGCCAGGGGCTGCGGTATCTCTTCAGAACAAACCCGCACCCCTGGCAGAAATGATAGGGTATTTATTCAAATAATTTTTAAATGCTCAAGTTGTTTGCTCACCAAAAAATCAAGTTATTTATTCAAATTAGGCTGAAAATCAGCACTTTTCGAACGTCAAAATTACATAAGGAAATCCCCAAAACGCCTGCCCTTCACCACTTCCAAGTGCTTAACCTGGGAAGAATTAGCGCAACAAACTCCCTAACAGCATCATGAAACATCACATGCGAGTCATGCGACCCTATTTTCATATTGTTAACAAATTATTAAAATAGGTAATGTAGCCGTGAACTTTTATGACCGCGACCATGACCGACAAGTCGCAGTTCAGCCTACTAAGCGAACTGCCTATTTTTTCAACAGAATGTCATAATCTAGAAAAATAAAGGCCATTTAGAACTAAGAACTTACTATTAGGTCTTTACCTATGAAATTGCCGTTCTGCAGTACTGGCCATTTCAAATCAAAATAATTTTTGTTTGGCAAAGAATTCTAATTTCAAATTAATTTTATTTTAAAAACATGGTTTTTTTTTCTAAAAGTAGTCATTTCTTTATTGATTAGTGTTACATTTTCATCGCATTTCAATCTTTTTCGTCATCATGGATACGTTAAAAATTCGAGTAATTATGGAATATGAGTACCGTCGTGGCAGCAACGCGGCACAAGCGGCACGCAACATCAACGACGTTTACGGAGCTAACACTACAAACCAACGCACCACCTGTTATTGGTTTGCTCGCTTCCGTTCTGGAAATTTCGACCTGAAAAATGAACCTCGCGGTCGTCCGAAGACTTTGGTCGACAATGACGAATTAAAGGCGATTGTGGAAGCTGATGATACACAATCTACGGCTGAATTAGCAGCAGCTTTCGACGTTAGCGTCAAAACAATATTGGTCCATTTGCGTCAAATTGGCAAGGTAAAAAAGCTTGACAAATGGGTGCCCCACGAACTCAATGATCGCCAGCGCGAAGTACGCGTCGAGACGTGCCTTGCACTGCTCAACAGACACACAAATGAAGGAATTTTGAACCGCATTGTTACCTGCGATGAAAAATGGATTCTGTTTGATAACCGTAAGCGCTCAGCAAGTTGGTTGGATCCTGGTTCAGCACCTAAACAATGCCCTAAACGAAAACTTACCCCTAGAAAAGTGATGGTCACTGTTTGGTGGTCTAGCGCCGGTGTGACTCATCACAACTTCTTACCAAACGGGGTGAGCATTACTGCAGATGTGTACTGTGAAGAACTGAACACAATGATGGAGAAGCTGGCGCATCTCCAACCAGCATTGGTCAATCGCTCGTCTCCGCTGCTCCTGCACGACAACGCGCGACCTCATACTGCACAGCAGACGGTCTCCAAGTTGCAAGAACTGGGGTTGGAAGCTCTCCGTCATCCGCCCTACTCACCAGACCTTGCGCCTACAGACTACTACTTTTTCCAGAATTTGGATAACTTCTTGGCGGGAAAAAAATTTAATACCCGAGAGGCAGTACAAAATGCCTTTGAAGAATTTGTTGCCTCCCGTCCAGCTGATTTCTTTAAGAAGGGCATCAATAAACTGCCACTGCGATGGCAAAGATGCATTGATTGCATGGGTGATTACTTCGATTAATACAAATAAAAAATTCATGAAAAAAATTCGTTTAAATTTTTTCATACAAAACGGCAATTTCATAGGTAAAGACCTATTATTAAAGCACGTGGCAGAGTTACAATTTGTCTACTTGCTAAACTCGTTAGGTCTGCTTATCGCCGGGCGTTTATTTCTTAAAATATTTGAATTCTAAGGTCATAAAGCATTTATTAGGTAATCTTTATATGAATTACTTTTTCAGAATACAAGTTAATTTACGTAATTAAATCACGACGTCCGTGTTCGTTACGCTCTCGTCGCTAACTGGGTAAGCAGCACACGAGATGCGTACAATTAGTCAAAATAACAGCTTGTTGAATTCTCAAAACTTGCAATTAGGTTACTTGACGACTCAACAATTCCCCATGAAAAGTAATTCTCACACTTATTCATTTTTTTTTAATATTTTTACTCAATCATGCCAATCATTATCAGTGTATAATGTTCACACTGCTGGCAAACAGGCCTCCTCTCTGTGAGAGGGAGTGGGCCGTGGTGGATCCACGCGGCCCCAGTGCGGTATCGGTTGATGTCACAATGTCTTCGAATTTTTGGTTCCAGAACATGCCGGTTTCCTCACGATGTTTTCATTCACCGTTTTGAGAAGAGTGGTAAGAAATAATTTACACAAAGTAAAGTGCCTGTCAGGGTTCGAACCCACGACCTGCAACACGTAAGCCACGGCCGTTACCACAGCTCTTTCTAGCCTAGAGCAATCATGCCAATATCATATATAAATAACACTGAACGTTGTGCTGGACTCACGCCCACAAATCGCCAGAATGCTAGCGCTCTTAGCGAGCCACTTGATTAAGTATACACTTTTAGGACTTTAAAATCTTGCTTAGATTGTTATGTACTACTTACTTATGCACCTGCACCAGTGGCATATCTAGTCCTAAAGGGGCTCTGTATCAGAATTTGTTAGGGGCCCTTTTTACCCCTCTGCGGCCAGGCGATGACAAAATGACGATATTGCTTATTTTTATTCAAAACGAAACTCCTGTCAGCGTTTCTGACTCAGGAGGAGAGAGAAAGCAAGAGCAACATTATCAACAAGTACCTATTTGGGGTGTTGTTTTTCTTTTTTACATGCTGTATAATAACGTCGGAGCCCGAGGGGGCCCAGTAACTTGAAGGCCCCGTATAATTGATTCGGCTGATACGGTGGTAGCTACGCCACTGACCTGCACCCCAATTGCGTAACGCACGATCAATCATAATCTGAATCATTTTGCAACATTTCTGAAACATTTGTTCGAAAAATGTGTTTGCTCAACAACGTAAATAACGCAATGAATCTTGTTGTAATGAAACAGATAGATGGTTTGTTACGCAATTAGGGCGATGGTGTTCGGAAAAGTGAGGTGTGTAGTACTCGCTACCGGCGTGCGTGTATGACCAGCAGGCTTAGCACGAAAACCGTAGAGAAGCGTTTTGTCGTCGGAAGAGTTAGACAAAAATGACGTTTCCGTGTAGACAGTTGACAGTTTCGTACCGAGAAATGTAGACAAGCGATTTCTATTCGACGGTAGAGTAGAAATAGAAAGCGTCATGCTAAGCCTACAGATGTATGAACGTAAACGAGGCACAAAGGAGTATGTAAGGATCATAGCATGTGGCGTTCTGTAGTTTTTGCTTACCCCCATGGGAAAAAGGCGTGAGCTTATGTATCTATGTATACACCTGTGAAATATAGATGTATCCGCTTTCATGTACAATGGCTACGCATTTCAACCCCAGATTCGATGTTGAGATACGTAGGGCGACCCCTATTTGCATTCATTAATGCATTTACAAAGACCTTGACCAAACCTCGGTGTTATTCAGTTCTTTTTGCCAGTGTTTGTTGTTTTTCGTGCACTGGACAAATGACAGGCACTGCTTACCAACCAACACATTTATGTGTATGGACACGACTGCACTGAAAACCAAGGCAACTCGCCTTGGTTTTCAGACTCAAGTAGGCCGAAGAAAAGAAAACCTGCTCAGGTGGACATTCACAGATGACTGCGCCCTGGAGTGTAAATGTGATGCTGTCTCAGAAATAATGGGGCACCTAGTACTATGTCCAGGGTGTCCTGTTGTCTGCACGCTACAGGAGTTGATGGACGCTGCTGACGGTGCCAAGCTCATAGCCAAATGTTGAGCTGACCGTATACATTATATATTGCTATCGAGGCACTAAGAAGAAGATAAATGAATGGGCAAATTTATAATTGTTATTTTTGATACAAGGACAATTAGTAGGTACCTTATCACCTATAGAAGGAATAAAGTCTAGAAACTAAGCATATTACGTACGAAACGAGTATTTTTTTAAATCAAGTTTACGTTGCGTTTACCACTTAAATGACGATTTATTTTTTTCTATTTTCCATATCAGTGTTGTAGATTGATTAAAATATGACTCGCTACCGTTGCAGTTGTAACTATGCTTTTACAGAATTCATTAATATTGTCTTGCCCTTATCCCAATTTATTTCGGGTCGTCGCAACATGTGTTTTTCTTCAACATCCATGGGTCGCTGGTTCAGATCCGGCTCGAAGGACCATTTGTTAGGGACCTAACTGAGGACTAAAACTCAAAGGCAATGGACTGTATCTTAAAATCAATATAATCCAGATAGGTACAATAATATTCGACGTTGGTAAGCGTATGGAGTGCGCGCGCGTGCCGTCGTCGGAGATCGGTAGCGAAGTAGCTTGACGGCCCGCGTCCCGCTACGGCTCCTCTCGCCGCCTTCCGCTATCTCACGACAGCAACCGAAGATTGCCGAGTGGTCCGGAGGCACCCGAACACTTCTCTATTGCGGCCTGGCCACGGGGATCGGCGGTGCGTACGGCGGTGCGGCAGGCGGGGCGACAATTCGCGCGGCATCGTTTGCAGGCCACGGGGAGTCACGGTCGCCGCCGCGACCAGTAAGGAAGTCCGAGAGCGAAATGTTTTTAACAAAGTTATCTCGATATTGCTTAGAAAGTAATAGTTTTTTGGTTCAAGATATAATATTTTAAAGAGATTGTGGAGTATAAAGTTGAGGTTAAATCGAGGTATAGATGGAGAATTCCACAAGAAGTACGAGAAAATCTGGAAATTTTATTTTAATTTCTTCCCACAATCACTTCACTATATGTTTATATTTATGCTGTGAGTGACCCGACTTCCAAATAGGTGGCCTTGCTAGTATTTCAGCGATAAAAGTCTCGGTGATCATTATTCGCGGCGAAAACAACTAAACTCGTTTGATCGCTGCCCTAGTCGCCGCGACTGCCGCTTGATGCCGTGGCTCGCGCCGTACTGATTCATGTATTTGTTTCACTCGCCTGCCGCGCCGCCGGTCGCCCGTGCCATTCGCTTGGTACATTCCGCCGGTCGCCCCGCCGGTCGCCGCCCCGCGTGGCTTGCTTAGTACATTTCTATGCGTTTGGTTCAGTCGCTAGACGACTCGGCGGTCGCACCGCGCGAATTTTCGCCATGGCGGTTGTCCCGTGGCCAGGCCGTTAGTCGTCATCTCCGTAGTCACACCCTTTCTAACCATAGCATCCTTCACACAGTCCATCCACCGTTTTTTTGGTCTCCACGTACTCTTATAGATGACTTTTCCATGAATTTGGCGGACTATCTTACCGCATCCACCTCAAGCCCAATTATTTGTTACTTATTTCACTTACCTTTTTAGAATCTGCATCAGACTTCACGTCCCTCTTGTCATCCTTAGAGTCATCTCTTGCGCCATCGTCGTCCTTGCCGTTAGCCGTTGTTGATTTTGAGTCGCCTGTTAAGAACAAAAAATAATGTTTTACAAAAATTTGCATATTTTAAGCAAGTGTTGGATCTGTATGAAGTTTTGACAGCTTAGAGTTACGGATCTGATTCTGCAATCAATTTGATTAAGTACAATATGATTCTATTATTGTTCCCGGGTTTCGAAGCTTCAGTAAAGTTTCAGAGTAATATGGAGAGGCATTGCGCGAGTCATTGACTAACCTCGCACTATTCGTGTAAGGGTAAAATTAAATGAGCTGGCAATATTTTACCCACACTGTGACAAGTAAATTAAGGCAACCAAACGACGGTTGTTTTAGTTTTTGAAAATTCGCAAGTTCCACGAAAAATTATAGGACCAGCTGACCGATTACGGTCATTGACCTTTGCCCAACTAATGAGGAAAAAAACTCCTTGGTTACTTTCGTTTTAAATATCGATATCCGACACATGGGTAAAGTATTGCCAGAATTTGACCCCATAGGTATATTATTGGTTGGGTGGCTTTTCTTCAAGGAAACCCCAGCTCAAGATTGCAATAAACCTAATTCCGCAAATATTTTGTTTTTTATCATAGCAACGAATAAGAACCGATCCATTTGGTCGCCTCCTTTAGGCATCAAAAAACGTAAGCAAAGATAACAAAACGATATCGTTCAGTGACACTGCAGAAGTTGTGAATTTTTACTAAATGATAAGTCGATGATAACGAGACACTGCATAATACTTCAAATTATTGGTAACTAGCTTTTGCCAACGGCTTCGCCCGCGCACCAATTTAAACAAAACCTTAACAAATTATACACCTAAGCCTTCCTCATAAATCACTGTCTATTCGTGAAAACCGCATGAAAATCCGTTCAGTACTTTTTTAGTTTATCGCGAACAGACAGACAGACGCGGCGGAGACTTTGTTTTATAATATGTAGTGATAATTTCCGGACTTCGCGTCACACAACGAGCACCGACTTTCAAATCTTATTTAATTTTCCTCTAAGGACGAAGTTCTCTAATTCTAAGGCCAGAAACTGCGTTAAGCGGACGCCCCCGCACGGTTTCATACAAATGTGCCCCGTCGCGGTCCCAAGCGCGGGCGTCCGTCGCGGGGTAGGCTACTATTTAAGTGGCGGTAGCACGTTCCCGTGGGATCATTTCCGAGATCCACACGGATCCCGCGAAGCCGCGGGCAGCAGCTAGTCGTAAATAAAATGTCCCCGCGACTGGCATCATTACGATCCCACCTCGCGTGTCCACGCACATAGACCCGCGACGGTCACCGTCGCGGGCGCCCGCATAACGCAGTTTCAGCCCTAAGTCGACGTTTACACGGACGTAGTAAAATCGCGGCGGGATTTTATCGCGTAGGTACCTTATTTTCAACTCTCGGTGTTTAACGAAGCATTGAGAATACAACATTTTGCGGCTACACCTACGAGAAACGCCGTTGATTATCGCGATGTTGGACGTTAACCGTAGGTGTAGCCACAACTTATCGCGATAATTTTAAAACGGCATTCACATTGCCATTTGACGTTATAAAACGTGAGAATTATTGCGATAAAGCGGCCACACTAACGTTTGTCATTGTCCACCGTGAGCATATTAGCAGATTATTTACCGCGTTGTTAATCGCGATGTTGGGCATTGACGTTGACCGTAGTGTGGCCACTGAATTTATCACGTTAATTATCGGAATCTTTACCGCGTTGTTTATCGCGATGTTGGGCATTGACGTTGACCGTAGTGTGGCCACTGAATTTATCGCGTTAAAAATCGGAATCTTTACAGAGTTGTTTATCGCGATGTTGGGCATTGACGTTGACCGGCCGTTCCGGTGTGGCCGCAGCAACAGAGTGCATCACTAAGCAGGGCGTTGAAAGATCCAATGTAGACGTCCATCAAGTCCCGAGTCATCCTCTATCCACCGAAAGATAACTAGCGACGAGCATCACCTTTAAGGCGCTCTTGCAGTGCGGTGTGTAGGTATCATTGACATATATATAAGGACTGGGCGGACCGCACGTTACAATGACGCCACGAACTTGGTCCCAAAATGGTCTTCCCTATAGCGAAGTGAACTAGAACGCGATCGGCTGTCTTCGGAGCGGTCGTAAATTTTTGCAAGCAAAAATGCCAAGTTGTGCCGTGAAGGGTTGCGTGAACTACGGCAAAAAGCACATTAAAAAAATGATAACATTTCATATTCCCGTTAAGTTAAAAAAATGTCATTAAATCGACTTCTAACATTATTTAAAACAATTTTCTTTCCTATTTGTCTCAACCTTTGGCAAAGACGACGCGAAGCCGCGTAAAAGCGCGACATAACTTTGCAGCGGCGCTCGTTGTAGCCGATGAAATGAAAAGATTTAATAATATTATTCTATGATAAAATTTTGTACAAAATGGATTTTTATTGTTTAATAAAAGCAAATTAAAATGTCCTAGTTACGTCAGAAAAAACTACGAATCCAAAATGGAAAATATGTCCAGATTACCAAAAAAACAAGTTTTTTTTTTTAAATTGTTTTATTCGAACGCCAATGAAAACTTAATAACACAAACAAACTGCAACAAATATAAATTTTGAAAAATATAAGGTTTTTATTTTATTTCTTTGTACCTCGAAAAATACCACACCCCGCTCTTGCAAGGTTACGTCTAGGAACAGACACGCCGATTGACATCGTAGTTCTAATAGATGGCGTTAGTGTTTTTTGTAGGGCGACCGCGTCCGTCAAATGTTCGGACGACCGTATCTTTACTATTTAAATCAATGGTAGGTATGAAAACGCTTCCTCACTCCCCGCAGTAATAGGTATTATCGAGCGTAAAGACGTGGCGAGCGCGCGCCGGGCGCCGGGCGCCGAGCTAGCCGATGCTAGCGTTCAGACATGCCACAATGCAGCATAAATGCAGTAGGTAAGGAAGGTATTTCGGGTTCGGGTCATTGATGGAAGAGTAAAATAAATTGCTTTTCTGGTTGGTATGTATCATTGTTATGTTATCAAATATCAAATAAACATGCATAATTATGTAACCTGAACATAACCCTCCCCATATCAAAATACATCAAGAATTAAACAACCCAAAACTAACTAAATACACTTCTCTCCAATAGTCAACAAATGTGAAATTATTATTTGTGTATTTTACTAACTAATTTGTAATATGAATACTCAATCTTGAAATTCATGTACCTTTTTTCCTCAAAGAACAATTCCCACATCCCATACATTTAAAAACCTGATAACTAAAGTGTATGTATAGTTATAAGGTATAGAAGCAAGACTACCTGTAGGTATAGAAAATAAAGTCATATAGTAATTTTTACGATTACTTATTACGACGCTACGAAGTCCAAAAAATATTAATGTTACTTTTTGGTTAGGATTTGCCATTACGCCAGCAGATCAAGCTACCCCAATATGTCAAATTTCTTTGATAGATTTTCAACTATAACATAAGCATAAGGTTCATGAGAGCAGTGGTGGCCCAGTGGTAACGGCCGCGACTTACGAGTTGTAGGTCGTGAGTTCGAACCCAGACAGGCGCTTTACTTTGTGTAAATTATTTCATCTACACTGCTCTCAACACGGTGAAGGAAAACATCGTGAGGAAAGCGGCATGTCCTAGAACCAAAAAATTCGGAGACATGTGACATCTACCAACCCGCACTGGGCCCGCGTGGTGGATTACGGCCCATTGGCCTGTGTCCCAGCAGTGGGAACATTATTAGGCTGATGATGATGAAGGTTCATGTTCAATTGGGAAAATTTGACAGTTTAGGGTAACTTGATGTGCTGGCGTCTGTACCAAATATAAAGAAATAAATGTGTTAGAACTAATTATTAACGCTCAAAAATTAGTTTCGAGATCTAGGGGCGGTAAATAGTGCCGTAACACACATAAAATGGCAGAGTACACAACGAGACGCAAACAAAACAACGAAGCTGTGCGCCGATACTAAAACTGCCAATAGCAAAACTGTCAAAAATAAAAAAAAACAGTTTCAGTCGTGCGAGCTCAGTTACAAACTAGATTTAGATGAATTTTAAGATTTATTTCATTTCTACACATAGTCAGGTGAGAAATGGGCGTTCTTCTTGAATCATTTATTTTCTCACTTTTTATTTTTAAATTGTTAACACTATTGTAGATTGTAATATGAATGCTCATTCTTGAGACGTTTTTTTCTTTTTCCCAAATGTTTGTTTTCATCGTTCTTAATTTATGTTTTCTCTATTTAAATTTTTATCGTGTTTACACTTAGTTATATGCCCATGCTGTGATCTCATGTGACCTTCTATTACATACACACACACGTAAAACAGCACACGTAAAATTTACTAGCTAATAAGCTGTTAACATTTTACTGAACTAGCAGCGCTCCGCGGTTTCACTCGCGTAGTTCCCGTTCCCGTGGGAATACGGGAATAAAATATAGCCTATGTCACCTGGGAATAGTGTAGCTTCCCAATAGTGAAATAATTTTTCAAATAGGTGCAGTAGTTGCGGAGCCTATTTAATGCAAACAATCAAATCTTTCCTCTTTATAATATTAGTATAGACATGTGTAAACCTTTGTTGGAGAGATCCCAAATAAATATACAAAATATATACTATATTATCAGAAGAGGGAGGGGCTTGTGGCTGTCATAACAGCTACTCGAGTCGATAGATCAGGTTAAGCTACGCTTGCCACGGTTGGTTCGTGGATGGATGACCATCTTTACATATCAAGACCCCTCCGTGCTTCGGAAAACACGTTAAGCCGATGGTCTCGGCTGTCATTCGTGGATCTTTGACAGCCGTTACGGGTCGTCAGAAGCCCGAAAGTGTAATAACCAGTCTTACCAAGGGGTATCGTTTTACCCAGTTACTGGGTTGTGGGGGTCAGATAGGCAGTTGCTCCATGTAAAATACTGGTATTCAGCTGTATCTGGTTTGACTGGAAGCTGACCCCAACATAGTTGGGAAAAGGCTAGGCAGATGATGATATATGTCAACAATTCATACTAAAAGAAAAAAATCACTATACTTCTAGTCAATAAAACAGTAAACCTCGAAATTGCTCGCCCTTGATGAGTAGGTAGAGGCCAATAAAGGGCTTTCAAGTTTTTTTACACATATATTCATTCAAATATAAATGTATAAATGTGGAACATTTTAATAAGAATGGCATGTTTAATTTGGAGAGATCAAACAACAATATGTAATACAAACTACCCATGGTTTTTATGTTCTCATTGATGCGCTGCAAAATAAACATTATGTAGTCTGTTACACGTCACGTTGTTAAAATAATACTACCTAGAATTTACAAGATCTTTTACAATACCAACCGATATTTCAAAGTTATTGCGCTAAAATAATAATCGTTTGAAAAAATTCAATCTGTTCAGTAAATCTTACCTACTGTACTTTTTTACGTTGTGGCACGTCTAAGAATTATTGTAGGTAAATAATGTTTGGAACTTTACGTCATCAAACGAAATCATTTACCGTAAATGAGTAGATTATCTACATACTTATTTATTTTACGGTAAATTATTAGATATTATGTAGGTACTAACCATTTTTCGAGTACAGATTTTGTTTTGCCTTATGTAAAATTATCTGTATGTTCTTTTATTCTTTTTACTACCCATTATTGGTAATAAAAATCTAAACAATTTTTTATGAATATCTTTACCTATTTAGAAATCGCAAACGCGGGGGAATTTTCGCGAAACAAACGGCGTGCGTCCAACCTCGAAGACGACTCGGCGGGCACTGGCCGGCCGTTGCGAGCGCTTGAACGGCCAAATTTCGTGTTTTTTAATCCGTAGAAAAAAAATATAAAGAAATTATAAAATGTGCTTTTACCATTTTCTAAAAAATAAAAACCCCTATCTTTTGGTACAAATTTGACATTGTTTAATGATGTAATCTCGTCAAGAAACACGTTTAAAATAGCGTTTTAGTGTCATCTTTATGATTTTTTTTTATCGAGCCAAATTGTTTTATTCACGTTTCTATCTTTACGAAGTGCTTGACAATATGTTCAATTTTTCTAAAATATTTTTCTTTTTTCCAAAATTAACAATTTCATTGATTTACACAGGTTTAAAAAAGTCACAAATTACTGCAACCTGGCCTTAAGCCAAAATTGAATTAACAGCCTTATAAAGTTATGCAATACGAGAGACTAAATGCCATCCAGTTTAATTTACCTAGCAACACTATTTGCAAATTAAAGTGCACTTTGTCACGCCAAATTTAAAGCCCAAATTCGAATAGACCAACGATTTGCAAATGTGATAAACTGCCAACGATAAACGCTATCGATTTAATTTATAGAACTGTACAATTTGCACAAATTATACTAGTTGAGATGGTAATGAGTATGCGAATAAAGCCGCCCGTAGAAACAGTAGCTTTTTAAGCCGGGTGGGTATACACTGCACCGCGTATCTACTTTGTGTTTGGATAAAACAGTCACCACAAGCGCGGAAATAGTCTATGCGCATAGTGGATACTCAGCTTAATGTTCGCCTGTTGCACACACACAAAGATAACGGCAGTTTAAAAGGAATATAGTAGGGTAGCGACGCGGCCTCCCTTCATACGACGATTGCAAAGAGCGATCACCAGGATACAAGTTAATCACAAAATCTACTTAAATTATGCCACTTTCTAAACTGATTACCGGATATTATTAGATGTTATACTTAGCACACTATTCAAACGCGATTTTATTACGTCCCACCGACGCATTGCTTAGCGCCAAGAGTTGAAAATGGAACGCTGGGCTTTTTCTAGTGATGTAACGACTAGTCGGCCGTATTTGCTGTCGGCGATTAGTCGGCGACTAGTCGAATAAAACTGCCATTTTTTACTCGTATTAATATGCTTCAAATTTTTAAAGACGGTGATTGATATGAAATTGAAATCTTTACTGTTATTATTTTTATTATAAATATAGAACCAGTTTTGCAGTTTACTTTCAGTGCAATCTAAAATAGAATAGAAAGAGACGCCGGCTCGCACTTAAACAATGATAGAATAAATGCAAAGCCAATAAAAACGTCCTGACAATTCCGCCTGGTAGCTGGGCGCCAAGAACCAGGCACCGAAAGCGTAGTCAGAACATTACCCATGTCGCCCGAACTCAACCGAACGCAATGATCGGCTTGGCAGACTAGTCGGCCATTTTGCAGCCGGCTAGTCGGCCAAAGTCATAGTCGGCCCATCTCTAGTTTTTTCAACACGATGAGATTCACTCGCGCTCCACTGTATTGGATTGTCAATGCTCAGTTCAACATAGAGAGCTGAAAATCCAGTGCGCGAAAAAATCCCGCAACGATTTTATTAAGTCCGTGTGAATGTCGACTTACACGGCACCACGTTGGTAAGGAGGTAAAAATATCACAGCGAGATTTTATAACGCACTGATTTTTTGAAAATAATTATAATAAATAATATTAATAATTTCAGGCTTTCTCTTGTTGACAAGAGGAAGCCTGAAATTGGCACCGATAACTGAAAAGTTGTGTGGAAATCGGTTGTCATGGTATGGGCTTGTGATACGGAGGAATAAGGAAAACGTCGTGAAGAAAGTTTTGTGTATGAATGTCGATGGCTATAAGAGTAGACCAAAGTAGACCAAAGAAACGATGGATAGACTGTGTGAATAAAGATATGGTTAGAAAGGGTATGACTACGGACATGACGACTATAAATAGAGAAATGTGGAAGAAAAAGACATGTTGCGCCGGCCACAAATATATTAGGATAAGGGCAGCAGGCTTTGCACGAAAACCATAGACAAGCGTTTTGTCGTCGGAAGAGTAGACAAAAATGACTGTTTCCGTTTAGACAGTTTTTTTCAACCCTCAGCGCTAAGTAGTGCGTTGTGAATCAAGTGCGCGAAAAAACCAACGCGATATTGTTACGATGGACTTGGTAAATGTAACAGAAAGCTTAGTTCCAAGGTATTATTCAATGCATGAAAGTGGCAGATTCAGGCGACTTTCCTTTGCGTCTAGACTTTGTATTATTAATAACTAGCTTCCGCCCGCGTAGAAGTCGGAAATTATCCTGCGGGAACGTAGTACCGGGATAAAAAGCATCCTATGTGTTAATCTAGGTTCCTAATAATCTACCTGTGTGCCAAATTTAATCCAAATCCATTCAGTAGTTTTTGCGTGAAAGAGTAAGAAACATCCATACATACAAACTTCCGTGTTTATAATATTAGTAAGGATTAATAAAGACTAGCTTGCGCCCGCGGCTTCGCCCGCGTGGAGGTCGGAAATAGGGTATTTTCAAATTTATTAAAAACTATTCTAATTTGAAGATCGGGACGAAATATGTACCAGAAAAATAAAAGTAAATTTATTTATATCCATTTTCTCCACTAAAAACGATTAAAATCATTTTTTTTAAGATAAAGTCATCGTAAGAAGCGTTTTCGCGGTGAATTCAAAACAACGAAAAATCAATTTGGTTTAAATCGTTTTTAATCGAGAAAATGGATATAAATAAATTTACTTTTATTTTTCGGTTACATATTTCGTCTCAATCTTCAAATTAGAATAGTTTTTAATAAATTGGATAATACCCTATTATCCCGCGTTAACGTACTACCGGGATAAAAAGTATCCTATGTGTTAATCTAGGTTATAATCTTTCTGTATGCCAAATTTCATCCACCTCCATTCAGGAGTTTTTGCGTGAAAGAGTGATAAACATCCATACATACAATCTTTCGCGTTTATAATATTACTAAGGATTATTATAGATTTCTTGTTACACTCCGTTCATAAAGACTTGGGTCAATAAGTGCATGACGATCGAGACTCGAGTCCTCATTTTTTAACAATATAGGATAAATCAAAGCGTGTCATTGCCCTTTGGTTCTAAACTCACATCAAATCGATTTGACTGTGCAAACCGATCCTTGCGGTCATTGAATTATGAATGAGTGATCTATTTCTCTCGAGCTTAATAGGTATAGGCCACACTGTTGCGTCAAGAACTCAAGATATCGTATAAGCGCGTATCGATTTTTGATACAATTCAAGAAGTATTGTTCTTATTCCTCCTCTTGATCTTTTATTTACCTTACGAAGAAAATTTGAATTTCGCGGACTACTGTGAAACTTGCACCGATATTTTTTTAATTTTGTATTAATTTTCAAAGGTGCTACATGTCATTGTGGTATTACAGTTGTCTTTTTTGCTTTGTTTCGTAATTACTCTTATAATCTTCGGCTTCTTGATATTTTCTATCTATACCGCGTCCGCTTCGCGAATCTGACCGTCCCCTAAACTGTAAGGACTAGTATGCGCAGTAAATTGCGCAATTTATCATAACGTGTACTACCTCAACAATGAATACATAGCTCGTTGTCGTCATTTCGCCTGCGAGAAAAGAGAAATTTTCTAGCCTAAAGAGCGGATTGGCTGAATGGCGAAATAATCTAAATGTCAAAGGTCGGCATTTAGCGCATTTTTTTTTTTTTTTTTTTGATGACTGAGCCTGCTCTTATCCTCGATCACAATCACAACTGATTGAAAGCGATTGATGAGGTCTGATGGAACAAGCGTGCCCATTGCATACTATCTGCAAATACTTGTTCCTGATTTTTGAGTATGTAGAGATGTAGAGTAGAAACCAGGACAAAAGCGAAAAGTGCACTCCCTAATTCTTTCCAAAAATTCAAACCGCCTAATACTTCGACAGTTTATTCTGCCAAGTGCAACTTAAGGTGACTCTAGTCCACATTTTTTCCATACAAACTTCGGAAGGGTATTACTCCACTGTTCGACAATGTACTACATCAAAAATTAAACATGGTATGGTTTTGTCTCATTATTAAGTCTTTAGGGAAACAGAATACCAAAATTAAAAAGTTAGAAGCCAACAAAAATGCGTTTTTCTTGCTAACCTAACCTAACTTTGGGTGTGTTTAAGTAATAAAACTTTTTAATAAAAAAATTAAACCGCCGAAAAACCGAAAAATAAAAAATAATAAACTAGCTTTGTCCAACCCCAATAACTAAGTTCGGAAGGCGGTGACATATCATCAAATACATATCCAAAGTCACCGACTTCCGAACTTATTTATTGGGGTTGGACAAAGCTAGTTTATTATTTTTTATTTTTCGGTTTTTCGGCGGTTTAATTTTTTTATTAAAAAGTTTTTATTTTATAATTTTTTGTGGCTATAATCTACTAATTACTACATGCTTAATTTTTGATTTATTTAATACACGACTCAGTATTAAAATCTGTGAGTAAACAATCAATCATCCCCTGTTTTCTTACCCTTAGGGTTGGAATTTTTCTTCGAAATTTATATGGGACCAACTTCGAGGTATACCCTTTCCAATAAAAAAAGAATTATCAAAATCGGACTACTCAGGAAAAAGTTATGCGTGGTCATACATAAAAAAAAAAAAAAAAATATACGCGTCGAATTGAGTAACCT